>CM044318.1:75958928-77196785 GCA_024291935.2 Okapia johnstoni | reverse complement strand
AAAATGGCTGTCTGAGGAGGCCTTACAAATAGCTGTGAAAAGAAGAGAAGAGAAAAGCAAAAGAGAAAAGGAAAGATATTCCCATCTGAATGCAAAGTTCCAAAGAACAGCAAGGAGAGATAAGAAAGCCTTCCTCAGCGATCAATGCAAAGAAATAGAGGAAAAAAACAGAATGGGAAAGACTAGAGATCTCTTCAAGAAAATCAGAGATACCAAAGGAACATTTCACGCAAAGATGCGCTCAATAAAGGACAGAAAGTGTATGGACCTAACAGAAGCAGAAGATATTAAGAAGAGGTGGCAAGAATACACAGAAGAACTGTACAAAAAAGATCTTCACGACCCAGATAATCACGATGGTGTGATCACTCACCTAGAGCCAGACATCCTGGAATGTGAAGTCAAGTGGGCCTTAGAAAGCATCACTATGAACAAAGCTAGTGGAGGTGATGGAATTCCAGTTGAGCTATTTCAAATCCTGAAAGATGATGCTGTGAAAGTATTGCACTCAATATGCCAGCAAATTTGGAAAACTCAGCAGTGGCCACAGGACTGGAAAAGGTCAGTTTTCATTCCAATCCCAAAGAAAGGCAATGCCACAGAATGCTCAAACTACCACACAATTGCACTCATCTCACACGCTAGTAAAGTAATGCTCAAAATTCTCCAAGCCAGGTGAACCGTGAACTTCCAGATGTTCAAGCTGGTTTTAGAAGAGGCAGAGGAACCAGAAATCAAATTGCCAACATCAGCTGGATCATTGAGAAAGCAAGAGAGTTCCATAAAAACATCTATTTCTGCTTTATTGACTATGCCAAAGCCTTTGACTGTGTGGATCACAATAAACTGTGGAAAATTCTGAAAGAGATGGGAATACCAGACCACCTGACCTGTCTCTTGAGAAACCTGTATGCAGGTCAGGAAGCAACACTCAGAACTGGACATGGAACAACAGACTGGTTCCAAATAGGAAAAGGAGTACGTCAAGGCTGTATATTGTCACCCTGCTTATTTAACTTATATGCAGAGTACATCATGAGAAATGCTGGGCTGGAAGAAGCACAGGCTGGAATCAAGATTTCCGGGAGAAATATCAATAACCTCAGATATGCAGATGACACCACCCTTATGGCAGAAAGTGAAGAGGAACTAAAGAGCCTCTTGATGAAAGTGAAAGTGGAGAGTGAAAAGTTGGCTTAAAGCTCAACATTCAGAAAACTAAGATGATGGCATCCAATGTCATCACTTCATGGCAGATAGATGGGGAAACAGTGGAAACAGTGTCAGACTTTATTTTTGGGGGCTCCAAAATCACTGTAGATGGTGACTGCAGCCATGAAATTAAAAGATGCTTACTCCTTGGAAGGAAAGTTATGACCAACCTAGATAGCATATTAAAAAGCAGAGACATTACTTTGCCAACAAAGGTCCATCTCGTCAAGGCTATGCTTTTTCCAGTATTCATGTATGGATGTGAGAGTTGGACTGTGAAGAAAGCTGAGCGCTGAAGAATTGATGGTTTTGAGCTGTGGTGTTGGAGAAGACTCTTGAGAGTCCCTTGGACTGGAAGGAGATCCAACCAGTCCATCCTAGAGGAGATCAGTCCTGGGTGTTCATTGGAAGGACTGATGTTGAAGCTGAAACTCCAATACTTTGGCCACCTGATGCGAAGAGCTGACTCATTGGAAAAGACCCTGATGCTGGGAAGGATTGGGGGCGGGAGGAGAAGGGGATGAGATGGCTGGATGGCATCACTGACTCGATGGACATGGGTTTGGGTAAACTCCGGGAGTTGGTGATGGACAGGGAGGCCTGGCTTGCTGCGATTCATGGGGTCGCAAAGAGTCTGACACGAGTGAGCAACTGAACTGAACTGAATGACCACATAGTTCTTCAAACTATGTTTTTCTAGTTATTATTTTTAAGGTGGTTTTAGTATTTTAAAGTCTTTATTGAATTTGTTACAATATTGCTTCTGTTTTATGTTTTGGTTTTTCGACCACGAGGCATGTGGAACCTCAGCTCCCTGACCAGGGATCCACCTTGCACCCCCTGCATTGGAAGGCGGAAGTCTCAACCGCTGGACCTCCAGGGAAGCCCACCTCCTATTTTTCTATCTCAATCCTCATGAATTATGAGGTGGCCCACGTGGGGTTCACTGCTTCAGATGAATCCCTGTGCTCTCACCATCAGGAGCTGGACTAACCTCTTCCATGGAAGGATCAAGTGTTCACACCTGTGCTCACTGTCACAGAAGGAAATGCACAATATGAGATGTAATGTCCTTGGAAATCTAGGGCTTCCAAGCCAGAGAAGACATAATTTTAGCAAACAGAAAGTTTACTTTGATTTTTAACCCACTTGGCAAGGAAGTGATGAGATGTCAATTGTCACATGGCCAGCTAAGTTTTCAAAAGCAGTAAAATAAAACTATCACATCTGTTATTTTTAAAAATGCAGAGTGATTCTTAAAACTTAAGCCCCTGCTAGACTTTCCTATTCTCTGCCCTCTTCAGTCCCTCCACAATATTTTTAAATATCTACCCAGGTTCTGGACAATCCAGAATAACAACTTTGCATCACCTCTTTTCCTTACTCTGAGCACGATTTACAGACATGGGTTGACTTTGTCTCTCCCTAAAAGGACAAGAGAGCCCATCAGAGCCCCAAGCACTCTGAACTCCTAGAAAGGATCTCCGGGTCAAAATGCTAAGAGCAGCAGGCTTGCATCCCATTAAACAGTAGCTCTGGGAGTCTCCTTGGAAAGGCAAAGAAAGGAAATGTTGCACAATAGAAACATAGAATTATAACAAGAGTATTCAGCTTTACTGACTTGCAGAAAGGCACAGTCTCTAGAATCAAAAGAAAAAAAAGCTATTTTATTTTTCTTCTATTTTTGAAGGGGAAAAAAAATAACTTATTTCCTTTTTCCAAAGGCATTGAAAGTAATTAACCATAAAAACGTCATGGAAACATCAGCTCTGAAAGGTTCCCACTGCTCACATGGTAGGATCCAAACAACAGATCAGGTCACACCTGGGGCTGTGGAGTTCCAGAACACAGCAACTGTGTCTTAGCACAAGCATCCTGAGGATCCACTGTGTGCTCGGCTCTGGGCTGGGCACTGGAGACCCTGTGCATGCAGGCTCAGTCACTTCAGTCGTGTTCAACTCTTGGTGACCTCATGGACTGTACCCACCAGGCTCCTCTGTCCATAGAATTCTCCCCACAAGAATACTGGAGCGGGTTGTCATTTCCTCCCTCAGGGGATCTTTCCCACCCAGGGATCGAACCTACATCTCCTCTGTCTCCTGCACTGGCAGGCAGGTTCTTTACCACTGAACCACCTGGGAAGCCCACTGGAGACCCCCGCATGCTGAGAACTCTATCTGCTCCACTCACATTCACACAAATGCTAAACTGGTTCATGATGCATCTGCAACACGGCCTGAGAGCAGGGTTTCTCAGCCTCACCATTACTGACACCTTGGGCTGGATCATTCTCTGTTACGAGGGGCTGCCCTGTGAATTGGAGGACGTTTAATAACATCCCTGGCCCAACCCTCTAGGGGCCAGCAGCACCTTCCAGAGGGCAAGTGGGGCTCCATCAAAGTTGCTTTTGGCTGATTTGAAGAGAGAACAGCAAAGAAAATAGCATTATGCTGAAGAGCCAGGGGAAAGTAAGGTGATTTTAACAAGCTACTGAGGATGGTTTGGGCAGGTGTCTTATTGATTAGAGCATCCAAGTAGAGCAAAGTCTGATTGGCCCAGCTTCCACTCAGTGAGAGTCTGGAGCCAGGAAGACAGGGACTCTTCCCATCTGTGGGACTTGGGCTAGAGAACTTATTAAGCTTTCCTCTAATTCCAGGACTTCCCTGGTGACTCAGACAGTAAAGCGTCTGCCTGCAATGCGGCAGACCTGGGCTCGATCCTTGGGTCGGGAAGATCCCCTGGAGAAGGAAATGGCAATCCACTCCAGTACTCTTGCCTGGAAAATCCCATGGACGGAGGAGCCTTGTAGGCTATAGTCCATAGGGTCGCAAAGAGTCAGACACAACTGAGCGACTTCACTTTCTTTTCCTCCAATTCCAAAATTGTATAACATGATCCTTTCCACCTCACCCAAACCAAGTTGTCAGACTACTGCAGGCTGGGAGGAGCCAGGTTCGAGATGCATGCCATCTCTGCCTGTGTGGAGTCAGAGGTGGGTACAGAAGGAGGGGAGAACTTTGAAGAATGGGTTGGACGGCATCACTGACTCAATGGACATGAGTTTGAGCAAACTCCAGGAGATAGTGAAGGGCAGGAAAGCCTGGTGCACTGCAGTCCATGGAGTCACAGAGAGTCGGACATGACTTGGCAATGGAACTACAACAACCCCACTCCCCACATGTGCAATGCCCAGAGCCTCACTGCATCTAAGACCAGCTCAGCTACCAGAGGAAGAACCATCACAGTATGTTCTGTTTTACATTCAGTGCCTTGAATCTTTTCTTTACAACTTAAATGAAATGAACCAAAGGAGGGGGAGAGGTCCAGGCACTAATCTGGCTCAGACGGTAAAGCGTCTGCCTACAATGCGGGAGACCCAAGTTCAATCCCTGGGTCGGGAAGATCTCTTGGAGAAGGAAATGGCAACCCACTCCAGTATTCTTGCCTGGAAAATCCCATGGACAGAGGAGCCTGGTGGGATACAGTCCATGGGGTCAAAAAGAATCGGACATGACTGAGTGACTTCACTTCACCCAAAGGAAACGCATAAGGAGCTAGGTTAAGTACTGGGTTGGGTGGCATCACTGATGCGATGGACGTGAGTTTGAGTAAGCTCTGGGAGTTGGTGATGGACAGGGAAGCCTGGCGTGCTGCAGTCCATGGGGTCACAAACAGTCGGACACTACTGAGCGACTGAACTGCGCTGAAGTACTGGCTCTGCTTTTCCCAAAACGGCCTCCCAGAGCCAGGGAGAGGGGCTGAACAAACTGTCCATGCACAAAGGCGCACTGTATTAGAAGGGCGGTTTAATTCGTTCTTACGAACACACAAGAGATCCACGTCTCCGATCTCCAGGGTAGTGAAACGAGGAGGTGAATGATAACAGCCTAATTTATCCAGCTCAGTGAATAAATAATCATTGCAAATGAAGCAGTCATACCAGGTAATTGAATTAATTTGTCTCACAGACATGATCCACCAACTCTCCACTGACATGAGTTGCCTTCTTAGATGTTAACTTTTATTCCTGGATCTTCTTTGGATGTTGAAATTACTTCTCAGCTTCTTATTCTCAGGTAGCCAAAATGAATATTTATTTCTCCAGCGATTAATCATTCAGCAAATATCAGAGCTCCTAAGATACGTTGGGCTTAGAAACATGATAAAAAAAAAAAAGACCCAGGTCCTTATCCTCATGCAGTTGCATGTCTAGCAAAAAAGACTGATGTTAAACAACCACAAAGGTGTTGGGTGCAGTGATGTATAAAACAGGCCGTTGTGGGTTCAGTCTTTGGAGAATAACTTCCTTTTCTTTTAAAACAGAAACATAGGACCTCACGTTCATTTGCTGGACCTCTGCTGAGAGGGGGTTCAATAGTTCATGGCAGATAATCCATTCCAGGAGAGTAAGAGGGTCACTCAG
This sequence comes from Okapia johnstoni, assembly GCA_024291935.2. Classification (NCBI taxonomy): domain Eukaryota; kingdom Metazoa; phylum Chordata; class Mammalia; order Artiodactyla; family Giraffidae; genus Okapia; species Okapia johnstoni. The sequence goes on along the minus strand of CM044318.1, from coordinate 77,191,150 downwards.
AAAGGGTATGAAGAACTGTAGACTAAATGTCCATCCTCCATCCTGTGTTGCCAGACCCACCAAGTCCAATGGGTGAAATGTGGAGACCAGTTCCATCCTATTTCTTCACACCTTCCCACTGACTCTTTGAATGTTCACGTTAAAATTCTAACTGCTATAAAGTTGAGGAGTGGGACGGAGGAGAGAAGAATCAGGAATGAAGGTTATTTCTATAAATTATAGTTTTAATATTATTCCTATACAGCATCTCAAAGATCTAACTTACACAAAGATCGGGACAAAATTAAAAGAAAAATGACCTCTTGAAATAATCATCTTTTAAAAAAAACTTTTTTAAGACCTAACACTCAAGAATGTCATACTTAGATTTTTCCATGCCCTGGAAAAAAAGGCACACTCAATTAAGCGCAAAACGTGAGTCTCTGAAAAAGTCAGTGCTGCTGATTGACAGGCTGACAATTACAAGACACAATGTTTTCCAGGGTGTGAGTACCTGAACATGTGTCTACTCATCAATGCTATGCTTTATATCAAAGACCACTTTCATAAGACAAGGTACTAAGTACCCTTTATCAAACTGACGTTTACTTATAAGTTATGATATATTTTTTGCAGCTGTGAAGAGCTATTTGGGTTGAAAATTCAGGATTTAAAGCATGCTTATCCAGAAAACAAACATATGAACAGCAGTATATAGCCAGCTCTATGTCCTAAGGTTTTAGGAATAGTTGGTCTAAACTTACTGGTCAGCGAGGAGTAGCTGATTCATTTTTGGAGGGTACATTAACCCAATTTAGACACCATGCGGTGCTGGAAAAATAATTCTCCAGTACATTAAACAGTCTCCTGGATCTATTCAAGTGCACTTATTCACATTTAGGGTATCATATTGCCCTTTTTTGTCATTGCAATATGCCAGCCAGATTTTTTAAATGACATTGTGAAAATGGAAAGCATTTTTAAAGGTAAATATCAAAAATACCTCTCCAAGAGGGACTTAACAACTCTTCTCACCACTTTAAGTCTGGCTGAAACTAAACTCTGAAACTCAGCTCTCCAAGGATGGCCCCCTGAGGCCTCCCAAGCCCCAATCCAGAAACCCAGTGTGTACATCACTCTCCCGAGTTTTTCAGCAGCACTGGAGGGCCTTCACACATTCATTTCCTCTCTCTTTCTCTTTTTCAGAAATTTTCTCCATCTCTAGCTTCCCAGGTGGCACGACTGGTAAAGAATCCACCTGCCAATGCCAGGACATGAGTCTGATCCCGGGTCAGGAAGATCCCCTAGAGAAGGGCATGGCAACCCACTCCAGTACTCTTGCCTTGGGAATCCCATGGACAGAGGAGCCTGGTGGGCTCCAGTCCGTAGCATCACAAAAAGTCAGACACAACTCAGCACAGACTTTTAAAATCTTCTTTGCTGCTGCTGCCTGGCTTTCTACTACTTCACACTCCTGTCCTTCCTATTATTAATTCATTTTCTCCACCTCGCTTTCTGCAGGAAGAATTTCCACGGGGCTCTGACCATGACCTCTATCATTCTCTCTCTCTCTGGGGTCTTTCTCTGTGCCCTCCCTAGTTCACTCACCCAGCCTCACCCCTTCCCTAGAGACCCAATGACAGTTCTTCTCGATGTCTCTCCAGCCATTAAACTACCCAAGCCCGGCTCACTGCCTTCCCTCCAAACAGCACCGCCTGGCTTCCCGGCTCTGCCTCACCATCCTCCCGGACACAAAGCACAAGGGCCCACTTGGTCTTGGCTTCTCCCTTGAGATCCTTCTCCCAGCGCACCCGTCACGGCAGCCCCTCCTTTCTATTCCCAATGCCCTTGTGCCGGCTGCCCTAGGCCACTGTGGACCCCAGCCTGGTCTCCTTTTCTTAACTGGTCTTCTTGTCATTCTCTCTAAGCCATCTCTGAATGGCTGCACTTAGACCTAGAAGGCCGACCCAAAGGGTAAGCCAGGATGGTTGCTGCGTTGTTTGAGGTTACTCAGGACTGCAAAATACCCCTTAGACACCCTCCATGAGCCCTCATTACCTACTGAATAAACTCCCCCCTCTCTCCCTCAGAATTCAAGAACCTTCAAAACAAACACGCCAGTCTCCCAGTCTTACCTCCCATTATTACCCTACTTTAAAGCTCTAGACTATATTACAAAATGGAATATTATAAAGGGAAATGTTCAGTCTCTGTTTGCTCTTCCCTTAATATGCCTCCTGGAGCTTTCCTTGGCGCAGGCTCCTTCTGGGCTAGGGCCACCCCACCATCACGCCCACCTCTTGAAAGTTCACACACTCCTCCAGGCTCAATTGCAAGTGCTCTCATCCATGAAGCCATCCCTGATCCTCCATCACGATGTGAGTGCCTTGAATCTCATGCTCCTTTTCTTTGGACTGAAGGGTTCTGTTTTTTCATCTTTCAGTCCCTCCCAGACGATCACCTCCTTGAGTATGCCTTGGTTCTCCCTGTCTCCTGCAGTATTTTCCTCGACTTAAAGAGTTCAGTAAGCACTGTTCCATAAATATAAGGTTCATTCAGAGGGGTTCTCTGGAACCAAAAATTCATAGAAAGCAAAAAGAATTCCCCACCGTGGAACATGTATGACCTCACTTACCAAAAAAATTAAAGGCACTGCCTCTGCCCTCAAGGTTAAAGACTAATTTGGGTCGAACAGTGAATACTGTAAGAATTCTCAAATAAAGGAGTCTCAAAGGTAAAATTCTTAAAAAAGGAAAACCTACAAATTCCTGGGGAAAACTCAGAGTATCACAAGGACAAATACATAAAATTCCCCTCCACAATTCAGTGAGTCTACTCCTAGGTTTACGATGCTCTAGAGTGTTTAAAATCACATAAAAAGGAGTCATACTTAGAAGCTAGCAACTCGATGTAATTTTGATTAATATGAAGGTTTAAAAGGGGTCAGTCACGTGAGGCACTTCTTCGAGAAGGCTCGGGAAATGGCAGAGCAAGACACAGTCACAAAAACCAACCAGAATGAAGTCAGCTCCAACAATACTGGAAATCTGCTTTTCTCTGATGATAAATGGCCTCTCCTGTTATGAGTCCTGGGCTGGTGGGCAGCTTTTCTAGGGCCACCAAAAGCCAAGCCCTTGGGAAAGAAAACCTTCACCAATGGTTAATGTGGGATCATGAAAGAAGCTTCATGATAGCTTTCAAAGGAAGGACTGGGCACCAATTAACTACGTATGTTGAGACTAAAGCATTCATTGTGTTAGGAAAAGCAGCCATTCAGCATCTGCCAGTTCTTACATTTGCATATATTCAGAAATCCAAATATCTCCAGCACATTTTCTTATTAGCTTTACAGTTTTATACCTAAGAGCCTCTTCATTACTGTCTTCATCACAGACTTGAAGTTGGTGTTCAAAGTTGTACAGCGTGTGCACTGGTTTTCCTCTGAGCTGCCTCTGGCCCTGGAGGTCTGGGAAACCACTGGGAAGCCATCCTGAGCCGCCAAGATAAGAGCAGAGGCGTCCCCAGGCCTTTGCTTCAATGCCCTTCCCTAAGTTAGTTTAGTGTTTGGGTCTCAAGGCTACTCAAAATATAAATCCCACTTCCCTTCCCCTTAGATCTAACTCCAAAAGCCAACCAATCAAGCCTAGAATTGCAAACTGCTTTGGCTTTTTCTGTTTTGAACTCATTTTCTGTGATCTTATACACAGAATATGGAAATCAAGGATAATGCCTGTAACAATCATAATGGTGTGGCTTGGGAGTAAAGAGATTCAAGGAATTTGTCTTAATATAACAAAATTTTGCTTGAAAGTATGCAAATACACATGCATGCACACATACATACACACACTTTGATGTCTTAGCTGCAAATAGGCTAGAAGTCTGGCAGCTTCTGGGTTTCTACTGAAAGTCACGTGGTTTTCCAGTGTCAATGTTTGTACACACTTCCACTGAGTTACAAAGGACAAGTATTTGGCTCACTATTTCATGTCTATCTAGATGCTTTTGTCTTGGGAGTTTAAAAGCAATTTAATTGCATTAATTAGGCTTCAAAGCAGTGCTGCAGTATCTTCTGTATTTTTCTGAAGCCAGAACAAAAGAAAGTTGTACCCTGAGACCATTCGTCAGGTCCCCAAAGCAAAATAATTTCATCTAAAATTTAAACTAAGTTAGAAAAACATTTCAAAAAGATCACAAACCCCTAAATAACTGAAAAGACATAAAAATGAGAAGTGAAGAGAAGAAAAATAAAAGGAAAAAAGTAAACTCTGTCCTTAGAAGTCATATCTCCAAACACAAGGCATTTTTATTTGATAATATTGCTTACATTTTTGGAATATTCTTTAAAACAGCTATATGAATTCCTAGATGATAACAAGATTCTTTTGAGGCTGACAGCAGGAATTCAATTTATAAACCCAATACACAACCAGAGCCACATCTGCTTTTATGTTTTAAGCATAAAAGTATTTTTAATATCTACTCTGAATGCATTATCAACTTGGCAACGGAGAGGAATACTCATAGACTCAAAGACTTCCAAAGTGAATACGATCCCATCATATGAGTTCAAAAATCGCAAAAAAAGTTTTTGTTTCATTATTTCAGTTCTTTGAGTTTTATACCTTGGTTCTCAGAAATGGGCAAAATCCATTGCAAGAATGAATTAGAAAATTAATTTGCAGGGTGTCTTTCTCCTCTTATGAAAAGGTTTTTTTTTTTCCCTCCTAAAGACATGACACACTAACTGTTCATTTTGAGCAAATTTAATTGCAACATCTTTAACCAAGTAGTCTATAACTCTGCTGCCCAGAACATAACTGTAAACTTGAAAGGGCCCCCCCAAATGCCGACTAGCAGCTCTTGAGCTGAGAACAATTTTCAGAGCCTTCAGCAGTGTGTTCTGTCTCACCATCAGACTCTCATCAGTTCATCTGCTAGTCCTTGCTTACAACTAAGTTGGTCATTTCATATATGTGCATCCCACACGGTACTTGCCAGGGAAATGCAAGGGAAAAAACTTTCCTCCTCCCATCCTCCCTTTCTGGAACTTGGCCCACTTAGAATATTGCTTCCTGATCCTTCCAATAAGCTAAAACCCCAGAGGCACGTAACAATTAAAAGAAGAGACCAGAGGTGTTCATTTGGAACAGGTACATCACGTATAAAATCTAATTGTTCTTTTTCATCACCATATTGCCCAACTAGAAATGGAAAACTGCCACATAATTTAATCTGCACAAGATTCTTACCTTTATGCAACTAGAATAGAATAAATTAAGAAGTTTTTATTTCTGTTTTTTTCTCCCCTAAAAGAAGTTAAAACTTTAAAGCCATTAAGAAATTTCAAGTTCACATTGAATTCTGCTGGGCTAAGAGATACAGGAGATCATGAGTAGGCATTCACATATCCGTCACAGAGACACTCAGGCAGGATCAAATTAGGTTGTTTGGTTTTCATGGTCCCCACAGGGTTTTGTTCTGTTTAGCATCATCAGGCAAGGAACTTATATTATAACTCGACAAGTTCAGCCTATTGTCAAAATATTATTCCCCTAAGGTCTCAATACTAGCCATGCAGCCTCCCCATCACCTTAGCCAAGTAAAAGACTGGTAGCCCACCCCACCTCTCTCCCCCAGATATCCCTTTTAAGAAACCCTAGCCATGTGTACTGGATGGATATGTTCTAGATGGACACCACTTGAATTGGGCAGGCCTCAGCATCCTCTAACTTTGTAGATTAACACCAACAAAAAAGTAAGAATGGTATTCAATAATTAAGTATTTGCCTTGTGTGCTATACAGTTATCCTCTCTTTTTTTTCCCAACAACCCTACAAGGTTAACACTATTGTTATCTCTACTTCGCAGATGAGAAAATGAAGGCCCAGAGAAGTTAGATAAGTTGCCCATTGTCACACAGCAAGTAAGGAAAGAGCAGATCCATGGTACAGACCTAGGCCTCTTTGACTCCAAAGCCCTGCTCTTCCCTCTACTCTGTCTCTTGTGGTTCCTAATGTGCCCACCCATGCCCCCTCACTCATGCCAAGACCACTGTGGGTCCAGATGACTCCCCAAGGAAGCTGTCCACCATACAGTGGCTCAGCATCTGCACTGACCATCAACAATGACCAATCATCATTGACCTCCATCAGCCCATTCTTCCACAGATGCTACACAGGGCATTGGAATTAATGGAGAGTGAGCACTGATGCTCACAACTGATGCTTCCACCCAGAGGTGACACATTTACTGTCACCCAGAGTCTGATAGCCACAGAAAGGCATAGAGCCATGCCCATCTTCAAGAAAGCAGAGAAATACAATCCTTCTGTTTGAACAAAGGAGAAAAGAAACCAGATGTCAGTAAAGCAGAAATATCTGCCACAAACACTGAAAAAAGAAAGATTTGAGAGGCAACATGATTTAAGAAGTAACAAGGTCACGCAGTTAAAAAGTGGCAGAGTCAGGACCCAGCCCAGGTTTACCTTTCTCTAAAATCTGAGTCCCTAACTAACACTTAAGTCCCAAGAGAAGTATATCCATTTCATAAGACACAATTATTTTTGCATGAACAATAAGCACTTATTGCTTGTTGGTTGACCCCACTAACCTGTCTGGAATTTGCTCAGCAGACAGCTGATGGAGGCTGGCTTTGGTTGGGAGGACTCAGATGACTTGACTCTGTTCCACAAGTCTTTCACCCTCCAGCAGGCTAGCTTGGGCATTTTTCATTGCAAAAAGCAGAGGCACAAGACCAAGCAGCACAAAAGCAAGTCGTATGGCTGAGTCCAGAGTCAGGAAGTGGGGAAGAAGGGCACTGTAATATTACACAGCAAAGAGAATGAAGAATTAGTCCAAGGCTATGCAAGCTCTTTCTACAAAAGGCCATGTGGTAAATATTTTTGGTTTATTGGACCATACTCAACTCTGTGATTGTAGCATGAAACAAGCCATACATCATAAGTAAATTGATGGGTGTGGCCAAGTTCCAACATAACTATAAGTATTCAGAAATACTATAAGTATTTAGAAAAAGAGGCAGCAGGCCAGATTTGCTCCAAGGCTGGAGTCTGCCAATTTCTGAATTAGAGCCATCACTGCAATCTTCCACATAGGGTTCTAGTCCTAGTTCTGGAACTATCTGGTCATATGGTCTTGACAGCATCACTTTTTTTCTCACCTGACAACTTCTCCATTTACAAAGTGAGGGAGGTTGGAGTAGTTCTCTAGAACTATAAAACTCTTACATTCACAGTCCACATTATATCATCCTATAAGTTAGATGGCACGTTCTGAGGTCTAACTGAAGAGATTATTCTCAATCTATTAACTGAGTATGTATTTTTTTGTCCTTAATATTATTATTCACCTGCATAGGCTAAAATACTATGATTTTACTTGCACTAGAGTTGCCATGCAAAAGACACTGCAGTATAATCTTAGCCCCATGAAAGTCAAATAGGTTTTTTTCCATCCACCCAAGAGGAAGTCAGTCAAATATATGGAATGGAAAACAAACTGACACTTTTAATTACAAATAGGTAGCAAAGCTTTATTGATTGGAAGAATAAAAAATAAAATACTGGAGAGTCAACCCTCAGTGATATCAATGAAGGTTAAAGAGAAACACAGAATTAATTGATCCACAAGGACAAGCTCTAGTGAAGGACACTATGAACAGGAAGCAGGGAATGCAGAGTTTAACTGAAAGTTACTCTGTTTACCACCGTCTACTTTCTTGACACCTCAACAGTGTGTACTTCAGCACACTGCAACATTGCAGGAGGATGTTTTTGCTTTTTTCCCTCTATTCATCTTCACTGCCAGGCTTTTACCAAAATTACAAATAAGAATATTCATGTTAATAGCAGGCTGCTAAGGGAAAATGCATGTAAAATACTCTGTAACTATCCATAAAATCAGGGCAACACACAGAGCTTTGCAGACATCTGACTTCTGAAGCTTTCTATCAATGGTTCCGAACCGGGCAAGGGAGAAGAGCCATGTTGGCAGCCTTTGGCGATATTTTCATTGTCCCAATTGGGGAAGTATTATGGGCATCTAGCCTGCAAAGGCTACGATGATGCTAAAAATCCTACAATATACAAGACAGACACACATGGCAAAAAAAAAAAAAAGATGATCCGGTCTAATGTGGGAAGCCTGGCATGTTCCAGTCCATGGGGTCGCAAAGAGTTGGACATGACTTAGTGACTGAACAGCAATGTGTTAACAGCGTCAAGGTTGAGAAATTCGCTTTTCATAGACAAAAAAAAAAAAGCTCCAGCTGAGACTGGCACAACTTTTCAAATCACTGGGAATTCCAAATCATGGTCATACATCCCACAAAAGCAGCATGTATCTCAGACTACCCCTGAGTGACTTTATTTTGTAACCTAGCAACGTTTCAAGCCAGGTACTTGGTATTATAAGATTCTGCAGAAGTGCTCGAGAAAATACCTTTCCAAAAGGCAGGTCACAAATTCAAAAACCTGTCCCAGAAATGATAAATGGCTCAAAATACTGAAAAAAACATTGGGACTAATATATAAGTTTTAAGTATAAGAAGTGCCTTTCTTACTGCATTATATATAATAGTCTTTTTAAAATCTACATCATCAAAATCAGTGTGGATATTTTCTAATCAAAGAACATGGTATGTGGCAGAAGAGTTTTTACTCTGTTTGAATCATGTCTTGACAATCACAGGCAACATCAGCTTTTTTCCTCCAGGCCAGGATACTGGAGTGGGCAGCCTTTCCCTTCTCCAGGGGATCTTCCCAACCCAGGGATCGAACCCAGGTCTCCCATGTTGCAGGCAGATTCTTTACCAGCTGAGCCACAGGGAAGCCCAAGAATACTGGAGTGGGTAGGCTATCCCTTCTCCAGCAGATCTTCCTGACCCAGGAATTGAACTGGGGTCTCCTGCATTGCAGGAGGATTCTCTACCAACTGAGCTATGAGGGAAGCCCCAAGTGTATCTCCAACAGGATATAATTTATCAGCAGGTCAAAGAGCTGGAAAATTAGTATCTGTTTAGCTAAACACATCGCATCTGTTGGCAAACCTGTCCAAATAATTTGGCATTGTTTCTTCCAGTATATGTAGACAGAGACCATTTATCATATGGATTATTTCTAGAACCCACAGGCTTGTCTGCTATGCACTGCACAGAAACATGTGTGGACTTGCACATGCTTTATAGGAATCCTTTAGAATGTTTAGCACCAGTTGGTTGTTTGCTTTTAAGTGAAGGGAATACAGCATCGCTTCTGCAATTTCCTTTAAGTTCTGTTTTTCCATTGCATCATCCCTCCACCTTGCCCACCATTAGTGTCATTTCCACTTCAATTCATTCCTACACAACTGAGGAAATAGATTTTCAGCAAAAGCAGGGAAGACTGTTTAGGATTATGTTCCAGGGCCTGACAGACAGTTCCTGCATATGTACCCTAGCTCCACATTAATCCACATTAACTGCAGTAGATCTCTCTACTCCTGGCTTCAGGGACCTCCCCAAGCAAAAGCATGTGTGATGAAGTGCATAACTGGGGTGTCAGGTTGACCCCTGTTCTAAACCAACTTTGACCATTTTCTGGCTGTGATCTTGGGCAAGTAGCATAACCGCTTCAATCCTCAGCCCCCTACATGAAAGCAGAGGCAAAACTGCCTGCCTCCAGGGGCTGCTATGAGGATGAGAAGAGGTCATGCTTTTATGGTGGCAAGCACAGGGCCCGGTACACAGTCCTGCATAAACATCAGGTGTCGTTATTACATCAGAGGACTCTGCAAGCTATTCCATCAAGGCCATTTTGAGCCTGCAATTCAGACCTAACTCTCTACTCAGGACCAAGGACAATCACATGAGACAGACACATTCTCCCCTCAGATTCAGTGTTCGGTGCTCCCAGTGAACTTAAGGTTCCTTCTTCCTTGGTGAAGAATTCGGAGGTGAAGCAAAGGGGTTAAGAAAGCAAGGTGAGAGTTTATTTAAGCAAGAATATTCCCATGGTTCAGTGGTAAAGAATCTGCCTGCAATGCCGCAGATGCAGGCTCAATCTCTGGGTTGGGAAGATTCCCTAGAGGAGGAAACGGCAACCCACTCCAGTCTTCTTGCATGGAGAATCCCATGGACAGCGGAGCCTGGTGGGCTACAGTCCATGGGGTCACAAAGAGTCAGACAGGAGTGAAGCAGCTGAGCACAAGAGCACACCCTCAGAGGGAGAGCAGGCAGACAGGTGAGGAGCTGCTGCCCTGGGTTTCTTGGGCAAGCCGGTTATGGGGGGCATACAAATGAAGAGGTGGAATAGTCACTGGGGAAGGAGGAGCCTGGGGGTCATACTCCCTGGTTTTCATTCCGGCTCCATTTTTGCAAGGGGAGAAGGGGATGTGTGCGGGTCTTCAGTCGCTCAGTCGTGTCTGACCCTTTGAGACCCATGGACTGTAGTCCACCAGGCTCCTCTCCACCTCTGTCCACCAGGAGGAAGGATTTTGTCTTTATTTAGCTTAGATCAGAAGTGTCATGGCTCCAGACATGATGGGTACTTCTTATCTGTAAGGCTAATCTTATTGTAATGAGAGCATAATGAGCAAAGGTTACATTTGGACACAGAACATTCCCATCTTTCCTCACCTTTTTTTGTCTGCTTCCAGGACACTCATCATGCAAAACGTGTGGCTTCCTGTCTGTCTGGAGGTTCCTGCTTTCCTTTGTCTGTTTATAGATGCCCACTGTTTACAAGATTCATGGTTTCCTGCCACCTGGTCTCTGCCCCCGCTTCTCTGCTCATACCTAGCTACCTGCCTGCTGTGACAATGGTGTCATCAAGGAAACAGACTGGCACAGGTGAAAGAGCAGAACAGGCAGGGGTGTTGCGTGGTGCAGAGCCAGAATTGCAGAGATCAGAGACCAGGGAGTTCAGCTGGAAATTTCAGGGAAGTTAACACATCAGAAGCGATCAGCCCAGGGTCTGGGTTGGAATAGGTACACTGGGAACACAGGCCATAGTTACTATCACTGTCATCCACTGCAGGGGGTGATGGGACCTATGCCTCCTGCATCCCTGCATCACTTTGCCAACAAAGGTCCGTCTAGTCAAAGCTATGGTTGTCCCAGGAGTCATGTACAGATGTAAGAGTTGGACCAAAAAGAAGGCTGAGTGCCAGAGAACTGATGCTTTTGAACTGTGGTGTTGGAGAAGACTCTTGAGAGTCTTTTGGACAGCAAGGAGTTCAATGCAGTCCATTCTAAAGGCAATCAACCCTGAATATTCATTGGAAGGACTGATGCTGAAGTTGAAACTCCAATACTTTGGCAGCCTGATGCAAAGAGCCGACTCATTGGAAAAGACCCTGCTGCTGGGAAAGACTGAGGGCAAGAGGAGAAGGGGGCAACAGAGGATGAGATGGTTGGATGGCATCCCTGACACACTCAATGGACATTAGTTTGAGCAAACTCTGGGAGGTAGTGAAGGACAGAGAGGCCTGATGTGCTGCAGTTCATGGGGTCACAAAGAGTTAGACACAACTGAGCGACTGAACAACAACAACAACCTTGGCGTCACTGACTCCCACCCCTTACTGAAGGACAAGAGCTCCTGCAGAAAATCTCACTTCACTGCAGTTTTGTGGGCTTGCCCGGGGCCTTTTTCATTATTCCTTGTTTTCCTCTCTGTATGGCTTGCTCTCTGTCCTTCTTGGCTTTTGGTTCAGTGTGGGAGTTATTTGATTTATTATTTGCTAAACAGGCAAAGCAATTTTTTTCCTTGTTAAATTTCATAATTTTACCAGTGCTGGCGAGTGTGTTCACAAATCCCATAAATCATCTCCATGAAGTCTTTAAATCCATTCAGACGTGAGCGGTTGCGGGATTATGCATCATCTAGCAAAAATACATCGGGACAGCACAGAGTTCCTTAGGCATTAGGGCTCCCTTGTGAAATTCAGAAAACAGCAGTCATCGGCCTGGGAATTCGAGCTGCACAGAAAAGGTGTCCACAGTTATCTGTCCCGTTATCAACACGTTCCATTGCTAAGGCCCTACCTGGGTCAGCCTGGGTACCATATTTAGTCTAGGCATTCTGGAAGAAATACATTAGAGCTAGGAAAAAAAAAAAAAAAAGGAAAGATGACCTGTTCAAACTAACATTTAACAGGCAGGAAATTGAGGCTATGAGGAAGAAGTGACCTAAAGTTGGAGGCAACCAAGATGTCCTTCAGCCAGGCTCCAGATCACGGGGTCGGGCACAGCGTGTCTGCACACGGCACCCTGTGAGCGAGAGCAACTAGACAAAGCACAAAGGGAAAGGAAGAGAGAGATCTGGCCCCAGTCCTGAGTCTGATCTGAAGATGTGAGCGGCGGAAGTGAAAGGATCAACATCACTACGCATCAAAAACATGAATGCTGGCTCTGGAGACAAAGCAGCAGAATAGAAGGATGTGAGCTCACCCCTTCTTGGAGAAACACCAAAACCACAATTAACTGTTGAACAACCACCAGCAAGATGTCATTCAGTACGAAAGTAGAGAGATTCCCTGTAGTACATTCAGACAATGGAATACTACTCAGTGCTAAAAAGAAATGAGCTATCAATCCATGAAAAGATACGGAGGAAACTTAAGTGCATACTACTAAGTGGAAAGAGCCAATCTGAAAAGCATAAATATTATATGATTGCAGGATGTAATCATACATCAATTCTGGAAAAGGTAAAACTATAGAGTTGATAAAAAGATCAGGGGTTGCCAGAGTTTAGGGGAGAGAGAGGGATGAATACACAGAACACATAGGATTTTTTAGGGCAGTGAAAATACTCTTGTGATATTACAATTATGGATACACGTACATTTGTCCAAGCCAGTAGATTGTGCAACACCGAAAGCAAAACTTAACATAAACTGTGGAATTTGGTTGTTAATAATATGTCAATGTATGATCTTCAATTACAACAAATTTACACTCTGATGGGGGATGTTGATATGGAAGAGGCTATGTACATGTGGGGACAGGAGACATATGAGAAACCTCTGTTCTTCTGTTCAATATTGCTATGAATTGAAAACTGTTCTAAATTTAAAAATAGAGCTTTAAAAAAAAACTACACTGTACACGGCTATGTATCGGCTTGGCCAAAATGTTTGTAACATCTTAAAGTAAAATCCAATATATCTACTCATTGATGACCAATACAACATTACTCATGGGTCCCTAGGCTTCCCTGGTGGCTCAGATGGTAAAGAATCTGTCTGCAATGCAAGAGACCCAGGTTCGATCCTCTGGTTAGGAAGATCCCCTAGAGAAGGGCATGACAACTCACTCCAGTATTCTTGCCTGGAGAATCCTACGGACAGACTCAGACACAACTAAGCGACTAACACTTTCAGGGGGAAAAAAACCCATGGACTATAGCCCAGAAGGCTCCTCCCTCCATGGGATTCTTCAGGCAAGAATACTGGATTGGCTTGCCATGCCCTTCTCCAGGGGATCGATCCTCCTGACCCAGGCATTGAACTCTCGTCTCTTTCGTCTCCTGCATTGGCAGGTGGGTTCTTTACCACTAGCGCCACCTGGGAAGCCAACCATAGCTTCCATATCTACAGACTTTGCCCCTAATATAATCTCTTTCCAGTTAGCCTATCAGCTCCTTGAACCAAAGATTCTCTAAAAATAAATAAACGAATTCTGTGTGGTGAGAGCTTGCTTTTCCCTTCTGACATCCCTGGGGCCTGGAATGCTGGTGAGATGAAGTTAAAAAGAGTTTTTCCAGACTCTCCAAGACCTCCCTTTCCTCAACCTCACCCACATCCCAAGTATCACCGTGTGTCCAGACTTCACATGGTTTTAATTCTAGCAAGCATCACCTGATCTCTTTAATGCACTGGCAAGAGGCTGGGTACTAGAACTGATTCCATGCACTAGACCCTGTTTATGCACCTCTCCAGACCTTTCCACCCACCTCTCTCTCTCTCTCCCCCCACCTCTGCTCTCTAGAGCCTTCCTAGGGAGGGTTCATGCCATTTCTTTGCTCTACAGCCCAGCTGCCTTTGCGTGCTTAGTCGCTCAGTCATGTCTGACTCTTTGCAACCCCATGGACATTAGCCTGCCAGGATCCTCTGTCCACGGGATTTTCTCAGCAAGTATACAGGAGTGGGTTGCCATTTCTTCCTCCAGGGGATCTTCCAAACCCAGGGACTGAACCTGTATCTACTGGGTCGCCTGCATTGCAAGCAGAGTCCTTAAGGCTGAGCCATCAGGGAAGCCCCTGCCACCACGTTTGATGCCATCAATTAGGAGCCCCCACTGTAGCATGACTGACACACTGGCCAGACCACATCACAGAAGCTCTGTCTCTCCCAGCACTTCCCTGAATCAGTCAGGAAACAGAGAGCAGAAATGCAGGATAGTAAACACCCAACAGCCAAGAAACGAAGGAGCCAACTGGTAAATGCCTCCCACCTCTCACCCCCCCTTCCCCCAGCCTCCCCACCCCACTCTGGATGGTTCTGAGTTGCTGTGATTCTGTGCCTCTGCTCCAGTGATGTCCTGCACTGCTGCATTCCTTACAAACTCTGACCCCCTCTGGCAAACACCAGCCTGTATTTACTGTCATTGGCTGCCTCTCTCAATTCACCACTCTCCACTTTCCCACCAAGCTTTCTCGGTAAATGGCCAGACAGTAAACATTTCAGGTTTTACAGGCCACATGGTCTCTCTCACAATGACTCAGCTCCACCCTTGCAGTGGATGTGACTGGTCAGTCAAATGTTATTTATAGATGCTGACATTTGAATTTCATGTTAATATACACATGCCACAAAATTCTTTTTTCATCTTTTTCAGCCATTTAAAAATTGAAAAACCATTCTTAGCTCATGGATCATATAACACAGGCAATAAGGGGATGCATCTGGCCCATAGTTTGATAACCCTGCTTGAAATCACTGAGCTGTCAGGTTTCTTAATTCACAGATTATACAAACCAGGTAACATAAGCCAAAGTTTGCCAGTCCCCTGGCTTTAGCCCATAATCTTTGCTTCAGGCCTGTTTTCTAGAGCTCTCTGGCTAAGGCACCACAGTCATAATCCTTGGGGGAATTTTTTAAATAATAAATGAAAATTTTTTTTTCTTAAGAATGTTCTGTACTGACTCAGGAGCCTGAGTTACTAGACATATGGCTTCATCAAGAATCCTGCCAGATCCTGAAAGGCAAACACCATATGATATCATTATATGTGGAATCTAAAACATGACACAAATGAACAAATCTATGAAAAAGAAAGAAACTCACAGACATAGAGAACTGACTTGTGGTTGCCAAGGGCAGGTAGGGGAGGGAAGAATTTAGAGTTTGGGATTAGAAGATGCAAGCTATTATAAGGAAATGGGAAAGACTAGAGATCTCTTCAAGAAAATTAGAGATACCAAGGGAACATTTCACGCAAAGATGGGCTCAATAAAGGACAGAAATGGTAGGGACCTAACAGAAGCAGAAGATATTAAGAAGAGGTGGCTAGAATACACAGAAGAACTGTACAAAAAAGATCTTCACGACCCAGATAATCACGATGGTGTGATCACTCACCTAGAGCCAGACATCCTGGAATGTGAAGTCAAGTGGGCCTTAGGAAGCATCACTATGAACAAAGCTAGTGGAGGTGATGGAATTCCAGTTGAGCTATTTCAAATCCTCAAAGATGATGCTGTGAAAGTGCTGCACTCGATATGCCAGCAAATCTGGAAAACTCAGCAGTGGCCACAGGACTGGAAAAGGTCAGTTTTCGTTCCAATCCCAAAGAAAGGCAATGCCACAGAATGCTCAAACTACCACACAATTGCACTCATCTCACACGCTAGTAAAGTAATGCTCAAAATTCTCCAAGCCAGGCTTCAGCAATACGTGAACCATGAACTTCCAGATGTTCAAGCTGGTTTTAGAAAAGGCAGAGGAACCAGAGATCAAATTGCCAACATCCACTGGATCATCGAAAAAGCAAGAGAGTTCCAGAAAAACATCTATTTCTGCTTTATTGACTATGCCAAAGCCTTTGACTGTGTGGATCACAATAAACTGTGAAAAATTCTGAAAGAGATGGGAATACCAGACCACCTGACCTGTCTCTTGAGAAACCTGTATGCATGTCAGGAAGCAACAGTTAGAACTGGACATGGAACAACAGACTGGTTCCAAATAGGAAAAGGAGTACATCAAGGCTGTATATTGTCACCCTGCTTATTTAACTTATATGCAGAGTACATCATGAGAAATGCTGGGCTGGAAGAAACACAAGCTGGAATCAAGATTGCCGGGAGAAATATCAATAACCTCAGATATGCAGATGACACCACCCTTATGGCAGAAAGTGAAGAAGAACTAAAGAGCCTCTTGATGAAAGTGAAAGAAGAGAGTGAAAAAGTTGGCTCAAAGCTCAACGTTCAGAAAACTAAGATCATGGCATCTGGTCCCATCACCTCATGGGAAATAGATCGGAAAACAGTGGAAACAGTGTCAGACTTTATTTTTTTGGGCTCCAACATCACTGCTGATGGTGACTGCAGCCATGAAATTAAAAGACGCTTACTCCTTGGAAGGAAGGTTATGGCCAACCTAGATAGCATATTTAAAAGCAGAGACATTACTTTGCCAACAAAAGTCCGTCTAGTCAAGGCTATGGTTTTTCCAGTGGTCATGTATGGGTGTGAGAGTTGGACGGTGAAGAAGGCTGAGCACTGAAGAATTGATGCTTTTCAACTGTGGTGTTGGAGAAGACTCTTGAGAGTCCCTTGGACTGCAAGGAGATCCAATCAATCCATCCTAAAAGAAATCAATCCTGGGTGTTCATTGGAAGGTCTGATGTTGACGCTGAAACTCCAATACTTTGGCCACCTCATGCGAAGGGTTGACTCATTGGAAAAGACCCTAATGCTGGGTAGGATTGGGGGCGGGAGGAGAAGGGGACGACAGAGGATGAGATGGTTGGGTGGCATCACCGACTCAATGGACATGGGTTTGGGTAGACTCCGGGAGTTGGTGATGGACAGGGAGGCCTGGCATGCTGCAGTTCATGGGGTCGCAAAGAGTCGGACATGACTGAGCAACTGAACTGAACTGAACTGAAAATAAATTAATTAATTTTTAAAAATAGACCCTGTGATAAACCACAACGGAAAAGAATATGCAAAAGAATATATATATATACATACACAATTATACAGATATATATGTATAATTGAATCACCTTGCTGTATAGCAGAAATTAATACAACATTGTAAATCAACTATATGTGAATAAAATTTTTTAAAAAATCCCCTGCCTCCTTCCCACAGTCATCCTTATCCCTGAAGCTCAAGGGTCTGGGAGACTGGATCCTCTGAGGAGCTTGCAGCTCTAGGGCTTCTCTTGTGTGTCAAACACTACTTTCCATTCCATTTTGCTTCCCTTGGGCATAATTCTTTACTCCCCATAAGGTCAAGGAACATCAATTAAATTTTTTTATCCTCTACTAATACCATCTACACAATGAATATTTATTGCTCACTAAACATATGATGATGCTTCATCAGAGTAGGTGTAAGAAGACAGATTTCAGGCTTCCCTGGTGGCTCAATAGTAAAGAATAGTAAAGTACAGTAAATAGTAAAGAATAGTAAAAAAAAAGAAAAAAAAAAGATTTCATGATGGGGTTGGATTTCCTAATCAGAGCTGCCTGAGGAAAGAGTAGGATGCCTTCAGGAGAAGTGAGTTTCTCATCATGTTAGGTAATCAAGAAGAATCTCTAAGACCACTTGGCAAGGATGCTAAGGATTCAAGAATGTATACTTCAGGGACTTCCGTGGTGATCCAGCAGTTAAGACTCCAAGCTCCCAATGCAGAGGGCCTGGGTTTGGTCCCTGGTCGGGGAACTAGAGACCACACGCTACAGCTAAAGATCCCACATACCACAACTAAGACCTGGTGCAGCCAAATAAAAAATAAATATAAACAAATAATTTTTTTAAAAAAAGAATTTATATTCAGGTAGAAGGTTGGACTTCAGTCCAGCCCCAAGAGTCTGTGATTCCCCAAATGGGCAAAGGAGAGCCAATTGTCTGAGACACAAGAGAAAGAGAGAGAAAACCATCAGCTGCCCATTCACTGTGCTGAGTGCTTTGCAAATGAATAGTATCGAAAATAATAATGACCAACGTGTATTGAAATTATGATGCATTCCAAGTACTGCGCAGCACTAATCCAAGACCACACAGCCAGAAAACAAGACAAGGACTGACCCCATTCCGGCTGACCCCAAAGGCCAGGAGGTATCGTTCTCCTCGAGTGGGAGGTTAGGTCACATCATGAAGTCCTAGTGTATCTTGACGGGACTGTATTATCTGACCACTTAAAAAGTGACATTAATGATCATGCCCTTGACTAAATTAAGGTCCATTGTGATGTCTCTTCTCTTGAGAAGGAACATATCAGAGGATCAATCTGCTCCTCAACTTAAAAAATAAAATTGCAGAGAATCACCAGTGTTATGGAACATGGACTCTCCCCAGGGAACCAGGAAGAGCAACAAACCGCATCACAGCCCATCACCAATTAAGGATGCTTAAATGGCAGCTTGTATCTCAGGGGGACGCCACAGGCAGGAACCACGGCGTTCCATCAGGCCTGAAAACAAGTACTTTGTCGTGGTCTTGATGTATAATTTATGTGAGCATAAAATGTGTCTCCTTTCTTTTTAAAAACAGACAAGTGCCAGCACAGAGCCCCAGCTGTGCCCCTCGGCCCCTCCACAGAGAAAAACTATTCCCGTCACAGTCTAGCTTTTGTTTTGACCTGGAGCACATCTGCAAACGTGGCCACGGCAGCCACTCTGAGCTTCCCTTCAATCCGTCCCTCAAACGAAGCAACTGCTTAACACCCGCACCTGCTCCCATTCCGAAACGCCCTCGCAGCTCCTCCTTCAAAACCCAGGGAGTCCTCCCAGAGGGGCCTCTTCCTCACCTTTACCATGCGTCTCCTCCATGCCTGTGTTGACGTAGTTTTGAATTCATTATCATGATGCTTGGAAAGAATTAAAAACAGCGTCCTTAAGTTAGGTTTGCCCCCACAAGCAGGCTGTAAACCTAAAGAGAGGAACCAGTCTATTATGTATGTGGGAAGAGACAGAGAACATTATTCATCTGAATTTCAGACTGGCAGGGGTGGTGGGAGCTGATTCTCATGAGAAAGATGAAGAGAGAAAAACCCTGTTTCCAAGGGCCAGTGGCCAATGGAAAGTTGCTGTATGAAGACCTTGGCTACATAACAAACCAGCACAGAATCGAATGGCTTAGAATCACTGCTTTGGGCATTACCTCTCACAGTTCTGTGCATTTACCAGACTTCACCTAGCAGCTCTTTCCTAGGTCTCTAGTTGTTGCTGTTGTTCAGTCACTAAGTCGTGTTCAACTCTTCGACCTCATGGGCAGTAGTAGCCCGGTTCCTCTGTCCTTCACCATCTCCCAGAGTTTGCTCAAATTCATGTCCATTAAGTCGGTGATGCTCTCTAACCGTCTCATCCTCTGCCACCCCCTTCTCCTTTTGTCTTCAATCTTTCCCAACATCAGGGTCTTTTCCAACAAGTCAACTCTTCGCCCCAGGTGGTCAAAGTATTGGAGCTTCAGCTTCAGTCTGTCCCATGAACATTCAGGGTTGATTTCCTTTAGGACTGATTGGTTTGATCTCCTTTCAGTCCAAGGGACTCTCAACAGTCTTCTCCAGAGCCATTCCAGGTGCACTCAGATCCTGGCTGGGGTCAGCTGAAGAAGGGTCCACTGGGACAGATGTTCAGATGACAGCCTCATGCCCACCGCTGGTAGCCATCCAGACAGGCACGTGTGTCTCTGCACTCAGCCTGCCTGGGCATCTCCAGAGCATTTTGCGGTAATGCTGGCATCCTTAAACCATGCCCCAGAGGGTTAAAGAAATTGGTGACTCACCAACTCTTGACCTTGTCTTCCAGGAGGACAGATAGGGAGGCAGCTTGTGGAAATCAACTCCGTTTGTAACAGGACAGAAGTGGCCGAAACCGGCTGGAGCCAAGATTGCTGATCAGAGTCTGCGCAGAATAGACTTGCTCGCGGGTGGGGCGGCCTTCTGACGTCACAGCTCGGATTTCCACCGGGAGTTTCATACCAGCTCTGGGCAAATGGGCACATGCAACCCAGGAAGAAACAAGCCGCTTACTTGCACCTGCGTGTAAGAACCCATCACTTGCCTTAAACTTTGTAAACAACCATGTTTCTCCTTGATTCACAGCCTCCAAACCCTAACTCTTATTAAATATCCCCCTCATCTTTCTACTGGGGACACAGATTTGAGCCGTGTCTCCTGTCTCCTTGTCTCAATGAAGCTTTTCCTTTTCTCAAAAGCAGGTGCCAGAGCATAGGCTTCTATGCATGTTGGGCAGCAAGCCCTTTGCTCCACAGCACCTTCATTTCCCAGAGCTGCTGTAACAAATTGCCACAAACGGCGTGGCTTAAGCAACAGAATGTCATTCTGGAGGTTCTTCAAGAGAAGACTTCCTTGCCTCTCTGTAACTTGCGGTGCTGACAGTCCCCAGCAGGGTGGGGACCCCTCAATGGGTCCTTTGCCCTGAGTTGCAAATGCCAGTCAAGCAACATCAGGTTGGTATAGCAGAGCAGAAACTTTATTCATTGATCAAGCATGGAGAAGGGAGAGTTTCCTGCTCTAAAAACACCTTCTCCCCGAAGCAAAGGGAAGGTGTGAATATTAAGGGGTAGGAGAAGATGTGACATCAGGGCTCTAGGAAAGGGGCAGAAGTTTCCAGAGGCAGTGGGAGCACGCATAGTCTTCTGTGCTTCTTTGCACGTGGAATTGTGCCTCAGTTCAGGTCAGTTCAGTCACTCAGTCCTGTCCAACTCTTTGCAACCCCATGAACCGCAGCATACCAGGCCTCTCTGTCCATCACCAACTCCCTGAGTCCACCCAAACCCATGTCCATCGAGTCGGTGATGCCATCCAGCCATCTCATCCTCTGTTGTCCCCTTCTCCTCCTGCCCTCAATCCTTCCCAGCATCAGGGTCTTTTCCAATGAGTCAGCTCTTCACATCAGGTGGCCAAAGTATTGGAGTTTCAGCTTCAACATCAGTCCCTCCAATGAACACCCAGGACTGATCTCTTTTAGGATGGACTGGTTGGATCTCCTTGCAGTCCAAGAGACTCTCAAGAGTCTTCTCCAACACCACAATTCAAAAGTATCAATTCTTCGGTGCTCAGCTTTCTTTATAGTCCAACTCTCACATCCATACATGACCACTGGAAAAACCATAGCCTTGACTAGATGGACTTTGTTGGCAAAGTAATGTCTCTGCTTTTTAATATGCTGTCTAGGTTGGTCATAACTTTCCTTCCAAGGAGTAAGCGTCTTTTAATTTCATGGCTGCAGTCACCATCTGCAGTGATTTTGGAGCCCAGAAAAATAAAGTCAGCCACTGTTTCCCCATCTATCTGCCATGAAGTGATGGGACCGGATTCCATGATCTTAGTTTTCTGAATGTTGAGCTTTAAGCTAACTTTTTCACTCTCTTCTTTCACTTTCATCAAGAGGCTCTTTAGTTCTTCTTCACTTTCTGCCATAAGGGTAGTGTCATCTGCATGCCTAGCAGAGTACAGATCCCTGCCTTGGGCAGAGAGCTTAGCATAGCAAGGAAGCAAAGAAAACTTCCAGACAAGTCCAAGTCTCATCTGGGCAGGTACATTCTTGTGGTCAAGTCTGAGCCCAATTGGGGCAGTGGACCACTGCATAGCTCTCAAAACATAGCTGCAAAACATCTCTGTCAAACACCAGGTACTTTTGAAACAAATAGAAGTAAGTGAAGGGCAGGATCCTTCAGCTCTCAGGGGCTGCCAGCAATCCTCAGCGTGCCTTGGCCTACAGCTGCATCGCTCGTCTCGTCTCCAACTTCACGTGGCCTTCTCTGTGTGTGTCTCTCTGTGTCCTGTCCTCTTACAAGAGTACCAGTGGATTTAGGACCCAATCTAACTAAATCGAGCATGATGTCATCTAGATACCCGTAACGAATTATATCTGTGAAGACAGTATTTCCAAGTAATTTCTGGGTGGACATGAGTTTTTAAGGGATATTGTTTAACCTACAGTTGGTTTCCCTCAAAATCAGATTTTTTATGAAGACACGGCAGAAGCTGCAAGGCATTCTCTGACCCAGCCTCAGAGGAATCAGCCACATGACTGTTGATTATAGGTGTCTTACAGGGTGAGCTATGATTTGAGAATGGGCCACACAGGGCATAGTACTAGAAGCATAATCCCTTGGGATCATACTTGGAGACCAGCATCTATAAGAACCTGTCTCCTGAGAAACTGTATGCAGGTCAAGAAGCAACAGTTAGAACCAGACATGGAACAACGGTCTGGTTCCAAATTGGGAAAGCAGTATGACAAAGGTGTGTATTGTCACCCTGCTTATTTAACTTCTATGTGAAGTTAAATTGAAGTACATCATGCAAAGTGCAGGGCTGGATGAAGCACAAGCTGGAATCAAGATTGCTGACAGAAATATCAACAACTTCAGATATGCAGATGATAATACTCTAATGGCAGAAAGCAAAGAGGAACTAAAGAGCCTCTTGATGAAAGTGATAGAGGAGAGTGAAAAAGCTGGCTTAAAACTCGACATTCAAAACACTAAGATCAGACATTTCTCCATAGAAGACATACAGATGGCTAACAAACACATGAAAAGATGCTCAACATCACTCATTATTAGAGAAATGCAAATCAAAACCACAATGAGGTACCATTTCACACCAGTCAGAATGGCTGCTATCCAAAAGTCTACAAGCAATAAATGCTAGAGAGGGAGTGGAGAAAAGGAAACCCTCTTACACTGTTGGTGGGAATGCAAACTAGTACAGCCACTATGGAGAACAGTGTGGAGATTCCTTAAAAAACTGGGAATAGAACTGCCATATGACCCAGCAATCCCACTGCTGGGCATACACACCGAGGAAAGCAGAATTGAAAGAGACGCGTGTACCCCAATGTTCATCGCAGCACTGTTTACAATAGCCAGGACATGGAAGCAACCTAGATGTCCATCAGCAGACAAATGGATAAGGAAGCTGTGGTACATATACACAATGGAATATTACTCAGCCATTAAAAAAAAAATACATTTGAATCGGTTCTACCGAGATGGATGAAACTGGAGCCCATTATACAGAGTGAAGTAAGCCAGAAAGAAAAACACCAATACAGTATACTAATGCATATATACGGAATTTGAAAGATGGTAACGATAACCCTATATGCGAGACAGAATAAGAGACACAGATGCATAGAACAGTCTTATGGACTCTGAGAGAGAAGGTGAGGGTGGGACGTTCTGGGACAATAGCATTGAAACATGTATATTGTCATATGTGGGGCAGAGCACCATTCCATGTTCGATGCATGAGACAGATGCTCAGGGCTGGGGCGGTGGGATGGCCCAGGGGGATGGGATGGGGGGGAGGTGGGAGGGGGGTTCAGGATGGGGAGCACGTGTGGACCCATGGCTGATTCATGTCAATGTATGGCAAAAACTACTACAATATTGTAAAGTAATTAGCCCCCAACTAAAATAAATAAATTTATTAAAAAAAAAAAACAACACTAAGATCATAGCATCCAGGCCCATCACTTCACAGCAAATAGAAGGGGAAAAGCAGTGATAGGTTTTATTTTCTTGGGCTCCAAAATCACTGCAGATGGTGACGGCAGCCATGAAATTAAAAGACGCTTGCTCCTTGGAAGGAAAGCTATGACAAACGTAGATAGCATATTAAAAAGCAGAGACATCAAGCAACAAAGGTCCATATAATTAAAGCTACGGATGGTTTTTCCAGCAGTCATATATAGATGTGAGAGTTGGACCATAAAGAAGGTTGAGAGCCAAAGAATTGATGCTTTCAAACTGTGGTGCTAGAGAAGACTCTTGAGAGTTCTTTGGACAACAAGGAGATCAAACCAGTCAATCCTGAAGGAAATCAATCCTGAGTACTCATTGAAAGGACTGTTGCTAAAGCTCCAATTCTTTGGCCACCTGATATGAAGAGCCAACTCTGAAAATACACTGATGCTGGGAAAGATTGAAGGCAAATGGAGAAGAGGAGGCAGCAGAGGATGAGTGGTTAGATAGCATCACCGACTCAACGGACATGAATTTGAGTAAACTCTGGGAGATGGTGAAGGACAGGGGAGCCTGGCCTGCTGCAGTCCGTGCGTTCACAAAGAGTCAGACATGACTTAGCAACTGAACAACAGTCTATGAGAAGGACCAGGGACAAGGGGAAGTGAACAGG
This sequence comes from Okapia johnstoni, assembly GCA_024291935.2. Lineage (NCBI taxonomy): Eukaryota > Metazoa > Chordata > Mammalia > Artiodactyla > Giraffidae > Okapia > Okapia johnstoni. The sequence goes on along the minus strand of CM044318.1, from coordinate 77,166,817 downwards.
AGGGACAGGACACGGAGGGGAGATAAGACATTCTTAGGACTGCCATGGTGGGGCAAGGGAAGCAATGCATGCACTGATTTCCAGGAAAGGTCTGGACAAGACAGAGAAGGCTCTCAGGAGCCACCATCTGGCAGAAGAGGAAAATTGTGCATGACAGAGATCTCTACAGAGGATTTTTAAGATGTTTCACTGCACATCAAGACTCGTCTCTGCCCTTTGACATTTCTCAAGAGACGGGGTAAAGATATGAATTGCCTTAATTTGTGTTTTTCTGCCTGGCTGTTATTTCTCACACATGATTTTCTGCAGGCCAAGATCACAAGATGATCACAAGATTTCATCGTTTTTATACAAGCGACATTTCTCTCTCAGTAAAGCCAGCACAGGGCTCTGTCTGTGGAATGTAATCAACAAATAATGACCAGGTTTAAAGCATTTACAAGTTTAATTTGGAGTCTACATTCGAAAGGTGAAACCAGGATTTCTGTTGAATAGGAGTATGTGCATGCACTTTCAAAAGAGTATCAACTGAGTTTCTTAGGTTGGCCTCTCTGTAACAGGTTTTGACATGGGTATTGTTGGATTTTTATAGCCTGAGGGTTATTAAAGGTGATGTTTGGCGAACTGCCTTTCCAGGAAAGTTTGGCTGGGAGGTTCATTTTATTGAACAATATGCTTGACAGTCTTCAGATAACAAACGACTCAGAGGATGTAGGCAGTGTTCCCTCACAGGCTGCAAAAACTACTCCCCATGATAAGCCCAATAATTCTTCCAGCTCAGGAAATGTTTAGAGGGTGACTAGAAGGCGCAGATGAGTCGGGGTATTATAACTGTGGGCTTTCCATCTCTGGGGGACCTAGTTAATCAGAGAAATTAAGGGTTCAAATCACTAAGATGATGTTTAGACCCCAACCAACAAAACAAACCAGTCATAGGAGGAAGTTTATGGAAATACTTCCTATTTCAACATAGTTGATTAATCTGGTACAAAAGACTAGGAACCGACCTGAAATGAGACTTCTCTGCTCACAACCTATCTGTTTTTATCCTGTGGGTTTTTTTTGTCGTTGTTGTTAATATTTGTTAAAGACTTACTATGCTATGTATTTGACATACATAATCTCATTTAATCCTTACAACACTCGCATGAAACTGGTACTAAGGAAAAGAAGATGTACTGGGCTGGGAATTTGGGTGGGAGTGGATGGAACAGTCCCTGCTCGAAAAGACTGTCTTGCAGTGAAACATAAAGAATGGTCTACATATTGTCTGAATGTTTAAAACCAAGAATGTAGTTTGAGTTTTAAGAAATTGAGCCAAGGGCTCAAAGAGGGCTTAAACACAAGTTTAAATTAATTTACATGTTAAACTTACGTGTATCCAGACCCACTTATGAATGTAAGTGTTCTTATTCCTACAGTCTCAGTGTAATGGAAGGCTTTCTGTGTGTTAATGACATTAACATTCAATGATGTAAGTGTGTATATTAAATGTCAATTAAATATGGAGGGAGACACCACTTCATACCCACTGAGATGGCTAAATCCAAAAAAGACAGACATTAACAAGTAATGATGAGTTCATAAATTGGTGAAGCCACTTTGGAAAGTAGTCTGGATGTTCCTCAAAATATTAACTATACAGTAACCATCTAACAACATTCAGAAAACTAAGCATCCAATCCCATCACTTCATGGCAAATAGATGGGGAAACAGTGGCAGACTTTATTTTGGGGGGCTCCAAAATCACTGCAGATGGTGACTGCAGCCATGAAATTAAAAGACGCTTACTCCTTGGAAGAAAAGTTATGACCAACCTAGACAGCATAGTAAAAAGCAGAGACATTACTTTACCAACAAAGGTATGTCTAGTCAAAGCTATGGTTTTTCCAGTAGTCATGTATGGATGTGAGAGTTGAACTATAAAGAAAACTGAGAACCAAGAATTGATGCTTTTGAACTATGGTGTTGGAGAAGACTCTTGAGAATCTGTTGGACTGCAAAGAGATCCAACCAGTCCATCCTAAAGGAGATCAGTCCTGGGTGTTCACTGGAAGGACTGATGTTGAAGTTGAAACTCCAATACCTTGGCCACCTGATGCAAAGAACTGATTCATTGGAAAAGACCCTGCTGCTGGGAGAGATTGAAGGCAGGAGGAGAAGGGGACAACAGAGGATGACATGGTTGGATGACATCACCAACTCAATGAACATGAGTTTGGGTAAGCTCTGGGAGTTGGTGATGGACCGGGAGGCCTGGAGTGCTGCAGTCCATGGGGTCACAGAGAGTCGGACACGACTGAGCGACTGGACTGAATTGAACTGAACTGAACCATATAACCATCATTCCACTCTAAGATATCTACTCAAGAGAAGTGAAAACATATATCCACACTAAGAACTGCTCATAAATATTCATACCAATGTTATTTGTAATAGCCAAAAGGTGGAAACAGCCCAAATACCCACTAACTGATTTATGGATGAACAAAATGGGGTGTATCTATACAATGCAAACTTATTCAGTAATAAAAAAAAATGAAACATTGATACACACTATGACATGATCACCCTTGAAGACATTATAAGTGAAAGAAGCCAGTCACAAATGACCACGTATTATATGATTCCACTTACATGAAATGTCCAAAGTAGGAAAATTCATGGAGACAGAAATTAGATTAGTGGTTCCCAGCAGAGAGGGAAGTGGGCAGTGACTATTACTAGGTATAAGATTTCTTTGGGGAGGTAATGAAGATGTTCTGAAGATTGTCTTATGACAGTTGTACAATGCTGTGAATATACTGAAAACTGTTGAATTGCATATTTTAAAAGAGTGAACATATAGGGACTTCCCTGATGATTCAGTGGTTAAGAATCTACCTGCCAATACAGGGGACATAGGTTCAATCCTTGGTGTGGGAAGATTCCACATCCCTTGGTGCAACTAAGCCCCTGCGCTACAACTACTGAGCCCCTGCACTGCAACTATTGAAGCCAACGTGCCCTAGAGCCCAACAATAAGAGAAGCCACCTCAATGAGAAGCCAGCACAGCCATAAATAAATAAATAAATAAAATTTTTTAAAATATATTTTTGTAAAAAATAAAAAGAGTGAACATGTAGTATACAAACTATATCTCAATAAAACTGTTCTTAAAAAAAAAAGAAGAGAAAAGAAAAAGTTTCTTTTTAACATGTAGTTTTAAAATGCCACTTTGGAAAGTCTGAGGACAAGATGGATTCAGGTTTGTAAGCCTTGCATGTATACAATTTGGGGAACCTTCTTCAACAAACATAATTTTATAAATGCCAGTGTTCTGTGCTATGCTTATTCGCTCAGTCATGTCCAACTCTTTGCGACCCCATGGTCTGTAGTCCACCAGGCTCCTCTGTCCATGGTATTTCCCTGGCAAGAATACTGGAGTGGGTTGCCATGCACTCCTCCAGGGGATCTTCCCAATCCAGGGACTGAACTCAGGTCTCCCACATTGTAGGCAGATTCTTTACCAGCTGAGTCACCAGGGAAACCCAAGAATACTGGAGTGGGTAAACTATCCATTTTCCAGTGTATCTTCCCAACCCAGGAATCAAACTGGGGTCTCCTACATTGCAGTCAGCTTCTTTAGCAGCTGAGCTACTAGGGAAGCCCATAAATGCCAATACATTGTACAATAAGGTGAATATAGTTAACAATCTAGTGTGTGCTCAGTTGTGTCCTACTCTTTGTGACCCCATGGACTATAGCCAACCAGGCTCCTCTGTCCTTGGAATTTTTCAGGCAAGAATACTGGAGCAGGGTGCCATTTCCTATTCCAGGATATCGTCCCAACCCAGGGATCTAACCTGTGTCTCTTGCGTCTCCTGCGGTGCAGCCAGATTCTTTACCACTGCGCCACCTGGGAAGCCTCCAACAATACAGTACTATAACTTCAAAATTTGTTAAGGGGTAGAGTTCATGTCATGTGTTTTGTTTTGTTTTTTACCACAATTTAAAAATGCAAACACAAATTTCAGTGCAAACTGGATAATTAGGGTGAGAAAAGAAATGGCAAATTTAAAAATAAATTTCAATAACAAATTAAAAAGTAAGAACTGGAAACCATCTACAACTAATTTATAAAACCACACTTTTTATTAACTAACTGCCTGTCATCTGTCTACAATCCTACTTTCCAACATTGCTGGCTGTATGATCTTTGTTCACGTTGCCATGAGACAATGATATCTATCAGTTTCTACAGGGAGAATAGAGAGCACTCAGTCTTTCCTCTAGCATAATTGATACAAATTGCTTTTTATAATATACATATCCCAATTTCCCCTTGCTCAAGACAAGTCTCCTGCCTTTCCAGGACATGCTCCCCAGAGATGAGGGCAGTCTTTATCCTCTCTTTGAGCTCAACATCACCCCCAGCACTTGAACTTTCCAGCACCAGCCAGGCGAAGCTGGTGAAGATATGCTGAAACCAGCACTCCCATCCTGCCCAGAGAAGTGAAAACAAACTCACTTGTTCTTAGAACACAATTTGACAACAGATAGTAGAGATCCCTCTAAATTCCACCTTTGGGAATTCCTCCGAAGGAAATAACTGCAATGCAGAAAAGCAATCTAAATGTCTGATATAAGCAAATAATGAAAAACTTTATTATCTGATCATGTGTTGGCACCTTTTAAAATGGTGACAAAAATAATGTAATAATTTGAAAATTATAATACACATAATATTGTATAATTATTGTAAGTCATAGGGTGATATAAAATTGTGTACACAGTATGCCTAGAACCAGGCAGGTGGTGCAGTGGTAAAGAATCTGCCTGCCAATACAGGAGACTAAGAGGCACAGGTTCAATCTCTGGGTCGGGAAGATTCCCTGGAGAAGTAAACAGCAACCCACTCCAGTATTCTTGCCTGGGAAATGCCATGGACAGAAGAACCTGGCGGGGAGGGGGTTACAATCCATGGGGTCGCAAAGAGTCGGATATGACAGCCAGCACAGAACATGCCTAGAACTAGATTTGGTTTCGATCCTGTGCAAAAGAAAAAGAAAAAAAGATTGGAAGGAAATGCACCAAAATTCTAAAATGATTGTGTTGGAAAGGCTTATGCAAATTTTCCTTATCTCATATAAATTTCCTAGTGAAAATATGGTTGCCTAATAATCGTGTCTGCTCCCTGACTCAGCCCATAGAATTAATGGTCCTAAATATTAGCAAAGCAGCTGGCTCCTTAGAGATGGCCGCTATAATAAATAAATGTAAAGTATGGTTATGAGTTTATTTTTGAAGTGCTTTCAGCAAAATCACTTGTTTATACATAGCGACATTCTGGGGGGTGGAAATCAACGCAGTTAAATACCATCACCTGTGAAACTGCCCCACACATAGCGCCTAGCTTTGTCCTGTGACTGGAACCTCCATTAAGTGACTCCTAGACGCACTATTAGAGAGTCAATGTAGATCATGCCATCTGCTGCATGCTCTCCAGACTTGAAAATCAGAATAACTCAACAAGAAGCCCACAAAGCTGCCAAGAGCTGTCAGAGGTGTGCATTATTGTAGTAACAATCTGGCGGCAGCAGTGGAGCAGAGGAAATAGGAGTATTCAGGGCATAGGACTTGCTGGACCAGAATTAATGGTGGAAGGAAGGAGAGGATGAAAATGCAAGCAACAGTTGGCAATGGGTAACTTACAACTTGGATATTCGTAAGGAAAATGTCTACACTTTAGGTGGTGGTCCAGTCATGTTTTAAATACCTCAACACCGCTGTAGAGAGAGAATTCCATGTAAGTCCCATTCACATTGGACTTTACATCATGGGCTTACTATCAGAAATAGTCCTGTGATTTGAAGGAGGTGAGAGTCACATGGAGGAAGTTGATTCCACAAGCTCATGGTAGCCTTCCTGCATCAATGCATGCAAACCAGAAGCAGAGCTAAGCCTTTACTGCAGAGCACAGTGGAAAGAACCCCAGGCTTTGGAATTGGGAAGACTTCCCTGGTAGCTCAGCTGGTGAAGAAACCGCCTGCAATACAGGAGACCTGGGTTCGATCCTTGAGTTGGGAAGATCCCCTGGAGAAAGGAATGGCTACCCACTCCAGTATTCTTGCCTGGAGAATTCCATAGACATAGGAGCCTGGCAGGCTACAGTCCATGGGATCGCAAAGAGTCAGACACAACTTTCACTCACTCACTTGGGGTCAAATCCAGGCTTGGCCACTTGCTAATTGTGTTACATTGACAAGATGCTTAACCTCCTCCAGCCTCAGTATTAGCATCAGTAAAATGGGAATAAAAATTCCTGCTTTACAGGATTTTTAGAAGAATCAGAAATGCCATTTGTAAACATAAGCGATACCACATGACCCAGCAATTCCACTCACAAATATCTACCCACACAAAAACTTGTATATGAATGTTTATAGGAGCATTACTCAGGATAGCCAAAAAGCTGAAAGAGAGGAGCTTGGAGATTGTTTATATTGTAGAATCACCAATATAGCAAGCCTCAGATGGCTGCCTTCTGTTCTTTTATGAGAAAGGAAAATAAACCCTGTGTGTTTTAAAAAAAATTTTCAAAAAGTAGAAATAATATGTCCATCACCTGATGAACAATCCCTGGGTCAGGAAGATCCCCTGGAGAAGGGAATGGTTACCTACTCCAGTATTCTTGCCTGGGAAATCTCATGGATAGAGGAGCCTGGCGGGCTACAGTCCATGGGGTCACAAAGAGTTGGACACGACTGAGCAGGTACGCATCTTAAGGCTGTTATTTAAAACAGAAATGCTCTATTTAAAACGCCTAGCATAGTGCCAGGAAACCAATAGGTCATGGTTATTATTAGATCCATCATTTGATTACAATTTAACTGGCTTCTCCCCCTTCTAGAAAATTTCCTTAGTACACTGTGTGTTTCCTGGCTCAGAAGGTAGTATTAGAAGCAGAAGTGCAATCCTAGAAGAGACTCCAGCTCATCAATCCTTTCTGCACATGGGAAAACTAAGGCCCAGGAGACTGATGGTTCTTACTTGAGGAAGGTGGATTAGCCAGTACATTCCCAGCAAAGCAAGGCAAGTACAAAGGCAACAAAGCTCCTGCTCCCAGGAGCGCACCTTCATGAATTGCTTCTGCCTGAGTCCTTGGCCCAGGATCAGCTTCTGAAAGAAGGACACGCCCATAGATAACAACCATAATCATCATCAGGCTAATGGCTGGGGTCTACTGGGGGAGATTGTGCTCTCCTGGACAGTCCCTTAGATATTTTCTTCCTCAGTAAGAATTTGGTAAACAATCAGACACAATGGGGCTCAGAGTTTCTTCATACAGTAGACACCGAGGCCTGGATCACACACACCCTCTGTACACACGGGACCCTTGGTGGAAAAAAAGGACAAATCCCAGCTGAGGCAGTGGCTGCTGTTGGGTTGAAATTGGAAAGGTTATTCTGTCCCTGAAACACCCCTCACCCAAGTCTGAGTCTGAAAATTCCACACTAGTGATGCATTCGTTTGGGTAGAAGCATTGCCTTTCCATTCAGAAAACTAAGATCATGGCATCTGGTCCCATCACTTCATGGCAAATAGATGGGGACAGTGGAAACAGTGACAGACTTTATTTTCTTGGGCTCCAAAATCACTGCAGATGGTGACTGCAGCCATGAAATTAAAAGACGTTTACCCCTTGGAAGGAAAGTTATGACCAACCTAGACAGCATATTGAAAAGCAGAGACATTACTTTGCCAACAAAGTCTGTCTAGTCAAGGCTATAGTTTTTTCAGTAGCCATGTATGGATGTGAGTAGAACTATAAAGAAAGCTGAGGACTGAAGAATTGATGCTTTTGAACGATGGTGTTGGAGAAGATGCTTGAGAGTCCCTTGGACTGCAAGGAGATCCAACCTGTCCATCCTAAAGGAAATCAGTCCTGAGTGTTCACTGGAAGGACTGATGTTGAAGCTGAAACTCCAATACTTTGGCCACCTGATGCGAAGTGTTGACTCACTAGAAAAGACCCTGATGCTGGGAAAGACTGAAAGCGAGAGGGAAGGGGATGACAGAGGATGAGATGGTTGAATGGCATCACCAACTCAATGGACATGAATTTGAGTAAGCTCCAGGAGTTGGTGATGTGCAGGGAAGCCTGGTGTCTATGGGGCCCCAAAGAGTTGGACACGACTGAGTGAAGGAGCTGAACTGAGGAGCCAAAGATAACATATCCTCTTTTAATTTTAAATCATACTATTTTATAGCCATCAGGAAACCTAGATGTCATCTAGTACAACGGTTTTCTAAGGTATGTTGGCAACTGACTTCATATAGATGCTGAAAAAGAAAGTCAAAGTGTTAGTCACTCAGACATGTCCAACTCTTTGCAACCCCATGAACGGTAGCCCACCAGGCTCCTCTGTCCATGGGATTTCCCAGGCAAGAATACTGGAGTGGGTAGCCATTCCCTTCTCCAGGGGATCTTCCCAACCCAGGGATCGAACCCAGGTCTCCTGCATTGTGGGCAGTTTCTTTACCATCTGAGCCACCAGGGACCTAATATTTAAAGCAGGTAAAGAGGGAGTTGCTCTAATACCAGCAGAGGGAGGTGCCATACTCTGCCCCCCTGCTCCCCACTGGGCAGCCCCTTGGTGTGATCAAGAATGAGAGACTCCTCCACACCAACTGGAAACTGCCACCCCACACTGTTGTGTGGTCAGAAATGGTACCTATTAACATTAATTACTTGGTCTAAAGAACAACTACCAGTTGTTGAGCATGAATACTCAATGAGTCCCAGCAGTGTACAAAGTAACCACCTTACAAGGATTTTCTCATTTAAATCTCACAATAAACTGCTCTGGCATTGGTACCATTATTATTCCCATTTTACCACTTAAGTGGCACACAGGTTAAATAACAACTAATATGAGTTGGAGGCAGGATATGAACGCCAGCTATCTGACTCCAAACCAGCCATCATATTTCTCCTAACTCATTCTTTCCATCCTGCAGATGCAGGCTGAGCACAGGAAGTGGGCTTTGTGCAGCCAGAAGGTTGATATCTGCAGAGCTGGACCCAGGATCAGGGTGTGACTCCCAGTTCAGGGTCCTCTTACGGGGTTCCTTCATCTAAGGGATCAAGTAAAAAGTCTTCATGTAGAAGCCCCAGTCTGGGGATTCTATAGTGATCCAGTGGTTAGGACTCCACGCTTCCACTGCGGAGGGTACAGGTTCAACCCCTGGTCCAGGAACTAAGATCCTGCAAGTTGCGCAGAGTGGCAAAACAAAAAAGCCCCAGTCTCCAGCACGGTTCCCTCAGTCCTCATCCCTGCCAGCCCTCCAGTCTCACTTCAGTCTCACCAGTGCTCATCCCACTCATGCTCCTGGACTACCAGGTCCTAAAAATGCTGCACTCTGTCACCCCCTTCCCTCAGGTTGTCCCCAGAGAAGGGACCCCCAGGGGATGTCCTTCCCCTGCCCTGATTAACTCCTACGGAGCCTTCAAGGTTTAGCTAGGGCGTCTCCCTTGTATGATTCCTAGGGAAACCCCAGACACTCGCTGGACTTCTCCACACATCCTGGCCCACCTAGCTCATCCTTCCTCCTCACTCCCCTCCACACGTAAGCACCTTTAGTCCTGGGCACATCAGCCTCTCTCTTTCCAACTAAAACCTTCAAGAATGAGTCCCACCTGTTACCTATTTTTGTTCCCTAACCCTAGAACAGGGCTGGGACTTAGGTGTGCTCCAATAGAGTAGGAATGAACAAGCAAATGACCCTTGAGGTGACACAAAAATAACTGGCTATCAACTCCATTTTTATCCCCTCTATATTTTTCTTTAAGTATTAAGTTCACTCAAAAGCTAAACAATAATTGTTTACTATAAGAAAAAAAAGTCACCTCAAATGGAATGATTAAATACATACTTCTGTCCATGAACTGCATACCCTTTTCTGGACATGCAGTTCTACTCAGTTAACACACACGTGACTTCCCATAGCTTGTCTGATCTTCACTCTCTCCAGGGACAAGCACAGTCACACTCCACTCTTGAGCTCCCCACCCCCATCTCTATCAAGTGGTGCCCAAGTGTCTACTCACACCCACCAGCGGCCAAGAAGACACAGTCTTTCCAAGGCAGTTCATTCTGACCTAACTCCTAAAAATCATCAAATCATAGCAAACAAGAGACAAGGATCCTATATTCAACCATAATCTGCTTCCTTGTAATTCTTCCCCAGTATGTCCCCTTTACCCCTAGGTCCACTCAGATCTAGCCTAATCCCTTTTCCAGAAAACAGCCCTTCAGAATCCTCCCAAGTCCCATCTGAGTCTTTGGATTAAATATAGCCAGCTCTGCCAACAGTCTTGACTGCCTTCTCAGCATCTGTGTGGTTTCTCAACAACTCCCAAGTGTCATAGACTTGCTATTGGTGCACCCAGGATTTTATTAGCTCTTTTTGCAGCTACAGCTCAGCAGTCCCTCACAGAGCTCATGGTCAACCACCTCTTTTGAGTCTTTTCCATTCTTGTTGCTGCTAAACCATGTTGTTCTCATTCTAAATGGAGCAGCTGCCTTTATGGACAATACTTTGTTTCTGTAATTGCAGGAGAGACTGCTAGCTGTTGGCCAAAATCCATTTCCTCTATTCCCCAGGCACACAGCCAGGTTACACTTCCAAGACTCCCTTGCAGCTATGTGTTGGCACGTGACTTAGTTGTAGCCAATATATTATGAACACAAGGTGTTTAAGAAACAAGTGTGACATCAGAATAACCAAATCATTAATGAAAAATGTTTCTTTTTTTAGAGGAACTCTGGCTAACAAATGAGCAAGAAAAGACAGAACATCACCACATACAAACCTTTACATAATCATCAATAGTCAAAACACCATCTATGGAGTAAACTTGTCCCAAAAATCTGGACCAGAGAAACAAGTGTGGCCCTAAATCCATTATTGTTGAAGCTGAATGATGAGTATTGGGGATGAACTTTAGGATCTCCCTCCTTTTTTGTATGTTTGAAATATTCCATAATAAAAAATAAAGTTAAAAAAAATACTCTTCACTCTTCTCCTCCTCCTGGAGGCACATCTAGAGGAGGATGTTAATGAGACCTTCAGGGATAGAAGAAGCCACAAGATGGAAGGAACCTGTCATCAACCAACCACAGACATCCATCTCATACTGTTATATGAACAAGAAATAAACATCTGTTGTGTATGTGACATTATAATATTCTAGGTTTATTTGTTTCCACAACCTACTCTACACATAAAATACAGAAAGAAATACTTTGATCTTGGTCCATAGCTTAACTTATGTGATCTTTCCAAAATCATTCTTTTTCTCAAATTATGTTCCCTTCTTTTGCTATTTGTGCATTCTAGCATTTAAGCTTTGAAATGAAAATGCCAAGTACAGCATTTCTAAATGTTAGACAATGCCCTGTAGCCACCACTAGGCACCTTCTACAGGGAGACCAAGTCAATTAATCAATATCCTTTGAGTAGTGATTCTGTTATGAAACCATCTCATTATACAAACCCCTGACACAATATTCTGTTCTGTCCGGCGATTATTATGTCCCTGTCAGATGCCTTGTTAAACTTTAACTAGGTAATTGACAGTTGAGTCTACTAACTTAGGAAAAAGGAAATAAGATCAGATTTGATTTATTCTTAGTAAATCCACACTAACTCTATTGAGCATTTTCAGTTTTAAGTGGTCACAAGTAATTCCCTTAATAATTTATTGTGGAATCTTGTCTGGCTTCAACTGTTAAGCTCACCATTCTATAATTTATGGGGAGAAAAGTCATCTCTTTTTGAAAAGTCAATTTCTTTTCAAAAATCAAAATTATCTTTGTAGGGTTCAACCTCTAACACTGCAGTTTCTCAAATCCACTCCCAGTGGTTGGGTGTTCCCACTTGAAGATCCCCTGAAAAATATTTTCTTTCCCTCAAGATACTTGAAATCATTTAGAGAAATTCAGGCTCTTAACTTTAGTTCCCTTTTTATCAATATGTATTCTACCATTGTTTTTGAGAACCTCTTCTGTAAGAGAGAAGAGATGCAAAATAAGAATAAAGCCATTCTACTTCCTCTGTGTCAATTATGTTCACCATGTGCATCTCTCAGAACAGTTAGTTGTTTCTTTTGGAAAGAAGTGGCAGGTTCCTGTTGCCTTGAGTCCTTCCAGCTCCCTTCTGTGTCCCAGCTCATTCCCCATAGCTCCTTGGGGAATGTGTACAACTGACACTTTCACACTCTTTATCACCAACTAGGGCTGCAGCATAATGTTCATATCTGACCTCATTCCCCAGGTCCTGGCTGAGCAATGCACCAACATCAGAGAATTGCCTTTAATGTCAGGCCAAGGCTAGCAGATAGCATGGACATCTATGCTTGTCTCTCAATCCTCAGGCCCTCCTAACCCAGCAGCATTAGATCAAAGAGACTAAAGGAATAATGAACAAGAATGACTCACGGAAGAGAGGTGATTTGTCAGAATTTTACTTGAAATTCTTTCACTCCTCCCACCTAAATCTCTTCTTCCTAGACTCCCGGTGCGTGTATGCTCCTGAGGGTTCCCCTTCAGTTTAGGCTCACACCTAAGAGCTGGACCTGAAGCAGAGACAGTCCTCAAGCATCCCCAGAGCATAGTGTATGACTGTTGTTTTTGTTCAGTCATTCAGTCGTGTCTGACTCTTGGTGACCCATGCACTGCAGCATGCCAGGCTTCCCTGTCCTTCACCATCTCCCAGAGTTTGCTCAAATGCATGTCCTTTGAGTCAATGATGCCATCCAACCATCTCATCCTCTGTATATGACTAACACTATCCTTGAACCCAAGTTATCTTAGTCATTCTTGCTCTTCATATCACTAAGGAGCCCTTGGCATTTTTGTTCCAAAACAAAACAAAAATGACTGACATTTTTGCTTTGAATCTCAAATCACTCTCAACTTTGACCTTTCTGACATCATTGGAGATGTTTAGAAAGAACTACTTACTTTTCAGAACTCAAAAACTACTCTCAAGGGCACCAAAGTTTCACATCTTGTTCTCAAGGTTGCCACCACTGTCATTTCACTATCTCATCTCTCTGTGGCACTAGGATATAAAGAACAACCCATTGTTTCTCACTCTGGCCTTGGGGAGGACAACCTCCATCCAGACCAGTAAAGCACCTGTTAGACGTTCTGCTTCCAGCTGAGCCCTCAAGCAGGAGGTTAAGCCAAATGGTTAACCCTGATTCATGACCAATATATCTCTGGGCCATTTGGAGAATTTGCATCTTCTTATTCCGTCTGGCCCAGCAGAATCTTTGCCTGAAAATACTTTGACTCCTCAATTATTTTATCCTCACTTGGATGGTCCTAAATGACTCTCCCCACCAGCCCTGCAGATTTTTGAGAAGGGTTATATTTTATTTGTACTTCCCCAGTGGCTCAGCGGTAAAGAACTGTCTGCTAATGCAGGAGACATAAGAGACTTGGGTTCAATCCCTGGGTTGGGAAGATCCCCTGGAGAAGGGAAGGGCAACCCACTTCAATATTCTTGGAGAATCCTAAGGATAGAGAAGCCTGGTGGGCTACAGTCCATAGGGTCACAAAGAGTCACGCACAACTGAAGCAGTTTAGCATGTACACACACTAGCCCCAGCTTCAATTGTTTTTTCCAAGCAAGCCTTTATTGGGGCTCCTGTGGCAGCAGCAAGGGAGCAAGAACAAACAACAGGTTCCTCTCCTTGTTCCCTGCTCCCCGAGGGGGAGCAAGCTTGTTCCCTATATAAGTTGAGGGTAGGGATGTGTCCAGGGGTTGGGCCAGAAGTGTGGTTTAGACATTTTACCTACCACTTAGCTGGTATTGTGTGCAGGGTGCATGCTCAAGTACACTGCGTTTGCTCCCAATACTCTGTTTTTTCCTCTAGGCTCCTACTTTTTGGTCTCTTCGCATCTTTTGGGTACAGAATTTGTCCCAAGTGCACCATGCACCCCTGCACACAGTCATTTTTACAACCATACAGTTTCTTTGTGCTTTATTGCTCTAGGAGAGGCATGGCCAAGTGCAAGCATTGCCACACTGCAGCAAGAGTGAAGCTGGGGAATGACCCAGCTTCCCTCTTAACAAGTCTGTTTCCTTAAATAAGAGCTGGCTCCCCGTGTATAGCCATAGTTTCTAACATTCCAGAATAAAATGCTATTGCTCACTCATGAGCTTGTACAATGAGAACATTCAGATAATTCAACAGACAACAAGGCAGTGGACAAGATCCACTTATTCGTTCAGCAAGACCTTCGAGTGTGCCGCCTGTGAAATCAGACTCCCTAGGCCTGAAGTCTGACCCTGTTCCTTCTGACTCTTGAACCTCAGTTTCCCTATCTGTAAAATGTGTCCACAAATTTCACTTCCACCTAAAGCTGTTGTGGGATTAAATGATATAACCCACATCAGTGCTTAGCACTATGCTGGCACATCAGAAGAGTGAACATCACTATCATCAGGAATTCAAGGGGATTTGAAGACTGACCACTGGCTCATAGGAGATACGAATCCAGACTTCATTGGAATGGTCCACTTCAGTCTTAAATTTAGAATAAATGACTTCACAGGCTTTGTCCCTCCCATTATTTCCTGCATTCAGCCAAACCTAGCTCTGAACTAAAAGCAGTTATCATCTGAAGCAAGGAAATGAAATTTTAGCAAAAAAACCCAGCAAATTCAATGAGATCTTGGAAAATAAGTCTTCTGGGTCTGTCATTCACACTCTCTGTATCTTGTAAATTCCTGGAAATTGGAGATTCACAACTTTTTAATCAAAATTTAATTAGCACCTTGCACACAGTAAGCACTCAGTGATTAGGAGCATATATGGAAAAATTATCTTTCCAGTCACCCAGGTGCCAGGGAGACCCTATCCTCATTCTTATTCATTAAAGCTGAATTCTCCAAGGACTTGTCTGAGAGCCGTTGGCAGAGAGATTCCTCAGAGCTTCAGTTAAAGGGCCCCTTCCCCTCATATCCACTACTTCTCACCTTCGCTTCCCTCCTCATATTCAGTTTCCATCTTCTCTGAGAGATTCCTACCATAGAAAATAGAGAACTGCTTTTAACAAGAATAATCTAGGGACTTCCCTGGTGGTCCAGTGGATGGGAATCCACCTGTCAAGGCAGGGGACACGGGTTCAGTCCCTGGTCTGGAAAGATTCCACTTGCCTCGGGGCAACTGAGCCAACGGGCCACAACTACTGAGCCCGTGGGCTGCAACTTCTGGAGCCCACACGCCGAGAGCCCACACTCCACAGCAAGAGAAGCCACCGCAGGGAGAAGCCCTCACGCCGCAACGAAGAGTGGCCCCGTTCACCAGAATGAGAGAAAGCCCACGCACAGCAACAAAGACCCAGTGCAACCAAAAATAAAGTGAATAAATAAATAATTTTTTTAAAAAAGAATAATCTAGAGAAATGACTGGATGTGACTTTTATCTCTACAGGAGCATGCTAAGAATATGTACTTAGGGGATAGTTATTTTTTACCCGTCCTACATCAGGATATGGCCTGTAGGCCTCACACCAGGCATTGTTCCTACAAGCTCAGATCACAATCTTCTGCTGACAATCTCATAAAGATTCCATTCCAAAGAAGCTCTAGTCTTACCCAATGAGTTTACCGAGTTGCTCTCCTACCAAGGAAAGCACCCTCTCCAAACATACTGTTGAGAAAGAGAAATCCGAGGCCTTTTCAGTTTACACTTACAAATATAATATTAGAAAAATCTCACATCCCCAAATCCTGGAAACCTGCGGCTGCTCTTAGGCAATGCAGTCACATCGATGGAAGTCTGGCATGTCAGAAGCTCAAGGGCATTCTGTTATTCAATCTGGTTTCTCAAATGGCAAAGTCTTACTGATAGATAGGGAATCAACAGCAAATCAAAAGAGGTTAAGTTCAGTAGCAAATGGTGCATCCAATTATTTCAGAGCAGTAAATAAGGACAGGGAATGTAAAGGCTCCCCAAACATTCAGAATTGAACCGTGAAACCTAAACAGATATTTGAATGTTGCCTTAGAGAGAGACAATCTGCTGGAGCCAGGAAGAAGGAAAGCAAGTGAAATATTGGTCTAATAGACAAATATCTGCCCTAGAATGAATGGATTTGCCACTCCTGGGGAGTGACGAGATCAGAAGACACAAGGCCATTTGCTTTGCAAAGCAGAAATAGAAACACAGATGTAGAGAACAGACAGGGCAGGATGGATTGGGAGACTGGGACTGACACACATACACTACCAGGTATAAAATCCACAACTACTCTCTCTTTTCTCTTCTCCGCCATTCTGTGTGTGGTTGAGTTCTCTCCTCACCATGTCTTCTCACAAGACTTTCAGGATCAAGCGATTCCTGGCCAAGAAACAAAAGCAGAATCGTCCCATTCCTCAATGGATTCGAATGAAAACTGGCAATAAGATCAGGTACAACTCCAAGAGAAGACATTGGAGAAGAACCAAGCTGGGTCTATAAGAAGCCTCACATAAAAAGTGGCACACATGTTAAGACCTTTTTTTTAAGCAGCCAAATCACAGTGAAAACATCACTACCTAATATTTCTTATTTCCTATCAATCTGAGGCTCAATAATAAATATGAAACATTGGAACTGTAAAAAAAAAAAAAAATCCACAACTACTGAGAACAGACTGTATAGCACAGGGAATTCTACTTAACACTCTGTGGTGACCTAAATGGGAAGGAAATCCAAAAACAAGGTAATAAATGTAGACGTGTGGCTGATTTGCTTTGTTGTATAGCAGAAACTATACAACATTTTGCCAACAAAGGTCGGTCTACTCAAAGCTATGGTTTTTCCAGTAGTCACATATGGATGTGAGAGTTGGACTATAAAGAAAGCTGAGCACCGAAGAATTGATGCTTTTGAACTGTGGTGTTGGAGAACACTCTTAAGAGTCCCTTGAACTGCAAGGAGATCCAACCAATTCATCCTAAAGAAAATTAGTCCTGAATATTCATTGGAAAGACTGATGCTGAGCTGAAGCTCCAATACTTTGTCCACCTGATGCAAAAAGCTGACTCATTGGAAAAGATCCTGATGCTGGGAGAGATTGAGGGCCAAAGGAGAAGAGGGCAACAGAGGATGAGATGGTTGATGGCATCACCGATTCATCGGATGTGAACTTGGGCAAATTCTGGGAGATAGTGAGGGACAGTGAGTCCTGGCATGCTGCAGTCCATGGGTCTCGAAGAGTCAGATACGACTGATTGACTGGACAACTATCTATCCATCTATCTACCTATCTATCTATCTATCTACCTATATAGTGGAATATACCCTACGTGATGCAGTCCAGGTCCTACTCTAGACTCCTAAAACCCTTTGTGTGTTATCTTGTTATCTTTACCATTTTACTTAGCTCATTGTCAACATCTACTATAAACACACCTGTGAGATCCTCCCTGCACACGTCACAGGGACTGGTACTCAACTAGAGATGGCTAAGGGCTCCCTGAACTGGATCATATCCTAGTGGGTGCCATGTGTTTTGCATTCTGAAGCTATTGAAAAGTTATCCTTGGTAAAAGAGAAAAATGATATTGCAAGGTAATGAGGGAAAAGAGTGGCATATTTAAAGTTGAGAAATAATGAGAGATGCCTAAAGTGCTAGTCTGGACATGAAACATTTAGACAGTAGCATCTCAGACCCTACCATCTTACAATGTCTGAAGCATTATTTTGCCTACTGGCATCTCCTGCTACAAGATTATAAAGTAAATTATGATTAGACATTCTTCAAAAGTTTGAGACAGAAAAGCTGACTAATAAGGACAGATCATATTTAATTAAGAATGGTTCTGGACTGCCCTCCTGGAGTTGGTGCATAAATCAAGTGGTGACTGTTGCCTTCCTGATGCTGCACTCAGCTCACTGAGCTGCTGTGACCTGCCGTCTGACTACCTGTCTGTTATTGCTCTGAGCCCAGGCATTCCTGGAGGGCAGGGACACCTGGCAAAGTGCTGAGCACACAGCTGGCATTCAATGAATATCCATTCTGTGATGCTTTTTACTCACAGGACTTCTGACACCAAATACATGGGCTTTTTCTTTTTTCTTAATATGATACAATTTAATGTCATCAATCTGCTTTTTAACATGAAATGGTCATACGATTTTTTTTCTTCCATTGTGTAATTATTTGATTTCTCATTGATCCAAGATTTAGAAGAGGGAGTTTCAGTTTCCAAGTGCCTGCATTTTTGTATTGTTTTGTGTGATTATAGTTTACACTTTGGCTATCTATTGTTGGGTTTATGTAGTATTTGCTCTGGGGTCAGCTGGAATGAGGGATTTGAGTTCCCTGAATGTGCCAGCTATTAGTATAAAGTCATGACGTTCCCACAACTACAACTCCCTCCTCAGGCTCACTAATTTTCTAGAATGGCTCACAGAACTCACACAAGGTCTTTGCTTACTAGTGAAAGTGAAAATGCTAGTCATATCCAACTCTTTGTGATTCCATGGAGTGTAGCCCACCAGGCTCCTCTGTCCATGGGATTCTCCAGGCAAGAATACTGGAGTGGGTAGCCATTTCCTTCTCCAGGGGATCTTCTCAATCCACGGATGGAACCTGGGTCTCCTGGATTGCAGGCAGATTCTTTATCATCTGAGCCACCAGGGGAGCTTACTACCACTGGTTTATTATAAAGACTACAACTCAGGAACAACCAAATACTATAGAAGAGATGCAGAGGACAAGGTACGGTGGCAGGGGAGCTTTCATGGCTTCTCTGGGTGCATTATCCTTCCAGGACCTCAATGTATTCACCAATCCAGAAGCCCCCCAAGTCCCACAGCTTAGGGTTTGTTTTTTTTAATAAATTTATTTATTTTAGTTGGAGGCTAATTACTTTACAATATTGTAGTGGTTTTTGCCATACATTGACATGAATCAGCCAAGGGTTTACACGTGTTCCCCGTCCTGAACCCCCCTCCCACATCCCTCCCCATCCCATCCCTCTGGGTCATCCCATTGACCTTAGAGGTTTTTAAAGCTTAGGGTTTTTAAGCTTAGGGGGTTTTAAAGAGGCTCCATTACCTGGGCACAATCAATGAAATCATTCCCTATTGGAGACTGACTCAATCTCAAGCCCCTCTCCCAAGAGGTCAAAGGTTGGGATGAAAGTTTCGAATTTTTAAAGGGAACCCTCCTACACTACTGGTGGGAATGTAAATTGGTATGACTACTATGGAGAACACTATAGAGGTTTCTTAAAATTCTAAAAACAGAGTTACCATGTGATCCAGCGATCCCATTCCTGGGTATATATCCAGAGAAAACCATAATCCTAAAGGATACATGCAGCCCAGTGTTCACTGAAGTCCTATTTACAATAGCCAAGACATGGAAACTATCTAAATGTTCACTGACAGAAGAAAGGATAAAGAAGATGTGGTACATATATACAGTGGGATATTAATCAGACACAAAAAATGAAATAATGCCACTTGCAACAACATGGACGGACCTAGAGATTATCATACTAAGTGAAGGAAGTCAGACAAGGACAAATATCCTACGATATCACTCGTGTGTGGAATCTAATTTGTAAAAAGATATCCATGAGCTTATCTACAAAGCAGAAGCAGACTGCAGATATCAAAAATAAACTTACAGTTACCAAAAGGAAACATGGAAGTGGGGGAAACAAATAGGGATGTTCATCCCAAACTTGAATGCACACACACTACTATATATAAGACAGATGACTGACGGGAACCTGCTGTGTAGCACAGGGAACTCTACCCAATGCTCTATGACTATCCATATGAGAAAAGAACCTAAAAAAGAATGAATATTTGTATAACTGAATCACTTTCCTGTACACTTGAAAATAACACAATATTATAAATAGACCATACTCCAATAATTTTTTAAGTTCCAAGTTTCTAATCACGTCTTGGTCTTTCTGGAGACCAGCTCCCATCCTGACACTGTCTAAGGGCCCCCACGACCAGTCATCTCATTAGCTAAAATAGGAATAAAATAGCACTTAACTCATAGCATTTCTGAGATTTAAATTATGTACAAAGCTTATAGAATCCTGCCTGGCGTAGAGGGCCATAAAATGCTTCTTCTATTATTGTGACAATATGAAACTATCTTTTCACTGTGAAACTGTGAACAGCCCAGAACCCAGAAGTTTATTTAATAAAATGTTAAGTGAAAAAAAGCAGGTTACAGAAGAGTATGTATGGAATGATCCCATTTATATAAGAAAAAAAAAATGTGTCTATACACTGAGGGTACCTGAAACACAGCTTCCAGGAAGGACGGAGAGAAAGAACAGGAGAGAAAGGTGAGAGAGAAAAAGTGAGAGTGGGAAATGAAGTAGAATAGTCACTGTTTTGCTCACTTTGCTACTGTGTTGTTTGAATCGTTTCAGTGGGAATACAATCATGTCCCTTTTATAGATTTAAAAACAATAATTAGGGACTTGCCTGGTGGTCCCGTGGCTAAGACTCCATGCCCCCAATGCAGGGGGCCCCCCCAATGCAGGTTCGATCCCTCATCAGGGAACTAGATCCCAAATGCTGCAACTAAGACCCAGTGCAGCCAAATAAATAAACGTATTTATAAATAGATAAAATAATAATCAGGCAAAAAAATCACACAAATTGACCCTAAGATATCATGCTAACCAGAGAGTGTTATTCAAAACTCCTGAACGTATCAGCATCCAACCATTGGACCAAAACTTCCAACATGACTGCTGCATGGTGAGTCTCATCCCA
The DNA here is from genome assembly GCA_024291935.2 of Okapia johnstoni. Taxonomy (NCBI): domain Eukaryota; kingdom Metazoa; phylum Chordata; class Mammalia; order Artiodactyla; family Giraffidae; genus Okapia; species Okapia johnstoni. The sequence goes on along the minus strand of CM044318.1, from coordinate 77,146,009 downwards.
CCCAGAGCTTCTCACCCTCAGCACGTCGACATTTGGGGCCAGCTCATTCTTTGTTGTGGGGACTGTCCTGTGCACTGTAGGGCATCTGGCAGTACCCTGGCCTCTATCCTTTAGATGCCAATGGGACCTCCCCGCTTTTGACAAATGTCCCCAGATGTTGCTAAATGTCCCTTAGGGGAAGAAATTGCCCTGACTGAGAACTCCTATTTGCTCATTTTATGAAAATGAGCCAGTGGTTGCCACCTGTTTTATTTATAAGGGACTGTCAACTTTACAGGTCTTGCTATAAGGCAAAGCCAGCAGAAATCTGGGGCCAGGAGAAAAGCAATGAATGCATGAAGCTGGACTGTGGTTCCTTCCTAGTACAGAGAGGACAACCTAAGGAACATTATCCATTCCCTCAGTAAATGCTGTCTCTCCTAACACTGTAAAAGGCTTCCCCAGTAACTCAGTTGGTAAAGAATCCATCTGCAATGTAGGAGACCTGGGTCAAGAAGATGCCCTAGAGAAGGAAATGGTAACCCACTCCAGTATTCTTGCCTGGAGAATTCCATGGAGAGAGAAGCCTGGCGGGCTACAGTCCATGGGGTCACAAGAGTCAGAAATGACTTAGTAACTAAACCACCACCACCCAAGACTGTAAAAAACGATCCACAACATTTGGTTTGCAAAATAACCCTTCCCCTCCAATCTCACGAGAAAGTGTCACCTCCCTCCCTTGGGTCCAGTGCAATGATGATGGCAGCTTACATTTATATTGTCCCTTCTGCCAGGAGAGCGAAACCATGCTTTTGTGGAACTTTTGAGAAACCATCAGAAATCAGGAGCACCAAAAGATCACGTCTTTGGGAAAGGTTTGTAGAGCTGGAAAGGCTAAACTAAGGATAGAAATTCCTACCTTTGAGAAGTCAGATTATTCATTCTGTTATGGCCTCTCTTCTTTCTTCCTCTCACTCTCCCTCCCTCTCCCTCACCAAGGGGAAGTGATGTAAGCTGGGGACTCCAGGCAGGAAGCGATAGAAAATTCCAGAGGCAAGAACTCTGACCCAAGATGTGGTCCCTGCAGAGGACAGACTGACCTGTGGGTGGAAGCCGCCCTAGACTTGGAAACTAAGCAGAAGAGGAACTGTTTTGCTCTCTTGACACCTGTACAGTTTGAACCTTTTGCAGGAGGAATACAGGCATGTATCACTTGTAGGTTTTTTTAAATAGTAAGACAAATAAATTACAAATCTGACCCCAAAATATCATGCTAACCAGGTCTGCCTGACTTTGAACTCTCCACAGTCTTCGGGTCTTCTAGGTGTGACCTTGGGCTGAGTCCTTAGTTTCCCCGGGTCTCAGTTTCCTCACTTATGAAATGGAGGTGATGGCTCTACCTGCTCAACTGACTTCATCAGGTTGTTCTCAGAAGCTGCAGAGACAATGTTGGTGTTGGTAAGAGACACTGCAGGGAAATATACCAGCTGTCATGGCCCTGGCCCTAGAACTCATCCCCTCTAAGGGTCACAGGTCTAAGAACCCCTAAGGAATGGAAACAGTAGGACAAACATGACCACTTTATTGGAACAGGAGCTAAGGTTTCACAAAGATGAAACATTGTGTCTCCAGCATGGCAGCCTATTTCCAACTCCTCTCCAACTCCTCTCCTTTCAGATACAGCATGGTAACCATCCACGTCAGAATGGGAAGGAAACGGAGGGTGGGAAACTTTTCAGGAGACAAAACTGGGCCATCACCTCATTCTTCTGTCTTGAGGGGCCAGGCAGCCTTGCATCCTCCTTTGTCATCCTGAAGAGAGTGTAACAGGATCCTTAAATTATCATGTCAAACCTCAAAAATCCTAAATGTTAAACTCAGGTGGGAGAAGCAAGTATCAGTAATGTATGTACCACCTTTGCTCCCTTACAGCTTTGTTACCCAGGTATTACTGTTGCGTTCAAGGTGTGGAAGCAAGGTTATCTAACAGAGGTAGCCTAACATGATGAGCTAACTGGAAGATGCAGAGACCACATCTGGTCATCCAAGCCTGCCCTACTCCAGCAGATGATGGAGAAATGGCTCATACTGAGAGAAAGAAAGTATTTCTAGATCTGCCTGCTGAGTAGCTTCCAAAGGATAGAACCTTACCTTTTGGGAATAAGAAATTGAGACTATGATCTGACCAGATACTAGACCAATAAGAATTACCACTGCTATTACCACCCACTAAGGTTTAACTATGTGCCAGGCACTGAGCTAAAAGCTTTCATACATTTTATCTGATCTCCCCTCAACAAACAAGCAAATGAGGACTCAGGAGCCAAGGGACTGGCCCAGAGTAACACCATTTGTGCCAGGATTTAAACATACATCTGTCCAAAGCTTTAACCTTAACTACAACACACTGCCTTCAAGCTGCCAAGCACTGTCTCTCCCCAGCAAATCAGCTGTAGACCATATGTTGTATGATAGTAAAGTCACAAAGCCCACCCTCCATGTGGCTCCCAGTCCAGTTGGTGTTCATTTTCCTGTGCTTAATTCCCTGTCCTGACTCTTATAAATTCTACTTAGGAGGGTCAAGGTGGGGGCTGTAGACAAGGTAACAAATGACCTTTCTGGAATATTCTCCACTTGGTGTACCAAATATATAATTAACCCAAAAGTTAAATTTATTTCCTGTTTAAAAATCTAAGCATGTTATAAGGAAAATCAAGAATAATTTCTTTGAAATGCTGAATGATGAAGACAAATTCCTAGCAGAACAATTCAAGAAACCTGGGGCAGTATTTATAGTCAAGGTTGCTAATTGGACTTTCTGTGGTGATCATCTCATAATAAATACAAATATCAAATCATTATGTTGTACACCTGAAACTAACATAATCTTCTAGGTCAATTATACTGCTTAGTCACTCAGTCGTGTCTGACTCTCTGCAACCCCATGGACTATAACCTATCAGGTTTCTCTGTCCGTGGAATTTTCCCCGGCAAGAATACTGGAGTGGGTTGCCATTTCCTTCTCCAGGGGATCTTCCCAACACAGGGATCAAACCTGTGTCTCCTGCTTGTCCTGCATTGACAGGCAGACACCTGTCATTTACCATTAGCGCCACCTGGGAAGACCACCTGAATAGGAACCAGACCAGATAGTTTTGCCCATAAAGTGTATCTGTCCTTCAGAGAACATAATTCCTATGATGTTTGAATCATGACTTACAGGGGCTTCCCCAGTGGCTCAGGGCTAAAGAATCTGCCTGCAATGTAGGAGCCACAGGAGCCACCGGTTTGATCCCTGGGTCAGGAAGATACCTTGGAGGAGGGCATGGCAACCCAGTTCAGTGTTCTTGCCTGGAGAATGCCCACAGAGGATTCTGGTGGGCTACAGTCCATAGGGTCACAAAGAGTTAGACATGACTGAAGCGACTTAGCACACATGCACAGAAGAAGAGGAAAAACCTTTCCAAATCATCTGGGAAGTAGACACAGACCTGATTCAAAGCATATTTTTTTAAAGTTCAAAGAAATTGTTGACCTATATTACTAGCAATATAAGTTACAAAACCTTACATAATATATTAACAAATTGAATCTAAAAAAATATTTTTTAAAGCACAGTGACCAATTTGGGTTTATTACAGAATTTTATGATGATTTCATATCCTACCTTGGTTTAACATTAGGAAGTCTATTAATGTAACTTATTATATCAGTAGATTAAAGATGAAAAATTCTAGAAAGAAGAAAATGAGACTTACCTAGACAGTCTGAACAATCTATGTACACAAAGTCTCTAAGAAGCTGGAATCCAAATCCAGTCCATTGCTCTTTCCCATGTATTTTGCTACTTTTACTAGGGATTTGAAATGCCAACAAAATTATTCAAAATGCCCTTTGATTGAGGAAAAATAATTTGCAAATGCCAGGGTGATTAGAATAAAAGATGATTGTTTTCTCATATACTCTAAAATGTCTTTGTGAAACAGGGTCTGGGGGCAGTATGAATGTATTATGTTCTTCTATCACACTAAACTTCATGCAGTTAGTGCTTTTCAATAGTCGTTATGTCTTTTCTGCTTTTGAGGGCTAAGATGAAGATCTCTCTTAGTAAATGTCACATTGCACTTGAAAATATGGTTGTTATTTCCAAGTATCTTTTGATATTGATTTCTGACATAATTCAACAGTGTTAAGAGAACAGACTCTGTATGATTTCAATACCTTTAGACCATGAAATCTTTGAATCTTGTTTTATGTCCCTGGATATGTTCAAGTGCCTCCTAGTTTATAGTCTATGGGAACTTGAATAGAATTTGTATCCTACTCTTGTGTGAAAATTATATAAATCTTAATTATGTTGAATTGGTTCACAGTGCTTGTCAGGTCTACTATATCCTTTTATTTCTCTGTATATGCATTGCATTAACTTTTGAGAGTTTGCTGTTGAAACTCCAAGTAAAAATCTTAATTTATCTACTTAAAAAAATAATTGTAATATATAGTGAAATTGTATGTAACCTTGTTCTGTATTTTCCAAGTTTCTGTAAATGAGTTATCATACTTCCATAATTTAAAAAAATAAAAGCTTTAAAAAAGCCAGATTCAGGGCATGATATACAGAATGACCCCTTACCTAAATTACAGAGATAATCGCGCATGTATGTATGATTAAAGAGATGACTGGATATTCATTGATATATTAATGGTATGTTATAAAAGCATATATTATACCATATATAAAAGTATTATGAAATCTAGTGGCCATGATGCCTGGTCTGCAGAACATCTCATCTGTAAGCTCCCCAGTGTGCCAGTTTAAATCTGTATATGGTATTGAAATTACAATGAAAAAGTTCTAAATGTAAAATTATTCACATTCAACCATTTGGAGAAGCTCTTTTGTTAATTTATTTCTAGCATCAGTAAAGTCATGTGTGCAAAGTCTCATCCATTTTCAAGGGAAAAGATATTCACCCATGGTTCATAAGGCTGGGCACACAGCCCTCCAGTCTTGCATTTAATGATAGCCTGAGAATTACAGAAGGAAAACTGCCGAATCTCTACTGAAGCTCTTCTAAGATGGGGACCAGAGAGATGCAGATCATTCAGGGTCTCAGATGTGATAAACAGTTAGAGGCAATTTCACAAGTCAACTCTAGAAAGAATAATAAATCCAGGAAGACATCAGCTGTAACACAAGCATGAGATTACTCTCAAGCTGTAAAAACAAAATCCAAACATTTTCTCACCTTCACCTTTATGAAAGAAAGACTGTTGATAAATTGAAAAGAAAAACATTGCAGTTTCTGAAAATTTAAATCCCAGACTTTCTGCTCACTCTGAAAGCGGAAGCGTTAGTCACTCAGTCATGTCCGACTCTTTGGGACACCGTGAACTGTAGCCCGCCAGGCTCCTCTGTCCATGGAATTCTCCAGGCAGGAATACTGGAGTGAGTTGCCATTCCCTTCTCCAGAGGATCTTCCTGACCCAGGGATCGAACCTAGGTGTCCTGCATTGCAGGCAGATTCTTTATCCTCTAAGCCACCAAGGAACACTCTCCAGAAAAGTAAAATATGCATCAGAAGCAGATTAAAAATCAGGACTTTATTCTAGACCATACCATTCTCTTTGCAGGAAAAGGAGAGGAGAATCTTTCCCTACATGCAATTGTTCAAAGGGTGCAGGCTTTAAATACATGTTGAACATCTGTTGATTTAGCCTCTTCATTTCTCATGTTCATGTTAAGAATGCCTCAAATTTCCCATGAGGAACTGTACCTCTCCAATTCTGAGCTGCGTGATTTAGGCAAAATTGACGCATACACACCACCACCATCTCCCCCATTAGCAATACAGCTAGATCACCAGGAGGGACTAAGGAGACAACTAGCTGCCACTGTCTTCATTCTGCTCCTCAAGGAAACCACACCCTTTCTACAGGGAGATCCTCTATGTTAGAGGAACCCCCCCCCCCAACCAAACATGAACCTGAGCAGGACCCTTTGGCACCCTCCCAGGTACAAATTCTTTCCATGTCCCTTGTTTCTTGTTTGTAGAAAAGAGGTGTCAGCCTCCTAGACTTTCCCTGAGTTCCAAAGGGTAGATTATTTTTTTCTTTAACTGCTGTTTTGTCCTGGTTAAGTTACATCCAGTTACTGGACTAAATAACCCAGGTCTAGCCTGGCCCAGGCGCTAGGGACACTGTTACTTTTCTCATTATTATGTACATCCCTTGAGGAGAAACCAGAATCCTGTCCAGTTGTGGCACTATTCTTTCTTGACTGCCTTTCCTTTGTTCCTGCATTCCCTCACTCCTCTAATTAGTACTAAAATAACTGTTTGAATTTGCCCTTTGGAACTCAGGGGAGGTCTAGGAGGCTGAAACCTTTTTCCCACAAGCAAGAAATGGAAGACACAGTAAGGCTTTCATGCCCAGGGAGGCCCCCACAGGGTCCTGCTCACTTTCAAGTTCCTCTTTTCTTTGATATTCCTTAATCTTGAGGGAAACACGTGCTGGACAAGAAAGGGAATAAAATTTTGGATAGAGAGGTTAATCATAAACTCAGGAGAGGACCTCAGTTTTAGAGGAACTCGGTTTCACTCCCTTATCCCAATTCAGGAAGAGCCAGATGTGGAGAAAGGAGAAGACTATACTTCCTGAGCAGACTAAGTCTCCAGCCCCACGGACACCACAGGTCCCTGGAGCCACAGCATGGAGGAGAGGTAATAGCTTAAATCAACTATAAAGTTCTACCCAGGAGAAGACAAGTTGAAAGGAAGTAAAGTTAAGGAATCTGCCCAAGATTTTATTAAAGGGCAGGAAAGAAGAAACTGACAAGGTATAGCTAGAGGCAATGATGGAAAGAAATAAAGACAATTTCTTGTTTATATCCCCACTGATTTTGACAGGTTACAGATTTTTTATTTGAACAATAAAACCACAATAGCACAGGAAAGCAAGAAAGGCCATCTAAAGGTAATAAATTTTTTTAAGCCCAGGAAGATAGCAGATAGAGTTAGAGCAGTAAAAATCAGAACTGAGAACATCTACCCACACGAGTCCTGAGAAAGTAAGACTCACCCCAAATGCCGTAGAAAATTTCAAAGTGGGGAAGAGAAAAACCAAGCAGGAGTGGGTGGGGGTTGGGGCAGGGGTGGGGGCACGACCAGGGAGATTTATCAAAGAACTGCACTCAGGGGACTTCCCAGGGGGTCCAGTGGGTAAGACTCCTCGCTCCCAGTGCAGGGAGCCCCTGTTCTGATCCCTGGTCAGGGAACTAGATCCCACATGCTTGCCAGAACAAAGACCCTGCAAGTCGCAACTGAGACCCAGGGCAGGCAAAATAAATAAACACTTTAAAAAAAAAAAACTGCATTCAGAATTACAGTGACAGAAAACAGATCAGTGCTTGCCTGGAGCTGTAGAGGAGGGTGGGGATTGATCTCAAAGAGGCACAAGGGAACTTTTCGGAGTGATGAAAATGTTCTGTATCTTAATGGGAACGGTAGTTATGTAGCAAAAGAGAAGGTATGCTTCAAATGGGTACTTTTTATTATATGGAAGCTATAACTTAGGTATAAATGCATGAAGACCAATCAAATGAGAAAAGCAAAGACTGTTCATTCAGAGCTTGCAGCCATCATCAGTTGCATTTGGCAGAAACTGAAAAAACAGGCAAATGTGTGGGAAAGCTTTATAGTGGGGGGGGAAGTGGGGAAGAAGGCTTCAGGTGTGCCCTGACTGCTGGCTTTTGCACAGAGACGAGAAATGCTTACCATGGGGGCCGTTACCCCACTGCTGCTCGCTAAGAGGACTGAAGGAGAGTCTATTGGAAGTTAAAGAGTCAGCAGAGTTAGAGCTTCCTCCAACAGAAATGGGGTTGGATGATAAAAATCTGTAAGCATGGGAAGGAAATGGCTCCGAGAACTGAGTGAGAAGGAATTTAGGATAAGAATTCAAAAGGCAGATAGAATCATACCATTTGAAGTGAGGTCTGCAGACCATTGCTTCCCAAGTGGCTCAGTGGTAAAGAATCCGCCTGCCAGTGCAGGAGACCCAAGAGACACGGGTTTGACCCCTGGGTTGGGAAGATCCCCTGGGGAAGGAAATGGCAACTCACTCCAATATTCTTGCCTGGGAAATCCCATGGATGAAGGAGTCTGGCAGGCTACAGTCCATGGGGTCGCAAAGAGTCGGACACAACTGAGCTACTGAACAACACAACGACTACAGACCATCCACGTAAGTAATCACCTGGGAACACATTAGCAACACAAATTCTCAAGCTGCGCCCCAGACCAACTGCATCTGCGGGGGAAGGCCAGGAATTTGTGATTTAACAAGCGCTCTAGGTGACTCTTATCCACACTGAAATTTAAGTACCAGTGTAGAGAACAGTCATGTTTTCCTGACAGTTCTCCATGGGAGGGAGCAGAAATACACCCTTGTGAAATAGAGTTGAGGACGGTTCAAGAGAAGCCTACAAAGCAGATAACTGTGTGGTTGGACACTTGGACCCAGAAGTCACTTTGGTAAAGAAAAGTCTGTGGGGGTCACAACTTCAAAGGCTCAGCTGCACTGAGATGCTTGGAGCCTGTATAATTTGTTGTTCAGTCGCTAAGTCGTGTCTGACTCTGCAGTCCCATAGATTGCAGCACATCAGACTTCCCTGTCCTTCACTATCTTCCAGAGCTTGCTCAAACTCATGTCCACTGAAGTGGTGATGCCATCCAACCATCTCATCCTCTGTCGCCCCCTTCTCCTCCTGCCCTCAATCTTTCCCAGCATCAGGGTCTTTTCCAATGAGTTGGCTCTTCTCATCGGGTGGCCAAAGTATTGGAGCTTCAGCTTCAGTATCAGTCCTTCCAATGAGTATTCAGTGTTGCTTTCCTTTAGGATTGACTGGTTGGATCTCCTTGCTGTCCGAGGGACTCTCAAGAGTCTTCTCCAGCACCACAATTCAAAAGCATCAGTTTTTCGGTGCTCAGCCTTCTTTATGATCCAACTCTCATATCCGTACATGACTACTAGAAAAACCATACCTTTGACGATACAGACCTTTTTACCAAGGCGTAACCACTCCTGGAAAAGATCAGACTACAGAGACTTGTGTGCCAGGACAGAGAATGAATCAAGGTCTTTTAGCTTCCAGAATGAGCCGCATTGCCCAATAGCCCTAAGGAGCCCTCTGCTGTCTCTAACAGGCGACAAACTGGGTTCCTACCTGGTATAACACTCTGACCTCTGAAACCAACATCAGCATACAAACCAAGGCTCTAACTATAAATCAACTCAATGGTGTTTATGAAAAATTAAGGTGCAGTGTTTTATAAATGTTAAACCACTATTTGGCTGGAACCACTATTTAGTTTAACAGCTCTCTTTGTTCTCAAGTGCAGGTTCTCTTTTGCACCCAGTTTATTAGGAAAGATAGACAGGATCAGGGAAATTTCCATGACAATGATCTTCTCTCACACTGAAGACACTCTTAATCAATGAGCTGACAACATAATGGACTGCTCATTACATCTGTCAAAAATAAGTCCCAGCCAAGTGAGGGGGCTCTTCCTGAGCTGAAATCAAGAAAACCACAGAGGAAGATGTGAAGAAAAAAGCCCAGAGGCTGCAGTAGATCCTATTATAAAAGAACTTTCTGGGTGATGTCCTTGATATTTCACAGAAGACTATCAGCAACTTTGCAAGCATAACAAATTTCATTTAGGGTTCTTTTATACAAAGAAAAAGAAGTAACAAATTTGGTGTTTTGATAAGGTAGCCTAAAAGAATACATTCAAATCATATACATGTTTTAAAGGGGAAGCATCAGTAAATTATTGCTGAGTAAACAAACCATCCCAAAACTCAGTGGCTGAAACAATAACAGCTATTATTTGCTTACGCACCTAGGGGTTGGGGGAATGACTAGTCTAGTCTGTACTTAACTGAGATGGCTCTGCTCCACGTGTGTCTCTCATGCTCCTTGGGCCAGACTCCCAGTCCAGGCACAGTCTTCTCTCTGGCCTTGGCCAGAGATTAAGTGGAAACCGAAGATCACTTGGCCTAGGCACAGACCTGGCACTGTCACTTCTGCCTCATTCTCTTGGCCAAACCAAAGCACATAACTAAATGCAACATCCAAGGGCAGGGAAATGTGTTGCACCTTCAAGGAAGAAATTCAAGGTCACATGGCAAAGGGCATGGATACAGGTGAGGCAAGAGTTGGGGTCAAGTGGGAATTCCCTGACGGTCCAGTGGTTAGGACTCCACACTCACTGCAGAAAGCATGAGGTCCATCCTTGGTCAAGAAATTAAGATCCCACAAACAGCACAGACAGAAATAAATAAATAAAGAGTTGGGATCGGTAATGCAATCTACCCTAGGAAAGAGCAGGTTTTTCTCATCAGGCATATTAGTTGAAATTTCCCCCTAGGATGGTACGTGGCACCTTGATTTTTTTTTAATTATGAAACTATTAATTTAAGGTGACAGGAAAGCACACAGCTCTGAACTACCTTTTTAGTCTCATCTCCATGAATTCCTAGGTTTGCACAAATCTTCCAATGGAACCCAATTGGCCAAACTACTGGTTTCCGCATATACCCTATAATTCTACATCTTCTTGCCTTGGAGCAGTGTTCTCAAAGTGTGGCCCATTATACATATGTAGCAGGTTGTTTTTATCCATTCCTCTGTCAGCGGACAATTATATTGCTTCCATGTCTTGGCTATTGTAAATAGTGCTGCAATGAACATTGGGGTTCATGTATCTTTTTGAATGATGGTTTTCTCTGCCCAGGAATAAGATTGCTGGATCATACGGTAGTATTATTTTTAGTTTTTTTTAAGGAACCTCCATATTGTTCTCCTGGAGAAGGAAATGGCAACCCACTCCAGTATTCTTGCCTGGAGAATCCCATGGAGAGAGAAGCCTGGCGGGCTACAGTCCATGAGGTCGCAAAAGAGTTGGACACGACTAAAGCAACTTAGCAGCAGCAGCATATTGTTCTCCATAGTGTCTGTACCAATTTCCACCAACAGTGCAGCAGGGTTCCCTTTTCTGTACACCGTCTGCAGCATTTATTGTTTGTAGAATTTTTGATGATGGCCATTCTGACCAATGTAAGTTTTTTAGTTTCAACTCTCTGTAGCTCTGATTTGCATTTCTCTAATAATTAGTGATAAGAGTGGAGTTCTGAAGGAGAGCTGAGACCTCAGTTCTTCATGGTCATCAAGCTCAGTCCAATTCCCATGTGCTTGTCAGAGAAATGTGAAGCAGAGACATTCATGAGATTCAAGTCTCTTTGAGGACATTGTCTCCTGGTCTTATACCTCCTTTCAGTCAGATTTACAAGAGGCAGCAAGCCTCAGTCAGTTCAATCCCCCAGTCACGTCTGACTTTTTGTAATCCCATGGGCTGAGCACGCCAGGCTTCCCTGTCCATCACTAACTCCCGGAGCTTACTCAAACTCATGTCCATTGAGTCAGTGATGCCATCCAACCATCTCATCCTCTGTCGTCCCCTTCTCCTCCCATATTCAATCTTTCCCAGCATCAGTGTCTTTTCCAATGAGTCAGCTCTTTGCATCAGGTGGCCAAAGTGTTGGAGTTTCAGCTTCAGCATCAGTCCTTCCAATGAATATCAGGACTGATCTCCTTTAGGATGGACTGGTTGGATCTCCTGGCTGTCCATGGGACTCTCAAGAGTCTTCTCCAACACCACAGTTCAAAAGTATCAATTCTTCGGTGCTCAGCTTTCTTTATAGTCCAACTCTCATATCCATACACGACTACTGGAAAAACTATAGCTTTGACAAGATGGACCTTTGTTGGTAAAGTAATGTCTCTGTGTTTTAATATGCTGTCTAGGTTGGTCATAGCTTTTCTTCCAAGGAGCAAGCATCATTTAATTTCATGGCTACAGTCACCATCTGCAGTGATTTTGGAGCCCAAGAAAATAAAGTCTCTCACTGTTTCCATTGTTTCCCCATCTATTTGCCAAGAAGTGATGGGACCAGATCATGCCATTCATTTTTTGAATGTCAAATTTTAAGCCAGCTTTTTCACTCTCCTCTTTCACTTTCACTAGGCAGCAAGCCTAGTCCTCAATATAAGGGGGACACTCTGGACATTCTGCTGTCATACGAGTTCCATATGAGGACATAGTAATTCTCAACACAAGCATGAATGAAAAGTTCAATTATCCCAGGTAAAATAATGCCCATCCAGGAAAGATAAAGGTCTAGAGCTTTCTGAGCTGACTCCCAGGCCATTGATGTTGTTCACCTTGGTCATCCCATACAGTTAGCTAATTTGACTTCTTTGTGAATGCCCCAGAGGTTCAAGATAAATAGATGATGACTCATCTAAAGCAACAAGGAAAATTAAAATGCCCCTAATTATAAAGGAGTTTGAATTTGCTGCACCTAAGAATTTAGAGACTAAACTCTTGTTTAAAATCATTACAGAGATAAGATTTGTGAATTTAACCATAATTACTTTCACTCCGTTCTAAAGAAATGCTCATTGTAAAGGTAGTTTTTGTAAAGAAATCATTACATGTCAGGGAAAAAGGTTTAATCACTGTGCACTTGGAGACAAAAGATTCATTTGCTGGCAGATAATACAGGTTCCAGAACTGAATTTCTAGGGAACAACATAATTCTACTTTTTAAAATATTTATCATGGTAGTTCTGTGGAAATGTTTACCTTTCTAAAGAATGTCCAGACACTTGGAATTGAAAGTACCAGAAAAGGAGATGGTAATCTGCTTTCCATTTCAAAGGATACAGGTTGCAGGTGACAATGTCAAAACTTTCATAAGCCCTGTGTTCCCAGGAAGCAGTGATGGTTGAGAAATCCCACCTCCCACCCTGTGTTCTGGAAAAGGCCTGATTACAAAGATCTATGCTTCTTTAGCATATTTCAAGATACCACCGACCTCCAACCTTCCTTTATGACTCCCCTATTTTATAAAACCCAGTTTTTCTCCCTCGTCTTACCCTCATTAATGAACATTGTCCCTATCGCAATATCCTGGTTGAAACAACCTCAGTTGTCCAGGGAATTTTGTCCTTGAGAAAAGAGGGAAAATCTCTCTACCCAACTGAAAATCACTAAGTAAGTTGTTAAGTCTGTGTTTACCAGGTTCCAGATTGGGGTTTTATTAAATAGGGGAGTCATGGAGATGTTAATATAAAGCTGAAGATTATATTCCATGAGTCATCTCAACGGTCTATCTAGACCTAACTCTGAACCAACATATTTACAATCACTTTCCAACTAGATGTTTAGCTGTGGATATAGGCTTCCCCGGTGGAGCTAGTGGTAAAGAATTCACCTGCCAATGCAGGAGACTCAAGAGCCAGGTTCGATCCCTGAGTCAGGGAGATACCCTGGAGAAGGAAATGACAACCCACTCCAGTATTATTGGGTGGAAAATTCCATGGTCAGAAGAGCCTGGCAGGCTACAGCCATGGGGTCACAAAGAGTCAAACACAACTAAGTGCACACGTGCGCGCGCGCGCGCGCGCGCACACACACACACACACACACACACACACACACACACACACACACACTACCCATTAGAAAGCTCAGCTCTTGGTTCTTCTAAGACTGGAGTGGAGCACTCCCTGATCTTACTAGACTAACCAAAGACTAAAGTCCTTCCAGTTAATGCCCTTCTCTGGTGTGGACGCCTGCCACCTCCTGGCCGACTCGCTCACTGCACACCACACCTGCTCAGGTTTGCTCCAAATGAAGGGTTGCCAAGGCTCACTGGCAACCATGTGACCATCTAACCTCCATTTGCCAGGCCCTGCTGATGTCTGCTTGGTGTGAAGGACAGAATTCCCAGAACAATTAAGGTGATGATTCTATTCAAGCTATTGTTATAAGGAAGATGTCCACTAACGAGAAGCATCTCAGAGGAAAGGATGGAGGCCTGGAGTTTTCTAGAGGCAGGGAGGCAACAGAATCATCCCCATTTTCATGGGAGTCATGGGAGGAAGGGTGGAGGTGGCTCTTGCCATGGAATATGCAAGAGTGGAGTGGTCATTTAGTTACCCCTTTCTCAGAACCCAAAAGGCTGGGAGATTTCTCAATCAGCAGTGCCCTATGGAAGCCCAGGGCTCAGATAAAATTCTCTACCATCACTGAGTCTCCACCATCTCCCCAAAATCTAAGCCCCAAGTCTGTCAAGCGCCCTTGCAGGTCACCATGTGCCAAAGCAAAAACAATTATTTTAAAAACAAAAACCGCCAACCTTCAGACAGCAATGCTACGTTTTTGTTACCAAACAAAGGGTCTGCTGCCCAATGCACTTAGTAGTCAACACCATGACTCTGGCTTTTGAGAAAAGAGAAATTGCAAGGTGGACCAGAAAGGAGACAGGAGGCGTGGCTCGAGTCTCTCCCCTGATCTGGGGTTCAGTCAAACTTTTGGGAGTTAGGGAGGGAGGCTGGTCTGGGGAAGTACTGGTGGGTGGGTTATGATGAGAGGGCTTCAGAGCTGGCCACCTGTGGTCAGTGTGGAAAAGGGGTTCAACACCAGATCTTCCTGGACAACAGACCCTTGGTTCCTGAAAACGATCCAGGTTCATGCTCCAGTAAAGTCCTGATCCTTTGGTTCCTTTGTGGGGAAAAACGTCTAGGTATTAATTAAGGGCAAAATTTTCTCCTCTGCACCTGCTTTGGCTGCATGACTTGTGCTTTTCTTCTGTTGTCCCTGAAAAACAACTGAGTATCTTGTTAGAAACAGGATAGAGCCAATTTGGGGTGGTCCTGCAGTACTTTTGGGGGGGAGCCATTGGAGTTTGGCTAATTAATTGGCCACCCTGAGAATAGTTTTTCAGCAAACTGGCTTTCAGAAAGTGAGACCTCTTCCACACAATGCTCCCTAGGATTGCACAGTCACTGGTATTTTTGTCTCCTTTCTGAAGCAAATGCTGAAGTCCTTGTGGGTCCTGACTACCTTTGCCAGTCCCCAACCCCCATTCTTACCCCAGAGCCAGGGAGCCCTCAGTAAATGCCAGCTGAGTTAAAATATTCTTTGATATAAATCTACCACTTATTCATCAAGCAGAATCATTTTCAAATAGTTTCCAGGTCTGAAAATCTCCAATCCATCCATGTATTCAAACCTTACATCTTGGGAGGGGATACCACCCAGAGGGCTGTTGATTCTCCCAGGTTTCCCTGGTTCCCCACCCATGGTCCTGAGCTGGTCTACACTGGGTGTCAGAGCAATACTCACTTATATCACAGCAAAGGCAGAAAATAGAAGAAAAACAAAATCCACACCAAAAGTGGGAGTAGAGGCTCTATAGCTTTCAGGGTGGTGTGACTGATCAGCAAAGCCCCATGTGTAAAACCCAGAGTTTAGGCGTCTGTGTTTCCTTAGGACATGATGTTACAACCAAGGGGTCGTAACATCACCCTCCAAGTACCATCTCTAGGAGAATGTCATACCACATGGAAAGAAAGAGGCTGTCAGTAGCCACAGTGGGCTTGGATGGGAGAGGCAGAGAGCTCCAGCATCACACAGTCACGGCAAAGATTCAATTACAGGAGAAACTGGAAGGAAGCCAAGCCAGCCACAGAAAGCACCAGAGTCCCTCGGTCTGCAAGGAGGTCAAACCAGTCAATCCTAAAAGAAATCAACCCTCAATATTTATTGGAAGGACTGACCCTGAAGCTGAAGCTCCAGTACTTTGGCCACCTGATGTAAAGAGTCAACTCATTAGAAAAGACCCTGATGCTGGGAAAGACTGAAGGCTAAAGGTAAAGGGGGCGACAGAGGATGAGATGGTTAGATAGCATAATCAATCCAGTGGACATGAATCTGATAGTGAAGGACAGGGAAGCCTGGCGTGCTGCAGTCCCTGAGGCCACAAAGAGTTGGGCATGACTTAGCAACTGAACAACAACAATCAATACAAGCCACCCTCAAGCCACCCCATGGTAACCAGAGCCCAAAGGCAAACATAGCAAATGTCATTAGATAAGACCATGTGGAAAAAGAAGAAATTTTGAGTTAGACCCAAATTATTTTTGTAACCACACAGGCTATAGGGGTTATTGTCTTTAATCCTCAGTAAGGAGAACTCCTAATATACACCATCGGATTCCACCCTATTACATTTGCAAGTCAGAATACACCAAAGGGTGAGGGCTGGACCAAATTGAATAATAAAACTCTGACCCGCAATCTCTGCAGTAACCTGCCCAGGTCAGTTAGGACTGAGTCAATGATCACCAGCTTCCAAGTCAGGACCAACCAGAGAAAGCTGCAGGAGATCAGGATACACCAGGACTTCCCTGATGGTCCAGCGGCTGAGACTCAACGCTACCAATGCAGCAGGCCAGGGTTCGATCCCTGGCTGAGGAACTAGATTCCACATACCACAACAAAGAGTTCTCACGGCATAACTAAAAATCCCACATGCCTCAAGTAAGACCCGGCACAGCCAAATAAATACTTATTTTTTAAAAAAAGAATACTACTACTACTAC
This sequence comes from Okapia johnstoni, assembly GCA_024291935.2. NCBI lineage: Eukaryota > Metazoa > Chordata > Mammalia > Artiodactyla > Giraffidae > Okapia > Okapia johnstoni. Next base: position 77,129,517 of record CM044318.1, on the reverse strand, counting down.
TACTAAGTCGCTTCAGTAGTGTCCGACTCTGTGCGACCCCATAGACGGCAGCCCACCAGGCTCCGCCGTCCCTGGGATTCTCCAGGCAAGAACACTGGAGTGGGTTGCCATTTCCTTCTCCAATGCATGAAAGTCAAAAGTGAAAGTGAAGTCGCTCAGTCGTGTCTGACTCTTCGCGACCCCATGGACTGCAGCCTACCAGGCTCCTCCGTCCGTTGGATTGTCCAGGCAAGAGTACTGGAGTAGGGTGCCATTGCAAAAAAAGAATATGCCGCCCTAAAATACTCCACTCTGTCACAATGATTATTTTGAGTTGGAGGCAAATGAGAATCAACAGATCCAGAAAGAAACCTTCCCAGACCTTCTCTTATCTGACAAAAAGCAGAAACTTTTGAGAACTTGAGGATGCCATAAATCCCCTCTGCCAAGGAAGCTTTATGGCCATGAAGAAGACAGAAAGTTGGCACGGGAATTTACCTGCACACATAACCCATTATCTTCCATTAGTTCCCCCATATATTTACCTTCCCACAGCTGATATCTTTGGACGCCTAAAACCCTTCTCCTTTGTCTTGTTACTTCTCCTCAGATTTATTGTTTCTTTTCGAAGATGCTATATAAGCCCAAGTTCAGACCACTCGGAGTTACTCATCGCTGAAGCTTCTCCCACATGATAATAAACTGTTTCTGTATTGCTAATTTGTCTTTTGTTAGTCTAACTTACAGGAGACCAGTCCGAAAATCTAAGTTGGAGCAGAGGAAAAACATTTTTCTCCTCCCCTACGAAGCTTCTCAAACCAATTACTTAAGATGCTTACTTCTAGTTAGCCCACCTCCAGCTTCCCCCAGGCCAACAGCTTGCAATCAAAACACACTGAAAACCTTCTCCCTTTCTTCACTGTAAAGCTTTCCTGTTCCCCTGACTGCCTTGGAGTCTCAGCCAGACACAAAGAGGGAGGTTGACTGCTTGCCTACAGCAAGCTCTGAAGAAGTAAGCCTTTGTTCTCATTTGAGTGGTCTTCTTTATTTCTGGCTTTCCCTGGTGGCTCAGCTGGTCAAGAACCCGCTTGCCAATGCAGGAGACTCAAGAGATGAGGGTTTGATCCCTAGGTCAGGAAGATCCCCTGGAGTAGGAACTGGCAACCCACTCCAGTATTCTTGCCTGGAGAACCTCCTGGGCAGGGGAGCCTGGCGGGCTACAGTCCATGGGGTCACGTAAGAGTCAGACATGACTTAGCAACTAAACAACAACAACTGTAACAGGGAAGGGTTAATTTTAAATACACACTGGATCTATTCTGTGACTTGAACCCTTTTCTGTTATTGTAAGCATACATCGTGGCCTGCTCAGGGAGAGAACCTGAGCTGCCCACCTGTGAAGAACTGTGCAAGGAAGCAAAACTAACACATTCCCCTGCCTGAGGTGTGCCTTTCTAGGGAACATTTGCAAGGGTTGAATAGTTGTTTTGCTTTGTTTCCTCCCCTCCCCGCCATCTCTTATCCATAAAAGAACTTGGCAATCAGGTCCTGACAAGATGGTTATTTTGAGGCGCCAGCCTGCCATCTTCTTGAGCAGCTGGCTCCCCGATTAAAGTCTCTTCCTTGCCTCAACCCCTCACCTCATGGATTCATTGGCCTGTCGTGCGGAGAGCAGAGCGAGCTTGGACTCAGTAACACAACAATTTCAATAGTATATGTGAACTTTGACCTGTATAGCTCCACCCCTACACCATCTTAAAGCTGCTATGAATGGAGGAAGGGGGCCAGAAGCTAAGGGATGCAGAAAGCTCTAGAAGTTGGAAAAGGTGCTGCAACTAAAGATCCCACATGCAGCAACTAAGACCCAGCGCAGCCAAATAAATAAATATAAATAAATTAAGAAAATAAAATAAAATGGAACTTTGATATGGCTAAGAGACATCTCTCCCTCTAGCCCTTTACAAATACCCAGCTGTGCAAAAGCTATGTGTTCTTGAGTTACTCTTACACCAGCACTAGCGGCTGATTGTGAAATAAAGTTTTCATTGCTTCCCCTAGGTTAAAATGAGTAGAGGGACTTCCCTGGTGGTCCAGGGACTAAGACTTTGCACTCCCAATGCAGGAGGCCCAGGTTTGATCCCTGGTCAGGGAACTAGATGCCACATGCTACAACTAAGACCTGGCATAGCCAGATAAACAAATATTTAGAAAAAAAAAAAAAATGAGTAGAGAAGGAAAAGCAGAACTCAGCTCACCCACCAGTTAAGGGCCAGGAACTGACCATGACTCAAACACGTGCCCCAGTGTACTTGTCTATTTGAGTCATTAATAGATCTTATTTTGTAGGGTCATTGTGAGGTCTAAGTGAGTTTATACAGGTCGAGAGCTTAGGTGAGTGCCTAGCACATTCCAGTGCTCTGTTATGGTTGCTATTTCAGACTACAGGCTTGTCAGCCTACCTTAGACTTTAGTCACTGTCATAAAGACCTCAGCCAAAGCATTTCTCTGAATTCTGCAGACTTGCACACGTGGGCTAGATGGGCCCTACTGGGCAGGTAGCATTCTCTCAGGGGAATCCTTCTCTGCTTTTGCCCAGTATGAACACATGTCTCTTGAATTCATCTCAATTTGACTTAATTCTCTCTAGGCACACTCCATGTCACACTAACAACTGGGAAGGGAAAGCATGGATGGTCTGTCTCTGGGTGGCTGAGTCAAAAATGGGACCTGCCATTAGACACAGGGGATTGGGAAAAGAAAAGTATTCTGACCAGAGTGAGAAAAGAAAGCATTCCGTGTGTGTCCTAGAGTTGCCTGTTCTTATCTGTAACACTTGTCGTTATGGACTGAATTGTGTCCTCACTCCAAATGTTCAAAAGCTGGAGTCCTAACCCCCAAGACTTCAGAATGTGATCTGATTAGGGATGAGGGTCTTTGCAGATGTACTTAGTGAAGACAAGGTCATACTGGAGTAGGGTGGGCCCCTAATCCCACAGAACTGGTGCCCTTTTAAAGGGGAAATTTGGACATAGGTCTGCACACAGGGAGGATGTCCTGTGAAGACTGGGGTTATGTGGCCACAAGCAAAGGAAGCACTAGACATTCAGTGAGAGGTCTGGGGCAGACCCTTCCCCAAACTGGCAGAGGTGGCAAGGCTGTGCCATCATTTTGACTTCAGACTGTCAGTCTCCAAAAAGACGATGTATTTCTGTTGTCTTGAGCCAAAGTTTGCAGCACTTTGTTGTGGCAGCCCTAGGAAACAAATACATGTGTAGAAAACCTGTGTTGTTGTTCTTCAGTCGCTAAATTACGTCTGACTCTTTGTGATCCCATGGACTGCATCGAACCAGCCTCCTCTGTCCTCCACTACCTCCCAGAGTCTGCTCAAACTCATGTCCATTGAGTCAGTGATGCTGCCTAACCATCTCGTCCCCTTCTCCTCCTGCCCTCAATCTTTCCCAGTCTTTTCCAATGAGTTGGCTCTTTGCAGTAGGTGACCAGGCAAAGTATTGGAGCTTCAGCTTCAGCTTCAGCTTCTAATATTCACTGGAACAACATATTCCTTCCAATGAATATTCAGAGGCAAGAAAAGCTAGATTGCTGCAAAAAGAATCTGCCCGCAGTGTCATAATGTACTGTCTGAGGCCCTGTTCCACTCAGAGGGCGAGAATTAATAAAAACATGAAATAAAACTTGTCACCAGCCTTTAATAACCACTCCATAAAGCAGGACTTCCCACTCCTATAAATTGTTGATGGCAGTGTACCCTGATGCAGTCGTGTTGGAGGACAGTTAGACAGTATCTATCAATAACACACACACATCCTTTTGACACAGAAATTTCATGCACAGGGCTTGATTCTATACACATACTTGCATTAATTGCAAAGATCCATGCACATAGATATTCAATGCAGCATTTGTTGATAACAGCCAAAACATGGAGGAAAAAGAAACTCCAGGTCCTTTAGTAATTATGACACACCCACACAGAATAATATGCAGCGGATAGGCATTCCCAGAACAATCTCTATGCTAATGTTTAAACTTTCCAGGCCTAATTGTTAAGAAGGGAAAAAAACGTAGATCAATAAGTATAGCATGTAACAATTCATGTTTTTAAAAAAAACGAGAATTTCCTGGTGGTCCAGTAGTTAGGACTCTGCACTTCCACTGCCAAGGACCAGAGTTCAGTCCTTGATCAGGAAGCTAAGATCCTGCAAGCCTTGATGTGATAAAAAAAAAAAAAAAAAAAGTAACAAGATGTTAAAGATGGTGGGGGAGGGAAGGGCAGGGGTGTGACTGTAAAGTGCAACACAACTCCATCTTTGTGGTGATGGAGCAGTTCTGCATCTTGACTGGGGTGGTGGTTACAGAAATCTACACATGGGATCAAGTGCCATTGAAACACACTGTACCAACGTTAATTGCCTGGCTTTGATACAGGGGTGTAAGGTGGAAAATTTTTTCCTTTTTCCCCTCTAGATTCTTTGGCTAATCTAATAACTGAATATATAAGCCAGATTAACAGGAGAAAAACAAATTTAATTTTGTGTATATGGGAGCTCCATAAAAATACAAGACTCAAAGTGGCCAAAGGAGGGAACTTTCATATCTTTTAGACAAAAAACCAATAAATTTGTGGAGAGCTGACAAGACAAAGGGGTTTGAGTTTGGAGCAGTAAATTAGTGAAGAAGTAACAAGCTTTGTTCAAACAGCTTTCTCAGCCCTAAATTTCAGTCTCTGGTGGTAAGGATGCCATCTGCCCTCTTGGTACCTTTCACGGGGGGATGTATTTCCTGTTTCCAGGAGAACTAAGGAGGTCAGAGTGTCCTTCTTGCACCAGCTGTTTCCTAAGTAACTTTAATTCAAAATAATCAATATGATCAATACGCCAGAGTGGGCATATTTTGTGGAGGCATATTCTACTCCCCATCAGGAGAAACTGGCTTAGGGTACAGGAGACATCTCTGCACTGTCTCTGCAACTTTCTATGAATCTAATGATTTCAGAATTTATCAATAAAGTAAACAAAAAATCATGTAGGACATTAGGAAAATAATAAAACTATATACATGTATATGTATACATATAAAGATATGAATGTCTATCAATGAACAGGAAACTGAAAACATGGCCGTCTATTGTTGGTATTCCTTAATTCTGGGGGAGGAATGGAGAGAATAAGGCATTTTACTCTATATTGCTGTCAACTTTAGTATTGATAGAATATTTTAAAGTTACTTTTTCCCTAAAAAAGTACATCTTCCAAAGGACCCTTTATTTATCCATCTTTGAGGAAGAGCACTAAATTTTGTTTTCCATTCTAGAATTTAAAATAAAGCTAGTTAAGGAACTTCCCTGGTGGTCCAATGGATAAGATCGCATACTCCCAATGCAGGGGGTCCAGGTTTCATCCCTGGTCAGGGAACTAGATCCCACATGCTGCAACTAAAGATCCCAAATGCCACAGTTAAGACCTGGCACTGCCAAACAAATTTTTTTTTTTAAATAAGTAAAAGCAAGTTAAGAAAAGGAGGGAACACCTGAAATTGAAAACCATCACTTCACACACCAGCTCTTCAGAGTTCGGTGAACAGCGGGGCTTTTATCAGTCCCACAGAGAGGGGATTCAATGCAAAAGAGAAGGAAATAGCCAGAGGTGCCCCAGCCCATCAGCAACACACAGGCCTCTCCTAGGGCATCTGTGATCATGAACTGCTCCCAGATAAAGCTTCCTTGTGCATTATACTAATTGAGAACAGGTTTGTTAAAACAAAATTATGCTAGAATCAAAAAGTGGAGAACTTGTTTCAACCTACTTCAATGAAATTGTTTGTAGGGACTCCTAAAACCAGCTGCTTACAGAGAAGAGAAGTTCTCTCTTTGCAAGACAATCTATAGAGCCAGCTTTGGGTTATTACAACTCAGGGCTATACCATTTCCCTTATCAGGACCTCAACACTTAGTATTGGTAAGAATTTCCCTTTGGAAAAGTAGGCTTTTTCTCTGAAACAATGAGAGAGGCGTAGGTGCTCACAGCACCACTCTTTCTATTTTCACTTGTTCCCTAATGACTTGATACTTTAATGGATGGCTGAAAACCCTCAGAACAACTCTGACTACCAAACAAAAGATGGCATTCACTGTATAAACAGGGCATTGTCACAAACAAGGGGTTGAAACAAACAACTGACCACACGAGACAAGGACTACCCAAAGGACTGAACATCAACCTTTCCAAAATCAACCTTTTTTTCTAATCATTAAAATAATTTATTGAGCACCAACTGGCTATATGCCACGTTGATCACCAAGATATGACCCTTGCCCTCATAATTTCTTTTAATTGAGATCTAATTCACACAGCAAAGACATTACTTTGCTGACAAAGACTCGTCTCGTCAAGGCTATGGTTTCTCCAGTCATGTATGGATGTGAGAGTTGGACTATAAAGAAAGCTGAGCGCTGAAGAATTGGTGCTTTTGAACTGTGGTGTTGGAGAAGACTCTTGAGAGTCCCTTGGACTGCAAGGAGATCCAACCAATCCATCCTAAAAGAGATCAGTCCTAGGTGTTCATTGGAAGGTCTGATGTTGAAGCTGAAACTCCAATACTTTGGCCACCTGATGAGAAGAGCTGACTCATTTGAAAAGACACTGATGCTGGGAAAGATTCAGGGCAGGAAGAGAAGTGGACGACAGAGGATGAGATGGTTGGATGGCATCACCGACTCAATGGACATGAGTTTGGGTGGGCTCCGGGAGTTGGTGTTGGACAGGGAGGCCTGGTGTGCTGCAGCTCATGAGGTCGCAAAGAGTCGGACACAACTGAGCGACTTGAAATGAACTGAATTCACACAGCATAAAAGTCACTCTGCTGCCCCTGCTTTTAAGTATAACTGTTATACTAGCCAGGGCTTCCCTGGTGGCTTAGACGGTAAAGAATACGCTTGCAATTTGGGAGACCTGGGTTCGATCCCTGAGTTGGGAAGATCTGCTGAAGGAGGGCATGGCAACCCACTCCAGTATTCTTGCCTGGAGAATCCCCATGGAGAGAGGAGCCCAGCAGGCTACAGTCGATGGGGTCACAAAAAGTCAGACACGACTGAGCGACTAAACACACACAGATTATACTAACCAACTCAGACAGCACATTTACTCATTGAGTTCCCTCACAGCATACTTTGCCACCGAGCCATTTTAAAGATGACACAAACAAATACGATGCTTCAAGTTCAGAAAGCTCAGACAATCAAGACTGTCTTATGTCCTGACCAGGTCTCCTCCACCAGGCCGCCACTGCCCCTCAGCCCTATCTCACGCCTTCTCCCATCGGTCCCGGGCTCCGGCTGCACAGATCTGCCCTCGGGGCCTTCTCCACCAAGCCCTTCCTGCCTCAGTCCGGTCTCCTGTCATTCTTCCTGAAGGCTGTCTGTCTTCCTGAAGGCTCTTCTCCCAGACCTTTGTTCAGGTCACAGTCTAAAAGCTCCCTCCTCAGAAGGGCTTTCTCACCTCACCTGATGCGGTGATCTCCCCTCACCTCCTTACCTCCCGCTGTCCAAGCCCTGAGTACAGCTTGTCATTATTTTTTTATTTTTCATTCATTTACTTTAATGCTCTCCATCTCCCATCGAGCAGATAGCAAACTCCAGGAAGGCAAGGAACTCGCCTCTATTATTAATACTTAGCACAGCGTAGGACCTCAACAATGCACACAATGCATGAATCTGCTTTAAAGGTTTTCCTAGCTAAAACTAGGGCTTCCCCAGTGGCTCAGCAGTAAAGAATTCACCTCCAATGCAGGATATGTGGGAGATGCAGGTTCAGTCCCTGGGACAGGAAGATCCCCTGGAGGAGGGCATGCAACCCACTCCAGCATTCCTGCCAGGAAATCCCATGGATAGAGGAACCTGGTGAGCTACAGTCCATAGGATTGCAAAGAGTCAGACATGACTAAAGCGACTGAGCACAGCTAAGACTGACACAAAACGCTGGGGCTTTAGGGACTTCCCTTATGGTTCAGGGGCTAAGACTCTGCACTCCCCATGCAGGAGGCCCAGGTTCAATCCCTGGTCAGGGAACTAGATCCCGCATGCCAGAGCGACAACCCAGCATAGCCAAATAAATAAATAAAAATAACTATTAAAAAAAAAGTCTTTGGGGTTCTAATCAGCCATTATCCACATGTTACAACAGATCCTGAATTGCTCTCTAAGGAAAAATTTGGCCCTGCCAACAGGTACTTTTGTGACCTACCTCTATGGGCGGGCGGACCGGCCTCAGCACAGGCACTTGTCCTGGTGAGACTCCCAGTTTTCTTAAGAGGATGCCCATCTCATCTCCACTGCAAGGAGTTGGCCCCTGAAGGTTGGCTTGGTTGGTGCTATGTCTCTACTTGTCAGAGAACAGACCATCAAACTCAGTACTAGCCTATACTTAGCAACCTGAACTTAATTGCAAAAAATAATATTGATGAAAGACTGCTTAGAGAACACACCGCCCACTCTTTCCATCAGTTTTAAATGCAACCTTGTAAGTCAGCCAGATCTTTGGAAAGAATTGAACCATTTTTGCTTCCCATACACAAGTTTTTAATAAACTATATTTTTTCACTATATTTGACCTATATTGAAAGACACTATGAAAAACAACCCTGGGAAGCTCATCATTATATATTATTATATATTCCATATGAGTGTTTTTGAGGATATTATTTGCTACATCACACTGGGTCTCCTATTGAAGACCCGCAGGAGAAATGTCTCCACTCTCGGTAACAAAAATAGCTGCACTTCTCCGAACCACTGGTTTGCTTTTAATCTTTTACATGTCATGAATCTTATTTATTCCCGAGCTTTAGGGGCTGAGAAGCTCAGCCACACACTTGGGATCATAACAAGGACACTTTATGTGCAAACCTCACCTTGGGCTTCATCGGGTCTTTCATATCCTTATTTTCCTTTGACCTCAATTTCTTTACTCATCTATTTTTTTTTTAGTCTTGTTAAACTAAATGTATTGTTATAGAGATTCTAATATCTTTCCTGGAATAAGGCAGGGTGTCAACATTTAAAAAGTTAAGATTTTGGCAGGTTGCTACCATGTTACACAAAAATAGTGATATGGGGACCCATTTGGGTAGCCTGACTTAAAATGCAGACCTCATAGCATTTCTGGGTTTGGTTATGAGGTTCCCAGAGTCTGCCCCAGGACTGCTGAGACTCGTACCCGAAAAGAAGTCCATGTCAGTGGGGCTGAGTTTTACATCTGTATGTAAGAGATGTTCCATGATGTCAGGAGCACAGCAAGCACACGGTGGCTTCCAACATGAGGACCAAGTCAACACTGTCCTTAGGGTCCTCACCACACCCATGCCACACTGTTCCATGCACGAGAGGGAAGTACACCACACGCTGAAGTGTGACCTGCACCCACTAGTGCACCCACTAGTGCACCCACTAGCTGCTCACTAGTTCCTACAGCTTCCACCAGCAGACACACCCTCTACGGGGCTAAGTCCTTGAATCTGAACTGGAACAAATCTGCAAGGTGGGAGCCTTGCTGTCCTCCTCAATCCAGGTTCTCCCTCATCTCAGACACAAAAATCTCTCCTCCACCACTTCCAGTCCATAGCCCTCTGCCCACCCATTATTACCCATGCCCAGACATGTCTGAACACCAGGTTCAGCTCAATGTATACACACACATACATACGTGTGTGCACACACATGCGTGCATGCACACACACAGACGCACATACTTCTGAAACTTAAGTAATGAGAAAGAACCTAGGGAAAGGATGATTTGGATCAGAAGGGTCAAGAGGAAGGAGATCCATGCAAAGAAAATAAAGAGAAGAATAAATATAATAACTTGAATGACTTTTATGAGCCTTAGAAAGAACAGTAAGTTTTTCTCTTCAAATGCCAGCAAAAACATTCCAGCCTCTATTGGTATCCTTTGCAGCAAAAATTTCTTCCTAGAAAAAAAAAATTCCTGCCTCTATTAAAAAAACATAGCTAAATCATAATTTCATATGGCCTAATCCTTGTCTAATTGGTTTCTGCCTATGATCACTCTTCAGGGATTGCCCTCTCCTCTCCATCCATAGCAACACCAGAAAGACATCAGGTCTCCAAGAGAGGATGGCCGGCATCAGTTCCTGGCTGTAGTCTTTATTGAGACCCAGTCAGGTCCCTGTTCTTGGGTTCTGCCATAGACCCCAAGAACCTTCCAAAGAATTCTATCTGCTGAAACGATTTTCATTATTTGCAGCTAAAAGAGTATTAATTAGAAAACATCTAATAAGCCAAAGATGATTGTTAGAGGATCTTGAAAGGAAAAGAGCAAAGGATAATAAATAAATAATACATGATAGATGGGTGGATTGATAAACAGATGATAAATAAACCAAATCTGCATCTAGAAGGAAGCAGAGATGCTAGAGGACCATGGGCACAGAATTCTCCTGCAAAACTAGTAATATCAAGATGACAGAAAGGAGAAGTTAGCCTAAGAAAGGAAACCGGCCCTTGACAATTATCTTGGGAACATGCAGAAAGACACCCCACTGTTTCAGGAGTGGCCTCCCTTACTGACAGCTCAAGTGCATGCATGCTAAGCCACTTCAGTCATGTCTGACTCTTTGTGACCCCATGGACTGTAGCCCATCAGGCTCCTCTCTCCATGGGATTCTCCAAGCAAGAGTAACTAGAGTGGGTTGCCATACTCTTCTCCAGGGAATCTTCCCAACCCAGGGATTGAACCCATATCTCATGTCTCCTGCGTTGGCCGGCAAGGTTCTTTACCACTAGCAATACCTAGGAAGCCTTACAGGTCAAAAGCTCCCAAATCTCTCAGCTAACAACTCTCTTCCTGGGAGAAGCCTGAGATGATATAGCAGATGGGAAAATGCTTTGCAAAGTGGCAATTGCTCTTCCTCCAGTGCAAGGGAGAGAAATCAACATTTACTTATCATCACTGTTTTTCTTATTGAATATGTATAAGGACAAAGAGAGAGAAACTAATGAAAGAGAATCAAAATTTTCTAAAATTGAAGCAAAAAATTAACAGCACCCAGAATCTTGACCTCATGGTTCCTGCGTGGAGAGCTTTTCTGTGATTTCCTGTTACCTACAGATGGAGTCCAAGACTTGAAGATATACGGTCCCTGCCACTTGGTCCACGTGCTCTATCATCACCCCAGCCTTCCCCCTGCGCACCAATGACACCAAATGCTCAAGGGTCACCGGCTCGCCACGATGGTCCTCAACCCTGTTCCCAGTGGTCACCTCCAGCGAATCTCCCTCCTTGGTGACTTGGAGTTTTTTGTCTCCTTCTCGCTCTCTTTGAATCACGTTGGTCTTTTCACTCCAAGTTCCTCAACAATCAACTTTGCCTCTTTAGATGACTCTTCTTTGTCCGGTCAATTCCTCTTGAATTTATTGCCTCTTTGTCTAAAAAGCATAAAAGCTGCTTGCTTTGGCCACTTCTTAGGTCATATTTCTTTAAGCCTTCCATGTGCAAGAACTAAAATTAGTTTTTCTCCTGTTAATCTGTCTGCGTTAGGTTTACCAACTCTCCACTCCCAATGTGTTCTGCACAAAGTCAGACCATGAGCTTGCTGAGAACAGGGACTCGGCCCCCTAGAGTTAGTGCTTTGTGTGGCTGGTCCTAGAAATTCCATAGGTGTTTGTTGGACGCATATGTGAATTGTCAAAAAGGTAAATTCCTGCTGGTAACCTATGTAATCGTTATTAGTCATTGTCAACCAAATATTTTTTTTAAATTTCTGATCATTGTCAGCTATATTTTTTTAAATTTCATTTAAATGTTTTAAAATGTTCTTGCCCATGAAATTCTCTTTCTCAGCAGTCAACTTCAGTCAATTTCACACATATTCATCATGCTTAGGATCTCTGGCACCCCTTCTTCTAGCAAAGCAGATTTTTCCTTTTGAATTTGCAATTGCTCCATTTATCAACATTATGCTGCTCTGAAATACAAAGCTGCACTCGTTATCATGGTCTTGATGTTACCTGGTGACATGAACGCTTAATTCTAAACCATCTCATATATTTCAGATGGATTTTTTTCTCAAAAAACTGAACTTGAGTGACATGCCTGGCATTTATTTAAATAATATGGACCTTTTACTACACCCTTAAGTAGCTAGGCCTAGGCTGAGCATTTTACGTGTACCATCTCACTTAAACCTCACATTAACCCTTAGGAATCCTTGCCACCTTACAGATGAGATTGATATTTAGAGAGGTTAAGTAACTTGTTCAATGTGATACAGATGCCAAGTGGTAGAACCCAGAACCAAGGGCATCAGATTCAAAATCACCCACAGTCCCTATCAGTGGGTGCCTAAGAAAAAGATGGACTGAGAATGGTGTGATCAGGACCCAAAAGGACGGTAAGAAAATTGACTAAAAACAAGGGGCTACATTTCATTATGTTCCCAGGCACCTTTGTCATTGCTCTAAGAATATTTGTGTCTTTTGTTCCTCTCTTGTTACCTGTCATAAAACTGTAAACTGGAACCTGAGGCTAGGTGAATGGAAGAGCATTATTCCTTGCTTCTGCACTGGAATTTGACATGAGGCCGTATATCTAAGACCACATTAGGAATCTCCTGAAAGCAATAACATTGCAACCCAGATTACCAGCAGCAAAGCCAACCACCTTGGGGTTCGTGAGGTCTGTGTTCTCTGAGACTAGGATGTAAACTATAAATCACCAAGACTTGACAAGATAATGAACAGCCCTTGGGGGCTCCCTCTGGAGGCAGAGACAGAGGCCCTGTTCTATGCAACCCCACTTGGGCTTCCCATGGCCACATCCCTAAAAATTACAATGATGCTCCAACAAATGGCCAGTGAAGATCCTCTTCTGATTAACTGACATAAAGTGGTTTAAAAAAAAAAACAAAATATCTGAATCTGAGCATGAAATCTGCTTGACTGGTTCTTATTAAGGTGAATTTCTCCACTGGGTCAGAAAAGGAAAAGTTTTATAAGTGCTGAGTCCAGGTGTTTTAAATGAATCAAAAGAGTGTACCAAATTTTGATGGCAGAAAATAGGTCAGCTCTTACTTTTTTGTTTTTTCAAGGGAAAGGTCTCAGTGGTAAGGTCTTGGGATATGCCCCCCCGCCCGAAAAGTCTTGCCATTGGAGGACTTAAAACTGAAGCCTAAGGATTCCTCCATCTTTGACTTCTTATCAGTATAAGTGAGTGAGAGGAAATGTAGTTTATTTGTAGAATTTCACTGTGGGTTGTTTCAGGAAAGCTGACTTGATAAAAATCTATTGAAAACTCTACTGAATAAAGACAAATGTTTTGTGGCAGGCAAGTATACATATGAAAAGAAATGTTTTTCTACTGAATTATGGATGCTTTTTTTAAATGGTAACTATGAAACAAGGCTTCCCTGGTGGCTAGGAGGGTAAAGTAACTGCCTGCAATGCAGGAGACTCAGGTTTGATCCCTGGGTCAGAAAGATCTGCTGGAGAAGGGAATGGCTACCCACTTCAGTATTTTTGCCTGGAAAATCCCAGAGACAGAGGAGCCTGGCGGGCTACAGTCCATAGGGTCTGAGCAACTAACACTTTGACTTTTCATGAAGCAAGGCAGGGTTGGAAATATTGCTTATCAGTGTATATGACACCTTGTCTAATCAATCTTGAGGACCAAAGTGAGTCAGGGCAGTCTTCATCACAGACTAGCCAATTACCAGGAACATGTCTCTCTTCCCATCTCCTACAGAACTATGGGTACTCCCTTGCCGTCTGTACCATGGAGTGATTCTTCCTCAAAGAATCCTGCCATCATGTGAGTTGCCACATTAGTGCCCTATGCATCTAATTCCAAAACAAAACATTCAGCCAAAGGTGAGAACAGCCCAAATGTCCATGAACAGATGAACGGATCAACCAAATGTAGCAGATCCACACAATAGAATATTATTCAACTGTAAAAATGAATGGAGTTTTAATACATGCTGCTACGTGGATAAACTTCTAATAAAATATTATAATAAACATTATTCTAAGTGAAATAAGCCACAAAAATGCCACATATTATATGATTTCATTTAGATGAATATAGAGTAGATAAATCCACAGGGAGAAAATGCAGAGGGCTGCTGCCAGGATCTAGGGAGAGGGAGGAATAGAGAGCAGCTGCTTAATGTGTCTAGTATTTCCTTGTGGGGTGATGAAAATGTTTGGAATGAGACTCTGTGAATATACTAAATGCCACTAAATTTTTCACTTTAAAATGGTCAATTTTATGTCCTGTGACTTTCACTTCAATCAAAAAGAATTTTGCAATAAAACAAAGATTTTACTTTATGTCTTTTAAAGATGTCATATGGAAATTTTAATACAAAAGTAAGAGGACAGTGTGATAAATGCTTTTAATAAAACCAAAATTATGAGAGCAGGCCTCTCATCCTCCACAGCACTCAAAAGTGAAGCATAAAATCTTCTGGAAGGGTCATAATCTTCTGAGGCAATATGAATTTAATCAAAGAACTATGCATTTAGTGGAGCAGGAAAACTCTCAGCCACAATATTCTACTTTTAAATATTTTTTTGCAAAAAAAATACTGCAAATGGCAACACCTCCAAGAAAGTTCTTTCCTTTGCTATGTCTATCTCTTGTTGAGCCAGCTGAGAGTGGGAGATCAAATCTGTCCCCCCACCTTAGATGGCTCCTAGGGTTCTTGCAAGCACTGGGCACCATAGCACTCACAAGCTTATCTTAAGTCATAAACCTGCCTCTGTACTCAGGGTCCAACTTTGCCACAGAGAGAAACCTGAGCTTTAACTAAATTAGGGAATCTGAGAACCCTGGAAAGTTCACTTTGTGCTGTTTCAAACTTCATAAGATTTGCTTTATAGCATGCCTACACAAAACTCTAAGGAAAGTTCTATATAAGTGCATCAATTACGAATCCCAGGCTACTCATCTCATCTCTTACCTCCCCACCAAGTAATACCCTGCAGTGTGAAATGCTTGACTTGTAAAGTGATTTATTAGGACTCTAAAATAACTCTGCTGACCATGATCAGAATGGCATCTAATTGACTTAAGCATGTTCAAGCCAAATCAGTGGATGAAAGAGTGGGTGTGTTTTCAGTGGAATTCTTCCCACATAGAATGATCTGGGAGCATTATTAGAACTCGCAGCCATTCCTCATACACTCTCTTTTCAAGTCAAAAATTTGCACAGGACAGTGGCTAGAACATAGACATATCTGAGAACACATGCAAAGTAATCCATAAGCAATTATGCAAAGTTGGAAGCAGGAATGCAAACCTGAAAACTACACTTGTGCAGCATCTTCACTTAGAAATTCCTAGATATGGGGTGGGGCGGGGCGGGAGTCTAATTTATCAGCTTTGATAGGAAAACCCATCTGATTATTCTAAAGACTCCTTTACCTTGGGGCCTATTTTCAGCAGATGCGGGCACAGATTTCACTATAACACACACACTCCGAGTTGTTTGGGTTTTGTGACCAAATCTCCTACTGTTATCTTCCTTGAGAAGCAGGAAGGAAATAAACCAAAAAAATAAACATTCATACATCAAATTGATAACTACAAGATCCGTAACCAAAACAAGCCCTAAAGACTGGATACCACTATATCTGTCTTCCTCCGCTCACCCTAGAATATTCTGCACATCTTTGTCAGGGGAAGAAATCCATCAAAATAATAAGATACTGACAATCCATCTCTACTTGCCTCCAGTCATGAACACAGCATTCTTCTCTTTAAATATCTCCATTCACATCAAGGAACATAAGACAGAACTTTGCATTTAGATGCTTAAACAGAGATGGACAATCTGAGTTTATACACACTCTGGAATTTCTTACAATATGTTGTATTTCATTGCAAAACCTAAAGAGACATGCAAAAGTTTCCTCGGGCTCTTAGAGTGACCCCTGATTCAGAAAAGTTCCAGACTTTTTATTTTAAAATCTCCCACGAGAGGGCTTCCCTGATGACTCAGTGATAAAGAATCCACCTGCCAATGCAGGAGAAACGGGTTGGATCCTGATCCGGGAAGATCCCACATGTGCCAGAGCAACTAAACCCATGAGTAACAACCATTGAGCCTGTGTTCTGCAGCCAGGGAACCGCAGCTACTGAAGCCTGAGCACCTAGAGCCTATGCTCTGCAGTAAGAGAAGCCACTGCAATGAGAAGCCAGTGCATCGCAGCTGGAAAGTAGCCTCCTTTCAGGGCAACTAGAGAAAAGCCCACATGGCAATGAAGACCCAGCACAGCCCCAAATAGATAACTATTAAAAAAAAAAAAAAAGGGCTCCCATGAGAGACTTAATGACTGAGCAGAATCTAATTTGATTCAACCGAAGTTGCCACCATCTTCACCAGTTTTAGAATTTCATTCCCTTCGACCAAATTTTGTTATGCCTACGATGTGTCACAATGGAGGGCACGGCAGAGAACCACCATGAAATCTGAAACCAGGTCCCAGAAAAATAGGCAAACATTGTACAAGAGAACTCACAATGGGAAGAAACCACCTCAGGAACTTTTTACAAAGACAATGCTTGCTCAAGCTGACCTGGCCGACTTGAGACTTGAGTTCAGATGGGTTTTAGCTGGAATAAACCTCTTAAACCCTTCATCTTTCCTGCGTTAAAACTAGCGTTAAAGAGAAAACTATAGGGTCAAAATGGCATCACTTGTGCTAAAGCCCATGATACCAAACTTACACCAAACACCTGACTTAATTGCAGTTTCAACTTTCCCAGAAACATAATCTTAATCAACCTGTTTGGAATGCTCCGGTAAGCACCAGAGAGGTAGTCTGTCGTGTGGGGGCCTTCCATCCTTACCCTCACCCAGCAGAAGAGGCCAGCTGTCCCATAAAATCCTTACCATTTCCCTCCTCCTCCCCTCAGAAGAGACATCCAGGCCTAAAAACAATCTTTGCTCTTCTTTTGCTAACAGCTCCCTCGTCCCACCCTTCTCCCTATAAAAACCTCCCATTCTGTACATCCTTCTCCGAGTGTCCTCCTAGTGGCTAGATGGAATGCCACCCGGTTCATCAGTCACTCAATGAAGCCAACTAGACCTTCGAACGTACTCGCTTGGATTCTGTTTTTAACATGTCACAGATAGACGTAGCATTGTGAGAAGGTTAGAAGTTAAATTCACATCACATGTATGCAGATACTCACAAAACTAAATTCAGTCATTAACGTATGGTGGTCCTCAAGACTCTAGTGCCACGTACAGCTTTTTGACAAGCTACTGCTGATTCGTCTCATGTGATCCCAAGCAGAACCAGTTATGTTCTCTAGAATTTGCTCTGGCTAGCTTTTGTTTTATCCATTCAAACCCAGAAAACATGAGTCAGATTGACATGGGCATAGTTTCTAAGGTCACATTTCAGTGTGGGGAACTCAGGTCCCCCTCCTCAGCAGGTAGGTCCCGCCAAGATCTCTCCCATCCCCAGTTCCAGTGCATCTCTCTCATTTGTTGCTGAAGAGACTGTCTAGGGTTAGAGATGCTCAAGTTCACACAGAAAGCATCAGAGCTGGACAGGGACCCCCGCGGTGCTGCAGCTGCAAAACACACACTCCTAGCCCTACGCCATCATAGCAAGCTATCGGCCCATTTTACAGTTAGGAAAAACAGGTATGTATCTGTCTGTAAATGACTTAGTCACTCACAGAGGCCAGTTCTTTCCATTCCTCCACAACTGTTAGTCCTAACAGTGAGTTAACCCCAAGGCAAAATTTCCAGATAAGATACAGGCAAGATGGTAAGCCTGGCCACTTGCAGTTTTTCTCCCCCTCACCCCATCTGATCCCTCTCACCTTCCCTCTTCTTTCGCACCCCCCACCCCTTAACAAGTCACCAGAAGCCCATTCCTTAAGCAGACCCTCTGGGCTCTGAAAACTGCCCCAGCCCCTGGTGTGTCCTGACTGGGGCTCCATGGGGCACATTCTGTGTCACTTCATGGGAAGCAGAGGTGCCCTTTTCCCTCCTTTCCCCAAGTAAAACGTGTGCACGTCTTCGCCATGGCCTTGGAGACCAAGCCCTCATATTTGTTTCCCAGTGATGAGGAGTGTCTGTCTGTCCTTACCATTCCTGAAGGCACTACTGATGCTGCCAGGCCAGGCACTGGGGGTTGACACCACCCAAGCAGAGCGACGAATCCCCTCCATGCACTCAGCCACTGGTTTCAACCTTGCTCCTGCCAGCCTCTCCTCTGCCAAATTCCACATGAGGTATTAGCTTCTTTTCGCTGCCTCAAACCCCGAGGGAGCTGTTAACAAACGGAGAACTGTTCAAAGAGCAGCAGCCACAGGCCAGGGAGACCCTGGAGCTGGAGGACTTCCAAAGGGGACGGGCTCCCAGTGGGTAAGGTACCTGGAGAGGGGACACTTCAGGGCCAACGTAGGGGCAGGGCCAGGGCCTCAGCTGCTCTGGCACTGTTGGCAGGCGCATGGCTGAGTCTAGCATCTTATCAGGGCAGCTTCTTAGCCGGAAACGTAGGCGGCAAAACTTAACTATAATCCATGTCGGTTTCCACTCTCAATACCGTGCTCTTTCAAAGGCTCCCTGAGGAGGTAGCTGTGTTTCCCCTGCTCCCAGTAACAAGCTCTTCAACAGCCCCCAGCAGGGTAGCTGTGTTCCCCACAGGGGCTGTGTATTCCCTGAGAGGCTGCAGGCGATGGCCAAGATTAAAGTGGAGTGTTGAAACCCAGTCCCCTCAAAGCTGAGTTTATGATTCACCTCCCTGTCTAAAATGTTCCCTTTCTTGTCCTCTCTGATCTCAGCCCTGAGCTTACTGAACCTAATCCACCAGACAGATGACTAAAATTGCTCTTGTCCATACCACCATTATTGTATTAAAATTGCTGTTGTCGATAACATCGTTAATGTGCTGAAATTGCTGTTGTAGATATCACCTTTAACCACAAACTCGGCTGCTTCTCCAGGTCAAGATGAACTAACAGACCCCCAAGCCATGGACCACCTGGCCAGAGAATCATAAACCACAGGCATCCTGACTTCAAAACCTCAATTAAGGAAAGTCATAGAAATGTCACATGATTGATCCTTGTCTCTTTGTTCTTTTCCTTTTTAAGAAAAAAAAAATCCTAACTCAAAGACCAAGTTGGAGTGGATCTGAGGCTTGTAGCCCACTCCCTTGCTTGGTGTTCTGCAATAAATCCTGACTTTGCTGCAGACTTACTTTGTGGCTGTCCGAGTCTGGCTTTTTGTGCCGCAGACGCACAAGCCCTTGCTTGGTTACAGCATCAGAATCAACCCTGTGCCTTAGCAGCGGGGGATGAGGCTGGCTGCATTTAAGTTCAGCTCTGGCGCCATCTGCCGGCCGTTCTGTGCATCGTCTCGTCTCTGTACCAGTAAACAGGATGATAAACAGCAGCCCCCTAGTGGGACTGAAGGGCGGTTGGATGAGTTGAGGGCTTAACAGCAGCTCCTATCAGAGCAAGTACTAGAGAAAAGATTTGCTATTTCTATCTTTTCCAGTTTCTTCTAGCAAACTTTGTGTCAACTGTGTCCATCCAGTCACAAGACAGAACTACATTTTGCTTAAAGGCACGCAGCTAAGAATGAGGTATTCTCATGCAAACAATTCACTGATTCCAAAGAGAAAATACGTTTTATTCACAGATACGCAAGGTCGAGATAAAAGAGCACGATTTATCAGATCTCTAAGATTCTTGGGACTTCCCTGGTGGCCCAGCGGCTAAGACTTCACGCTGCCAGTGCAGGGGGCCTGGGTTCAATCTTGACCAAGGAACTAGATCCCACATGCCACCACTAAGACCCAGTACAGTCAAATAAAATAAGTAAATAATTTTTTAGTTAAAATAAATAAGATTCTTAGCCTTGGTTACCATTTTCAGACAAAATCCAAATTTCAAGAAGCTTCGTTAATATGAGGAACATTCATTTCATTGGTCCTCCTCAAGGAAACCTGTGTCCATACTTTAATGAAATCTACATAAGCTTCAACCTTTTCTAACATATTAATAAGTGGAGAAAGAGCAACAAAACTGAGGACAAGGAACAGTAACTATACACTTGGTAACCCCCTATTATGGGTTGAATTATGTTCTTCCTGCCGAATTCATATTTCAAGTCCTAATCCCAGTACTTCAGAATGCAACCTTACTTAGAGTCACTGCAGATTTAATTAGTTAAAAGTCAGGTACCAAGCAAGGAGAACAGGCAGGTCATGCCCAGAAGACCTAGCTCCCAGTGGCTTTCAGGGAAGTTTTTTAAAATTTTGTTTTATTTTTAATTAAAGGATAATTGCTTTCCAATATTGTGTTGGTTTCTGCCATACATCAACATGAATCAGCCACAGGTAGACGTATGTTCTCAGGGAAAGCTTTTAAAAGGCAACATTTACGGTGAGGACTGGAGGATGCATGATGTTCTTCTGATTGCTTGGTGGTGAGGGAACACGGTGGTGTTTCAGGAATCTTAATCATCAACCTGATTCCAACCAGCCTAGGGTCTGTGAGGTCAGCATGTAGCACCATCTTCCGCTTGGGTGGAAGGTCTTAGTGTCTGCAGAACAACTCAGAAATATGCATTAGATTGTTATGAAGTCCCTTGAAAAGGAGCTTGGACTCTGTTTATTTTTCAGCTTTTTAATTCTTTTCTGAAGATTTTTGTAGACATATATTTTATTTCTCTTAGATAAATATCTAGGAGCGCATGAATGAATAACAGAATAAGTATAAGATTAACGTGATTAACTTTTAAGAAACCGCCAAACTGTTTTTCAAAGTGGTGTTCCCTTTTGTACAATGTACGCATGTGTAAAATTGCTCCATCTCCTTTCCAACACTTAGTGTTCTAAATTTTTTTTTGGCCGTGCCTTGTGGCTTGTGGGATCTTACTTCCCCAACCAATGATTGAACCTGGGTCCACAGCAATAAAAGCTCAGTTTCTTTTAATTTTTAAATTTAATTTATTTTATATTAAATTTATCTAAGCTATTGTTTAAGCTATCATTGCTTTTCTTGCTTAACTGATTTTCCTTTGTTTCTGCATTCCCTCACTTCCCTAATTCATAACCTGTTTGAGTCTGCTCTCTGGAACCCAGGGAAGACTTGGAGACTAAAGCCTTGCTTGTTTACAAACAGGGAACACAGAGGGGCTTTTGTACCCAGAAAAGCATCATAAGGTCCTGCTCAGTTTTATGGCCTCCAGAGCTGTGAGAGAGTTTCTGTTGTTTCAGCCACCCCGTTTGTGCTACTTGGTTATAGAAGTCCTCAAAAACGAATACACCCTTCCACAGCAAGAAAGCCTAGAGGTTGTATGCAGGGTAATACATAACACTCAGTAGTCCATGGATATATATGGACCTGTTCCACCAAGATTTGGGGGTACCTGCCCTGGGGAGGTGCTGTGCTGGGTCCTGGGGTTGCAATGGTCCACCACACAGGCACTGAATTCCCTACTACCTGCATGAGTGCTTAGAGAAGATGCGGGAGCCAGGAAGAGTTTGGTCATGGCCCAAGAAGGGTCTACACGTAACCAGCAGCAGCTGGACATAACTAGGGGAGCCAGAGGTGGCCAAGGCAGCAGATGCAACATGATCAGGAGCCTGGCAGGGAGGGAAGAGGCTCCTGCCAGCTTTTTATGCCCACGACAGTTGAAGCTGAATCTGGCCTCGCCTCCATACACCAGCACCAAATTAAGTCTCAGTTTTGGGGTGAAGTTAGAAGAGAATAGCTTTATTGCTTTGCCAGGCAAAGGGGGCCCCAGCAGGCTAATGACCTCAAAACTGCATGTCCCCAGACCTAGAGAAAAGACTTATGGATATGGCAGGAGGGTGCGGGGGGTAGTGGTTGGGAGAGGGTGGGATGTATGGAGAGAATAAGATGGAAACATACATTACCATATGTAAAATAGCCAACGGGAATTTGGGGATTTGCTGTATGACTCAGGAAACTCAAACCGGGACTCTGTAACAAACTATCAGGGTGGGGTGGGGAGGGAGGTTCAAGAGGGAGGAAACATAGGTATACATATGGCTGATTGATGTTGATATTTGGCAGAAACCAACACAGTAAAGCAATTATCCTTCAATTAAAAATGAATAACTTTAAAAAAAAAAAACCTGCATGTCCTTACTTGGAAAGCAGAAGTGTAGGAAGCAACAGAGACTTGATGATGCTACCAAAGAAAGCCCTATGTCTGCATCTCTTGTTATGTAAGATAAGAAGCTCCTTAATGTTGAAGCCCTTGCTATTTGCAGCCAAAAGTGTCCAGCGGGTGTGACATGAAGCTAACCTCCTGCCTGCTGAATGTCACTTGATGGCAGAAAGTTTTTCGGGGATGTTACAATGTGACCTCTGTACTCTTGCAATGAATCAGACAACTGGACAAGACGCTCTTAAGTTATTACAGTACTCATGTCATCCTGGGGAAAGCACATCATTCTACGTCATTCCTTTGTTCTTAGGATCTCAAGAAAAGTTTTCTTTTGTAAATTCATATGAAAATGATAGTGGGTCAGAATAAGCCTGCAGGAGGGTGTTGAGTCCTGCCCCAAGGCCACGGAAGCAGAGTCCAGAACCAAGGTCACCTCCGAAGCTGACTAACCCCCTTTAAAACCTTGCCAAAAGCCCCCTGATCATCACTAACATCCTTCCTGACTCCCAATTAAGTAAAGATGCCCACTCCAGTAAATATCCTATAGCGTCCCAACCAGTCACTTAACACCAAACTTCTAGCAGGAATTTTCTTTGTCTTGAAGCTATAAAAATGGCTATTAACCGGCAAAAACGGTCAGCTTTCCCTGGTCTGTCAGGAGGTTGGCCCACTCCATTTGCAGGGCCCATTTTATCTCTGCTCTTTGTTCTTAATAAACTCACTCCCTTCTGAAATGCTCTGTGTCTGGAAATTCTTTTCCAACCCGCACTTGGACTGCGTCAACAGAGGGAAAGAAAAATAAATGAAGTCAGAGCTTGAACCCACCTCTGTGGCAATCAAGAGCAAGCGGGCATCTCTACATGACCTGGGAGACAGGAGCCGTCTCTGCCCACACATATCACTACTTGCCAAGTAAACAGGCATATTGGAGTGAACTTGTCTAAGCCCTCGCTTCCCGGGAGACAGCGTTCCCATTTTAGGGTAGTTTCTCACAAAATCCTAGAATCCCTTTAAATTGTATTATTTTAGGGTCCTTAGACTGAGAATGACTGAAAAATTATCTCAAATATGTCTCATGGCTCATCTGAGAAAGCCAAGGAAATCCGAGTTGAGATATAATAACATAAACTTCATGAGGACTGTCTTTTCTCTCTGCTTTTCTCTGCTCCTGGGCTCCACCCTCTCAGGCAACCTTCTCCCCAAGGCTGGACTCATGATGGCCAGCAGCTCGGCCACGGTTGTCTCAAGCAGAGACCAAGAATGGGGACTTCCATGGTGGTCCACTGGTTAAGAATCTGCCTTCCAATGCAGGGGACGTGGGTTCCATCCCCAGTGGGGGAACTAAGATCCCACATGCCATGGGGCAGCTAAGCCCATGTGACCCTACACAGCCAAGTAAATAAATATATAAATATTTATTAAAAAGAAGAAGAAGAAAGGAAGGAAAAGAGGGGAAAAAAAGGATGTTCCCCAAAGCTTCACTAGGAGACTCCGATTGGCCCAGTTTGGATACAATGATTATCACTGGGCCACTCACCATGGGGAAGAAAGTGTGGTGGGTTGAATTCTGTCCCTGAAAGACAGATTCAAGTCCTAATTCCTGATATCATGAGAATCTAACCTTGTTAGTAAACAAGGTCTTTGCAGATGTAATTAAGTTAAGAAGAGGTCGCACTGGATCCGAGTGGTCTCTAATCCAATGGCTGGTGCCCTTATAAGATGAGGGAAATTTGGACATGGACATACACACACAGGGAGAATACCATGTGATGAAAGGGGCTGAAATTAGACAGATGCATCTACAAACCAAGGCATGCCAAGGATCACCAGCAACTACCAGAAGCTATGGCTTCTCAGATGGTGCAGTGGTAAAGAATCTGCCTGCAAATGCAGGAGGCGTGAGAGACACGGGTTCTGTCCTTGGATCAGGAAGATCTCCTGGAGAAGAAAATGGCAACCCACTTTAGGATTCTTGCCTGAGAAATCCCATGGACAGGCTGTGGTCCATGGGGTCACAAACAGTCAGACACAACTGAGCACACACACACACACAAACACACACACAAGAAGCTGCGTGAGAGGTGTGGAGCAGATTCCCCCTCAGGGCCTCCCAGAGGTGCCAGCCTTGACAACATCTTGATTTTTTACTTCTAATGGTGTTATAGTAAGCCACCTGCTCTGTGGTATTTTGTTATAGCAGTTTTAGAAACTCATATAGACATGTAGGACCCAGGTTGATCAGGCACCCATGGCAGGGGTCAGGAATTTGGGGTATTATGAAGGGCAGCCCCCAATACACAGTTGGAGGGGAGAAAGGGCTGTACCCTATAGAAGGGGGAGGTGCTCCATTAACAGAACGTGAAAGTGTTAGTTGGTCAGTTGTGTCCAACTCTTTGTGACCCAGTGGAATGTAGCCCGCCAGGTTCCTCTGTCCATGGAATTCTTCAGGCAAGAATACTGGAGTGGATAGCCATTCCCTTCTCCAGGGGATCTTCCCAACCCAGGGATCGAATTCTATCTCATCTCCTGTATTGCAGGCAGATTCTTTACCATCTGAGCCACCAGGGAAACTTCCCTTAACAGAGAAAGAGGATGAAGGGGCTGGGCAGGCAAGTACATTACCATACAGCATCATCAGCTTTGACTGGATTTCTTATAGGGGAAGAGAATGCAGAAAATGTTTATTCCCTCTTCCAAAGATGGTACAGATTCTTTGTTCCAAAGTCAAGAATTTACCAGCCCCTGCAATTTCAACAGTTTTATTCTTTAGATGAGGATTGAAGTAATGTGATTTGCTTTGACACTCAGGGAGTTCATGGATTCATGCAGCCATGCAATTCTGCCGTAAGAAATGTTTTATTAATCACACCAAGGTATATAAAAAATTAAAAGTTAAGTTTCCATGATGCACATATTCTGTTTCAGTTATCTATCAGGTTTAACCTTTTATTTCAGCCATAAAATTCAAATTATGTATCAAATAAAATAAATATCCATTCCAATAAATTAAAACTAGCTGTCCTTTTAACATGCTCTTAAACTATTTTTAATTGATAACATGCTGATATTAAGTGGTCAGTTCAAAGATGGAAAAGCATTACTTATAAAGAGTAATCTTCAAGCAGACACTCTCAGATGGCCTTATGCTTAAAGATTCTATTTCAAGGCAAGCTCCGCTGCAGTTAGAATTCTAACGAGCCCCACAGAATCCTTTAACAGCCTAGGTGGCAAGGAATGTTCTCCACCACCAGAATCACCTTTTTTTAATTCCATTGCAATTTCTCTCAAAAAATTTATTTTTTATAACTGGAGGAAAATTGCTTTACAATGTTGTGTTGGTTTCTGCCATGCAACCCATATCAGCGTAATTATATATATCCCCTCCCTTGTGAGCCTCCCTCCCCACTCCCATCCCATTCCTCTAGATCATCAAGGCTCACTTTCAAAGTGCAGAGCTTGCTAGTCAAAATTCAAGGTAAGGAAATTAGCCATGTGAATATGCATTCAAATCAGCCGACAAGCATAGAATCTACTGAGACCTCACTCATAGCAGCTAATGTGCCATGTGTCAGGTGCTGCTGTATGCAATTTGTGGGTATCAATTAATTCTCACAACACCTCTAGAAGTGAGTACTGTTCCTCTCCATTTTACAGAAGTAAAATGAGAAACAGAGTTTTACATGACTTGCCCAGATCACTTCACTAACAAAGTGCAAAGCACCAGGACTCTAAACCAAATGGGCTCCAGAGGCCAGGATCCTCACCTGTCCAGGACACAGTGGCCTTACCTCCTGCCTTCAAGGGTCTCACAAGATCTTCGAAGGGATAAAACCTGTCCACATGAAATCATAGAGGCCTTGATTAAATCACTGCAGAGCTTGATGGCATAGGGTGAAATGGTTTGTACAGAAATCAGTCCTGCCGATCAGGGAGGTGTCTGACAACCACCACAGTGGTCAGGGAAGGTTGGACAGGAGGTGACCGGGCCTGGAAGGACAGACTGGACTGCATGTAGGGGAGCAGGATTTGGGTGCTCACAGCCCAGAGAGAGTCCCAATTTGTCTCTTCTTTGTCACAGAACAGAGTTATCTGTTTCCTTTCATGTAGCACAGGCCAGAAGTCACAGGGCACCAGGAAACAGGACAAAACCATCCAGAAGAAAAGCTGCAAACCCTTGCAACAGGGTCACAAGCTCATCCTGGTTTTCCTGAACTTCCCTGGTTTCCTCCAAAGTCCTGAGTTCCAGAGACCCTGTGAGTCCTGAGCAAGTCAAATTCTAATCAGAGAAAGACAGCTTTTTGAAAAGAAACTATTTAAAACAAAGCCTATGCCATGCACATCTTACACTAGGTAAGAAAACCCCTCAAAAGATTAAAGCTGTGGAATCTGAGCTCCCCTGGTCACTGCTCCATAGCGGCCGTGGAATCTTAGAATGGTCACCTCACCAGTCTGAGCCCAGCTTCCTCACCTGCAAAACTTAAGGTTTGAAGTTGGGTGAGCTTCAACGTCAAATTCGATGCTAATGACCAGCCTAAAATTCTTTCCTTTTTTTGGCCACACAGCATGTGAGATCTAGTTCCCCGACCAGGGATCGAACCTGCACTCCCTGAACTGAAAGAGCAGAGTCTAACCACTGGACCACAGGGAAGTCCCAGCCTGATGTTCTTGAGTTAACACCAATGTTGGGGAGAGCGCCCTGGCCATAAACACACTCACACACACAAACACACACACATGTGTTTGTGTGTGTATCCTATACAAACACATACCTATACACATCTATACATAGTTTTCTTATTTAGGGGGAGAATCTCATGCTGTACCTTATTTTTCATCTGAGATACGAATTCATTGGAAATGCTAAGATAAATTAAGATTTTTTTTTTCACCACGATTCTTTCAGAGTTTTAACATTTTCTAATTTTACTTAGCCAGTCTTAATCAATTTCACAAACAGTGATGGGGAGAAATGCTCTCAGAATAAGCTGGCTGATAACAATCAGAAGCTAGGTTTCGTGAATGGTAGCCCTTATCTCCCAGACTTTGCACCTTGGGAAGGCAAGATTAGCTAGGACTTACACAAACAACAATGAGAACTCTGCTCCAAAGAACGCAGCCCCTGCTAACTGTGCTACCACACAGTTGCTACGTGAAGAAAGGAGTAGAATCTGTGTAACAGACTGATTGCTGAAGGAATGCAGTGCAGGACAATCCACGTCAACAAAAATCTATTAGCACGTAGGCCAAAAGGAGGTGCAGCTCAGCAAATCCGACTGAAGTATAAGCAACTCAACTTCAATAAGTGGAACAAAATGGCTGTGAGCACTCCATTTTCCCTGTTGATACTGGGGAGGAGGCAGCCGACTCTCAGGTAACTTGCCAAATAGTAAATCACGTGACCCACCCACCGGTCCTGTGTGCCCTACCGTGACGCTGTTGCGCTGTGTTTTCCGTTGGAACGCAGGGCCAGCTTGGTTAATCAAGTCTTTGTCTCCTGAAATAGACCATATGCTCTGGGGAATAGATTCAGACTATGAACACTGATGGCCTTCTGACCTGACTCAGCTTTGTGCTCGGCTTGAGTTCCACCTGCTTCTATGGAAGGCAAATGCACAATTATCTTGTCTTATCTGCTGAAACTGGGATACATTTCAGGTAAGGGTCACACTGTCAATCAAAAGACAGGAGAATTGGATCCTGGGCATCTGCTATAAAATCAATAAATATTTCTTTTTTTCATATCAGCAAGAGGGATATCCTGTCTTTACTTTGTAAGAACTAGTCCTACAGAGAGATTACAACTTAACCCCTAGCATGCCATCTCTGATGGGCAGCAAGCGTTAACTTCCTGCCATTTTATATCTCCAAGTTCAGTGTCAGTGTCTAAGGTCGGATTTATTTTGTTGTTGTTATTGTTATGGAGGAGGAAATAGCAATCCACTCCAGTATTCTTGCCTGGAAAATACCACGGACAGAGGAGCCTGGCGGCTGCAGTCCATGGGGTCACAAAGAGTCAAACACTACTGAGCAACTGTGCGCGCGTGCGCACACGCACACGCACACACACACACACACACACACACAAGAGGGCTAATGCCATAAAACTTGCAAATAAAAGAAAACAAAAAAAATTTTAGGGTTTCGGTTAGGCAAATATTTCTTAAGTTAGACATAAAAAACACAACCTATTTTTTTAATGTTTTAAAATTAATAAATTGGACTGCATCAATATTTAAATCTTCTGCTTCAAAAACCACTTTTTATTGTTAAGACAATGAAAAGACAAGCCACAGGCTGGAAGAAAATATTTACAAAACTTATATCTACCCAAAATATATAAAATAATTCTTACAACTCAATAAGAATAAAACAAATGGTCAAAAAAATTGAATGGACACTTCACCAAAGAAGATATATGAATGGGAAATAAGCACAATTATCATCAGGGAAATACATATTAAAATCACAATGGAGTAACACACACATCCACTAAATAGATAAAATTAAAAAGATTGACAGTAATAAGTGTTGATAAAGATGGGGAGCAACTTGAACTCTTACATTGATGGTGGGAGTATAAAATGATATAAGTCAGCTTTTTATAAAGGTAATGTACAGATACTATAAGAACCAGCAATTACAATCCTAGCTGCTTACTCAAAAGAAATGAATGCATATTTCCACACAAAACATGCACGCAGATGTTCAAAGTAGCTTTATTCATGACAGCCCCAAACCGAAAACATCCAAATAGCCATGAACAGGTGAACAGAGCAACAAACTTTGATATACCCACGCAAAAGACCACTACTTAGCAATAAAAACGAACACACTACTAATACACACGATATAGATGAATCTGAAAAATATTATATAGAATGAAAGAAGCCAGGTACAAAATACATATATCCTGTGTGATTCCATATATGTTAAATTCTAGAAAATGCAATCAACTCTAGAGTGATAGAAACAGATCAGTAATTGCCTGGGGCCTGAAGTGGAGACAGATTGACAATCAAGGGCACAAGGAAGTTGGATGTGGTGGAAATGTTCTGTCTTGATTTTGTTGGTGGTTAGTTGTATACATTTATCAAATTCACCACAATTAAAACTGGTGCACTTTATTTTATGTAAATTTATCTCGATAAATTTGACTTTTAAATAAAAAGGGAGGGACAGGAATTGCCTGGAAGAGACATCAGCATACACACTGGCAACAAATTGAAGCTTTCTCCCAAGATAATTAGAGAACTGAGAGGAAATTTCTAAAAAGTAACCTTTCATGATTTCAGTCAAGGTTTTTAAATGTCTGAGTTCAACTCTGAGAACACAGTGAAAAACACTGGCCTTTACAATTTCAACAATCTCTAGAAAGCATTTTCCTTAAATCCATCTTGGTTCAGATTTTAACTATCAGCTAAGGATTTAGCAGAAATTAGTTGGCAATCATCTGAAAGGATAAGCTTTATAGAAGCAGAACAGAAGAGAGGAAAAGGCTATGGTTTTCACCAAAAGAGTCAGGAGAACATCCCCATGAGCTGCGGCAAGGAGGCGAGTGAAGGAGCCGCAGGGAGAAAGAGAAAAGGCAGGACGGCCCACCCTCCCAGGTGCCTGGCCCCTTGGTCGTGCTGCGGGAGCCGATCCTTCTGTTTTGCCATGGGTCAACCTGGGCAGCTCGGGGTGAAGCAAGGAGCTTGGTAAATGAGTGGTCCCGAGTCAACAGTCCCAGTGGCCTGAGACAATGTGTACTCTCAGACCCCCCTCTGTCGTGTACAAGACTTCAGGTTGAAAGTTCTGGTGGAGAGTCCTGTCCTGTAACCTAAAAACTCATAGCTATCAGGCTGCTAAGTGTGTTTTATCCTCCTACTTATACAGGCACACTTTCATAATGACAAAACCTAAAAAACGTATAAAGTTAGGTTTGGGTGTTTTGTTGTGTGTGTTTTTTTTTTTTTTCAGCCACACTTCAAGCAGCGTGCGGGGGTCTTACTCCCCAGTTAGGGATGGAACACACATCCCCTGCAGTGGAAGCACAGTCTCAATCCCTGGACTGCCAGGGAAGTCCCAAAGTTATGCTTGTATGTGCCTGAAAGTTGGCAAAAAGTCAAACACAACTGAATGTATTATTTCCCAAATCAGGATGTTCAATTAATGCTCTAACATTGATAAGTCAGAAAGATATGTGTTATTATTAATTACCTTTATTTCATAAATTGTTTCTCAACTTCATTTCAGGGAAATCATAATTATATTTCTACAATTTTCACATAATTTCTGTGCTATTGATAGCAATGACTTGAATGATTAAATAGTCAGAATTTAATAATATTCCAATGTACAAAATTGAAATAACTTTTTATTAAAAATACAAGTTAAAAGAAAACAATAGAATATTTAAATTGAAATTATTTTACGCTTTTAAAATAGGGGTTTTTTTTTCCTAACATATTCCAAGGTGTTGGGTGGAGGCATAGGGTATATATGAGCAAAAATAAAATTTTTAATCAATGAAGATAAAAATTTTACATCAAAAGTACCTAAAACTAAGGTCATTTAATTTTTTGAAAATGTAATCAAGGCATATTAAATATATATTATAGAAGTAAAACTATTCATAATTTTAGCATTCAATTTCCATGCAGGTGCCTATATAAAAAAATAGACACCATGCTTCATTGGTTGAAAAATAATACACAGTGCTTCGAGCTTCTCTGGTGGCTCAGATGGTAAGGAATCTGCCTGCAACGCAGGAGGCCCAGGTTCAATCACAGGGTAGGGAAGATCCCATGGAGAAAGGAATGGCAACCCACTCCAGTATTCTTGCCTGGAGAATGCCATGGATGGAGGAGCCTGGCAGGCTACAGTCCATAGGGTCTCAGAGATTTGGACATGACTGAGCAACTAACACTTTCCCTTTTCCTTCATGCATTGTTTTAATATTTCAGAATATTCTCCAGCTGCCATGTGTAACGACTGCAAATACCATGCAAATTTATGATACCCCTGGAACCAAGGATTGGAACACAAAGAGAAGAAAATGAATGTTGGCACTACTGGGAAACAATAACTCTTTATGCAAGAATCTATTGTAAGTTAATTAATGATAAATTAATTAAATTGTCTCTTCTTTACCTCAGTGCTCTGCTGCTCAAACCCTAATGTAATAAAGCAGCTCCTACACAGGCAGCAGCACAAGCCTCACCCTTCCTGGTATTTGGGGGCAGTTGCCTTTATTCTAGGGCAAAAGACCTTCAGAATCTTTTCCCTAGGACCTGAATGGAGCTCGTCACAAAAGCAGATGCTCGGGTTTTTAATTAGCATTAAATCATACCGTTCCTAAGTGACAAAGCTGCCCACGTGTTCTCTGAGATGCAGGACTCTCTAAAACACAGGGCTCAGGGCAAGATCCCCTCTGCCCAGGTCCAAGGGCAGCCCTGCTTATGATATTTGTCTTAAAATTTTAGTCAATATATCTGCTTTTAAGATCTATTAAATTCCTTTTTAATTATACAAGCAACGTGAACATATTTCGTTATTGCAAAAGTATTAACACATTAAAGATCTGGCTATAGCCCAATTCATCCATCCACCCCACTCCACTGTTAACAACTACAACTTCAGTACAAGTCATTCTAAATGCATTACATCATAGTAGTAGTTAACATTTTTGACATATTTATACTGTGTAATATATTTGCACATATTTACATTGTTCTAGGAATTTTATGTCCATCATCTTTTTTTAATCCTCATAATAACTTCATGAGACAGCTACTTTCAGTTCAGTTCAGCTCAGTCGTTCAGCCATGTCTGACTCTTTGGGACCCCATGGACTGCAGCATGCCAAGCTTCCCTGTCCATCACCAACTGCCAGAGCTTGCTCAAACTCATGTCCATCAAGTCGGTGATTCCATCCAACCATCTCATCCTCTGTCGTCCCCTTCTCCTGTCTTCAATCTTTCTCAGCATCACGGTCTTTTCAAATGAATCAGCTCTTCCCATCAAGTTGCCAAAGTATTGGAGCTTCAGTATCAGTCCTTTCAATGAATATTCAGGACTGATTTCCTTTTGGATGGACTGGTTGGATCTCCTGTCTGCCCAAAGGACTCTCAAGGGTCTTCTCCAACACCACAGTTCAAAAGCATCAATTCTTCAGCGCTCAGCTTTCTTTATGGTCCAAATCTCACATCCACACATGACTACTGGAAAAACCATAGCTTTGACTATACAGACATTTGTCAGTAAAGTAATGTCTCTGCTTTTTAATATGGTGTCTAGGTTTGTCATTGCTTTTCTTCCAAGGAGAAAGCATCCTTTAATGTCATGGCTACAATCACTATCTGCAGTGATTTTGGAGCCCAAGAAAATAAAGTCTATCACTGTTTCCATTGTTTCCCCATCTATTTGCCATGAAGTGATGAGACCAGATGCCATGATCTTAGTTTTCTGAATGTTGTTTTAAGCCAGTTTTTTCACTCTCCTCTTTCACTTTCATCAAGAGGCTCTTTAGTTTCTCTTTGCCTTCTGCCCTAAGAGTAGTGTCATCTGCATATCTGAGGTTATTGATATTTCTCCCAGAAATCTGGATTCCAGCTTGTACTTCATTGAGTCCGGCATTTCACATGATGTACTCTGCATATAAGTCAAATTAAGCAGGGTAACAATATACAGCCTTGATGTACTCCTTTCCCAATTTGGAACCAGTCTATTGTTCCATGTCTGGTTCTAACTGTTGCTTCTTGACCTGCATTCAGATTTCTCAGGAGGCAGGTCAAATCTGGTATTCCCATCTCTTTAAGAATTTTCCACAATTTGTTGTGATACACACAGTCAAAGGCTTTGGCATAGTCAATAAAGCAGAAGTAGATGTTTTTCTGGAACTCTCTTGCTTTTTCAATGATCCAGTGGATGTTGGCAATTTGATCTCTGCTTCCTCTGCCTTCACTAAATCCAACTTGAACATCTGGAAGGTCTCAGTTCACATACTGTTGAAGTCTGGCTTGGAGCATTACTTTGCTAGCATGTGAGATGAGTGCAATTGTGCGGTAGTTTGGGCATTCTTTGGCATTGCCTTTCTTTGGGACTGGAATGAAAACTGACCTTTTCCAGTCCTGTAGCCACTGATGAGTTTTCCAAATTTTCTGGCATATTGAGTGCAGCACTTTCACAGCATCATCTTTTAGGATTTGAAATAGCTCAACTGGAATTTCATCACATCTACTAGCTTTGTTCGTAGTGATGCTTCCTAAGACCCACTTGACTTTGCATTCCAGGATGTCTGGGTCTAGGTGAGGGATCACACCATCTTGGTTATCTGGGACATTAAGGTCTTTTTTGTATAGTTCTTCTGTGACAGCTACTTTACATTCATATATTCTTGTATTTACTTATAGAGGATCCGTAACAGTGTGTGTGTGTGTTTGTGTGTGTGTCTTAACCTCAGAAGGGACTTCCCTGGTGGTCCAGTGGTTAAGACTCAGTGCTCCCAATGCAGGGGCATGGGTTCGATCCCTGGTCAGAGAATAAAGATCCCACATGCTACACAGTGTGGCCAAAAAATATTGATAATATTAATAAGGCAAAATATATCTTGGAGACTTACTCATGCAAGGACATTTAGATCATACTTTCTTTCATAATAGCAAAAGGTAAATGTTAGTGAAACCTGCTTTGGGAGGAACCAAAAGTTTTCTAAAGATCTTCAGAATGTCCCATTTACTGAGATTTCTAATTTTTCGTTTTCTAATTAGCTTCAGCTTCTGAGATCCACAGGCAATTAGCCACCAGGTGGAAGGTTAACAGCACAGCTGGCCAAGGCAAAAATTTCCCTGTGCAAATGTCCAATTTGCTGGGCATCATCTTTATCCCACCAGACAGCTCTCTAAATGAAAGAGCAAAAGTCCCACCAGGCTATTTCTGGATGATTTTCTAATAAACACATAGAATTATTCTACACAGGATCTAATAAATACAAAGGAGCAAAAATTATAATGTCTATACAATTATTCCTTAATTAAAGAAGCTCTTCTTAGACTGGACTAAATCACCAGCCTCCTCATTCCTCTCCGAGAGCCAGCATCCGGGCACCACCAGCAATTCTCTGGTGAGTTCTGAACTGTCCAAAGCGCCCCTGTGAGCCACAATACCCTCTTCCTTTGCCCTACTCCCACTTCCTTCTCCATTCCTGAAATAGGTAAATCACTTCCTAAGTGTAGCTTTCAGCTTAGTGTTGGGAGAAAACTGATGTATTTCACACTAAAAGTGAGTGTCTGATACTCCCCCCTTCAGAACTGTCTCAAGATGACTTGTTTTTTGTTTGTTTGCTTTTCTGAATCTCATTGGAACATAGTTGAACTTACAGTGCTGTGTTAGTTTCAGGGGTACAGCAAAGTGAATCAGTTATACATATACATATACCATTCGATTTTAGATTCTTTCCCCGCATAGGTAAGCATGACTTGCTTTAATCCAAAGCCTCTATTTGTGAATTGAGACTCATCTGGGGAGACATTTAGGCACAGAGAGAAGGCCCAAATACTTCCTCCTCTTTATTGTTGTCAGTAGGAAAGATTAGCTCATCAATATTTATGATGCGTCAAACAAGTTGGGCCAGAGAGTGGTACAGAGTGGAGCTCAGCATAAATAAACAAATAAAATGAACATCATGGACTAATCAAGGCTGCTGGGACTGTAAACCTGCAGGCAAGAGATGAACAGAGGAATGGGGCACAATACCCAGAGATTTCATCAACATAGATATTTTTATCCTTCCCTCTTTGCAATAGCAAAGTAGAAATCAACCCCTTATAAATCAGGGGTTTGGTCTTTAGCCTGCTAGAACTTTTCTGTTTCTTCATGAAAAAAAGTACCAGGGTAATTTTTCTATCACTTATTTGTCTCCAGATTCTCGTTGAGAGAGTCTCCCACTGTCACCCAGAGTCAGTTAGGAAAAGAAAATTCCTGAAC
Organism: Okapia johnstoni; assembly: GCA_024291935.2. Classification (NCBI taxonomy): domain Eukaryota; kingdom Metazoa; phylum Chordata; class Mammalia; order Artiodactyla; family Giraffidae; genus Okapia; species Okapia johnstoni. The sequence continues at coordinate 77,094,372 of CM044318.1, read as the reverse complement.
ATCCAGCCATGCAGGTCCTGTCTCTGACAATTCTCCATGGTTTTAGGGCTCTCTCACCCTTATGCATGGTCGGAGAGGGGGAATTTCCCCTTCAACCCTTCTTGAGTTCTTGTGGCTGCACTAATAATAAAATTGACACAAAGCTAATTAACAGGAGAAAAGAGAAACTAATTTTAACTTGGGTGCATGGAGGTCTTACCGAAACGGGGCCTAAAAAATAGTCAAAGCAGGCAGCTTTTATACTTTTTGGACAAAGAAACAATAAATGTGTAAGGAATTGACAGGACTAAGAAACTTAGGATTTGGAAGCTTAATGAGTGACAAGTCTAAACAGAATTGGACCTGGGGTAGTACATTAGAAGAATTACTACCTAGCTGGGTAACATGGACAAGTTGGTGAACTTCAGTAGGGCTCTGTAACAGAAAGACCAGGAAGGAGATGACTCAACAATACCTCAGGCTTCTTCCAACTCTAAAAATTCTGCGATTCTACATGTAGCCCTACCTAAGCAGCTACAATCAAAATACTCTTCCAGGGACTTCCCTGGTGTCTAGTGGTTAAGAATCCACCTGCCAATGCAGGGGCACATGGGTTCAGTCCCTGGTCGAGGAAAATCCCACCTGCCATGGAGCAACTAAGCCCATGCACTGCAACTACTAAAGCCCAAGCACCCTAGAGCCTGTGCTCCACAAGAGAAACCACCATAATGAGAAGTCCATGCTCCACAACTAGAGAGTAACCCCTGCCCACTGCAACCAGAAAAAGACTGCACACAGCAATGAAGACCGAGCACAGACAAAAATTAAATAATTAATTAGTTAATTAATTAACTGCAGCCCATGAAATTAAAAGACGCATGCTCCTTGGAAGAAAAGCTATGACAAACCTAGGCAGTGTATTAAAAAACAGAGACATTACTTTACTGACAAAGGTCTGTATAGCCAAAACTATGGTTTTCCCAGTAGTCATGTGTGGATGTGAGATTTGGACCATAAAGAAAGCTGAGCGTTGAAGAATTGATGCTTTTGAACTGTGGTGTTGGAGAAGACTCTTGAGAGTCCCTTGGACTGCAAGGAGATCCAACCAGTCCATCCTAGAGGAGATCAGTCCTGAACATTCATTGGAAGGACTGATGCTGAAGCTAAGACTGTAATACTTTGGCCACCTGATGTGAAGAACCGACTCATTGGAAAAGTCCCTGATGCTGGGAAAGATTGAAGGCAGGAAGAGAAGGGGATGACAGAGGATGAGATGATTGGATAGCATCACCGACTCAATGGACATGAGTTTGAGTAATCTCCGGGAGTTGGTGATGGACAGGGAAGCCTGGTGTACTGCAGTCCATGGGGTAGCAAAGAGTCAGATGTGACTGAGCAACTGAACTGAACTAATTAAAAAAAAAAAAAACTCTTCCAAGTAAAAATATATGACATACTTAACTGCAAAAAAATTGATATCTTAAAACTTTTTAAAGAATGAAATTGAATCCTATTCAGGTGATGCTAAAGACAATGGAAACCAAAACCTCATTTTCAAGTGCCATAACCTAGAGTTCCTCTAAAAGATTCCCAGGAGAAATGTAGAAGTGCTTTTTCTCAATATACAGACCATCATCCTGAAGTCTTACACATACAGTTTGGAATATTTGCCTTCAAGAATCCTGAGCTAATTTGCATTACCTTTTAAAGAACTTTTCTTTGTGCCAAGTCACAGTGAAAAGTAGTGAAAATAAATGCCCTTAAAACTTTACAGAACTTAAGAGTTTCTAAGAACAGCCTCACCTTCAGCCCATTCTGTCTAAAAGTACAGATCTTAAAAAGCAGTACATTTCATAGTAATTATTGCTTCACAGTGGGATTCGCCAAGCATTTCTTTTAAATACGCTCTTTGTGGCATGATAAATGAAATTTTATATATAAACCACTATCTTTACACAACTTTTCAGAAACATAAAACAATAATGTGCCCGTCTGTGCATGCTAAGTGGCTTTAGTCGTGTCCAGCTCTTTACGAACCTATGCACTGTAACCCACCAGGCTCCTCTGTCCATGGGATTCTCGAGGCAAAAATACTGGAATTTACTGCCTTGCCCTCCTCCAGGGGATCTTTCTGACCCAGGGATCAAACCTGTGCTTTCTGCAGCTCCTACATGGCAGGTGGATTCTTTACCGCTGAACCACTGGGGAAGCCCTAAACTGTAACAGCTAGTATTTGTCCAATGCTTCATTTGGTAACAGCCTATATACCTGGTGTGTTTTGGTTTATTAATCTTAAGAAGAACCTCCCAAGCCAGGTACTATTTTTTCCCACTTTATAAGTGAAAAAAATAGGTTCATGGTGGTTGAGTAAATTTGAGTTCACACACACAAAAAAATATAGAGTCAAGAATCTAGAGTCTGCACTATTATATAAAATAAGGTGCCTACAACAACAGAACCTAAGATACAGCAGGTGGTAAATCGGAAGCTAAGGTCAACAACTGACTGAACATTCTCTTTAGGCTCCCCGTGGTGTTAAATCATTGGGATTATCTATATTAATCCTTGAAGTCTATCTTAATCAGATTGAAATTTTAAAGTTAAAAGATACTATCACCCTGGGACCTCCTTGCTGGTCCAGTGGTTAGGAATCTGCCTTGCAATGCAAGGGAAGCAGGTTTGATGCCTTGTCGGGGAACTAAGATCCCACATGTCACAGGGCACCTAAGCCAGAGTGCAGCAACCACTGAAACCACACGCCCGACCAACAGGTCCCACAGGCTGCAACTAAGACCCAACGCGGCCAAACAGAGAGACAGATAAACAGCATCAGCCTGCTAGACCCAGGGAGACTCCATTACTTCACAGTTTCTCATGCTGCGGTCATCTCCATACCATGTGTATGCTTTTTGTCATCTGCATGTATCACTCAAACTATTATTTACTTAATGCCTGTGTGCATGCATGCTAAATCGCTTCAGTCATGTCCGACTCTTTGCGACCCTGTGGACTGTCGGCCATCAGGCTTCTTACTTTCATTGAAATCATCTACTTTATTTCAAAGAGTTATACACTATCCGAATTCACTGGTTTGGTGTTCTAGTTGTATTTTTTTCAACTACTTTAAAATAAATACATGGCCACCTAAACTTTAAAAACCATTCATATATCTCCTAAGATGATTTCTTATTATATTTCTGGCAATATACATCACAATGGGAACATGCTGTGATTGAAAACCTGAGGCTTCTGGAACTATGATAGAGATAAAAGATGGCAACAGCAAGGTCATTATTGGCTGCTGACAGGAACCTTGTACTTAGAGAATGTCTTTACCAATAGACACAAGTTCAACCCATCCATCTGTGACTTTTAAACCCTGATAGACTGTCATGAAGAACTGTGAAGAAATAGATATGGCTCCAGGGGATAGTTTTTGTGATCCTCTAAGATACGGTTTGCCCTTACATTAAACATAACACTGCACAGCTTTTGGAATTAGATCTTATTAAGCTCTACCCACCCCCATCAGAATTTTTTTCTAATTGTCAGATGTTTGAGTTGACTTTGGAAGGGAAACTTCCCACTGTTTCATAGAGGACAGGATTTCAAGGTCTTCACTAATCTGGGAACTAAGTTACTGACACGTGGCACCTCTGTACTTCTGTAAAAAGAAATTCCCATAAAAGAAATGGATTTTATCATAGCGTGTCATCCCAGTGACAGGAACATAAAGGCATGAAGCCAGCAACTCTGGCCAAATCCCATTCACTCATTTTTCCTCTCATCCTTACAGAATCAGACTTATTCTTACATCTTCGAGTCTTGAGAGCCGATTAATCCCTCAAAAGAAAAAGGTGATGAGCCATAAAAACAGATGAATCAGTAGTTAGTACTGACAGCTTTGAGACCACAATACATTTCCCGTGGACCTTGCAGGCAGTTTTAGAATGTACTGAGGAAGTAGGAGGAAGACATAGGGGGTTGGGAGTAGGTACTAAGGAAAGCATCTGATGTTTTTCTCTGTAATTGTCACCCTTATTTCATGTAGAAAAAAGAGCTTTAGACTCTAACAATGGAGAAAGCAACTACACAACCTTGTAATTTTGTCACATACACTACCATTTTACTCTGTTCAAAGAGATAAATAGCATCATAACACTCAAATCACGTAGGCTTGAATTTATGTTAGGGAGGTAAGCACGCCCACTGATATTTCCATAAGAAGTTAATTTCCATTTGGCCTCTTTACAAAACCACAGAGTTGGTTCCTTAAATGAAATATCTTTAGCATACATTAAAAGCATCTTCAAAACAGTCACCTTTTGTTTTCAAGTCAGCCCATGAGCCCTCTTAAAGAGTAAACTAAAGGGTGTTTAAAATAAATACTCATCTGATTGGCCTATAAATCACATGAGATAGCAAGATAAGAACTTTGGGATTCCAGAGAGAGATTCTCTGAAATTATGAAAAGACAGTGTAACTCGATGGGGAGGTTGGAATATAGCCCTCCAGTGCCATGATGTCAAATGTTAGCCCACAGATGTGGGTTTCTCCACCTGCCTAGTGTTTTGAAAAATTCAGTTAACTCACCGCATTTAACAACTGGGAAAGCACACAGAAAAGTGTGGGTTTCCAACTACACTACCCTCCAGAATGTCAGAGAGAGGAAGACAGGGGAAGCGGAGAGGGGCTGGGGGGTGGTGTTAAGTCCAGCTGATGACAGAATTAAGAGAGCGCTGGGAAGTCCCAAGTTCTCCTGTCAATAGCCGAGCCAGCGTTAACATTGCCATGACTCTTCTTAGGAGGTGGGTAATGTCCGTAAGTAACGTGTTGCAGGAGAGATGAGACGGGCCAACTTCTTCATGCTTCCAGACACCACCAAAACTTTTCAGACATATTAGAAGCCAACTCAGAAGCTATCTTTCCAGAGTTTCTTGGAGGTTGTTCAAGCACAAGTTTGGAATACATATGAATGTGCAACTACAAATGTTGAGACATAACATAGCTTTCATTTCTTTAAATCAACCTGAGGGCAGGAGGAGAAGGGGACGACAGAGAATGAGATGGTTGGATGGCATCACTGACTCCATGGATATGAGTCTGGGCAAACTCCAGGAGTCGGTGATGGACAGGGAGGCCTGGCGTGCTGTGGTTCATGGGGTCACAAAGAGTCAGACACGACTGAGCGACTGAACTGAAATACAGGTAGGATCTTCGAAGTCAGCCACGGTCACCACACACAGAGGCTCACAGTGACAGGGTGGGAATTATTGAGCATGATGCCATGAACAGGGAGGATGGGGGTAGGGGACCCACCCTTGCTCCCAGCGTCCTCAACAGACATCCCTGGGAGAAGTTCTTTGTCCCAGAGAGGAAAGGGGACTGTTGCTCTCATCCAGTGCTCTGGAAACCATCCCATCCATGTTCAGTGGCCAGTCCAGTGGGCGAGCCCTTATGGGCTGTGATTCAGAAGGGTGCTAGCCAGCTACTGAACCAGTGGCCTCAGTGTGTTCAGCAGGGTGAGCTCATTAATTGAGCCAATCAGGCACCAGGACAGGGAACTGGAAGAAGATACTGGAAATCTATGGCCAAGTGGCTATGAGAAAGAATAGATAAGCAAATAAAATAATTTGCAGGGAGTGTGAAGAACATATCTAGGAAGATGCACACCAGGTATCCACACTGACCTTCCATGAGGTGGCTGGGGAGACCGTCAGCCCTGCTCGAGTTTTCTACAGCAAGCCTGCATTGCTGTCATAATTATTAAAAGTTTCTGAATCATTGAACTCTCTCATGGAATTTCTCTCATCCAGTGTACATTATGGTTATTTAAAAAATTCTCAACCCTTGTGGGCTTCCCTAGTGGCTCAGATGGTAAAGAATCTGCCTGCAATGCAAGAGACCCAGGTTCAATCCCTGGGTCAGGAAGATCCCCTGGAGCAGAGAATGGCTACCCAATCCAATATTCTTACCTGGAGAATTCCATGAAAGAGGAGCCTGGTGGGCTACAGTCCATGGGGTTGCAAAAAGTCAGACAAGACCAAGGAACTAACAATTTCAACCCTTCTAGAGTTAAATGCCCTGAGAACTGTATGGTTAAAAAACAGATCTGGCTGCTGTGTAAGAAACATCTCCAAATAACAATGGCTTTAAGAAGATGGGAGTTTGTTTCTTTCTCATGTAATGCTGCAGGGGCAGTGTGGGGGCTGGAGGGCAGCTCTGCTCCACTGTGTCATGCAGGGACCCAGGCACCTGTCATCTGCGACTCTCCCATCCTTGAGAGCGTTGCCTTTATCTGTCTACAAAGGCTCTACACCTTGTCTACACAATCAGTAAGAAGGGGGATCAGTGGCAAGGAGAGGGAAGTCCCTCCCTTCTAAAAGCAGAACCAAGTTAAAAGTTCTTTCACTGTCATGACTCAGGGAGCTCAAATCCGGGGCTCTGTGACAACCTAGAGGGGTGGGATGGGGTGGGAAGTGGGAGGGAACCTCAAGAGGGAGGGGACATATGTATACCTGTGGCTGATGCATGCTGATGTATGGCAGAAACCAACACAATACTGTACAGCAATTTTTATCTTCCAATTAAAAATAACTTTTTAAAAAGTTCTTTCCCTGGCAAAGAAAGGGAGAGCCTGTAGTGAAAGAAAATGAACATCGCAAGGGACCATGTCTTAGGAAATACGTTCAAAACGATGTTGTGTGTGTGCAGACAACATTTTTTCATCCATCAAATACGTGTAAAATGCCACCATATGTCAGACACTGAGCTAACCCCTGGAGTCCAACACAAGGCATTTACAAGCAATGGGTGAATAAATGAATGAGCCCTTTTATGGAAGAGCAATCTGGAGGAAAGACCATGAAAATTTCATGAGGGCAAATAATTTAAAATATGGACACAAGTAATTTCTTCCCACAGTAGGTCATAGATAAAAACAGACATATTTAAAGCTGAATTTTCCATGACTTGCTGAAAAATATGGAAAATCAATTATAAAGAAAGTGAACAAATAGATCTGATTTATTGGGCTATGCTGCCACTAGCAAAATATATTACAGAGTCTCAATCCTGAATTTTTATTTTAATGACTTTTTCTGTGTTTTGCTCTGAAGCACATTTTTGCTTTTTCCCTATAGAAAATATACAACAAAAAAAAACCCCCAAAAAAACAAAAAATGGTCACTCACTGCACTTAGATAAATATATAGGTCTAAAATCAAATTGTTTCTGTGTCTTCTATAAGATAAACATTCGAGGAGTCTAACCTGGGAGAGGAGCCAAAAGTTCAACTCCAATTTATTATTATTTATAAAATATATATATAGGCTTTAATAATAATGTCAGTTGGGCTGCCACTGGAAGGCATTATCGTTTTCAGCCATAGACATCACCAACTCGGCTTATACATTTCCCAAATTCCATTAAGACAGAACTTCCCAGATGGTGCCATCAACCCTCCACCTCTCCCCACTGTGAAAAAGTCCAACAAATGATTTGCACTTAGCATTTTAACCAAAATGTGAGTAGTAATACGAATAGTAATATTAAAGAGTGAAATCTTAAAATTCAAATGTGAAAGAGATGGCTGAAAATTCTGAAGTGGATTAAAATGAAGCTGTATTTAATTAGAATAAAGTTTTCTGTGCTCAGGCTTTAGGTTTCAAAGAGGTAGAGGTGAGCCCTAGGAATCTGTATTTTCTTCCCTAGTGTTGTTAACTTGCGATGTTTTTCTCCGCATACATAGCTCCTGAGAACCTGACTTCATTTCTCCTTCCTCTCCTTGGCACCCAGACACACCCTACTTATTCAGTGTGCTGTTTCTAGGAGGGCAGCCGCTGTGCCCATTCTGGCATCTTCCCTCCAACTGCATTAGGCTTGACTGAAAGGAATAACTCCTAAGCATTAAATAAGAGCTACTCATCTGGAGGAAGCAGAGTATTGTGTCTTTGAATTTTGTGGTTCTCATCTTCTGTGACTTAATTGCAGGCTTATTTATTCTGCTATGGTAGTAAAGCATTTGGTAGTGTGTGTGGCAAACAGTTATTTGTTTAGGACTTACTATAAGAAGGCACAATCCTAAATCCTCTGAGGACTACGGGACTCATTCATTTATTTAAAATGCTTATGGGGCTTCCCTGGTGGCTCAGTGGTAAAGAATCTGCCTGCCAATGCAGGAGATATGGGTTCGATCCCTGATTCAGGAAGATCCTACATGCCAGGCTGCAGAGCAACTGAGCCCATATGCCACAACTACTGAGCCTGTGCTCTACAGCCCTGGAGCCGCAACCACTGAAGCCCGAATGCCCTACAGCCCGCGCTCCACAACAAGAGAAGCCACTGCAGGGAGAAGCCTGTGCACTGCGACTAGGGAGTCGCCTCGCTCTCTGCAACCAGAGAAAAGCCCGTGCAGCAACAAAGACCCCACCCAGCCAGAAAGAAAAATAAATAAACAAAATCATTTTTTAGAAATACAGATGGGACTTCCCTGGTGGTCCAGGGGTTAAGACTCCGTGCTCCCAATGCAGGGGGCATGGGTTTGACCCCTGATCAGGGAACTAAGATCTCACATGCTGCGGGATGTGGCCAAAAATTTCAAAGATTAATAATGCAGCAGTATCAGTTTATTAATCGTAACAAATGAATCATACCAGTGTAAGATGCTAATAATAACGGGAACTGAGTGCTGGGTATAAGGGAACACTACACCATCTTCTCAGTTTTTCTGAGAACTCCTAGATGCTCTTCCCAGCATGATGCTTTTCAGCAGTTGCCCCTGCCCCACCTTGGCAGAAAATGGGAGGTTTATTCATTTGAATGGGTATAAAAAGATGGAGGCACCAGCCCTAGTTGAGGGACAGAGTAAGATACTGAAAATAAGACTGATCTACATATTAATGTTGAAACACTCAGCTCTCCTCCCTGACTCAGAACCCAGGGGAAACCAGGCTTCTCCTTCTAAACCAGGCTTCTCCCCAAGAAGGAGAATTTGAAAATCTTCTCTGGCCAATTCAAATGAAAAGGCATAAAGACAGTTAGGAGAGAAGGAGGAATCCCCAATGAAATGGTCCTTCCACCCGTGGTGAGGCTCTCTATCAACAAGCCCAGTCCCACAGGGGTTCTTGGTGTATCAAGCTTAAAAATAATTACCAGATATTTGAGTAAAATCCTTAACATGAAAGACACTAAAAACATTAAAAATCAATTTAGAAGAAGTAGACACTCTAAGAACAAAAACTTCAAAGCCACAATTTAATATTCTCAGAGCAGTAAGAGAATAGTTTATCTCCATGAAATTAGAACACGATGCTATAAAAATGGGGCTTCCCTGGTGGCTCAGCTGGTAAAGAATCCACCTGCAATGTGGCAGACCTGAGTTTGATCCCTAGGTTGGGAAGAGCCCCTGGAGAAGGGAAAGGCTACCCACTCCAGTATTCTGGCCTGGAGAATTCCATGGACTGTATAGTCCATGGGGTCGCAAAGAGTCGGACACGACTGAGTGACTTTCACTGTCACTGAGCACAAAGAATAAAAAAGGGGGAGGGAGGGGCTCTTGGAAGTTAAATTTTTAGCAGCCAAAATGAAAAGCTCAGAAAACAAAACTCCAGAGGAATGAAAAATATTAGAGAAAGAAGAATAGTAAACCAGTCCAGAAGGTTCAACACTCACATAAGAGGGGTAATCCCAGAAGGAAAGCACAGAAAAACCAAAGGGAAGAAAATTGGCTTGTTATGTTTCAAGAACATTTTTCAGAATTAAAAGAATGAGTCACTATGTTGAAAAGACAACTGACAGTGGATGCAAACAGACACACACCCAGGCACAAGATCGTGACATTTTGGAACATGAGAGACATGGTCTAGCCAAAATTCTATGCCCCCCTTGCCAATAACTGGCTCAAGACAGGGCATGCGGTGCAATGCTAGACACTGAGACATGAAGGGAAGTATGCATTAGCTTTCTGGGCAAGGTCTCTCAATAACTTACATAGATGCAGGAAGAAAGACTCCCTTTTGATGCTTTCGGATGTTTGGAACTGCCCTAGCCATCTTCAAACCACAGCCTAAGAGGACACACATTTGGTAAGTGGAAGACCTAGGTCTCAAGTCTGCCTCCAAATTCCATGTTCTATTTTTTTTAATAAATGGTACTGCATTATTATTAGCCAAGCGGCATGTAAGAATCTTAGTTCCCCTACCAAGGATTGAACCCATGGCCCCTGCAGTGGAAACGTGGAGTCTTAACCACCGGACCACCAGGGAAGTCCCAAATCCCATGTTCTCATGTTCTTAGCTCACTGTCTACACTGAAAGACTATCCACAGATAATAGCCTGAGGGAAAATTCATATCTCCTATTATATCACAATAGTTTATACATCAAGCACCTCTAATTAGCTCACAGTACTTTTCTAGAACCTTTGCAACTTGAATTTGTATACTTATTAGTACTAGAAAGTAACCCTAGATTATAAATTCTCAAATATCAATAACCTGGAAGTTCTAGTAACAGCAATTATCAGTTTAACCTACAACTCATTCAAAATGTCATCTAATGAACAAGTATAATAAGAAGACTTTTTCACTTTCAAGTTCATTTATTTTCAGGCCAGATAGTAGATTCAGACATTAAGTCTCTGGCTGGTTAAAGCAACAGCACTAAAGAGGCCAAAGTCATGAATTTGAACTCCAGGTAAAGCAGTTTAATTATCTTCACCACTGACTTCAATCAGTAGTTTTTCAAACAATGAAGTGTGACTCTAAAACAAGAGGTGAGATTTACCACGTGACAAAAAAAAAATGAGTTGGTCAAATTGAGGGTGAGGGATCATCCTAGTCTTGCGAAAAAAAAAAAAAAAAATGCCAGTAGTTAGAAAGCATCTTTAGGAACAAAGGGAAGCTATTGTGCTTTACAGGTCGGTCTCACTGAACCCACTGATGTTAACCACTTCCTATGGAGTGATGACACTCATAAACCAACACCTCTGCCCAGGTCACCCTTCTAGATGCCAAGCCTTCTTAGCCGACCACAACTCTCCATCTCCTCCTGAAGGTCCCATGACTATCTCAGCCTCAACATAGTGAAAATAGACCTAGACTTTCTCCTTTCCATCTTGACGAATGGCACCACCACGCAACAAGTTGGGGAGACAAGCCTTAGAAGCCACTCACAACCACTCCTTGCCCCCAAAGTGTTTCTTCACTTTGACCCTCTCTTTGGTATCCCAATCTAGGCATCTCTTTCCTGTTCTATTTCAGTGGGCTTCTAAGTAGTCATTCTTTTTCTAGTATCTTCTCTCTCCAATCTCCACAGTTTCTGAAGTTATACTAAAAGGCAAATCTGATGAGAGGAAGCAAAGGAGGAAAGTGGAGAGGTGAGTGTGTGGTCCCTCAGGCAGGCAACACAGGTGTGTGTGACAGTTTTAACACAGGCGAGTGACATAAACATAAAAACTTTTGTTTTTTTTGCTGTCAAACGGACATAGGGTCTCATTACTATTTCAATTTGTGTTTTCCTGATTGATGTTGAGCATCTCTTTGGATATGTATCATTCATTCAGGCTTCCTCTTCTATAAATTGCCCATTGATGTAATGTCCCTTTTAATTCTTATTTTTTATTTTTTTTTAATTTGTTTTGCCATACATTGACATGAATCCACCATGGATGTACATGTTTTCCCCTTCCAAAACCCCTCTTCCACCTCCCTCCCCATCCCATCCCTCTGGGTCATCCCGGTGCACCAGCCCCGAGCACCCTGTATCATGCATTGAACCTGGACTGGTGATTTGTTTCACATATGATACTTGACATGCTTCCATGCCATTCTCCCATAACATCCCGCCCTCACCCTCTCCCATAGAGTCCATAATACTGAAAAGATGCTCAACATCACTCATTATCAGAGAAATGCAAATCAAAACCACAATGAGGTACCATTTCACACCAGTCAGAATGGCTGCTATCCAAAAGACTACAAGCAATAAATGCTGGAGAGGGCATGGAAGCAACCTTTTAATTCTTTTTCCTAATTTATTTCCCTTTTTCTATCCTGAGTTTTAGATGTTTTTCCCTATACTCTAGAAGTTAATTGTTTTCCAGTCATAGATGTTGCACATGCATATTACCAGCTGTCATCTATTTACTTTGATGATATCTGCCTCTTAACAGCAGCCAAAAAAGTCTGTTTTAAATACATTTGAGTCTATTGTTTTCTTTAGTGTATACACTTTGAGCATCCTATTAAGAAATCCTCCACCACTCAAGATCACAAAGAATTACCTACGTTTTTTTCTATAACATAGCATTTTTATCTTTAAAGTTAGGTCTTTAATCCACCAGGAGTTTATTTCTGTATATAGTAGAGATAAGGTTCCAACTTTATCTTCAGATAACAAGCCAAGATTATTTACCAAATAATCTATCTTTTCCCTAGCTCTATAAAATACCAAAACCCCATTTATACAGGGTCTATTTCCAGATGCTTTTCTGTTCAATCAGGCCCGGTTTTATGTCTGGTTCTGTAATATATATTAATATCTGGTAGTGTTAGTCACTTTTCTTTGCTCCTTTTTGTCCCCAAGATGTCTCAGCTATTCTTGAAGTTTTATTCATCTATCTAATTTGCAGAATCAGCTTATTAAGTCCTCTCAAAATACTCTTGGAATTTTATTTGGAATTGCATTGAATTTACAAATTAAGTGAAATCAATAGTTTTATAATGTTATCCTATCCACAGCTCTTTGTTCATTTAATTTTATTTTATATTGTCTAATAGAGTCTCAAACTTTTCTTCATAAATGTCTTGAGGCTTTTTTTTATGTTAATTCCTAGAAAATGAATAGGTTTGTGGAGCTTCTCTTTTCTTTTTTCATTTTATAACGAGTTATTTCTAGAGTAAGAAGATGCTATTAATGTTGATTTTGTACCCAATTTCTTTCAAATTCACTGAGACTTTCTTTGTGCTATGGTACATAAATCACTGTGTGCTTAGTCTGTGTGTGCTCAAAAGACTATATATTCTGTGTTGCTTAAATTCATCTCTGTTAATCTGGGTTAACTAATGTTATTAAACTCTTCTATATCCTTGGTTATTTTTTCTGCTTAATTTATCAGCTTTTGAGCATATGTTAAAATCTCCAACTATAATTCTTGATTTATATACCTCTCATCTTAATTCTACTGTATTTTGCTTTATATATTTCAAGGGTATGGTATTAGGGGCATATGTCTATAATCATTAGATCTTCTTGGTTTATCATGCCTTTCTTCAGCATGCAACACTTTATCTTTGATGTTTTTCCATAAAGTCATTTTGTTTGATACTAAAATTGCTCCTTTAGCTTTATTTGCTTCGTGTATCTCTTTTCATCTCTTTCTTTTCAGTGTTTCTGTGTCCTGTTTAAAGTGTAATTTGGTAGATAATATGTCACCGGATCTCGGGATTCTCTCATCCCAGAATCTCTGACTTTGGCAGTCATCCCTCTTTCACAGGACTCTTGCTTCTCAGAGGTCTCTTTTTAAAAATTATTTAAACCTTTTATTTTATGTTGGGGTATAGCCAATTAACATACAGTTTCAGGTGCCCACCTAAGCAACCCAGCCATACATATACATGTATCCATTTTCCCCCAAACTCCCCTCCCTTCTAGGCTGCCACATGACACTGAGCAGAGTCCCATGTTCTGTACAGTAGGTCCTTGCTAGTTATCCATTTTAGATATAGCAGTGTGTACATGTCTATCCCAAACTCCCTAAATATCCCTTACCCCCATTCTTCCCCGCCCTGAACCATAAGTTCATTCTCTAAGTCTGTGAGTCTGTTCCTGTTTTGTAAATAGGTTCATTAGTATCATTTAACGGAGAAGGCAATGGCACCCCACTCCAGTACTCTTGCCTGGGGAACCCCATGGACGGAGGAGCCTGGTAGGCTACAGCCCATGGGGTCGCGAAGAGTCAGACACGACTGAGCGACTTCACTTTCACTTTTCACTTTCATGCACTGGAGAAGGAAATGGCAACCCACTCCAATATTCTTGCCTGGAGAATCCCAGGGACGGGGGAGCCTGGTGGGCTGCTGTCTATGGGGTCGCACAGAGTCGGACACGACTAAAGCGCCTTAGCAGCAGCAGCAGCAGTATCATTTAAATTCATTTGTATCATATCATATAAAGGATATCATAGGATGTTTCTCTTTCTCTGTCTGACTTGCTTCACTCAGTATGACAATCTCTAGATCCATCCATGTTACTGCAGATGGCATTATTTCATTCTTTTTAATGGCTGAGTAATACTCCATTGTATGTATGTACCACAGCTTCTTTATCCATTCCTCTGTCAATGGACATTAAGGTGGCTACTCCTCAAAAGTCTCTTAATTGTTCTGCGTTCACCATTATTCCCTTAAGACTAACTATTCCTTGGCTAGTGATGGCTCTCTGATAGGAGAATAAGCCCTATCTTGTGCTTCTCCAGGAGAGTTGGAGATACAGACACAGAAAGTCCCAATTGGGGCTTTCCAAGCTCAAGCAGTTCCTGCCTGGGCACCCTGCAGGGACAGCAGTGATAGGAGCTCTGGACACATGGCTGTGGGCACTCAGTCAATCAGCATGTTCACCTGCCTGCTAATTTATGAGCTGATTTAAATTTTAGGGTTTCAAACAACCCGAGTTCTGATCCAGCCATATAAATCAAAGGTTTGCTAACTGCCCTGGTTCACCCAGGGTGATGTAAGAGAAAGAGAAAGCCCAAGTATAACCAGTCCCAGTCCACCATGGCTTTGGCTTCCTACCTTGAACCCATCTCTCCCCTTTCTCCCAAGAGTTTAGGGTCAGCTGTAGAGGGAGGTTTTGAGCACCAATCCCTCCCTAACTCCTCTCAGCATCTCCAGGGTCAGATTCATAAGTTGTTGGTTTCCTTGACCAGAAAATAAATTCTGAATAGCCCATAACAGAGATGTGTTTTTTCTTGCAAGATATTGTGCAACTGTTTGTTGCCTGTAAATCAACTTAATTTATTTAGCCTTTCCCATGGTCAGGCTGGTGGGAAAATACAAACTCTATCTCTCTTGATTTTCAAAAGGTGATCTATTCACAAGGTTTAGGAACAAAAAATATATCTAAAAAGTGATACTGTGAAAATCTTCCCATCCCCAAATACAACCACGGATAATGGCTTGTCATCATTCCAGAGTTTCATTATACAAGCAAGAGTATATGCTGCTGCTGCTGCTAAGTCGCTTCAGTCGTGTCCAACTCTTCGCCCACCCCATGGACTGTAGCCTACCAGGCTCCTCCGTCCATGGGGTTTTCCAGGCAAGAGTACTGGAGTGGGTTGCCATTGCCTTCTCCTCAAGAGTATATATATATATACACAAACAAGGGTAAGAATGTATTATACATGTAAATACACAACACACAGTCTTAATACTCACTTTTTCTACAAAGGACAGCATACTCTACAACCTAACCAGCATTTCACCTATGTTATTTCACTTAACTATCTGGGAGATCTTTCTCTACAGAAAGGTCGGGCATCTTTTTTACAGCACTACAATCTCACACTGTGTGGAGAAGTGTGATTTATCTAAGCATTTCCCACTGATAGACATCGAGGTTGTTTATAGTCTCTGCCATTACAAACAATGCTGCATTGAATAATAGAGGGCTTTTAAATGAAGGTGGGAGGGAGGAAAAAAGCAGCCGAGGCATTTCATATTGTGAGTCTTTCCCAGTAATTTCTTTCTCCTACTGCTGCTGCTTCCTGCTGCATTTTTATTTTCCTGGAAGCCACATGTGAATGCTTGATCGCAGCTTCTACATTGTACAGGGTCATTTTAGCGGTTGGAATTACACAGTAAAATAGAAAAATGTACGTTTGTGAGTAGCAACAGCAGAAGCAAATCTTGCATTTGTCCAGCGCCTTCTGAAGCCACAAGTGCTGAGACAGCAAGCTGGTGGGGGCTTTGAAAGCTCAACACACACAATGACAGTCAACTGAAGACCCCTCCTTTCTGCCACGGCAGCCTAAGATGCCTAGGGTCTGCTGGTCAGGCTGTTCTTCCAAGGGCTACAGAAACCAGAGAAGGCACACACGAATTTTATCCTTAATGTGCTCTAGCTTTCAAAAACCCACTGGCATATATACATCAAAGAATTGAAAGCAAGGGCTCAAAGTGCTATTTGTTCACCTACAATCAAAGCAGAGCTATTCACAATGACTTAACCAAGGTGTGGGCCAACCCCAGTGTTTACTGACAGATGAATGGATAAACAAAATGTTTATGTACATAATACACTGGGATGCTTTAAAAAGGTAGGATAGTCTGACAAATGCTACAATATGGATGAACCTTGAGGACGTTAGAGTGTTAGTTGTTCAGTGGTGTTCAATTCTTCATGACCCTAGAGACTGCAGCCTTCCAGGCTCCTCCGTCCATGTAATTCTCCAGGCAAGAATACTGGAGTGGGTAGCCATTCCTTTCTCCAGGGGATCTTCCCCACCCATGGGTTGAAACTAGGTCTCCTGCATTGCAGGCATATTCCTTACCATCTGAGCCACCAGGGAAGCCTGGATATTATGTTCAATGAAATAAAGGAAAGTGAAGTCGCTCAGTCGGGCCCACCAGGCTCCTCAGTCCATGGAATTTAAACAAGCCAGACACAAAAAGACAAATAATGTATGTTTCCGCTTACATGAGGTACCTAGAGCCATCAAATTCATAGACACAGAAAGCGGAACAGTGGCTGCCAGCGTTTGGAAGGGAGTGGCAAGTTACTGCTGATGGGCACGGAGTTTCAGTTTCCCATGATGAAAACAGTTCTGGAGATGGATGAAACTGATGGTTGCACAACAATGTGAAAATATTTCATGAGTCAGTACTATACTTAAAATGGTTAAGATGGTACATTTTATGTTAGGTGAATTTTGCCACAATTTTTTACTCATGTAAAGAGTAAAAAAATCCCAAAAAACTATTAGTAGCCTCTTGACTGATGTCGGTCTTGCTGTATCAGCAACTGTAAGTAGAGCCTTTTCTGATCAAATCATTTCTCCACGATCCTTTTTCTCACAATCAGTGAAGGCAGTCATGAAGAAAAGATCTTATCATGAAGACAGTGGAAGTAAGACTGCAAGTTAATATTAATCAAGCCCCCACTGAGCTGGGCACTAAGCTCAGCTTCTTTATCTCATTTGATCCTTATTAAAGCTCTGCAACACTGTCTTCATTTTGCAGATGAGAAAACCAATGTTCAGTAAATAAGAAAGAAAAACAACTGAAAATTATTAGTACTCATAAGAGTGAAGAGTTAGGCAATTGACATGAGATTATGAATGATAATCAATACTTGCCTGTGTACTAACAATATCCAACTTGAAATTGTTTTTAAAAAAATCATCACATCCACAGCAACAAAAATTACAAAATACTGAGGAAACATTGCAAATAAATATAAATAAGAGAGGGACTAGGACAAGGGGATAGAGTGAAAAATTCACTTTTTACCTGGTTCAACAGACTGAACATGTATGTTCTCCCCAAGTCCATATGTTGAAATCATAACCTCCAACTTTGCCAACAAAGATCTGTCTAGTCAAGGCTATGGTTTTTCCAGTGATCATGTATGGATGTGAGAGTTGGACTATAAAGAAAGCTGAATGCTGAAGAACTGATGCTTTTGAACTGTGGTGTTGGAGAAGACTCTTGAGAGTCCCTTGGACTTCAAGGAGATCCAACCAGTCCATCCTAAAGGAGATCAGTCCTGGGTGTTCGTTGGAAGGACTGATGTTGAAGCTGAAACTCCAATACTTTGGCCACCTCATGTGAAGAGCTGACTCATTTGAAAAGACCCTGATGCTGGGAAAGATTGGGGGCAGGAGGAGAAGGGGACGACAGAGGATGAGATGGTTGGATGGCATCACCGACTCAATAGACATGAGTTTGGGTGGACTCTGGGAGTTGGTGATGGACAGGGAGGCCTGGCATGCTGCAGTCCATGGGGTCACAAAGAGTTGGACACGACTGAGTGACTGAACTGAACTGAATGTGATGATATTAGGAAGTGGAGCCTTTAGAAGGTAATTAGGTCACAAGGGTGGAGGCCTCATAAAAGGGATTAGTACCCTTATGTAAAAGACCCCAGGAAGCTTCTTCACCCCTTCTGACATGTGAGGACACAGTGAGAAGACAGCTATCTACAAATCAGGAAGTGGGCTCTCACAAGACACTGAATCGACTGACACCTTCATCTTGGACTTCTCAGCTTCTAAAACTGTGAGAAATAAATTTCTGCTGTTTATAATACACCCAGTCTGTGGTAGTTTGTATAGCAGTCCAACAGCCTAAGATATCTCGTATTACTTCTGTATAATTTTATATTCATGGGGACTTCCTTGGTGGTCCAGTGGTGAGGACTGGAAGTGCTTCCTCTGTACCGTGCTTTTGTCTGTGGACAAAAGGACCGTGCTTCCTCTGTAGGGATATGGGTTCAATCCCTGGTTGGTCAACTAAGATCCCACAGAGCATGATCTTTTGCAGTGAAGCCAAAAATAATAGTAATTTTATATTTGTATTAAAATGAAATTCTGCCTAGTGAAAAAAATAAATGATGCCCTGGGCCTAAAGTAAAGACCTCTCCAGGTTGCTGTGAAGACCAAATAAGATCCAGCACCGTGACAGCTTCTCCTAGTGCCTGACACAGTCAGTGCTCTGTGGATGGAGATTTCTCTTAATTCTGTGAATGGAGAGCCAAATATCAGACAAGTTGAAGCTAATAGTGGTTAGAAATACTCTTTGAGTGAGATTTACTTTAATTTCCAATTTTATGCCACAATTTTTTTTGTATAACTATGTATTTACCTAAAGAAAAGGAACACAATGAGAATAAAATATTTTGCAGTATCAAGACCCTGATGCTGGGAAGGATTGGGGGCAGGAGGAGAAGGGGACGACAGAGGATGAGATGGTTGGACGGCATCACTGACTCCATGGACATGGGTTTGGGTAAACTCCGGGAGCTGGTGATGGACAGGGAGGCCTGGCGTGCTGCGACTCACGGGGTCGCAAAGAGTCGGACATGACTGAGTGACTGAACTGAACTGAATTACAGAAAATGTGTATGAATTCATATGCATATATTAAAATACATCAGTCAAGGAGTTAACAGTAGTCAGAAGGCAGCTGAATCAGGAATACAGGATCCAAATTAATGGAATTGTTATTAAAGAATTTTATGATAGAGAAAATGGTATATTTTATGCATCGATTTTTTTTTAAGGCAGAAACAGGAACCAAATTTAAATTGGGTCAGGGTAGTAAGAGTGGCAATGTTTAACAGTCTAGGTAGTTTATTTGATCTTATCAGGATCTGATTTCTCTGGTTCTTCATAAACTTTTCTAACTTCAGTGTTCACTTCTTTTGAAAGATGAAGTTCACCAACTCTTGCACATACTTAAGGTGATTAATTTTTAAACTCTCCTCTGATATAAAATGTATACCAGCTCCTCTCCTTGCATGTTACTTCCCATTGGGATGAGCCAGACACAAAAATCTGAAGAAGTCTTAGCTATTATTAAGGAAGGAATATGCGGCTGCCAGTCAGACGGAAGACACGAGGCCAGGAGATTTAAAAATAAACTCATTCACTAATTCCATTAATTCCTGTATGTCAAAAACTTTACATCCACGAACTCATTTAATTCTCATAACACCCCTAAAAAAGAGTAAATAACCATCATAATTTTTATTGTACATTTTAGGACTGAAAAGCTTCAAGAAGTGAGATTACATGCTGAGTAAGTGGGGGAACAAAGAGAGGAAACCTGGGGATTCCCTGGCGGTCCAGTGGTTAGGACTCCACACTTTCACTGCTGACCAGTTTCAATCCCTGGTCGGGGAACTAAGATCCCACAAGCTGAGTGGCACAGCCAAAAAATAAAAAATAAAAAAAATAAGCACTCTCTTTCCAGCCCCTCAGTGGGAGACCAGCCAGGGCACACTGGGCACAAAGCATTTCTCCCCAGGATCACAGACAAAAGTGCAGCGAGAGGAGAATTCCACCTCTGGGTACACAGAGATCTTACCAAGGTCAAAAGCTGGTCCTTAGAAATTGTACCCCCAAAGAGAGATGTGTCTGGTAAGAATTTAAAGGCAAAGCTCTGGAAGCAGTTGTGGAAATTCATAGCCACGGTGCTGCCCACTGAGGTGAAGACATTCTTACCAAAACAGTGGCTGAAGTAGTGATTTTAAGCCACCTAGCATTTTACCACGATGTGCCTTAGTGTGTGGTTTTCTTTGTTTGTGTCCAGACAAGGGTTTACAGTGTTTCTTGAAACCATTCACCAGTTTTGGAAAATCCTCATTCTCTCTTCAAATAATGCTCTCTGTCCTCCTTGCTTTGTGGACCCCAATTACACGTATTTGGATTTTCCGTCATGTTCCATATATCTCTTCTTACACTCTTTCCTGTGTTTTCTATCCTTTTCTTCTGCGAGTTTCAGTCTATTTCTTTCTGACCTTCTTACCAATCCACTATTCGTCTCTTCGGTTATATCCTACCTGGTATGAAATTCACTACTGAATTCTTATCTTCCATTACTATAGTGCTCAGTTCTAGAATTTCCATTCAGTTATATATATGTGTGTGTGTGTGTATAAATATATATGTGTGTGTATATATATATATATATATATATATATATATATATATATATATATTTAGTTAGAACTATATATATATATAGTTTATATATATATATATATATATGTTTAGAACTATAGGTATATAGTTCTCTAAAATTGTTAGTCACTCAGTCATGTCCAACTCTTTGCGACCCCATGGACTCTAGCCCACCAGGCTCCTCTGTCCATGGAATTCTCCAGGCAAGAATACTTGAGTGGGTAGCCATTCCTTTCTTCAGGGAATCTTCCCAACCCTGGGATTGAACCTGGATCCCAGATTCTTTACCATCTGAGCCACCAGGGAAGCCCAGTTCTCTGAAAGAAGTCTCCAAATTGTCATCCTATTTTTTGACAATATTAATCACTGTTATTTTAAATCTGTGTCTAAAAACCTCCTATGTATGGATGTACTATAGGTCTTTTTTTTCTTTTTTGGTTTTTAGTCATATAGATTAGTTATCATGTATGAAAAACTATACAGAAAATCTGAAGCTCTAGATGATGTTATCTTCCTTCCCCCAAAAATGTGTTTTGCCTCTTGCAGGCAGCTTGGAGAGGGGTAGATCACTTCACAATGAAGGATTAAGCCAGTGTAAATCTGGGCCATAGTCCTTGTGAGGGCTGCTCTACTTTTATTTTATCCTCTCTGAAGGAATCAAGATTGTTAGAAGTCCCAGTTGAAATGTTGGGGGTATTTTTCAGAATCCCTTGAACACCTTAAGCTATAAATGTTGTCTCTTCAGTCATAAGAATGCCAGAGTGCTCACCTTCGTAGCATCTTAATTGGCACTTTCTGCTGTGGCAGTTACCTCAAGGGAAGAAGTGGCACCAAATGTCAGCCTTCCCTTCTCTCTGGGGTCTTGGTCCCTCAATTCTTTGCTTCTTTGGTAGGTCTCTGCTACCTTCAAACACTCTTTCCATATATTTTTTAGTTGTTTTTAGTGGGAGGGTTGGTGTACAATAAGCTAGTCTACCATCACTGAAAGTGGAAGTCTCCCTCATGGCATCACAACTGAAAAACATGACGAGTTGGATGATAAAAATTGGGTGGGGATAAAAGCTAAAAAGGAACAAGAATATTCTGGAAGATACTATTGCTTTGTGATAGACAACATTAGGTGGGTTACTCTGCTCTCCTTCTTCCCTTTGCATATACATAATTTGGATTTAAGGCTTTTAGAGCGTAAAAAGAGAGTCTGAACAGATTTGTGAGGAAACAATACACTAAAGCCAATAACTACATGTTCTGAAATTAAAGTTTTATGTTCAAAGGCAAACTTAATTTTTTTAACTTTTTATTTTATATTAGAGTATAGTTGATGCTTCCCTGGTAGCTCAGCTGGTAAAGAAGCCGCCTGCAATGCAGGAGACCCTGGTTCGATTCCTGGGTCAGGAAGATCCCCTGGAGAAGGGATGGGCTACCCACTGCAGTATTCTTGGGCTTCCCTGGTGGCTCAGATGGTAAAGAATTCACCTGCAACTTGGGAGACCTGGGTTCAATCCCTGAGTTAGGAGGAGGGCATGGCAACCCACTCCAGTGTTCTTATCTGGAGAATCCCATGGACTGAGAAGCCTGGCAGGCTACAGTCTATGGGGTCGCAAAGAGTTAGACTAGACTGAATGACTAAGCACAGCACATAGTTGATAACCATGTTGTGATAGTTTCAGGTATACACCAAAGTGATTCAGTTATCCATATACATTTACCTATTTTTCAAACTCCACAAATTTCACTTTTAAATGAGTAAATAAGTGAAATGAACAAATACTACAAAAGAAATTTAAAAGGTGGCTAACATCAGCTACATAAGTCAGATCAAGTTCTAAAGCAAGATGCATGTCCCAAATGAAAACAAATGAATGCAGTACAAATCATATACACAGCACAAACAAGACAACTCAACACTTCCTGAACTAGGAAGCCTTTCCAGGAGATTCTGAAGGGTCAGAACCTGGATCATTAGGCTTACATGACCATATATGCAAGCCATAACTTAAATGGGATCCACTGGTGAAACCAGTTTGTGGTTTAGAAACAATTTACCCCCTTTTGGTTAAAGAAAAATAGGTCAATGTGTTCTAACAGAGGAATGCCTTCTAGATTTCATATTTCCCATTACTGTCTCATTTTTTTTTAATTTAGTTTTTTTAGAAGAATTAATTTTGGCCTGAAAAAAATAGAACCACCACTTTACTAGGTAGCTAAGTGACTGAGTTAAATCTACTTGAAACATACAGGTTGGGAGATACCAAAACTACCATTCAGGAAACAGAATCTTGAAGGTGATTTTAAGGTTGAAAAGAGGTTGTACAAAGACTCAAATAAAATCAAGTGAACAAAGTCTTATTTCCTTAGCAACTTCCTATATCATTTGACCTCTGAGAAATCTTAGACCTGTTCAGTGATTGAATTTAAAATCTAATTCACGTGTTCACGAAGCTTTCTCTGAAAGGAGGTTCATCAAATGGTTCATCACCAAGGGCTTTCCTGATGGTTCAGTGCTAAAAGAATCCGCC
Organism: Okapia johnstoni; assembly: GCA_024291935.2. Lineage (NCBI taxonomy): Eukaryota > Metazoa > Chordata > Mammalia > Artiodactyla > Giraffidae > Okapia > Okapia johnstoni. Next base: position 77,071,195 of record CM044318.1, on the reverse strand, counting down.
TGCCATTGCAGGAGACACAGGTTCAATCCCTGATCCAGAAAGATCCCACATGCCTCGGGGCAACTAAGCCCGTGTGCCACAACTACCGAGTCTGGGCTCTAGAGCTGGGAGCCACAGCTACTGAAGCCCACGAGCCCTAGAGCCTGTGCCCTGCAACGAGAAGCCATGGCAATAGGAAGCTCGAGCACCACAGCTACAGAAAAGCCCTCGCAGTAACAAAGACCCAGCATAGCCAAAAGTAAATAATTCATTTTTTAAAAAACAGTAAAAAAAAAAAAAAAAAAGGTTGACCTATCTGATCGACCTCTATGATGTATGTATGTTGTATCTATCTGTATACACACACACATATACATATGTATACGGAAAACTGAAAACAACAAAAAATAGGTGAAAGTAAAAATTGATTTGACTTTATAAAAGATTGTTTCCATAACAGAAAAAAATTCAAGAAACAGTAAATGAAAAAAGGAAGTTCCAAATATTATAATGTGATCCCATTTACTAAGGAAAAATGCAAAATGGTGAGAGTAGAATACGTGTGATTGTTATTTTCTCATTTATGCTTCTCTGCATTTTTCAAATTTTCAGTCCAACACAATGCCAAGAGCTATTTCATGTTTATAAATTTTAAGGTCTGTGAGAACTGCCTGTACTGATAAATAACATATTTCCACACAGAAACAAAATGATGCCACAGACAGAGGAATGGACTTTGAGGGAGAGGACTTGAGTTCAAGTCCCAGCTTCACCGCTCACTCTTCTGAGTCACTTCAGGCAAGTCACAGCACCTCTGGGAATCCCGGATCTCTCATCTAATTAAAGATGGAGATGCTCATCCCCAGATTGTCTTCCTCCCTTAATTAGTGCAAATATCAAATGCAAAAAGTTCACGAAACTCTTCTGCCAAGAGGAAAGTAAGGTTCAGCAAAAGGAGTCACAGTAACTATTAAGGCTGCTTTTCAAGTTTTTTATGGATCTGACTCAAGTTTATAAAGTTTTAAGACTGTATTTTGCATTGGAAACAAAAACATCCATCATCACCACCACATCTGTTCCCTGGTGGGACAAATGCAGGATCCTGACAAAGCACCAAAGCAGGAGTGTTGGACAGGTAGGTAGTATCCGCCCATAGAGAGAAAAAACAAAATGTTTCCACAAGTCACTAAAGGGAAGAAACAGCTGTCCCAGGTCCCCAATGGTACCTTATCAACAGTTACATGAGGCAGAAAAAGACAAGGGAAGGATACTGTGGGAAACACAGCCACATGTGAAGAATAGGAGAATTTTTTTTTTAGATACACACACCCTTCTCTCTTCCAAATCCACTAAAGAAAGAATATTGGTCGGCAACCTCCAAGACTTTGTCCAAACATTGGAGGAAAACTGAAAGCTTGAATTTTCATCTCATTTTTTAAAAAATTTTCTTTACTCTGACCACAATGCCACCAGTTACTTATAATGTGATCTTGGATAGGTCACTCCATGATGCTGAGATCAGCATCAGCCGATGCCAACATCAGCCGAATGGCATCAGCCGATGCCATTCTGATGTCACAAATGCCAGAGTTACATATAAAGAAGCTATTCTCTTTGGGATTCAAAATGGACACAAATGAACTTGGGCTCAGGAGATAGCAATGCTGGTCTTGTCACTATTTGCGACCCTGACCAGGCCCCCTCCCCTTTCTGATCCTCCCATTACCGAGGACTTGTTAGGAGGATTCCTGTGCCCCCAGCTCCAGCCACAGTTCAAGCTATGCATGTCCACTGATCTCCCAGACTGGGCTATTTGTAGCTAGTGGCATCTGTGCTAGGATAGCGACCCTGTCTGACAAGCTGATCTTGTACAGGTAGTGCTGCCAGCCTGCCTGGCAGTGATACAACTGGGCTGTTCTTCTAGTTACAGAAATACAGACTTATGTCGAACTGTCCATGGGTTTTATTGTCCAATAAGACTCTTCGTGGCCAAAACTAGAAATTTGTGAATTTCCAAGTCTTCTTCCCACTTCTCCTCCAACTTTTTCCCAAACTGACCATGTAATTTTGTTTAAACTACCCTGAACATTTGTATCCACACTTTCACTCTATAACTCTCCCAGGATGAACAATCCAGGATATATAAATCTTTGTCCATTTTTTTAAAGACTCTGTTTCTCAGAGTGAAATTACTGGGTTAAAAGGTACAGACCATTTTAAAGCTCTTGATACATCTTACACCAAACTGTCTTCTGGAAAAGAAGTATCAGTTGATATTTCTGCCAGCAATGGAAGAGCTTTCATGCCAATCTTTTTTTTAAACTTGGCATTATGAGCAGTTAAAAAACAAGTCCCTCTTTTACATTTTAATTTGTTTTTTTAAGGTAAGTAATGAGGATGAATATTTTATTTCAAGTGTATAAGTCTGTTTTAGTGACTTATCTGTTCATGACCTTTTCAGATATTTTAACTTGCTAAAAATTCATCAAAGAAAAATCGGTGGAGTAATTTCTTTCCCAGCTAAAAAGGATGGGACAGTTAATTCCAGACAAAAATTAAAACTGTGAAATTGATTAATGTGAAATGGACATTTTAGCCAAATATTGTTAACACACACATTGTTTATAGAAATTAAAGCATATATACTCCTATTTTTGTGAAATGTTTTCTTGCCTTAAAGCAGTTTTAAGAAAAATTGATCTTGTTCTCTATTTCGCCATACTAAATATGTCTTATGAAAAAGTGTCTTTTCTTTAGATGTGACACTCTTAAAACGAAATAAAATTCAAAAACAAAAAAATAAAACTGAACACTTTAAAGTTGGTTGGGATCTGCATTTTGCAAAGCTAAACAACAGCTGTAAAATAAAAACATCTTTAAATATTCATTTCCCTTTGGGGCCTGGCAAATGGGAATTTAGTTCCAGCTAACTGCACACACTCACTCTTGCAATTCAAGGAAGTTCTTTCCAAAACTTTAAGATATGCCAAGAGGAGACTTCATGCTCCTCTTTTAGCTCCAAAGAAAGTGATGACAGACGTGACTCTACAATCCAGCCAGCAGACTGGATTTAATTCTCTGCAGATAAGCAGCACATGTTCAATTATCAATGCCCAAGGATTCAGAAACCTTCATCTTTACAGATTTCATCTGGAGGGGACTGAGACTCAAATTCACCCATTCAAAACTCATCGTGTACAGTCGAGGTAAACTCTAATTTTCAGTTGGCAAAATATTGTCATTTTCAAGAGAATAAAATTCCACAGGCCCCAGGCAATAAGAAGTAATGATAGAGGGAGATAATCACACACAGTCATCCAAAGACCACAGCCTGAGTAGACTCAGGTGTTGACAAAACTGACTGGGAAAAGAGAGAAAAAAGTGAAGGCCCTGAGGGCTTGATTCTGAAATTTGTTGAAAAATGAAAACTGGCATCAGAAAATGAATTTTAATGCAAGTTCAGTGAAAGGTACTTGAGCTAAAAGAAATGAGACACAGCCTCAAACAATAAACAACTTTCTATTACAAGTGTATGTTTTAAATTATAAGACTGAGAGTTGGCCTACCAAATGCTGAATAAAATCACCTCCCTCCCTCTCACACCCATGACCTACCTCAAGAATTTCTAATGAAAATGACAGAAACCTTCAAAACAGACAAGTTAAGAATTTCTGGATGGTATCCAGAAAAGTCTGTCTAAAAAAAGGTATCACAGATATTATTTAAAGAAACTAAGTATTTTGACCTGAGGTGATATTTTGGGGAATGATACTTTGGGAAAATTACAGTTTAAAGAGATGGGAATACCAGACCACTTGACCTGCCTCTTGAGAAATCTGTATGCAGGTCAAGAAGCAACAGTTAGAACTGGACATGGAACAAGAGACTGGTTCCAAATCGGGAAAGGAGTATGACAAGGCTGTATATTTTCACCCAGCTTATTTAACTTATATGCAAGTACAGCATATGAAATGCCAGGCTGGATGAAGTACAAGCTGGAGTCAAGATTGCTGGGAGAAATATCAATAACCTCAGATATGCAGATGACACCACCCTTATGGCAGAAAGTGAAGAACTAAAGAGCCTCTTGAAAATGAAAGAGAGTGAAAAAGTTGGCTTAAAACTCAACATTCAAAAAACTAAGATCATGGCATCTGGTCTCATCATGTCATGGCAGAGATGAGGAAACAATGGAAACAGTGACAGACTTTATTTTGGGGGAGCTCCAAAATCACTGCAGATGGTGACTGCAGCCATGAAATTAAAAGACGCTTGCTCCTTGGAAGAAAAGCTATGACCAACCGAGACAGCATGTTAAAAAGCATAGACATTACTTTGCCAACAAAGATCCATCTTGTCAAAGCTATGGTTTTTCCAGTGGTCATGTATGGATGTGAGAGTTGGACTATAAAGAAAGCTGAGTGTCAAAGAATTGATGCTTTTGAACTGTGGTGTTAGAGAAGACTCTTGAGAGTCCCTTGGACTGCAAGGAGATCCAACCAGTCCATCCTAAAGGAAATCAGTCCTGAATATTCATTGGAAGGACTTATGCTGAAGCTGAAACTCCAATACTTTGGCCACATGATGCAAAGAGCTGACTCATTTGAAAAGACCCTCATGCTGGGAAAGATTGAAGGCAAGAGAAGAAGGGGACGACAGAAGCTGAGATGGTTGGATGGCGTCACTGACTCAATGAACATGAGTTTGAGTAACTCCAGGAGTTGGTGATGGACAGGGAGGCCTGGCGTGCTGCAGTCCATGGCACAACTCGCAGAGTCAGACACAACTGTGCGACTGGACTGAACTGAACTGATACTGTGAGTGGGGAGGGGATTTTATAATGTACCTTTCCACAGAAAAAGTTTTGTAATAAGATGTTTTATTAAATAGGAGGAATAGAAAGCATTAAATCCAGATCCTTAGTATGAACATGATCTTCCAGCCTATAAAGGACACCTCACCAGGTAACTGAATGTTTAGAACCACGTACCTCCTTCCCTCGCCAGCCACTTGCTGAAATCTACACATGAAACCTTCCTCTTACCTGATGGATGCCCACGAGGATCAAGATGTAGCTGTGAGATAAGAAACTCACGTTCCCGCTGTCTTTGGGGAGGGGTGCAGGTGGAGGACAGCGAGGCAGAGGCCGCTGGCCTCGGGGAACAGGAGAGGAAGGGGGTTCTTATCGGCCTTTCTGTGCCCTGGGGCTTTGCCTCCCTCTGATGAGGAGGCTGGAACCCCGTGCTAGTCATTCTCCCGTTGAATGGTGCTCTTTACGTTAAGACACCTGCGACCAAACCAGGGTAAAATGTCGATTCAACTTCATTGAGCAGCACTGGGGAAGCAGCCCCACTTAGGCTTTCTGGAGGCAGAGGCTTTGCGGAGAAGGTGGGAGCCCGGGGCTCTGGTCTCCTGCAGAGGTCGGGAAAGGATAATAAAGGAACAGCAAATTGGGAGAATGAATAGCCAGCTTTGTTCATACGGAGGGAGCAGCAGGAAAGGCAGCAGAGAGAGGAGGACAGAAATTCTAAACCAGAGAAAGCCCCCCACAGGGAGAGGGGAGGCAGGGACAGCCTCCGGAGAGCTGGGAGGGCAGAGGATGCTGGAGGGTTGCAGAGTCGGCATGGTGTCTCCAGGGCCTGGGCTAAAGGAAAGCCAGGGTGATGGCAGTGAGAATGGAGAAACAACCACAGGGGAACATAAAATCTGGGACCAGTCACTGAGACATTCAGGTGGGCACACAAGCTTGGACACCTCCACACCCTTTTTTTAAGGACAAAAGACCATCTTGCCGTTTATTTCTCTTTTCAGTTCAAAGGGTAGTTATGGAAACATTTAGGTCCTGTTCAGACCAATATTTGGGAACCTCCACTAACAAGAGGCTTTCACTCCCTAAGTTAAAAAGAAAAAGCACTCCAGGTGCAAACAACAAAGCAAATTGTAATCCACATCTCCTAAAACTTACCCTTTTCTTTCAAAGGCTCCTTTGAAAATGCTTTTGCTTGTGGGAGGAAAAAAAAAAAAGCAGGGGGAGGTAGTGTTGTGACTGCCTAGGTGTTTCAAAAAGAGGCAATTTGCAAATATCTTTCTACAGTAGATACCTCCTATTTTTGAGTCTTAAGTACACTTTATTCTTCTCTGCTATTAACTGTGTGGCCCTGGCAAGATGGCTAGCTTCCGTGAGCCTCGGTTCTGTCATCTGTAAAATGGAAGAACAAACCTACTCCCATGGGGTTTCTGTAAAGACATGAGAGTTTGCACAGCGCCTGAAACACAGTCCACACCCCAAAACACAAATTCCTCTCCCCAGTTATATTCTAAGGAGTAACATTCAGAACTATTATAGCCTCCTTCACGTGAAGCTTCTCCAAGAGTGAGAAGTGCTCTCCCAAACAGTTTTTCGTCCTGACTAATAAACATTCCTTGGAAAGAGAAGCAGGCAGGTCTCAGAGATACAGCTGGGCATAGGCTCTGAGAAGCACAGGAAAAAAGAATTGCCTCTTAGTTGGTAGTCAGCACTTTTCCAATACTCCAAACCACGTTCCTTTCAGTGAGAGTGAATGCCAGCAAGTGGCTTAGAAAAAGAGAAAGCACCACTAGAAATGTTGTCTTTGGAACAATTTTAATGAAAACCGTACTCAACACATTCAAACAGCTCTTATTGTGTTTCATGCACAACTTACTCTCTTCCAGTTGCCCCACTGTGTGATGCCGTTTCCCCACTCAGGTCTTCCCACGTCATGAATGCCCTCTCTCTCTCCACTTGGCTCTGGCTGCCACTGCTCACCTGTCTTTTAGGTTACAGAGAGGTGGACCCTGGCACCACCAGAGGCGAGGGCAGGGCTCTATCCACGGCAATTCATTACACCACTCTCCACACTTTGGAGTATATGAACATCTCTAAGATAAAACTTTTCAAAAGTTGCTCTTTAACAGGATAAGTGAAAGAAAAACACAGTGGGTCACCCCAGGTACACAGATTCCACCTGTGAACCTGAACTGCAGCTCAGCCCCTAGCAAATATGCAGTACTGGCTGCTGTCTCCAGGATGCGTCCTCACTCACCCTTGGTCTGTTCTACAGGTTGCTCTGAGGCTTCCTATATTAAACATATACTGTGACCGCTTACTGTCATGAAGTGTGAATACTGTCCAAACGCGTTTCACTTGCTTTGAGACTTGCAGGAAGGAAGCATTCAACGAAGAGGATGCACTGTCTCACTAGCACCCACTAGTGTTAACAACATGAAGTCATTCTCAGAGCTTTATGGGGCCAATGCTACATGCAAGCCAAGTCACTTCAGTCGTGTCTGACTCTTTGCGACCCCATGGGATGGAGCCCGCCAGGCTCCTCTGTCCATGAGGCCAATAGATTTGAGAAAATCTGCAGCAGAGTTGGTGTTTTAAAGCAGGAAAATAAAATATCGGGGAGAAAAAAGGGCAGAATTTGGGAAGGAAAACATGTTTTTTCAATCCTTATACCAAAAGGAGCTTAGAGAATCAGGGCACGTAGAAGTTATTCAAAGGTGCTTTCTAAAAGTCCCACTGACCTGAAATGAAGACAGACTCATGAACACTACCACCCCCTGCCCCTAGCCCCACCCCAAATGGCTCCACATTTCCTGTGTCCTCCCCAGTCACCTGCACCTCTAGGCCTCCACACCTGCAGACACCTGGCGTCTGTGGAGGGCGCTCAGCCCTCCCGGCATCCCTCAGAGACAAGAAACCTGGCCGAGTACAGCCCAGGGAGGACTGCAAGTGGCACAAAGACGTGGGTCTTCCCTGGATCTGAGTGCTCATGATAAAGAGCAACAGTATTGATAATTAGCTAACGTTCTGAGTGCTTACTATAGCCCAGAACTGCTATATGCTCCTTACTCATATTTTCGTTTAAGCTTCACAACAACTGTGAGGTTGAGGAATTTCATGAAAGAGGAAACTGACCAGAAACACTTTGCCAAGAGCTTAAGAGAAATCGATCTTGCATGGAACCCACAGCTAAGAGGTAAAGAGCTTGGACACAAAGGCAGGTGGGCACCAGAGCTCTTTAACATACTGTCAAGATTTTAGTAAGCTCACTTTAGAGGTGAAATACCAGAAAAAGATTGATACCTGTTGGAAGTCTTATAGAAATGGCAAGGAGACAAGTCAACTGACAGTCCATCCGGGGCTTGGCAGGGAGATGGACAAGAGCAGAAATGCCATGTCAGCACCTCAGCTTGTTGTTTTTCAGTTGCTCAGTCATGTCTGACTCTTTGTGACCTCATGGACTGCAGCACGCCAGGCTTCCCTGTCATTCACCATCTCCCAGAGCTTGCTCAAACTCATGTTCATGGAGTCAGTGATGCCATCCAACCATCTCATCCTGTTGTCCCCTTCTCCTCCTGCCTTCAATCTTTCCCAGCATCAGGGTCTTTTCTAATGAGTCGGCTCTTCGCATCAGGTGGCCAAAGTATTGGAGCCTCAGCTTCAGCATCAGTCCTTCCAGTGAATATTCAGGACTGATTTCCTTTAGGATTGACTGATCTCCTTGCAGTCCAAGGGACTCTCAAGAGCCTTCTCCAACACCACAGCTCAAATGCATCAATTCTTTGGCGGTCACCCTTCTTTGTGGTCAACTCTCACATCCATACTAGAAAAACCACAGCTTTGACTAGACAGACGCTTTGCCAGCAAAGTAATGTCTCTTATTTTTAATATGCTGTCTAGGTTTGTCATAACTCATAAAGGAACTAAATTCTATCAACTCGCCTTAGAGGACCCACCCTGGGGAACTATTAATAACTCATACTAACCAGTGCCAAATTACTGTCACAATGAGAACCATTAACTTGGAATAAAATCAGAGCATTCAGTGTCTGCAGCTCAAGGCACCCTCTTCCCAGACGGGAAGATCTACATGGGAAACAAGTCACCAAGAGAATGACGCTCAGTGAAATGAGGCTCAACACTAAGGTAGTTAGACACCTCAAGTCAAAAACCTGAAACAACAGTAAAATAAATACCAAGATCAACGACTCTGGAATTTCCAGGACAGTCCTCATCTCCAGCACTCTATTTACAGTGCTGTGAGTCACTATGTCAAATAGAGGATCATCCCTGCCAGGATAGTGCTGTCTACACTCTATGTCCTCATTTTCAAGGGTTTACGTAAAGCACACCTTTCCAATAACGTATTCAATACTCGCCTCAAAAATCAATATGATCTGTGTGAAGTTTCCTTGTATCAATACCATAGCCACACTCTGGTGTTGAGAAATATCCTTATCCGGTGAAATCACAAAACACACAAGCCCATCAGACTTGGAAGATAACTTTCCTTTCACTACGGCCACATTAACAAACCAGACCTAGGTTGTCCTTATCGGTTTTACGACAACTCTTTGACCTTCAATTTCAGACACTGATGCTTTTTAACTTTAGTCCCAAACTCTGCATATGAAACAACTTCAGAATCACTAGAGACTTGACTTCCCTCACGGGAAGAAAATGCGAGCATCAACCCAGGTTAGGGCTGGGCAGGAGGGTCCTAGGGGAGGACGAGCTGCTGGGGAAGAGGAGGAGGTCAAGCTTTACTCAACAGCTATACCTTCACCTAAAATTGTAAAATGGGGAGCTTTCCTGGTGGTCCAGGGCTTAAGAATCCACCTTTGCAGTGGAGAGAACACAGGTTTGATCCCTGGTCTGGGAAGATTCCACATGCCTCAGGGCAACTAAGCCTGTGGGCCACAACTACTGAAGCCTGAACACCTAGAGCTCATGCTCTGCAACAAGAGAAGTCACGACAATGAGAAGCCCTTGCACCACAACTAGAGAAAGCCCAAGAGCAGCAACAAACACCTGTGCAGACAAAAATAATAAATATATTAAAAAGAATGCAAAATTAAAGAAAATACGTAATTTGTAAATCTGAACAGTCATTCTAAGGTCTCTTATTTAATTCTACTTCTGATTTTTTAAATTGTTTTATTCACAAATATTTGCAAAGTGCCTTACTTTGTGACAAGACTGTGCGAGGCAGTGTGAACAATACGCTAATAAAGAGACTCTGCCTTCAGACCTACTTACCGTTTTGACTTTAGGTTTGTTTTTTTCTTTAAGAAACTGAAGAGGGATATAAATACATGCCCCAAATTCTACTTTATATCTTCTGAAGTGTTAAAATCACAAGATTCCTAAAACTGTGCTGGTGTATGTTTCTACTATGGACACTGGTTCAAGGGTTTCTTCTCTGCTCAATGGTCAGAAGACATAGGTAGAGTAATACAGACAAAACCAGTGGTATGTTGAAAAATCAAACTGGATTTTATTAAAATATACATAAATAACTCTTATTTTTCTTTATTTCATCAGTTGGGGGAGTTAGGAGGAAATTAAGTGAAAAGTAATAGCACTGGTGTCGAGAAATGAAGGCCAAAAGGGAGTGGGTGGAACCGTACTCCAGCCCAGATCTCCACCAGCAGCCTGAGAAAGGCATTTAGTGTCGTGTCCTTGGATGCAGAATAAGGTGGTTGGAACATAGGCTGTCTGGGGTCAGCTGCAGTTCAAAAGCTCTACTGTCCTAATTCTATTATTAGGAGCAAATGCTATAGTTAGACATTAACTATAGAGCAGGTGCTCACAATGAAAAGTAAATGAACACTGAACTCAAAAGAATACTTTTAAGGAAGACAAGAAAATTACAGAAGTTTTCTGCTTTAGAAAAATGCACTGATGTTACTATTTTATTCACACTAATATATATACACAAAAAATGTGTATCATATGTGACTTTCAAAAAATTCTATGTTCCATGAGAACTATGTAAACAGTGTAACATGTTCCTACTGCATAAGAAAAGCAAATCAGCATTCCCATGTAGTATTGGGAAAATATTTAGATAATGTGAAGTTACAGTAAAACAAAGTAAAATATCACAGAACAGTCTTTTCATGAAGTAGAGCTATAGTCTAGAAGTTCATACAGTTCATACTTTCCAATACTTTGGTATAAGTGAAATTAATACAAGGCAAAAAAACCCAAAACCCCAAAAAATTCTACTGTGGTTCTCATATTAACTGCAACTTCAGCAATAAGGCGATTGCACAGCTACCATAGGTGACAAAAATGGAGAAACTTTTTGTTTGCTTCCCGCTGCTAGCGGAAGCGACGCTGGGAGAGCATTCACAGAACTTCGTGAAGTGAGGAGCGTCTCACTTCCCCTCACCACTTTCCTCCCAGCAATAGCCTAGAAGGATCCACAAGACCACAGCGGACCTTGGAACAGAAGTGATTTTGGTTACTTCCACTTAACAAATACAAATAACCTTGCATTAAAGCAGCCCAAACTATAATTCACATTTAAAAAGTTGAACATAAATTTTTAAAAAACTATATTATTATGGTTTCTTGAGAAGTCTGTAGAACATACTACATTAATTTTAAAATGCAAGTTTAATAGACCACTGACAATAGTTTTTTAGGAAAAAGAAACAACCGTTTGCATGCTACAAATATTCTTCATTGATATCACATATTACTTTGACAACTGTACAATTAAACTGATCTGAGGAGTTTTAAACTGCATCATTTTAAACATCTCTTTTTCTCATCTACACAGTCCAAATGTGGTAGTGATTTTTTTCACTGTCTTTTTGTTCTGCATGTTTTCTTTAAAATGAACCCCTACATCTGAGAATGACAGCACAGGAACTGTCGATGAATCACTTTTCTGTCATCCATCCCAGGAGCGGACTGGGAATGTCCTCCAAGGATTTTCTCGGCACTGTAATTCAGACTGCAAGCTTCTGTAAAGACAAGAGAGTCTTGAAAAGAAAAAAAGAATCCTTGGTCAACTTTACAAACTTACAGACATAACACAAAAACTCACTGTCATTCCTTTCTGAAATAAAAGGACACACTGTCAAGCGACAAACACACACTGCAAACTGCCTGGAAGAACACAGCCCGTGAACAGAAGTCCTCAGGCCTTCTGGAGGGACAGAAGGGCATCAGGGAGTGTTCAGTGAGGTTAACTAGCTTAATAATCTTCATAACAAAATGAGTACAAAAAATAAAAGATAAAACGTAAAGTGAATTATCTGTCAGGTTAATCTGAGGCTTTTTAAAGAGCAGTTCTAAAATTAAAGGACAAAAAAAATTCAGCAAAACTATCGATGCTTGAATGAACCATGTATAGAAGGACTGTTAAGATTTTAAATTATTTTATAGTGTCAGTACACTGTTACGAACTATAAGCTCTTGCCTAAATTTTACAACCACGTATAAGAAGAAATCAAACAATTATAGCGAACAAATCATGTGTAAGATGAAAGGGTCTTAATTTTTCACAGCAGACGATGTCACAGTCCTAGAACTGCTATGGTTTGGATTTTGTTTGTTCTGCTTTGTTCTGTGCACAAAGAATGTCAGAGGAATTTAAATCATTTCAAAATTCATTTGGAATAGCCAAGACTATGGTATACTAAGAAATTGGACACCAGATATTAAAAACTTTCACTAAATCTAAGCGTCAATTGTAAGATGCAACACTGTTTTATGCATCATGCAAAGAAAAGATGCCTAGTGTAGGGAGTCTAAAAGGCGACAGAGACCCTCACAAAAAGCGGGGATATCAAATCCCAAACAGCCTCAATGAGGGGTAAAAATATAATAATAAAAATAATAATGCTTCCTCCAGAAAAGAAAGCAAAGATGCTGCAGACCACTTCCCTGACAACAGGAAGGGGGAGAAATTCCCTGTTACTGACTTGGTGCCTCCAGCCCCACCAGCCTGCAGATTTTATGACCTGAGTGCACACTGATCAGCACAGGCCAAGAAAATATCAACCAGAGAAGTTAGTTTCAAAAGACTCAGACTAGCAGTGCCCCCAGTGACTGGGAGAAGAAAACTCAAACCCTCTCAGGGAGAACTCAACTTTCATTAAGGCAACAGCTGCTTTTTAAGATGCATTCCAAATGTAAAGATGCTGAAGTGCAAAAAATATGTAACTTGAAATCAGTAAAATATGGTAGACAGATAAATAAGCCAAAAGAAGAAATGTCAGAAAATCTAGAAAACAAATATTGGGTGTATGAATAAAAAAAAGTCAACAACACATGATAAAAACATCAAACCAACAAAAAGGTGCATTATTCAATATACGGCACAGGCAAAAAAGATTTAAGTATTTAAGAAAAAAGTTCAATTCCTCTCTATACCATATCCTTCAAAACTATAAAGTCAGGTGAAAAAACAAAACCATATAAAAACTAAAAGAAAACAAATGTAATTACCTAAGTAATATTAAAAGACTGGCCTGCACATTTTTAAAACATGCTCCCTGATCCTACCCCCCAAAAATAAAAGGGAGTATTTATTTATTAGAAGGCAAATGCTAAACTCAAAAAAAAACCTGTAATGACAAAATGTTAATTTCTTTAACTATCATAAATCAATAAGAAGCAAAAATATCATACACCCCCCCCCCCAGAAAAAAGCATAAAGGTCAAAAACAGGCAATTGACAAAAGAAGAAATGGCCAGTTAAAAACACTAAACATGCTTAATTTCACTAGTAACAGAAATGCAAAATGAAACAATGCTGTAACAACCTCTGGGCTTCCCAGGTGGCAGAACCTGCCTGCCAATGAAGGTGACATAAGAGATGCGAGTTTGATCCACGGGTGGGGAAGATCTCCTTGAGGAAGGCATGGCACCCCACTCCAGTATTTTTGCCTGGAGAATACCATGAACAGAGGAGCCTGGAGGGCCACAGTCCATAGGATTGCAAAGAGTTGGACATGAATGAAGTGACTTAGCATGTACGCATAACAATTTCTAGCTATCAAATTAGCAAAACTTTAAAAAACAGTAATAACCAATATGGACAAGGGTAGAGAAAAACTAGCACTTATATTGACAGCAGCTATGAAACTTCTGCAAACCTTCTGAAATACAACTTCCCAATAAATACAGATGAAAAATCTTTTAAAAATGTTATTACTTTTAGATTTAACAATGCTACTTCTAGGAATTTAGGCCAAGCAAACAGTCAGAGATGCACAAAAAGTACGTACAATTACACGTTAAGAATTATTTATAATAGAGAAAAATTGGAAAATCACCTAAACATGCAACAATGGTAGATTAATTAAGGATTTTAATAAAAAGAACTATGAATGAAATACAACTATTAACTATAACGTATCTCTGAAGCACTGTTCATACTAGTAAACCTATATGCCCAATGGTAAGGAATGGTTAAAACAAATTGTGGTATAACAGTCAATGGAATACGACACCATCACTAAAAAGAATGAGGCAGCTCTTTGGTTCTGATATATATTCCCTTCTTCCCCCAGATATCCACCTGGCTCAGTTGCTCCAATGACATTCTATCGTTTAAGGATATCCCCTGCCATTTATATACAACAGCAACCTGTTCCCTCTCCCCCTTATCCTGCTGTTCTATTTTTAACCATCTGACTCACTTCCATTGTTTATTTATTGTCTGTCCTCCCCCAGAGGAAAGAAGATCCCTGAGGGCAGAGACTGTGTGGTCCACTGCTGTGATGCTCAGGGCCTAGGCACTGAGCAGGTAAGTAAGGTGCTCAGCAAATGATGGAAAGATGCTGGGTGGGTGGAGCGATGGAAGAATGGATGGGTGGGTGGATGCGGGGAAAATCACAAAGATACAAAGGTAAGCAGAGTGGGTAAAGTTGACGGCGGTCAGAGTGGGATTCTCTGGCTTCTCTCCTAAGTGTGTGAGAGTAGGGTCACGGTCAAGTGCTGTGGGAAACTTGAGGAGAGAGAGGAGCAAAATAACAGTCACCTCAGGGTGTGGACAAGGGAATTTACCAGCAAAGTGTGGCAGAACTATACTGCAGGCTTGACTGCCCATTGGATGCTTTGGTCATAGATTTGAAGCAAGTACGGTTAGCACAATTGCCTGACTTTTCTCTGGCAATGTGCTGCTACTTGGATGAGGTTCAGAGTAAGAGACAACTGGGTTTACTAGGATTAAGGTTTTTCCAGGTGAATAAGAGAGGAAGAGAAAGACATGGGACTCCCCTGGTGGTCCAGGAGTTAAGACTCTGCTCCTAACAAAGGGGGCCCAGGTTTGATCCCTGGTCGAGGAACTAAGATCCTATGTGCTGCAGGGTGCAGGCAAAAAAAAAAGCCTCAGAATGAAGCCTTCAGAATTTATACACACAATAAAGATAAACTCACACAGTGAAGCTGAAGTCCAATCAATGCTGGGGCTGTTCTGGACTAATGTTCATTGTTCGATAAATTTCTTTAAGTAATAATAGAGCAGTATCTTCTGATTCCCTATTAAAAAGAAAAGCACATTTACTTAAGAGAGAATGAGAAATTAACCTCTATGCATAAAGGTGGAAAGGCAGCTTTGGTTCTATTCAACACTACCTAAGGAGGGCAAATGAAAACAAAGTTGTGTAATCTCAGAGCTTTCCTTAAAAAATGGATAAAGACTGATCAGCAACAAAACAGCTGTGCTGCCGCCGCTCTACTTGGTGACAGAGGATATATGAAAGCATGGCGTTCAAAGTCCCTACCATTCCCACTCTGAAAGGCATCCCAACAATACGTACAAGTACCAAAGGCCTTTGGTCAAACGCAGGTGACACACTGCCATCTTGTGGATAATTAAGCTAATGGGGGAAAATACTGATTTTGAATATATGGGCGTTCAAATTAATATTCCGTAACAAATGCTAATTCAGCAAGAATCTCACAGAACTGCAGTATGTGCTGGCACCTAAAGGCCACATGAACACAGTCAAGGTGAAAATACTTACCAATAGCATAAGTGACTCTGAAGAGCGAAAAGATATTCATTAAAACTCTCTATTGGCTTTTCTTGAAGAACGTAGTCAATTCGACGGCCTCCGTTCAACATTCCAACCTTTCCTAAGTAGTCCTCATCCTTGGAAAAATCTGGACTTTCAACAATCTTTTCTGCTAGAATTCAAACCATTTCAATATCAAAGTCAATCACTTAATCATTATCCTTTGACTTTAGCTGACTTTCTGGGCTCAAGAGAAAATTGCTTGACACACGCAGCAGCCTGGGGAGCTACAGGCTCACTTCCCATTCCTCCAAAGAGCCAGGGGGAAGAGGGGCTGGCTGCCCGGGAGAGAAGAGAGCGAGCCAACCAGCTGACAGGCGTTTTGAAGAAAAGGGGTGAGAGAGCATTGTAGAGAGAAAGGAAATAGAATTAGAACCTGAAAGAGTCCAAAACATCACGGCACAACGACCTGACATTGCACGTACAGTCTACAGTGACACAGTCAGACACAGAGCCAGGAGAGCTTCCCTCACAGGGGGTCATTCAGATGCCTGAATACTAACTTCGTTCTCAACTCCGACATTCCACTCTGGCCTTATGAATCTCAACAAAATTTAAAGCCTGTACAGTAAAACCTGGGCTTCCCAGGTGGCTCAGTGGTAAAAAATCTTCATGCCAGTGTAAGAGATGCAGGAGACACAGGCTCAATCCCTGGGTCAGGAAGATCCCCCGGAGGAGGAAATGGCAACCCACCCCAGTATTCTTGCCTGGAGAATCCCATGGACAGGAGCCTGGTGAGCTACAGTCCATGGGGTTGCAAAGAGTCGGACATGACTTAGCAACTAAACAGCAGCAGAATAAAACCTGCAACTATCAGCCCAAAACCTAGTTTAAAAAGAAAGGATGACATGCATTTTGAAGTACAGTTTGTCCAAACAGATTTTCCTTTATAGGTAAAGCCTCTACATTTCAACAAAAAGGACTATAATGGAAAAGCATCATCAAATAATTTATGTGTGCTTTGTTCACAAATAATTTTTGCACTGGAAAATGCCTTAAATGTCAAATTTACCTTCAACTACTTGCTTTTCTTCTTCTTCTTTGATCTGATTGGCTACCTTCTCCAATTCTTCTTGCAACTGAGTTGAAGAGGTATGAGCGCGGGCAAACTCATTTAATGTCTGCCAAGCACTTTTCAGAGAGCTAATGAAACCCTGCTTCAAATCAGATCCCATACGAGAGAGACTTTCTTTCAACTCTAAAGAGATTAAGGCGACATAACAAGGTATTAGTTACTGGGTAAAATTCTGCACCACTAAAATTAAAACACAAGTTACACTATTCTCAGACTGGATAAGACCTCTTATTCTTCTCTTAAATGTCAAATACATGAGAGTTTCTCAGCCAAGAACTCTCAACATATTAAAACATTCTGTGGAGTCTTATTCTATCATTTTTTTAATGACTAAACTTGATCCAGCCTAAACGTATACATTTCCTCTCTCCAAAAATAAAAACAAAAGACAGAATTCAAATACCATAAAGATGTATAAGCACATTTATGGGCCTTTTTTTATACGATAAGTCAAAATATGGGCCCACAAGACTAAAAAGATGACTGTTTTTCTAATATGTATTGGTGAATGGTTTTGAGAATTTGAGATTCTGATATAACCACAATTTAAATTCCTAATTTAAAAATGAAGAAACTACTGCCCCTTTACTTTTTCTACTTTTGTCTAATAAATCATATTTTAATTCAAAATCTTAAGAATATCAAAGTATCAAATTTCTCATTTTAACTTCAAAAGTTAATTATGTTTGAAAAGCATGATGCAAGTTCAAAGAAAAAAAAAAGAACAAAAATTTTAAATAAGAGGGCATGATCACTCTTCCGTCTTTTAAACCTATGAATAAGAAGTAATATACACCATTAATAGGCATAAAAGAAATCTAAACCCTACTTGGAATTATTATCAATCTACTTTGTTCAATAAAACTTTTTTAAAAGAAAAAGTTTATTTATAGTTACCAAGGAAAAAATAGCTCACTTGACTGAGCATCAAATTTATTTCTTGATGGTTTGGTCTTTAGTTCAAAAATTACTCTGCTTCCCAATTCCAAAAACATTACCAAATCTTAACAAAATGTATGCATCTCACTTTATCAGCAACTTCCCCCATTCCTCATTATATCAACAACTAGAATATTATCAAGAAATCATCAAGGAGAAGAAACTCTTTCATAACTTTATAGCTCCTCCAAATATTTAGTCAACAGGTTCTGAATATAGCAGTCACTTAAATAAGTAAGAGCTTAGTGTTAAAATGCTCATAACTTATTACAAATGGCAGGAAGAACACAAACCATTAAGTGACAGATCACAAAATGACAGGAAGGAAATGAGTTTGTACAGCACTTGCTTTTTACCTAAATGAAGTCTTTTTCTGCCTTTGTGATGTGGAATGAGAACTGCCTTTAGGTCCAAATCTGGTACAATCATAGGTTCTAATCGATACGCCACTGGATCAAGCTGTAAACAGAAGAATTAGAAATTTATGAAAAGCTATTTTGAGTTATATATCTTAGTTAAGTGAGAAAACAGATAACTGGCAAACCAGAGATTTTTTTTTTTTCACACCTTATTCAAATACTGGTAATTATAAGAAGACTTTTCAATTTGTGGAGAAAATTACTTTGCAAACAAAACAAAAGAATCATGTCCTTGAACAAAGGCTTTCTGGTAGAAAAGTTTATTGCAAAGTATCAGACTGTATTTTTTAGGTCAGAGGGCTGAGTTCTACAAAATCAAAATCAGTATTAATTCCTAAGAAAAAAGAACCTGAGCATCTATCAGGATAAAGAGGACTAGTGCTTTGTCTTCTCCAAAGCAGAAGTAAATGCGAGTCACTCACTGGGTGATAAACATTGAAGAATCCTTTGCAGGTAGGAAGCCTGTAGTTTTCGTCTATCCTGTCCACTCCTCGAACAGTGAGAAACATACCAATTGGAGATCCCAAGGCAAAGAAAATCTCTGGTTCAAAGTCTAAGGAGCTGTAAACAACAGACACCTAGGAAGAGTCAGAAAACAGCAAAAGACGGTCACTTTAATGTCATGAAATACAAGTATCAAAGGTTCGACTGAAACTGCCCTTAATTAAAAGCACCCCAATACAGATGATGCTCTGTAACGTGTGGCTTACGATGCTACTCATCACTGTAATGGACAGGGGCTGCTAGCACAAAAGGACCCAAAAATTTCCCTCTGAAATCTTTATCCACTATTACATCCTCTAACTAGACTTTCACTTATTGTATAAAGAATAAAATATACAGTGTATAGAAGTATCATCTCTATGTTAGTTATAAATGTGGTCAAAACTGCAGACTCTAGAATCAAACTGCCTGAGTTTGAGCCCTGACTCCACTCTTCACTGTGTGTCTTCAGGCAGGTTTCTTAACCTCTCTTGCCTCCATCGCAGTTTCCTCATCTGTAAAATGGGAATCATAACAATGCCAAACTCATAATGTGGTTGAAAAGCCACATTTAATAACCAAATCCACATAAGGTGCTTAGCATATTTTAAGCATCCAATGACTGTGACTTCTATTATAACCACCATCCTCATTCATTAGGCATGTTTCTCTCCATTAGAAAGATGACTTATCCCCAAAGAGCTCCTGTGAGGGGGAAGCTCACACGTAACCTTTCAGCTCAGAAGGAACTGTTAGCCTAAGAGAAAGCACCCACATTCGGACAGCTCTCTATAGTTTACAAAGGTCTTTTGTTTGCTGCTCAGTGACAGAATGTGTGTCTTCATCATTTCAGTATCCTGAGAATGAAGAACAATGAATGGCATAATCAAGGGCATGACAGAGGTCCACTGAGAGCAGAGGGCATGGCAGGGACTCTCATGCCCCCTTATCAGATGAAGACTGTGAAGCCCAAGTAGGTGACGTCACTTACCCAGGAGCACACAGTGAGTGGCAGAATGACGTCTAACCCCAAATGCAAAGCTCTTTCTACTAACTAGGCTGCCCTTCTAACAAAGTCTAGACTTCACATCCCTTGGTTTGCCCCTACATTTGCAAATTCAATGGTTTCTGCTACTGATGGGGACCACAAAGGAAGTGCTCTCAAGATTATGCATCTTCCTTCAGTTCCAGAAAAAAAAAATAAGGTTAAAAAAATTATAAACTGGAAAAAATATTTACACGAAGGGGCCAATATCCCTAATATATAAAAAATTCTTCACTACCAGTCAACAGAAAAGCAGCCCAATAGAAAAATAGGTACACTAGTACATCACTGGAAAAAAGCATAAAAAGCAGATGACAAAAGATCTCACCTCTCTAGGCTCAAAGAGATACAGTGAGACACAGTTAGCACAGATATAAATAAAATACTGAAAAAAAATTAAAAACTCCTATTTGCATGTGAAAAAATTATTTCTTTAGAAGAAGTTATAAAAGTAAGAATACGACATTTTTAAATAAGAATGATAGTACTAGCAAGGGAGAGGAGAGAGAGGCAGTCTTATAAGCTGCCAGTGGGAGTACAAACTTTCCAGGGGCAAGAAGCAATAACTATTAACATTCTCGTGTTCACGGCCTTTGGCCCAGCTATAAATACTTTCAGTCATATAACTCCAAGAAAGAATAAAAAATGTTCACAGAAAATTGGTTTAAAACTGTTTATCACTGGATTGCTTAATAGAGGGAAAAACTGCCTACAGGTCCAATATTATGGATTGAATGTGTTCCCCCAAAGAGAACTGCACCAGTACCTCAGACTTTCTTTGGAAGTAGAATCATTACAACATTAAGGTGGGCCCTAAATCCAGTGACTAGTGTCATTATGAAAAGGAGAAACCTCGACACAGAGACAGGGAAGTGACGTAAGACAAAGGGAGGCGGCCACGTGAAAATGGAAGAATGGGGCGGCGGGGTGAAGTACACTTAAACCAAAGGATGCTAACAACTGCTGGCAAACCTCCAGAAGGGAAGGAGGCAGGGAAGGGTGCCCCTACAGGGCTTCAGAGGGGAGCAAGGCCCTGCTGACACCCCAGCGTGGACTTCCAGCCTCCAGAACTGTGAGACAGTAAGTTTATGGTGATTAAGACCACCCAGCTTGTGACAGTTTGTTATGGCAGCCTATTTAAAAAATGGGCTTTGTGTTGGGTAATTCTGCCCAACTGTAGGCTAATGTTAAGTGTTCTGAGCACATTTAATGTTTAATGTTCTGATACTGGGCAGGTTAGGGGTATTAAATGCATTTTTGACTTTGGGTATTTTCAAGTTATAATGGGTTAATCAGGACATAACCCCATCATAAGTCAAGGGAGACCTGTATAATGTTCTAGTATTTTCCATTTTTATTAAAATAGGTATGTAAATATATGCTCAAGAGCCCAGAAGGCCTTGTTCAAACTGCTTATGGTAATTAGTCATGGTTAAGGAGATTATGCGATTGTTTTTTTTCCCCTCATCTTTTCCTTAATCAGTATTTCCTGGCTTTCTGGCATGAACGATGCACACTGTGGATCACCACAACAACCCTCTGGGTAACGATGGAGATGGCATGTGACCTGGACTGGGTCAATCAAACCACGCCCCACTCCCCAGGCAATAAGAATTGGTCCAGGATGGACTTGAGACTCAAGTCAGGTCAAATAAAATCCTTCCTTAAAAGTTTCTTAACTGGACCTATTAGGTAGATTCCTTTACCTCTATGGTGATGAAGCTATGAGGAGGGGAGTCCAGAACCACCAGCACCCACAATTCCACGTTCACAGAGGCTAACACTTCCCAGGAGAAGCAGGCAGTGAGTGTCCTGGTGATGGGGAGGCCCTATTTCCACAAACCTTCTACACTCCAGCGTTCACATGCAGCTGAGAAAGTATCTGTCCTTTATTTGCTAGAGGCTGTTCAAGTTTGCTCATACTTTAAGAAGACATTTTTGGGGGGACTTTTCCGGTGGCTCAGATGGTAAAGAATCCGCCTGCAATGCGGGAGACCTGGGTTGGGAAGATCTCATGGAGAAGGGAACAGCTACACACTCCAGGACTCTGGCCTGGAGCCTGGCAGGCAACAGTCCATGAGGCCGCAAGAAGTCAGACACGACTGAGAGACTTTCACTTCACTGATGGTACAGTGGTTAAGGATCCACCTTGCAAGCCTTGCAATGTGGGGAATGCAGGTTTGATCCCTGGTTGGGGAACTAAGATCCCACATGCCATGGGGCAACTGAGCCTGCAGGTCGTAACTACTGAGCTCATTCGCTCTGGAGGAGGCAAGTCAAATAAGTAAGTTAAAGAAAGAAATAAAAATCCTTTCAAATGCAAATTTTAAGAATGAATTTGGCTTAAAAGCTTGAATAGGCTATATCAAACATCCAGCAATATTTTCTGCCTTCTTTAAATGAGTCATGAACTCACTTAAGAGATTAGAACCATACAACTATAAATATATTGAAAGTAACCTTCTCTAAAAAGATTTTCATACTTTTAAGCCACTGTGAAACAAATTTATCATTAAATGCAGCATTATCAACTACTTGGGAGGTTTTTACAGAAACTACTTCCCTCAGGGAAGAACTAGGAGTAATAAAAAAGTTTAAGCATAGTCTGAAAATAATTTTCTATCACCACTTCTATTTCTAGTGGCTAAGACACTGAACGCTATAAAACTTAGGGGTGAAAAGATTTAAATAGAGACAATTTCAAAGGCGAGGTGATATGTTCCGTACACATTCAATGCCTTATTTCTAATATTATGAAATAATGCTGTTTTTATTAAGAGAAAATCAGTTTTCTCCACCCTCCCCCCAAAAAATTGTTGAATAAATATTTAAAGAATTTAAAGTCACCCAAATAACCCAGTAAGTGATTCCAACATAAACCACACTGCCTGAGTCAGTGTGTTGACTTGCCTGTCCGGTGCCAACTTCAAAGGCCTCATAATCAACACGCACAGAAGAGACCGATGCTCCAAGCGGGAGTCTCCTCTTGGGCTCATTCGAGTCTGAGGGAGGAGTAGCCGCGTCTTTAGCTTTCTGAGCACTTGCCTCCTGTCCTTTTGTCGAAGTGGCCACCACTGCCTTCTTTTCTGATGCAGCTTTTTTCTCTTCCTGTGAAATACCAAAATTTCATAATATAACTAAGGGAAAAAAGTTATCAGCTATCACTATGAAATATCCATATCAATAACAAGGAATAATTAGTAATTTCTTAGGCATAAGAATGAACGCCTTGTGGTTAATTAGAGAAATGTCCTTTTAGAGATACATACTAAATACTCAAGGAAAAAAATGCCATGATGTCTATAAGTACTTAAAATTCTTAAGAAAAAGAAAATCAAGAACAGAAAAATGTGGCGAAACAGCTACAATTAAATCTAAATATTAGCTATTATTATACTCTGTGTCCTACACTTTTTATGTAATTTAAAACTGTAATAGAAGTTTTTTAAAAAAAATACCAACTTCTTCCTTTATGATCTGAACTTTAGCCAGATAATTTTAGAAGTATTTATCGGACACGACTGAGCGACTGAACTGAACTGAACTGATGCAACTGTAAAATATATACTTCCTATAAAGAGGTGTAAACTTAAAAAATTTATTCATTCAATATGTTTATATTCTTACGTCTATATGAAGCCATTGACAAGTTTTCCTCAAAAGCATTCTGTAAAGAACACACTGTGGTACATTCATACAGTGGAACTACTCAGAAATTAAAAAAAGTAAACTGCATACAAAACTACAACTGCATGGATCTTAAAAACACTATTTTGAGTAAAAGAAGAAAGATACAAAAGAATTTTCAGTGTTGGTTCCATTTATATAAACTTCTAGAACAGGCAAAACTATTCGACAGTGGTCAGATTCGGAAGAGGAGCTGTATGGCAGGAGGAGCTGATCAGAAAGCAGCGTGAGAGAACTGAGGGACAAAAATGTTCTATTTCTGGTTTTGGGTGGTGATTACACAGGTGCAAAAACTGTCAAAGCTTATTGAACAGAACACTCAAGATCTATGCGTTTCGTAACTAAGTCAGTAAAGAAAATCTTTGGGAGCATCAACAGAACAGGTGTATCACTACAGTAATGAGACAAAATCCGCCCGTGTTGGTGTTTTCGCACCCCAGGACAGCGGCAACAATGTCAGGGGAATATGAACGACCGTCACGGTGGATCTGCTGACTTCCCACGGGCACAGGTCTCAGAGGTCCTCACTCCCCAAGCTGTGAATGCCTGGGGAAGTCTCTGTTTGAACATTACTGACAGTGCCTAAACCCAAGAGCTGGTCTAACTGCTTTAGTCCGGTAGTGAATTCCAAATACTTGGAAATCTGGAAACAAGTCCAACTGGTTAATTCAAAAGATGATATAGCAAAAAGAAAGCTCTCTGCCAGCTATCTGGGAACTGATCCCACCACGAAGGTCTGGGTTGGCCTTGTTACCTCTGCCCTTTGGAGACACCACAGGATTAAACCTAAAACACAAACTGAAGAATGTGGCCAACGTTCTTCAGTTTAAATTTGCTTTCTTGCTTCAAAGTACCTCCCATTATAGTCATATAACTTAACATTCTAAATTGCTAAGAGAACTGTTTAAATAGATCCTAAACAGTCCTACTGCGAACTGCTGTTTTGTTTCCCTCTTAGACACATGCAGTAACTTGAAAACAAAGTGAGCCAACATACACATACTTGACAATCAATATTCCCAACACTAAGCATTATTTCTTTTCAAAGGAAAATGATTAAGATGGTTTACAAAGGGGAAAGAAAGTTCAGGTCATAATTACTTGATCTCCTTATTAAAAATAATGGGCTAACTTTTCAGTTACAGTAAATCAATAGGATGCACCATTTTATCTCATTATTGATTCAGCAGCACCTTGTTAATGATGAAAAACAGAGCGATCAATGGTAACACGGCTGAGAAAGTGTCACGGTTCGTTCAGAGGCAATTATTTTTGAATTTAAAAAATAAGATGACTTTATAGGTTTTTACCCCTTTCAAAACATTCTTATAAGTGTCATAACTTATATATCCAAGCTACTACAGGACCCAAACCAGACTCCTTCTAGAGACTTTTCAAGAACTATAAACAGAACACTTTTCTTTTTTTCCTTTTATTGAAATATAAAATCAAGGACAGATGCAGGACCTGGAAATCTAGCTTCTCAGTTTTTGTTTTTCTCTGTTTTTTACAGGCCTCTGCTTCACTGACATGCACATGCAGACAAACATGCTTACTTGTGGAGAACACAGGCTGGTGTCCACATGGTGTGGACACACTTGTGGTGTCCTGGTTTTGGTGACCACTGTGCTCACCAGAGATGCCGCCTCTCAACTCAGTCTTCATCGTCACCTTCAATCAACCATCACAAACACTATCCTGTGTCTTAAATGCGTTTTGAGTCGCACCCTTCTTTTCCATTTCCTATTACACCCCAACCATTTCTGAGTCACTGCATAATTACAGTGACTATGCTGAGACTCCCAACAGCCTCTAGCTTCACCCTCTTCCAACTCCATCCGCACACTCTAACCAAGTGCACTCTAAAACACCAGCCCAGCCATGGAAGTGCCCTGACTGCTCCACAGACCCACAGCAGCGGCTCTCACACCATGTCCCTTAGAATTGAACCAGTGGCTTTACACTGCTGCTAAAACGTGGCCCAGTTTCTCTCTCTCTCTCTCTCTCTCACACACACACACACATTAACGTAAAATTCAGGTTGATAATGGAATTGTCTCAACTTTAAGGTTTGCTCCAACTTTTTCTTCCTTTAGTACTCCATATCAGCCAGTAGGCCCTAACCAATAGCAAAAGACAGCAAATATTAATAGAAAACCAGGAAGGAATCAATGTCTAAAAACTCATTTACTATTTATTATAAGCACATTTGCTCATGGTTGAAATTTTATAGGGGCTTCCCTTATAGCTCAGTTGGTAAAGAATCCGCCTGCAATGCAGGAGACCCTGGTAATATGGCTTATAGCACATAGCTTTAAATTTTAACATTTCTGAAGTAAAAACAATTTAGACTAAATAAATGTTTTGGTTTTAAATCATAATTTGTGACAAAAATTAATAAGCAAGTCAACATTTCATGGTGTTAGTTTAAAAAGCACAATGCCTTTCACGGCCATGAGAATACATTTAAGGACCAGCTGCCACTTCCACCGTTTGGGCCTCTGGGACCCTCTCCCCTACCCTATTCTCAATCCCCTTGCTGTTTCCACTTCAGAAAAAACTACCCCCCCCCCCCCCCACACGCCGGAAAGCCATTTCCCGACCCCACCCCTCCTTCACGTTCATTCCCCAACACCTGGAAGAAGTTTTCCCTCACCAGCCCCTGTCCCTTCTCCCACAGCCAGGCCTCACCTGGCTCTGACAGCACAGACAGCACTGTCAGAGGACCGATACTTCCTTTGTGGTCAAATCTCACCCCCTAGCTAGACCATACATCCCACAGTTCATCTCCAGATCCCAAGGATCTAGCACATGCCTGATCCAAAAGATACACTCGGAAAATGCTCAACAATTCAACTGCTTAGCTAATCACAACAACTCTGTCCTATGACTTTATAATCGTATTACACATAAAGGGGCATGTTAAGTTCTTTCCAAAGTAAAGAACCACAGAAGTTCAAAAGATGGAAGGGTCATGAAGACCATGTTAATTAATATACAATAAAACAAAATAGCTACCTTTAATGCTACCAACTTTTTCTAAGTTTACAGAAAATCTCTGTATAGTCAACGTAATGAAAATTAAATAAAACAAGTGAGTTATTCCCAATTGTTTCACTTCTTCTCAAATGCTTTTTAGTTGTTGCTGTTATTGCCGTGTTTAGGATTGCTAACAATTTCTGCTTTGGGGTTATTATTTAATGAGATGTATATGTGTGTTCTTTTTATCTCTTTAGATGGTGAGAAGGACGAGAAGGACAGAAAATGAGCTAATATTTATTGGGTGATTAGCTATACATGCATGGCTTCATCTACTCTGCAATCCTGTAAGGAAGACATTATCGCTCCCACTGTAGAAATGAAGGAAACCAAGAACCAGAAGTTAAGCAAATTGCTCATGAATATATGGTTAATGAGCAGTTGAACTGGAAATTAGGGTCACCAGCTCACCTATTTGTCTAGGACTTATCCAGTGTTGCACTGGGAAATACACAAATACCAATTTTAAAACTGAAAGTCCTTTATCCTGAACTTTGATCAGCCCCAGGAAAACCAGGAACTGGAATTTAATTAGAATTTAAACCCAGTTCTGGCTGACTCCCACATCTGGGCTTCCATCAACTCAATTACTGTTCCCTTGAGCAGGGAGCACAGTAACGGGCCTAACCATAATGGTATGAACAAAAATTTCCAAAATATAAACAAGCTAGTCAGAAATAAGTTGTGTTTTCTTTTAGGAGCAGTAATGAACCTTACCAGTTTGACAGCTTTATGTTTTACAAAGTTAGCTATCTTCTTTCTGGGCCCAAGCGGTATCCCCATTTCCTTCAGATCATCCACTGTACACATAAGCTTTAAAAGAAAACAGACAAGCGCATTAGTCAATCTAATGATACAAGAACTGAAACTGAAAAAAGGAAATTATGAAAAGAAACTGTATCATCTAAGGTAACTGAATATCCTTGTCAATTTAAGTTAATTTTTTTACCCCTACCCTCAATAATTTTTTAAATTATGAATTAATTTAGGTGGTAAAATCTTCAGCCTCCACATCTAAACCATTCTCTTAATTTTTAACATAAAATACATGCATGGTTGTACAGTATCAAAAGTTATGTCAAGCGTAAAATGAAGTCTCCTCCTTCCACCCACCCAACCACCCAGTCCTCTGAGCAGAAACTGCAGGTAACTTGCTCTCCTTCCAGAGACATCTTATGTATACACAGCATCCCATGTTTTTCCATGTGTGCAACCTATATGCATCACCAACTCAATGGACATGAATTTAAGCAACTCTAGGAGATAGTGTAGGACAGGGAAGCCTGGCACACTACAGTCCAAGGGATCACAAAGAGTAGGACATGACTTAGTGACTGAACAACAAACCTATACACAAACAGGTCTGAATTTTGGTCTTTTCACCTAACAAACCTTAAAGATCATTCCACACCAATCCCTCTGGCACTGCCCCGTTCATTCAACAGCTGCAGGGTTTGCCACTGTGTGCATGCACCATAAATGATTTCACTGGCACCCTACTAGTGGACACAGGTGTTCCTAAGGTGATGCTATTACAAATAGTGCTACAGTCAGCATCCTTGGAAATACTCCTATGTGAGTATTTTTCCACAGGAAATACCCTTGGCAGTGAAATTGCTGGGCTAAGTGCATGCATTCTTTGTATTTTAAAAGATAGGACTTCCCTGGTGGCCCAGTGGCTGAGACTCCATGCTCCCAATGCAGGGTGCCGAGGTTTGAGCCCTGGTCAGGGAACAAGATCCCACATATTGCAACTAAAACCTGGGGCAGCCAAATAAATATTTTAAAAATAATAAAAGATATTGTTGGACTGCTCTCCACAGAGGTTGTACCAATTTATGCTCTTACTCCAGTACGTATCAGTACCTATTTCCTGTTATCCCAGCCACACAGTGTACTAAATCAAACTCTTAATATTCTTGCCAAACTGATAGGTTAAAAAAAATCTCGTTGCACTTTTAATTCATATTTTTCTTGAGTTTCTTGATAAGCTGCTTGTTATTTTATTTTCCATATACATCTGTTCATATCCTTTGCCTATTTTCCTATTGTGTTGATGCTTTTTGTGTAGTTAATTTGTAGCAACTTTGAATAATAAGGAAATACATGCTCTGTCTATAAGGTGTGCTCCAAATCGTT
This sequence comes from Okapia johnstoni, assembly GCA_024291935.2. Taxonomy (NCBI): domain Eukaryota; kingdom Metazoa; phylum Chordata; class Mammalia; order Artiodactyla; family Giraffidae; genus Okapia; species Okapia johnstoni. The sequence goes on along the minus strand of CM044318.1, from coordinate 77,042,541 downwards.
TTAACCTATCATTGGCCTTTAGATATTGTTTATGGCATCCCCTACTACACAATTTTTTCTCCTTATGGCTTGTGGGTTTTGTTACACTTAGAAAAGTCTTCCCAGATTATTAAAAAAAAAAAAAAGTTCTCCTGATTTTTTCAATTTTTTAAACATTTAAGTCTCTGCTTACATTGTGATATAAAAGGGTTTAAATCTTAATAATTTTCCATCTCATACACAGGAAAAACAATTTCAGACAAAAATGAATCAAACGATCATCGGTACCAGAGATTCCATATCAATCTTTTCCTTTTCAAAAGTGCTAACATATTCAGAAAGGCTAAGTGCTTCCAGAGTTTCTTGCAAAGTCAGGACTTCTTCATTTTCAACATCAAGGTCACAAGACTCATCCAACGTCAGCTTTGGCTCTTCAGGTATCTTTTTAAAAAAAAGTTGGGAGAACATTATAAAGTTCAGAAAAACTCCCATAAAACATCTTCTGATCTATGGAAAAATCTTAATTTTGTTCCATACATAAATAATAATTTTTGGCAGTTTGTTATTCCAAGTTTGAATATTCAGAAAATTACTAAAATTACTAAATTTGTATGCCCCCATTTCCTACAATAATTTACTTCACATTTTTTAAACAAACCATAAACATTCTATCACATTTAAATGTATAATCCATAAGGAAGATAAGTGAGAAACTCAAACACGCTCTATGGTTCCATCATACTTGTAAACCTCAAGGGGTTTTGTTACATAAAATCAGTTCAGATTTTGAAAAGCTCTTTGGCTCAAACTCGAAATCTAGATGTTAGTAGACCATACCTGCTTTTCCTGAAAATGTGGTTGCTTCACAACTCCATTAGCAACAGCAAAAGGCACAGGAGACTTTGATAAGCTCAAATCTTTTTGATTAGACAGGATGTCAAACAATATTAAAGAGCCTTAAAATAAAAAAAAGAAGCATTTTGCTTTTTTGTTTTATAATGTACTAGGTGCTTCTATAACACTAAATAAATTCTCCTACTCTTTTTGTTCAGTCCCAAGCGGAAGTCACATAAAGTTTAGATGCTAATCAAGATCTGATAATCAATATTCTTGCTTTACCAAATAGCAGAATAAATTAAAATATAAAGCATTCCTAGCCAACATGAAAGGTGAATAGCAAAAGGCAGAATGTAAACTCAAAGCATTCACTTCTACCCTTTATAAAATTGAAAATCTCTAATTATAGATCTCTAACGAACCATATCTCCCACACTGAAAACAGTGATGACTCAACAAAAATTGTACTTTAAATGTGGAAATTTAAAAGTTTCACCTAAGCTGTGACCAGCAACGGAGACCCCTCCTTTGAAGTCCGGGTTCCGACTCATGAAGAGTGCATACAGACGGTTTATTTCCAATCCCACTTTCTCCACAATCGTCTGACAGTAGGTGGGGCTGTTGTAAAATAAAATGTCTAGCAAGGTCTCATTGGTAAAGTGACGAAATCGACCAATACTCGGTAAAGTGATTTTCTTAATATTCCTGTTTAGAAAGAAAAAAGTATACTTAGTAACCACCTTAAATATGAGTTTATAAAAGTTTTGATTTTGAATCCTGAAAATACACTGAGAAAAAAAACTCACAGACTAATTATGAGTTGATTTCAGACAAGAGTTACTGTAAATAAATCAAGATAAACCAAAAATGTTATCAACTTGTGCCTACAACTATACTGTCAATTTGTGGATTCTCTAAAGTTATCATATAAAATAAGGCCAAAACAAAGACCTTTATTTCATTTTTAAAGAGGAAAGCCTACCTTTCATTTTTCTTCCAATTTACTGGAAATCAGGATACCTGACAAAAACTGTAGGTGGCAAGGACAACAGAGAATGTAGCAAGAAACTAAGAAAGGAGTTTAAGAGAATGAAAATCTTTCCTGATTTGAGATGGTCATATTTCAGGACACAACACAGCATACTTCAGGAATACCCAGAGAGAAAGAAAACAGCCCTGTAACAGGGCCTCAGTTCAGTTCAGTCGCTCAGTCGTGTCCGACTCTTTGCGACCCCATGGACTGCAGCATGTCAGGCCTCCCTGTCCAGCATCAACTCCCGGAGTTTACTCAAACTCATGTCCATTGAGTCAGTGATGCCATCCAACCATCTCATCCTCTGTACAGGGCCTCACATGATAAAATGTTTGTAGGTTAGTTTCATTAAAACACGTGCCCTGAAACATCATGACTTTCACTAAAATCCAAGTATGTTATCAGCTCTGTGTCCCTAGCAGAAATACTTTCTAAATCTGTGGTTCCCAACTGGAAGCAATCAAAATTGAGTGGAGACCTTTTTAGTTGTCACAGTGCCTGGTAAGTGCTGCTGGCATTTAGTGGCATTTAGACTAAGGATATTAAATGGCCTACAAAATACACAACAGTCTTTCATGACAAAGAACTGTCCTGCCAGAAGAGTCTCCACTGAGAAACAATCATCTAAACCAGTGGTTCTCAACTAGGGGCAACTCTGCCACCAGGGCACATCTGGCAGTGACTAGAGACATTTTTGGTTGTTAAATTAGAGGTAAGGCTGTGTTACTCTTATCTGCAGGGTAGAGGTCAAGGGTACTATTCAACATGCTACAATGTACAGGACAGCCCCATGTCTGAACCACTACAGAAAAAAAAAAACTGCTATAGGTAAGTATTTTAAAACCAGTTTAAGTTTCTTAGATTCTTTTAAATATTTACAATAGAAACATACATACCACACACATACATAATCAGGCATGCACACATACAAAGTAGCATATAAACAGTATTTAATCATATATAAGAGCAAATATATAATCAAAGCTTTTTAGTGTACTTGTTGAAGTCATAATAAACTACTTCATACGATAGTTTAAAATTTGAATCTAAGCTTGACTAATCTGAAAACCAAGTTATCAAAATCCACAAACCTGTCAACACCTGTGGCATCTCCACCCAAGGAACTGTGCCAGTGAACTGGAAGGAACTCCACTCTGCTTACTTTCCGATCATCTAAAGATTTCTTGAAATGTGTCTGCAGCAATTTGAGAGAAACCACCCTAAAATCATCCACTTAAAGAAAAAAAATCAGGAAAGACAAATGTACTTGATTAAATTTTGCTACCTTGGTAAGCAGTCAGCAATCACCTCAATTATACCAGTATTTTTTGTAACACTAACTTTTCAAAAAAAAAACCGACAAAATTTAGTTCAGAAAAGAAAAAAACCCAATCTTTAAGAAGTTCTTTCATTATTTTACAGGAATAGATAAATGACTGAAAAATATTGGCTCAACTACCACTACTGGCAGGCAGAAATGCACTGTGGGTAGACTCTGGAATCAAATTAACCTGCTCCAGAACCTCCCAGACTGAGACACAGGAGAGGTTAACTCATAGTCTGGGCCTCAGTTCCTTACTCAACAGTAAAGATGACAGTAACAGCACCTATACCTCAAAGGGTTATTATGAGGATTAAATGATACAAAACATGTAAGATACTTGGCACGTGCCAAGTATTCAATAAAAATGAAATATTACTACAAACAAAAAAATAAAATTCATAGCTTATTTATGTAAAACAGACAAATTCATAGTTCCTTTAAATAACTTCTCACAACTACTCCACCAGAAATCAGTTCAATGTGTAGGTGTTTCTAGTAGCTCAAAGTGTTCAGGCATAGGCTGTCAGAAGGGCTAAATTATTTCCAAGATCCCTGCTCATTCTTCACAGTCTAGGATTTTATGAGTTACAAATGTCATAAGAGCAAAACAAGTACAAATTAGTATTGCCCAGTCATCAGTTCAATCTCCTCTGACAGTCTGTCAGCAAACAGTATACAGCTGGAAACTCTTTAAAGCGAAGGCTTAAAGTTCTTCTAATAGTTCCCAAATCATTTCATGAAATAAAGTGACTAACACTTACCACATTCAATAATGCTTCTAAAGCGCAAGTCACACACAGGTCCAATGCCATGTACCATGAACACCAAATGGTCAACTTGAGGCATTTCCCCTGCAAAAGACAGACAGACATGCACACATCCATACATCCAAACATACACAAGCTGGAGACTGGTGTAGGTTTTATTAAACGAGTAGCAGTATTCAATATCCCTTTTGTCATCACAAACTTGCCAAAATTAGATGAACAAGGCTCAAAGTCCATCTTGGCATAAAACAGTGAACTAGACCACCGGAGAAGCTATGAGCCAATAACAACCATCAGTTTTGTACCTATAGATAGAGGTTCCATAACTTTGTCATTTCTCCAGAACTGCCCAGGGCACTAAGCCCCACATGGAGAAGCAATTTGCCAATATAAAACTTACAATCTTTCCCCAAAATCCTTCTCTTATTAGATTTATACACACTATAATGAACATTTCCAAGTTAAATCCACTATTTTTACTCTGATTATTTCATTCAGATTATAGACTGATTCAGATTATTTAATCTGAATAATTACTGAGATTATTTCATTCCATTCATTATTTCATTCAAATATGGCTGGTAATCCTAATAACTGTTTGCTTTTCTCATTATTTTAAAGTAGAAAAGTTTAAAAATGATCTTGATCCTAAACAAATTATACAAACCATCAGGAATTTCATCAAGGTTATCATCAATTCCACGCTTTACAACCCTAGGCCTTGTCTGTCCATCTTGTGTGGTCCCCCATTCATCAGGCACCGAGGAAGGCTGGAACTGAACAATAACCTTCAAGATACAGAGAAGGATTATGACAGAGCTCACTACCAAATTCATTTCCACTATAAATTAAATAACTTATTTTAATACATGATAAACTATTTCATAGTATAGCTTATAAATCAAGTACTTATACTGTTCCCTAAAATTAGTTTTCTAACAGTCTTGCTGGTGTTCAGTAACCATTAAAACTAAGCAAGTCAATACCATTATTTCCAATGCTTGTGTTGAAAAATAATACAACTAAATGAGAAGTAGTTTGTCTTGATTTAAAAATATAACAAATTTCCAGGTTTACACGTAAGAAATTAAAGAAAAGTTACCTGCAGTAGAGGAATCTTTGTTTTATAAACACATATAAGGGAAATCCTCTAGATAACAAAGTGCAAATTCAATTTCAATGTCGAAAATGGATTTACCTACCACTTTTCAGGAAGACATACACTATTCTGTTAAATCAATTGCATTAAATTTAGTCCAATGTCATATGGAAAAATCTCAAACAACCTAATCTACCATCTAAAGGAATCAGAAAAGGAAGAAAAAATGATGTCCAAAGTCAGCAGAAGGAAGGAACTAATTAAGATCAGAGAGGAAATAAATAAAACAGAGATCAAAGTAAACAATAAGAAAGATCAATGAAACCAAGAGCTGGTTTTTTTGAAAAAGATAAACGAAACTGATAAACCGTTAACCAGGTTTACCAAGAAGAGGAGACAACTAAACAAAATAGGAAATGAAAAAGGAGAAATAACAACCAAAATTCAACACCCATTCCTGACAAAGCTCATCGAAACTGGTACAGAAAGACCATATCCCAACATAACAAAGGCCATTTATGTAAAAACCCACCGCTAACATCATGCTCAATGGTGAAAAGCTGATACTGAAAACAAGACAAAGATGCCCACTCCTGCCACCACTATTTAACGTAGTATTGGAAGTCCGGCCACAGCAATCAGATTAGAAAAAGACACAAAAGGCATCCAAACTGGAAAGGAAGTAAAACTGTCACTATCTGCACATGACATGACACTGTATACAGAAAATCCTAAAGTCTCCACCAAAAAACTACTAGAACTGATATATGAATTCAGTAAAGTGGCAGAATACAAGAATTAATATACAGAACCCTGTTGCTTTTCTATACACTAATAACGAACTATAAGAGGAAGAAAAAGAAAAAACCCCGCTTAAAATCTCTTCGAAAATAAAATACCTAGGAATAAACTTTGGAGAAGGCAATGGCACCCCACTCCAGTACTCTTGCCTGGAAAATCCCATGGACGGAGGAGCCTGGTAGGCTGCAGTCCATGGGGTCACTAAGAGTCGGACACGACTGAGCAACTTCACTTTCACTTTTCACTTTCATGCATTGGAGAAGGAAATGGCAGCCCACTCCAGTGTTCTTGCCTGGAGAATTCCAGGAACGGGGGAGCCTGGTGGGCTGCCGTCTATGGGGTCACACAGAGTCAGACATGACTGAAGAGACTTAGCAGCAGCAGGAATAAACTTAAACCAAAAAACTTACAAGTTCACAGCAGCACTAGTTATACCAGCCAAGATATAAAAGCAACCCAAGTGTCCATCAACAGACAAGTGGATAAAGAAGATGCTGGACACACACATAGATATAGACACATACACACACACATTGGGATATTAGCTATAAAAAAGAATGAAATTCTTCCATCTACAGCAACATGGATGGACCTAGAAAACATGTGTAGTGAAATTAAGTCAGAAAAGACAAATACTATACCACTTATCTGTGGAGTCTTAAAAAATAAAACAAACTAATGTATATAAAAAAACAGAAAGACTCAGATTAAAAGAAACAAAAAAGCAAAGCAGTTTAACAAGTAGGGAGAGGGAAAGGAGTAAGGCAAGACAAGCTAGGGGATTAAGAGACACAGGATGAGATGGCTGGATGGCATCACCGACCCGATGGACATGGGTTTGGGTAGACTCCAGGAGGTGGTGATGAACAGGGAGGCCTGGCATGCTGCGATTCATGTGGTCGCAAAGAGTCAGACACAACTGAGCGACTGAACTGAACTGAACTGAAGAGACACAATCTACTATATATAAAATAGATAAGCTACAAGGATATATTGCACAGCACAAGGAATTATAGCCATTATCTTGTAATAAATTCCAATGGAGTGTAATCTATAAAATTACTGAGTCACAATGCTGTACACCTGAAACTAATATATTGTATAAATCAACTATACTTCAATTAAAAAAGTAAAATGATAGTTTAACTTAACATCAACCTCTCCCTCCCCCTCAAAAAATGAACGCATGTAAGACGGTATGCAAAGTTCTGTGTGTTTATATAAAAACAAGAGTTTTAAAAAAAAAGTTAAAAAAGAGTAAGCATGGTTACCATTAAGAGGCGAAACTAGGGGAACGTAATAGTAAAAGGCTTTTATTTTTCATTTAATACCTTTCAACACTTTGAATTTTGACGGGCTATGGGCATGTTTTTATTTACTTATTTCAATTTGTCAGTAAGGACTATAGAGGTGGTCAGAATACAGATTATTTTTGTTTTCTTTTACATTTTTCTGTAATAAATAGCCTATGTTCTGAGAAACTACCCTTGCACTGCGCTAGATGCTTTTGCACAACAACCTCACTTCATCTAAAATATGACCCTGGGAGATTGTTGCAGCTGAGAGACCTAGAGCTTAGATTAAGGATGGTAACTGGAAGAATTTGAACACCACACCGGATATCTTTAAAGAAACAAGAAAAGTTCCTGGAGACAATATAAATAAAAAGAGGAAGAATGTATTTTACTGTAAAGGTTGAAACAAACCACTCTCAAGGGAAAGGTAGGCAAACTATTGCCGCAGGTCAAACCTGGCCCACCACTCATTTTTATAAGCAAATGAAAATACTGTAATATTGTTTCAATTGAAATATTGTTTGTTTTATTGAAAATAGCCATGCCCGTTGGTTTACATACTGCCTAAATACCAATACACTTTCAGAGACTACATGGCCTAGAAAGCCTTAAATATTTACTCTCTGACCCTTCACAGAAAAGTCTGCTGACCTTGGGTCAAGTACAAAAACTTGTCAAGCTTAATTTCAATGATGCATACTAACCTTTAGCTAATGTGCTATCATAAACAGAAACTTAGCGAGAGAAATTTAAATTTCATTTATTTTTCTATCATCCATGCAATGCACCTGTTATAAATATATCCCTACTGGAGAATAAAAATGAACACTTATCAAACACATTCAGCAAAATAATAATTTTTTAAAACCTAAACATTTTAATATCTTAAATAATATCACTACCTTTGGATTGTGCATAACAATTGTCTCTCCACTTGGAAACTCTAATCTTCGGTGCCACTGATTTGTGGTTACAGCTTTCTTATATTCAGCCTACAATAGAAACAACACACAATCCAGTAAGACAGATCTGTATCACATTAAGAGAAAGTGTGGAAGAAAATTATTAACAATGATAGTAATAAAAAACAACAGTAATAGCAGCTCTCATTTACTAAGTGGTTATCACACCTAACATTTTACATACAGTACCTCGTTTGATCAACTGCTTTTAATCAGCCCTAAATAACATTATCCCCCTTACACAGAGGTGAAAACCAAAGTTTAGAGTTGTCTATTAATTTCTTTGTTGTTGTTATTCAGTTGCTAATTCGACTCTTTGCAACCCTAAGACTGCAGCATACCAGGATCCTGTCCTTCACCATCTCCTGGAATTGCTCATATTCATGTCAGCTGAGTCAGTGATACTATCGAATCATCCCATCCTCTGCCTCCCCTTCTCCTTCTGCCTTCAATCTTTCCCAGCATCAGGGTCTCTTCCAATGTGTCAGCCCTTCGCATCACATGGCCAAAGTATTGACGCTTCAGCATCAGTCTTTCCAGTGAATATTCAGGGTTGATTTCCTTCAAGACTGACTGGTTTGATCTCCTACTTGCAGTCCAAGGGACTGTCCAGAGTCCTCTCCAGCATCACAATTCGAAAGCATCAAGTCTTCAGTGCTCAGCCTTCCTTATGGTCCAACTCTCACATTCATACATGACTACTAGAAAAACCATAGCTTTGACTAGACAGACCTTTGTCGGCAAAGTGATGTCTATCTACGCTTTTAAAGACATTGCCTAGGTCTGTCATAGCTTTCAAGGAGCAACAGTATTTTAATTTCGCGGCTGCAGTCACCAACCACAGTGATTTTGGAACCCAAGAAAATAAAATCTGTCACTACTTCCACTTTTTCCCCTTCTACTTGCCATGAAGTGATAGGACCAGATGCCATGATCTTAGTTTATTGAATGCTGAGTTTTAAGCCACCTTTTTCACTCTCCTCTTTCACCCTCTTCAAGAGATTCTTTAGTTCCTCTTTGCTTTCTGCTGCCACTAAAGTGGTATCATCTGCATATCTGAGGTTGTTGATGTTTCTCCCAGCAATCTTGATTTCAGTATGTGCTTCATCCAGCCTGGCATTGTGCATAATGTACTCTGTATATAAACGAAATAAGCAGGGTGACAATATACAGACTTCTTGTACTCCTTTCCCAATTCTGAGCCAGTCCACTGTTCTATATCTGGTTCTAACTATTGCTTCTTGACCCAAATACAGGTTTCTTAGGAGACAGGTATGGTGGTCTGGTATTCTCATTTCTTTAAGATTTTCCAGTTTCCTGTGATCCACACAGTCAAAGGCTTTAGCTGAGTCAACTAAACAGAAGATGTTTTTCTGGAATTCCCTTGCTCTCTCCATGATCCAACAAATGTTGGCAATTTGATCTCTGGTTTCTCTGCCTTTTCTAAATCCAGCTTGTACATCTGGAAGTTCTCAGTTCACATACTACTGAAGCCTAGCTTGAAGGATTTTAAGCACAACCTTACTAGCATGTGAAATGAGATCAACTGTATGGCAGTTCGAACATTCTTTGGCATTGTCCTTCTTTGGGATTGGAGTGAGCTTTTCCAGTCCTGTGGCCACTGCTCAGTTTTCCAAATTTGCTAACATATTGGGTACAGCACTTAAACAGCATCACCTTTCAGGATGTGAAATAACTCAGTCGAAATTCCATCACCTCCACTAGCTTTGTTCATAGTAATGCTTCCTAAGGCCCACTTGACTTCACACTCCAGGATGTCTGGCTCTAGGTGAATGACCACACCATCATGGTTATCCAGGTCATTAGACCTTTTTTGTACAGTTCTTCTGTGTATTCTTGCCACCTCTTCTTAAAGGACCCCCTTCACAGATCACAGCTGTGTCCTGGCAAAGGGGCTTGTATAACTCAGTGAGGCATGCCATGCAGGGTCGCCCAAGACAAATGAGTCAGAGTGAAGAGTTCTGACAAAATATGGTCCACCAGGAGGGAATAGCAACCCATTCCAGTACTCTTGCCAGGAGATCCCCATGAACAGTATCAAAGGGCAAAAAGGGACGACAGACAGGTTTACTAACTTGTTTGTGATGGTGGTTTCACAGGTGTGTGGATATGCCCAAACTTTTTGAATCATATAATACCATAAATATGTATAGTTCACTGCCTGTCAATTATACTTCTAATGCTACCTGAAGCCCACTTGACTTCACACTACAGGATGTCTGGCTCTAGGTGAGTAAACACATCGTAGTGGTTATCCAGGTCATTAAAATCTTCCTTGTACAGTTCTTCTGTATGTTCCTGCCACCTCTTCATAATCTCTTCTGCTTCTGTTAGGTCTTTTTCATTTCTGTCCTTTATCATGCCCATGTATGCAGATGAATTAATTTAACTTATTTCAAATATTTAAATACTCAATTATTAAGAAAATCAACAATAAATTAACACTATTATGTAAAGCAACATTAACCACCAGTTTTAAAATGGTTAAAAAGTCTCACAACATCTATTCCTATTCTTATGTTTATCTTCATAAACCCTTTTACTGAATATTAATTTGAAAAATATCCATATGCTTGGCATGTATTAGTAGCAGCAGATCCCAGCAGCCTAAGTTCTTTTGAAGGTTTGATACAATATCTTATTATATTACATCTGTAATGTTCCCCTGAAAAATATTCTATCTTCAGATACCAAGGCCACAATTAGCACTTCAAAAAGATGACATTACGTAAAAAGTAGTCTTCTTTGTGAATAGCATCAAGATGAGGTGTCTTGTAAATAAAGTCTGCTCCACTGTGAGAGGTATTACATGAGGCTCCAATGTATACAGAGTCTATGTGTTTTAAAGAAAGGCATAAAAGAATAAAGCCCACGTACCTCTAGCTTTTCACTGAACTCCTCTGTATAGGGAATAAATCTGCTGTCTGTGTCACCTTTGTAGAACCAAGTACAGCGTCTCACTTCGGCTGGCTCCTCTTCCCAGTACACAGCTTTCCGCATCCGGTCATAAAGGTAGACGTCGTAGCGCCCTCCATCAGTGCCAAGGACCACACTCTCAGGGTCTGGCTGGACTGGAGAACAAAGTCCACATTTTAATTCAACAGTTACAAGGTACATTTAAAAGTAATAAATAATGAATATGGTGACTCGTCTAACATTAAAGACAAAGAACAAAGCTCATTTCTATTCAAAAACAGAATTTTAAGATTAATCTGTGCTGCTCAAAATGATGACTCTTTTTAAGTGGAGAAGAAATAATCAGAATAAAATATTAAAACATTATGAAATAATTCCTAAAAGTGGTAAGGTTTTTTCTCTATATATCAAAGCAGCAAATGCTCCAAGAACATACTTCTAAAGAATAGGTGATTTTTAAGTCCTAAGATGAAATATCTTCAGGATAAACAAAGAAACCTATTTCTACAGTGAAGACTTCTCAGAGTCTTAACACACTCCTGTGCACCGCCTTAAGAGAGGGATCCACTTGCTCCAGGGAAGGAAAAAAACTAGAGAGATGGATGTAGTTACAGCATTTCCAAAACTCTTATCTGCAGAACAAGAGTTCCATAGAAAATGCTTTATAAATGCCCTCTAAAGTGAAAATGAAAGTCGCTCAGTCATGTCCGACTCTTTGTGACCCCATGGACTATACAGTCCATGGAATTCTCCAGGTCAGAATACTGGAGTGGGTAGCCTTTCCCTTCTCCAGGGGATCTTCCCAACCCAGGGATCGAATCCAGGTCTTCCACATTGCCCTCTAGCTACAAACAAATAAAGGAAATACGAAAACTGACACCTGGATTATTTGAACTACTTTATTTCTTGGATTTAAAATACTTTTAAACAAAAAATTATTAAAACATGTCTTCAAATACCTTACTCAAATAACCCAGAACTTGTATTATAAAAGTATCATCACCTTAAGGTACAGAGGATGGTGAGGTCTACAGGATTAAAGAATGTGACATTCATAAAAAGGAGGCCATGGATAATTACTCTTCATTCCACTCTTTCTCAAATCAGATACAAATGATGCAGGACCCATGCTTACCTGAATTATAGATTTCTTCAAGATTCAAAGAGTCAAAAACACTGAAAGGCATCCATAGTTGTTTGTATTCTATCTCCTTGCAGTAAAACCAGTGAGGCTGGACAGGTTCATACTGGTTCTGAAGTAGAAAAGGAGGTGGCCCTGGCACAGGGGCTCCCACAGGTCTGGCAGGTGCCTGCTGCTGAATTGGAGGGGGTGACCCTGCCTGCGCTGAAGGAGGAATCTGGGGGGGGACAAGAGACAGGACCATCAGTCAGTCCAAAGGAACAATTCTGTGTATGCTGCAGACCCAAACTGACATTAGTAATAATTATCCTTAATACTTCTCTAGACAGCTATTTAATAACTAAGCTCCAGAGCAATTAAATTTTTTAAAAAATCTAACAAAATCCCATGCCAGCTGTAAAGTGAACAGGGCTTTCTCACACTGATGGCAAAGTAAACTAATACCTTTATAGAAGCCAATCCAGCAGTACACTTCCTGTCATTTCTTTAATCTTTAAGACACGCATAATCCTTGAGAATTTTGTGGCAGTCCAGTGGTTAGGACTTGGTGCTTTCACTGCTAAGGGTGTGGGGTCATTCCTGGTTCGGGAACTAAGATCCCACAAGTCATGAGGCATGGCCAAAAAAAATAATAATAATAATGCATATTCCTTGACCTAGCTATTCCATTTCTAAGAATTCATCCTAAAGTCATAACTGTAAAAATTTATCCACAAGGACATATACCAAAAGATTATTTATAACAGACAATCACTAGATACAATCTAAAGACCTACCAGAAACCTGATTAAATAAATCATCTTTTACTCATACACTGGAATTCTCTACAAAGACTAAAAATGTTTTAGAAAAAAATCTTAACCTCTAAAATATGTTGACATAAAAAACATATATAATGCTTGTCGAGGAAAAACTATGCTTATATAGAAAAAAGATAAGCAAGACATAAAAACTAAAAACAAGATTTTCTCGTGGCCATTTTTACTCATTTGGCTATCAGTCATTTCTCAAATTCTGTGCAGTAAAAATACCTTTAAAAGCGGAATACAATTATTTTTTTCAATTTTATTAAAAAATGATTTCAAAATATTCCATCAATGTTAAATTTACTGAGGTTGATTACTGTGGTTAAGCAAAAGAATATTCTTATTCTTAGGAAATATTAATACACACTAAAGTATCCAGGAGTAAAGAATCATAATGTAGGTAAGTGAAAGTGAAAGTCGCTCAGTTGTATCCGACTGTGTGCAACCCGATGGACTACACAGTCCATGGAATTCTCCAGGCCAGAATACTGGAGTGGTTAGCTGTTCTCTTCTCCAGGGGATCTTCCCAACCCAGGGATCAAACCCAGGTCTCCTGCATTGCAGGTGGATTCTTCCCCAGCTGAGCCACCAGTGAAGCCCTATAATGTATGCAACTGATCTTCAAACGTTTCCCCCCAAAACTGCACATATACAGCGTGAGAAAGGAACGGGGGAGGAGAGCATGCTCCAACACGTGTCACTGTGCATGTTCACGAAGGAGAGAACAAATGTTCACGACAGGGAATCTGGGTTAGGGTACTGGGGTGTTCTTTGTCCTTTTTTTATTTTTGCAATGGTTTACTTAAAATTATTTAAAAAATTTTTAATCAGAACTCTTCAAAATTTCATCAGCAAACAAGTATACTAACTTACACTACACGCTACCAATCTGCTGGGTACAGACAGCGTTTTGTGTACTGGTATGATTTAGATTAGATGGTAAAATGGAGCCCATTCTCTTATCGCCACTGACTACAATACCATTATCCCTGCACAATGGGTTCTTAACTCTTCCTTTCAATCATTTCCCTTTTTCTGATTCAGTTCACTTCTCTTTGGAAGTCAGCTGAATAATCAGTGGGGGGGGGGGGCATAAAGGAATTTCATAAAATTTATCCAAGGCAAAAGTTATTCCATCATCTGTCTGAGATAGTCTGTCTAGATCCAAACTTTATAAATGTAAATAATTATTGAAGTAATCAATTTCAGTCCCAGCAATTGAGCGTTTTGATCGGACAGTATAATTAAAAAAAGAGAAGCTGATAATAGTTCCAGACTCTCACATATCTACAGAAGACATTTGTTATCGGTATCTTACATTAAATCTGGTAATACTAGCATACGGTTAATGCATTAAAATCAATTATTACTTCCATAAATAGAAAATATAACCTAAAACATGAACCATTCAGTGAGCTACTTTTTAAAAGATTGTTTACTTCAAAACATATAGCTTACAAAAAAAAAAAAAAATCCCTCTGAAAATAATTTGTCATCAAAGCACAGGTAAAAGTGAAAGAAGGATTAGAATTACACTGAATGATATAAAGATATAAAAGCATGTCTTCATACCGGTGGCAAAGATCCTGGAGGCACCTGGTACATCTGAACAGGGGGTGCGGAGGGCGGAGGATGGGAGGGATGGGCTGGTATCTGGCACTGCTGCAGCTGCGGTGGTGCAATGTACGGATTAGCCCTGCTGCTTACAGCCGTGTGGCGATATGGATTGTATCCTTGTTGGGGTGTTCCTTGTGGTGGGCTCCCAAAATTCGAAGGAGGGAGATTACTAGGCTGAGAAGGCAGATAAGGATTTATTCCCATTTGTGAAGCAGGTGGAGCACCATATTGCGCCTTCGAAATGGATGATGAAAATGCATTCGACATATCTTGGGATCCAGTTGTAAAAGGCAGAGCCGTTGGAGGCTTGGAATAGGCTGACTGTCCAGCTGATGCTGCTGCAGTTGTTAACGGGGACTGTCCAATATTCCCAAAAGGATCACTACTGCTTGATACCTGAGAGAAGTAACTAAATGTCTGTGGGGTAGACGTGTGAGCAGAAGTCTGCCCAAGGAAGCTGTCCTCCTCACCCACATCAGTGGAATCCTCTGCAAGGGAACAGGAGTGCACATGGTTTAAAGGGATGCTGTCACTCTGTGCATAAGATTCTATATGGCAGGTCTAGCAATTATACCTCTTATTTTGTTGTTCAAACTTACCCTTCTGCCTTAAAGACAATAATGAAAAACTTGTTTTTTCCTTTGAAATGAAAAACTAGAAAATACCAGTAAGAAACAACAAAAGGAGGGAAACCTTGCAATTCATTCATAAGCTCACCTCCCAGGACAATCACTGTTAATGCTGTTAGTATGTTGATACATACCTTTCCGTACTTTTAAAACAAATGTAAATAGTTACATACTATTTATTTGGTAGGTATGTATAAATTATGTAGACATATTTGTATATAACCCTGGTTTCCTGCATTCCTGCAGATTCTTTACCATCTGAACCACCAGGGAAGCCCATATTTGTACACAGGAGAATTTCTCAAAAAGTGCAAACAAAATTTGTACCTACTAGTTTTAGATGTTATTTTGAACAATTTTTTTTCCTAGTAAGAAACAATTCAAACATTATTCCGCTACCCAAATACACAGAACTTTATTTATACAGTTACGACAAGAAACTAAAGTAGAGATATCAACTCTGTTGACAAGAAGAGGTGTGTCAGGGCTCTTACCTACAAAGCACTCATTATACAAATGAACATGAGGTGCTGGCATTCCCGAAGCAAAGTAGGTCAACCATTCATTACCATCCCTAAAACCACACGTATCACAACCAGGTAATTCGTCATTAGAGAATGCCAATCACTAAAAAAAGTCATTTCTAACAAAGGGAAGGTCTCCTCACTTCCCTTTGCCAAACTTGATCTTCACTGTGGGTATTCTTGGCACCAAACTATGTTATTTTATCCTCTCTTTTGCTACCAAGTTGTAAAATAATATTTTCCTTCTACACGGCCTAAAAAGTCCTGTCTAGTTTTCCTTAGTAAACTCTTAAAGAGTCTTTAGCTTGGACCATCACCTTTCTCTTACTAATCTTTTCTTTCTCCCATCTCAACCCCTTATCTTCAAATCTCTCTAATCTCCCACCACTGGAGGCACAGAGCAGATCAGAACAGTGGAGCCCTTCCCAACACACAGGCAGGCTGTGGTCCCTGTCCTTGAGACCTGCCAAAGTGTGGCCTTTCAAGCTCTGAGCTCCTTCTTGACTTCTACTGCTGAATGTGGCCTTCAGCTGTTAGGTTGCTCCCAGTTATATTTCACACATCAATTTAACTGAGATACTCCACTATTCAAAATACCCCTCTGAACTGTTTCTTGGTAATTAAAACATCATTTCCTGAGCAAGGCCCCCTTTCTACTTGTATCATTCTACTTCTCTGATACATTTCTGGTTCCTATGCTCTCTCTCCATTCCGATGAACCTCACCTGGACTCAGACTTAGTCCATCTCTCACCACCTGAAAGCAGGGGGAAAACCTCTGTGGTGTCCCCTTCATCCTTTAAAGCAACTTGGGATCAATCTGATACAAGAAACTTTTCTCTGATTAGCATCATTTACAAACAAAATACTGAGCTCAACAAGCTGCCAGTCTCACCTCAGGGGCACTTTCTAATTACATGTGGACACCTTTGGCATCAAGACCCGGATCTTTAATAAGCGCCTGTATACTTGTGACACTCCCAACTCTGTCCCAAACTGAGACTGATCGTATGTGTCCCAGAGCCTATTTTCCAACTGCTTCCTCAATACTTTTGGCAGGTTCAGACACATACATCTCAAGCTTAGTAAACCTAGACTGAATCTATCATCTTAACTGTCCCCCTTCACGTGCTCCGTTTACAATCTCACCACCTCAACGGCTGTCTACCAACATCCATCCAGACATTAAAACCAGAAATCTCCTCTCTTCCTCTCTGAGACTCCTCCCTCTCTCCCATTTAATCATTTAGATCTTCAATTAAAGAAGTAAGTACACAGTATCTATTATATGCCAGGTGGAGCTGTATCTTAAAAACTGAACACAGAAAGAGCCTGTACACTGGACAGTCTGCCCCTCAGTGAGTCATTAAGTCCCAACAATCTGATGGTGTAAAAATCTCTTACTTCTGTTTCCTGCTCTTCACACCCTACGTGGCTGACCAGGGCTAGAGTGGCACTCGCTCCTCCCTGACTCACAGTGGCGTCCAGATTGGACACTTCTGCTACAGTCAGCTTTACTCTGGTGCAATCTCAGATCTCCAGTCTTTCTGAAACACATCTCTAATGTCACTGCCCTGTTTAGAACCCTTCAAGGGCACCCGCACACCACACAGGATGTACTATGAACTCCTCAATGTGCTGTATGAGGCGCTTCCTGACCTGGTTCCCCCACTAACCACTTGAGCCACTCCCCCACCTTCACTCTAGTCACATGGACCTGGGGGGGCAGGGGCAGGGGGACTGGCCAAGAGGGAAAGAGTTGGGGGAGAGAGAGAGAATGTGAGCATCTACCTCGAAATCCCACCAAATCTGCAGGTTTCTCTCACACCTTCAGACTTTTACATATGCCTGTCTCCCCAGACTCCCTAATTTCTATGTATCCTTCAACACTCAGCTCAAGAATCACCTTCTCTGTAAAGTTCTGAAGGTCTAAGGGATGTCCACTCCCTGGTCAGACAGCCTGACAGCCACAGCTCCCACAGCAGCCTATCACAAACCTTTCCAGCCATCACAAACCTGGACCACAACTACTTACACAGCTGGGTACAGACAGCGTGTCTGTAAAAATGTGCAGTCACTGGGGACAATGCTATCTGCTCCTCTCTGTCTCTCTGACACCTGGAACCGGGCCTGGCAAACAAGCTGCTCAATCCAGGTTTGCTGAGTGAATGAAAATGCTTCCTGTAGGCCTCTTTCACTGACATTGATTCATCGCTGCTTCCACTGCCACAGGTTCTCCTTTTGTCTCTGGAAATTCACTGAATGGACTTCCAATGATCAACTCTTTTTTAAAGGTAGAAAAACATTTGTTTAAGAATTTTAGTTCTAAAACTTATTAATTTTCTTATTAAAAAATAAACCATCTCCAAGAAACAACAGCTTTCAAGACAGGTAAGTTACCCTGTACTTGACAAGGAAGATGTTTACCATTTATTGACAGTGACAGGCACGAACAAAATATTTTAAAGGAACATGGGCATGAACCAAACATTTTTGAAGCAGAGGATGATAAAAGAACCCCATGTACAGCCTTATTTATTCCTGCAACCTCCAAAAGCATTCTGCTCCAGCCATGCTGGTCCTCCACCAAAAATGGCAATGTGGAACCTTTCAGCCACACTATCAAAATGAGACAAACATATTCCTAACTCCCACCCTTTCACTCATACAAGTTTCTATAGAAAAAAATCTGCCTACAGCATACCAGGCCGTGTTCTAGGTATAAGTTCCAGCTCTCTCATGGAGCTTACATGCTAGTGGGACAAGATAAACAAAGACGTGGACATGTCAGGTGGTAAGCACCAAGAAACACGACACCAGAGAAGACCCATCGTGTGCTGTTCCGGTTCGCCCTTTGTCACCGCTCCATGAAACTCTCCTTGGTCCTCCAAATAAGAATAAATTATTCAACAGAAAAATATTCACCATTTACTGAGGAGCTATGTGCTGGGCACTAAACAAGATCCTAGAAATAAAAAGGTAAATAAGTCACAGCTGCAAACTTCACATAGCTCACAGCCCAAACAAACAGGCAGACATGTTTAGTTTACAAACGTTTATGCAACATGATGTGCCAGACGCTATATTCAGTGCTTCACAAAAATCAATTCAATTCTCATAACAGCCCTGGGAGGCTGTACATGTATGGAAAAGGAAGCACAGAGAGGTGAAGTAACATGCCTGAGGTCACACAGCAAGTTACTGCCAGGGCTAGGGTTGGAATACAGTCTGTGCTCCTAAACACCAGCTCTGGGTTATGCCGCATTCTCATGAAAACGCAAGCTCCATAGACACTAATAAAGATACGTACAAAATGCTAAGGTGCACATAGGAATGGGTACCTAAGAGAACAAGCAAGAGCTTCTAACAGAAAATGAGGCACGGCCTTGAAAGATGACTGTGTTCTGTATCTCTGCTTTGCAAGTATTACGAGTCTATCCTAAGAGATAGTCTACTGTATCCGAGGAGAGGGGGCAATAATTTATTCTGCCTTCCCTGCAAGCACCTGGCTCACCAGTAGATGTTCAACAAAAACGTGAGGAATGGCCAGTGCAGGAGCTGCCAGCACTTGAACAGTCCCTTCGACGAAGAGCTTGACCCCGCCCCCAAGACCCCAAAGTCCCCAAGCTACTCAAATCTGGCCACTAACGGCCCTGACAAGGTATCGGAGGGTCGGATCCAGGCAAAGGAAAACCTCTTGTCCGACCCTTCACCTCAAGCCCCCCGCCCACACTTGCCCAACCAGATCTCCATCTCCTTACTACCTCCAGGCAAGAGTAGGGAGGCCGAGGCAGCGGCGGCTTGGGTGACTGGGATAAAGGGCACGTTGAAGCTGAACTCCGTGGCCGAGGAGGAGAAAAGTAAGTTAGTGCCCGACGAGGAGGCCGAGGCCGCGCCACCGCCGCCGTTAGGTTTCCTCTCAGCCATGGCTGCGGCCCACCGTCCGTTACACGTCTACAGGCGGCCGGTGCGGAACCACCGGCCGGAAACTGAGCGCAGTCGGAGCCAACACACTTCCGCACTTGCGCACAAGGGCCGGAAGTCCGGGCGGCCGCTCGGCTTCCCTTTGCCTTCTCCAACGGTGCCGCCAGAAAGCAACATGGCCGCGCCGGCTTCGCGCCCGGGTCCTCGCACGTGACAACCTCGGCCACTGCCCGGGCGGGGCTGGAGGCGGAGGCCGAGGTTGGGGCTGGAGCGTGGCCAATAGGGTGCTTCTGTTTGTGAATCAAAGTACGAATCGACAGTGCAAGTCTCGGGTTGTGGGGGGCGCTCTGTGCTTCCATAAAGTACCCACAGGAGCATTTAACTAGGTAAGATTTTGAGGAACTGCAAATGCCCGCAAGTGTAGGTAACAGATGGCTAGCAGACCAAGGGAGGACTAGAGGTGCGTGGGCCATTTGTAGCCAAGGTATAGACCAACTCACCCGCTCTAACCAAATACCAGCATCTTACCCATCCACACGTCTTTCTGCACTGAACTGAATTCTTGTCATTGGTCCAGAAATTGAAATGGTAAAACTTAGTGGATATTGCTACAGAAAATACGCCAGAGGATTTCTCATTTGTTAGCTAATAATGTCTCGTGAATGCAAGATCTGCGGAGAAACCCCTGTAGTTTTTACCTGCTGCTGCTGTCTGTTGGAGAATAAATTTTGGATGGTTCTTTGTTTTCACCAGAAGGAAAAAAAAAAGAAATGGTAAAACTTTTAAAGATTTTAAGCCAAAACGAAGAAAAAAGTTTAAAAGCGAAAAGAGGGAATTGACGTTTGGGTGTGTGACTTTTTAACAGCTTTTAACACACTGTAGTGGTGGTGATGGTTTAGTGGCTAAGTCGTGTCCACCTCTTTACCCACCTACAATAATCTGACTAGTTTAATCCTAAAATACACTGTGGATGATTTGGATATGATTGTTATCTTTCCTATAAGTTAGATTATGAAGGAAAAAAATAACGTAACTTCTTGGAGGGTGGGAGAAAGCGATAGAAGAAACCCCAAAGGAAGCGTTGAAATAATGAAACTATCATGTCCCTCTGTTGTTCACACCAGTTCAGTTCAGTCACTCAGTTGTGTCCAACTCTTTGCGACTCTATGGACTGCAGCACACCAGGCTTCCCTGTCCATTACCAACTCCCAGAGCTTGCTCAAACTCATATCCATCGAGTCAGTGATGCCATCCAACCATCCCATCTTCTGTCCTCCCCTTCTCCTCCTGCCTTCAATCTTTCCCAGCATCAAGGTCTTTTCCAATGAGTCAGTTCTTCGAAACAGGTGGCCAAAATATTGGAGCTTCAGTTTCAGCATCAGTCCTTCCAAAGAATATTCAGGACTGATTTCCTTTAGGATAGACTGGTTGGATCTCCTTGCAGTTCAGGGGACTCAAGAGTGTTCTCCAACACTACAGTTCAAAAGGATCAATTCTTTGGTGCTCAGCTTTCTTTATAGTCCAACTCACATCCATACATGACTATTGGAAAAACCATAGCTTTGGCTAGATGGACCTTTTTCGGGAAAGTAATGTCTGCTTTTTAATACAATACCTGTTTATTACTTAATTTAATAACTACTTCATGTGCTTACTGTCAAAAGAAAAAAAAAAGCTAAGGAAAGCACTGAAGGGTGCCATGGGTTGTTGGTACATGTGACTAGGCCACGCAGGTCTGTTAATTGGCATTTATATGGAGGAGGAATTAACTTTTCATATCTTCATGATAGGCAGTGGTACAAGTTAAAGCAGGGTACCCACCAGGCTTCCCAGGTGGCAGTAATGGTAAAGAACCCACCTGCCAATGCAAGAGACATAAGAGACGTGGGTTTGATCCCTGGGTGGGAAAGATCCCCTGGAGGAGGGCATGACAACCCAGTCCAGTATTCTTGCCTGGAGAATCCCATGGACAGAGGCACCTGGCGGGCTACAGTCCATAGGGTCACAAAGAGTCAGACACGACTAAGTGACATTGCATGCATGCTTGCACCCACCAGGCTGGGAGGAGATGTCAAGTCCTTGAGAATATAGTTCTGGGTGACAAAAGATTTATATCTCAAAGGGGCAGAAAGAAGATTTATAGTTGCTGCCTTTCTAAAGTAACTACTTAAAGGAGGTTCAGGGGCCTATATACCTACCACCTGGTTTAGGTTGGAACTGTCAATTCTCCCTGCAGTGTTGAGCTTTCTCATGCAGGCATTTTAAGGGGGACAGGGTTCATCCTGGGGACATGGCCTTAAGCTGTTAGTAGCCATGGTAGAGTTTGGTCAAGGGGTCTTTGCCATTACTGTGGGTGGTCAAGGCGGTATACTAGGGGTCTTTGCCATACTGTGGGTAGTCAAGGTGGTATACTAAATGCTGGGGATACCATGGTATATAAGATAGACACAGGACCTTTCCTTCTTGCAGCTTACAGTCTGGTCAGGAAGACAGACAACTAAACACACAATAACAATAAAGTGTGATGAAAGTGATAATGTAAGATTTCCAGAAGTGTCTTATGTGGAATATTGACACCATCAGGAGAGGGAGTTGTAACCTTTCTAGGGGAGAGAGAGCAAGTATTTAGAACAATCAGACCACCAACAAACGACTTACCTTGTCTGGAGCCACATGAAAGACTTTCCTGAAGAAAACATATTTAAGTTGACACCTGAAAGTGAATGAGTAGAAGTTAACCAGAAAAGCTGGAGGAGAGGGGTTGGAGGATGTGGTAAGAGACAATTAACAGATAAAATTACAGTATGTAGGGATGCCTTAAGATGCCATATTTGAGTGTAATAAAAGAAACCCGAGTTACAGCATGGCTAAAGCCCAGTGAGCAAATGGGAGAAAGCTGAGAAATAAGAATGAAAAGTAGATCAAGGCCAGCTGATACACGGTCCTTACAAGTTAAGAACAAAAGGGACTGAAAGAAAGGTTTAGAGGAGGGTGGAGAAATAATAACATTTGTTCTGCAGAAAGTTCACTCTGACTTCAGTGTAATAAAATAGATAAGGAAAGAGCAAGCCTTGAGAGTAGGAAGAACAGTTGGCAGCCTGCTGCAGTGACCAGCTGAGCAATGATGGTGACTCAAATGAGCAGTTGCAGTCGGAATGAACAGAAATAGGAGTGATTTCTGGGCAAAGATGTCAGACTGAGCAGCTGGATCTTCATTTTCTTCCTAAAACTCTGTTGAAAGCACAAACAGGTTTGTTTGATTTTTTGTTGTTATTGTTTGTTTTTTTAGGCATACACCTGTAAGGATGAGGAGAATGTAGGAAGATTTGACAGCAACAAGATTTTGGAAGGCACCAAAAAAGAAAGAAAAAAAAAGGGCAAGTAGTAGATGATTTAGCAAACCAGTAATGGGGAGAGCTCAAAGGCAATATTATTTGCACCATAGGATCACCAAAAGGTGTAAGACCTGATAACCTCAGGCACTTCTGGAAGTGGCAGTCCAGTGCAAAACAGAGGTCCTGGAATTAGGAGGATTTAAAACTGTTTAAACAGATCCCCTCCCCCAGCTCTCAGTAACTAGACCACTGACCATCCCCCTTAAAGAAAAAAGACTGACTTTTCCCTTCTGGACCAGGTAAAACAGAAGGAAGATTAAGCAAATATGTGCATATTAAGTAATAAAACACTCTTTTCCACAACACTAGACTGTAGTCTGCCAGGTTCCTCTGTCCATGGATTTCCCAGGCAAGAATATTGGAGTGGATCGCCATTCCCTCCTTTAAGGGATCTTCCCCACCCAGGGATCAAACCTGGGTCTCCTGCATTACAGGCAGATTCTTTACTGTCTGAGCCACCAGGGAAGCCCAAAGCAGGAGGAAGATTGAGCAAGTATGTACATACTGAGTAACAAAACACTCTTCCACAATCCCAGCCCAATTTTTCACTTAGCTCCCAAAACACTAGCTGCCAGGTCTTCAACCTCTCGGCAGGAGATTAGAAGACTCTTCTTGGGGTCATGTGAACAGAACATCTAGAGATAATTAAATCAGGGCTCCCCAGTAAGAGCCCAGGCAGCATATGTTGTGCTCAGTTGTTCAGTCGTATCCAGCTCTTTGCAGTGCCATGGACTGTAGCCCGCCAGGCTCTTCTGTCCATGGAATTTTCCAGGCAAGAATACTGGAGTGGGTTGCCGTTCCCTCCTCCAGAGGATCTTCCAGACCCAGGGGTCAAACCTGCGTCTCCGGCATTGGCACACAGGTTCTTTACCAGTGAGCCACCTGGGAAGCCCAGGCAGATCACCCCATAATTCAGCTCACAGTCAGCTAGTCCAGGACACACCTGCCACTAGCCCAAATGTCTCTTCTTGGCCACTGATTTGGACATCTGGCCTCAATTCAGCCAAAAATGAACCCCAAGTGCTCGAGAGCCTCTGGTGGTTCCTGCACCCTGCCCCCACTCTTACTATTTGCTCCTGCAAATGCACCTCCTGCAATCAGAGCTGATGCTCCTGCTGCCCCGTGGGTAACGCCAAGTGTGCCCAGGGGTTCATCTGCATACGGGCGGCAGAAATGGGCCACTGTTGAGCCCAATGTTGGGAAAGCCTGATCCCAGATGTAAATAGAGAAACACCTACGAATCTCCACTTACAATTTTTTATCCTACTACCCAAACCCTCTTGCTACATTCCTATTTCCATGAAATATTTGTATAAATATTTTTATAAAAATTAATGCTTTTGAACTGTGGTGTTGGAAAAGACTCTTGAGAGTCCCTTGGACTGCAAGGAGATCAAACAAGTCAATCCTAAAGGAAATCAGTTCTGAATATTCATTGGAAGGATGGATGCTGAAGCCGAAGCTCCAATACTTTGGCCACCTGAGGTGAAGAACTGACTCATTTGAAAAGACCCTGATGCTGGGAAAGAATGAAGGCAAGAGGAGAAGGGCACAACAGAGGATGAGATGGTTAAATGGCCTCACCGACGCGTTGTACATGAGTTTGAGAAAGCTCCGGGAGTTGGTGATGGACAAGGAAGCCTGGCATGCTGCAGTCCATGGTGTTGCAAAGACTCGGACACGACTGAGCGACTAAACTGATTCATATAAAAATAAACTCATTTAGACAAAAAATAACCACCAGACCCATTTACCTGCTCTGAGCTCCCAAACACCTTTTTAGTCCCCATACTTTTTTTTTCAGGCATTCATTCAGCAAATACTATTATGTGAACTTGCCCTTGTGCCAGACATGGGAGATACAAGAATGGCCAGACCAGCAGAGTCCTGACAGTTCACACACTAGGGAGCAGCAACCCTCTCTTCCACACTCACGTCCACCTGGCAAGGCAGGTAAACGGGGGACAAGACAAGCGACTGGAGGGAAAGTGTGCTAATTTCTGATTCAGGGAACACAGAGCAACAGGAGGACAAAGTGGAACATAAAAACGGAGATACCCAGCAATTAGACGGAGAAGGCAATGGCACCACACTCCAGCGTTCTTGCCTGGAGAATCCCAGGGACAGGGGAGCCTGGTGGGCTGCCGTCTATGGGGTCGTACAGAGTCGGCCATGACTGAAGCGACTTAGCAGCAGCAGCAGCAATTAGATAGATGGCTCTAAAACTGAAGAAAGAAGTCCGGGCTTAAAATGAGACGTAAGAGGCATCAGCTCACATGTGACTGATTTGGAAATTGGGGGAAGTGGGCAAAGAGCCTCATGCTCTGTCAATGTCAGAATGGCCATTCTTTTGGAGGAGGGCTTGTGTTACTTTCTATACAAGGTGACATGCTGGGTATTAATTCAGGCTGACAGGTGTGATCAGAAGAAGCACAGGTGGGAGGCAGTCCCCACACTTTAAGTATATTTACCACATGATTGAGAAGAGTCATTAACCTGAAAGACAGTGATCCAAACATAACCCACAAAAGGAACAGGAAATGGTAATTTAGAAGAAATAACCCACACAGGAAGGCAGGGACTTTTAAAAAATCTATCAGTAATATCTTCAGAGGGATCTGCAACCAAGAAACAGGATCAAGGTGCTGTTTAAGAAAGAAAAGAAATATTTAGGGAACAAACAAGAAAGTGAGGATAAGGAAAATAAATACAAGAAATGTTCTCAAAAAGGGAAACAAAAAGACAAACAGATGGAAGCTAGGCGAGAAACCTAGAAAATTAGAGTACCAAGCAAGAAAAGCCAGTATTTGCATTTTAAGAGCTCTGCTAAAAAAGACAGAACATGCAGGGGAGGGAATCATCAAGAAAAAAATTATTTCCAGAAATTAAGGGTACAAGTTTCCAAATTAAAAGGGTTTAATGGGACTTCCCTGGTGGTCCAGTGGTTCAGACTTTGCCTTCCAATGCAGGGGGTGTGGGTTCGATCTCTGGTCAGGAAGCCGAGATCCCACATGCCTCATGGTCAAAAAACCAAAACATAAAGCAGAAGCCATATTGTAATAAATCCGATAAAGACTTTAAAAATGATCCACTAAAAAAAAAAAACCTTTGGGCTTCCCTGGTAGCACTGCTATGTTCCGTTACTCAGTAGTCTCCAACTCATTGCAACCCCATGGACTGTAGCCTGCCAGGCTCCTCTGTCCAAGGGATCCTCCAGGCAAGAACACTGGAGTGGGTTGTCATTTCCTTCTCTAGGGGATCATCTCGACCCAGGGATTGAACTCTCATCTCGTGTCTCCTGCATTGGCAAGCAGATTCTTTACCACTAGCACCACCTGGAACAGGAGATAGATCTCTGGCCCGGGAAGATTCCATAAGCTAAGAAGCAACTAAGCTCACACACGGCAACTACTCAGCCCTTGTACTGCAACTACTGAAGGCCACATGCCTAAAGCCCGTGCACTGCATGAAAAGTAGCCCCCACACGCCACATCTAGGAAAGCCCGTGCAAAGCAAGGAAGACCCAGCACAGCCAAAAATAAAAATTTTTTTTAAATCTTAAAAAAGGATGGGTGGGGGGTTTCAGTATCCAGCACAATAGCTGAAAAAACACACATCGGAGCACAGGAGACAAAAGATCCATACAGATTCCAGAAGGATAAAAACAGGTCAAATGCAAAGAAATTCAGCTCCTGAAAGAGTTACCTCTCAAGCAGACTTTCTAAGAATATGATGGAGGGGCTCCACCAAAAATAAAGGAATAAGGCTAAGTCTTCCTATATGGGCTGCAAGTAACAGGATATCCAACACAGGTGTACAGGGTAATTCAAGCACATTCCCAAACAAAAAGACCCATAAATGCAATGGTTCAAACAAATATTCCTTTCTCACTCACACAAGAGTACATGTTGGTGACCAGCTTTTGTCTCCAACATAGCACTTCTGAGGCTGCCCCCCCAAGGCAATCAAAAGAGGTGAGGTCAGTTCAGAGACAAATGTCCCATGTTGTTTTCCTGGCCACACTGTGAGGTGTGTGGGATCATAGTTCCCCAACCGGGATACAACCTGTGCCCCCTGCAGTGAAAGCACAGAGTCTTAACCACTGGACCACCACAGAGTCCAAATGTCCCTTCTTAAGAGAAGTGAGACAGAAGTTAACACACATCACTTTTGGTCACATTCTGCTAGTGTGGACTTCTACAAAAGGCACTCCCTTTAGCTGCAAGAAGAGCTGGGAAATACATCCACACTTGGGTAGCCACAATTCTGGTGACTACAATTCTGTAACAATGGAGGAAGAAGGTTTTGGTGGGCAAATGACAATTGCCATGGCAGTCTATCCCCCTGGGCACCATTTACCAAGCCTTCTTCCCAAATGGAACATACTCGTGCCCCAAGGGTGGCAACCAGCTTCCTTCAGCTTCAAAGTCCAGGATCTCGGGGCAGCTCAGCTTTCCCCAGTGATTCTGGATGTGGTTCCTCAGGAGCTGTGACTACGAGACACTCAATAGATGACTGTGGAGCAAGAACAGGGTAACTGCAATGGAGACTCCCACTAGGAATCAAAGAGGAATGGAAAGCACAGTAATCCCTGTTTCATAGAAATGATTGAGTCCTTCTAGGCAAAAACTGAAAATACCCTTGCCCTGACAGTGGAGAATGTTTGTGGTTAGTCCTGGCTGTCTTTGGTTTGGTTTTCTGTAAATAACACCCCCATCCACAGTCCTTCCTGGCCCTGGCTTTGCCCTCTGGGGGGCTTCTCCTTGACTATGGTCATCCAAGGCCATAAGTGAAGTAGCATTGGGAAGTACATCCTCGTTAGGGGCAGTACAGCTTTGGCAGCTTACTTCCTGTTGATATGAGTTTGAAGCCTGAAACTTGCTTTCAGGCTTAAACAGTTACAGACTCTTTCAGGCCAACCCCTGGTTTGCCGTTTCCAGTAAGTAACTTCCATGTCTGACCTGAGCTCTTTTTTTTCTCTGAGCCTAACGGTGGTTACTGTGGCTTCCCTGATAGCTCAATTGGTAAAGAATTTGCCTGCAATGCAGGAGACCCCAGTTCAGTTCCTGGGTTGGGAAGATTCCCTGGAGAAGGGATAGGCTTACCCACTCCAGTATTCTTGGGCATCCCTTGTGGCTCAGCTGGTAAAGAATCTGCCTGCAGTGCGGGAGACCTGTGTTCCATCCCTGGGTTGGGAAGATCTCCTGGAGAAGGGAAAGGGTACCCACTCCAGTATTCTGGCCTGGAGAATTCTAAGAACTGTATAGTCCACTGGGGGTCACAAAGAGTCGGTCACGACTGAGCAACTTTCACTTTGACTTTCAATGGTGGTTAACTTGAGGTCATTTAAAACCAAGTACAATCTTTGCTACGAAGCTAGATTCTTTTGTTTACCTGAGAAGTCTTAAAGGATTGATCCTTGAAAACACCTTTGAATAAATTCTCCTTGAGTTTGAATACCACACTGATTATTTTTTTTCAATCCAGGAAGGCCCCAATTTCTTCTGTGCTTATAGCTCTCCTGATCTTATAGCTGTGCCCAGCTGTGGTTACTAAGCATTAGAAATGTGGCTATTTGAATTGAGATGTGCTGTCAGTATATAATACACTCTGGATTTTGAAGAATTAGTTTTAAAAAAGATAATAGTCTTCACATGGATCATTTGTACAGATTACGATATTTTTATATGTTGGGTTAAAGTGAAAGTTGCTCAGTTGTGTCTGACTCTTTGTGACTCCATGGACTATACAGTCCATGGAATTCTCCAGGCCAGAATACTGGAGTGGGTAGCCTTTCCCTTCTCCAGGGGATCTTCCCAACCCAGGGATCGAACCCAGGTCTCCCACATTGCAGGAGGATTCTTTACCAGCTGAGTCACCAGGGAAACCCATACTGGGTTAAATATATTATTGAAATTAGTGTTACCACTCTGTGCCAGAGCAATGTCGTTCTTTTTCTCTCCATTGAAAGGACTATTTATCCTTTTAAATGTATTCAGAAAGTCAGCTCATTTAAAAAAAAAAGTGTTACTTTTTAAAATTTAACTTTTAAATTCCATATGTGGTTTGCACAATGTATCTGGGAGACTGAATACACTAACAATGGCCAGACCACATTTAACAGTAGCACTCTGACCCATATCCTCTGACAGCAGAGCAATGGGTTGGTAAGTGCCAGCTTTCCTATTTGTTCCCCTCACTCCCCAGAAAATAGGGATGGTTAGAAATTCCTCCTTGGAAATTCCCTGGCAGTCCAGTGGTAAGCATTTGGCGCTTTCACTGCAGGGGCCTAGGTTCAGTCCCTGGTTAGGAAACTAAGATCCTGCAAGCCGTACAGCATGGTCACAAAAAAAAAAAAAAATTACTCCTTCCTTTTGTTTTCTAAGAAAGGGCCAACTGTAAAGGACCATCTTGCTCTTGCACGTTCCAAAATAAGACTAACCCCATCCTCAGTGACTCTTTTATAAAATCTCCAATTTTAACCCTTTAAAATGTTCCTGAGGGACGTCACTGGTGGTCCAGAGGTTAAGAATCTCCCTGCCATTGCAGGAGACGTGGGTTCATCCCTGGTCCTAGAAGATTCCACATGCCTTGGGGCAAGTAAGCCTGAGCACAACTATTGAGCTCACGTACCCTAGAGCCTGTGCTCTGCAACAAGAGAAGTCACCACCACAATGAGAAGCCTGCTCACTGCAACTCGAGTTGTCCCTGCTCGCTGCAACTAGAGAAACTTTGTGTACAGCAACAAAGACCCAGTGCAAAAAAAAAAAACCTCTCCTGAATGTGTGTTCTCTCTATTGCAACAGCCTGAATAAATGATCTCCTGCATTCCCTGGGGCATTTTGTCTTTCATCTATTGTCATCCACTATCCAACCAGTAAACTAGAGCCACGGTATGTATTTTCTCTTTGTTATGGTAGCACATCACTTCTGAAAGTAATTTCTGTATTATTTAGAGTAATGCTAGCAGCTGTAAAAGAGCTATCTCAGAATGCAATGTTCATATGAAAATCTAGGCTGGCTTTAGCACAAGGTCATTCTAGACGTCACCATCCCATCCATCAAGAAAGAACAAAGAACATATCCAAGGCCAAATTCTTAAGAAATTGAAGTGGAAGTTCCAGATATACTTTCCCTCGTGCTTCTTTGGTAAACCTAGTCATATAGCCCTGCCTAGCATCAAAGAAGGCTGGGAAATGTAGTTCCTAGCCAGGCAACCAACCTCTCCTACACTTCGTAGCTAGGAAATGCAGTTCTTCCCAGGACAACCCTTCTACAACCCTGAAAGGAGAAAACATATTTTTTTGAAGTCTCAATGAAAAGATGAATCCTAAAGAAGAAACTCTTTAGGATAATGGTGGCAGGAGATCCTAAGAAGACAGTTTTGCACCAGAAGTAGAGGGCAACAAACCAGATTGTAATAGGACAGAGGACTTTGGGAAAGATGTCCAAGAAAATAATGTATATAAAATACCTGATGTGACTTCCCTGGGGAAGTGATTAAGAATCTGCTTGCCAATGCAGGGGACACAAGTTTGATACCTGCTCCAGGAAGATTCCATATGCCACGGGGCAGCTAAGCCCACAATCACTGACCCTGCACACGCTGAAGCCTGTGTTCTACCACAAGAGAAGCCACCGCAATAAGCTCACACGCCTCAACTAGAGAGGAGCCCCCGCTTGCCACAATGAAGACCCAGAGCAGCCAAAATTAAAATTAATTAATTAATTAAAAAATACTCAATGTGTCTATTTAGAAAGGAGATTGAAGCAATTGATGGAAAGTATGCATTATCCATTCAGCAACTATTTATTGCACATCTATGACATCAGACACTGTTCTAGGTACTTAGGAACAATACAGCATAAAAATACCAAAAACACTGCTTCAAAGATCTCATGATCTAGTGGAAATTTCAGTGCACCTGAGGTTGAATTCATGCTAAGTATATAGAAAATAAGCAAATGTTTAAAAGAAACTTTTATCCCATCCTGGAGGCAGTGACATTTAATTCTTTCTGCTGATTGTTTCAATATTTCTGCATTTTCAAATTAACATTATATTGTCATTTCTGATTTTTCCTTTTTTTCTCCTTTGAATTATGTGTTGACTTCCCAGGTTTAAGATGGAGTTTAAGTCTTCTTTATCCTATCACATATATGAATCCTATACATCCTCATCAATTAGCTTCCTGAAGTTAAATTATAATGTTGCTTAGATAAATATTCTAATTTAACATTATTATGCTGTTAAATACTCTTGAGAGCTTTGTCATGACATAAATTGTGACTTAATTTTCTATTCAAGCTTTTGTTTTCCTAGCCTTAAGACTTGGAATAATTTTTCCTCATGCATTTCACCTAGCTATGCAGAATACATCATGAGAAACGCTGGGCTGGAGGAAGCACAAGCTGGAATCAAGATTGCCGGGAGAAATATCAATAACCTCAGATATGCAGATGACACCACTCTTATGGCAGAAAGTGAAGAAGAACTAAAGAGCCTTTTGAAGAAAGTGAAAGAGGAGAGTGAAAAAGTTGGCTTAAAGCTCAACATTCAGAAAACTAAGATCATGGCATCCGGTCCCATCACTTCATGGGAAATAGATGGGGAAACAGTGGAAATAGTGTCAGACTATTTTTTTGGGCTCCAAAATCACTGCAGATGGTGATTGCAGCCATGAATTTAAAAGACGCTTACTCCTTGGAAGGAAAGTTATGACCAACCTAGAAAGCATATTAAAAAGCAGAGACATTACTTTGCCCACAAAGGTCCATCTAGTCAAGGCTATGATTTTTGCAGTGGTCATGTATGGATGTGAGAGTTGGACTATAAAGAAAGCTGAGCGCCGAAGAATTGATGCTTTTGAACTGTGGTGTTGGAGAAGACTCTTGAGAGTCCCTTGGACTGCAAGGAGATCCAACCAGTCCATCCTAAAGGAGATCAGTCCTGGGTGTTCATTGGAGGGACTGATGTTGAAGCTGAAACTCCAATACTTTGGCCACCTAATGAGAAGAGCTGACTCATTTGAAAAAACCCTGATGATGGGAAAGATTGAGGGCAGGAGGAGAAGGGGACGACAGAGGATGAGATGGTTAGATGGTATCACCGAATTGATGGACATGGGTTTGGTGGACTCTGGGAGTTGGTGATGGACAGGGAGGCCTGGCGTGCTGCGGTTCATGGGGTCACAAAGAGTTGGATATGACTGAGCAACTGAACTGAACTGAACTGAACTCTTATTTATCTTTCAAGTCCTAGTGAAAATGTCACATTTTCAGGAAATCCCTGAAGGATCCTTTCCCCAAAACCCTCTCTCACTAGACTATATGGTACTATTCATTCCTTTTATAGAACTTTACTTTTTCTTCCCTGGTACCTGTCATGGTTGTAAGTGGATAATTATTCAGTAGTAAGTCTCTCACTGAACTGTATATAACATGAAGGCAGTGGGTCTTTGTTGCAGTCCACGGGAGTGTCTCTTGTTGTGGAACACAGGCTCTAGAGTGCGTGGGCTCAGTAGTTGTAGCCCACCAGCTTAGTTGCCCCTCAGCATGTGGAATTTTAGTTTCCCCACGAAGGATCGAACTTGTGTCCCCTGAATTGGAAGGCAAATTCTTAACTGGACCATCACAGAAGTCCCTTAATGTCCTTAAAAATACAGACTTGAGAGTGGGGGAAGTATGATTGCCAGCAGTGGGAAAAAAATTCTTGCCATAGAGAAGTACTCTTATGGACCTTCCCTTGGCCTTTTAAGTTTTCATAACCACTCATTAGTAGTGTCAAAACATCTTGCCACAGGAAAATTAGAGGGTGAAATTATTCACATTATAAAGTAATTACATTTCAGTAGGATCACAGTGTCTATTAAAGTTAAATCTGAACAATTGTTTACAAATCACTGAATACAGGGAGAAACCAAAAGCTGACGTGTTCTTAGGCACTGCTGAAATGGTGTCCAGCTGCAATTTCATAAACAGCAAATTGAAATTATTGTAATCTAAAAGCAGATGTCCATGACATACATTTAATTTGCATTTTACTGGCCACAAAGCTAAATAGGAGATTTCTCTACTCAATACCAGGAATCTCGAGCCCTTCTCCGCTAAATGAATGAATTAAAGAAGTAGTAATGCCAAATATTTGAAACTGTTTTCTCAGCTCACCCAAACTCACAAGAGCCAGATGTATAGTATAATATGCCAATCACAGTTATTCCCTGGTATCAATTGCAGGGAATTGGTTCCAGGAACACACATTTACAGATGCCCGAGTTCCTTATGTAAAATGGTACGAAATAGTAGAGAGGGCCCTGCGTGACCAGGTCTCCATAGCTTCAGTTTCCACATCCGGGGATTCAACCAGCCTTGACCACCAGATTTAGAGGAATATAATTAGTTCACAGTGACAGATACAAAATAAACCCTTTTGCCCTAAGGAGGGCTTGAGATCTGAGTTCAGTTCTCCAGCTCCCAACTTTCTAGATCGCATTCAGATCATCCTTCTGTTAATACGCTGTTTTTCAGGTTGTGAGAGGGAGGTTTTTCTCCGATATATTCCAGATCTAGGGGCTGTTTCATTACAGAACTTGGATGTTTTCCAAATTTCCTCATTCAAAGGTTACTATTAACCAGATCTTTTCTGTATACAGATGCCACTGTCTTGATTCAGTCGAGGGAAGACTTGCTCCAGTGGAGGAAAGTCACTACATAGGGTTTCTAGCTGCCTGGAGAATCCCAGGGACGGGGGAGCCTGGTGGGCTGCCGTCTTTGGGGTCGCAGAGAGTCGGACACGACTGAAGCGACTTAGCAGCAGCAGCAGGGAACCAAACAAAAGAGTTGCCATTGGCCAAAAAAAAAAAAAAGCACCAAGAGGCGGGACGAGGTGGGCAGACACCAGAGGCGATGTTACCTTCTAATTTTGCCCAGAGATAACTTTGAGGTCTCTTTGCGCTTGTGCTTTTGGACTGTTGCGGTCTCCGACCTGCGCAAGGCCTCGCCACTATAAACAGATAACCAGACTTCGGGAGTGTCTCCTTTCGAGTCTGCAGAGGGACACCGAGCAATACGCAGCCCTCAAGTAACCACGCGGCATGCTCGCGAGGCCGCGCCTGCCCTTCCTCTCGCCCGTCTCCAAGATGGCGACCGCCCTGCCGCCGCTCCGCCGCCGCGGCCCCGCCCCGCCGAGCCCCGCCCCCCAAGGCCGCCCCGCCTCCCCGCCGCGGGGCCGCGCCGCGCGCTCCCGCTGCCCCTCCCCGCACGAGCTCCACCCAGGTCGCCGGCAGCGCGGTCGGCGGCGGCGGCGCCTATTTCCCGCCATTGTGCGAAGTGGAGGCTGGGGGGCCCGCACGCGCCGTCTGCCCGTCGCCTGCAGCGCCTCACAGCCGCCGCCACCGCCGCTGTTCCCTGAGGGCGCGGGGAGGCCGGGCGGCCCGCGCCGCGAGGCTTCCCCTGCGTGGGAGGGCGCGGGCGAGGAGCGGCCGAGCCCCCGACGAGGAGCAGCGGCGCGCGGGACGCCCGGGCCGCGCCGGTTCCGGCCCGTCGGCGAGATGCCCTGTGGGGAGGATTGGCTCAGCCACCCGCTGGGCATCGTTCAGGGCTTCTTCGGTGAGTGGCGGCGCCGGGGTCGGGCGGGGGGCCGAGCGGGCCGCCGAGTTCACCGAGCCCCCGGGGCCCGGACCCTGCCGCGCGGCCCCCAGGCGGAGCCGCCTCGAGGGCTCGAGCGGCCGAGACGGTCAGCCGGGCCTGCGCCGGCCGGCGCTCGGCAACCCCCTCCCGCCCGGAGACTCCGGGCCGCGGCTGGCCCGGGCCGCAGGTGCCTCCCACCTGCCCGATTCGCGACTCCCGAGCGGCCAAGGTTACGCCGCCAGGAGCCGGCGGCCGGCCGTGATTGACGGCCTCGCTACCCTCTTCGTGGCCCCGCGGGCGGCCCCCGAGCCCCGCGTGCGGCCGGACTCTGAGGTGAGGGGTCCGCGAAGCTTTCGGGAGGACCCGCAGAGATGGGCTGAAGGGAAAAGCTCTTTGCCTATGGGAAGCCCGCAGGACATTTCAAAACTTCCGGTGTGTGGGGGGAGTGCTCGCTTGCTCGCTCGCCGCAGAAGTTGGCTGTAACTCCTGTATTACCCACATTCTCCCTTTTCGAGATAAGATTTAGTGTGATAACTTCGATGTTTTTCCGTTAGGACACCTTTAAAACCTGTCTCGTCTCCCCATCTGCTTTTGGGCCAGAGCTAGCCAAGAAATGGTGAACGAACTCAAATGCGTTCCTGCATAGAAAGAGCTTAGCACGTGGCAGACAAGCTCAGGAAATTTCACTTGCAATCATGGTTAATGCCACTTTTCGGGTAGGGTACACTAAGGAAAATTTAGGTCTGGTTGCCGTTCACTAGGCATTTTGGCCCCACCCCGCATGTCTTTTGCACTTAGGAGTGGTGGAGGCAAACCCAACCAGGAATCAGTGTGTAAGATCAGAACACCTGACTTGTCAGGAGGTAACTTGAACTTGTAAAGTGGCCTTCCTCACTTAAGACCTTGTGGAATATTAGTGTGAACGCTTATTAAGAAGCTAAATAGTCCCCAGCAGCCAAAACGGATTGCAGAAAATGTATTTCTTGCAGGAAAGGCTCACTCAGCAACTCTTGATTCATTTTCCTTGTAATTTGAACTTGTTCAGTTATCTGGTTTCCCAGGCTGAAACTAGAGGCAGCAAATTAGGAAAAGCCCTGGGTAGGCATCCAGATTGTAGCTAGTGAACACTGACAACCTATTAAAGGAGAAATTTCAAATTACATATATAGTGTTTAAAAAAATTTTTTTTAAATCCTTGTATATCCATCCAGGGCCCTTTTCAAAAGGGGGCATATGTCTCTCTACTAAATCCTAGCAATTGATGCTCATAATGAGTACTAGAACCCATAATTGATTTCCGAAATCATGGTCTCAAAATGTGGAGTGAAGATTAAATTGCACAGTAGGTTTAAGAGGGTGCAGACACAGAGATGCTTTTTAGGGAAAATCATTCAAAAGTAAGTAAGTTTTGGTGCTTAATTGATGTTTTGAAAATTTATGAGAATTATCCCTGTCCTAGTCTGGCTGGATAAATGAGGTGATTTTATATTTGGTATATATTTGAATGTATTTGTGTCAGATTTTGTCTCCTGCCTGTAGGACCCTAAGAGGCAGACAACTCGTTATAGCATAGAAGATGTAATTTGGGTGTAAAACGCTGGCTCTGCAGTATTTTGTGAAGTTTGTGTATTGTTGGTGACCTGGACCTTGTTGACGTGTTTTTCCTCTAGAATGTCTTATTCTCATACAGGTTGTGTCTTGCAGAGAAGAAACTAATCCTGTCTTACAGTCATGATGTTTTTGTAGAAGCTGCTTTGATGTATAATGTATATTTTTGCTATATTTTCCTATCACTGTGACTGTGTGGGATTGAATAACTTTATAATAACAGTATTACAGGTATGTTCGTGTGAGAAGTGAGGTGTTAAACTTGTAGACTCTTTTTGGTCTAATAGGAAATTGTTTTAAATCCATTTTTCCCCCTGAGAGAAAAGTGATACTCATCTTTTGTGGTTTATGAGGCCTTTTGGCCCCACCCCTGCCCAGCTCTGGTGTCTCAGTGGTAAAGAATTCACCTGTGATGCAGGCGACCCCGGAGACGAAGGTTCAATCCTTGGGTCAGGAAGATCCCTTGGAGAAGGAAATGGCAACCCCATTCCAGTATTCTTCCCAGCGAAATCCCATGGACCAAGAAGGCTGGTGGTCTGCAGTCCATAGGGTGGCAAAGAGGCAGACACAGCTGGGCAGGCACATTGCCCAGCTCTCGGCCCTCATCACTGTATCCCCCACACACTGAACCTTCTTTCAGTTCTTTGATCTTGAACCGTACCACTAGGCTTTCTGCATAATTTGCCTGGTCACCACTTCCTCTCCCACTTCTATTTTCCTGGCTAAATCTTACTGTCTTTGGAAACCTAAGTTAGGTAACTTCTGCTACATGTAATTATAGGATCCTGTGAAGCCCGAAAATTAACTTGTAAAGCGTGTTGTTGAAATCACTCATTTCCTGGGTTCCTTGGCTTTGTTTTAACCCTGGGGATTTTAGGATGTATATCTGTTTTATTTGCCTAGAATATATATCTGTACATCAAAAATGCTCCCATGAGGGATTTTCTGATGGTCCAGTGGTTAAGACTCCGCAATTGCAATGTATAGAGCACAGGTTCAATCCCTGGTTAGGGAACCAAGATCCCACGTGCTCCTCGGCCAAAAAATAAAATTAGATTTTTTTAAAAAAGAGTGCTCCGTGAATATTTGTTTAGCAGAGGCAGTGAAAAGATTAATTAATCAATCAGAAATGGTGTAAACTGGGGTGGTTACTGTCATCACAAATCTTAACTAAAGACAGTCCTGGTGGACATTATATTGGTTCAGAGAATATGATCATACCAGGTATGAGTTACTTTCACATGCAAATACTAATTCTTTTTTCTTGGTTCAGATAAGAAACTTTGAAATTCTCTTAGTGGCCAATCACAACTATATGAATCATAATTCACCTTTGTGGGGCACTATCTACATGCATATTTTGAATTTGTATCTGCCATATTACAATTGTTCATATGTAAATTTTTCCTTACAAGCCTTCATAAAATAATTTTTCTATTTCTGTTTCAGTTTCTAAAAGATTTTATATGCAGAACATTGAGGTCCATAGACTTAAGATTTAGAAATACTTTATTGAGCTCTGTGTATGTGTTAATCACTCAGTCATGTCCGACTCTGCGACTTCATGGACTGTAGCCTGCAAGGCTCCTCTGTCCATGGGATTCTCCAGGCAAGAATACTAGAGTGGGTTGCTGTTTCCTTCTCCAGGGGATCTTCCCAACCCAGGGCTCAAACCCCAGTCTCCTGCATTGCAGGCGGAGGATTCTTTACCATCGGAGCCACTGGGGAAGCACATGTTGAGCTCTGTTATGTGCATAATGCTGATGGCTTGGTCCCCGCAGTGATTGTTCGTTAGTGACCTGTAACAACTTGCTTCCCTTAAACAGAAGCAGGCATCATAAATGAGAAAAAAAATTTTTTTTGCATACTTTTTTCTTTTAATCTTTTTTTTTAATTTTAAAAAAGGAATTTTTTTCACTTGAATTAATAACTGCATTAATTTCAGAATAAGTAG
The DNA here is from genome assembly GCA_024291935.2 of Okapia johnstoni. Lineage (NCBI taxonomy): Eukaryota > Metazoa > Chordata > Mammalia > Artiodactyla > Giraffidae > Okapia > Okapia johnstoni. The sequence goes on along the minus strand of CM044318.1, from coordinate 77,004,282 downwards.
GAATGCTTACCAGCTCAGATTTCTTTATGTTCAGATTGTTGGTTCGGTCAGTATCATTAGTTTCAGTTATATTCAAGGCACTTTGGTCATATCTAACAGAAGTAGAATTAGACTAGCTCATGAAGAAAAAGGTCCTTGATGTGTGGAGGAGAGAAGGGAGTAGTGTCCTATCACTAGCATTTTAGAGAATTTAAAGTAATAGTAAAATCATCTAAAAGTCTGTCTGCCTTTTTATTGTCACCATGATTCTAAACCAACAGTTCACTCCTTTTTGTCTGTACCCACCTTGGACCTTGCTACCACCTGGCCCTTGTTCAGTTCAGTTCAGTTCAGTCGCTCAGTCGTGTCCGACTATTTGCGACCCCATGGACTGCAGCACACCAGGCCTCCTTGTCCATCACCCAACTCCCAAAGCTTACTCAAACTCATGTCCATTGAGTCGGTGATGCCATCCAACCATCTCATCCTCTGTCATCCCCTTCTCCTGCCTTCAATCTTTCCCAGCATCAGGGTCTTTTCAGATGAGTCAGTTCTTTGCATCAGGTGGCCAAAGTATTGGAGTTTCAGCTTCAGCATCAGTCCTTCCAGTGAAGATTCAGGCCCCTGTTGCGCCATTGAAAAAAACTAATTTGTTCTAAAGTTATAGAACCCAAAGGCAGGGAGGATGGTTTGGTAACCCAAGAGACTACTGAGTGAAATTGGAAAGCTAGCAGAAATCCAACCAAGCAGCACATCTCAGTTTTCTCTCCTAGGCTATGTTCATCTCTGCACACCAAGTTTACCTTTCTCTAGTCCACGGCTCCCAGTTTCACTTGTCAGTTCCAGCCCACTTGAGCTAGCATCTTTATTTTTTCCGAAAATATTTTTTTGTCTATGCCCGATCTCAGTTGTGGCATGTGGGTCTTCAGCTGAGGCATGTGGGATCTAGTTCCCCAACCAGGGTTCGAACCTGGGTACGTGGGGAGCACCAGAGTCTTAGCGGATGAACCACCAGAGAAGTTCCAGCATCTTTATCTTAATCCCAGATTTTGGGGTTAGAGGATCTGATTGGCCCAGCATGGAGTCAATGGTTCACTCATGGGCCAGTCAGCCACTGCCAAGGCAGTGTTATGTAATGGATGGTCATAACTGTTGAGGCCCACACCTCACCACTGTGGGAAGTTCTCAGGAATGGATTGGAGAGCTGTGGGAAAAGGCATGTATGTGTGTGTATACACACACCCACACGCATATGTATAGATATATACATGTGTATGTATATGAATTTTTAAGTTATTGAATAATAACTTGCATATGGTTTTAAAAAAAGTGTTACAGTATAAAAGGAAGAGTAAGCATGTGCTGCTCTTCTCCCACTGAGGGTCCCACTTTTTTAACTGTTTCTGATTATAGTTCTTTTTTATTTTTGCATTGAGATATAAAGTAAAATTCACTGTTTTAAAATGTACAGTTCAGCGGTTTTTAGTTTTTCATTATGAGTATGCAGCCATCAGCACATCACTACTGTTACCGCAGAAAGAAGCCCTGTATATGTTAGCAGTCACTCCCGATTGCCCCCTCCTCCGTCCTCTTGCAACCACTCATTGACTTCTGTCCATGGTTGACCTATTCTGGACATTTCATATAAATGGAATCATGTAACTTACGGCCTCTCATGTCTGGTTTCTTTAACTTAGCATAATGTTATCAAGGTTCATCCATGTTGTAGCATGTGTCAGTACGACGCTCCTTTCCATGACTGCAAATAGTACCCCATAGCATGAATATACCATGTTTTGCCTATCCGTTTCTCCATAGGTGGACACTTGGCTATTGTAGATAGTGCTGCTATAAATACACACAGTTTTTGTGTGAATACATGTTTTCAGTTCTCTTGGGAATATGCCTCGGTGTATGACTGCTGGGCCATATAGTAATTTCATGTTAGAACTTTTGCCCAAAGTATCTGCACCATTGTACATTTCCACCAGCAAAGTATGAGGTTTCCAATTTCTCCAGTCCACTTCAATATTTGTTATGACCCGTTTTATTGATAATAGCCATCCTAATAGGGGTGGAGTTGTAGCTCATGATTTCAATTTGCATTACTGTAATGTAATAGTATATTGTATCAGTTCATATGCATATAAGCCTTTTGTATATCTCATTTGGAGAAATGCCTTTTCAAATTCTTTGCAGATTTTTATTTTTTGGCCACACCATGCAGCTGCTTCCCAAATCTTAGTCCCTGACCAGGGATTGAACCCATGCCCTTGGCAGTGAAAGCCCAGAATCCTAACCATTGCACCTCCAGGGAATTCCCCTTTGCAGATTTTTAAATTGGGGTTTTGTCTTGTATTGTTGCATTATAAGGGTTCTTTATATATTCTGTATATTAGACCCTTATCAGATATATGTTTTAGAAATATTTTATCCTGTTCTATAAATTGCCTTTTTGCTTTCTTGATAACATCTTCTGGTGCAGATTGTTAATTTTGATGATGTCCAATTTATTTTTCCTTTAGTTGCTTTTGGTACCATATTTAAGAAACCATTGTCTGATGCAAGGTCACAAAGATATATATCTGTATTCTTTCTTAGAATTTTGTAGTTTCAGCTCCTTACATTGAGCTCTTGGATCCATTTTGAATTAATTTTTGTGGATGGTGTGAGGTAGGGATTCAAATTCATTCTACTGCATGTGGACACCTAGTTATCACAGTGCCTTGTGTATGTGTGTTTAACATTTACCGGTTTATTTTGAAGGATCTCATAACGTACGCAGATGCAGAGGAACGTAGGGCAAGGTCTGGTAGGGTCCCCTGTGGAAAGCTTCTGTCTCCATGGAACTTGGGCCTGCTACCTTTTCAGCATGTGGTTGCTTTCACCATCCTGGAAGCTCCCCAGCATTTTTTGTTGAAAAAGACTATTCTTTCCTCACTGATTGGGTTTGGCAGCTTTTTTTTTTTTTTAAACTGTGTGTGTGTGTGTGTGTGTGTGTGTGTGTGTGTGTGTGTATCGGTTGACTGATTGGGTTTGGCAGCTTTTTTTTTTTTTTAAACTGTGTGTGTGTGTGTGTTGGGTGTGTTGGGTTTGGCAGCTTTTTTTTTTTTAAACTGTGTGTGTGTGTATCAGTTGACCATAGATGTATAGCTTTATTTCTGAACTCTCAATTCCCTTCTGCCAGTACTGTGTTGTCTTGATTACTGTAGCTTTGTAGCAAGTTTTAAAATGATGAAGCATGAGTCCTTCAACTTCGTTGTTGCTCTTTTTTAAAGATTGTTTTTACTCTTCAGAATCCCTTGTATTTCCATATGAATTTAGAATCTGTCTGTCATCGCTGCAAAAAAGGCAGTTGGCATTATGGTGGGGCTTGCATTGACTCTGTAGTGCATTTAGTTCTTTGGGTAATACAGAATAGTCAAGATTTCAGATTCTAAAGCCCAACTGCTTCTTAGCTACGGGGCCATAACCAGGGCATTTAGCTCTAATCATTTTTTAATACCTCCTTTCTTTATACTACAGAGTTGTTTTCAGTAATAGTGAAGTTATGTGCAGTGTTTAAGGTAATTACATGTTTCACATTCGATCTAGACATTGCTTTTATCAACTCTCCCTCACCCCTGCTCATTTTAGAATTTTTTTGTGGTTGATGAATTCTGTTATGATGATGATGTTTCATGTTGGTACAGGTATCACACTTTAGATTTGAATAATCTTATACTAATTGTATAATTAATTTTTTGTATTAAGAATAACTTAAGTTTCTATAGACAAAAAAGCTCAACTATTTACTCAATAGTGTTCATACCTACTAAATAGTTTGAATTTTGGTCTTTTAGTTATAATTCAGTATAATAATACTTTATATAAACAGTTCAATTATAAATGAATTTTTATAAAACTGAAACATCTGCAAAAGACACAAATTAGAAATCTTTCCACTGATGTTACTAACATTTTCTTGATTCATTCTTCACTATAAAACAAATAGCTGTTTAAGAAGAATGTTCTGTGCTTAGTTGCTCAGTAATGTCTGACTCTGTGACCCCATGGACTGTAGCCCACCATGCTCCTCTGTCCATGGGGATTGTCGAGGCAAGAAGACTGGAGTGGGTTGCCATGCCCTCCTCCAAGGGATCTTCCCAACCTAGGGATCGAACCCAGGTCTCCTGAATTGCAGGTGGATTCTTTACCATCTGAGCCACCAGGGAAGCTCGTAAATACTGGAGTGGGTAGCCTATCCCTTCTCCAGGGGATCTTTGCAACCCAGGAATCAACCGGGTTCTCCCGCATTGCCGGTGGATTCTTTACCAGCTGAGCTACCAGGGAAGCAAGCCCTTAAGAAGAGTACATTTCAAATTCAGTAAAATTTTCACTTAGGAGCAAAATTTGCACCTGCTGCACCTCTCACTTCATACTATTTCACTGTTTAAAATGTTAAACACAAAAAGTTGTTCAAGTTGTCCCATGGAAGATAGAATTGAAGTAATTCAAGTTCTCCTTCATCTTTACAATCACTGGGTTATTGTTTGTTGACAGTCTTTCATATACCGGTAGGACTCTAGAGTACCACAGGGCTTGGGGGATGCTAACTTCTGTAACCAAGTTTGGACTGTTCTGTACCACTTAGAGGGCTTCCCAGGTGGCTCAGTGGTAAAGAACCTGTCTGCCAATGCAGGAGATGCAGGTTTAATCCCTCAGTTGGAAAGATCCCCTGGAGAAGGAAATGGCTACCCACTCCAGTATTCTTGTCTGGAAAATTTCTATGGGCAGAGGACCCTGGCAGGCTATAGTCCCTGGGGTTGCAAAGAGTCGACCATGACTGAGCATCCAAGCACGTACCACTTAGAAATTTGCTGTCCAGACAAATTCATGTGGCTGAGTCCGTGTTGGGAGCTAAGTACGTAACAGAGGATGAGATGGTTAGATAGCCTCACTAACTCAGTACATGAATTTTTAGCAAACTCTGGGAGATTGTTGAACAGAGGAGCCGTCCCTGGGATCACAAAGAGTCAGACACAACTTAGTGACTGAACAACAGCAACAAAATGTAACAGGTTCTTTAAATAAACTTCTGTGTAGAATGCGATATTTATTGAAGAGTAATTAGTAAAAATGTACTAATTGCAGCCCTATGGACTGTAGGCCCTCCAGGCTCCTCTGTCCATGGACTTCTCCAGGCAAGAATACTGGAGCGGGCAGCCATTCCCTTCTGCATGGGATCTTCCCGACTCAGGGATCGAATTCGGGTCTCCTGCATTGTGGACAGATTCTTTACCATCTGAGCCACCAGGGAAGTCTGTATTAAAACTCAGCAGTAGTCACAATTGTTTAGGATTTATACCACCAAAAGATATTCAAAGGAAAAGTATTTTATCACTGATATTGTTTAGAATGGTTAATTCATAGTGATGGTTAGAAGTGGAATGGATTTTAGTTGGTTTTACTATTTTTAAATTCTCTGCAGGAAAGGTATCTCCTATTGCTAGCACTTAAGCTAGACCACTCCTACCACTTCTGTAGTAGGTCACTGCTTGACCCCTCCTACTTCCTAACCTTGAGTGTGAGCATGTCAATTAACCTTTCTTTACCTCAATTTTATCATCTGTGAAATGGGAATAATAAGAGAATCCTTTTTTTTTTTCCCCATGTCCTCTTCCAGGGGATCTTCCTGGCTCAGGGATTGAACCTGCGTCTCTCTGCCTCCTGCATTGGCAGGCAGGTTCTTTATCACTAGTGCCACATGGGAAGCCCTTGTATGAAACTGCCAAACTGTGTTCCAAAGTTGCTGTACTATTTTAAAAGAGCAGATACCATTAGAGACGTGTGAAAGAATAATACAGACAGGAAAAGAAAAATACAGCTCTACAGGTACAAATTCAACAAGGTGGATGAAATAGACCAATTCTTTAAAAAATACACTATTAATTTCCTCTCTGCTGTAATAAATTACCACAAATTTAATTGCTTAAAACAAAATAAATTTGTTTTTTATTGTAATGTGGTTGGTTTACAATGTTGTGTTAATTTCTGCTGTGTAGGAAAGTGATTCAGTTATATATATAATATATATATTCTTTTTAATATTCTTTTCCATTATGATTTGTCACAGGATACTGTATCTTTTTGAACTATAGTTTTGTCCCAGTATAGCCCAGGAGTGGGATTGCTGGTTCATGTGGCAACTCTAATTTTTAGTTTTTTTTAAAAACTTCCATACTGTTTTCCATAGTGGCTACACCAACTTAACATTCCCACCAACAGTAAGAGGGCTCCCTTTTCTCCACACTCTCTCCAGTGTTTGTTATACAGATTTATTGTCTTACAGTTCTGGAGGCCAGAAGCCTGATGTGGGTCTCACTGGGGTAAAATCAAGTTGTCCATAGGTCTGCCTTCCTTTCTGCAGCTTCTAGAGGAGACTGTTTCCTTGCCTTTTTTACTGCTTATAGAGTTTGGCTAATTTCTTGTGTTGTGGCCCCCTTCAGTCTTCAAAGTCAGCAACAGCAGGTCAAGTTCTTCTTGTATCTTAGTTCTCCTCCCAATCTGTATATTCAATATATAATCAAACTGAAATTTAAACATCAAAATATAATCTGATAGAAATTTCAATAGTCGTTCTCAGGTATTCCTCAGAATTACTTAGAAATGTTGAGAATCTAGAGTAATCAAGACAAAAGCAAAGATGAAGAACATCACTACCTAATTTTGAGACTCGCTATCAGGCTATGGTGATTAAGACTATATGGTATTGGCATAAGGATAGAAACCTCTTACCAGTTTAACAGAATACGGTAACATAAAAACAGGAGTTGAGTTTGACAGTAGTATCACAGCAATTGACTTACTTATTTAAAAAATCTCATCTGTTGCTGCTGAGGGCCAACGAGAAGACTTTCCCCAATTACGGCATCTATTTCTCATCAATGATGGACTTGGAATCATGCAAGTTTGCTAATTCTATAGGAGGAAAGATTGACAGTGTATGAGTTAAGCTCTTCCTCTTTGACCATGGTTTTGTGGCATATGTTGAGTGAGTGGTTATTTTTTTGCATGTTTTCTCTTTGGTAATTGTGTGACAGTTAATTGTTACTCTGTTTGCCAAAGCAGTTTACCGCTAGAAAGTAGTTTAAATGAGGCTGGAACAAATAGATAGCTTTCTGGGAAAAAAAGAGCCTTGATGTCTATGTCACACTAGAAACAAAAACATTAATTTGATATATGATACATATTAAAAAGATTGACAAGACCAAGTATTGAGGCAGAACATTGGACCTCTCACAGGCTGTTGGTGAGAGTGTAACAGTGTGTCTGTCTTTTGTTCCTCAGTTCCTCTGACCACTTAAACTAGGGCAAGAGAATGCAGGGGTGCCCACGTTCAGATGGCCAGGAATTCATGAGAAATATGGTAGTGATAGGTATGTGCTCAGCAGGATTCTCGGTTGCCTGTGGCCCAACTCGATTCTGCTTAAACCAAGAAAGATGAACATGTTGTTTCCGGTAACAGTTCCTGAGTGGGCTAATGTCTGGCTCAACTACAGCCAAATACTTCAAACTGTCTCTGTAGAAATCAGCCTGTCTACTTCACTTTCCCCTGGCATGGCTTCGTTTTCAGACAGACCTTGGTCACTGTGGCCACAGGCAGCTGTGGGGTTTGTTGGACCCAGCTACTAAGCCTTATAACTGAGGTTGTGCTTGACTGAGGCACCCCTAACCTGATCATCAGAACTACCGTGAAGCCTCAGTCAGGTCCGCCCCAGGGCTGAGAATGAGGGTGCTGTGGTTCCTCCTCAGAAGAGGCACTGTCACTAGAAGAAGGGGAAATGGGTACTAGTCTTGCGAAACAGCCTATTTTTCTCTCTGTTTTGTCTATTTAATGTTTATTTCTCTGACTCCAGTAGCTGTGTCCCAGGCCCTTGCTAGAGCCTGGGATTGTAAAGGTGAATTGTTTATGAACACAGAGCAGATCTGTAGCCTGCCACTAAAAACTGGGTGATGTGTTTGGTCTCATCTTCCTTTTGTTCATTAGCTTTGTTCTTTTCCAGCCACTTTGTGCTTGTGTATTTGAATTGCTGGTATGTCCATCCTTGTCCTTGGCTTACTGTTACTGTTCCTTCCCTCAGAATGCCCTGTGTCTGCAATATGCCCACCCCTCATACCTCAACATGGTTCCATTCTGCCCCTTTTCCCAGGCCTGGCTCAAACACCACCTCTTTCAGAAGCCCTCTCTGAGATATTTTGACCTTCATTATTTTCTCCACTTTGCTTTTGCCTGTTATTATGCCCATAGCTTATCTTAGCTCTGATGTGCTTGTGTGCACCTGCAAGTGATCTTCCCAACCCAGAGATCAAACCCACGTCTCCTGCATTGGCAGGAGGATTCTTTACCACAGAGCCACCTGGGAAGCCCTGTCTTAGCTCTAAGTTCCTTCAATTCTAAGGATCCTGATAGCACCTGGCAGAGTGCTGGGCATACAGTAGGCTTAATACATAATGGGTAGTTATTGTACTCCTGAGAATTTTGGAATTCTCTGTTGCAGTCCTTAAATTGTCCAGCAATACTGGATATTTTGTTTAACATTTCGTAACGTGTAAGTTACTTCAAGGTAACTTGCTGCTTCCTAGTCACTCTTTGATGTAGCTTCATCACCTGTGATGCGGTGTATTCAACCTTCTTACACAGATGCAGTCAAAATGGTGGTGTTGGCGGTCATGTCTGTTTGTAGGTCTTTTCTTTAAACATCCATTTTGACTAGAAGCAGAAATACCAGTCTAGTCCCCCCCCCCCCCACACCCCATTCAGTGATCATTTATTGGCATGCATTCAGTAGAGCAGTGCTTCTCAAATTTCAGTGTGCATCAGAATCACCTAGAGGGTATTTTAAAGCATGAGTTGCTAGGCCTAATGTCCAGAGTTTCTCATTCAGTAGTTCTGGGATGGGCTGAAGAATTGCCTTGCTAACAACTGCTCATGTGGTGCTAGTGCTGCTGGTCTGGGAAGCTACACTTTGAGGACCAGTTTACTAGTAGGAGATTGAACCCTTGGGGACTTTGCTGTAGCTCAGTTGATAAAGAATCCATCTGCAATGCAGGAGACCCGGATTGAGAAGATGCCCTGGAGAAGGAAATAGCAACCCACTCCAGTATTCTTCCCTGGGAAATCCCATGGATAGAGGAGCCTGGCGGCCTACAGTCCATGGGGTTGCAAAGAGACGGACATGACAAGCAACTAACATACACACCCAAGGATTTAACCCTCATTGCAGGCAGAATCACTGAAGCCACTTTCACCTCCACGAGTGCTTTTTAATAACTGTCCTTTGCAACAGTTAGAACTGGACATGGAACAACAGACTGGTTCCAAATAGGAAAATGAGTACGTCAAGGCTGTATATTGTCACCCTGCTTATTTAACTTATATGCAGAGTACATCATGAGAAATGCTGGGCTGGAAGAAACACAAGCTGGAATCAAGATTGACGGGAGAAATATCAATAACCTCAGATATGCAGATGACACCACCCTTATGGCAGAAAGTGAAGAAGAACTAAAGAGCCTCTTGATGAAAGTGAAAGAGGAGAGTGAAAAAGTTGGCTTAAAGCTCAACGTTCAGAAAACTAAGATCATGGCATCTGGTCCCATCACTTCATGGCAAATAGATGGGGAAACAGTGGAAACAGTGTCAGACTTTATTTTGGGGGGCTCCAAAATCAATGCTGATGGTGATTGCAGCCATGAAATTAAAAGATGCTTACTCCTTGGAAGGAAGGTTATGGCCAACCTAGATAGCATGTTTAAAAGCAGAGACATTACTTTGCCAACAAAGGTCCGTCTAGTCAAGGCTATGGTTTTTCCAGTGGTCAAGTATGGATGTGAGAGTTGGACGGTGAAGAAAGCTGAGCGCTGAAGAATTGATGCTTTTGAACTGTGGTGTTGGAGAAGACTTGAGAGTCCCTTGGACTGCAGGGAGATCCAATCAATCCGTCCTAAAGGAGATCAATCCTGGGTGTTCATTGGAAGGACTGATGTTGAAGCTGAAACTCCAATACTTTGGCCACCTCATGCGAACAGTTGACTCATTGGAAAAGACCCTAATGCTGGGTAGGATTGGGGGCAGGAGGAGAAGGGGACGACAGAGGATGAGATGGTTGGATGGCATCACCGACTCGATGGACATGGGTTTGGGTGGACTCCGGTAGTTGGTGATGGACAGAAAGGCCTGGCGTGCTGCAATTCATGGGGTCACAAAGAGTCGGGCACGACTGAGCGACTGAACTGAACTGAACTGAACTTTGCTCAGTTAAGTGGAAGCATTAGGAATCTCTGCTACAGCAGGTGTTAGCAGGATCTTATGAGTGTTTCTAACAGAATCAGCTGTATAACAAAGACAAAATTCCTTTACACCACATTTCCATAGCACTTGTGTGATGTATATGGTATCCATGCGTTGTTGGAAGTTTTGACCAGCTCGGGTTAGGTAGTTCTAATTCATGAAAACATGCATATATATATTCCTGGATTTTTTTTTTTTTGATGATTCACTTTTTTGATAATTCGGAAATTATGGGATTTGGCCAATTCCCATAATTTTTCAAAATCTGGTTTCTAATCTTTAATATGACATTAAAAACAAGTTTCTCTTATTTTGCAATCATCATTGCAAGAGGCTTGCTGAATCTTGGGAGCAGGGCAAGTTTCATGAAAATTACTTGTTTGGTCCTGAGGTATCTCCTGTAGATTGCATACTAGAGGAGAGGGGGGACAGTGACTACTGTGGAGAACTTGGCTGTCACTTTTACTGGGTGGTGAAAATTAATGTCATGCATGAAGAGAAGATGAACATCTCCTGTCTAAATGAAGCGCGTACAACCTACAAAGACACCACATGCTTATGTAGCACTCTGACTGGTAATGTGTAACTGCAGTCTACGCATAAGGAAACATCAGACAGACCCAGTGAGGAACATTCTGTTTTTTTATAATGGGTTTGTATTTTCATTATCAGTGTCATAAAAGATAAAGATTGAGGAACTGTTCCAGAATAAAAAAAGATTAAAAGAAAAAAAAGATAGCTGAAAGCAGCATGTGATCCTAAACTGGATCTGTACTGAAGTGGAAAAAGTACAATAAACAATGGTGTTGGGACGGGAGACAAGTTGGAATATGGGTGGTAGACTCGATAAAAAGCATGGTATCGATTTTGAATTTCCTGAGATTGATCGCAAGTACCGTGGTTATGTAAGATAATCTCCTTATTCTTAGGAAACACACTGTACTATTTAAGTGAAAGTCGCTCTTTCGTGTTCGACTCTTTGCTGCCCCATGGACTGAATTCCATGGAATTCTCCAGGCCAGAATACTGGAGTAGGCAGCCTCCCGCCTCTCTAGGGGATCTTCCCAACTCAGGGATCGAACCCAGGTCTCATGCATTGCAGGCGGGTTCTTTACCAGCTGAGCCACCAGGGAAGCCCAAGTACTATTTAAAGGTAAAAATAAATGATGTGTGTGTAATGTAAGCTCAGGTGAGAAAAATGTGGGAGAGGGCGAGAGAGCAAGCAAATAATAAAGTAAATGGGGGTGAGGGTACAGGTGTTCTTTGTAATTTTCGTTGTGACTTTTTGGAAATTTGAAATTATTCCCAAATAAAAAGTTTAAAAAAAAAAAAAAAGAACATGCTCTCCTTTTCATTTCAGGGTAATTGTAAAAATCTTTTAAATCTGTATAAAAATGTTTTCAAGGAGCAGAGTGCTTTTCAGGTGATGGTTCCTGTGCTGCTTTGTCTGGGGGCCTCATATCTCACTTTGGAGGAGCTCTCAGGAGATTGTTAGCACCTGAGAGCCTGCAGCGGCTCGGCCTCACCCCGATTGTAGTAGCCAGCCCCCCACCCCAACCCGGCAGCTTCTGCTGTCTTCCAATAAGGCACCCTAAACTAATGTGTCAGCAGTCTTTTATTATAGATTGTACCTTCAGCTTTGAAAAGTATATTTTTCTTTCAGCTCAAAATGGAGTTAATCCTGACTGGGAGAAGAAAGTAATAGAATATTTTAAGGAAAAGCTGAAGGAGAATAATGCTCCTAAATGGGTAAGCTTATTATTGCTGTTTGCTGGGGGTGGGTGGGCAGGCGAGGGTTGGGCAGACTTCCAATTTCTCACAGTAGTGATACACATATAGCTTAAAAATATGTAAATTAACGTGTACTGCCCTCTGCTTTAAGTGCACATGTATTAAAAGATTTTGGTCTCTTGCAACTTAAATTCAAGCAAATAGATGCTTCTATACTGGCACCTCTAGGTGGCAGTAACTGACCGTGAAAAAAAAAGGTAGTTGTGAGAGCTTCGATGATCTTTTATTACCTTCATTTTAAAGAATTACTTGTAGGAGTTTTAAGAGAAGAGCTCAACAAAGCAGATGCCTTTCTGCTAAGTGGAAAGTGTTCTGAAGGAAAAGCATCCTTTGACATTATAATCAAATGTCATCATACGAACTGAACTTGCAAGAATGCGGAAAGGACTTTTGTTCAGCAGTTGTGTTGTTCGTTGAAATCATTGGCTCCCTGATAGGGCTTGATTTTGTATGTGGGATGGTGGGTAGGTAGGTGGGGAATGGCAGTTTGTCTGGATATGTATATGTATGTACTTAACATTTTACACACAGACTATTTTGACCTGATTGTTTTCCTTTAAGGTACCATCACTGAATGAAGTTCCTCTTCATTATTTGAAACCTAACAGTTTTGTGAAGTTTCGTTGCATGGTTCAGGATATGTTTGACCCTGAATTTTACATGGGAGTTTATGAAACTGTTAACCGAAACACAAAAGCACGTGTATGTATTGCTTTTTTCTTGAAACTTAGTGTTTACAGTTAGTAGGATTAGCTTTATCCTTGTGTTGTGTAGGGCAGTTTTGATTCTGATATGTTGATATAATACTGTTATTTTTTGTTTTGATCATAGGTTCTTCATTTTGGAAAATATAGAGATGTAGCAGAGTGTGGGGTATGTATACTTAAAATATATAAAAAACTTTTTAATGAGCATTTTTTCCTGGGCAGGAAATATTATTTTCCTCTGGTTGATCATAAATTTACTTATCTTATATATGTTAGTTCTAAGAAGTCAGGGGAAATGTTTTGTTTATTTGCCTTTTACTTGAGTTTCTCTGATACGATTTTTTTTGATCTTCTAAAAATGTCCTAGAAGGTGATATTGTAAATGACAAAGTTAATTCCTTTCTTTTCCTAATATCTATATACTTGCTTTTAAAAGTTACTTACGATAAGTTCTTTTAAAATGAAAAGTAGAAGAAAAATGAAAGAATATTACTTTAGGGCTTTGCATGTGCTTAATTTTTTTATGCCTTTTTTTTTTTTTGGCCATGCTGAACAGCATGTGGGATCTTATTTCCCTGACCAGGGATCAAAGCCATACCTCCTACATTGGCAGCAAGGAGTCCTAACCCCTGAACTGCCAGGGAAGCCCCTACACGTGCTTAATTAAATTTGATTAAATCCTGCCGTCTTTTCCTGGGAAGAAAAAAGTAAACTTAAGTCTTCTTTGATAAAAGGAAGTAATAGAAACTTTCCTACATATCAATAATGGGAAAGGGAAGAAGAAAGAAGACAAAATCCTGGAATAAATACTCTAGCTCAGCAGGCTGATCTGTATGGAAGAATGGCCCTAATTAGGAAGGTTTCTGTAGAGAAAGGAATATAACTTCCTATACTTACTTAGAGTAATGGACTCGTGAAAGATGAATTGGTTTAATCTTTTGATGACCTCCAGGTCTCCCAGTGTCTTTTTTCTTTTAAGGCTGTTTCCATGACATTAATACATTGTTGTGCTGAGTCTAATGAATCAACTTTATAAATGTTTCCTGCATTCCTGTTTATGGAGCCCTAAGTTATATTAGGCTGATAAATTAATACACGATTTTTCCTCTAGTACACGATAATGCCGTGTCTCTCTAACTCAGTAATCTCAGCATCTGGAAATGGGAAAATAAAATAGATGAGGGTGTCCATCTGTGATAACTCCCAAAGGCAAAGAGTTTGTGCTGTGTTTCTGAAGAGTCATAAGTAAGAACACCATACCGGGAAAAGGGGACTTTGGCCCTGGAGAGAAAGAAACAAACAAAGCCCACTTTGCTTGCACATACCATCTCAGACTCAATTGATGTCTCTGGAATTCTTTCTTTCTTTTCTTTCTTTGTTTTTCTTTTATAAGATAGAATATAGATTTTGTTTACTTGTAAGGGATTTTTTTTTTGTACTATAAAAGTAATATGAGTATGTTGAAATAATTTCTTTTTAATATTACATCTTGGGTCCTCTACCTATCTTTACTTCAGACTTTCTAAGTATATTTGAAACAGAGAATATGCCTTTTGTAAGGAATAATATCTGATTTTTAAATCTAATCTCAGAGCAACCTCATAAGAAGTATTTCATTAAATTCCTATTTGGTAAGCTAATGCTGATAGCATTCCTGTGAGAGAGACAGTGGGATTACCATGAGTGTTGTCTTTGAAAAAATCTTAACAAAATAATGTGTTTATTTTAAGGATTTAATTTTGTAACCTAGGGTATTGTGTATTTTGGATTTGAAGGAAGGTGCAGTATTAATTGGGCTTCCCTGGTGGCTCAGACAGTAAAGAATCCACCTGCAGTGCAGGAGACCTGCATTCAATCCTTAGGTTGGGAAGATCCCCTGGAGGAGGGCATGGCAACCCACTCCAGTATTCTTGCCTGGAGAATTCCTGTGGACAGAGGAGCCTGGCAGGCTACGGTCCATGGGGTCTCAGAGTCAGACACAACTGAGCAAGAGTTTGTGCTGTGTTGCTGAAGATTCGTAAGTAAGAGCACCATACCAGGAAAAGGGGACTTTGGCCCTGGAAGGAAAGAAAGAAACAAAACACACCTTGTTTATACATACCATCTCAGGTTGTACACACTGCATTGATTATTGCATTTGAAGTGATTTTATGTCAGTTTTCTTTTCAAAAATGATAGTTTGGATTTAGTAGTTGCTTGTTAATTAACTATTCAATATGAAGTATTTACTGTGATTTTATAAACAACCTGAAAACATGGTTGCTAATTTTTTTAAGTTTTTTAATAAAATTATTAAAAGAAAATTTTGTGAACATCACAGCCTCAGCAAGAAGTTGATTTAAACTCTCCACGAACTACTACTTTGGAGAGACAGACATTCTACTGTGTTCCAGTGCCCGGAGAATCTACGTGGGTAAAAGAAATATCCTTTGTGTGAACCTTCTTATGTGTTGAATGCTTCCTGATAATTTCCTTAGTTGAAGAGACCACAATTCACATTTTTTTTTTTAAACTTAGTCTTTTTACCTCAATGAAGTTAGCTGGAAAAAATAATTTTTTTATTCTTTTTTTTTTAATATATTGAGGTGTAGTTGGTTTACAATAGTGTATTTCAGGTACAACATAATGATTCAAAAATTTTGGTAGATTTTCATATTTATTATAAAATATTGCTTATATTTGTGGTGCTATGCAATATATCCTTGTAGCTTATTTTTTGTATACATCAGCCTTCTTTTAAAAAAAAATTTTATTTTAACCAAGCTACCAAAGTAGAAGTAGTCTTTTATTAGTCATAGAGGTAGCATAATTTTAGTATATTTCCCAGTTCATGGAAATCTTTCTTTAACCCTTCATTTAACGCCTATGTTAATGCCAACCAAGCTCGAGTCAGCCCTTCAACTTCTTACACTCCCAGCCGTCACAAGAGGAGCTATGAAGATGACGAAGATATGGATCTGCAGCCCAGTAAACAGAAAGACCAGCATATGGGTGCCAAACAAGCAGGTGGTGTGTGCCATCCCGCTTTCTGGAGACTTCTGCTCTCCTGCAGGGGATTCATATTCAGAACTGATAGTTCTATAATGTAGCTGTAGATTCAGGAGCTGGCAGTGATTTGACAGCTTTGCTTTCAGGTTTACCAGAATTATAGACAGTTCTGAGAGCTGTAACTGTTCCTCTCTGGCTGGTCTGTGCTTTTAGTGAGCAGTTCGGCATCACTTGGGAGTGGCTCCTCTGCTGTCAGCTATTCAGGTCTCAAGTCGGAAGGTAGAAGAGGGCTTTTGTGTTTCTTCATATTTATTTTTTATCTCAGCCTTTAAGTAATATGAAAGCATAGTACTCTACTCTAAAAATGACTTATTTGTATCTGAAAACATCCTTTCTTATTTTCTTGGAATAATGATGCTCTAACTTAGTAAGACTGAGCACATTGAAGGGAAAACGTGAAGTTTTGGTACGCTGGATTACTTATTCCTAAACTTTAAAGCAAATAACCCTTAGAATAGTCACAGTTCTATTTGTTCTATTTAAAGTAGGTTTGTAGTAGTTTATGTATTAAAATACAATTAAAACGCAAGTAATTCTGATTATTCAAGGAAACCAAAAGTTGAAATTTTCCAAGAGAATTTCAAAATTGGTGTATGTCTATTGATTTGCCAATCACAGTTTTTATAAGCAGTGAATTCCTTCATATGGCAGGTAGATAAGTTTGTCTTTATTTCTCCTTTTATGTCCTGTCACTTCTTAAAGGCAGAGAAGGTAAAACAAATTAGTTAATTTAATCTGAAAAGTGGGTTGAGAGAGCAAATATAACAATGAGTGGTAAACCACTGAGTTTTTTCATTTAACCATATATTATTCTACTTTATAAGTTCATATTACTGTATTTCTTTAAGCTAAGGCATATTTTAGTATTTTTAAAATTGGAATGTTTTATACTAAATATATACAAATGTAATAGAATTCTTTCTTTTTCTCTACTCACTCCCAAATGTTTATTAAAATTAATGGTGCATCATAACAATAATCTAAATACATATTAGAATCCAGGACATATGGTAATTCTCTTTCTTAACATTTAAGTTATTGATGCTTCTTTCTATTTCTTGCCCCTTTTGTTTGAATGTCATACTTCAGGGCTTTTGAATACATTTGAGTGCATTAGTTAGGTAAAGTTGTACCTTGTTTGTGTCTTCCCTTGTGTTTCAAACAGTAAAGAATCTGCCTGCAATACGGGAGACCTGGGTTCAATACCTGGGTTGGGAAGATCCCCTGGAGAAGGGAATGGCAACCCACTCCAGTATTACTGCCAGGAGAATTCACGGACAGAGGAGCCTTGAGGGCTACAGTTCATGGGGTCACAAAGAGTCAGACACAACTGAGCGACTAACATTTAACCTTGTTTGTTGGTTTCTAGGCAATCTATCAGACTGTGTGTGTATATATATACATATATATGTGTGTGTGTGTGTGTGTGTGTATATATACATATATATATATGTGTATGTATATATTAAACTGTTTTGGAGATAAGTATAGATTCACATACTTCCCTGGTGGCTCAGACGGTAAAGCGTCTGCCTACAATGCGGGAAACCCAGGTTCAGTCCCTGGGTTGGGAAGATCTCCTGGAGAAGAAAATGGCAACCCACTCCAGTATTCTTGCCTGGAAAATCCCATGGACAGAGGAGCCTGGTAGGCTACAGTCAGTCCATGGGGTCGCAAAGAGTCGGACACGACTGGCGACTTCACTTCACTTCTTCATAGATTCACATGCACTTACAAAAAAAATAATACAGAGAGATCCCCGTATATCCTTGATGCAGTTTCAAGTCGGTCAACATCTTATATAAATATAACATCTTGTGTAATTATAGTAGAATATCATAACTAGCAAATGGATATTGATATGGTCCATAGGTCTTCAGAATTCACATTTTTACATGCACTTATTTTTGTGCATTAGTTTGTGCAGTTTCATCACGTATGTAGATTCATGTGACCACTACCACAGGCAGGATACAGAACAATTCATTACCTGGATCTCTTCTGTTGCCCTTTTATAATCCTATCTACCTCTCCTGCCTCTCTGCCTCCCCTCTGGCAACTACTAATTTGTTCTTCATCCCTATAATTTTGTCATTTATGAATGTTATATAAATGGAATCATACAGTATATAGGCTTTATAGATTAGCTTTTGTCATTCAGCATAATTTCCTTGAGGTCTGTCCAAGTTGTTGCTTATATCAATAGCTTATTCTTTTTATTGCTGAGCAGTATAGTGTGGTATGGAAAGCTATATTTTAATTCTAACTAGTTACCAGTCCTAAATTGTAACTACTTTAGGGGTACAGGCTATCTTTAAATGAACTTTGTAGCCCCAACAATTAGTCTTATTCTTGGTACATAGTGGAAGTTAATAGTTGTTTGGTAAATAAGTTTATTGCTGTGTGGTTTTATTCTGCTTAGTAAGAAAGAAATATATTCTACCAAAATGTTTTTGTTGTCTATAGACCCATATACTCGTTGGGTCAAAGACGTTAAATAACCCTATTAAATATTAACTTTTTAAGTTACTTCTAGGAGATTTGATGGCGTCGGGGGGAATCTGTTGCCGTTTTATTGCAAGGGAAAGTGATCACACTTCCAGATCTTTGTAATCTTTGTTCCCTTTATAGGTCAAAAGGGCTTCTGGTGTGGGTTACTTCCTTTAAAACGGGAACAACTTGAAGCTTGCAAGCTCAGAAACATTTCAGTCAAACGCAAAAGGCTGTTTAGGAATGTTCTTTATCTCCAGGAAGCCTTCGAAATGACGATGTGCAATGCTATCCCTTTGAATTTAGGGAATGTTGGTGGTCTTCAATGGTGTGGCGAGCCAAAACGTTTAGAAACTGAAGCTTCTTCTGGACAACAGCTGAGCTCCCTAAACCTGTCTTCTCCTTTTGATCTGAATTTTCCATTGCCAGGAGAGAAGGGTCCTGCATGCCTCGTGAAGGTAAGAAAGTCTTTGACGGGTCTGATGCTGACAAAGATGTGCTAAGTGTCTCAGAAATTAAAACAGAAAAGTCTTAGTATTTGTGTTAGCGAGTTTTCTCTTGCTGTTGTAACAAATCACCACGAATTTATGGGGCTTAAAATAACAACCAATCCATCCTAAAGGAGATCAGTCCTGGGTGTTCATTGGAAGGACTGATGTTAAAGCTGAAACTCCAACACTTTGGCCACCTCATGCGAAGGGTTGACTCATTGGAAAAGACCCTGATGCTGGGAAGGATTGGGGGCAGGAGGAGAAGGGGATGACAGAGGATGAGATGGTTGGATGGCATTACCAACTCGATGGACATGGGTTTGGGTGGACTCCGGGAGTTGGTGATGGACAGGGAGGCCTGGCATGCTGCGATTCATGGGGCCGCAAAGAGTTGGACATGACTGAGCGACTGAACTGAAAATAACAAAATTTATCAGCTTAAGAGGCTTGAGGCCAGATGTGAATCTCACTGGGGATAAAATGAAAGTGGCTGCAAGACTGGTTCCTCTCTGGGGACTCCGGGGCAATCTCTCTTCCAGCCTTTTCCAGCTTCTAGAGGCTTGTGAGTCCTTCCTCCATCTTCCAGGGCAGCGGTAATACAGCCAGCTCTGTGACCATTTTTTATAGTCTCATCTCCCTCTGGCCATAGGTAGGAAGGATTCTCTAATTTTAAGGACGTGAGTAATTAGATCGAGCCCACTCATGCAGTCCAGAGTAATCTCCCCATCTTAAGGTCCTTTAATTTATATAAGTCCCTTTTACACGTAAGGTAGCATATTCAAGGATTCCAGTGAGATGTGGATACGTGTATGGCTGGGAGGGGGCATTAGTTTATCTACCACAGCACTGTCTTTTTTTAAAAAAATGAATATTTCAAATAGAGGTGAAACAGCATTTAAATTAATGTCTATATTCTTCCTGTATGATTTCTAACTTACTAATTTCTGCTTTATTTTCACCATTATTTCTTTTCTTATCAATTAGATTTAAAATAAGGTAGAAGAAAATCTGTTAACAGTTTGTTCCCTATCTTGCTCATCCTGGTTTTTTAATCATGAGCAGTGAACAAGTGATACAAGTTTCAGAAACGATCAGTGAGAATTGCCTTTCTTAGTTGTTATGGTTTTAAGTTAAATGGCACCTCAGCTATGCAGCACAGGAACCAGAATTAGCACATTTTTCCTTCTGTGCTTCTCTTAGGTCTCACCAGTAAGAGGCTGTGACAGTTTCTAATGTCCATGTTGATGGATGGCTTTGAAGGTTTGGCTCTTTATTGTGAGAAGCCTCATGGCCATTTGAAGTCTGTCTCAGTCCTCCTAATACTGCATAGTTTGTGAATAAGTCCAAAGTTAATACTCACTTTTCCCCTTCTCTCGATGTAGTTAATATATTTTGAGATAATTCATGTTTGTAGTTTTAGTTCACCCTTTGGGAAAAGCTTTTCTCTGAAGTAGTGGGAAAACAGACATTGGTCAGGAGTCCTGTGTTTTAGTTGTTAACTTATTTGCTAACTAGCAAAATGGCTTCAGGTAAGAGCGTTACCTCCCTTGATCTCCATTTATCAAATAAAGGAGATGCTGTAAGGTTCATTTTCTGATTATTATTACTTCAAGGCTAATATCTTATGCTTTTTTGATGTCATTGAGTCCTAACTGATTTTGTGTGGCCTCTTGTTAGGTGTATGAAGACTGGGATTGTTTTAAAGTAAACGATGTTCTTGAGTTATATGGCATACTCTCTGTGGATCCTGTGCTAAGTATACTGAATAATGATGAAAGGTGAGTCTATTTTGAGATAATTTCAAACTTTGAGAAAAGTTGGAGGGTGGTTATATAAAGAACTCCCTTTTCCCTTCATTCAGATTTACAGATTGTTAACACTTAGGGTCCATTTGTTTTGTCATTCGTGTGTGCTTATTTTTATATACATACATTTTTACACATATGTAGTTTTTGGAAACACTTTTGTGTATGTAATATCCTAAATACTTGCTGCATCCGTATTTCCTGAGAACAAAGACCCTCTCATATATAATCAGAGTATAGCTGCAAAGTTGGGAAGTTTGCCGTGAGTACATAGTACCCTAAGCACAGTCCACACTAAATTTCATTGAGTGTTTCAGTGCTGTTCTTTCTGACAGTCTTTTTCTTGGTCCAGGATCCATAGGATCACTCGTTGCATTAACCTCGAGCGGTCTCCAGCTCTTAGTTGTCCTTCAAGGCCTTGATACTTTTCTTTTTTTTCCCTGTCCTTCAACATACTGACACTTTTCTTGACACGATGAGAAAATTCATTTCTCATAGTACGGAGGCACCAAGGTCGAGACACCAGCATTTGGTGAGGGCCCGTTTCCTGGCTTGTAGATGGCTGTCTTCTTGCTGTGTCCTCACGTGGCAGAGCAGACTCACGACACTTTGAAGAGTACAGACCAGTTACTTTGTAGGACGTCTGTCCGTTTGGGTTTATCTGATGTTTCCTTGTGATCAGATTCCGGCTATGCATTTTGGGCAGAAAACTACAAAGTGATATATTTTTCTCAGTGCATCACATCTGGAGGTACAGTGTCCTCTTACTGGTGAAATTCTTTTTGATCACTTTGTTACATTTGGTACACACTTGTACATACATATACCTTTATCATAATATGACATATGTAGGTAGTCTGAAATCTGTCAGGTAACAGTTTATGATGAGGAGGAGCATTTTCTGTTCTCTCAGGAGAAGTGCGGGTGGAACTGTCCTCGGCTTGAGTTCTCATTTCATTTTCAGAGATGGATGTTATTTTTCGTGTGTACAGCTGCCGCCTCTGTGAACTGAAGCTCTGTCATCTCTCCGCAGGGACGCCTCTTCGCTGCTGGACCCAATGGAATGTACGGACATGGCTGAGGAACAGAGGGTGCACAGTCCTCCTGCCTCCTTAGTGCCAAGAATCCATGTGGTCTTAGCCCAGAAGCTGCAGCACATCAACCCCTTACTGCCTGCTTGCCTTAACAAGGAGGAGAGCAAGACCTGTAAGTGTAAGTGCTGACGCCTCTTGGCCCAGAGACTCACCCGGCGTGCGAGAGCTGCATTTTGTGGAGCTGTTGGTCAGATGCTCAGTCGTCAGGATAAGTGCCTCCAGCGGTCACCATCGCTTTGCCCATTTTCCTTTGTGTTAATTCTCTTCATTAAAATAAGCACCCCACCCCCGCCAAAAGGTATACCCCCTTGTCTTGTTTTGACAGCTGGTATCACTTACAGGCCAGTATTTGAAGTCCCTGCTAGTTGTCTCCTGACG
This sequence comes from Okapia johnstoni, assembly GCA_024291935.2. Classification (NCBI taxonomy): domain Eukaryota; kingdom Metazoa; phylum Chordata; class Mammalia; order Artiodactyla; family Giraffidae; genus Okapia; species Okapia johnstoni. The sequence continues at coordinate 76,982,166 of CM044318.1, read as the reverse complement.
TGCAGTGCTTTGTTCCATAGTTACTTTTTAGCCAGAGAGACACGAGAGGACCTGGTGTGTGTGCTGAACCTGGTCACCCTTCTCTCTCCAGTTGTTTCCGGTTTCATGTCCGAATTGTCTCCAGTCAGAGCAGAACTGCTTGGGTTCCTCACTCATGCCCTTCTGGGAGACAGCTTGGCCGCTGAGTACCTTATATTACATCTCATCTCTACAGTGTAAGTGCTGTGTTCCTGGGAGTTTGGTGTTTCGTTGAGAGGGAGAAAGAAGAGGAAGGTTTCTGAGATAATTTGTTTTGTTTATTAGGCTTCATCACCAGATGGTTTTTATTTCACCAACTCCTGTTGGAGTTGCAGCAGGAGTTACACCTAATCACAGACATTCCTTTGTTCAGGTTTTCTCAGAGTCACGTGTAGCATTTTGATTTTATCTCCTTAAATTTAAGAGCTAAAACTAGGTATAGAACCTAGCTGATGAGTAAAGTAAGCTGTCTTGTCATTTTTGCAGTCTGCACGTCCTGTTTATACATCCTGAGGCTCTGTGTCTACTGTCTGCGAGGCCCACTGGGCGCACGTCTCACTTGTGCATGGACGTGAGCCCCTCTCCCTCTCACCTCACTATAGCTCTTTGTTTTCCAGTTTCAAAGTAACGTGGGTACCTTCAGTAAGTTCCAAGAGCATAAAGAAGAAAGCAGAAATTGTCTGTAATCTCATCAGTTAACAGACCTTGGTAGCTGATGATATCATCTTTTTTTGTTTGCATTTGTATACCTCCCTACTTGGGTCTCAGTTATACTCAAAATAGATCATTAGCTTGCTTTTATCATTAATAAATATTAAACATTCTCCCATCATAATTCTCCTTGAGCCTTTTAATGGCTATACAGTATATTTCATTATAGACAGTTGTACTTTTCCTATAAATGTTAGGCTTTCCTAGTTTTTCTCTGTTTAAATAACTCTGTAGTAAACATGTTTGTCCTAATAAATCTTTCCCCGGGTAGGATTTGAGACAGTAGTACATAATGGTTGAATGCATAGATGCTGGAACCAAATTGGCTGTGTTCAAGTCCAGCTCTACCACTTCATGGCTGTATGAACATGGGCATATTATTTAAAATGCCTCAGATTTCTCATCTGTAAAATGAAAATAATATTACCTACCTCAGAGAAACCTGTATGCAGGTCAGGAAGCAACAGTTAGAACTGGACATGGAACAACAGACTGGTTCCAAATAGGAAAAGGAGTATGTCAAGGCTATATATTGTCACCCTGCTTATTTAACTTACATGCAGAGTACATCATGAGAAATGCTGGGCTGGAAGAAACACAAGCTGGAATCAAGACTGCCGGGAGAAATATCAATAACCTCAGATATGTGGATGACACCACCCTCATGGCAGAAAGTGAAGAAGAACTAAAGAGCCTCTTGATGAAAGTGAAAGAGGAGAGTGAAAAAGTTGGCTTAAAGCTCAACGTTCAGAAAACTAAGATCATGGCATCTGGTCCCATCACTTCATGGCAAATAGATGGGGAAACAGTGGAAACAGTGTCTGACTTTATTTTTTTGGGCTCCAAAATCACTGCTGATGTTGACTGCAGCCATGAAATTAAAAGACGCTTACTCCTTGGAAGGAAGGTTATGACCAACCTAGATAGCATATTTAAAAGCAGAGACATTACTTTGCCAACAAAGGTCCGTCTAGTCAAGGCTATGGTTTTTCCAGTGGTCAAGTATGGATGTGAGAGTTGGACTATAAAGAAAGCTGAGCGTCGAAGAATTGATGCTTTTGAACTGTGGTGTTGGAGAAGACTCTTGAGAGTCCCTTGGACTGCAAGGAGATCCAACCAGTCCATCCTAAAGGAGATCAGTCCTGGGTGTTCATTGGAAGGACTGATGTTGAAGCTGAAACTCCAGTATTTTGGCCACCTCATGCAGAGTTGACTCATTGGAAAAGACCCTAATGCTGGGAAGGATTGGGGGCAGGAGGAGAAGGGGATGACAGAGGATGAGATGGTTGGATGGCATCACTGACTCAATGGATATGGGTTTGGGTAAACTCTGGGAGTTGGTGATGGACAGGGAGGCCTGGTGTGCTGTGATTCATGGGGTCGCAAAGAGTCGGAGACGACTGAGAGACTGAACTGAACTGAACAGAGTGTTTGAGAATTAAATGATAAAGTACTTAGAACAGTACCTGGCACGTGGTAGAAGAACAATACCAGCACTTTAAGTATTGGCTATTATTTTCGTTACTGTTTCTGTTTTTTAAAAAATGCTGATCAGAGTAATCTGCTTTATTTTTAATGAAGTATTAAGCTAATTTTTCTTTGTTTGCCTTTTGATAGAGATCAGGAAATCACCTAAGTGTCTTATTGGTTGATACCTTTTTTTTTTTTTTTCTAGATATACAAGAAGAGATGTTCTTCCACTAGGAAAATTTACGGTTAACTTGAGTGGTTGTCCACGGAATAGTACCTTCACGGAACACTTATATCGAATTATTCAACATCTGGTTCCAGCGGTAAGATCAATGTAAACACGTGTTGTAAACCTAAGTACACTTTAAAAGTCCATCTAATGGTCTTTCATTCAACCCAAATATTTAACTTTGAGATTTTAATAGATCTCATTAAGGGGAAACAAAGCCTGCCCAGTTTCATAATTTAAAATGTACTTACCTCTAAACATTTCACTTTTCCTTTGTTGCCTTAGCATGAATTTCTTTGAATAACAGTTAATACAGCTGTAGTAATTCCTTTAACATTGTACTCTCCTTTGATGCCAGTTCGTTTGTACAATTTGGTATCCTTTGTATGCTTTAAGATTTTAAATGTCAATTAACTTTAAATTGTAAGAGCGTAATTCTTTTTAGTTGAGGAAATAACTTTATCTCTGCTGCCCAAGTTTAATTCCTGTTTGAAAGTCAAGCTACCTTTATTTGCCAGGGCATCCGGAATGAAGTGGTGGTGTGGTGGTAAGGTCTTAGGGGGATAGCTTCTGATCAGTTGTGTGCCTGGCAGTGCTGATCGCACCTTACTTTGGAAATTTAAGAGATTGAAGTAGGTCATTCATTTAATCAGTGTTTATTCAGTGTCTTCTGGGCCCTTAAGAAACACAGCAATAGATCAAATAGACCAGTATTCCTCACTCTCCTTGACTGACTTTACACTCTTGAAAAATCATTGAGGACTCAAAGAGATACTGTTTGTGTGGATTGTTTGTATCCTCAATTTACCATGCTAGAAATTAAAAACATACTAAGATAGTCATTGAAAACAAATCAGTTATATATGAACATAAGCAAAATGTTTTGTGAAAATAGCTATTTTTTCCAAACAAAAAAATACCAGTGATAAAAGTGACATTGTTTTAAACTTTTGCCAGTCTCTGTAATGTCTGGATTAATAGACAGCTGGATTGGCATATCTGTTTCTGCATTCAGTCTGTTGTAACATGATGTTTTGACTGAAGTATACGAAGGAAAGCTGGCCTCACACAGATGAAAAAGTAGTTGACGAAGGAAGGGCTGTTGTAACGGCCTTTTCAAATAACTGTAGACGTTCTGATACTGAACAAAAGCTGTGCATGTGGTATTTTCTTCAAAAAGAGTTGCAAGTGTGAAATCTGAGATCTCATCAGTGAGCTTTTTATGCTCTGCTGTCATAAATTCGTTGGTCTCTCTTGCACACTGAATGGATCTTTTATCCAGGATTTTGACCTCATGGGATCCCATAAACGGGTCTTAGTAAGCTTCTGGCAATATCTTTTTTTTTAAGCTTCTGGGTATTTGAGATACATATACTAATATGTATCTCAGTTGTCTATGATTTCTTTCTGGTTCACTAGTAAAATAAAAGTTATTCTCAGGAATACTGAACAGGACAGTTGAGAATAAAGCAGCTCATAGAATCAGAGAAATTCTTACTTAGGATGTAGAAATTTTTGCTTCTGAGAGCTCCAGAAACCATGAGCCCACTCCCTTAGAAATTGATAAGATCTTTCTTTCCATATAAAAGGTAGTGTTTAACTCCAAATACATATTTTCTTAAAAGAGGGAAACTTGCTAATTAGAAAATTTCTCTTTGCAGTCTTTTCGTCTGCAGATGACTATAGAGAACATGAACCACTTGAAGTTCATTCCCCACAAAGACTATGCAGCCAATCGCTTGGTCAGCGGGCTCCTGCAGCTGCCCAGCAACACTTCGCTTGTAATTGACGAGACTCTCCTGGAGCAGGGGCAGCTGGACACACCAGGTGTGTGCACAGACATTTCCCCACCATTTCTAAGTCCCAGCGAAGCCAGGCTGGATAATGATTTTCTAAAAATACAACCATGAATAAGGGCAGATTCACACTTCACAGATATTTAAGATAAAGGCTTGCTCTGTGAATTTAGTTAAAGCTTATATGGTAAACAAACAAGTTGTGTACATCAGCTATGATTTATGATGGTATGAAAATTGTGCCATGATACAAGTAAGTAACATAGCTTTTTAAAGGCTGCAAGGGAGGAGGCTCTGCCTTTAGTCCTATATTATCTCAAAAGAAAAGTTTTAGAAAAGACCTAATAAAACATTTTTTTACCAACCAATGTGATTAAACATTTTTTCCAAAGAATCAAAATATTCAGTAGATCAAATGGCTTGAACTAAATGTTATGGAACATGTTATGAAATTATAAGAAAGCAGATTGCTTTACCTGTGCTCAAATGAGAATGTAGACACTTTGCTAGTGATTGGTTCAAGAGGTAAAGGTAGAAAAAGCAGTGTTAGACTGGGTAGGATTAAGGCAAAAATGAGTATAAATTCATTAAAATTCAATAACCTCATCTCTGTATAAAAATCGTTTTGGTCCTGCCAGATTATTTTAGCCCTGTGAACACATCACATACAAAGTAATCTTACTTTTATTGGGAATTATTTTATGTCTAATTGCACACCAGATGCTTGATAGTAAATTTTGGGTAGGTGGGTGTGGAATCTTGGCTCCAAAAATATGATTTATCTATCTTGACAAATATTGTCTGTGAGCCCTCTTAGTTAATGGTCATTTAGAAAATTGGACAGTGTCTCTCATACTTTTTTAAAGCAGTAGAAATCTCATGTCTTATTATCAATGTCAGCAAAACTAATTTGGTTAAGTAATTAAAATCAAGCTACTGAAAAATTATTTTCTTGCTTTTGTAGGTGTTCATAATGTGACTGCCCTGAGCAACCTAATAACTTGGCAGAAGGTGGATTATGACTTCAGCTACCACCAGATGGAATTTCCCTGCAACATTAATGTTTTTATTACTTCAGAGGGGAGATCGCTCCTGCCGGTATGAAGGGTCATTTTGAAATGGAGGGCAGTTACTGGAAAGAGATCTGTACTTTTGCTTTGTTTCTTGGCACTGCTTATTATTAATAACCTAAACTCGTTTCAAAATTGTGGCTGCTGATTATTAATGAGGGAATTGAATATTTTGGTTCTCTGGGATGAACACCTTGTATCTAGAAAGAAAATCACAAGGCAAGGAAAGAAAGCTCTTGGCAGCAGAAACCCCCACAAGCGGGGAGAGAAAGTAGATGCTGTCTGTAAATTGCCTGATCAACATCCAGACCTTGGTTCTTGTTGCCTCTGTCCACTGTTTTCTGCCAGTCTTTCGTGAGAAATGTTTGAGAATTCCCTTTAGAATGTTCCTAATCAGCCTGGTAGTTACTTCAGTGCTTCATGGAAGAGCACTTTTACTTCTGAGACTTTTAATGATGAGAAATATGCCCAGTTGCTTGAAAGACATCTAGTTGCTCTGTATAATGTGCTCACCCGTGATGTATGAGGAACTGCCTGTGAATGAGAACGACGTGGCCCAGTGGTAAGTTTCTGTGGTGAAAGTGGGATTTGCTTTTGTGGTGTCTAGAAATACAGTTCAGTAAGATACAGAGTACATATTCCATGAAGAAGGAAACATCTAAAACGTTTTAATTAGCCACTTTGTAGAGATGCACTCTCTTTCTGTATGCTTACTGATACCACTGAGGAAACATAAGTAACCAAGAAAAGGCTAGCTTTGGTAATTATTGCTGGGTAGTTATAGCTCACATAAATTAGTATTAAACAGTGACCTCCCCCTAATAATAAATCATATTTCCGGGACTTCCCTGGTGGCCCAGTGGATAAGACTCTGTGCTCATAATGCAGGGGGCACAGGTTCGATCCCTGACTAGGGAGCTAGATCCCGCATGCCACAGCTGACAGCTGGCTCAGCCTAAAAAAATAAAATAGCCTAAATAAACAAAATATATGTTAAAAAAAATCATATTTCCTGTTTACCTCAGGGGTCTTACAGAGCGAAGCATCCCCTGAAAATTTAGATTAATTTAGGAACTTGGAAAATACTGTGTGCTGTTTCTCTTTTTAGGCAGACTGCCAGATCCACTTACAGCCGCAGCTAATGCCACCAAACATGGAGGAGTACATGAACAGCCTTCTCTCCGCGGTGCTGCCCTCCGTGCTGAATAAATTCCGCATCTATCTGACCCTTCTGAGGTTCCTGGATTATAGCATCTCTGATGAAATAACCAAGGTGTGTTTGGGTTCAAACAAAGGATTTCTCTGTGTTGAATTGGAATAATCAATTTACATTTTACTGTAATTACTGACAAGGTAATTTTGCTATTTGTTTTCTGTGTCATAATGTCTTTTGTTCCTCTGTTCCTGTCTTTTGTTTGATATGGATATTACTAGTGTACAATTTTAGTTTTGTCTTCTATGATACATATTTTTTTCTTTAGTAGTTGCCCTGGGAGCTATATTAACATCTTAATTATGATAATCTGGGATTAATTTAGGATTAATGCCACTTTACTTATAATAGTATGCAAAAGCTTTGCTCCTTCATAATTCCATTCCTTCCTTTGTGCTTTATTATCATTCAGATTACAGCATTATATTGTATGTCTATCAACACATTTATAATTATTGCTTTATGCAGTTGTCTTTAAAGACATTTCTACTACCTTTTGTATTTACCTGTGTGGATACCCTTACCAGTGACCTTCACATGGATCTGAGTTACTTTCATATTTCTCAGGGTTTTTCTGTAAGGGAGATCTGCTTGTGACAAATTCTGAGTTTTTGCTTATCTGGGAATGTCTTAATTTCTCCTTAATTTTTGAAAGTCGACTAATTTTGCTGGGTGTGGAATTCCTAGTTCATAGGCTTGTTCTTTCAGCACTTTGAGTAAGTCCTCCAGCTGCCTTTTGGACTTTGTGATAAGTCAGTTTCCAGTGAGAGGATTCTTTGTACATTAGTGAGTCATTTTTCTCTTGTCCTTTGACGATTCTCTCTGGCTTTTGACAGTTGAGCTGTGATGTGTCTAGATGGTGGATCTCTTGAGTTTATCCTACTTGCAGTTTACTGAGTTTCTTGGATATGCAGATTAATGCACATTTTGGGAAAGCTTTCAAGACATTTGGTAAATTTTTTACCACTGTTTAAGTTTCTTCCAGCCCCTCTCTCCCTCCTCCCTGGCATTCCCAGGTATGTATGTGGTACACTTGATGGGTCCCACAGGTCTTTGAGGCTCTGTTCAGATAACCTCGGTCAGCCTGTCTACAGATTTTCTGAATCTTCTGCCAGTTAAATTCTGCTGTTGAGCCTTTCAAGTGAATTTTTAACTTAAGGTGTATTTTTCAACTTCAGAATCTGTTTGCTTTTTAAATAATTTCTCTCTATTGATATTTTCTATTTGATATCATTCTCATGCCTTCAGTTCTTTATTCCTGGTGCCCTTTAGTTCTTTGAATATATTTAAAATAGCTGATTTAAGGTCTTTGTGTAGTAACTCCAGAGTTTAGGTTTCCTCAAGACTTCTTCTTTTCCCACGAAGTGGACCAGGCATTCTTGTTTCTTAGTATGTCTTCCAGTTTTTGTGTTGAAAGCCTGGTGCTTTAAATAATTAATCTGGCACCTTTGCTCTGGCAGATTCTCCCCTGCCCTAGGGTTTATTGTTGTTGCTCTTTGTTGTTTAGTGACTTTTTTGGATTGATTTCTAAAAGTCTGTATTCTTAGTTGTATGTGGGCACAGAAGTCTCCCTCAGTTAGTTCAGTGGTCAGTGATTGGAAAGAAATTTAATTTCCTTAGATGCCTGCAAACAGTCTCCCAGTATAAGCCAAGGGACTCTGTGTCCATGGTGGAGCAAATCTTTGGCACTCAGCCATGCAGTTTACAACTCTGCCCTACCTTTGCCTTCTGCTCACACAGAGCCTCAGGGTTGTTGAGGAGTGAGAGCTTATGGCCTGCCTGCTCAGGCTCAGATCTCCTGAGCACGTGCACAGCCCTGTGCATGTGCGTGGCCTTGTAAATTCCTGGTGGTCAGGGGAATATATGGACATTTCATTCCTAGATTTTCTTTTTAGTGGTTTTGGTTAGCCTGCTGTTTGCCCCATCTACTATCCATTGTCTGGGGCAGCTGAGGTGGTCGATAATTGCTTCTGATTGTTTCTGATAAACACTCAGTGGAGGGTAGGGTGGGGGGAGACAAGCTGTGCACTGAACAAGCTCCCAGTCAGGTAAAATAAAGACAGCAAGACAGTAAAGCAATTATCCTTCAATTAAAAAAAAAAAAAGCCTTGCTAATGTGTTCTTCCTAGGAGCCACCAGGCAGTCAGGTAATGACAGTTCTCTGGGAATGGTGCTTTGACAGAGCTCCAGCCCCACCACCCTCTCCAGTAGGTTGCCAGACTGTTTTCACAGCTGCTTGGAGATGGGGAAGGGAATGGGGCAAATTTAAATGCCTCAGAGGACAACGTTGTCTTTCTCGGAGGAAATGCTCCCCTGTTTGTTTCAGGGGTCTGGTTAATAGCTAGTACTGAAGGAGCTGGTTTTGATCATTTTTGCTAGTGTTCTTGTTGTAATGGTGGGCGAATTTTCAGAGGTCCTGACTTAGCCAGTTTTGCTGACATCTCTCTTCCTGTATTTAAAGGCATCATGTTTTGCTATGCGAATTGCTGGCTTGTATCTGTCTGACCTTCTCAAAAATGACTCTTGAGTTTTATTATTTTGTTTCCAGTACTCTCCTCAGTGGTATAATTTTGGTGTAAAGTTTGGTTTTTGGCCCTTTTACCCATACTGTCTCATTTGTCCAAGGTGCAGGGCTGACCTCATTTTCCCATCTGGTAAGGGACCATCTTACTTTAGCTTGGTAAAGAATCCTTTTTCCTACAAAATGCAAATATCATTTCCTCATAAGGAGTAACTTTAAAGTTCATTTACTGTTTTGATAAAGGCAGTTGAAGATGACTTTGTGGAGATGCGCAAGAACGATCCTCAGAGCATCACTGCCGACGATCTCCACCAGTTACTCATCGTAGCTCGGTGAGTCAGTCCCTGTCCACCGTTGCCTTTTCAGCGACCTGTGGCTAACTCTCCTTATTTAGGATAACTGAGGCAGACTTACAAAAATGGAAATGAACTGTTCCCTTCTAAAAACCCTCTTGTGAAATGGCTCACAGAGGGGGAACTATGTTTGGCCAGAGATCACTTCAGTGGACAAGGCATGCTCCTTGTTCTCCACTCCAAGGGAATAAAGTGAAAAGTATTAGTCCCTCAGTTGTGTCTGACTCTCTGCAACCCTGTGGACTGTAGTCCACCAGGCTCCTCTATCCATGGAATTCTCCAGGCAAGAATACTGGAGTGGGTAGCCATTCTCTTCTCCACAGGATCTTCCTGACCCAAGGATTGAACCCCAGTCTCCTGCAGTGCCAGCTCTTTACCATCTGAGCCACCAGGGAAGCCCCACTCTTAAAGTGGGAATCACCCTCCAAATCTGACTCTGAAAGGATTCCTCTGTAGAAGTCTTAACTTGGCTGTTGAGTTGGGTAGCTACCAGATGGTCTTATCTCCCACAACAACATTTTTAAAAAAACTTCTAAACTAGTAGGGTTTTTTTTTTTTTTTTTAAGGCCTTTTTCTAGGTCTAGACTATAATTTGTTTCTGTATTTCAAACCAGGTTTCTGTCTCTCAGTGCTGGTCAGACAACACTGTCAAGAGAACGATGGCTAAGAGCCAAGCAGTTGGAGTCTTTAAGAAGAGCCAGGCTTCAACAGCAGAAATGTGTCAATGGAAATGAACTTTAAAGGTCTGACATCTATTAAAGAGTAATGGGCAAATTGTAGCCACATTATTGTAAAATTCAAATATCATTTATATCACATTGTTTTGTAGATAATTTGTACCAATGACTTTCCTGAAATCATGCCTGGTAACATCTAAAGTTTATATAATATTCAGTAAGGGCTTTTACCTTACTGATTTTATGGAGCTTTTGAATTTTGTTTTATAATTATATAAATTAGTAACAATGTACAAAAATGTATTTGATATTAAAAATTTAATATTGATAATGTTGCTGATATACCATCTCCTTAGTTTCCTTAGCTTCAGCTAAGTCATAGGCCAGACTCTGTTGAAATAGGAAATGTGAACATCATTTGAAGAAAACTGTTGCAATTCGAAAGTCAAAGGAATTGTTCACTTCAGATTTTTGTCTCTCCAATGAACAGTGGGTCTGAATGTGTATAGTGGTCCAAGTTTGGGGAATGGAGCATACTTGCCATTAATTCACATATGTAGTATCATTTCCCAGACATTTGACCACACCTTTTTCCCATTTAATAGTTTTTAACAACATGCAAAGCAAATCTTTAAATGGCAGTGGTCCCCAGACTTTTGGGTTTCATGGACCAGTAATATTTCCAAAAATTTTGGAGGATTGAGAGTTGCCAATTTATTTTGCCAGGTAATCTGAAAGAAGTGACTGTATTATCACCTTTTTTTTTTTTCCCATAAAAGAACAGTCTCAGAACAAGAGAGAGTCCTTTAAATGGAATAAATGTAGCTTTTTTGGAAGAAAAAAAAAACTATATTGTTCTTATTTTTCTCATTTCACTCCAGTGCATTTGGGAACTACTTGGTTATGGGACTCACTTAAAGGGAATGCTGCCTGCCCTGTGAAGTTGTTTTGCCCAAAGAGGAAGAGAACAAAATAATTTAACTTTTTAAAAAATGCTTTCTTAAAAAAATGGGTTTTTATTCTTTTCCTAATAATGTCATTTAGTTGCTTTGATGATTACCTTGCATTTTGAACTTCTTATATGTTTATCCATTAGTTACAGATGTATTAGATCAACTAACATTATCTGCTAGTCCAGGAATGCCCTGATAAAATTGTATGTGGTAGGTTATCACCAAATTACAGTTTTAACAAATTTTTAAAGGAACAGAAATATTATCCGTAGCTAGAAAGCAAATTGATAAAGCATAGTAGTATAATTGTGGCATCAAGAATCTTTGGAAAGATTAGATTACTTTTTTAAGCTACCACTGGTTACATATAAAAATTAGTTTCTTTAGTCAGTAACGTAGAAACTAGAGATCAGTTAAATGATTCCTTAAATTTGGCATCCCCCTGGCCCTGAGGCCTCAACTGAGAAAACAGGGTCAGCCTTGCAAACGGAGCAGTCGGCTATGCCTCATGAACCGAAGTGGGAATTCTTCGTTCTTTAACTTTTCCTAAACTCAAATCTATTTTTATAAGCTAATGTAAATAATGTTTATACTTAGAATTCTAACCGGTTTTCATTTTTATAACTGGTAGACTAGACTTTCCTTAAACTTTTAGAAATAAAACAAAGGCTCAGCTGGATTTGTGAGAATAAACTTCAACAGAGTAGATTAGTTCCTGTGTGTTTAATGTGCCAATGTGGATTGTACTTTACCAAAGAGAAGTACATAATTTGCCTGGTCTTACAGAAAAGTTCCCTTGAAAGGAAAACTTCTTTCAAATAAATAAAACTTACCAAATTACTAGTACTTTGGGCTGTTTTTCATGAATTATGAGACTCACCCCATGTGATCTTCTGTGTGGAGAATCATTACCAGAGATAAACTTCAGTATGAGATGATTAACATGGTGTCCCCCCCTCCCCGCCCCGAGGGCCCACTCAGGTAAGAGATTGGTACTCGGGGCTTCAGAAGTCCTTTTCTCCATGGGGACAATTTGTTGATCTAATGCAATATTAACCCAATTTTAAGCATCGGGAAACTGAATAGGCATCTATATTACCCTGACTGGATTTAAACATCACCTCCTTAATTTTAGTTTTCAAAAATCGGTGGAATTTCCTTGGAGCTTTAAATGCATTTTTATCACCTGACCTTGACTTTATTCTCTCTCATGTTGTAGGACATCATCTTAATAGTTTCAAGAAAAAATGGTAACAGACTACATGTTCAGTTTTGATGTTTAGTTTTTAAAATCATGATAACACTTTAAGAATAAAGTATTTGGAAAGGCTGGAACCAAGAGTTTCAGTTAGAGCTAACTTACTAACCTTTGCTTCTGAATTCTTCAGTCTGACTTAAATCAAACCCTTATCTTCAAAATGTTATTAAAGGAATTCTCATACACATTGTCACACTTTAAATTATAATGATGTTTTATTTTAAATAGTCACAACATCTGACACTTCAAAAAAAGATACCACTAATAAATAACAAAAGTGGAAATACTTATCAAAGTTACAACAGACATAACGTTTAGCTGAGAATCACTTCAACAGAGTAAGGCTCTAAAGATACCAGACAAACCAGTACTTGTTTGGAATACCATGTGCAACTTTCTTACTGTATGGGCTTACAGACAAGGCCCTGGTTCCATGTGGTCAACATTACAGTCGTGCTTCAGGCTAACATTTTCAGTAGTTTTGAGAGCCTATACAAGATGTTATGGACTGCACCCTGCAAAATGTTACAATTTGAAACTTTCTTTCAAGCTTTACCAGTATCCAATGTGTATATTTTTAACATTTCTAAAGAGAGAACAAAATTAATAGGTGCTGGTATTCTCATCTGATATCTCAGGTTTCATGGCAGACAAGTCTTAATGCTCCTAGCCTTTGGGGTGTACAAGGTAGGAATATTTTAAATTTATTTAAGTAGAGTGTGGGAAAAATTAGGATCAAATGGGCATACATTCCTTGACTCCAGTGCCATTAGCCCTGTTAACTCTATAGGGAATGGTTAAACCATCAAAAATTAAACCAATAGTTTTTACATTAAAATGCTTCTCCATACTAGTAACACTTAAGAGTCACTAAACTAAGAATTTACCTTGTAGAGGTTAACACACATAAATGAGCTGACAGAACAGTAACAATTATGAACAATGCTACTCATCTAAAAGGATCCCTGTCTACCCTTTGAATCTACTTCATACATTTCTACCCACCCACCCCACTCCAAAAAGTTTCATATTATGATGTCCCAAAGTAATCTATTCCTCAATTACTTGTGAAGAGACAAACTGCTCTGTAGTGTATAAGCTACTTAGGTCCTATTCTAGGATGATGCATTTCCATTGTCCTAGCTCTCAAATTTGGAAATCCGCTCAGGTTCAGTCTTTTAAAACCTTTCCAAATTAACGTTAATTAGAATTTCTGATCCCTAGATTCACATACAGTACACGCTCTATGACACCTTTTTGGGGTGGTTAAATAAAAGCCACAGGATTGTGTGACTAAAAACTAAATCTGAATTATTCGTGTCTGGCATTGTGTAAACATATTTTTAAGTTCATTTTGCTGGACTTCATTAATAACTACTTCAGGATCTGCAGGGCTCTTCTGAACCTTTGCCACTGCAAAGTTTATCCCCTGGGTTAATCCAGCCTGGGTAATGTTAGCAACCTGGACCATAGAACTTCGAATCTTTGCAAAAGGAGAGACTGCTCTGCCGCTACAGCTCTCTGAAGGAGAAGGAGTTACATGAAGCCCTCTCTCAAGTTCAAGCGTGCCAGATTCTGAGCCGGGGGTCTTTTGAGATACAACTGAATGCACTGGTTCAACTGACAAAAACTGTGGGCCTGCTGCAGAAAAAGACACGTCTAATTGAGAAGGTCGAGAAGGTATCTGTTCCGTCGATTCAAACTGAGTTTCTTCGCTAGAAACTTGATTGGTCATTTGATTTCCTTCCTCACTAGCCTGCTGAGAAACAGAGCTGGTTTCTGATAGCTGGGTCATTTTGTTCTGTGCATCTTGAACAAATCTATTGCAGTAAATATCCATAGGCTTGGCAAAGCCAGTCAATGTGTGTATGTTGTCAGCAGAAGGACTTTTCTTCAAAGAAGACTCCTGGCCTTTTCCAAGCCCACTTTCATGAGCAATAGTAACCTCTGAAGGAACATGAATGCTGATATCAGTGCTGCTAATAGACTGGGATCGACTGCCTAATCGAGGTGCTAAAGCAATAATACCACAACTAGGAAGAACATAGTCTATTGGCCCTACATTCTCTAAAGAGTTAGTTAGCTGCCTGTCTTCATCAGACTTGGAATTTGTAAGAAATTCATCAGAGTGATACGAGTCATTATCTGAAGAGATTTCCCCTTCTGACTCTGCCTGGGCTTTATTATCCATCACACTTGCGTTTTCCATGGTTTCAAGACTACTATCTGATTTCCAAAGATTTACTTTTAAGTTTGGTTTTAGAAAGTTAACTTTCATTTCAGGTTTTGTGAAGTTTCCTAGCTTTCGTAGATTGCCAATGTTTACATTGGATTTGGTCTGTTTCACTTTTTGATTTAGAGATGAAAATTTGCTCATTAAAAATTTTTTTCCCTGGGCCAAAGAGCCTTGGTTTTGAGATCTAATGCCAATGATGTCTTCATGAGGTTTACTGCTTTTCCTACAGATTAGAAAAGAAAAAGGTTAATTTCCCACTGAATCCAATATGACAGTCCCAATTATTAATGTAAGTGAAAACTCAAGTTGGCCTCAATTCCTTAAAAGTAGCAATACTGCTTAATGACAAATCTAGATAACTCCTTTGACTTGATGCTACAGCATTAATGTCCAATACAAACATGTGGGCTATATACAATTTTATATACAAAAATTTGTCATTTCAACACATAATTAGTATTGAGAGATGATTAATCAGGTATCTTCATCTTTCTCAAACTTAAGTCTTTGAAACAACCAATGAAGAAGTATTTTCTATTTTGTAACAGGGCAGCCGTTGTTAAGTGACAGTGATGAGTCATCTGCAGGCACTGAGAGGGAAGAGGTGGCACACTATGTGACTTTAACCCCAGGTCCAGCAAGCAGGCCACAGACATCTCCCGCGTGAGCTGTCTGCTCTCTCAGGCCGCATGGGTACTGAAGAACCGTCCTAGAGGAACACTACCTCCACAGTGTCTTCACCCCACCTCTTGAAGCTCTTCACAGTAATCAGATGAGTTATGTTCTCTTGGACCAAACCTTCTGTGTTTACAACTCATCATCATTTGTGATGGCATGCTTCCTTCCTTCAACTGTTCTCCCTGGCATTCAGAGAGGAGGGGAGGCAGGGAAGCCTAATGGTAGCCTCAACCTCTGTTTTTGCATTATTCTGAGAACTTGTTTCCCCAAAAACGTCACACCCCAAAATTCAAACTATCACATTTCAAAACAGCCATATGTGGTGACTCACTACAATCTGGGGGAGCACAGATCCACCACATCCACGATCTAAACCACCAGCAAAGGAGACACTGACTATGTGGATATTTACAGCATTTTAACTAAAGCTGGTCTGTACACATTGCACTTTGGTTGAATTCAGGCAGAGAAGAGATGGGAAGGAGCTCCATTTCCTTCTGTTTTCTGTGGGTTATCTGAATTTATCTGAGAAGACTTGGGGCATTTAACATAAATAATTCATGTTTTCTCCTTAGCCAGCCCTCCTGGTTGCTAAAAATAAGAAAAAAGGCAGTCCTATTTACCGCACATCTCAGTACACAAGTTCAACACTTGGTCATTCAGGATCACTGGTCATGAGAATATTTCATAAAAATTATGTTAAAGAGTTATTGAATACAGTACTGTTTTAAAAAGCTACTGAAATAATTATTTCTAACAGAAGACTGAAATTTTTTCTCTAGATGACCAGATGGTCCTTTCTAGTGGAATTTGGACCTTAAAACCTGCTCATTAGATGGAAAACCCACAAATTTAAAACGTAAAATAATTTGTTTATAGGCTTTCTTTTCCCAAATCAACCTAGTGTTTAAAACATACTGGCTGGTTATTTTCTCTAAAAAGTTATTTAAATTTGAAAGCTCCCTCCCAGAAGTTTTAAAACATATCACTTGTGGCCATAATTTAAACAAAATTATTACTTTTTGATCCACAAAGATATGACCCTTCCCCCTCTAAATTAATCAACACAATATCATAATGTGATTTCTCTCCTTTTTGCAGATACTTTAAAAGAAGTAAAACTTGAATTTTCTCTGTAGAATAGAGACACTTCTGTGCAGAATAAAGACACTTCTGTGCAAAGTGGTATACTTACCTTTCAAGCTTTTTCTCAATTATAGGTACATCTAATCCCATGGCTTGTTTGGTGATCTGCAGCATCTCCGCAATGCACTGAAGGGTATCTGAAACCCAAATGTAATTGCACGCCACTTGTCAAAAACATTTAAAAACTAGCCATTCTAACTCAGAACTCTAAATGGAACTTTTAATCTTATAATAAAAGCTTGCTATAATTTACAGAAACATACTACTTATTCTTCACTCCCCTCACTAATTGAAAATGTTCTAAAATGTTAACAGAAAACTAAATGAACAAAATAACCAAATCAATTGGAGTTAAAAGTTTATTTGGAAACTCTCATCTGTCCAAACACTGTGCTAGATGCTGAGACAACAGGCAGGAACAAGATAGGCGATGTCCCTGACTATTATCCATGAGAGACATACGTGGTAGGAAAAGCCATCACACTCAAATGGCCAAACACACTGAGAATTCCCATAATAGATTCCCTTGCCCAGGCTCTCATCAATTCAGTGTCCCTGCACTGCCAGGAACAAAGCTGCTATTTCAAGATCTCAAATCACAAAGGTATTTTTCCTGATCACTCACTTGTATAATGGTATATACAGTCCCCAGTCGCACTTAGGCTTATAAAAGCAGATAAGTTATAACTGAATACTTTCATCTCTGTTACCTTTTCCATCCTCTTCTGGGTTGCGCATTACAGCTCTCAGTGTGTGGAAATAGCCACTTGCTTCTTTACATCTGTAGTGCAATCTCATGCAGGAGAACTTTGGCTTACCAAAAAGAGTGGGTTCAGGACCTAAAGACCCAAATGAATATATGTTAATCCTTCACATAACACTCACTTTCTTCTATATCTTCAAAATACTGATATTTTTGATATTACCCAAAATACTTCAAAATACTGATCTTCATAATACTTCAAAATATTGATGACTGATTCATCAATCAATTATTTAGCACTTTTTTTCATCTGAATAAGCACACACACTTATCATGATGACTTGGTCTAATAAGACTATAAATAAAAATTCAGTCTCAAATATTTAAACTTTCTAGACCTAGGCTTAATCTTCACAGGACAAGTAATGAAAGAAAGAATTATCAGACTATATCCACCACTCATCTCTAAAATATAGAAGGGAATCTTAAGAAACAGACTATTTAGACTACTTACTCCTTTCTGATTTCCAATAAGATGTTATTATACCAGTTGCTTAAATAACAGCCCACTCTGGGAAGAAACAGTATTTGCTTTCTATGACCTGGTTAGTATCTTAAAACTTTACCTATTTCTATTTTTTCCAGGTCTTCTAGACTTAGTCGTTGATACTGGTTTACTTTGTCAACTTCATCATCATAACTAGACAAAGGGAAAAGGGAGTAAGAAGAGGATTAAAATCAAAAGCACATTTGGCTGGTCAGCTGAGGCAAAATAGCAACAACCATTATGCAGGTAAAGTCTTCCACAACACAATACATTCTAGGGTGAAGAGTTAAATATTTTAAAAACTAGATGAAATTTTATATATATATATATGTATAGTTCAATAGCTAAATGAAAATCAGTTTATAGATCTTACACTAAAAGAAATCAATTACAAAGCAAAATTAAATTCAGTTTTACAAAAGCTCTTACAAAAACTAAAACCAACAAGCCTAAAACTTAACCTAAAAGGAAAGCAAAACACATATTGAAGCTACATATTCCTGATTTGGCTGATAAATCTGATATCCAAAATAAAAAATGATCAATGCCAACAGGCACCTGGACCAAGGACTGAAAAATGACAGTTCATACCAGACCAAAAAGAAAGTGACTATGTATATGAAAAAAATAATTCTGGTTAAGGCTATGAGGAAATACTTGTATTTCTGCTACTGGCATTGTTAACTAGGTGTCATTTCTAAGGCATAAAAAGTCATAATTCATCATATTCGTATAATCAAAGAAGTGCATGTGTACACATACACAATTATCTGCACAGAGCTGTCTCATTCATCATAACAAAAAAAGAAAAGTATTTTAATGCCTAACAATGGAGAAACATTTAACTATGGTATCGTAATAAAAAGTCATGGTATATGGTCAATTACAATAAAAATAGAATACATCAGAACTTGAGATCTATACGAGACAGTATCAGATACTCAAAGAACACTATTATAACACTGATTATAATTAACTCTAAAATCACATTTTCAAATTGATAAAAGTCAGTGATGTAACAATTATGTAAGATAAAGGGGTTCAGTGAAATTTCTTAAAATATATAGCAAAACTGGATTCTTAACATTTTGTATTACAAAATCTAAAAAGGATATTTACTCACATTAAAAGAGAGTAAAAGCTTTAAATCGATAAGCAACTTACTAGGCCACGTAGTATGCAGAGTTAGAAAGCAGTAACAACACATCCACATCTCTGTGAGTAGCATCAATGAGGCTAAACAAACATGACACAAGGAATTAAATATTTTCATTTTCATCTACATTTTTTCTATAGCAGATCCCCTTTTGACAAAAGATTGGTGGGGACAAGGGTGGGGGAAAAAATCAAGTAATCAATGAGTCCTACTTCTGAAGTTAAATGTACATGCTGTATGCATTTGGAGATTAAAAAAACAAAACCAGGAACACAGTTTAGGAAGGTGGGGTAGGTAGAGGGAAGGACTGGAGCTGAGGAGTAGCCAAGGAGAAGGGAGGGTTCAGGGAAAATAGGAAATGGTATGTGGGGAGGAGGGAGAATTGCATGATGGTGGAGGGGGTAAGGCTTGTAAAGAAAGGAAAATATCAGGCTGAGATAAGAGAAATTATCTAGATCATTTCACATGACCTAATCTTCAAGTTACACTGCACATTTACCATATGTTTACACTCGGAATGTATCCTTTGAAAGACTTTTATGTAAATATAACATTTATGTGCAAAAATGGAACCAAGCCCAAACTATTTTGTTTTTAACTTCAGATTAATTTACACAGCTTTTAGAGAATGAGGAAACATTTCCTTATTCTAAGTCCATTTTGCTGTATTTTATCTCCATTCTCAAGTCAAATATTAGAATAAGGGTTAGAAACTGAGTACTGATGAACCATTAAACCAAATACTAACTTTTTTTTTTAAAAGGTCAACATATGAAATCCACAAATAGTCAACAGGTAACATGGGCAGAATCTGAACTCAACCTTTTAGTCAAATATTCATCTACTATTAAAACAGCTTTTCCAATCAAAAGATGAAAATCAATCTGCACACTTATACTGGTTCTCAAAATTCCACTGCTGGAGTAGATATGTCTTCAAATAGAAATACCTTAGAATTTCATAGATATTTGCAAAAACTGGCCAGATGCTACTGAAAAACAAATGGAAAACAATAGGGGGGAAAATGACTAGTAGATGGAATTTAAGTAAAGTCACGTACATAATCTGCCGAAGAATGATGAGGTCATTGTTTAACAGGTACTGCAGAGAAAATTTCACCAAGATCTTAAATTGCAGTATTTTACATCAGGGGCATCTTGTTGCACCGTAACTAGAACAATCTTAATCTAAAATAACAAACTGACCTCAATTTTCACCAAAAATATGCCCCCCAAATACAACTAATTAGATTGAAGTCAGAACCCAATTAATACAGAGATTGATCCAAAATACGAGCAATAACTAACCAACCAACCAACCGGAAAGAGAAAACCATCTATTCTACGATCTTGGCAGCCTCACCGAGAATAACGTAGACGAACACCATAACATAAAATTTAGTTTTGCACATTGGTGCTTACCTGCGCTCTTAAAACTGTCGCTTGAGCCAAGCCATAAAAATTACGTCACGACACGTAGTTAAATATGAACAAAAATTTCTACGCCTACTAAGTAGTGCTACTTTATCATAGCTTCTATTTTGACACGAATATTTACATTGGTCAAACATGATCTCTGTCAAAAGCATTACGTCTAGAACGAAAAGCACTTGGCACGTCACAGGCAATCAAGAAAGAAGTCAGCCCTCCCCCCACCCGCATTTTTACTTAAGTATAAGCTGCAGTAAATACTTGATTTCCCTCCCCACCACCCTCTGCCCCACTTAAACAGAAATGAACAAAACCTAACCCCACTTTTTTTAAACACAGACGAAAGAAAGAAAACCCCTTCCGGTGCTGCCCCGCCCCTCGCCTGCAGCTCGGAGGGAGGGCTGCGCTACTCGTTTTTCTCCTCCCGCCAGTCAGGCATGCCCTCCTTCCACACGATGAACACAAACACCGCCAGCACCACATGCAGCCCCACCACCGCCACGATAGTCGCGTAAAAGCCACTGTCATCGGGGGACATTAACAGGAGGCTTTGGAAGAGCAGCAGTTTGCAGGAAAAATACAACCCCACAGGAACTTTAACCATCAGTCCTGCAAAAAGGAGAAAAATCTTGAAAGTGGTCGCCAGGCTGCTGCCTTCGGGCTTGGGCTCGGCAGCGTTGCCGGCGGCACTGCCTGTGGCGTTCGCCTGCCGCTGAGCAGTTGGAGGAGGCCGGTGGGAGCGCGGCATCTGGTCGGTCCGTCAGTCCGTCCGTCCGTCCGTCCAGTAGACGAAGCTCAGTTAGAGCCACCTGCGCCAGACCGCACGCCTGCAGCCACTGCGGCAACTGCAGCGCGGCCGCGCCAAGTCCCGCCCCCAAGCCCGGCTCGCTTCCGCCGCCCACGCTCGCCGCGGTGCGCGCCCAGTGCGCAGGCGCAGCCTGTCCAGCACCGCCCACGTCCGGAGGAGGGCGCGGCCCCGGGCCATCCCGGAGGGACGCTGAGGTGGGCTCGCCCCGGCCCGGGTTCCGGGGAGCGTGCATGCGCGCATGCACGCCTTGGTGAGGAGCCGTCCCTCCTGCCCTGAGGGCCACTGGCGGGGTCCCGCGGCACCGTGACTAAGCGCCTCCCCGCACTGCCTCGGCCTAAGAGCAGGTTGCCGCGCGCCTCGTGAGTCCACTAGCACGAGTACCAGTAGTCAGCTGCTCTCGGTGTGAGAAAAAGCGAGTCCGAGTTGGACAAAATAAAGAGTGGGCTTTGTGCAGATGCTGACGGGCACCTGGACGGTCCCCGATTTCCCGTCACATTAGAGATTCCTCCTCCAGCCACGAGTGCACCACCCAGCGCTTACGGGCTGTCACTCGAGTCAGCTCTCCCCGCGGCAGCGGCGGCCGCGTGGACGGGAAAGGGTGCGGGACGACCCATGAGGTCTGATCTGTGTAGCCAGCGGCTGTCTGCGGGGAATTAACTGAGCTGTGCTCAGGGGGTTAACAGAAGAAGGCCCGAGGGTGGGCTCCAGGTGGCTGGACAGGTCCAACTGGAGCCCTGGGAGATCAAGGAAAAGGGAAGGGCAGCCATCCTTGCTGCCTGTGCGGGAGCAAGCAGTTGTAAATGGCTCGCCATAACTGTCTTTCTGCCATATGTTTAAAATTAAACAGGACCATAACTACAGTGAAGTCAGTGAGGCACTGGTTTCTGGCGCAAAATTTATGGGGGTGTCAAAAAAAAACCTGACATCAAAGAAAGTTTTTAATGCAGTATTTTTAAAAAATAAAAATTAATGCAAACATACCATGATAAAACATCCAACATTTCAAATAAAGATAGGATCCGACTCTGCAACCTGTCCAACCCTGTCTCGCTTGCCTCACCCTAATCCCAGCTCCGTTCCTGTAAAGCTTTGTTGACAAAAACATGTGGCCCAACTCAACAACAAAAAAACAACCCAGTTTTTTAAATGAGCAAAGGACTTGAGTAGACATTTTTCTGAGGAAGACATACAAATATCCAACAAACCCAGGAAAAAATCTTCAACATCATTTGTCATGAGGGAAATGCAAGTCAAAACCGCGATGTGACAGTACTTCACATCCACTAGGATGACTACAATAAAAAACATGGGGGAAAAAAAAGCATGGGTGAGGACATGGAAAACTGGAACCCTCCACATTACTCATGGAAACGTAAAATGGTGCAGCCACCAAAGAAAATAGTTCAGTGGTTTCTTAAAAGTTAAGCATAGTAGCCTGGCAATCTCCCCTCCTAGGTATATACCCCAAAGAAAAACAGGTGTTCAAACAAAAACTTGTTTATAAGTATTCACAGCATCACTGTTTGCAACAGAAGAGCCAGAAGGTGGAAACATAAATGCCCAAAAGAAGAGTAAAAAAAGAAAACGTGGTCTATCCATACAGTGAAATACTATTCAGCCATGAAAAGGACTGAAGTTCTGCTACATGGCACAACACCCATGAACCATGAAACATTATGCTTAAGTGAATGAAGCCAGTCAAAGGCTACATATTACATGATTACATTTATATGAAGTGTCCAGAATTCACATGTCCAGAGAGATAAAAGTAGATTAGTGGTTGCTTAGGGGGTGAGGGCGGGGATAGAGTTCAAGGATTCTCTTTGTGGTGATAAAAAATGTTCTAAAACTGACCAAAATGATGGTCTTACAATTCTAAGCATATTCTAAAAATCACCCAATTATATACTTAAAATGGATGAAATGTATGCTATATGAATTACATTTCAATAAAGGTATTTTGAGGCTTTCTGGGTGTCAGCAGTGGTAAAGAACCCCCCTGCCAATGCAGGAGACATAAGAGACATGAGTTCAATCCCTGGGTTGGGGCGATCCCCTGGAGGAGGGCATGGCAAGTCACTCTAGTATTCTTGCCTGGAGAATCCCATGGACAGAGGAGCCTGGCAGGCTACAGTCCACGGGGTCGCAAAGAGTCAGACACGACTGAAGCAACTTCACACACACACACACACACACACACACACACACACACACACACACGTGTTTTTAAAAACCATACATGCAGCTGGAGGCAAACAGGTGCAAACTGCTGCACCCCCAAGCCTGAGGGGCTGAGGCCACCACAGGCTGTCCAGGATCTGAGCCTGCAAAGCCACTCCCAGAGCTACTCTTGCTGTCCTCAACCAGGGGCCACCTGTTCTGGGTCCACATCTGTGGCTCAGTAGACAGACTGTACAAAGGCTCTCTAGCAACCTCAGATAGCCCAAGGGCAGGTTTCCAAACATCTCCCTTCAAGAGAAAAGGAAAACTATCCACCATCCAGAAAATCTTTAAGCCTTGCAAATGATAAATACCAGTAGCAAATTTAAAGAAATTTTAGCAGTAATAGAAAGGATGATAACCACAAAGTATCTCTCATAAGAAGGACAGTTCTTAAAGAACTGTCTAATCAAGATGGCAATATAGGGACTTCCCTGATGGTCTAGTGGTTACAAATCTGCCTTGCATTGTGGAGAATACAGGTTTGATCCCTGGTTGGGCAACTGAGCCCTCACATCATAACTACTGAGCCCTCGCTCTACAACTAGAGAGTCTGCGTGCTACAACAAAAGCTTCTATGTGACACAATGAAGAACCCACGTGTGGCAACTAAGACCCAAGGCAGCCTAATATCCGACGACGACAACAACAAAGATGGAGACATATAATTAACTTTGGAAATTCAAATGGGAAGAAAACTTCATCTATTGAGAGTCCAAAAATTACATCCATACATACAGTACTGACTATCAAAGCGAAATAATCCATGAATTTGAAGTCATGGAAGGACTCCCTATGAACCTATGGTCAGTATCATTTTTTATTTATTATCATATATGTAGATACTCCCTTGCATTCTACTGTTCTTGCAAGCTTGATTTATGCCCCTTTTATTAAAAAACATGAAATGTAAATGAAGATAAAATCTAAATAAAGCCTTTTACTCTCAAAGCTTGGTTTAGAATTTTCTGAAGTGTTTCTGATCCCTAATATTGAAAAATATAATTTTAGATTTTAGCCTGAAAGCAAGCAATCTGGCAGATAAATTTGGATCCTGCCATCCATCTGATATTTTAAAGAACCACTTGAAAGTGGATGGTTTTTGTTTAAAAAAGAATGTAGAGTATTAATTGGCCTATTTATTTTATGAAAGACCAGGACCATTTAACAACTCATCAAAGTAACTAGCATCATTAAACCTCCTGGTGCACGCAGTTCTGTGCATTAATACAATAAACCTAGCTTCTGGGGCATGGGGTGGGGTTGGGGGCAGGGGAGGACCCATGAAACAAGCTTTGAATTGTAGTTTCACAATTTGGGTTTTTAAAAAATCAGATATTGCATTATATTTTACCTCATTACTGAGTTTTTTAGTGCCCCTTTAATTTTACAGCCAAAGTTGAGTGCCTTGTCAGCTTGCCTTAGTACCAGCCATGTATTTGAGAACTGCCATGCACTTTGCATCCATGCCCACAGATTTATGGACACCTGCTAGCAATAATTAGGACAGCTTAACATCAGAAATTTAAGCACATTAGTCACCAGGACACCACTCCAACTTACCTGGGGTCACAGTCAATAAGGGCCCAGCCACCATGGAACTTTTCGTTATCAGGCAGCAGTAACTTCATGTAACTCTGTAAGAGCTGGCTAATTAGTTCCTGGTGGCTTCTCTGATTTTCCTTATGCAAAGCTTCATGCTCTTTTTCCTTGGTAAATATGGAATAAAGATCTTCTGTCACTGGAATGCCTTGCATCAAATCTAGAGTAGAAAGTGTTGATATCTATCATCTTCTTAGTTTACTAATACATTTTTAAAAAGCAAAAGAGAATACAAGACCTAAAACAATAAGACTCTCATTTTAAAAAACAGGTATAAATCTTTGTGACCTTGGACTAGGCATGGTTTTTTTTTTTCTTCATATGAAACTAAGGTCACAAGCAACAAAAAGACAAACTGGACACCATCAAAATTAGAAACTTTTGTGTTTCAAAGGCAAACGCCATGAAAATTAAAAGGCAACCCACAGAGTAGAAGTGAGTATTTAAAAATCATCTATAAGGGACCTGTATCCAAGAATATATAAGGAATTCCTGAAACTGAAAGTTAGTTGCACAGTCATGCCTTCCTCTTTGCAATCCCAGGGACTGTAGCCCGTCAAGCTCCTCTGTCCATGGGATTCTCCAGGCAAGAAAACTGGAGTAGGCTGCCATTTCCTTCTCCAGGGGATCTTCCCAACCCAGGGATTGAACCCAGGTCTCCTGCATTGCAGGCAGATTCTTTACCAACTGAGCTACTAGGAAAGCCCTACAACTCAATAATAAAAGAATTATTATCAATAATAAAAGAATTCCTACAACTCAATAATAAAGACAAATAAGCCAATTTTAAAATGAGCAAAGGAAATGAACAGACAAATTAACTTCTTCCTGGTGTAGGATGCAGTTCAAGGCTTATTAACAAAATCATTGTAATCCCACTCCTTACACGTGTTTGGGACAGTAAGACTAGAGGCTTCTGGGAGAGACCTGCTGACCACTGGCCTTTTAGGGAGAAGCAGTGAGCCCAGACTGCTACTAGCCCTTCTCTCTCAAACTTGGAAGAGATTCAGCTTCAGGGTTAGGATGAAGCTGATATTATTGATGGTCAAAATGGGAGGAACAGAATCTGGGTCCTCAGTGACCTAACTGAATTGCTAGATCAACCAACAGAAAAAAATGTATCAATTTTTCCTTGAAAAAACTGATAAAATCCAATTTTCCTATCAGTACATACCGTATCTGTGGCAAATGAACCAAACTTAATTACACCAGACTTCTCAAATTCCTAAATTGCCTATGTGTGGGCCCTACTATTTCATATATAATAAATAATTAGGTTAAAAAAAATAGGATTTAAAAAATATTCCTAGAGACCATATGACAAGCTGTTATGTTTGGTTCTAATCCAGAATACTCTACATTTACTTTAATCCTAAAAGGTAATACTTTCATGGAAATTAAATTTAAAGTCACATTAAAAAAAATATGCTGTGGCATGAATTCCACTGGGCAATCCACCCTCCATTTTTTCTCTTAAATAATGATAAGAATTGGTTAGGATAGTCTGATATCCTAACACCCTGTTAAATCACATTTATAAGGAAGGATAGCATGTTTGTTCACAGCAAGAACACACGATAAACATTAGACAAAGAAAGAAAATCATTTTGTTTTATCTCTCAGGCTTGAGTAATGGGAAAACAGAATATGGAGTTTTTACTTGAGGTTTTAGGGCACCATATTCCATAATCCAGTAGCCTCAACCTTGCCTTCTGTTACATGAATAACAAACTGACAAATATGTATGGAAATGAGCAGTTTATTTTGCTGCTCCAGCCTAAAAAATTTGTCAGATTCTAATCTTGTAAAAACTTGATTTATCGGGTAAGATGTTCAATATAGAAACACAAGTGTATTATAAAACATGGATTCTGTTAATGAAGTTGGTTACTGTAAAATGTTAGTCACAGAAAGCATAACAAATTTTCAAGAAAGACATTTGTGTTCCTTACCTATAACAGCTTGCCTGTAAGCATCCTTAAATCGATTCAGGTAATACCTATTTGCCGAGTTAACACCATCTTTCATAACTCCTGCTAACTTCCTTTCTCCTGTCCTTGTAAAGTCACCCTGTCAAGAAAAAAGTCACTGACAATTTATGCAAACACAAAAATGTTCCTGAAGTCAATGTGGGCTTTCAAGACTGGAATTCTACAGGCTTTTACAACTCCAAATAATGTAGTTAACATATCTACTAGTATTTGACTCAGATCCAAGCATATCAAATAACTAAACACGCTATTGGTGTCATCCACCTTCACAGTTAGATGGTGCTTTAAGGTAAAGCCATTCTTGGCAGTCTGTAGAATATCTAGAACTTATAGGTCAAAACTTATAAATAACAAAACAAAAAGATTTTTAAGCCTCCAACTGGTATGATATTCAAAACACACAAATATCTGATGTGGGAAAATGTGGACAGTTCCCTAGAGCTTATTACAACAGTATTTAACCTGTGTATGTGGTTGTGTGTAAATATAGACAGAGCAGAGGTTTCCATACCTTGCTGCACATTACAATCCCTGTAGAATGATCCAATGAAGATTTAATTGTTTTGTTTCTCTTGATTTTCACAACAAAGGTGTCAGAGCAAGTCCCTAGAGAGGTAGGGAAAGCACAGTCTCTTTTTCCCCCATCCCAACCCCACTAATTCCATCCAAGGCAATCTTAGAAATAGGCCCTGTCCTAAAATTGACAATTTAGGAAGAACATGTTGCCAATTAGTTAGGTCATTCACAGAAAATATTAATTTAGCAACAGGAATCTATTATGGAAAAGAGAGACATGAATACTGCATCCAAAGAATTTTAGTATCAAAGGAAAAAAGTATTCCTCTTTGTCCAGCTTTGTATAATTAACAAGTACCACTGCATAAGTTTAAGGTGTACAATATGATATTGTGTGTGTGTATATAGTATTGTTAATCATAGTCACCATGCTGTACTTTAGATCCCCAGAACTTATAAGTGGAAGTTTGTATTCTGACCAGTCTCTCCCCATTTACCCCATCCTCGGGTCACCGTCAATCTCAGTGTTTCTGTGAGTCTGACTTTTTAAAATTTCACATATAAGTGAGATCATGCACTATTTTTATTTATTTTGGCTATGCTGCATCTTTGTCACTGCACGCAGGCTTTCTTTAGTTTCTGTGCACAGACTTCTCTTGTTTTAGAGCATGGGCTCTTGGGGCCAGCGGCAGTAGCTGAGGCACTCGGGCTTAGCTGCTTCATGGCCTGTGGGATTTTCCCAGACCAAGAATTGAACCCGTGTCCCCTGCGTTGACTGGCAGGCAGATTCTTAACGACTGGACCACCAGGGAAGTTCAGAGATCATGCATTACTTGTCTCTCTCTGTTTGCCTGATTTCACTTTTTCACTTAACATAATACCCTCAAGGTTCATCCATATTGCTACAAATGTCAGGATTTCCTTCTTCTTTTGAATAAATAAACTATTTTTTTTGGCTGCGCTAGGTCTACATTGCTGTATGCAGGGTTCCCATTGCAGTGGCTTCTCTTGTTGTGGAGCATGGGCTCTAGGCACCTGGGCTTCAGTAGATGCGATTCACAGGCTCTACTGAGTGGGTTCTGGAGTTGTGGCAAACGGGCTTGGTTCCTCCTTGGCATGTGGGATCTTCTTGGACCAGGATCAAACTTGTATGCTTTGCATTGGCAGGCGGACTCCCTACCACTGGACCACCAGAGAAATCCCAGGACTTTCTTCCTTTTATGGCTGAATATTCCATTATATATATATATACACATACATATAAATAAAATTTTTTATGGCTGCTTCCCTTGTCAACATCTTCTTTAGCCATTCATTCGGCATCAGATGCTTAGGTTCTTCCCAGATCTTGAATACTGTGAATAGTGCTACAATGAACACAAGAGTACAGGTATTTCTTCCAGATATTGATGTCATTTTCTCTGGATATATATTTAGAAAATAGGATTGCTGGATCGTATGGTAGCTCCATTTTTAATTTTTTGAGGAAGTTCCTTACCATTTCCCATAATGGCTGTGCCAATTCACATTCCCACCAACAATGTACAAGGGTGAGCTTTTCTGCCAACCTTGTTATCTCTTGCCTTTTAGATAACAGCTGTTCCAACAGGTGATAGCCCATTGTGGTTTTGATTTGCATTTCCCTGAAGATTACTGACATTGAGCACCTTTTTACGTACCTGCTGGCCATTTGTATATCTTCTTTGGAAAAATGTTCAAATCCTTTGCCCATTTTAAAATCAGTTTTTTTTTTTTTTTTTTTTTTGCTATTGAGTGGCATTAGTTCTTTACATATTTTGGATATTAACTCTTTCTCAGACATATGGTTTGCAAATATTTTCTCCCATTCCATGGGTTGTCTTTTCATTCTGTTGATTACTTATTTTGCTATGCAAAACATTTTTTGTTTGATGTTGTCCCACTTGTTTATTTTTACTTTTCTTCTTGTGCTTTGGGTGTCAGTCAAAAAAATTATTGCTAAGACCAATGTCATGAAATGTTTCCCTATGTTTTCTTGTAGGAGTAAAGTTTCAGGCCTTATATTTAAGTCTTTAATCTATTTCAATTCAATTTTTGTGAATGGTGTCCAGTTTAATTATTTTGCATATCTCAGTTTCCCAACACCATTTAGTGAAGAGACTACCATTTCCCTATTGACTATTCTTGGCTCCCTTGTCAAATTATTAGTTGACTGTACACATGTGGGTTTATTTCTGGGCTCTCAGTTCTATTCCATTGGTCTTTGTGCCTGTTTTTAGGCCAGTACTATACTATGTTGATTACTACAACTTTGCAATATACTCTGAAATCAGAAGTAGGATGCATCTAGTTTTGTTCTTTCTCAAGATTGCTTTGGCTGTTAGGGGTCTCATGTGTTTCCACATGAATTTTAGGACTGTTTTTTCTATTCTTGTAGAAAATGCCAATGGAATTTTGATAGAGATTACACTGAATCTGAAGACAGCTTTGGGTAATATTTTAATACTAATTTTTCTAAGCCATCAACCACCTGGGCTATCTTCCACTTATCTGTGCTTTCAATTTCTTTTATCAATGTCTTAGTTTTTAGTGTACAGATCTTTTACCTTCTTGTTTAAATTTATTCCTTAGTATTTTATTGTTTTTGATGCTATTATAAATGGGATTGTTTTATTTCTTTTTTAGATAATCTCTATTAGTATATAGAAACAACTGATTTTCATAGGTTGATTTTGTATCCTGCAACTTCACTGAATTAATTTATTAGTTCTAACAGTTTTCTGGTGGAGTCTTTAGGATTTTATTCAGGATTTGTTATAACAAATGTTCGGGGGTGAACTATTTACCTTGAAGGAAAAGAACTATAAACCTAATTTAATTCAACCACTTCCTATTGCCAAGAGAGGGAGTATTTAGTGACCAGTGACTGTATTTTACATTTACATTAAATTCTGTGAAGATCAGCTTGGTAAGATCCTCAAAAGACTTTATGTAAAACAATCACAAAAAGATAATAAAGCATGTCTTCACCATTTACTGTGTGTCAGGGAATGATCTAAGCTCTAACGTATTAGCTCATATAATCCCACACCACTTTTTTTGAAGGCCTAGAATTATTCCTGTTTTATAAATGAAGAGACAGACACAGAGAATTTAAGTGACTTTCCCACAGTCCCAGAGCTAGTAAGAGGCAGGGTTGGGATTCAAATTTAGAGGAGGCAAATTACACTAGGGATCCAAATCCCACCTACCAACATGTTTTATTTTGTCTGTATAAAGTTTTAAAAACCAACTATTACATATAAAATTCCAGATTTCCAAACTCCCTTGAAAACTGGGAGCTCTGGCAACACTGGGCCTCTAGCCCCCTTAGGAAGTAGCAGAACAGCACCTTTCTGAGTCATCATATGCTCTTTCTCAGGTGCACATCGCCCATCTCTCCCTTTAAGCTAATGAGTGGCCAGTTCAAGTCACATGACTTGGCACCTGCAGGAATTTGGAAGTGTGACCCCTGCCTTACCCAAACATTCCAGAGTCAACTACGTAGACCTACCACCTGAAACCCACATGCTTTTCTCTCAAAAACCAAGTTGGTTTTAAACCACACCCTGTGTCCCACAGAATGACCCACAGATGCTGGCTACAGATACTTACCTTCAGAGCAGCTGTCCCAGCATACTGTCTGCTAATGGAGTCACCATTGTTGGCCCACATTATCTGATAAATCCGATTGCATTTCACTGGTAATGGCTGCTCTGGGGGCATCACACCTAATTTTTTCAGCTAAAATGAATACATTGGTAGATTAACTGCAGATAAGCCAAGAAACCATAGCATAAAACATATACTGCAGAGAAAGGAAGCATATGCATGTACAATTTAGGACCCTTCAAGAAATGTTTTCAGACTTTTTCAAAGTAAAGTACCACTTGAGAGACAGCTTTATGAACTGCTACATCTGAAAAAATAGAATAAAAAATTCACACTGTTCTGGTGTCATTTTTAATGTGTAGACTCATACTATTGTATCTTTATTTTAAATTTGGCTATGAAGTAAAGCTAACTATCAAAAAATCATACAGAAACAACAATAACATTAATAGTAGCAGAGCAGTAAGTGCTTAGTAAAGATTAAGTCTGGTGCCATATGCTAAGAGCTTTCTAAAATAAATGATCTCATTTATTCCTCATAACAAGTCTATGCAATCAATACTCTTAGTACCCTCATTTTATGGATGAAAAGAAAGAAGTTTGGAGAGGTTGATCTCTTTGCAGGGGGTCAACACCTAGTATGTGGTAGGACCAGGGCTTGATCACCAAAGCCTAGCTGCTTCAATGCAACAGTAGA
Organism: Okapia johnstoni; assembly: GCA_024291935.2. Taxonomy (NCBI): domain Eukaryota; kingdom Metazoa; phylum Chordata; class Mammalia; order Artiodactyla; family Giraffidae; genus Okapia; species Okapia johnstoni. The sequence goes on along the minus strand of CM044318.1, from coordinate 76,950,537 downwards.
AGACTTCCTCTAAGGATAGTTACAAGGCTCCATCAGGAAAAAAAACAAAACACCATGCTAGGAATATCAACCTTGGGAATTCATTCCCCAGGTGTTGGAGGGAGGAAAGATCTAAAAGGAGATACAGAGGTAAGAGATATAATAACTACAAGAAACAGGTGCCACTGTGAGGGTTGGGGCACAAAGGGAAGAGGCTGGTTGTGTGATGTCAAAGGACCCACAGCCCCAGAGAGGGTGCTGATCATGGGAATTTAACACAGATGAACAAACTTGTCCCATTTTCCTCCTTCAGCCTCACAGTCTTCCTTAAAGCCCCCACTGGCAAAGCCTGACATGGAAGCAGGTGGTCGAGCAGAAAGGTGGTGTGCAGACCCCATGCCCCAAGAACAGGTGGGAGGGTATGTAGCTGAGAGAAAAAAGTAAATGACTACACAGTGCCACCCAGTACATTATTAAATTTTGGGCCTCACGTTTTTGAAATGAGTACTTAAGGAAACGCCACTTGATTCAACTGATTTCTAGTAAAGGTTGTACTTTACAGGTTTTAAAGCAACAAGGATGGTTGCATGCTGTAAATGTTCTATGGAAGGAAAATTTTAGCTACTTGTTTACAAGTGAAAAAATTAGAAATGAATATTTACAATACAGTGGACTCCAAATTACCTGCTGTTCCATGACCACTCGTGCAATGGCAGCTTGGACCACATTGGTGCGATCCAGGCAGTCCATGCAATTAACGCGAAAAATCCCTTCTTGTTTACATATTACTCCAGCTTGATCAACCCTTTTCAAAAACAGTATGGAATTACTTTACAATAGGAAATACTTAAAAGTTTTCAAAACCCACAATTCTTTACAGTATAACGATAACAACAGCAACAATGGTTATCTATTTGCTTGGAATAATATAGGGCAGGCATTACTGAGACCTTTATAGACATTATTGTTAATTTATACAATAACCTGACAAGGAAGATATTATCCTCATTTTGAAAAACAAAACAATTGAGATGCAGAGTGACTTTCCTGAGTCACACAATTACTAGGCAGAGCTGACACCACCCCAGCTATGCTTTTCTATGCATTTAAAACCAGAAGGCACTTTAAAAAACATCCTGTTCCCTCCTCTTGACTTCAAGCAGAAATGCATCTAAATGAGCTTGTACAGACTAATTCACTCTACCACCCAGTGTGGAATCATGAAGCATGCCTCATTCATCTAATTCCTCTGGCCACCTGTGGCCTTAAAATCTAATCAAATGTTCTCTTCTGTCCTTTAAGCCAATTTCTTCTTCCTACTTCTCCCTCCTATAGTCTGAGAACCATTTTTCTTCTCCAGCTATTTTTAAATGTCTCAAAACTGAGACCAAACACCTCTAAGCCTTCCTTCCCATGTTAGGGACCTGGAAGAAACGTAGAGGACGGAGCATTAGAAGGAACTGAAGAACAGTCACAGAGCGCTTTGCCCATTTTGCCAATCATCTGACACCTTCTTCCTGTTCAAAGCTAACAATGCCTAAACGACTAGTACTTTTGAAAGGAGAATAGGAATCTGGAAGTGAAACAAGAAAAACAAAAATTCTTTCCCAGCCTGCTATTATTTTAACGCTTAGTGATACTAGACAAGAACATATGATTTGAAAGACCAAGAGTTTGTCAAACTGATTTCTCATGAAATACCTACCAACACCACTTCATGTCAAGAATAATGTCATGAATGGCATCTGTTAGTGTTTGGACATTCTCAAACTTCATTCCTCGGCTAAAATTATACGCCAAAAGAAAGAAAAACATCTTTAAGAATATTTTTTAAGATATATCTAAGATTGCTTGGAAAAATTAAAATTATTACTGTAAATATGAGATTAATCCTACTTTAAATTATAGGGGAAATTATATAAATGTTTACAAGTAATCTGCATTATGAAAGAAAATATGCTTAAGAATACACTGAAACACATCACAGCCACCGGAAGCTTCTTTCCCCATCAAAATTTTCAATACCTAGGTAAATGAACCAACACTAGAACCAGGCTTATAACAAAAGAAATGTGCTTTCAGAATACACACAAGTTAAAATTACCATCAAAATGATTGTTGTTTTCCAGATAACTAGTGAACTTATCCCAAGGGAGAGCATTATTACTAACAGAGTACGAAGACGAGCCAGCAGTTTTAAGTAAGAGAATGTTATTATTCCTGCCAGGCTCAAACTCAAGCAGAAAGAAAAAGCTCCATTAATTCTTTAAGTGAAGGATAAAAGGAATAAAGGAACTCTAAGTCTTGAAATCATTTTGGAACAAAAAGACTGTAAATATTTCAGGAAGAATTAACTTAAAATTTTAGGCAAAATAAAACCAATATGAAAATGGAACTAAGAAATGATTGTCCTCTCCTTTCTAACAATAAGAACAAGATTTTCTTCCCAATAAAAAGAGAATAAAAACTAAGGTCCCTGTGGCAGCAACTACTATAAATACTGGACCTGATCAAAACTCATCTCAGGAAGCCATCTTTTTTTTTCTCTTTCTTTTTTTAAATTATCAAAGTATGATAACACATTTACAGGAGACTTGGAAAATACAGAACAAAGTTACATATAATTCTACTATACAATTCTTAAGTAGATAAATTAAGATTTTTATTTGGAGTTTAAATATCAAACTCTCAAAAAGTAATAGAATGAATAGACAGAAAAGTAGAAGGATACAGTTGACCTGAAAAGCACTATGAACCAATTCAACAGAATTAAGATTTATACAGTTTTTCAGGAAGCCATCTTACCAGTGCTCATGGAAATCAAATGAAACATAGGTGAGGTGTGAGTTGTTAAACAGCAACACTTGTTTCAGGTAAGCATCACCAATTATTTTCTCTCTTCCTGCCTGGTCTACCAAATTAATAATAACCTATGAGAGTGGGGAAAAAGAAAAAATTCAGTTAATCAGACCTTAGACTCATGATTTTCACTGAATTTATTTAATGTTTTAGACATATTTTGTACCCAGGCTTAGAAATTAATCCACTCAAGCATCAGTTTTTCCCTATAAAATTAGATTTTCATTTGTTATACTTAGGTTTATGAGAATTTACATCAATGGCAAGAATAGTTTTACACATTATACACGTGCAATAAACTATTAGAATACATAATGAAAACAAGTTCATGATAGATATTTTAAATCTCTAGAATAATTTTTAAAGAAATATACAGGACCTACATGTTAGACACTATGAAACATTGCTGAAACACATAAAAGAAAACCTGAGTAAATGGAGAGACACCGTGGTGCCGGACGGCAAGATTCAATATTACAAAGATGTCAGGGCTCCCCAGGTTAACCTACACACTCAACAATTCCAGTCAAAATTCGATCAGGATCTTTCTACAGACTAGGCAAGTTAATTCTGAAGTTTTTCTGGAAAAGTGAATAATATGGGAAAATTTTTGAAAACCAATTAAGGACTTGTCCCACTGAAGAGCAAAACATATGTTAAATCTAGTTATTAAAACTATGGTATGAGTGCAGAAAAATGAACAACTCAACAGAACAAGGCAGATGGCCAAGACAGACCTATGAACACTGAGGACTCTAAGCTACGATGATATCATTCTCAGAGAATATGGACTGTACTATACACAGACTATACTATATATTACTATACCGTAATATACTATAGTGGCATACTATAAATGATATTGGGATAACTGTCTATTTACATGAGGGGGGGGACTTAAGTTAGCCCCTTCATTATATGTAAAAGAAATTCTAGATGCATTAGTGATCTAAATATTTTTTCTTCAAGTTATGAAAAAGCAAGAAGAATGTTGGCTTGATTTTTCCCTAATTGTAGGATGTCACAGGACTTTCCAAGCATAATAAAAACCAGCGAGCATAAAGAAAAAGATGGACAGATGTGACAACATGAACATTTAAAACCTCTGTGTACCAAATGACAGTATAAGCAAACGTTAAGAAAAATAGAGGACTACCTAGGGGAATATACCTGCAACACAAAAACCATTAAAATATACAGTGCTATAAATTCAGTAAGAAAAATAAAGGTAAAGGATTCAGAGGATATTTAGAAGAGAAAACAGACATATAGCCAATAAACATGAGATTTGCAACTTTGTTAATAAAGATATGTACATTTTAAAACAGAAAACCAGGTTTAATCTATAGACAGGCAAAAATTGAATATTAAATATGGACAGCATGGTGAACATGTGGAGAAATGGATACCGGCTCTCACTGCTGAGAGTATAAACTGGTATGATCTTTTTGGAAGCAACTGAGTGGTGGGTATCAACCTAAAGTTAATCTAATGTTTGATCCCTTGGACTGCAAGGAGATCAAACCAGTCAATCATAAAGGAAATCGGTCCTGAATATTCACTGGAAGGACTGATGCTGAAACTGAAGCTCCAATACTCTGGCCACCTGATGCAAAGAACTGACTCATTGGAAAATACCCTGATGCTAGGAAAGATTGAAGACAGGAGGAGAAGGGGACGACAGAGGATGAGATGGTTGGATGGCATTACCGACTCGATGTACATGAGTTTGTGAAAGCTCCGGGAGTTGGTGATGGACAGGGACACCTGGAGTGCTGCAGTCCATGGGGTCGCAGAGAGTCAGACACAACTGAGCGACTGAACTGAATGTTTGATCTAGCCATATCACTTCGAGAAATTTAGTCTATAAAGCACATACATATTTCAAAACATGTAAAAGATGTTCTCTGGGGAATCTTAGAATAGCAAACAGAAACTATATCCTAAAGGTCCACCAGTGGAGAACTGGTTGAATAATAGCCATCAGCTACTATGAGAAAATAGTTGCAGAACAGTGTATATGGTATAACTTATAGACTTCTTTTGACTTAAATTTCGAATGCATATATATGCACGTGTCAAGATGTTTCTTTGCTGCAAATAACAAATCCCTGACTCAAATCTCAGGACAGAAGTCTGTTCTGAACCTCAGAAGTCTGGAGGTTGCATGGTTCTGGAACTGCTTTATTCAGTAGTTACCAATACCAGCTCTTGGTTCTACCATCTTTCATGTATTGATCAATCCTCAGGCTAATGAACTAGCCTGGATAAAGTTGCAGCAGCTACCAGTCAAATCCAGATACAACAACCACAGAGGGACTGTGGGTTCCTGCATCTCTTTTTATTAGAGCAGGAAATCTTGCCTGGAGCCTCCCAGCAGACTTCTCTTCACATCAGACCTCGTTGGTCAAAGTGCCAAAAACATACACTGGCCCACATTTATACCAACTACAGGTAAGAGCAACAGTAGTGACACCATGACTGAGTCAGATCAACCGTAGGACCACCTCCCAGAACAATTACCCAAGGGATGAGGATGGATAAAAGGATACCCTTGGGGTACTGTTAGAAAGGAACAGGTGACTGCTAATACCTATGCCCTTAAGACTGATGTGTACAAACAGGTCGTGAAAGTCAACAGGGAGCAGGCACAAGGGTGGTCAAGAGGTTATTTCTTCTACTTTCTTTACATACCTCAGTATTACTTCAATTTTTATAATGGTTAGGTGTTACCACTGTAAGTAGGTGATACTACTTATTGGCTCGTTGTGCTTAGTCATGTCTGACTCTCTTTACCCCATGGACTGGAGTCTGCCAAGCTCCCCTGTCCATGGGATTTTCCAGGGAAGAATACTGGAGTGTGTTGCCATTTCCTCCTCCAGGGGATTGTCCTGACTCAGGGATCAAACCCACATCTCTTGTGTCTCCTGCACTGGCAGGCAGGTTCTTTACCACTAGAGCCACCTGGGAAGCCCACAATACTACTTATAACTACACGTACTGCAAATACGTGAAATTTTTTTCAGATTGTAAAAAATTCAAATGTGGATAAACGTCACATCCTTCCTGAGCACACCTAGTCCACAGCTTTCCCTGAAGGTAACTCCTGCTACAAGTTTGAAGTGTACCGTTTCAGGCCACCTAAGCATGTCCCTAAAAAAGTGTGCATGCCTTATGTAGGTGAGAACACACATATATATGGAAGAGACTGCATATGTATAAACAGCAGTTTTGTTTTGTGGGATTTTTAAGTGGTAACATGCCATATGCTATTATATAGTTTTCCTCTCACTCCATTATATGATTTTAAGATATTTTCACATTAGTACACACAGATTCATCTCATCATTTTTAACTATTTGTATTCAACACTTTAGATATGCTGTACTTTATCCATTGAATGCCTAATGAACAATTAGGGTTTTTTTAATGCTGCAATAAAGGAGGTTTATACATGCCTCCTTGATTGAACATGTTTCTCTCAGGGGATTTAAGTTTTTTGTTTAATTTGTATTAGAGTTCTGGCTGCTCCACATCCTTGACAAAACTTATATTTTCCATCTTTTTTATTTTAGTCATCCTCGTGTGTGAGTGGTGGTTTTAATTTGCATTTCCCCAATGACTAACAAAGTGGAATACCTGTCCCTGTTTATTGGACATGGACTATCCTTTGTCATGAAGAATCTGCTCAAGTCTTTTGTCCAGTTTTCCTTTGGGTTGTACACCTTTTATGAATTTGAAGGCATTCTTAATGTACTCTAGATATAAACCCTTTGTCATTTATATGTCTTCTGTAACTTTCTGAATTGCCTTTCCATTCTCTTAACGGTAGAGGATGAGATGGTTGGATGGCATCACCGACTCGATGGACATGGGTTTGGGTAGACTCCGGGAGTTGGTGATGGACAGAGAGGCCTGGTGTGCTGCAATTCACAGGGTCGCAAAGAGTCGGACACGACTGAGCGACTGAACTGAACTGAACTCTCTTAACGGTGCTTTTTAATAATCAAGAAGTTCTTTAAAGTCAAATTATCAATTTTTCATTATGGTTGGTACTTTTAAAATCTTATTTCATTTTAATAAATAACACTTGTAGAGTTTTAGTACTGAAAATATATGATAATTCAATAAAGTTTTAGTAAACATTAAAAATTTAGTAAAGTCTACTTTTTTATTATGGTTAGTTCTTTTAAAACCTTGTTTAAGATTCAAGGTCAAAAGATGGTCTACATGCAATATTTTCCTTTAAAAGGTTATTGTTTAACCTTTCATATTTAGATCCATATCTATCTGGAACTGATTTCTGTATATGGCATGTAGGGCCAAAAAGCAAATTACTATACTAACAGTATAAGTATATTTCATTTTGATTGATAATACCATTCAAAAATGGCCAAAGCAATTTATGCTCCTCCCAGCGAAACATCACTGCTGTTCAGCTGCTAAATCATATTCAACTCTTGGCAACCCCATGGGCTGCAGCACGCCAGGCTTCCCTGTCCTTCTCTAGCTCCCAGAGTTTGCTCAAACTCATGTCCACCGAGATGGTGACATCATCCAACCATCTCATCCTCTGTTGTCCCCTTCTCCTCTTGCCCTCAATCTTTCCCAGCATCAGGGTCTTTTGCAATGAGTCAGCTCTTCACATCAGTTGGCCAAAGTACTGGAGCTTCAGCTTCAGCATCAGTCCTTCTAATGAATATTCAGGAGTGATTTCCTTTAGGGTTGACTGGTTTGATCTCCAGCAATGTGTGGCAGTTCTCATTTCCCCAGTTACCTGCCTTTATTTCTTCTTTTCACACTTTATATAATTTTTTCCAATGTGAGGATTTCCTTTTTATTTCCCTGCTGGGACTGTCTTTGGGACTGCAAAACATTTATATGTTAATTTTGCAAGACTGAAGTCTATTCAACATTGAGTCTTTTCTTCCAGGAACATAGTATTTTCTCTCCGCTTATCCAGGTTTTCTTCTACGTTCTCCGGTAGACTTTCCCTCCCAACACCACGCCCTCCCTCATATATATGCTATCTTTTTTGTATGTTCAATAGATTTTAGGCTATTTCTTCCTATTTGTGCTGTGATTATAAAAATGCATCCCATGGCATTACACCTTCAGAATGGTCACTGCTAATAGATAAGAAAAGTCACTGATTATTCTATATTAATCTATATGAAATCTGGTCATCTTATTGAAATTGTATTTCACCCAACAGTTCTCAAGTGATTTTGGTTTATAGGTTCACATATCTACATATTGACTGTATGAATACATAAGAAAGGTGTGCAGAGAAAAAAAAAAATACTGAAGGATATTTCTAATTGTTATCTCAAAGAGGTGGACCTGAAAGATGCCTTTCATAGCTTACTCTAGATATATCTCAGATTGGGATAACTGATAGTAGACTAATCTCATCTGAAGTCTAAAGTAGCTGATTCAATAATTGTTCATGAATACTAAGAATACTCTTAGCTTATGTTTCTTAACTTCATGACAAATGCTGTTTTACTTAATTACGAGCCGTATGTTGTTATCTTCATGAAATTTAAACAGATGCACAACCATTTCTAAAAATATGAAGGAACACTTATTACTACAGATGAAATCCCACCTGTTTTTTGTAAATTTTCAGTTGTTCTTCGAAATGGGCACAGAAATAGGCAACCGTGTCCTTTTCACCTACAAAGAAGTGATACAAAATCTATTTTTCCTTCCCATGTTTAAGACAGAGCTTAGTGTCTATTCCATCTTTACTCTTACTTTATACATTAACAGCCCAAATGTAACTAAGATTGTCTAAAACTAGTATTTTAAAATGAAATGCTAAGCTGAAGATTTGATTTCTTTTTTCCCCAATTAGATGAAACTGAAACATACTGAAGATGTCAACTATGAAACCATGGCATTTATTTATATATTCAACCAACTTGTCAGAAAAGGTTTCATGTAGTATATAATAAATTTAATAAAAACCTCTTAAAGCAAGGATATTAAAAATTAAAGTTTGCTGAAGTCTCACAAATATGAATTAAGTTTTGAGTGAAAAATATTCTGTAAACAATTTTAAAATCAGCTCCTTTGAGTAATCTAATTAGATTAATACAATTTAGCTATTCTGGTTAAAATACTTGAAGAAATTAAATCTTTAATATTTCGAACAACAAACCTTTCACAGCAAACATCTGAAAAGAGATTCTATTTATTCTGTGAAGACGCTATCTCATTAAGGTATTTCCTGCTTCTACACATACTGGCTACATTTACACTTTTCCAAAATTAAGCATTGTAATAAAGTATTCTCAAAGAAACAACAAATTAAAATCTGTGAAATAAGCTATGAGATACTCTACTTTGCAATTTCTTATTGTTAATTACTTAAATTGTCAGCAACCACTATTACTAATGCTTTTGAGATTATTATATTACTATTAAATCTCGGTGTACCAGCTACTGTCTTAAATGAACTATCTGGCAAAATAAATCCAAACCTATGAAGTATCTAGGATTTTAAAAACATCTCCTCTGAAATCATCGTCTGAAAACCAAATAACTGACAGGCTTACTTCTGTCCAGCCGAGGTCTTGGATTATATCTATACCCAACCTGGCTCCAGAAGACAGGCACCGAGCCTCGTGTCTGAATAAACGACAGAGTGTGATTATGCACATGAATTAACTGCTCAGTCTCCACATAGTTTGCAACATTTCCATTTTTATCCACTCCTCTTCGCTTATAACGCATTCCTAAAAAAAAAAATTAAAACAGCAAAAATTTTAAAAATTAGCCTGGTTTGGGGGAGAATGGATACATGTATATGGATGACCAAGCCCCTTCACTGTTCACCTGAAACTATCATAATATTGTTAATTGGTCACAGCCCGATACCAAATAAAAAGTTTTTTTAAAAATTTGTGTCTTTCAGGATAGCCTTGGGGATCTAACATGCAACTGCTTGGCAGCACAGTATCAACCAACTTACCCCAAATCATGCCTGTATTCACCAGTTTTTTAAAAGTTGAAGCTGAGATAATGCCTGTGAACTAAAAGAGGAGGGTTTTCCCAAAGGTGCTAGCGCTAAGGATTTAGTACAGTGATACAGGCTGTCAGTAGGAACAATGGTATTTAGAAGCACATCCCAAGTGACTTTCTGCTCTCTTCCACAATATACCTCCTTTTCTTTCCCCTTTTGTTAACACTCTCCCATTCACTTCTCTCCAAAAAATTGGTCCCCAATTATACCACACTATTGAGAGTCACTGAGCACTTTGAAGCTAACTGTTTTTCCAAATCCATTATTGCCATTAGCATTTCAATTCATCTGCGATGTTCCATTCTCGCCTGGATCTGATTTGCACACTATACAGCCCGCCACTTACCTGCTCTGTGTCTACTTCGGCGTGAAATGAGAGCCACTAGAAATCGGGGGTGAATGTCATCTACACAGGTGGACTCCTGAGGCGGGGTCTCTGGGCTGCTTTTCTCATCGTCAGATGACTCATTATAATTCACCACAAGCTCTTCAATCTGCACAAAACCTTGGATGATGGGGATGATCCAAAAGTCCACATCTGGTGTCTGAAAATAATATGAACACCATGTTACTTCTATTCTGTACAGCACTGCTACTTCCTTAAATCCAAGCAGTGAACAACACATACTTGCTAGTTTATTAGAAGCAGAAACCTTCCATTCTTTAACCATATTTTCTGCTTATTGGAGAACACTGAGGAATGAAGGGAGGGAGCGGGCAGAGCCTTTCATTTCCTTTATGGTGGTCATCCAAGAAGAGCTGCCTGAGAGGGACCAGAGCATAGGAGCTGGATGGCTGGGTACAAATTCAGGCTCCACCACTTACTCCCTCACTCAGGAGACCTCTCCAGGCCTCCAGATATTCTGCTTTGTGAAATAAGACCACAACCTCATAAGGTTACTGTGAAGATTAAATGAGTAAAATCTAAAATGCCTGCCTGCTTATAGTAAGGATTTAACAAATGTAGCTAGTATGGATATTCCTGTTGGTATAAAAGAAGATATAGCTTAAAGGTTGCTTTTCAACTCACAATTGTATTAAGCCTTTAATAAAACCAACTCTGATCACTTAGCTATGAAACACAAAGGTCTCTTCTACTTTCTAGTTTAGACAAAGTCTTGCTTTGTGCCCAGCTAAAATCTAAGCAGTCAATGAACCGAAAAAAAAAAAAATCACTTCCATAAATATTTTAAAAAGTCATCCAATGTAATTAGGTAAGTATTAATTAAAAGCAAAAATCTCCTCTTAGTCTTTGATACTAAGAATACTCAGATTTCTCAACTGACTGTATCCAGGGACAGTAAAGGATGAAAAGTGCTCCAGAGAAGTTGTTCTTTGTCGCTCTTTCTCCCCTGTCTCCATATCTGTATCTACCCTTGATCTCAGCATCAACTTCAAATCCACCCCTTTTTTAACAACCATATCTTTCAAGCCCCCTCACAGTTCTGTTTTATGGAGCCTGTAGACAGGATCTCAGGAAGGTGATTAGAGTTGAAAACAGTGAGGCAAAGGATCTATCCACATTCATTATTTTCATTACCATTCTCATTATTTGTAATTTTTTTCCAGCAATAAATGCAAATGAGGAAACAGGAACATTTAATAACTGGGATTCCCTAGAGGCTCAGACAGTAAAAGTCTGCCTGCAATGCAGGAGACCTAGGTTAGATCCCTGGGCCAGGAAGATCCTCTGGAGAAGGAAATGGCAACCCACTCCAGTATTTTTGCCTGGAAAATCCCAAGGATGGAGGAGCCTGGCAGGCCACAGTCCATGAGGTTGCAAAGAGTTGGACACGACTGAGCAACTTCACTTCACTATCTCACTAAAGGAAAACTGGGCTTCAACATTTCCAATGGGTAAAAACACAATATCTTTTAGAGGAACTCTATGGATATTAGTTCCATAGCTTTAAATTACGAATGTCCTATGGGAACCTGCTAAAAAGATAAGTCTGTGGCCATATAGTTGAATTGTGAACCGCCTTAAAACAGTACCTTGGTTTTCCCTAGCTAAATGATTTCCATTCTACAGGGTAAAACATTATGTGAGTTTTAAAATTTCTTTTAGTACAACTTAAAAATATTTGCTTAACAATTATAACTACCTTAGAATATTTCAGAAACAACTACTCACACCAATCTCAGTAAGGTCTTGTATCATATATTTATTCCAAAAAAATCGGTCATCAACCTGAAAAAGGTAGAAAACAAATAGATCAGAAACATGTGGTTTCAGTTTTCCCACACAGGCCAAACAGGTCCATAAATTGCTCTGGGGCAAACTGGGCTCTGAGCTGTGAGGTGTACCTTTTGCCAGAGGGGACGGGGGTCCTTCTCCCCAGCGCTTTGCCTCTGCACGGAATTGGTCAGGTCGTAGGTCAAGCTATAGTAAAAGGATTCCGAGTCCATGAACATCTTCAGCAACTCCTCGAGTAATCTTCTCTCCAGCTTCTCCTTTTCTTTACTTTCCTTAACCTAGAAGAAATGTATCTACTATTACTGCAGGAGTTAAATGCAAGGCATTGTGTGGATACCACACAACTCCCTAGGAGAAAAGTGAAAAATAATCCCAAGGACATGCAGAGACAGTGCTTTATGATGATGAGTAGTCTGAAAATAAGTCTCCTAGCAGGAAAGTTGCCCCTCCATTTAAAACTAATCAAAGATGAATTCCAAGCCCGTATCAATCAAACTCTTACTTTCTTTTTATTAGGAGCAGACACATTGGATTTAATATGCGTAAAGGTCTTCAGTAGAAACTTTGAGTCATCAGGAGATGGTATTATCTTCTCTGGTTTGTTAATTCCAAAATGATGCTTCTTACAGAGCTACATAATTAGGAAGAGAAAGAGAATTCATTATTACTAATATCTGCTTGCTAAATGTTCTAGCATGAGTGCACAAGTGCAGCTGTTGCTCAAGCATTATGGTTAACACCTCAAGAGCAAGTAAAATGACCAAGTAGTCAACTGATACTAGAAAATACAGCTGTGGTTTCAAGGATTAGAAAGCTACAGCAGAGCACAAGCAGAAAAATACAGGGCAGGATACACTTAGGGTTTATAGTAAGTTCTTATCTAATATAACTGAAGAATAAAATGCTCTGGTTGGGGTTCATCAATGCTTTAAAAATTGGCATCTAAGATTTCCTAGGTGGCTCAGTGGCAAAGAATCTGCCTGCCAATGCAGGAGCCTCAGGAGGCTCCTGGGTGGAGAAGATCCCCCTAGAGGAGGGCATGGCAACCCACTCCAGTATACTTGCCATGGATAACCCCATGGAAAGGGGAGGCTGGCAGGCTACAGTCCATGGGGTTGCAAAGAGTTGGACATGACTGAAGCGCACTGAGCAGGTACAGGCACACAAGATTAAAATTAGTGCAATATACAGTTTCTATGCTCTAGGAACATTTCTTTACAGCAATCTGTGCTAAATATTAATGCTAGCTAATGCAGTGTTTTGGGTGAGAAGATGCCAAGAGTCTGCTCTATTAGGAATCTTAAACTCTGGACATTTCAACTACTCTTTCCCCTTCTATCCTCACATACACACTGATGAAATCAGCATAAAAACACACTCGTTGGGTCCAGGGATTAAATTTGGAGAACCAAAAAGTTGGAGCTACAAGAAATGAGCAGTCTAACCCACAAAGGTGAGGAAGAGGATGGAAAGGTTTAGCCAAGAGAAAGGCACAAAGGTTCTAGAGACGACTATCTGGTTAGAGTTGAGCATTTTACATATAATTTCATGTGACTCAACACACAAACCAAACGTTCTGAAGGGGACACATGGATTCTATTAACCATATGCAGACTAATTCCATTTTTTCAATACACTGGTTTTACTGCTGTGCTAAGTGGCAGAAACCTGTTAGGAGGTAACATTTACTATATGCTTATTATCACTTGTGCCTTACTTACAAAATAACTATTACTAGATAATAAACAGGATGAGAAAAACAAGGAGAGCAAAAACTAGTCCAAGCTGTTTTTTATTTTTCTTTAATTATTATTTATTTTTGGCTGTGCTGGGTCTTCACTGCTGTATTGGGTTGGGGGGTGCTTTCTCTAGTTGCAGCGAGCTGGGCCTACTCTCCAGGTGTGGTGCACAGGTTTAATTGTGGTGACTCCTCTTGTTGCAGAGCACAGGCTCATCCCAGACCAGGGACTGAACCTGTGTCCCTTGCACTGCAAAGTGAATTCTTAACCAGCAGAGAAGCCCTAGTTCAAGTTCTGATAGTAAATTAATTTTTTAAAAAAGGAAGGAGGCTGTTTCTGTTTTATCAGATTGGAAGTGGAGACTGATAATTGAAACAAGAATTTAGATGTAATGCAATCTGATGGGTTTTATGTCTTTTTAAAGCTCTGGCTAGCAAACACTCAATTTACATGGGTTTCACAACATGACTACAACTTTACACTCCTCCTGGCCTAGCAAGGGAAGACAAGGGAATAAAAAAGATCTACAGTCATCCTGCTGAAACCCGAACTAACTTAAATTTTCTCCAAGGGTTTCCCAGGTGGCTCAGAAGTCAAGAATCCACCTGCAATGCAGGTGCCACAGCAGATGCTGGTTTGACCCCTGGGTCAGGAAGATCCCCAGAAGGAGGAAATGGCAACCCACTCCAGTATTCTTACCTGGAGAATCCCATGGACAGAGGAGCCTGGTGGGCTACAGTCCATGGGGTCCCAAAGAGTCAGACACGACTGAAGCAACTTAGCATACACACAAGCAAAACTAACCAGATCATGACATGATGGGGAAGGAGAGAGAATCAAGAATATGGATGTTGCTCCAGCAATTCTCTCTGTTCCCTTCTTCCTGCCTGATCACTCGACCAGCACAGAAACACACTGATATTTCTCTCCTCTAACACCTTCCTGCGCCAGCCAGGATCCTACTTCTATACAGCCCTCCCTGCCTCCAATTCCTCTCCTCCTCTTCTCTTGCCAGCATACTGCAACTTGGCTTTGGCCCCCACCACCCCACCTTAACCTATCTTCAGTGTGACCCATGTGGTCTCCTTGGCTAAACGCAATGGCAGATACCTGGTCCTCACCTTAACTGCTCAGTAGCATCTGACACAGTTCCTCTGTTCCTCGTCCTCTCTGATACACTGTCTCACCTGACTTCCACTGGCATTCTTTACCTCTTTTACTGGTTCCTTCCCAACCATTTCACTTCCTAACATCTTGGCACCTCCAGGTTCAGTCTTATCTGCATTCACTTTCTCAGAGGTTTCGTCCAGTCTCCTGGCTTCAAATACCATCAACATACCAATCCTTCCCTCTCAACAGTATATTTCTAGCTCTGCACTTCTCCCAAATTCCAGAATCACAAATGCCAACATTTCCACTCCGATTTCCATCAGGCACCTCACACTCAACACATCCAAAACTAGACCCTCATCTTTCCTCCCCTGCCTTCATCTCCTATGGCTCTCTTCCCTTTGCTTCTTCCACTCCACCCACATCAGCTACCTGCTGTTCCCCACACGTCAGGGCTACTTCCACCTCAAGGCCTTTGTTCTAGCTGTTCATCCTCTTCCCAAATGTTGTTCAGTCGCTCAGTCGTGTCCAACCCCTTGCGACCCCGTGGACTGCAGCACGCCAGGCTTCCCTGTCCTTCACCCTCTCCCAGAGTTTGCTCAAACTCATGTCCATTGAGTCGGTGATGCCGTCCAGATTATCTCCCAAGATATCTCACCATAATCCCCACCCCTGGCACTCCACCCACCACTCTTACTGCACTCAATTTTTATTTCCCATAGCATTGGTTACTTTTCAACATAAGACATAACATAATCATGTTAATGTTTATTGCCTGCCCACGTGCACCAGAGACCTTTGCTTTATTGACTCACATCTCCAGGGGCCTTAGCAGTACCTGATACAGGAGGTCACAAAAAAACCTTTGTTAAATGAATGAATGGGCTCTGATGTCACAAATGTGAAGTGGTAACCTCCAGATTCACACACAGGTCATAGGAGTCATCTCGGGAAACCATCACTTCCCTTCTCCCATGAATACACCCCACACCCCTCGACGCTGGTTAGCGCAGAATTCCTGGGGCAACCAAGGAGCTCTGTTCGTCCCCTGTTGCTGCTGCACTTTTTTTTTTTTTAAATCTGAAAACATGCCTCAAATCTAGTTATAAGTTATTACAATTTTAATATTCAAACAGAATATTATGCATCTGTCAGATACAGTTATTCCTTAAGAGCATCCAAGCCAGCAAGATTTCCCCCCAGGAATACATCAAAGATGATTTCAAATATCTAGCTATTCTAAAGTAATCTTGTAGCAGCACACCCAGCCTGCACCCACACTCTCCTCATTTGCAAAAGGACGGGAGTTGTTTTTCTCTGCAAAGCTAGCTTCCCACCGTCTCCCCTCAAGGGTTAGGACCTTGTCCTGTCCTTCACTCCCCTTTACTCTACTGCAACCTCTCTCTACTAGCCCCTTTCTTACCACCTTTTAACACTACTGAAGCTTACTGAATCTTTTTTTTTTTTAATCATTTCTCAACCCTGAAATCTCTGTGCCATAGTCCTTGGAGCTGTGAGGATGCTAGTATTATTGGGATAGATCAAGGAGTGACGGCCCAATGAAATTCCTGAGGCAGAGTGAAACAAGGACCGCCCACCCCACCCCAACGCCACTCTGAAAAGGACAAATCAAAGAATGTGGCAATAATGATCCCTTTCTGCTGTCTCTTCCTCTGGTCCCCATGAAACCTGTCTCTCTGGGCTCTTACCAGAACTCTGACTGTTCCTTCTCTGTCTAGCATCTCTATCTCTAAACACGATAGTGGTTCCTGATGTTCCATCCTGAGCTTTCTGCCCATCCTTCATGCTCTGCTGAAAAAATTTCATCCTCTGTCCTCTGGAGAAGGGAATGGCAACCCACTCCAGTGTTCTTGCCTGGAGAATCCCATGGACAGAGAAGCCTGGTGAGCTACAGTCCGTGGGGTCGCAAAGAGTCGGACATGACTGAGCGACTAACACACACACACATCCTCATTTTAACTACTACTATGTTTAACTCCACATTTCTAACTCCACTCTTTTGCTCTGAACTCATGACCCAAAAATACAACATTTCCCCACTATTGACACTAGTCTCTCAAATTCAGCATCTCCAAAACTGAACAACGTCTATTTCACAAATCTTGTTCCTTCTCTGGTATGCCCTATCTCAGGCAATACCACCAACTGTACAGCTTAAGCAAGAAACCTTCGAGTCATCTTCCTTTACTCTCCTTGATAAAGTCTCTCCTGTCAACCCCAAGTATTTCATGTTGATTATTATTGTGTTAATTCATATCTGTATCTTTTGCCTAAACCATTACTTCTCAAGGGAGGTGCTACTGGCTTAACAGACTGAAGAATTCTTTTATACACAATCATCCCACTTAGAGCAGAAAACCTAACAGCCTCCTTTCACGAACTGGGGAGTCCACTCCAGCACCAGGCTTCAAGTACTGAACAGGGTTCCAGGTTTCCGTTTAGTTCCCTTTACTGTGTAGAGATCGCCTGGAGGAGGAAATGTTACCCACTCCAGTATTCTTGCCTAGAGAATCCCATGGACAGAGAAGCCTGGTGGGCTATAGTCCATGGGGTCGCAAAGAGTCACACAAGACTGAGTGACTAACACTTTCACTTTTTTTCACTGTGTAGGGACCAAATCTCCACCCACCACTGCCTGCTTACGGATCCAGAACCTAGGAGGCCTATGGCCTCTATTTGACCTACTATTCCATTTTTGGTCCATGAAGATAAGATGCAGTTTCCCTCTAGGCCTGGCAATGTCTTCCTTGTTTTTCTTTTCTCTTTTTTTAATCTACACTCCTCCTGGGCTTGGAACAGAGTTGACAGGGGCCTAATATCCCTTAACATCCTTACCAACAACTTCAAAAAATGCTAAAACTTGAAAGTTTATTTTTAAAGTTTGCTACAAGCTCATCTAATGATAAAATAACCCCAAAAGAGACATGAGGCTATTTACAGTTATCATTTACCTTCCTCAGAATGAATATTTGTATGATTCTTTAAGAAGTATGAATGCATAGTATCATAGGGTAACATCACAGAGCCCTCAAAACCTGAATTCTAAAATAAATACAGCCCCAAAGGTTTCAGATAAGGATCTGCACAGCAGAGCATAAAGTCACGACACCATCTCTCTTAAACGTGATTTTTCTAAAGAGAAATTTAAAATTACTTTAAACATAAAAATTTTCAATGAATATTTTAGAATCGCCCATATATATAGTTAGTGGTAAAGAATCTGCCTGCCTGCCAACACAGGAGATGCAAAAGACCCAGGTTCGATCCCTGGTTCAGGAAGATCCCCTGGAGAAGGAAATGGCAACCCACTCCAGTATTCTTGCCTGGAAAAGTCCCATGGACAGAGGAGCCTGGTGGGCTACAGTCCATGGGGTCCCAAAGAGTCAGACACGACTGAGTACTTGTCAGTGACAGTCAGCGTATATACACTGTTAACTTTAGAAAAGAAAGCATGACCACTATCTCATTTTATAAATTTATTTATTTTTAATTGAAGGATAATTGCTTTATAATTTGTGTTGTTTCTGCCATATATCAACATCAATCAGCCATGGGTATATATATGTCACCCCCCTCCCTCCCACCTCCCACCCCATCCTACCCCTCTAGGTTGCCCCAGAACCCTGGTTTGAGTTCCCTGAATCACACAGCAAATTCCCACTCGCTATCTATTTTATGTATGGTAACGTATATGTTTCCTTGCTACTCTCTCCATTCATCCCACCCTCTCCTCCCCACCACCCCTACATCATGTCCACACATCTGTTCCCTGTCTGGGTCTCCACTGCTGCACTGCAAATAGGTTCACTATCTTTTTTTAAAGGTTAAGTTCAGTCCTACCAAGAAATAAGAATATAGAAAATAACTTCTCAGACTTCCTTCCAGTTTTAAGATGCTTTGTTTAGACAGAGCTCTTGGGATTACAATACACAGCGTGTACAGTAGGATCACCTTCCCTTTTCCAGAGGCCCAGCCAGTTCTGCATAATATGTGCTTAGGCCCTTATCACAACATCGATACACACAGTCTCAAAAAGAAAACCACAACCACAGCACCACAGTGCTCCCCTAGTAGTTATACTGCTCTAACCACTTACTGTTCACAACCAAGATTAAGGGGTGATGTTGCTGCTGCTGCTGCTGTATCGGGAAAGGAAAATATATGATTTTACTTTATAAGTTGATATCTATGTCCATCAGGAGCTAAAATTTTAAACAGATGTCTAATGGGAAACCAAATATGGAAAATGATGCAGCTATCTATTAAAGCAACGAGATACAGAAAATAAGACATGCAGACGTGGAACATAAGCCTATAAAACTTTAAAGGATGTTTTTCCAAAAGAAAGAATATCTATGTTCTCATCTATCTGAACTCCAAAGATTCTTCATATCCTTGCATAGATCTTTTCTTTTTTAAATGGCACAATGCTTTGAAAAACAGTCTGACAGATCCTCAAAAGGTTAAACACAGAGTTACTATACAATCCAGCAATTCCATTCCTAGGTACAGAATTTCTTTTTCTCACAAGAGAAATGAAAACAATGTCCACCAAAAACATATACACAAATGTACAAGTTTTGTTATGTATAGAAACTTGTATATAAATATACAGCAATATTATTCATAAACAGCCACAAAGTGAAAACAACCCAAATGTCCATCAAGTGATGAAAGGATAAATAAAATGTGGTACATCCATACAAAGGGATAAAAACAAGTTAAGTACTGACACATGCCACAACAAGCATGAACCTTGAAAACATGGTGCTAAACAAAAGAAATTGGGCACAAAAAGCTACATATTTTATGCCATGTAGAAGAAATGTTCAAAATAGGCAAATTTATACAGACACAGAAAGTAGATTAGTGGTTGCCTAGGATTTGCCTGGGGTTTGGAGGAAAATGAGTGACTGCTAATGAGTGCAGGGTTATTTTTAGAGTCATGAAAATGTTCTAAAATTAACTGCAGTGATGGTTACAAATCTGTGAATATACTAAACACTACTGAATTATATGCTTTAAATGGATGAACTGTATAGTATGAAAATTATTTTAAGAACTGGCAAACATAATAAGCCATACAAGTAAAGTAACACGTCAACTGGGGTAGAAAACTAGAAATTCTATTAATTCCTGACTCTGAAACAAAATGCTTCTGCTTGAAGACAGATGAGGTCCTAGAAAATCTGAGAACAGTGACCACAATAAAGAGCCCAGGGGTCCTGAGGGGAAAGGTAGAAAGCAATGGGTATTCAAACACAGACACAGATGTCCAAATTATAAAGACATACTAAGAAGACCTATGCTTCCCTGATAGCTCAGTTGGTAAAGAATCCACCTGCAATGCAGGATTGGTAAAGAATCTGCCTGCAATGCAGGAGACCCCAGTTCGATTCCTGGGTCAGGAAGCCACTGGAGAAGGGAAAGGCTACCCATTCCAGTATTCTCGGTCTTCCCGTGTGGCTCAGCTGATAAAGAATCCGCCCACAATGCAGGAGACCTGGGTTCGATCCCTGGGTTAGGAAGATCCCCTGGAGAAGGGAAAGGCTACCCACTCCAGTATTCTGGCCTGGAGAATTCCATGGGCTGTATAGTCCATGGGGTTGCAATGAGTCAGATATGACTGAGCGACTTTCACTTTCAAGAAGACCTAAGAATCAGCTTCATTTAAGAAAGTCTTACGTGTATAAGATATGTATGGTCATGAAAACTAACAGGAATTTTTTAACTAACAGAAGTAGGAAAAATATGCAAAGATGCAAAATATAAAAACTACCCTGAAAAATTGAAATATTGCTCCTCCAAGGAGCTGGAGGCAAATGGAAACCAGGGGACATGTACACCTATGGCTGATTCATGTTGATGTATGACAGAAACCAATACAATATTTTAAAGCTATTATCCTTCAATTAAAACTAAATTGTTTTTAAAAACCAGAATATTGACAGTGATCATTTCTATGTGGGAGAATATTTTTCCTTCTCCTCAGTTACAATTTACTATATAATCAAAAATAAAAAGCCCCACAAAAATTTATCATGCTTCTAAATGCTCTTTTTAACTGGCGTTATATGGAAACTAGAATAAGAATACCAAATATTTAAATTAATACGTCAGAAAATAAGCAAACAGTTCGTGATTTTCAACAGAGCTGTTCTTTGCTCTTCCATTGTTCACTGTCATAAAGCTCCATTAACAGAAAACAGGATTAAAGGGGAAAAAAGGCTTAAATGCAAATTTCTAAAATTATATTCTCTTGAGAGAAAGCCATGCCAAACTATCACCAAATTGGGATCTGGAAATACTTTATCTATAATCACGTTTATCCCTAATTAAAGGGTCATTATATATTTCCAGCTCTTAACATGGACTGTACTTTTAGTACCCTGGCAAATGCCATTGCTCAGATTGTCCAACAGTACTGTAAAAACACTCAGCTATGTGGGACTATCTCATTTTCATCTGTATGTGAAGATGATCTCATTCACTTGAGAGTGTCAAGAAAGAAAAGGAAAAGTCTTCAGAATGAAGACATTTAAAAAGCTGTCATCACAGCCACTTTTTTTTTGTTTTAAAATTCCATTAAATGTTATTTCCTAAAGATTCCTCCCCCTCCACCACCCACCATCTATACAATAGTCAGCTGAAGCTGAAGCTCCAATACTTTGGCCACCTGATGCAAAGACTCAATTCACTGGAAAAGACCCTGATTCTGGGAAAAACTGGAAGCAAAAGGAGAAGGGGGCGGCAGAGGATGAGATGGTTAGATAGCATCACTGATTCAACAGACATGAGTTTGAGCAAACTCTGGGTGATGGTGAAAGACAGCAAAGGCTGGAGTGCTGCAGTCCATGGGATCGCAGAGTCAGACACAACTCAGTGACTGAACGACAACAACAATCTCAAATGATACAGACTGACGGCCACGAAGAGCATCTTCCTGAAAAGTCCAGCAGGCATCCCATGCAGGTCTCTAGATGAAGACAGTTCATTTCCCCAGAGTTGGGGGTGCGAGATGTGCAAACTGATGACTAACAGGTGACCGGGGTGCTGAGGAGCTGGTCCCTGCTCTAAATCTAACTGCCCGGGCCCCCAGCTCACTGCTCAAACCAGCATGCAAGGACTGCTCACCCTCAAGGCCAAGACCAGTGACAGGAAGCCATGCTGATCTTTCCATTTGTCAGCAGTTATCCAAAAGACACAAGTTTACTGGCTTAATCAATGGGTACAATTTTTTAGCCTGCTCTTTGCTAAAATAAAATGCAAACAAAAACTGCCAACACTTGTTTTTAATAGGCCAAATTGCCACCGAGTTTACTTGTCTGAGGATCAGCAATAGTGAAGAGTATTCTATCTCTAGTACCAACCAAAGGAAATAAGTACTCAAATCTTTTTTTTTCAATTCCTATAACAGAGAATCAGTGTCCTCCTACATTCATTTTAATATTGGTTTGTTAGACTGCCAAAGAAAGATCTGAAGCACAAAAATAACCATATTGTTACGGCATACCCTGTTTTATTGTGCTTTACAGATGCTTTTTAAGAAAAAAAAAAAATAAGAGGTTTGTGGAAATCTTGCAGTGAACAAGCTTATTGCTACCATTTGTGAAAAGACTGACTCCCTAAAATCTCAGATGATGGTGAGGCCTTCTCTGGTAGCTCAGATGTCAAAGAATCCGTGTGCAATGCTGGAGACCTGGGTTCGATCCCTAGGTTGGGAAGATCCCCTGGAGGAGGGCATGGCAACCCACTCCAGTATTCATGGACAGAGGAGCCTTGCAGGCTGCAGTTCATGGGGTCACAAACAGTTGGACACAACTAAGTGACTGAGAACACATTTAGTATTTTAGAAATAGTATTTTAAAATTAAGGTATGTATTTTTTTTTTAGGCATAATGCTCTTGTACACTTAACAGACTATAGTGTAATATAAACATAACTCATATACACACTGAGAAACCAAAAAATTCATGTTATTGTTTTTATTTACTTTATGGCAATGGTCTGGAACCAAACCCATAGTATCTCTAAGATATGCCTGTACGTATTTTTTAAAATAATTTAACCCTGTCCCCAAATTTCCTTCCCAAAGGTTCAGCCAAGAAAACATGTACTGAGTTGTGGGGCAGTGGACACTATGCTACCTGTTACCTGTGGTTCAGGTGACAGGGAGGCAAGCCCAGCAGAGGGATATAGGAACAGCCGGCCTAAGTCCAGGTCCAGATACACTACAAGCCAGCTGTGTGATTAATCCTTGCCAAGCCTTCTCTCTTCACCTGTGCAACATGGATTATAACAGTGCCTACTTCACAGGATGGCCCAAAGGATGAAATATGATTATCCATTTAACCCTCAGGGCCTGTCTGGCACATCACATAGTGATCAAAATAGGCCAGGACTGTGACAGTGTGCTGACACCCCTAGATGCCACAACCCCACACTGATAGTAGACATGATACAAGTGCTTTCATGGGTTATTTCTGCCAGTGTGGAGACAAACACTGGCCCTGGGCAAATTCATTATCTTGGCCCTAACTTACTCAACTTGTGGGCTTGGTTTCCTTTTAGAAAATGAAAGTCTAATAGGTCAGTGGGTTTTTTTTTTTTTCTTCTTCTTTAAAAAAACAAAAAACCCAACTTTAAGAAAAAAATTACTAGAGAAATATAGCTTCAGAAAAATTTCAAGACCTACAGATTAAAGAAGATACAGTAGAAGTTAAATCTAACCTTCCTGACTCTCCTCACCCCACATCAGTTTTCAAATTGTGCTATAGTGACTCAGACGGTCAAGAATCTGCCTGCAGTGCAGGAGACCTGGGTTTGATCCCTGGGTTGGGAAGATCCCTGGGAAAAGGAAATGGCAACCCACTCCAGTATTCTTGACTGGAGAATCCCATGGACAGAGGAGCCTGGTAGGCTACAGTCCTTGGTGTTGCAGAGAGTCGGACACAACTGAGTGCCTAACACACACAGGGGTCCCCAGAGCAGAGGTGGCTTTCCAGCAAAGGCAAAGGAGGAAGGGCCCCAAGGAGAAGCTCTTCCCCCATCACCACCTCAACCAGTGCAACTCTGCTTCTTTGCATCTTACATACTGGCTTTCATAGATTTTAAAACAAAGGTTCCACACCAAAGTTTGAAAACCACAGGACTCAGTTACTCTAAAGATACTCAGCTCTAGAACTCTGTGATTCTGGTCTATTAAATCAAATCTTTACAGTTGCCATTATACCTGTATCAAGTTGCCATGAAATTTCCTGAAACTTCACCTTACCTCTAGCTCAAGATCCTGAGGTTCCATTTCAGAAAGTGATAGTACAGTAATTTTGGTAACTTTACAGACCTCATGGTCTCCTGGAAGTTTGCCCACCAAGGCTTTCTGCCGAATTAAAATAAGCCACCATGGAAGATCTGAAAGAGAAAAATCATATTTAATGTCTGGTTTCTATAAAGTACTGCTGTCCTAGCAAGCTGAAGCTGTGTTACACAGTATGCAAATGGCACAATCCTTTGGTAAAAGTGAAAGTCAAAGTCAAAGTGGCTCAGTCGTGTCCATCTGCTATCCTCCAGATGCAGGAATTCTCCAGGCCAGAATACTGGAGTGGGTATCCTTTCCCTTCTCCAGGGGATCTTCCCAACCCAGGGATCAAACCTAGGTCATCCGAATTGCAGGTTGTACCCCACTCCAGTACTCTTGCCTGGAAAATCCCAGGGATGGAGGAGCCTGGTAGGCTGCAGTCCATGGGGTCGCTAAGAGTTGGACATGACTGAGCGACTTCACTTTCACTTTTCACTTTCATGCATTGGAGAAGGAAATGGCAACCCACTCCAGTGTTCTTGCCTGGAGAATCCCAGGGACGGCGGAGCCTGGTGGGCTGCCGTCTATGGGGTCGCACAGAGTCGGACACAACTGAGGTGACTTAGCAGTCTTTACCAGCTGAGCCACCGGGGAAGCCCAAGAACACTGGAGTGGGTAAGCCTATCCCTTCTCCAGCAGATCTTCATGACCCAGGAATCAAACTGGGGTCCCCTGCATTGCAGGCAGATTCTTTACCAACTGAGCTATCAGGGAAGCCCACAATCCTTTGGTAAAGAGCACAACAAAGATAGAAAAATGGCCCTAAAACCTATGAAAAGATGTTCAATGGAGATGTAAATTAAAATGTTTTTGTACCATTCTCACCCATCAGCTTGGGGATAATAAAAAAGTATTGTTACGACAGCACATTCTGACAAGGCTGTGGGAACCCGGCACCCTCACAGCGCTTGTGAGAACACAAACAGATGTAACTTTTCCAAGATGTTAATTTTACTATAACTAACATTAAAACATACCCACTTACCTTTTAACCCAGCAATCCCACTCTTGTGAATTTACCCTGAAGACACATCTCAACAAAACAGAAGTATATACATTCAAATCTATTCACAGCAGCAGTCTAACTGCAAACTACGGGAAACAACTTGAATGCCCAGACAAAGAAGAATGGTTGAATAAACTAAGGCACATCTATGCAATAGAGTACTATAAAGAATTAGCTGTAAAAAAGAATTAGAAGCATTCTATAAACTGATAAGGGGATAAACTGGATATATTATTCATATATTAATATCTTTATTGATATATTAATATGATATAATAAGATATAGTATTAAATCAAAGCACAATAAAGTAGCTAGAGTGCACTACCGTTTCTGTAAAAAAAAAAAAAAAGACAAAATATGCGTATATCTGCTCATTTGTATAGAAAAAGAGCGGTCGGAGAAATTAGAAATTAACAAGATTGGTTACCTAACAAGGGGCAGGTGGAAATGAGATGGAAGGAAAACAGGAATGAGATAAAAGGAACTGGAACTGACAGCTCTCCAAGTACACCCTTTGACATAATTCTGATTCTTTGAACCACGATAATGTTTTATATCTCCTCAAAAATAAATGATTCAAATTAATCAAAATATGGAGGGAATCCAAGATTAAATGCAAAGAGTAACCCAACTCTGTTATAAATGGAAAATGTAACCCACTGTAGGAGACAAGGAAGAAAAAAACTAAGTAACTTTGGAAAACAGTATTTTGTAAAGATAAAGACAAAAAGAACTGTATACAATACTGTACTCTGGTGAGCAAGTTATTTGTCAGAAGAATATAGGTTAGCAATTCCAGAACCATTTCATGTGCACACTAGGACTGAGAAAATAAGTAAATATATTGATGAAAGTGGGAGAGGGGTATAAGACAAATTAACGAAATACTTAATAAATATAAGAAAGAAAGGAAAGAAAATGCCTAGAAGCCCAACAGTTATCTTTTCAATCCAAATTTCTACTTTTCACAAAAGGTTTTTATTTAAATGAGAAATAGTCTATGAAAGCCAGCATGCAAAAGCAATTTTTCATTTTGAGACTATACCCTTTAAAAATACTACCTAATTAGTACCCCCTCAAAAAACTATTGAAACAATGTTTCAGAAATTTCTTATTATAGAAAAACAGCATGGTGGATATATACTGTGCTTATGAAAAAATAGTTTTAAAAAAGGTACAGTATTTTAATTTCTTCCATTTTTCTCCCAAATACTAATCCACTTTCATTTTAGGCATAGTGCTTTGGAGATGTGCATTAAACATTTCATAAATGCAAGAGTTTGGAAATGTTTCATAAGTCTTTATAAAGTAGAGTGGAAATTCACTCCAAAGTTTCAAGTCTTTTATAAGTCATTTCATTATTCATGATCATTAAACTTTAACCAAGGACCCACCATGTGCTGGGAAGTACGTCAGGCACGGATTAAGGTTACCAAGCATTTAACACGCAGTAAACCTAACACATAATAAAGCACATAATACACAGTACACTGGAATGTTAATACAGTCTGTTGAATAAAAGGAAGCTCTTACCACAAGTCTCTTAACCTTATAAGAATAACTTTTATTTTACATGGAACAATTTAGAGTGTCGGCAGAGGATAAGACAAGCCAACGTTAGGAAGCCCTCTTCCTTCTTGTCTTAACATTATGAACTGCAATTTTAAAAACTTACAGCCATGACAAAAACACAAGGTGCATAATCACACGTGATAAATGTCTCTCTCATGCGCCATCTAATGGTGTAGCACCAAAAACACCAAATTTCAAACACAGAGGTTTTACCCCATACATAGACTCACTTGGGAAAACAAAAAGCATGCTTTTTACACAAAAATGCTGGTATTGTCAATACTGAAATTCAACTCACAAACTTCAAAACACTTAAAACATTACAGACTTAAGTTCAATATACCTGAGAGGTTATAATGAAGATTAAATCTGAGAAAATACAATGTAAATGATCTCAAACAACAAGGAACAAAATTTGTAAACAATAGTTTTCCCTTTTCAGAAAAGCCTCAATGTGTTCTTAGAGGTCAGAACTCAGACTCAAATTTTAGCTCCACTATTTATCATGTACTTCAGCATAATACTTAACTGTTCCAATTCTTGGTTTCTCACCAGTAGAATGGGGAAAAATTGCCTAATTCAAAGGGTACCTAGGAGGGTTAAATAATTTTTATAATCCATATTATTAAGAGTTAATGTTTACCAGGTAGCAAAACATACTACAAAGCTATGGTGAATAAAACAATGTGGTGCTGGTACAGGAATGAACAAATGAATACTAGGAAAGAACACAGAAGACAGAGACCCAGGTAAAAACGGGCATCTAAGTTAATGATGACAAAGAGGGGGCAAGTATGGTATGTCAATAACTAGTGTTGAAATACATACTGAAGTATCTGCAGACAAATGTATCTACCTGGAACCTGCTTTGAAATAATTTAGACGCTGGGAATGTGAGGACCATGGATAAAAACACCTTTTTGTAGTTGACTTACAACCAGTTCTACAAATTGCACTGGGTTAAGGTCTCATAAGTCTTTCACTATACAGTTTCCTGCCTTACTGTTTTCAGTCTCACACACTGATCAAAACAAAAAAGCTAAAAGTAATATAGATAAGAAAATTGATATATACTAGTTATAATCTAAGTAACTTGGGATGATGAAAATACACTGGAGTTACACAGCAGTGATGGTAGGATAATACAACCTTACGATGATACTAAAACTCACTGAATTATAATGTTAAGAGTGAATTTTATGGTGTGAATTTTATCTCAGTTTTAAAAAAAAGCTTATAAAGAACAAAAAACCTTGCTAGGAGTCTTACCTACTAGAATAGAGAATAAAAAACTAAAAAGTATATTTTCTGCCAAAAACACAGATATAGGTACTTGAAATAGTGTTTAAAGAAACAAGTAAAATTATCATAATGGAAAGAAAATGAAAAACTTGAATTGGACACTAAGATATTTCTAGGTTGATTTTAGAAAACAAAGCAAAACAAAAAACCTCTTGGGAAATAACAGTAATCTGTGTTCCTGTAATTATTTTGTCATAGGTGAAACAAACACAACAGTAAATACATAGAAGCCTGGAAATCCAGCAAAAATGAGTATGTTAGTTACAGGGTTAAATGATCCAAATATATTTTCTCTAGTTTGAATTTTAAGCTAAGAAAAATGCAAAAGTATAGCATCACTATTGTTTAGCAGTCTCTATCCAGTCAAGCACAATTTTGTAACAAAGCTTTTAAAAGCACCAAAGCAGGTTATTGCATTAATTTATATCACCCACTAGAAAAAGAAACTTGGCTTAATTAAAGCCATCACACTGGAGATCTGGATATGTAGTATAACCAAGTGTCAAAGGTAATTTATTCTAGCAAGGTCTTTTGGTATAAAGATATTTCCTCAACTTTTAAAATATATTACAATGGGGAAAAGGTCAATTTTGTAACCCTGACTCCTTTAAAAAAAAAAAAAAAGACAAAAAATGTGACTTCTCCAGCCAGATAAGAAAACTAACTAGGAAGTGATTATTTTGAAAAGCATGACCAGTTAGGGCAAGCAAAACAATAGTCCTGGAAAAGATTCAATTGCTTGCCCTATACAATAATTGACTCAGTTAAAATAGGGTAAGCAATTGCAGGAGAAAGATTTTTATTTAAAAAACTTTTTTTCTAAAATTAAAATTAGTGGCTTCCCTCACAGCTCAGTCGGTAAATCAACTGCCCGCAATGCAGGAGACCTGGGTTCGATTCCTGGGTCGGGAAGATCCTCTGGAGAAGGAAATGGCAACCCACTCCAGTAATCTTGTCTGGAGAATACCATGGACAGAGGAGCCTGAGAGACTACAGTCCATGGGGTCGCAAGAGCTGGACACGACTTAGTGACTAAATCACCACCGTATGAAAATCTTTTCTCCCTACTCACAACCTCACCTCTAAGTACTGCATCTAATATTTCTCAACACAGCTATCCATTCTACTGACATGCATCAATAGAAAAGATTAGCATTTGATTCAACAATGCATGTCTAGCAATCCTTTATTTTTATTAATGTTAATCATACAGAAAATAAAGGAATACATTTCACGTGTGTAAAAATGTAAACATTACATATAAAATTAATATTCCCTTTCACCACTGTTCTCCATTCCATGGAAATTCTTTAAACCTAATCCAAACCCCACTTTATGAGTTCTCTCATATAAGAAGACTAGCAGAGAAAGCAAACTGGTTACCATTGCTGGCACTAGTCCTTTCAATCTTACTTGAGCTTAACAACAACTTTTTAAAAGTATTTACTTGTTTATGGCTGCATTGGATCTTAGTTGTGGTGTGCAGGCTCAGTAGTCTAGGCTCAAGGGCTCAGTCACCCCTCGGCATGTGGGATATTAGTTCCCTGACCAGGGATCAAACCGACATACCCTGCATTGGAAGATGGACTCAACCCCTGGACCACTAAGGAAGTACCACCAATGACTTTTTAAACATGCATAATTTAGGGAATTTCCTAGCAATCTAGTGGTTAGAACTCCGAGCTTCCATTACAAGGGCCATAGGTCAGTTCCTAGTCCAGGAAATAAAATCCCACGTTCTTTGAGAATGAGCCCCTAGCATTTTTTTTTTTAATGCAACACAGCTTTATCTAGTCTTTTCAAAGCATTCAATTTAGCCTTCATAGAAACAGGAAGTCATTCCTTTTGTATTTACAGTTGATGGGTTTATTTAGTTATGTAATTACAGTATCAAGTAAAACAAGTATGAACAAGTATGGAAATAAACACAACCCATGATCTACCAGAAGACAGAGGGCTTCCTACCCAGTCTCCACCAGCCTTTAGAGCATCCAACACATCTACCAATACATTCCGCAGAGGCAGCAAGGAATGCTGGTTAATCTTAAGTGAGGTTCAATTAAAAGAGCTCCTACTGACAGAAATACATACACAGTACATATTCTCTGTGCCAGACACTTGAAGCGAGTGAAGTATCTGTGTGAAAATAATTTTGTTTTTCTGATTTTTTTTTTCCTTCTGGCTCACCTTTTCCCAAGACTGTTTCTGATTTGAATTGGTTCAGTGGGATTTTTAAAACAATTCAAAAATAACATTTTGTCAGCACTCAGCCTTCTTTATGGTCCAATGCTCATAGCTACACACGACTACTGGAAAAAAACCATAGCTTTGTCTATATGGACCTTTGTCGGCAAAGTGATAATATCTGCTTTTTAATATGCTGTCTAGGTTTGTCATAGCTTTCCTTCCAAGGAACAAGAGTCTTTTAATTTCATGGCTGCAGTCACCAAGGAGCCCAAGAAAATAAAATCTTTCACTGCTTCCAATTTTTCCCCTTCTGTTTGCTATAAAGTGATGGGACCAGATGCCATGACCTTAGTTTTTTTAATGTTGAGTTTCAAGCCAGCTTTTACACAAAAGAATTTACAATTATATCCACATGCCAAATTACTAACATTTATTTACTACATACTCCAAAGTCCTAACATAACATTCAATAACCAATATTTAAATTCTTGAAGAGCTTCTGCAGATTATGCCTCTAGTAAGAGCTTAGAGTTCACATTCGAACCAGACGAATCAGAGGATGGAAATGTGCTGGTGTGAAGGAGACAGAGTTAGGGAGGGCGATTATAGCTAGCTCACTTTTCCTTTCTTCTGTGTCAAGCTGACAATAAGAATACTTATGTGTTTCTCTGCCATTTCAAGTTGACACTCTGAACTAATAAATTTAAGCCAAATGACTCACTGCTCCTTTTATACTTTAAGGCTTAGATGCTTACAAATTTAACACTGCTTTATCTTTCTGGTGATTTGAACTTTGACTGCTTTTGAAATGTACATCTGTTTATGCTTCTTGCCTTAAAGTCTGTTTTGATATTATTATGAGCACATCAGTTTTCAGTAGGTTAGCATTTGCTTGCTTTCTCTTTTTTCTATCCTTGTACTTTTGGCCATTCTCTATACATATACATATACCTAAGGTATTTGTCTTAAAAGTAGCTTGTAGATGAATTTTGTTTTTCCATTATGAAAAGCTTTGCTTTTTAACTACTAAGTCCATTCACGGAGTTCCCTGGTGGCTCAGAGGTAAAGAACCCGCCTGCCAAGGCAGGTGTATTCTTGCCTGGGAAATCCCATGGACAGAGGAGCTTGGCGGGCAATACTCCATGGGATCACAAAGAGTCAGACTTGACTTAGCGACTAAACGAGTCCATTTATATGTAATGTAATTGTTGAAATATTTAAGAATCATTCTACCATCTTACCATTTCTTCACCTGTTCTATATACTTTCTTTCCTTGTCTTCTTTTGGATTGAGTGTTAAAATTATTACTCCATTTCCTCCCTTTATTAGTTTTTTACAATCTTTTATTATTCTATTAGTGGTTATATCATAGGGTCTGATAACATGAGCCCTAACTGACAAAAGCCTAACGTAAGTAAGTACTTTTGCCAGTTCCTGGACAGGGAAAGGTCCTGAGAACACCAGCCTTTTTTAGCTCAATATAGTTACTATTATTGCTGTGTGTTTTCATTCTGTGTTAATTTTAAACCTCAGATAAAGCTAACTTTGTTTAAATTTACCAACATTTACTCTTTCCATTGCTTTACGCTCCTTCCAACAATGCCACACTCCTATCTGGAATCCTTTTCCTTTTACCTGAAGAACCCCTTAGTATTTATTTTAGTGCAGATACTGGTGGTGACAAATTCAGTTTGTTTGGCTCAAAATGTCTTTTTTTCCTTAGTTTTTGAAGGTATAAAGTTCTAGACAGGCACTTTGAAGGTATCCTTCCACTGTCTTCTAGCTCCCACTGTTCCTACCAAAGCTTTATTGAATGCCCTTGAATTTAACATGTAGCTTTTCTTTGGCTGCTTTAGGATGTTTTCTTTGACTTCAGCTTTTATCAGTTTTACTATGAGATGCTCAAGTGTGGTTTTCTTCGTATTTTTTCTCTTGCAGTTCAAAGCATTTCTCGATATTGTGACTGTCAGAAACTCTCTCTGACTAGTTTCTCTTGATCTCATCTTCCAAAATGCACGAAGCATCTTTAAACGGTCTGCGGCATAGCACAGTAGCGCACTGTGCATTCTAAGAGGCTTTAATCATTGGGTAATATCTTAGTGGCTTTGTTGCTGTTGTTTAGTCACTAAGTCATCTCCGACTCTTTCGTGACCTCATGGGCTGTAGCCCGCCAGGCTCTTCTGTCTACAGGATTTCCCAGGCAGGAATACAGGAGTGGGTTGCCATCTTCTTCTGCAGGCGATATTCCTGACCCAGGGGTTGAACCTGCGTCTCCTGCATTGGCAGGTGGATTCTTTATTACTGAGCCACCATGGCTTATCTCAAGATAAATTATGTTCCAATTTGAAGGATCCTGCCTTTCTTTATTTAAAATAAATCTTTGGCAGGAATTTAAATTCAGTCCACTATGTGCATAAAACCTACTTCATTGATACCTATTGCATAAACTATTAATTGGCCATTTAGTACTTTTAAATGAATATAAACATAAGTCTATAGATTTTATGTAAGCTTATGCTCAAATGGCAAAGAATCTGCCTGCAATGCAGGAGACCTGGGTTCAATCCCTGCATCAGGAAGATCCCTTAGAGAAGGAAATGGCTATCCACTCTATTCTTGCCTGAAGAATTCTATGGACAGAGGAGCCTGGCGGGCTGGGGTCACAAAGAGTCGGACATGACTGAGCAACTAAAATGCATGAATTTAAATTTCTACTGAAAGATATGGATTCACGGTATGTTTAATATAATTTTTTGCTTTCTATTTAAGGTCATTTCTATTTTTTAAAAACTACATCAAGAAAAATATTTTTCCTAATAGAAACAAAGTAGTATATTCCTTTGAATATATTTCAAGGAGCATCATACACCATTGTACATCAAGTAAGTAGAAATACACATACTACTACCACACAGCAGTGCTGTTTTTTTCCACTGTGAGATACCTGTAGTTAAAAGTACACATTGGGCTTCTAATATTCTCAGTGACCAAAGAGCCAATCATTAATGTGTTCATCTTCCAAACACAGTAGCTACTCAGTGTTTCTAGATTGATTGCTCTATTGCCTACTAAAGTGTCCTAAGTCTGGGCATACAGAAACTGACAGTGACTCATAAGGAGAGTGTCTGGGACATGAGGTATATTTATTAGGGTCCATTTCAAAGGTACCAAATGGTGCAATCAGAAGCATATTCAGCTTAACCTACGAATTCAAACTCAGCCTAATAACAATATCCCTAATAATGACCTGTCATAAAATTAATCTATTATAATCTATAAAAATATAAAGGCTTTTCTATCTATAACAGTCCTAGAAAACTGCAAAAGTCTAAGTATCAATGGGCAAAATGAGTTTCTATTATAAGAGTACATTTTCCACATAACTGTGTCTTTCTCTTGCTAAAGTGCTAAGTAAGATGTTTCCTTACATGTTTATTTAAAATGTTAATCTATTACATACTTTCCTACCTATTAAACCCCAGCATACTAAATATAATTGGGGTTATTTATGGCGAAAGTTTATCATCATGAAGATAAACTACTGCTTTGAGGAGTGCCAAGTATGCTGTGAGGTTGGAGGCTACAGGCCTCTCTGCTTGAGGGAACACAAGCCCACAGGCTGTAACGAACCTGAGGTCCAAGTCAAAGTCAATTCGATGAATAACCTTCCTTTTCTGCCCTGGATGGCTGATACTGGCCACATCTAAGTGAGTTTTTTTTTTTTTTAATCAAAAAAATCCTTTTTAAAACACAATTAGACCTGATAATAATTTGACTGTAATCATTTCAAAATGTTCAGGAAGACAAAATGTTCAATAAGATAAAAACCTTAATAAGAATATAAAGGAGGAAATAATATAAATATAGGAAACACCTTCATAGGTGGCCCATACATACACTCAGTCACTCTTACCTTTACAAGATTTTTCTCTTTATGGAGTTAAGAACTTTTAATATCACTGCCATAGAGATCACTGAGAAAACAACTGGAGCTTAGGAACAAATTCCTTTATAACTGGACAGCAGAATGACAGTGAAGCAGAAGAGGCAAGCTGGCATGTCTCTAAAGTATCTCTCTGCCTGAGGAAATAAAAATCTGTCAGTCAGAGATATGTTCAGAACTAAGCAGCATGCTTGTCTGATGCCCTTGGAAAAGCTCAGAACTGTGGGTCACCTTCAGAGTGTCTCGTTCAAGCACTGCTCCTACCAGGGAGGTAGAACCATCCACACCAAGGAGACTGGCGCACAGATCAGGACAAGGGAGGTGATGGGAAATTCTGAAGCATAAAGTAAGGAACAGACAGAGGGGAGCAAAGAGAGGAGGGAAGGGTCATTCAGCACCTAGGTACCTGGGGAGAGAGTAAAAGGAAGACAGAAGCAAAAAAGAGCAACCAGAAGATGCCCAAGAAAGGTGCCCCTCACCGCTTAGCCCACCTGCTTCCAAGACCCAAAGCTATTAACTGAATAGATGAGCTAAACTACAGTGAAAGAATCTTTTAAGGGTTAACCAGGAACCTAGTCACCAATATAAATCCTACCTCCAAAATTCATGAGTTCTGAGACTCTCATGAATCAAAGTCGCTCAATTGTGTCCAACTGTTTGTGACCCCATGGACTATACAGTCCATGGAATTCTCCAGGCCAGAATACTGGAGTGGGTAGCCTTTCCCTTCTCCAGGGGATCTTCCCAGCCCAGGGATCAAACCCAGGTCTCCCGCATTGCAGGCGGATTCTTTACCAGCTGAGCCACAAGGGAAGCTGTGAATGAAAAACTGAATATAAAATGACTTTTTAAATTACATTTTAGATTTTCTGGTAGAAATGTTATGTGACAAATAATATGGTTTCTTTAAGATTCTTCCCTCAAAGTAACTTCAGAACTGAAAAATGTCACCTTTAAGTTACCAAAAGGTAGATTAATTATTAAAATAAGATAAAATCAGAAGTAATGACAAAAGGATACAAAAAAACTATTCTCTGACTTAAATATTTTCAATGGCTTTACTGAGATATAATTTATATACCATAAAATTCACTCTGATGAGCCACTGATTTTAATGAATTTACGGTTGTGCAATCATTATCACAATCCCTACATGTTTCTATAATACGAGTCATCTGTAGACAATAAAACAATCTTCTCCCATGATGCAATTGTACACAGACTATGAAACTCGTACTTAAACAGAAGTACCATCTAAAGGCTGTGCCCAAGAAGCAGGCCTCAAGCAGGGACCCTGCCAGGCTTCTCTTCCCTTTTCTCTAGTGCCCCTGAGGAGTGGGCCTTTCTAATGGCTTTTTAGGAAAGTACGAAAGCAATGCTGGTGACATTCCATTCATTCACACTATAGGTATAAAAATACTTCATATCATTGAATGTCAGAGCAAAGTCTCCATAGATAGCAAGGGACTAAAATCACACTTTTAAAATCATATACATAATACATTGTACCATTTTAAGGATCTCGATATCCTCACCACTTTAAAAGTGGAGAAGCAGATGGTGATACTATTTTAATGAATGGGAGAGACTTGAGTGAATTGTGTCTGTAGCTGCTCAATACTAGGAGTAGTAATTCTCTTAATTACTAAACGAAGAGCCCCTATTGCTAAATAAATCAGGATTCCTGACAATTCTCTCTTCAAACTAGTTCTGAATATACTGTGGATATATTTGCATTTTATAGTCAGATATTTCATACCCTAACAAGCTTATCCTCATGGAGCTAGTGGTAAAGAACCCACCTGCCAATGCAGGAGACCTAAGAGACACAGGTTCGATCCCTGGGTCGGGAAGATCCCTTGGAGGAGGAAATGGCAACCCACTACGGTATTCTTGCCTGGAGAATACCATGAACAGAGGAGCCTGGTGGGTTCCAGTCCATGGTGTCGCAAAGAGTCGGACACGACTAAAGCAAATCAGCACCCATGCATGCACAGGCTTCAGGACACATACCCACAGGGGATACATTCCAGGACTCTCAGCAGATGCCTGAAACTGCAGATAGAACCAAACCTTATATACACATTCTTTCTTGAACATTGGGGTCATTACTAAGTAAAATAAGTGTTACTTGAACACAGCACTATGATACCAACAGCCAATCTGATAACTGAACCAATTACACAACTAAATGGGCTGGAAACATACTGTGTGGATACGCTGGACAAAGGGATGACTCATATCCCAGGCCAGAGGGCACAGAGATCTCATCACACCACTCAGGACACCATGCAATTACAACTTGTGAATTGTTTATTTCTGGAATTTTCCATTTAATACTTTTGGACCATGGCTTACCACAGGTAACAGAAACTTCAGACAGGGAAACTACATACTGGGTGGGGCAGGGGGAGGACTACTGTAGATTTTAGAGAGCTTTTGTAATACATTTAAAACCTCCAGCCTCAAGCCATCCTGGGGGCTTCCCAGGTGTCGATAGTGTAGGATACATAAGAGAGGCGGGTTCAATTCCTGGTTTGGAAAAGCCCTTGGAGAAGGGCATAGAAACCCACTCCAGTATTCTTGCCTGGAGAATCCCATGGACAGAGGGGTCTGGCAGGCTACACTCCATAGGGTCACACAGAGTCAGACACGACTGAAGCGACTTAGCATGCAAGCCATCTTTTCAAGGTTATCTGTGTGATGATATACTATCTCCTGGATGGAGGGCATTCCTACAGAGGTGATGTCTGAGTTGACGGCAGAACTATTTCAGTAGGATAATTTGGACAGGGTCAGGGTGGAGAAAGTGAGAGGAGAGTACTGGTTGGCAGAGTAAGCCATGCACAAAAAGATCCCCGTGACTGAGAAAACACATTTCAGGCCTCAACTGAGACATCACTTCCTCAGGGATGCCCTCCACCCAGGAACCCCTCCCCACCAGACACGCCCCTCTGCCATGTGCTTCACAATATCTCACATTTGTCTTCTTCAGAAGCTTAAGTTTAATGATAAAACTCTGATTGGGCAATTAATGTCTAGCTCTTGGATTCGATTCTATGCTCCTGGAAGCTTTGCATTTTGTTCACCCTGTAGCCCCCAGCACACAACAGGCACTCGGTAAATATCTGTTAAATAATTATGTGCTAAATATTTTTGAATAGCCACTGAACAGGGGGATACAGCAGTGAGCACAAACAACACAGCTCCTGTCTTGGAGCTTATCCTCTAGAGAGGGAAGAAGACGACAAACAGAAAAGAAGAAAACAAAAAATTAATGTGTCATTACAACTGTGGTAAGATCTGACCATCATTCTGACTTCCTCCTGGACACTACAGGGAATAGAAGACAATGATTTTTCATGGAGCTTTACTTCTCCTTCATCTATTTAGCACATTACATGTTCCTTCGACTTTCTGTTCCTCATCCTAATAAATCCCAACTGATCAAATCAGAGTTAGACACCTTCAGGCTGTCAAAGATAGACTCATTAGGCCCTGGCTGAAAGTCTACTTGCCTGCAAATGTCTGGGGGAAGAGACCTTCCAAACTGAAGAAAGGCCAACGATTCTAAATAGTTTGTTTTCTAGGCACCAGGGTTAATAGAACAATTTGAGGGGCAGGGCTTGCTATAAAAGGAAGGGCAATTATCAGCAAAGGATTCCACAACCAAATAATACTTCTAAATTCTTTTCTACCACACATTTTTCTAGATGGGCACACAGCTTATAAAATATAACCTTCACTAATGCTACTAATATTTCACTTCTAAAAACATTGCTTTTATAATCCCCACCATGTCATCTTTTAGTGACATGTTAGTATCATTAGTTTCAGTAAAAATTAGTGTTACTGGAAAAAACAGTCTAAGTTTAACATTTATTCAAAATTATACATTCAGAACTTAAGTTTTCTCTAGTGATATGTTTTACCTTTAAAACTAAGGAAAAAATAATAAT
The DNA here is from genome assembly GCA_024291935.2 of Okapia johnstoni. Taxonomy (NCBI): domain Eukaryota; kingdom Metazoa; phylum Chordata; class Mammalia; order Artiodactyla; family Giraffidae; genus Okapia; species Okapia johnstoni. The sequence continues at coordinate 76,912,273 of CM044318.1, read as the reverse complement.
AATAGCCAGCATCTACTGAATGCTTACTATTATCAGAAGCCATGCTAAGCACTTAATGAGAGTTTTATTAAACTTACCATAACCATACCTAGGTGGTATCATCACCCAGCAACCAAGGCTTGGATGAATAACCTGATCCAAGGCAATCATGTGACCTCAAGGTTAGTCCAGTGCTGGGGCCAGTGCCTACCCAGTGATATTTGGGGAATGGCCTATTCCACTGTAAAATAAAAGGTCAGATGCAAAGGTGAGAATTCTCTTGGACATGCTTTTGTAGTGAGCATTCCAGAGGATGTTAGGTTCCTATTATGGATTGAATTAGGTCCCCTTAAAATTCATTATGTTGGAATCCTAACCCTCAGTGCTTCAGAATGTGAGCCTGTTTTAAAGAATGGGATCTTTAAAGCTGTAATTAAGTTAAATGAGGTCATTAGGGTGCGCTCTAATCCCTAATGACCGGTGTCCTTATAAGAGGAAATCTGGAGACAAACACACAGAGAGAAAATAGTGTGAAGGTGATGTGAAGACACAAGGAGAAGATCAGCCATCTACAAGCCAACAAAAGAGGCCTCAGAAGAAACCAACCCTGATGACTAGATCTTAGAATTTAAGCCTCCAGAACTACAAGAAAATAAATTTGTTTAAGCCCCCAAGCTTGAGGAACTTTGCTGCGGCAGTCTAGCAAACTAATGCCATTCCAAAGTCACGACTACTTGATGACAGTCACAGCTCACCCACGCCGCTTTTAGACTGTCAATGACAACTGTTCAAGTAAACTTCTGTTCCCATCTCACTAGGCAAGAACAAAAATTCATGCTTTAATATGTAGAGAATAAGTAGGAGGGAAAGAGGAGTGAGAAAGAGTTTAAGTACAGACATTTTCTTCCCCTCATCTTCTACCCCCAGAAGCTAAGATGCTCCCGTGGGAAAGTACACTTGGAGTGATTATTTCAGTTCTAACACAGATCAGGAGCACACTGCCTAGCAGGCAAGCTGATAGTGTGGTCGAAGCAAGAGCTTCAGTGGCACACAGGGTGGGGAGGAGATGAGGCACACCCAGGACAGAGGATGAAGAAAGAGAAGGCAGGAAGAGCAAGATGGATGCTCAGAGCATGGGAGCCAGGGGTGGAGTGGTACGCAGGGTGGTACACAGGGTGGGGCTGCAGTTCTCTGGGCGAGGGAAAGAGCAGCAGGGGGCCCAGGAAAGAGATTTTCCTTTGTTTGTTCCCCCATATCCTTTCTTAACAGCCAAACCTTAAATGTGATGCGGCAAGAGGCAGCGGGGTAGGGTGGGGGGTGGGGGGGGGTGAAGTACAGAGATTAGGAGCGTGAAAAACTTTCCCAGCCCCTTTACTTCTTTTGAATATTTTCTTTATTATTTTCTCTAGTTCACTCTATTCCCTCACTTTAGCCTCTTCCAAAATACGTGACAGGTATCTACACTGCCTACCAACTTCTTTTTGTTGCACAGAAAGGCATGAGGTACAAGAAGGGAAAGTGCATGTAAACAGGGGCTGACTAGAAAAGACCATAAGAAATGCCCACAGCCTCCTAGTGACCATACTTTCCACTGCATCAAACTCACCAACCACTAGCATATTTGTACATTGCTTTAAGAAATGACTTTGGGTTTGTTTGCCAAGTTCAAACCCTCCTGCTTTGACTGACTGTCCTACTTAGAGTAGTGGGCATGTTTGAACTTTGTGACCAGGGAAGGCGCCTGACTCAGACTGAGCCAAAAAGGGTTTCTTCCCTAGGGTCTTAACTAGAGAGCCAGTCAATCTCTAGAAGTTATAGGGTATATCAGATGCTGGTTGGCTTGAGGGCTAAGGTCGGTCTGAGTACCACATAAGGACAGAAATTTCATCCCACATACACAGAGAAAGCCAAAAGAAGAGAAGAATGTGTAAGAGATGTACAGGGACAAGTGATGGTCAGAGACTATCTGCCAAAAAGTGTAATCTCAGATCCTGAACAAATCAACTTTTTGGTTTTGTTCTCTTGAATTCTAATAAAAACTTGTTTGCATAAACTGATAGGTTTGTGTTTGCAACCAAAAGAATTGATAAAATAGCGATAATTTACTAGGCACCTTTAGGTATATTGGAGAAGGCAATGGCACCCCACTCCAGTCCTCTTGCCTGGAAAATCCCATGGACGGAGGAGCCTGGTAGGCTGCAGTCCATGGGTCACGAAGCAGTCCATGGGTCGTGAAGAGTTGGACACGACTGAGCAACTTCACTTTCACTTTTCACTCTCATGCACTGGAGAAGGAAATGGCAACCCACTCCAGTGTTCTTGCCTGGAGAATCCCAGGGACGGGAGAGCCTGGTGGGCTGCTGTCTATGGGGTCGCACAGAGTCGGACACGACTGAAGAGACTCAGCAGCAGCAGCAGCAGGTATATTACCTCACGTGAGTCCCACATACCCTCAGGAAAAAAAGTGAGCAGTTATTTTTACTCTTGTTTTATAGTTTACAAGGAGTAGAGGCTCTGGGGCCTTGGGGGCCCCAATGAACTAACCTCCTGGGATGCAAACCCTTGCGAAGCCCCTTCCCATGTTGGTGCTAGGTTTGACTGTGTGACCTCCTCTGACCAGTGGGATATTAGCAAGCTCAGTGATGCAAACAGAGGCTCGATAAGCCCTTCTACACTGGAACTTGTCACCTCAGCACCCTGAAAGGATGTCCAGGTATCTAGGAGACAGAGAGGGCCCAAAAAGAGGCCTCGTGAGATGAGCTACATGGACAGAAATGCCACATGAAGGAAAACTAAGATGCCCCAGGCAGGGCCCTAGCTGAGTGCTGCCACTCAGATGGCCCTGGCCAACAGACGAAAAGGGCAGAAGAGCCACGTGTCGACCCACAGAACTTGAGATACTATAAACTGTTACTGTTTTAAGGCTTTAAAACTTTTGTGGCAATTTATTACACAGCAACAGATGAAACAGATGTTATGTAATTTCTCTCATATCTCAAAGCTCTAATAAATAAAGCTTGAATTCAGGTCTCTTGACTCATGTCAGTGATTTATTCATTGTTTCAAGATGTAACTGAAATTGGAGAAAAATAACTCAAAAGTTTCATACGCTTCGCTTAAACAATAGAAAATGAATTTTAGCTCAGAACATTCAACTGTGAAATTATCCTGTCAGCATATAAATGAATTAAAAATATACGTATGTAAATGTGGACAGGTAGGAGAGTGTGACTAAAATACTTATTAGCATGTTACACAATGTCTAAATGCTTTTCTCCTTTGTATTGCAAGAATTTAAAACTACCAAAGACAGAATGTACAAGAACACTCACAGTGGTCCCATTTCTAATGGCAAAAAAAAAGGGCCCAGAAACAAAAATTACCCAATGACAGGAAAAAGGACAAATTATGATATAGTAATACAATAGTGGAGATAGGAACTAAAGTTTCATATATCAAGGTGGACAAATCTCAAAAGTACCCAGTTGTGTGGGTAGGGGCAACAAATGAAAGAATACAAGTGGCTTAGCATCATTTATACAAAATTTCCAAAATACAAAACTTAGCACATATTATTTAGGGATATATATGTAACAAAAGCAATAATGAAAATCAATGGGCTAATAAGTACAATATTCAAAATCACGGGTTCTCTTAAAGGAAAGGAGACAGGAGGATACACTTGGAGAAAGGCAGGGAGAGTTCCAAAGACACTGGTTTCATTTCTTAATCTAGGTGGTAGATAAATGTGTTTCATTTACAGCAAGTATACTGTGTATCTGTCACAAATAGCTCTTTGTGTCTATAAAATATTTAACAATTTTTTTAAATAACAAAAAAAATTAGCAAAAGGAAATTAAGACTGTCTATGGCAATTTGTGCTTTATATTCAGAAGTTAACCAGGCTTCCAAATGCACAATAATTTTATTTTAAAAGAATTTTTAAAAACTTACAAAGGTGGCTCCACTCCTGATTGCATAGCACTAATAGCAAAGCTTCCTATACCTCTTAACTCACATTAAAATCAATAACAAAGGAAAAATATATATTTAAATTTCATGCTTAAAATATTTCAGTTAGTACTTTTCATGACTTTTTGGGACCTGCCTATGTAACACCTATCTTTTAACAAAATTCCTTCTGAACTCAGGGCATAGGTGCCTGTCCTTCCAAGGGAGGGTCTGGTGAATGAACTAGACCTTCCATCAATTTGTCTTCCCTGGACAGGATCCTAGAAGCACCACATTGTGTACTAACAGACCCTTTCTCTTCCCTGGCCAGAGCTGACTACATGAGGAACAGATAGCTGACCAAAGCTGATCAGTCCCAGTCTGCCACCTGCCTACCTCTCCAGCCTTATTTCCACTATTCTCTCCCTCAAAACCACTGTAGTTGGCGTATCTGTCAGAGCACCTATCACAATTAACAAATAATTATACATTTATTTCAGTGATTAATCACTAATGTCTAGTCTTCCCTCTTAAACCGAAAGCTCCATGATGGTGGGAACAGGTCAGTTTTTGCTCACTCTTGTATTCCACCGACTAACACAATTCCTGACAAAATTCCTGAGAGTAGGTATTTAATAAGTTGTTGGGTTTAAGAGGAAGAAAGGATTTCAATATTATGCCTCCTTTCTCTAAAGCTTTATAGGCATCTCTTGGAGATACTGTACCTTCAGTTCCAGACTACTGCAATGAAGCAAACACAGCAATAAAATAAGTCACACAAATTTTTTGGTTTCCAGTGCCTATAACGGAGAAGGCAATGGCACTCCACTCCAGTACTCTTGACCGGAAAATCCCATGGACAGAGGAGCCTGGTGGGCTGCAGTCCATGGGGTCGCGAAGAGTCGGACATGACTGAGCGACTTTACTTTCACTTTTCACTTTCGTGCATTGGAGAAGGAAATGGCAACCCACTCCAGTATTCTTGCCTGGAGAATCCCAGGGACGGGGGAGCCTGGTGGGATGCCGTCTAGGGGGTCGCACAGAGTCGGACACGACTGAAGCGACTTAGCAGCAGCAGCAGTGCCTATAAAAGTTGTTTACACCAAACTGTAGTCTACTAAGTGTGCAATGGATTATGTTTAAAAATGTACATACTTTAATTAAAAGTACTTCTTCGCTGAACATATTGACTGCAATGGAGAAAAGAGAGGTTCTTCGGCAAGTGGCGTTGGAAAAGCTGGACAGCTCGTGCAAATCAATGAAGTTAAACCACTATACACAAAAATAAACTCAAAATGGTTTAAGTATAAGACAACACCATAAAAATCCTAGAAGAGAACAAAGACAAAACATTCTCTGACATAAATCATACCACTGCTTTCTAAGGTCAGTCTCCCCAGGCAATAGACATAAAACCAAAAATAAACAAATGGGACTTAATCCAAACTTATAAGCTTTTATACAACAAAGGAAGCCATAAACAAAATGAAAAGACAATCTACAGACTAGGAGAAAATATTTGCAAACCATGTCACTGACAAGGGCTTAATTTCCAAAATACACAAACAGCTCATACAACTCAGTAACAAAAAACCAACTCAATCAAAAATGGGCAAAAAATTACCTAGATGCTCAACAACGCTAATTATTAGAGAAATGCAAATCAAAACAGTGAGGTACCACTTCACACCACTCAGAATGGCCATCATTAAAAAGTCTACAAATAACAAATGTTGGAGAGGGTGTGGAGAAAAGGAAACCTTCCAACACTGTTGGTGGGAACGTAAATTGGTGCGGCCACATAGAAAACAGTATGGAGGTTTCTTTAAAAACTAAAAATACAGTTGCCACATGATCCAATAATCCCACCCCTGGGCATATATCCAGAGAAAACTGTAATTTGAAAAGATACATAGCAATGTACCAAAGTTCATAGCAGCACTATTTATTTACAACAGCCAAGACCCGGAAGCAACTAAATGTCCATCAATAGATGAATGGATAAAGAAGATGTGGTACATAGGCAATAGAAAACTATTCAGCCTTAATAAAGAATGAAATAATGCCATTTGCAGCAACATGGATAGACCTAGAGATTATCGTAAGAAATAAGTCAGAAAGAAAAAGACAAACACCATATGATATCACTTACCCATGAAATCTAAAATATAACACAAATGAACTTATTTACGAAATAGAGAAAGACTCGTAGACTTAAAAAACGAACTTATGGTTACCAAAGGGACGAGGGCTAGGGGAGGGATGAACTAGGAGTTTGGGATTAGCAGGTACAAACTTCTATATATAATATAAAATAGATAAACAACAAGATCCTACTGTATTATACAGGGAACTATATTCAGTATCTTATATTAACCTATAATATAAAAGAACATGAAAGTGTGTGTGTGTGTGTGTATATATATATATATGCATAACTGAATCACTTTGCTGTATACCAGAAACTAACACTGTATATCAACTATCCTTCAATTAAAAAAATACTTTCTTACTAAAAAATGTTAACCATCATCTGAGCCTTCAGTGAATCATAACTGTAACAAAGATCACTGATCACAGATCACCATAACAAATATAAAGTTTGAAATATTGAAGAATTACCTAAATGTGACACAGAGATATGAAATGACCAAATGCTGTTGGAAAAATGGCACCAATATATTTGTTGGACTGAGAACTGCCATAGACCTTCAATCTGTAAAAGAAACCCCACAATATCTGCAAAGGACAATAAAATGAGGGATGCCTGTATTTTTGTTTCCCTTATACGGATGAAGAAGAAAAGTTAAAATTTTATATAACCTCCTTCTCCTTCTGCCTCTGTAACTCAGCTTGCCTCTTGCAAAGTCTAAATCACGTAGGTCACGTAGTTTCAGAAAGTGGGGACTTGCAATACTAGGAACTGGAATTTATCTAACTCACCCTTGTCCTGCTCTTTGCAATCATCCAGCCCCTGCAAACCTGCTTAATCATGCCTGTCCAGGTCAGGCATTCCCCTCCCCATCTTGACCACTGTTCGCACGCACACGAAACCCCTTAGTTTAAACCAGCCTATTAACAGCTAGTAGTAGTTGCCCACTACAGTCTGTCTATAAAAACTCTGTAACCCCTTTGTTCGGGGCTCAGAGCTTGGAGTGTTAACTCCTCTGGGCCTGCTGGCGTAATAAACCTGAGTTCTCCAACTCTCCGAGTGTGATGCTTGGTTTCTCATGTACTGGTTTCTGCAACACGGAAATATACCCACTTTGGATAGATCCAAAATTAAGGTAAAGTAATCAAAGCCATTACAGAATCTACACTTATCCTCAAAGAAGACAATGTCATAGAATGCCACATTAAATTTGACAAGTTTAAAAGAGTTTACAGAAACATACCTGAATGAAGCTGAATTTTTCCAATAACACCTTCTACCAACCCCAAACAAACGGGATTCCAGGCAAGAAGCAGATCAGTAGCTAAAATAAAATAAGAAGCAGTCATGAGAAAATATTCATTGGAAAACATTAAAACAATATCTTTATAGAGAAAAAACTAGTGGTTACCAGTGGGGAGAGGGAAATGAGAAGGGACAAGATAAAGGTAAGGGAGGGGAAGGTACAAACTACTGGGTATAAGATGGGCTCAAGGATGTATTATATAATACAACACAAGGATTAGAACCAATATTTCCTGATAATGGTAAATGGAAAGTAACCTTTAACACTGTATAAAAATAAAAATTTTTAACAAGAAATGTCACAGAAATGTCACAAGATGATTTAAAAAACACAGTGTCTTTAGCAATGTATTAAGAAATGATCAGCAACCCAAAAGAGCAGGTATCAACACCCAGGACTGAATACAATACTAACAAGCCATTGTAGAGAAGCATTAAATCCCAGGCGTGAGTAAGTCCTCTAACATAAGGACAGTTATGGGAAGATAACTGACATTCTGAAACTCTATTTGGATGGGAGGCAGTACTTTGGCGCCCTGCAGTGGAGGAAAGAGGCTGGTACAAATTAAGAGGGCAAAGACAGGAGTTATCCAAGGTCCTATTATTGCCAGAGCCGGTCTCAGATCCAGAGACAAGGACTGAGAAACCCCCACAGAGATGTCCACTTACTGCATCACACTCTGGAAAATATCCTTTCCCAAAGAAGCTAACACCAAACAAAGAAATTCAGAAAGGAAGTTCTCTTTCATGTGACTTCTATGGCAACAACAACAGGAATCACTTCTATTTATACCGAGTGCCTACTATGTGCCAGGCATCCCAATCAGGGTTTCTCATCTGAACCACAAAATAAGACAGTGACTTGGATGACTGTATTCTCAATTATCCCAAGAATGGTAGATCATTTGTACCATTCTAGATACACAGAAGAGAAGCTAATTCATTACACACAATAGATGCCTGAGGACATTAGGGCTGAATTCTGTTGTGGAACCCAGGCTACAAAAGGCTGTTATACCCAAGGAGATAAAGGTATCATTAGTGGTGGCTCAATAGCAGGAGAAGATTAGCAAGAATGAAAACAATATTTCTCTTAGCAGAAAATTTAAATTACATTTTAATTATTACCATTTAAATTCTATTTTAATGAAATGTATAATCAATCTGTAACTCATGTGGGTAATTACAGAAGACTTAATAGTCTCCAAATTCATTTGAGTTTTGACTATTGTATCTTGAACATCTTTGTTATTAATGATATATTCAGTGGGAGGCAAAAAAAGTTGACTTCTGTTTTTATTGCAAGAATTAAAGTAAAATAGAGAATTAATTTTTTAAAGGCTATTATACATACTATCATTTCTAATCCTGATGACTCTAGCAGTTAGGTACTAGGAGTCCCAAATCACAGATGAGGAAATGCAGCCTTAGAAATGTAAAGTGGCCATATCACACAATGGGCCAAGGGCAGAGCTGCAATTCAGTCAGGTCTGCACCTCATGGCCTGTGCTCTTAACTGTCCAAATACAGTGCCTCCCTCAGAATCTATACATACATGGAACTAATCAATAAGACAATATTTACATTTTAAGTAACATGCATTATTATAAAAGTAATACACTATAAGATTGGAAAAAATACTTTATCACTTCTATCCTGTCACCCAGAGATAATATTATTTTGCTACATTTCACATCATATATTTGTGTGCATATCCAACTGCAATATTGTGAATACAGCACTATATGCTAACTTTTTCTTATAATATTTCATGAGTATTTTCTCACATCCTTAAAATTCTTCAAAATTATAAATTCACAGCTGTCTAATTTTCCACTTAAGGAAGCACTTTCTCACTCTTAGACATTTAAGTCATTTTCAGTTTTTCTCTATTATAAAAAATGCTGTGATAAATGATGAACATTATGCAAGTATTTTATTTGCTCCCTAACTAATAGCTTTAGGACAAATTCTTAGGGATGAAATCAGTAGGTGAAAACTTTAAAAAAATTAAAGCTTTCAACACTATCTACAAAGGTTATACACCAAATTAGATTTCTGCCAGAGCATATGAAAATGCTTCTTACGCTTGCCATCATTTAGAATTTCTTTGTAAGTTTTGCTCTTTTGATGGCATCCATTGCCTAAATGATGTTTATTTTCTTTTCATTGCTGGTAAGATTAAACATTTAATTATAAAACTGGCTGCTTATGGTTCTTCTTCTATGATCTCCTTATTCAGATCTAAGAATTTTTCTTTATGTTTCTTCTGTATTTATGAGTTTTCATGTTAAGGACAACAACTCTGACATGTTCATAAATACTTCCAGTTTTAAATTTTTATACATGTCATTTTCATTATCCATCAGTTTTTCACTTATTATATTATCTAAGTTGTTCCATAGTGGTAGTAGTGTTAGCCGCTCAGTCGTGTCCAACTCTTTGCGAGCCCGTGGACTGTGGCCTGCCAGGCTCCTCTGTCCATGGGATTCTCCAGGAAAGGATACTGGAGTGGGTTGCCATTTCCTTCTCCAGAGGATCTTCCCGACTCAGGAATCGAACCCAAGTCTCCTGCATTGCAGGCAGATTCTTTACCATCTGAGCTACAGGGAAGATCACTAAATTATTCCCTACCCATTATCAATCATTTATTAATTTTACCCCTTTGTTAATTGATTAAAATCTAACCCTGACTACAAGGAGATCCAACCAGTCCATCCTAAAGGAGATCAGTCCTCGGTGTTCATTGGAAGGACTGATGTTGAAGCTGAAACTCCAGTACTTTGGCCACCTCACGCGAAGAGTTGACTCATTGGAAAAGACCCTAATGCTGGGAAGGATTCGGGGCAGGAGGAGAAGGGGACGACAGAGGATGAGATGGTTGGATGGCATCACTGACTCGATGGACATGGGTTTGGGTAAACTCCGTGAGTTGGTGATGGACAGGGAGGCCTGGCGTGCTGCGATTCATGGGGTCGCAAAGAGTCAGACACGACTAAGCGACTGAACTGAACTGAACCCTAACTCTGGAATTCATGATGGTGTATAAACTAGAAGTAAACTGATTTCTTTTCAAATAACCAGAATCCCTGTCAGGCAGGCCACATCTCTACTCTGCTAACACTGATGCCCCTGCTAAGGAAAGAGCTCCAGCTACTCACAATCTCACCCTGATCCCAGATGAACAAGCACAGTTGCAAGATTCTATCCCTCGGGTATCAAATGAGCTCAAGGAATATGGAGGAGGATGAAAAGTCAGAGCTAAAGCAGTCATGGACAGTTACACAGAGGAAGTGGAACTTCAAGCGTAAGGAAATCAGAAAGAAGAATGATGTGGCAGAAAGAAAGTACAAGGTTTGTTTTGGAATCCATCCCTTCACTGGGGAAATACTTATCAAGTACATTTCAGGAACCGGGCACTGAGAAGATATAAAAATAAAGGAGCAAACAATAAAGATCAGAAGACCAAGGAGTACGGTGAGTATGGTGGAGATCTTCATTGGGAAGACCGGAAAAAGTACACTGAGGCCAATAAGGAGAGACTTGAATAAAAGACTAATGAAGGAACCTTACTTCCTGGAGGCCGTGGCAGGCAAATCATAACAAAAGTAAAACAAGATTGCAGCCAGGGATTAGCCAACAGCACTGAAAGGAGGTGGGGACTACAAACAGGGAAAGGAGCTAAATGGTTCTTTATTACAAGAGTGTTTGCCTGAAAGGATATGGTAGTTGGGGAGCAAGGTGGGCAGTAGGTGAAGAAAGTACAGAAGGAGATTAGCATGAAACACCTTAAAGGAAGCTACACAAAGGACAGGAAGAGGGTAAACTTACAAATGACAGTGCAACAGCTATGCTCTCTAGAGAGGGATGAGGACGGAGATGAGTAAGAAGGAGTAAGACACAAAAAGCAGGGTATACAGTAGCTGGGAGAAAAGGTGGGTGAAAACCTCTTAACTCAGTAATACCCTTAACTCAATAACACCTATGGTCTTTTGAACCGTTTGACTATATCAGCCACTGAAGAAAATTAAAATTTCACTTAAAAAAAAAAACAGAAAAAAGCCTATATTTTGCGGTCTAATTGACTAAAAATAATAATCACCGATAATCTTTGAGATCCAAAGAGAGAACCAGGTAAGTTCATTAAGACTGAGTTCATGATGGGATGGTCAAGGGGAAATGTCTAGGTATAAGAACCAGAGGAGATATTAAAGGAGGAAAAGAAAACAAAAGAAAATGAAATCAAAAGTACCGGTATAAATGTTAACCCTGGGGGGGGGGGGGGGGAAGATATTACTTTTTACTAAGTCTGGAAGAAAAGATGAAAAGGCTAAATATAGAAGTGGAGCCGAGAAGCAGATGCATGTATCGAATGGCCTTGACTCAGTAAAAATAGGAGTCAAAGTCATCTTTTCTTTCAAAGGGGGAAGGACAGAGGGAGAACAAGAGGAGTACCAGATGCTAGGCGTGGTCAGGAGAATCCAGAAAGTCAGTTTGTAAGTGTTCTGCGTGTACTTGAAAAGTGTGTATATTTGCTTAGTGTTTTCAAGAAAAAGGGCATCAGTTCAATTCATTAGTGGGCCATTTCATCAGTTCTGTATAATGAGATCGGCACTAACAGCAATGAAGCAGAAAAACTGCACCACGTAAGGAGAAACATTTCACAAAACTTGTCATTCTGGTACATACATACGTATGTGTCTGTTCAGGTCAGGATTTTAGAAGTATTTCTTCCTTCAAACATGAATACACTATTAAACTCTGGGGTAAGGGCTCATGATCGGTTTTCTTACTTTATTCACCTGCTCTATGTACTTGCTAATTATTTGACTGCTTAGCCTAATATTGACAGTTTGAGAGGGTTTTTTGTTTTGTTTTTTAAATCTCATGCTTTATGTATTCCCCCCTCCCATTCTTCCTTTGTAATTGTTGCATTATATTTTTTGAAACTATGTTGTCAGGCACATACAGATTCAGAATTATCATATCTTCCTGGTGAACTGCTCTGTTCATCAGGATGTAATAACTGCCTTTATTTCAAATAATGCTCTTTTGCCCTAAAGTCTAGTTTGTCTAAGATTAATATTGTAAAAGAAATATATCAGGCATTAAAAAAAATAAGTACATACAACACAGAACACTGCTAATCCCAGATTACTTCTACATCCCACAGCCTGAGAAACAAAGTCCAAATTCCTTGAAAAAGCTTGCAAGGCCGTGCAAGGGTTGCTCCTGTCTACCCTCTTCCTGCCTCCCCACCCCCAGCATCCTTCATCTTCCAGAAGTGTCCGAGGGCTGGGCCTGGAATGCTGCTCCCCACCCACTTCAGCCTGCTTTTCATTCCTGACTCAGAACAAGGGTCACCGGTGTTCCCTGACATTCCCCACTCCACCCACCCAGCAGAGCTGATCAGGCTCTCTTTTGTGAGCCCCCTGGACCCTGCTCATATACCCACACTTCTCATTTTGGTTTAATGCCTGTCTCTTTGAACAGGAAGCCCATCGAGAACAGAAAATTCACTGAGACCTGGTCTCATTCAGCTTTAGGTCCCAAGTGCATGATACATACATTGCCGGCTCCAAAATGCTGAACGGACAACTGAACATATGACTCAGAATGGAGAAGTAGGTTGGAGTCAGATAATTTGCATTGAATCACATTAGAAGGGTTCAGTATCTGAAGTGGCAAAGTGAAAGTCATCTGCAGTATTTCAAACAAACGTAATCATGGCTGGCAGAGGTTAAAGTGTTCAGTACTAACTAACTATACTGTGAAAACCGAAACTCCATTTCTCACTCTCAGTCCAGCGCTCTATCATACCTCTAATACCATAAGCTTCCCTACCAGGTGTAATTACTCAGATATGATGCTCTCATTTTAAAATTATATGGAGTCTTCCAGCTCACCAACATCATTCCAGCTGCACAAGCCAGAACCTGGGAGACATTCAAAATGCTTTTTTTCCTCACCAAGTCCTGTTGACTCCACCTCCTCATATCTGATGTTTCACTTCTCTCCATCCCCACTGCTGCTGTCCTTGTTGAGGACCAAGACCTCTCCCATCTAGGTCATGAGAAAAGCCCTGGGCAGCCTCACAGCCAGCAGATTGTTTAATACATAACAGGCACTCACATATTTACTGAATGCAGTAAAGACTCTAAATGGTTTGGTACGGTAAGGCCCTAAGGTGAAAGGCAGGAAGCTGTAAGAGTAAGGCTGAAAAACCAAACAGGGACCAACTTAGGAGGACCACAGACAGTAAATTCAGGAGCCATTTCCTCCAGAGAGGACAGATTTGTATGTGAGATTGAACTTTAGGGCCACTATGTAGAGAGTTGACCCAAGAGGGCAATCCTAAAGCTGGAGATCCAGATGACAGGAGTGTGCACAAGGGCCGCCTGGTGCCAAGTCCGGAAATGAAAGGCTGGACAGAGTCAAGAGATTCTACATGATGCGGGCACAACCTGCGATCCATGTCCCGAGAGAAAAGTCCTACTAGCTCAACTGTAATCTCTGAACCCCTTTCAACTTCAGGTTCCTCTTTCATAAGCAGGAATCTGTCTAACTCACAGGATTTTCATGAGGATTAGATGAAAGAATTATGTGAAAGTACCCAGCACAATGTCTGGCACATAAATGTTCAATAACTTTTACCTCAAGTTGGGAAATGTAAATGCATGTGAAATTCCAGGTTCCTACCACTCAATAAATCTCTCCATAGATTTTTATATCAAAGGTCTATATATGGCTTTTTTTTTTAAAGGAAAGGATATTAAAAAAAAAAAATCTGCGATAATGTTTTTTTGCATTAAAATTTATGTTAAGGCCATAATCCCTAAAGGCTTTCTGAGAGTAATAAAGGTTTATGAAATATCTCAATGCTTATATATGCCCCCCAAATTCTGTTTCTTCAGAATGTGAAACAGATACAGAGCTCTGATGCAGCTCAAAATTAAGCATGCAGTCTCAGTCCTAGCAACCCAATTCAGGTCCAAATTGCAAATCAACCGTGACTGCCAGCTTCCTCCCCTCCCTGAAGTCCCTTACACTGGACAGGAAAAATCTAGCAGAGGGAGAGTCTAAATAGAGGTTGAAACATTGCTTGGGAGAAAAGACAGACATCAGTTCAGTCGCTCAGTTGTGTCCGACTCTTTGAGACCCCATGGACTGCAGCACGCCAGGCCTCCCTGTCCATCACCAACTCCCAGAGTTTACCCAAACTCATGTCCATTGAGTCAGTAATGCCATCCAACCATCTCATCCTCTGTCGTCCCCTTCTCCTGCCTTCAATCTTTCCAACCATCAGGGTCTTTTCCAATGAGTCAGTTCTTCGAATCAGGTGGCCAAAGTATTGGAAGTTTCAGCTTCAGCGTCAGTCCTTCCAATGAATGTTGAAGACTGATCTCTTTTAGGATGGACTGGTTGGATCTCCTTGCTGTCCAAGGGACTCTCAAGAGTCTTTTCCAACACCACAGTTCAAAAGTATCAATTCTTCGGCGCTCAGCTTTCTCTATAGTCCAACTCTCACATCCATACATGACCACTGGAAAAACCATAGCTTTGACTAGACAGACCTTTGTTAGCAAAGTAATGTCTCTGCTTTTTAACATGCTGCAGACATCAGTAGACTTCAGTTATATATGTGAAAATAACTACTGGTCTGAAGTTCTGAGAAACAGCACAAGAATGAAAAACAGGATGGGTAACTTCTAATCAGCAACAGAAAGACATCTGAAAAAATTCACACCATCCAAAAAACAAAAAATAAATAAATAAAATTCATACTACCCAATGGAATACAGTAAAAGGTGACAGAACCAAAAAAAAACCTGAGAAAAAGCACAATAAATGGGAAAGATGAGTAAAAGGCAGTTGTTGTTCTTAATTATTATAAATGTAAAGTTTCAACTTACCAATTAAAAGACTTCTAAGTCTCAAAACGAAGACTAACAAGTCTCAATTTTTCTATCAATTTAATTCTAGACCTATTTTGTTTACAGAATATACTTTTCAAAAGAAGGATTAGGAAGCAATATATTTGTTGCAGCAGATCAATTTTACTGCTGTTGTTTGTGGAAGGATAGGATGTATGCCTGCAGCCTAGCACAGGGTTTGACACACAACGGGATTCATTCAACAGTTACTGAACCAGATGAACCAGTGAATAGACACAAGCATGAAAGAGTGAATTGGAAATCTTCTCCCAATTGTTTATTCTCTTTGACTTTTAATAAGACTAACATCTTAAGTTTTTACTGTTTTAAAAGACAGTCCCTCAACATTGTTCTTGATTAGAGAAATGCAAATCAAAACTACAATGAGGTATCATCTCACACTGGTCAGAAGGGCCATCATCAAAAAATCTACAAACAATAAATGCTGGAGAAGATGTGGAGAAAAGGGGACTCTCTGCACTGGGGGTGGGCATGCAAATTGTTACAGTCACTATGGAGAACAGTATGGATATTCCTTTTTTTTTTATTTTAGTTGGGGGCTAATTACTTTACAATATTGTAGTGGTTTTTGCCATACATTGACATGAATCAGCCATGGGTTTACATGTGTTCCCCATCCTGAACCCCCCCTCCCACCTCCCTCCCCATCCCATCCCTCTGGGTCATCCCATTGCCCTAGCCCTGAGCATTTGTCTCATGCATCGAACATGGAATGGTGTTCTGTCTCACATATGATAATATACATGTTTCAATGCTATTGTCCCAGAACGTCCCACCCTCACCTTCTCCCTCAGAGTCCATAAGACTGTTCTATGCATCTGTGTCTCTTATTCTGTCTCGCATAGAGGGTTATCGTTACCATCTTTCAAATTCCATATATATGCATTAGTATACTGTATTGGTGTTTTTCTTTCTGGCTTACTTCACTCTGTATAATGGGCTCCAGTTTCATCCATCTCAATAGAACCGATTCAAATGTATTTTTTTAATGGCTGAGTAATATTCCATTGTGTATATGTACCACAGCTTCCTTATCCATTCGTCTGCTGATGGACATCTAGGTTGCTTCCATGTCCTGGCTACTGTAAACAGTGCTGCGATGAACATTGGGGTACACGCGTCTCTTTCAATTCTGCTTTCCTCGGTGTGTATGCCCAGCAGTGGGATTGCTGGGTCATATGGCAGTTCTATTCCCAGTTTTTTAAGGAATCTCTACACAAGAACAGTATGGATATTCCATAACAAACTAAGTATAAAACTACCACATGACCCAGCAATCCTACTACTGAGAATATACCCTGAAAAACACCACAATTCTAAAACATATGTGTACCCAAATGTTCATTGCAGAAGTATTTACAATAGCCAGGACATGGAAGCAACCTATATGTCCATCGACAGATGAATAGATGAAGCAGTTATGGTACATATATACAAATGAATATTACTCAGCCATAAAAGGAATGAATTTTAGTCAGTTAAACTGAGGTGGATGAACCTAGACTCCTGTTAGACAGAGTAAAGTAAGTCAGAAAGAGAGAAAATAAATATATACAGAATCTAGAAAAATGCTACTGGTGAACATATTTGCAAGGCAGGAGTAGGGACGCCGATACAGAGAACGGACTTGTGGACACAGCAGGGGAAGGAAAAGGTGGAACAAATTAAGAGAGTACCACTGAAATATATACATTACCATGTGTAAAATAGAGAGCCAGTGGGAAGATGCTCTGTGACAACAGAGGGTGAGATGGGGGACTGGGAGGGAGGCTCAAGCTGCACTTATAGCTGCTTCACACTGCTGTACAAAAGAAATCAACACAACATTGTAAAGTAATTGTCCTCCAATTAAAAATAAATATTAAAAAACAAGAAAAGTCCCAAAACACAAGTCTCTGGCCAGGTGGGCACTTTTAATAATAAAAGAATTTCTCTTTCAATAAATATGATTTCTCACATGTGATTTCTCACAATGAAAGACAACTAAAATTTGGGAAACTAAATTATCTTAAAATCTCTAAGAAGTGCTCACAGTTTCTCACGCCAGTAAAGACACAACAGACAAGCCAGTGGAGGAAGGCCTGAAGCAGGCTACGTAACTGGCACAAGAAGGGAGGCTAAGTGTGTCTTTTTGAGCTGCTGTGACTTTATGCCTGGTACAGTGTCTGACACACAACAGACACTTCAAAATACGTGTGTAGTTTTTAATCTGTTACTAAGGAAATAAAAACAAAAGCACTAGCAGAGTGTTCACATAGAGACCAGTATAAACCATATTGGTCTAAGCATATGTAGTAACTGCAGTTCAGTTGCATCCAACTCTTTTCGACCCCATGGACTGCATGTAGTAACTTAGCATGTGCTTATTAATGGACACTACAAAAGCATAGGGTTTGGGAATAATGCCAAATTTTATTTATTTATTTTTTTAATGCCAAATTTTAATTAGTGAAATCATTAAAGGAACATACACCCTAAGACATAAGTATTTTGTCATAAGCTCAATTGTCTGACCCATTAGGTCAACATTTCCACTCTTATTTCAGATCCCATTTGGCAGTACATGGCTTCTATTTTCATATGCCCTCCTCTTCCTGGTTGCACAGTGCTGTGTGCTGCTGAAGCATGAGTTATTAGAGCCATAACATGTCATTCCCTCTTGTGTCAAAAAAAAAAAAAAAGGTCCAAGGTATGCATACATAATCTGACCCAAGTTTCATCTCCTGCTAAAGACAAACGGTATTATTGCTCTGAAAGGCAATTACCAACACCAAAGTCAAACGGATGAGGGAAAGGGTCCTACAAAGAGGAACTAGAAGTTCCAGTGGTTAGCTCATCCATACTTTAATTCTCAAAATTTAATTAGGCCAGAAGAAAAGATTAAGGAATAATTTGATTCAGTTGCCTTCTTATAAATGCAAAATTTGATATACATTTCTCTCACTCTAACAGTAATTATTTTCCAGCATTCAGCAAGCTAAAGAGCTAATCCAATTTAAAAGTTCTAGCAGCTGCTGCTTTCCCAGTGTCAACTCCAGCTCAATGGCCCTGGATCTGGGCCATCATTGTCATCATCTGGGAGCTTTATAAATACTGATGCCTGGGCCCCACACCTGGAGAGTCTGACTCTGTTGGTCAGGGTGGGGCCCAGGCATAGGTATTTTGTAAATTTCTTCCATATGATTCTAAGGTAAGCCAGGTTGAGAATTACAGGTCAAACTGATTATAGGCTACTAGTTGGAATCTGCATTAGTAGCTTAGTTTTATCCTACCAGTCTGATTGAAAGATGATGCCTGTCCATGTATAGTTTTGAACTATTTTCATATAATTAAGTACCATAAACTGCAGAAAGAGCTCATAATACAGTGAACTGGAAAAAGCTGGTTAAGGTAGTATAAAAAAAATACATTTAAAAAAATAACCCTAAGGGAAAAGTAGAAAAGAAAAAAAAAACCATCAGAACAGTTAGAAGATGAGATACATACCTAGAAAAGGGATCCTAAGAATTTCTAGACTTCTCCATTAAAACAGGGATTTATTAATAATTACAGTGCAGCAACATGGCTACAAAGTTTTGATCATGAAGGATATTTGGAAGTGTTTTTTTGGGCAGAAGTTCTAAATAGACACATCTCCAAAGAAGACATACAGATGACCAACAGGCATGTGAACAGATCCTTAACATCACTAATTATTAGAGAACTACAAATCAAAACTAAAAGAAGGTATACCACCTCACACAGGTCAGAATGGCCATCATTAAAAAGTCTACAAATAACAAACGTTGGGGAGGGTGTGGAGAAAAGAGAACCTTCTTACACTGTTGATCGGATGTAAATTGGTGCAACTATTATAGAAGACAACGTGGAGCTTCCTCAAAAAACTAAAAATAAAGTTGCCATATGATCCAGTAAGCCACTCCTGGGCATATATCCTGACAAAACTATAATCCAAAGGGATCCATGCACCCCTATGTTCACAGCAGCACTATTTACAATACCCAAGACATGGAAACAACCTAAAAGCCCATTAACAGATGAATGGTTAAAAAAAGGTGTGGTATATATATATAAATACCATGGACTACCACATGGATGGACTTAGAGGTTATCATACAAAGCAAAATAAGTCAGAAAGAGAAAAACAATACAAATACCATATGATACCACTTCTATGTGGAATCTAAAATACAACACAAATAAACAAATCTAGGAAACAGAAATAGACTCCCAACATGAGAAAAGACTTGTGGTTGCCAGAGGAGGGGTGGAAAAAGGAAGCATTGGGAGTTTGGAATCAGCAAATGTAAACAAATATACGCATGCATGCGTTCACGCTAAGTCGCTTCAATCACGTCCGACTCTGTGCGACCCTAAGGACTGTAGCCCTCTAGGCTCCTCTGTCCATGCGATTCTCCAGGCAAGAATACTGGAGAGGGTTTCCATGCCCTCCTCCAGGGGATCTTGTCAACCCGGCAACAAACTAAGATATATATTAAGATAGATAAACATCAAGGTCCTACTGTATAGCATAGGAATCATATTCAATATCCTGTGATAAACTATAATGGAAAAGAATATAAAAAAGAATGTATAACTGAGTCACTTTGCTACACCACAGAAATTAACATAACATTGTAAATCAACTATACTTCAATAAAAAATTGTTTTTTAAGGGGCATTTCCCTGGGGGTCCAGTGGCTAAGACCCCATGCTTCCGATGCAGGTGGCCCAGGGTTTGATCCCTGGTCAGGGAACTAGACTCCCATATGCTGCAACTAAGACTTGGGGCAGTCAAATAGATAAGTAAAAAGTTTAAAAAAAATTTTTAAGCTCTACACTATCCAAACTAAAAATTGTTATGATTCTCTATTTGAAGTATAAAGTTCTAATTGTCACATCTCAAGAAAGACCCAGTGCAACTCAAAAAAAGGACAGAGGACAACTAAAGAAAAAGACTTAGGTCCTGAGAGGATCTGATGAATATATATAAGATTATAAAAGATGTGGGCTTTACAGTACATTCAGAATACCAGTATAGGGCACAGAGATTGCAAAGACACAGTTTGGGAATAAATGAAGGGAAGTACAAGCTTAAATGACAACTTTCCCAACTCATTACCTTAGGAAACTGAAAATATAACCAGTCCAAAGAAGCCTTAAACCTTTGGATAACAAATTCATAATGCATCACCCAAGAAACACGGCAGTGTGTTGCGATACACTCCTGACCTCTGCTCTCCCCAAAACTGTCCTCCAGAACAATATGACTTTCAGAAATAGGATCTGAGAGCTAAATAATAGCACAGGGGAGCTAACAATTGGTATTTTCCTTAGCTCATTTTAGAATTGGTAACTGAGATTAAAATAGCATAAAATTAGCACTCCGAACATAAAATAGAAGTAAACTTTGTCTCTGTTGGTGTTTAAATAACTTCCTAGCTTTTCCCGATAACTGTTCAAAACTTATTCTCTTCCATCTAGGATTGTCTGTATAGTCATTCTGATACCATAGGTCCTTACCAACACAAAGCTCTACCTTCAAACACACCATCAGGTCTATTTTAATTGGCCTCAAGTCAAGAACTGCTTCTAGATCAAACAGGGGCCACAGCAGAGTGTTCTGTGGGGGTGGGAGTACAGGGGAGAACCTGTACTATTTCAGTCTGGCCAGTTAGGCACTATTCATCCTCATAATTTTTTTTTTTTTTGAGTACTTAATTAAAACCAAAGCACTGTGCATACAAAGTTATTTCTGGCAAGGCAAAAAAAAAAAATCCATTAAAGTTCACCAGTCACATAGACAGTTTCTTTCAAGATTTTCCACTCTTAGATAAGAAACAATCACAGACTATTTACAGCTGGAAGGAACTTCATGGAATCAAACACCACCATTCCCATTTCTTTATTAGGGAGAAAAATACATTTCCACTATCTTGGAAAAAAGCAGAGGCTTTGAATGTCAAGACCCAGTTAAAATCTCCCACTGAACTCAGCTCTATCACAGTATCTGTCACTCTGAGTCAGTTCAATTCAGTCGCTCAGTGGTGTCTGACTCTTTGTGACCCCATGGACTGCAGCACACCAGGCTTCCCTGTCCATCACCAACTCCCAGAGCTTGTTCAAACTCATGTCCATCAAGCCAGTGATGCCATCCAACCATCTCTTCCTCTGTTGTCCCCTTCTCCTCCTGCCCTCAATTTTTCCCAGCATCTGGGTCTTTTCCAAAGAGTCAGTTCTTTGCAAGTATTGGAGTTTCAGCTTCAGCATCAGTCCTCCCAATGAATATTCAGGACTAATTTCCTTTAGGATTGACTGGTTTGATCTTCTTACAGTCCAAGGGATTTTGGCACTCTAGAATCCTATGTATGGCTTTCCCTTGTTGGACCACTACCTGGACTAGGGCAGAGAGAGTGTTTTATCCAACTTTTTATACAGGCACAACGCCTAGCAGTCAGATCTTCAATAAAGGTTTGTTGAAATAATAAGTAGATGACTTCACAGAATTTCAGACTTAATTTGGGAGGAGAACAAAATAGAATACTAAACTAGTTATTGGGGTGGGGAGTATTTGAAAGGTGCAAAGGGGGATAAATGCAGCTACAGGAGATGAATCCTGGAAGTCAAGAAAAACAAGTGCCCAGAGAGAGACTAGCAAATTAGAAACTCTGCCAAATTCTTTGGTCTGCCCACCACAAATGTTCCCTGGGGGAGGGGAGGGCTATACGCTGGAAATGGGGAGAAGACTGTTATATCTGGCATAAAAACAATGTATGAATGACACCATGAAGCTTCATTAATATTATACATGCAAACTACTAAAATTAAGAGCACTGTAGCATATTTAAAATGGCCCAACATTTCAGTTAGATGTTAGGACTATTTCAAATTATGTATGTTGACCATTGCAGAAACTGGAATTTGAAGTTCAGGATAAGTAAAAATGTGGTTTCAAAGAATAAGATTCATAAATTTCCATAAAGATAAAGTATGCTTTTTTGTGAATGAGAGCAGTTCCTTTAAGGGTCTCGCAGCAACCAAAATTTTCAAATAACAGAGCCCATTAAGATACTAAATGTGTTTAAAGAAATTCAGTGTTAACCCTCACCTTTTAAATACTACTTAAATATTACTTAACGTATTATCTGCTACAATTAAAGTAAAATGAGGTAAACATAATCTAATTCAAAAATTCTCACATTATGGTCGGGACACATATGATTATGACTAAGCCTAAGGAGTAGTTTGTCAGACCTAAGACATTGTTGGAACTTCCCAATACTATATCCAAATTAGTTTGATTTTCCAATAGCCTTGTATCTATCTGCAAATACATCAGCTAATTTTTTCATAAGTCATAAAAACCAAAATCAGCAACAAGCAATTTTTTTTGACATAGGGCCAGCTAGACAAAAATAAAAAATGTCTTTGGGTCTCATTGATTTTCATTTAAAAAAAAAAGATCTGTTGAACCCCACAGAACTAAAGTTCAGATTCCTCCCTTTGCTGAATAAAATGACGAGAAATTAGCATATTTTAAAAAGCTGGTTAAGACAGTAGCATTTTAGTCCTCTGTCCTTACGTTTTCCATTTAATCCTCCCAACAACCTCTTTGCTGCTCAAGATACATGGGGTCAACCAGAAACCAGACTTACTTCAATCCATTCCTACAATTTTTATAGAAGACCAGCAGTGGGCCACGTGGAGGGACACAGTAATGAATCTCCATCTCCCTCTCCCCGAGTGGGCTGAGTTAGGCTGGCCAGGTGGGCCAAGGGAAGCCATGTGGCTGGACATCCTGGAACAGCACCAATGCAGTCACGTTCCGGAAAGACCAAGCTCTCTGGGCACCCTGGTTCCTAACACCTTCATGCTCTGCCCTAAAGGCCTGCATATTGCCTCTCCTCTGAAGCCAGCCTTTGGCAAGTCCTGGTCTCTGCTGTCATGGCCTGGTCAGAACACAAGCATCTCAGAATCAGTGATGCTACAAAAGTCCCTCCCCTCTTCGGAGGTGGGTGCCCTTGAAGACTTTTTCTCCTCCATTCCCTCTCTGCTTTATGTGCTCTGAAAGGATGTCTGTGAAACTGGATCTGGAACTCTTGCAAAGCTAGACTGGGAAGGCTTCAGGTTGCTCATTACCAGCTGAAATAGTTCCCATCCAGTACTTATCAATGTTTCTGCTCCAAGATCTTCCCTCTATCTATTCCCTCCCCAACCCCCAAATGTTCTAAAAACTTGAGAAACTTGATAAACTGACTGTAACTGGAAAAACTAGTCAATCTATTAAAAAAAAACAATATTCCCTGTAACTATATTAACTAGTTTTGCAAAAAAAGAGTCAGGACAGGTGAAACGTCAAAGAGCCAGTAGTCTCATTATCAGTCTTTTATTCTATCCATCCATAGATCCTTCCTCAATGAGCATACTTTGACATCTGAGAGGCTATTTTATTCTCTACATAGAGTACACGATAATGAGTATGGTTGTTACAGATATGTTTCAGATATTACCCATAAAAATATAAATCCCAGGGGTTCCCTGGTGGCTCAGTGGTAAACAATCCGCCTGCCAACAAAGGAGACACGGGTTCCATCCCTGATCTATGAAGATTCCACATGCCACGGAGCAACGAAGCCCCTGGTAATACAACAACTGCACCCAGGAGCCACAACAACTGAAGCTTGTACACCTAGAGAAAAGCCCATGCAGTAATAAAAACCAGCACAGCCATAAATAAAAATTATTAAATATATATATATAAACCCTATTACTTTGCGGTCAAGAAGGTAGAAAGGTTTATAAAACATTTTTGTCAATATTGAGAAAAACTTGGCTTCGGAGTCAATATGGAGTGGGAAGTCTAGCTCTCCCTCTTAAACTTGGGCAAATTACTTCTCTGTCCCTGTAAAATAAGAATTAGAAAAAACTAAGTTTTATTGTGAGGATGACATGACAATACACATACAGGGCTTAGAACAGTGTCTGGTTCAGAAAAACGCTCAATAACAGCTAATAACAGCTGCTTTTATTTCTTGAGCATTTTTCTGAACCAGACACCGTTACTATTTTTAATGTATTTATTTTTAATTGAAGGATAATTGCTTTACAGTATTGTGTTGGCTTCTGCCATACATCAACACAAATCAGCCACAGGTACACATATGTCCCCTCTCACTCTTGAACCTCTCTCCCACCTCCCAACCCTCTAGATTATCAGAGTGTTATTAGCTAGTATTAATCTTAGCTGACAAAGTAGACAATATGCACAAAAACTTTCCTCTATCTGTAAAACTTGATTCTGAAAATTGTCATCATTCACCCTACAAAGACTACTCTTTTTAAAGCCAAAGAAAGGGTGAAAGTTTTTGGAAAGATGTGTTTTCTATTTTGCATGTGTAACAATAAATGTTCATAAAATAAGTTTACAGATCTGTTCAATCCAACTGCTGGCCTGTTAGAAATATAAAATATGGGGTAAGAAGTAGTTCAAGGTATAAACCTGGTAAGCTTTAAAAGAAACTGAAAACTACAGACACTTGAAAAAACTGGTTATTCAACGGCAACAAAAATGGTTTAAAAGATTTTTACAACATATTTAATAACTAATTGTTAAATTAAAATGCCCTATTATATTTTGTCACAGTAATTTGTGAATTTTTAGCAAACATGATTTTTTTAAAAGGTAAAGTTAAAATTTTTTTCAAAGTACATAATAACACAAAATGCTAAACTGAACAGTTTCATAAAATATAATTTTGCAAAGGATCCCCAACGGTGGACTGTATTACATTGCTTTTTAAGTCTTTAAATTACAGCCCTTATTCTCAGATAGTATTCAGCTGGACAAAGATTTTCCACCCCAGTTAGAAGATATTCAAAATAGGCCCTGAAATGAGTGAGTATAACACAATATCCTATATTTATGACAATGATATTACTGAGAGAAAATCTGGACTTAATTTAATTCAGTTCGACTCAACCAAAAATGCCTTCTGTGTCCTAACACTCAAGCTCAGAGATACCAAGATGAGCAGAATAAAGTCCTTGCTTGAGGAATGCTCTGTCCACTGGGGAAGAAGTAAGAAAACTATTTTTATATGAAGCAGTAAGAGCTACAAACAAAATGTGTACCAAGTGTATAAAACACCTGGAAACACAAAAAGGTGACCAATAATTCTGCCCTAGGAATGCAGACTATGGTGAGCACAGAGAAGGGGTGGCATCCAAACTGGATCGTACAAAATAAGGAAAAGAGACCAACAGTAACAAACATTTGAAGCTAAGGAAATGGTCATTTTAACCTTAAATATCAATAATGATCCATCTGATACCACTAGAAAAGAGTACTGTTTCAGGTGGTTCAACAGCCACAACACAAAAATCGCAACGTTCACAGGCTCTTTTGGTTTTATGATACCGCCCTTGAGAAACAAAAGGGAGCTGGCCAGTAATATATTCAGTTGAATAATCAATAAGAAACTATGAAAGATCTTAAATGCTTTAACTACAAACAATAGCAAAACTGGCTGTAAAAGTAGAGGGAAGTGATCCAATAAAATGGAGAATTTTAAGTTAGTGTACAAAGATCTGAAAAACAATTAAAAAGCCATTATTCCATTTTGTAGTTGTTGTACAGTTGCTAAGTCTTGTCTGACTCTTTGCAACCCCATGGACTGCAACACACCAGGCTCTTCTGTCCTCCACTATCTCTCGGAGTTTGCTCAAACTCATGTCCATTGAGTCAGTGATCCCATCCAACTATCTCATCCTCTGCCGACCCTGTCTCCTTTTGCCTTCACTCTTTCCCAGCATCAGGGTCTTTTCCAGTGAGTCGGCTCATTATTCTATAGTCATTTTTTAGAAAGGCTCTTGAGTACTAGATAGGATAAACTATTTAAAGCCAAGAGCATGAGGTTCTTTATTTGCTCGCTATATGTACTTGAACACCTGAAGATCAAAACAGGCTTTTCTGAAAGATAATGGCCTCTTCCTTCCTCTATTTTTTTGGTCTACTTTAGTCTGTGGTTGGCTATATCCTAAGAAGTGAGATAAACTTAATTGCAAAGACTACAACCAATTTATTCACAAAAAAGTTAATTTGGCTTCTGATAGGGACTTTGGATGCATAAATGATAATTCAAATTACATGGCTTAATTCAAAATCTAGGCCCAGGTTTTGCTTAATTTTCCTTGAAGTCTTAAGCCTATAGCCCATCTGAGCTTCTTCAGTTCAGAAGTATGGGTTTAAGTATCTTCCACTGAAAGGTAAGCTACTAGCCAGCACCCTATAAGAGTTGACTTACTTCACTTGAGGGGAGCAACTTATCCCTAATCAGTATCAGCATTTGTCACTCAATCGTGTCCAACTCTTTGCAATCCCATGGACTGTAGCCCGCCAGGCTCCTCTGTCCATGGGATTCTCCAGGCAAGAATAATGGAGTAGGTAGCCATTTCCTTCTCTGTGGGATCTTCCCCACCCAGTGATAGAACCCAGGTCTCCTGCACTGGGGGCAGATTCTTTACCGTCTGAGCCACCAAGGAAGCCCTGGAAGGGGGCTGACTTACTTCACTTGAGGGGAGCAACTTATCCCTAAAGCTATTAGGGTAGACAGGTTTCTGTGTACAAGTAATGAACACAAACCAAACAGAATGACAAATAATTCACTTAAAGTTGTCTATTTAGAGGACTTATCTCCTTTCATGTAATTCCACCAGTTTGGTTCATGTCTGTCAGTCTTAGGGGCTGAGAGAAAAGGAGACAGTAGCCCTAGAAAGTGTTCTTGCCTGGAGAATCCCGGGGACGGAGGAGCCTGGTAGGCTGCCGTCTATGGGGTCGCACAGAGTCGGACTCGACTGAAGTGACTTAGCAGCAGCAGCCCTAGAAATGGAGACAACCACACCCACCCCTATTTATATCTGCCTCAATTCACCATACTGACACACAAGTGACCTAGAGATTTCCCGAGTGTTTTCCATGAAACACAGCAATTCTCATCCTCAAAGAGGTACACTGAACAAACACTTAAATGGGCATTGTTTCAAAAACCTTTCATTATGTACAAAGACCAAAAAAGTCAAGCCCTCATTTCACTGCTGAGCAAATGAAGTGCACAAAAGTGTTCTGTCCAGTGAGTTAAAGATGATGTCAAGTTCTATTCAGCTGAAATAGTTAATTTTAAGCTCTTAGAATCCAAAGAGCTGGCTCTTTGACAGCCTAGGGAATTTTGCAATCTACCTTCCCTCAGTTTGCACTTGAAGCCTTCCCCAAACACTGGGGGCAGGGGTGGGGGGAAAGACCAGGCAAATGATCAAATCAGGAAAAACAGAAGAGAATGACTGGAGACTGGCCAAAATTAGCCTATCTACAACAGGGTCTGTCTCAAGATTATCAAGAACCTTATCTGGGTGCAGTAGTTTCTCTTCCATTCTGAATAGAGGAAATAAAACGTAATAGCAAGAAAATACACCCAAAAACTAGGAAAAAAAAAAAAAAAACAACTAAGTTCTCCTTCACTGCTCTAGCAAATCAACCACCAGAGCTTCCAAGGCAAGTAGTAGAATCTGTCAGCCAGTGTCTTGGGGGCCAATTCTCCTCTCTGTGACCTCCAGCGAGTTACTCAACCTTTCACACCTGTCTCCTCACCTGAAAATGAAGATACCACCACCTGCCTGGTAAGGTTGTTGTGAGGATTGGGAATAATACATTAAGGGACCAAATCCTTGGAAACTCTCCTATATATGGTTAACTGCTATGATATATACAAAAGGTTGATTTGTACCTTTCATACTTTCCAATTCATACCACGTAATTCTTTGTCTAGATTACACGACAAGAATTACAGGTAAACTCGAAACGCTCTAGCGATTTCCTTAAAGAACTCTATTCTCTCACATCTCCTAAAAGGAAAGATCTCAGAGGTGATGAGGAAAAAGGACTGCCAACCTCGACGGGGAGGGCCTACCGAGCCCCTCCAGAGAAACCGCCCCCTGGACTGTCAGCTCTCCAAGGGCAGGGGCTGTCCTCCTTAACTCACCACGGTGACCGAGTTTTCCTAACGCAAACTAATGTTGTAGAGTGAGGCATCTCATGACAGCTTACACGACACCCAAACACGGACCCTCGAGACTGTGTCGCACAATATTGAGTCACACATAAACATTAAAAGTTGAACATTACAGGTTAATTGTAATACCAAAATTTAAAATAAAAAAAAAAAGGTGCTGTAAATCGAGTGCTTATGAGGTAATCAGAATGAAGTCATGCCTATAACGATAAGGGACCAGAAACACAGAGATGCCAACAGGGACTGAAGCTCCGGCAAGACTTTCTACGGGAACTGGCGCGACCAGGATTCGAACCCAGAACTTGCCCGGAAGGAGGGTCAGAGGCCACTCCAGAGAGCAGGCGGCCTTCAAGGCCAGGCGCACCTCGCCCGAACTTTCTGGTGGGCGCCGGGCCGACCCCGACTGCGGGCACCTCGACTCAGGTTCCCCTTTCCCCGGGCAGCAGAGCGAATCTCGACGCGGAAGCGCGCTCGGCGGGACGAGGGTCGCCGGCCCTTTGTCCCCCCGCGGAGGGGCAGGGGCCCGGCGAGCGCTCCCTCCCCTCAGGAAATAATGACAGATCTCGCGCCCTCGCTGGCGCCCGCCCTGCCCGCCACGGCCGCAGGCGGCGCCCGATCCGCAGCCTCCGGCTGAGGGGCCCGGCCGCGCCCCCTCATCGCCCCCCCACCCGCCCGCCCAAGGCGACCCCCGCCCCCCTGCCGCCAGCCTCACCCGGTCGGAGCTGGAGGCCGCCGTCGCGGCGGCTGCACCACAGCGCGCGCTCGCCCTGCTGCAGGATGTAGTGGTCCTTAGCTTGGAAGAGCTCCATGCCGGCCCCGGACGCCGAGGGAGGCGGCGGCGGCTCGGGTGCGCCCACGGCTCAGCGGCGGCGGCTCGCGCGGGCAGTCCTCGTCGGCCGGGGCCGCCTGAGCCCGCGCTTCAGGGAGCGGCGGCTGAGGAAGCGCCGGCTGCCCGACCTGCGGGAGGAGAACGCGCCCCGGCGGCGGCGGCGGCGGCCTTGGAGGCCTCTCCCTAGCTCCGCCCCTTTCCCGGCCCCGCCCCCGGCACCTCCTCTGGCTCCTCCTTGCCCCACCCCCTCCTGGCCACTCCCCCGACTTTCCCCAGGCTCCGACCCCTCCCCGTTTCCTCCCCGCCCCTTTCGCCTCGTTCACCTTTCGGTTCCTCTTGCTGCCCTTTCCCGCGGTCTGCTTCACTGGCTTTTTCTGGCTTTCTCCTCCTGGTTCCTCCCTCTAGGTTCAACCTTTGTGACATTTGACAACAACAGCAAACAGTCAATAAATGCAAAACAACAAGAAGCATGTAACAATAGAAATTAAGTACTAGCAGCAGAGGGCCCTAATAATGAGGTGGAAAAGAGCAAAATTCATAAGCTATCATGTCATGTCCCGAATTAAGCAGGATGCATGTGAGAAAACTTAATGTCAAGGAAGTAAAAGGGATCTAGTCTAACAAGGATGAGATGTCTGGAGAACCTCTTGTGGAAGATGGAGGCCCTCCCGAGTATCTTTGATCTCTCTTGAAAGGCCAGGTGGTGTATTGAACAGAATGGGGCTTAGATGTCAGGTCCCCAGTTCCATGTCCCACTCTAGGGGTGATTGAGCTGTGTGATCTTGGGAAGGCGTATTGGTCTCAGATGGTGCTGA
Source organism: Okapia johnstoni (assembly GCA_024291935.2). Classification (NCBI taxonomy): domain Eukaryota; kingdom Metazoa; phylum Chordata; class Mammalia; order Artiodactyla; family Giraffidae; genus Okapia; species Okapia johnstoni. The sequence continues at coordinate 76,882,223 of CM044318.1, read as the reverse complement.
ACTAGAAGACAGTTTTATGACTCAGTGAGTCTTTCTAGGCCTATCTCCTGCCTTTTCTAATGCCTTAGAAAGGAAGAAGGAAAAAACAAGTAAAACAAACAAAAGGTAGAAGAGAAAGGCAATTCTTTTAACCTTCTGCTAGATAAAAGTGAGAGGGCCCAAAAGTACTACTTTTGGACTGCCCAAACAGTTCACTGATTTCCTGATGACAAAGGTCCTGGAATCTCTGATAAGTAAAAGGCCTGCAGGTCAAAAGGAGTGATTACTATGGCGAATGAGGTGAGTTGAACAAAGAAGATAATGGCAGTAAGGTGAGGATTCAGTGGAACCATCAGTTTCAGATTTATTATTGAATTCAGTCATATGTTGACTTTCCTTAGCAACAAGGAATAGATAGAAAGTTTTATGAAGACAGGATGTTCTGCAAATTACTTTATTATTTTTTAATCATATTGCCAGATGTGAAGAAAATAATCCTACTGTAACCGTTTTGAAACAAATGATTAGTTGAGTGAAACTTTCCCTGATGTTTTAAATCAGTGATTCCAGCCCTGGCTACTTATTAGAATCACCTAAGGAGTTTTTCAAATTTACCAATGGATCTCAGAACAATTAAAGCAGAATTTAGTTGAGATGGGCTCTGGCAGCAGTATTTTCTTTCTCTAAGCTCCCCAGAGTATTCTGATGTGTAGCCAGGATTAAGCACCACTGTTTTAAATGAAATTAATTGTAAAAATCTGCCTGACAGCAGCTTAGTAGAACACACCGTCAGTCATCAACTAATACCCAGGAATGGGGTTTATTTATGACCTGTATGTAAATCCAGGTTTAACAAGCAGAGCCCTTAAGAGAGAGAAACGCTGAAGATGCTCCTGGAATCTGTCTGACACAGATGCACATGGCTCTCTTCCTCTCACTCTGAAAGCATGCTTGACTTTGAGGTAGCTGGAGCCCTGGCCTGGCCAAGCAGAGTGAGTGGAGAGAGTAAACACGGTGTCTCTAGTGTTGTCCCTCAGTTACCTGCCACAGATGCCTTGCCTTGTCTGCTAGAGACTTCCTGAACTTCGGATACTGCTTACCTGCCAAGTGCTCCCAACTCTACCAGACGTGGCTGGTCTCCCCATCCTTCATCACTCTCCTCCAACTTCCGAATTCAAGGCCTTCCTGCCCTTGAAGGATGCCACCCAGTTCGTGGTAGCAGGTTCATGTGATGCTGTTTTTTAAACATGAATGACCATCATGTATATTATGTATCTTTACATGTATCATACATTTATACTAATTTAAAGATGTCTACTAGGAAGTTAGGTTCTAGCCTGTTCTGTGTTATAGCGTCGGTTTCCTTACTTTTTAAGAGATGATCACTGAGGGTTCTTCCAGCCTTAATTAAAATCAGTGAATGTGAGGGCGTGTGTCCACATAGTACACAAATAATAATGGTAAATGACTCAACTCTGATTATCAATTTGTCTTTCATTCTCACATTTACTATTTCTGAGATTTGGGGGTTCTCATTAGATTCTAGTGTCCTATGGTGAAATTTGACTTTTAACATCATCTTCTATCTAATTGTCTACAGTCTTGTGTGCTATTTGTCTACGAGAACATTCTTCAGTCTTATTTGTACATGAGAAACTTTCCGAAGAAGATATATTTTTTAAAATGTATATTCTGCCTGCCAGGAGACTGGTAATTTCTTCAGTCAGCAGTTGGGACCATTAAGAGCCTAAGTTACTCACAAGCCAAGTTTTCACATTTAACCAATCATCACCAATTTTTCCTGGTTTTGACTGCCATATCTCCTTCCATAACTTTATGAAGGACAACCGGAAATTGTAACAACCATTTTGGAACTTTAACATATGTAATATTGTTCATTTGAGAAGCACCAGAAGAAAGTCCCTGAAATCCCTCTGGAAACAGTTAACATTGGTCTAAATGAGAGACACTTGTTTAATAGAGAAGATCATCTCTCCTCCATTGTTATACTTTGGGGGTTAGTAAGTTCTGGCTTTTTAGTTGTACAGTCTGACAGAAATGTCAAGGACCCACATTATTGTTTAAACCAGCGATAATGCTTTTGCGTGTGTGTGTGTGTGTGTGTGTGTGTGTGTGTGTGAGAGAGAGAGAGGAGTTGGGGTGGGTGGGGAATGAAATGTGTTTTCTGCATCTCATCTTTCTCCTTCCAGAGGAAAGATAATTAGCCTTTTACAGTGATAATTTCATATTTGTCCAAAAACAGCTGTCTCTCACTTCCTCTCTGTTCTGCATTTATTTTTCAATTTTAAAAATAGCTTAAAAATTAGAGAGTTCTAAATAAGCTAATTAATTAAAAAAAAAAAAAGGATACTGTTAAATAGAAAAGGTCCAAGTTGCAGAGCAGTACTTTAATGTATCCCATTTGGGCTTTTAAGGTGGAGAGTGGGAGAGATATTATGTTTTTATAAGCCCAGGATATTTCTGAAACAAAATACAGAAAGTGTGATTAGCTCTGAGGAATGGGAATAGGGGTTGGAGGGGACACTCAGGAATGGCCTGAAGGAGAATAGAAACTTAATTTTCACTTTATATTTCTGTATATTCTTTTGATTTTTTTAAATGTGTTTTTAATGCCTCAAATTAAAATACAGAGTTAAATATGTGTGTGTCTAAAACTTATTCTTCCATCACACACAAAAACATATTTTTAGGTAACTTATTACCTAAGGATTTAGAACCTTTTGCCTTGACAAGTCAGGAATCCAGGGCATTGCTCTTTTTATTCTACACACACTACTTAATATTTTTGAGTTCTCCTAACACCTTAAATGCTGTCAAAGTGAGGTGTAGTTAAGAATATAAGCCATTTTTCTGCCCTGTATCCTCTTTTAAATAGAATAGAAGGAAGAGTTTTTCCTTTAGCACCTTTTCTTATACCACAGCAATAGCTGTGGCTTGTCCATCCTCTGCCAATTGTAATTCTCAAGCTGATGGCCTGTTGGGGCCTTTACCATCGTAAATTAGTAACAACTGTCAATAATGCCTTCTATTAGATAGTCATTTTAAAGGTTTTTTAGAGAAGGCTTTGTGCTGCACGGAAAAGCAATGGCGACAGGGCTGGGTGTGGGGTAGAGGTGGAATTGTGTGTGTGTGCTTAGTCGCTCAGTCGTGTCCGACTCTTTGCAACCCCATGGACTGTAGACTGTAGAAATTTGGGTACATCTTTGGAAAAGCTGCCCAGTGCATTTTCAATCCATTGTTTCTTCTGCTGGTTAAATAATAATCGTTCACAGTGTTTCACCTTTTCATGAGAGTAGCATTAGTGACAAGGAAATTGAGGGTTTGGATTTTCCTAATACTACTCCATTCTGTTCCCTGAATTTTACATCAGTTCTTCAAAGAGCCTGCAGAAACAGTGAAGGGTGTGTGTTGGGGAAAAGGGTGTTTGGGCTGCTCCCAACTGGATGAGTGTAGGGAGTGAGGGGTATGTAGGGTTGGAGAGTGGGGGCAGCGAATAATACAATGTCATTTGCAGAGTCTCCAAGGTAATGTTTTTAATGAGGCCTATGTCTTCCCTGGTGCTCAGATGGTAAAGAATCTGCCTGCAGTGCAGGCAACTTGGGTTCGATCCCTGGGTCAGGAAAATCCCCTGGAGAAGGGAATGGCAACCCACTCTTCTTGCCTGCAGAATTCCATGGGCAGAGGAGCCTGACAGACTACACAGTCTGTGGGTTTGCAAAGAGTAGGACACGACTGAGCAACTGAACACGCTCGCATGGTGCCTCAGGCTTATTTCCCATAGAGAGGTCTGGCCCTCCTTGGAGGGTGGGAGAGGGGGAAAAAATAGAAGGCTAAGCTGGCTAGCTCTCCAGCTGTGGGAAAAAGGGGACAGGCTGGGGACACTCAGACACGAACAAGTCTATGCCATCACTTCTGCATGGGCCTATTTCTCCCTTGGGGTTCTGTAAAATTATTTTTATTTTGGATGGGAAAAAATCATGGCCCATAAGCAATTTTATCTGGGGCTCTTACATTTAAAGGCCACTGACTAATATCTGGACTTTCCTTCTGTTGTGATTTCATGTTTGGAAATCTGGCTCAGAGGAGGAGAGCAAGCTTCAGGGAACTCTGCCTGCAGAGATGGACAAGCTCTGGATCTGAAGGCATTCCCTAAAGCAGTACCAGCCCCTTGTTTTCTGCCAACCTGACCTATCTGAAGCAAATTACTTACTGTTCTGCCTGTGGAGCTTGGAGCTGAGAAGTCCAAAGGGATGGAGAGATACAGAAAGGAAGGATCCGTGTCAGGAGGCAGGCAGTTTAGATGAACTCTCTGGCTTTGTTCTCTCTACCCTCACCCCCATCCTAGCCCCAACAGATAGCTAGCAGAGCCCTAGGTCCCGGCCCACTACCCCTACTAATGGAAGCCTGATGTACTTGGGCAAATCTCCCAGCTCTCCAAGTCAATTTCCCTTATGTAGAATGGAGATAAAATATAAAACTTTCATAAGACAAATTGAGAGTAACATGGAAGCATATACATTACCATATGTAAAATAGATAGCCAATGGGAATTTGCTGTACGAAGCAGGGAGCTCAAATCTGATGCTCTCTATGACATAGAGAGGTGAGGTGGGGTGGGAGGTGGGTGGGAGAGGGCATATATATACCTATTGCTGATTCCTATTGCTGTATAGCAGAAACCAACAGAATATTGTAAAGCAATTATCCTCAAATTAAAAATAAATTAATTTAAAATATATATATATAACTTGCTTCACAAGTTTATTGTCAGTATTAAGCGAATTTGTCTTTGAAATGGTGTCCTAAGCTATAAAGTGTTAAAGAATTCATATTGTATAACCTTTAAAAAATGTACTTTATGTGTAAAGTTTTCTCCTCTAGACCTCAACCTGAGAGATTTCTAACATATTGCATATATTTTAACACATATATGATATACCTATTATGTATATATTAACATACATGTGCCTGTGCTCAGTCATGGCCGACTCTGCCACCCCACAGACCGTAGCCCTACTACAAATCTCCTCTGTCCATGGGAATACACAGGCAAGAATACTGGAGTGGGTTGCCATTTCCTTCCCCAGGGGATCTTCCCAACCCAGAGATGGAACCTGAGTCTCCTGTGTCTCTTGCTTTGGCAGGCAGATTCTTTACCACCACACCACCTGTGAAGCCCATATATTAATATATACTAATGATGAAATATGTTAGTATGTATGATTCAGATGCTTTTATCTCAAACGATTTACATATACTAATATATTAATGATTAATATACACTAAAGATGAAATATGTTAGTATGTATGATTCAGATGCTTTTACCTCAAATGATTAACATATACTAATATATTAATGATTAATATACACTAAAGATGAAATATGTTCGTATGTATGATTCAGATGCTTTTACCTCAAATGATTAACATATACTAATATATAAATGATTAATATATACTAAAGACGAAATATGTTAGTATGTATGATTCAGATGCTTTTACCTCAAATCTGTACTTTGAAATAGAAGTACAGATATTAATCATATAACTAGAAGAATGTTGGTCTTGATTCCTTTTAGGCTGTACCCTGCAGACCTACAAGCCTTGAAGTTACCCAGACTCAAGACTGAAGAAAGATCCAAGAGATGGCTACAGGACATCAACAGTTTATTGGATAGATCTTACACACCTGAAAAAAGGGTCCTAGAGTGCCACACCCACTGTGGACAGTGAAAGGCAGGCAGGACAAGGCAACAATCTTTGTTACTCAGGGGAGAAGTATGTTAGTCATGCCCAACTCTTTGCGACTCTATGGACTGTAGCCCACCAGGCTCCTTTGTCCATGGGATTCTCCAGGCAAGAATACTGGAGTGGGTTGTCATTCCCTTCTCCAGGGGATCTTCCTGATCCAGGGATTGAACCTGGGTCTCCTGCATTGCAGGCTGAGTCTGTACCAACTGAGCCACCAGGGAAGCCTCACTCAGGGCAGAAGGAGGCTACATTTATAGGGAGGATTGACGTCAGGTTGGTTTATCAGTTACCAGGCAAATCAATGGCTGGGGCAGGGGCAAGCATGTAGACAGTTCCAATTAAGTCCTAAAATTAACAGGATTGGATAATCACATGAGAGAAGCAGGACCTAGTCAAGCAGGACATGTACAAGGAGCAAGAGAACAGCCATCTGTCATGAGCTAATGATACAATTCCCCACCAGAGACAGAGGATTTGCCCTGGGGCTAATAAAACAAGCTTCAGAACTTTTGTTTGTTTTAATATTCCATTTAAGTTATTCCAAAATAATGGCTCTGTTTCCTTGTGCCGTATAATATATCTTGGTTGCTTACTTATTTTACATTAAGCTTCAGGACTTTGGGGGCTTTCCTGGTGGCTCAGATGGTAAAGCATCTGCCTGCAATGCAGAAGACCTGGGTTCGATCCCTGGGTTGAGAGGATCCCCTGGAGAAGGAAATGGCAACCCATTCCAGTACCCTTGCTTGAAAATCCCATGCAGAGGAGCCTGGCAGGCTACAGTCCATGGGGTCTCAAAGAGTCGGACATGACTGAATGACTTCACTCACTTTTCAGGGCTTTTGGATTTCATCCAAAGCCCTATGCATAATTCTGTATTCATTATTTTGTATTCTTCTTTACAAAGAGGAGCCTCCATATGTTGAAAACTTCCAGTGCCACAAATCATGATCCCAACACTAGCACAAAAGAATGTTCTGTGCTCTACATCCCAGGAGAATCTGGGGCCTGATCTTTGTCGTCTCTTGATCTGTCTTTCCCCCTTTGGTCATTCTCTTGTGTCACTGTAGCCCCTCCCCTCTTTCTAAATTCAGATATACTTTCTGTTACCCCTACATCTCTCTCTCTCTCTTTTTTTTCCCCTGTTTTTTGTCCATGCCATGTGGCATGTAGGATCTTAGTTCCCCAAGTCCGGCAAAGTCCCACCCCTAATTCTCTAATCCACTAACAATTATGTAGCTGTTACACACACACACACACACACACACACACACACACACACTTCTATCAAGAGATAAATTTAGAGATCAAAAACAATATGTTCAAGGATAGCACCATTCATCCCAAATGACTCAGAGAGAGCTATTCCCAGTTAAATGTGGAGCCCTTATTGTGAAAATAGAGCTAGGAAGAATTTTTTCATTCAATAATGCTAGGGTTGCAGATGTTCCAGGAGTGGATTCCGAAGTCCTATTAATAGGAAGAAATTGTTTTCATCTTGTGATATTAGACTAGACTGTTATTGGAAGAAACATAACATTCCATGTACCAAGTGTACTTCACTTTGTGGAATTCAGAAGGAACCTGGTCACATAACACCTGGTCAAAGAAATCCCCAGAAGCAAGCAAGGCACCAGGTCCTCCCCTGATTCACAGGCCCCCAGGCTTACTCCCCCACCAGCCCCCCAAACATAAACCAGAGCCAACAGAGGAACATTCTAAGTCACAACAGGATGAAACCTGAAGTGATGGGTATTTGGGGAGATAGTGTAGGTCCTAATCTGTTGAAAGGGTTGAAATTTTCAAAACTGGAGCTAGGAGACATCAGACAGGAGGGGAATTAAAGGAAGACAGGGGACTTCCCTGGTGGTCCAGTGGCTAAGACTCCATTTTCCTAATGCAGGGGTCCTTGGTTCAATCCCTGGTCAGGGAAGTAGATCCCACGTGCTGCAACTAAGAGTTCTAATTCTGCAACTAAGGATCCTGCATGCCACAACAATGACTCAGTGCAGGCAAAATAAACAAATAAATATTAAAAAATAAAGAAAGGCAGGCTACAGACCCTCAAGGAGGAAACAGGTAGTGTCCATTCAGAGTATTCCCTGAAGGCCTAAACTGAGAGGCCTTGCCCTACCCACCCCAACCTTGAGTGGCAGGAGAACTAGACTAAGTTAGATGAAGGCAAGGCTTCCAGCCCTACTGCTGGACCGCTTTAGGTTGCTTATCTGACATTTCTGTAAAAGCTCAGTCTAAATCCCTGTAGCCAGCTATACCAATATCAGATGTCAGAGCCTAATCCCTGGAACCTGCAAATGTTACTGTATACGGAAAAGTGTCTTTGAAAGTATGATTGGATATCTTGAAATGTAATTAAGGCTCCACCCTGGATCACATTTAGGTGGTTAGATAGCATCACTGACTCAATGCACCTGAATCTGAGCAAACTCCAGGAGATAGCGGAGGACAGAGAAGCCTCTTGGGCTGCAGTCCATGGGGTTGCAAAGAGTTGGGCATGACTTAGTGACTGAATAACAACAAATGCAATCACATTTATCCTTCCCAACAGGGAAGTCCCATGATAAGAACTTTTAAGATCTACCTCAACCTTTCTTGATAGGATACATGTGATTGCATTTGTTGTGATATAGCTGGCTACAGGGGTTTAGAATGAGCTTTTACAGAAATGTCAGATAAGCAAGCTAAAGCAGTCCAGCAGTAGGGCTGGAAGCCTTGCCTTCATCTAACTTAGTCTATTCCTCCTGCCACTCAAGGTTGGGGTGGGTAGGGCAAGACCTCTCAGTTTAGGCCTTCAGGGAATACTCTGAATGGACACTATCTGTTTCCTCCTTTCCATCTCTCCCATTTTTGAGGGTCTGTCACCTGCCTTCCACCTGCCAATGCAGAGGATGGGCTTCCCTGATGGCTCAGTTGGTAAAGAATCTGCTGCAATGCAGGAGACCCCAGTTAGATTCCTGAGTCAAGAAGATCCGCTGGAGAAGGGATAGGCTACCCACACTAGTATTCTTGGGCTTCCCTGGTGGCACAGCTGGCAAAGAATCTGCCTGCAACGTGGGAGACCTGGGTTCGATCTCTGGGTTGGGAAAACCCCCTGGAGAAGGGAAAGGCTACACACTCCAGTATTCTGGCCTGGAGAATTCCATGGACTGTACAGTCCATAGGGTCGCAAAGAGTCCAGACATGACTAAGCAACTTTCACTTTTACTTTCACAATGCAGAGGACATGGATTCGATCCCTGGGTCAGGAAGATCCCCTGGAGAAGAAAATGACAACCCACTCCAGTATTCTTGCCTGGGAAATCCCAAAGACAGAGGAGCCTGGCAGGTTAGAGTCCACGGGTCGCAAAAGAGTTGGACACAACTTAGTGACTGAGCACACACACACATTCAACCCATTACAATGGCCAGACCCCTCCCCACTCAGTGGCGGAATGACAGAGAACTCTAGCAATCATCTAGCCTAATAAAGAAAGCTGAGTGCCGAAGAATTGATACTTTTGAACTGTGGTGTTGGAGAAGACTCTTGAGAGTCCCTTGGACTGCAAGGAGATCCAACCAGTGCATCCTAAAGTAAATCAATCCTGAATATTCATTGGAAGGACTAATGCTGAAGCTGAAACTCCAGGACTTTGGCCACCTGATGTGAAGAACTGACTCATTAGGAAAGACCCTGATGTTGGGAAAGACTGAAGGCAGGAAGAGAAGGGGATGACAGAGGATGAGATGGTTGGATGGCATCACCAACACAATGGACATGAGTTTGAGCAAGCTCTGGGAGTTGGTGATGGACAGGGAAGCCTGGTGTGCTGCAGTCCATGGGGTTGCAAAGAGTTGGACATAACTGAGCGACTGAACTGAACTGAACTGAATGAAGGCTCAGAGAGCTGCAGCAGTTTGCCATAAGATCAGGCAGCACATTTCAACATCAGGCTGCACAGAAATCAACCTTGGATTTTCTAATCCAGCATGATTCCCACCACACCATCTAGCCTCTCTCTAATTCCCTAACTAGATACGATGCTATTTCATTCACAACCAACTTCAAATATACACCTACTCATCTTCACACAATTGCTTTTGGCAGAAAAGACAAGCATATCGTACACTAAACATTAAAACCAGGGCTTCATATTTCAAATTTACATCTGAAAGATGTAAGAAAACAGTACAATCCCTAATACTTCCATTTCTGTACCTTTTGCTAAATGATAATTCTTCTCATAATAGAGAAGGCAATGGCACCCCACTCCAGTACTCTTGCCTGGAAAATCCCATGGACGGAGGAGCCTGGTAGGCTACAGTCCATGGGGTCGCTAAGAGTCAGACACGACTGAGTGACTTCACTTTCACTTTTCCCTTTCATGCACTGGAGAAGGAAATGGCAACCCACTCCAGTATTCTTGCCTGGAGAATCCCAGGGATGGGGGAGCCTGGTGGGCTGCCGTCTATGGGGTCGCACAGAGTCGGACAAGACTGAAGCGACTTAGCAGCAGCAGCAGCAATTCTTCTCATAAAGGGAAAGATTTCTCTCAAAAGTTAGCAGATTTTACATCCCAAAGCAGCTATTCTGTATGAGAATATAGAAGAGTCTTTATGCTAGAAGTGCAATAATCAATCACCTCCCGGTTTGTGAAGCATTCTGATTCTAAAATTCTTTTTTTTTTTAATTTACTTGTGTTTTGGCTGTGCTGGGTCTTTGTTGCTGCACATGCTTTCTCTAGTTGTGAGGAGCAAGGGCTACTCTTCATTGCTTAGGCTTCTCACCACAGTGGCTTCTCTTGTTGCAGAGCATGGGCTCAAGTACATGCAGACTTCAGTAGCTGTGGCATGTGGGCTCAGCAGTTGCTGTTCCCAGGTTCTAGAGCACAGGCTCAATAGTCGGGACATGGGCTTAGTTGCTCTGCGGCCTGTGGGATCTTCCCGGATCAGGGATCAACACATGTCCCCTGCATTACCACTGAGTCACCAGGGGAAGCCCCTACAATTCTTTACATGTGTTATCTTATTTGAGACAATGTATACATGCAAGGTGTCCTCACGGAACATCAATCTGCAGTTTTCATTTACCATATTTACGTGTTGAAAGGAAGGGGACAGCTATTTCTGAGAGTCTGTGCTAGACACTTTCCCACATACACAATACGCACTACAGGTGTGAAGTTTCTCACTAGGACCTGTAGGATACTTTCAAGCCATCAAGCACTTGTCAATCGCTATGCTTGTCTCTGCCCTACTCACCTTCTATATTCATTTCCTGGTGCTGCTGTAATCAGGTCCCACAAATTAGGAGGTTTAAAACAATAGAAATCTATCTCTCCTGATGTTATGAGTCCAAAATCCAGATGTTGGCAGGTCTACATGCTGTCCGGAGGCTTGGAAGTGCATCTTTCCTTGCGCCTTCACAGCTTCTGGTGATTTTCGGCAATCCTTGATATTTCTTGTCTTGTAGCTACATGACTCCAAGTCTCTGCCCCTGCTGTCACGTGGCCTTTCCCACTCCACTTCTTTGTGTCTCTCTCGGTTCTTCTCTTCTTATAAGGACTCCTGTCGTATGGGATTAAGGGCCCACTGTAACTCACTATGACATCATCTTAACAACTAATTATATCTGCCAAAAGCTGTTTCCAAATAAGGTCACATTCACAGGTTCCTCCTGGGTGTGACTTTGGAGGAGAGAGGGACGCTGTTGAACCAAGTGCACTTGCCCAAGGAAGATTTACAGGTCTCTTTGGGACGGCTTGATTTTCTTTCACTGTCCCTTTTAATAGACTGATTCCTCATATCGTTAAGAAAGAGCCATACAGAGAGTAACAGAAGCCTGTACAAATTAATTGTATTGTTTCCTTCTATTTCTAGAAACTCGAGGTTTATTTACTCCTAAGGAAAGCCATCAGTCATCGGGGACTCGAGTATGACAGCAACCAATTTATTGTTGTTGTTTAGCCACTCAGTCGTGTCCAGCTCTTTGCCAACCCATGGACTGCAGCCTGCCAGGCTCCTCTGTCCGTGGACAGAGAGACTGTGGGTTGCCATTTCCTTTTCCAGGGGATCTTCCCGACCTGGAGATTGAACCTGAGTCTCCTGCATTGGCAGGTGGATGCTTTACCACTGAACCACCGGGGAAGCCCTAACCAAATCATTAAAGTGTGAATATTTGCAGCCACCCCTGAGCCACCTCTCCCCCTCAGACCCAGGAGTGTGTATTTATATACTGAGTATATGTTCTTCTTACCTGCACTGTTTCCCCTTCACTACCCTCAAGGAGGGCCCCATTTCTGCAAGCCAGCCTATATATGATGACACACTTAGAGCTTTCAGGGTTGTATTAAGCAGATCTCCAAATTGACATCTCAGCCCCTCCCACTGCCCTTCTCCTCCAAGCCCCTCCCACTGCCCTTCTCCTCCAAGCCCCTCCCACTGCCCTTCTCCTCCAAGCCCCTCCCACTGCCCTTCTCCTCCAAGCCCCTCCCACTGCCCTTCAAGCTGGGCTCCACTGGTGGGAAGGCCTTGCAGTCAGTGTTCAGCTGCAGAAGCAGTTCAGGCCGCCATAGCAAAGCACTGCGGACTGGGTGGCTTAAACAGTAGAAATTTATTTCCTCAGTTACGGAGGTTGGAAGTCCAAGCTCAAAGTGTCGTCAGGGTTCATTTCTTCTGAGATCTCTCTCCTTGGCTTGCAATTAGCTGCCTTCTTGCTGTATCCTTACACCACTCTCTCTCTCTGTTGTGTGCTGTATGTGTCTTTTTTTTTTTTTTAAGATATGTTGATGTGGACCATTTTTAAAGTCTTTATTGACTTTGTTACAGTGTTACTTCTTCTGACCAAGAAGTATGTAGGATCTTAGCTCCCTGACCACGGATCAAACCCTCACCCCCTGCAGTGAAAAGTGAAGTCTTAACCACTGGACCACCAGAGAAGTCCCTGTTTGTGTCTTAATCTCCTTTTGTTATAAGGACACCACCACTCATTTGGGATTAGGGCCCACCCAGATAACCTCATTTTTACCTTGACTACTTCTTTAAAGGCCCTGTCTGTAAATACAGTCACAATCTGAGGACTTCAGCATAAGAACTTGGGGGGGGACACAATTTAGCTAATAACACCAGCCAAAGAGCTCATCATCAGCTTATCTACTCTTCTCTCTTCTTCCCATCACCCCCTTCCCATTCTTGGGGTCCACCCAGTCACCCTAAAAGATGTGGACTCTTTTCTCTAAGTATAATGTGAAATATACAAAGTGATATAGACACATATAAACCAGATACTTATAACAATTTACCTATAAGTAATTATGACAATTTACCCACAAGTGATGGGGCTTCCCTCATAGCTCAGTTGGTAAAGAATCTGCCTGCAATGCAGGAGACCCTGGTTCGATTCCTGGGTCTGGAAGATCCCCTGGAGAAGGGATAAGCTACCCACTCCAGTATTCTTGAGCTTCCCTGTGGCTCAGCTGGTAAAGAAACCGCCTGAGTGCGGGAGACCTGGGTTTGATCCCTGAGTTGGAAAGATACCCTGGAGAAGGGAAAGACTACCCACTCCATTACTCTGGCCTGGAGAATTCCATGGACTGTATAGTCCATGGGGTCACAAAGAGTCAGACATGACAGAGCAACATTCATTTTCACCCATAAGTGATATGTTCTCTAAGGTTATTGGATAAATGAAAGTATCTATTGAAAATGATGATTTTAGAGACCTATTACAAGTATCTCACTGAGAAAATGGAAAAAATAGAGTTGAGAAATTCAGTTCCATTATTAATTAAATCTAAAACAACAAGCTTGCTGTCTGCTAAAAATAGCACAGAGTGTGAATGACAAGATACGTGTGAATATCACTTTTTTTAAAATCATAAAACCCACAAGCATAGCTAGCACCTAATGTGAGAAAGCATCTTCTTAAAGCCCATGAGAAAAGGTTAACGATGGGCCAAAAAGAGCCTACATTTCAGATAAAGAATGAAAGCCAAAGAGTCATGTGGGGAGAAAAAAAGAAAACCAAATAACTATTCATATTTCTCTCTAGGGCTCAAAGAAAAAGAATACTAACAATGTCCTAGAGGAAGATTAGCACTGAAGCCAGAAAGTAAGCACACAAAAATATTCTCAACACCGGGAGAGAGGAGTCCTCCTTCAACAGACAAAACAAAACCATGTTTGGAGTTAGAAAATGAGACCAGAGTTAAACACTAATACTAATGTAATTAAGCCACAGATCCTTTTTCGGGTCATCGGCTTAGTAGCAGTTTCAGGTTCTATATGACTCAATGTAAGTGGTGAGAGATGTTAAAATAAAAAAAAACAAGCATAAAGTCAACAGGGGTTAACATAGTAAAACAGGGTTTCACATTAAAAAAAAAAAAAGCCCACAGTACTAGGGATGTGTTTCATTAACACTCATCTTTACAACCTAACAAGTAAGGGAATGTATTCAACCAAAATATCCTTGTCAGCCACAAGTCTATGAATGAATGGAAATAAATAGCTGAGTTCCTGACAGAATGGAAAAATAATACTTTTGCTCAGCTGTGGAATCACCAATGACATCAGGACAAGAATTATTTATCACCAGGTACCAAGGAGAAGATGTCTTGAGGGAAAGATATGAATAGCAAGCTCTGAGGAAAGGAAATCCAGTTTAAAAAAAAGGGGGGGCAAAGGAAGATACTGTTACCTCTAATTTTCCACAGCAGTCTCTATAGAGCTCAAAATACTTAAAAGGCGTATTTTTATTTTGAGGTGGTTGTTGTTTATTGCTAAGTTTTGCCGGACTCTTTGCGACCCCATAGACTGTAGCCCTCCAGGCTCTTCCATGGCCATGGGATTTCCCAGGCGAGAATACTGAAGTGGGTTGCCACTTGCTTCTCCAGGGGATCTTCCTGACTCAGGGATCGAACCTGCTTCTGCCTGCACTGGCAGGCAGATTCTTTTGCACTGCGACACCTGGGAGGCTCCTATTTTGAGGTAGCAGGGTGAAAATATCAACAGCTTTCACAGATGATTTTGTAGTGCCTGGCTTCTTCCGGCAGAGTCTCCTGCCCTCGATGGAGCTGCACAAAAGAGGGCTTATAAACAGCGTCTTGCTTTCTCCTGGGCTCTTACCAACTCAGCCATCTGAAAGGTTCCCCAATCCTAATGTATAATATCATAATATAAAATACTAAGTATTGATAATTATCTCCATCAGAAACCCCACATCTAGTGAGAGCAAGAATTAGCCCTATTCTATAGACAAGAGAGGCGACAAACAGATGTTATTTGGTCAATGTATTAGTTTCCTGGGGCTGTTGTAACAAAGCACCACATACCAAGTGGCTTAAAGCAACAGAATTGTATCCTCTTGCAGTTTTGGAGACTAGAAGTCTAAAATTAAGGTGCTGGCAGGGTTGTGCTCCCTCTGAAAGCTCTAGAGAAGAGTCCTTCCTGTCCCTTTTAGCTCCTGGGGTTGGCCGGCAATCCTTGGTGTCCCTTGCCTTGTAGATGCATCACTCCAAACACTGCCTCTATTGTCACGTGATGTTCTTCCAAGTGGGTCTGTACGTCTGTGTACAATTGTCCCTCTTCTTATAAAGACATCAGCCATTGGATTAGGGCTCCAGTATGACCCTGGCTTAACTTGATCATGTCTGCTGTTTAGTGCTCAGTCGTGTCTGACTCTTTGTGACCGCATGGATTGTAGCCCACCAGGCTGCTCTGCCCACGGGATTTCCCAAGCAAGAATACTGGAGTGGGTTGCCATTTCCTTCTCTAGGGGATCTTCCCGACCCTGGAATCGAACCCATTGGCAGGTGAATACTTTATCAAGAAGCCACACTTACAAGGACCCTATTTCCAAACAAGGTCATGTTCACAGATACCAGGGGTAAGGATGTGAACATATCTTTTGCGGAGATACAGTTCAATCCTCAAGTTATTTTAAGAACAAGACATTGCTACCTATGGGCCAATTTACTCAAAACCACCAAAAGCCACGATTCTCCAAAGCAAAAGGGAGATTAACAACGTATTTACTGGTGAAATGGCCTAGAATCCCTTTCCGAATAAGCTCTCTATTCTTCCCATATCCAAAATTCATGATTCTATGACTTAAAACTTATTGTCCCATGGAATCTATCTGTAATTTCTTGTATGACTTTTCCATTACAAAATTTCATATTCCCATCCCTAATGCTAGCAACAGCATTTTTCAGAGAAATCTTCTTTCAAAATGTGGTATTCTGTTCTAAACAATTCATCTTATTCTTTGAAAAGGAAAAAAATGTCCATGGAGTGAAAACATATTCTAAGAATGATTAACCTTTTTGAGCATTCATTCTGCATAAGACTCTGTGGTAGGCACCCTCAGTCTACTGAACATGATGCACACGAGCATCCCTATTTAGGGATGTGGAAAATGAGAGAGAGAGGACACAAGGAACTTGTCAAGGTCTCTGAGCCCCTAAGAGGATGAAGGAGACTGACAGATACACCCTACTTCTGACCACAAGAGCAAGATCATTGGGACCGAGAGAGAGGAGCAGAGAGGATGGGAAAAGCCCAGAATAGCTGCTTCCTTCCTCCTTTCTGTACCAAGCGATGGTTTGCTCAGGGACTACCGTTTCTGTTTGTGCAGTGTTGCCGCTGATGGACCAACAGAATCGGAGTAAGCCACTCATACAACACGCTGCAACAGGGCCCCATTGTCATGCGGGTCAGGTGGCTGTGAGCTAAGCCGTATTCCCCTCCTCTGTACTGTGCTTTGTTGGAAGGCTGGAGGAAGTCGGGAAATGTGATCGTTCTTTCTTAGTCTGGAGGAGAACCAATAAAATTGAATGATTCATTCACATGTGACCCCACTTTGTCTTGTTTTAGCCCACAACATTCTCGGTCTCTATTCTCCTTAAAAACCATTTATTCACTCAATAACAACTATGTACTAGTATTAACAAGCTGAGAGCTCGGAGTAGCTGCAAAATACCAGCTCTTTTTTTTTCTTTAGAATTGCTTAGAGAGGCAAGTCATAGGAACTTCTGAAGATTTCATCTCAATGTAAGAGAAATATAAATAACCAGACTACTTCTTCCTCTTTGGCTTAAAAATGAAGTTTCATATGATTTATACTTGCAATTCCTCTGAAAACACTTTAGCTTCCATTTCCTCCTTTCTACCTTGTTTTACTTTTCATGCGTGTGCGTGTGTCTGACTCTTTGTGACCCCATGGACTGTAGCCTTCCAGGATCCTGTGTCTATGGAATTCTCCAGGCAAGAATACTGGAGTGGGTCGCCATTTCTTTCTCCAGGACATCGTCCTGACCCAGGGATCGAACCCAAGTCTTCTGAATTGGCAGGTGGATTCTCTACCTTTCTGCTGTTCTAAATTTTTTGTATTGGTTCTTTGTCCTTGGAATTTTCCTTTCCCCTCATTTTCTTTTCTTATTTCTTGAAACAGTTTCCTGATTGTCCCAGCTATTTCACTCTCTCTTCCTTAGGATTCTCTCTAGAATCATAAAAGCATAGAAATTTAAGAGGGGAGGGGACTTTTGGTTAGTTTAACAGCTTTATTTTACAGAAGAAGTGCCAAAGTCTACAGAATTTAAGAAATTTGCTCAAAGTGATGCAGCTAATTTGTGGGCGGACCTGGCACTAGAATCCAGGTGTCTTGATCACAATCACTGATGCCTTCTTTGTACCTAATTCCACATTCATATAAGAAATTTCCATATCTCTGCCATGCTTTCAAAAAAAAGGGAAATTTTGGTGCAGTGTTACAATAGTAAAAGTTTTGAGAAAGAAGGAAGTGAAATTATACAACTCAAAAATACACTCATGGTATACTCATAAATAGGAGAAGGCAATGGCACCCCACTCCAGTACTCTTGCCTGGAAAATCCCATGGACGGAGGAGCCTGGTAGGCTACAGTCCAAGGGGTCGCTAAGAGTCGGACACGACTGAGCGACTTCACTTTCACTTTTCCCTTTCATGCACTGGAGAAGGAAATGGCAACCCATTCCAGTATTCTTGCCTGGAGAATCCCAGGGACGGGGGAGCCTGGTGGGCTGCCGTCTATGGGGTCGCACAGATTCGGACACGACTGAAGCAACCTAGCAGCAGCAGCAGCAGCAGCAGCAGCAACATACTCATAAATTTCCCTCATGAGCACAATCTAACAATAAAACATTTGGGTTATAGGGCAAACAAGTAATTATAATCAACAGAGAAAAGACGATATTTTCCACTATGTAGGATGGGGCCAAATTTTATTCCGTGTGATGTCACCACAGTCCTCAGAGTTCTTGATGCATCATAAGTGCTCAACACTCTTCATCTGATAAATGCTGAGCAAATGGGTATGTACCTACAGAAGGTTAAACTGGAAGATTGATTACCTTAACTCTGGGCTTAGGATTCTTGTAATGCCAACTACCTGTAATTCTGATTTTGAAAAGCAACACAAAAATACTGCATTGGCCAGAAAGTTCGGGAACCCAAATGACCTTTTTGGCCAAAGCAATATTACCAGCTAGTAATAGAGTCTGGACTTCTCCGGTGGCTCAGGGATAAAGAATCTGCCTGCCAATGCAGTAGACCCAGGTTTGACCCCTGGGTTGGGAAGATTCTGTGGAGAAGAAAATGGCAAATCAATCCATTATTCTTGCCTGGAAAAATCCCATGGAGAGAGGAGCCTGGTGGGCTACACTTCATGGGGTTGCAAGAATCAAATATGACTTAGCAATTAAATGATGACAAGAGTTCCAGTTTTTTTATTTTTTTTAATTTTTAAAAATTTTATTGAAATATAGTTTATTCCCAGTGCTGTGTTAATTTCTGCTGTACACCAAAGTGACTCATATATTCTTTTCTATTGTGGTTTATCATAGGATATTGAATATAGTTCCCTGTACATTAGGACCTTGTGGTTTACAGAGTCCCCACAACTCTGAGCTTCTTCCATTCACCAGATATTCAGGGTGGCCTGAGGAAGCACATGGAAAAGTAGGCTTAAACTCATCATTTCTTCACAACAGCCTTCCCCAGCTTGCCAAACTACGGTATGTCCCTCTGTCTCACACCCACTCAGCCCTCAGCTCTTCTTTGGAACACTCACTGGGCTTGTTCAAATCTGTTGACCTGGTCCAGGAAAGCCCCCTGAGGGCAGAGACTGTATTTTTCTTCATGACCCACCATGTCCCCAGCACCTGGTTCAGTACCAAGCACATAGTAGGTGCTCAATAAATATCTGTGATTGCATGAAAGCAGGAACTAAGACAGGAAAGTGCATGTTTCAGCAAGATCAGTAACACCTAGGGCAATATAGAGGTGAGGCAGTTGCTGAGCTGCCGAAAAGCAGGTCAAAATGAAGATTGATGGCACTAGGGCTGGGTTTTGTGAGGAATGGGGGCTGCTTTTTAAAAAACTTTTTATTTTGTATTGAGGTATAGCCAATTAACAATGTTGTGATAGTCTCAGGTTGTCAGCAAAGGAATTCAGCTATATGTACACACCAGTCATCCCACACACCCAAACTCCCCTCCCATCCAAGCTGCCACACAACATTGAGAAGAGTTGCATGTGCTATACAGTAGGTCCTTGTTGGTTAGCATTTTTAATATAGCAGTGTGTACCTGTCCATCCCAAACTCCCAAACTATCCCTTCTCCTGGCAATCGTAAGTTCATTCTCTAAGTCTGTGAGTATCTTTTCTATTTTGTAGGTAAGTTCATTAGAGTAATTTCTTTTTAGATTCCACATATGATGGATGTCACTTGATATTTCTATTCTGTCTGACTTACTTCACTCAATATGAAAATCTCTAGGTCCCACCCATGTTGCTGCAAATGGCATTATTTCATTCTTTTTAATGGCAGAGTAATATTCCAGCGTGTGTGTGTGTGTGTGTGTGTGTGTGTGTGTGTGTGTACACACACATCTTCTTTATCCATTCCTCTGTCAATGGACATTTAGGTCATTTAGGTTGCTTCCTGTCTGGGCTACTGTAAACAGTACTACAATGAACACTGGGGTGCATGTATCCTTTTGGATCATGTTTTTCTCCAGATATATGCCCAGGAGTGGGATTGCAGGGTCATACGGTAGCTCTATTTTCAACTTTTTAAGGAACCTTCATACTGTTCTCTATAATGGCTGTACCAATTTACACTCCCACCAACAGTGTAAAAGGGTTCCCTTCTCTCCACATTGGAGGCTGCTTTTTCAAAAACAAAAACAACAGAAAATTTCTCTAGGAGAGTTAATATGATAGTGGTATAGAGGATATCTTTTTTACAAAATGGAAATAATGATACACATTTGATAGAGTTGTTGCATGCTGATGCTCAGTTGCACCCAACCCTTTGTGACCCCATGGACTGTAGTCTGCCAGGGATTTCCCAGCAAAAATACTGAAGTGAGTTGCCATTTCCTCCTCCAAGGGATCTTCCCCACCCAAGGATTGAACCTGCATCTCCTGAGTCTTCTGCACCATCAGGCAGATTCTTTACCACTGAGCCACCTGGGAAGCCAATAGACTTGAGAGGATACAGTGAGATCATGGAAGGTACTCAGTAAACAGTAGCTATGACTAGAGCAGGAAGAGCCTGGGGTACATATGTCAGTTCCCTCATTTACCCAGCAAGCATTTGATGACTGCAGTGGGTGAGAGTCTCCCACATTCCCTGCACACCAGGCTGAACACCAACTGAATAGGATATGTCTGAGGATCTCCAGCCAAACAGGAAATGGAAAACCAGCCTTCATGCAAAGTTCCAGTAAAAGCTGAACTTGAACAAGCTTAAACCTAGGCCCAAGGGAGACATAGTCCTCCTATCCCTCTGCTGAGTGAACAGAGCAGGACCACAGGGCAAGGGTCACTGGATCTACCCATCCAGTCTCAGGGAGATGTTAGCAAAGAGACAAAGACAGATCCCTGCTTCCCCTTCCCTGAGGAGGGTGGCCCTGTCAAGAGGTGCTAACCATACCCATGTGGTCAGCACCATATGTGAACTCAGGAAGTGAAAGAAGGGTGGAGCCTGGGCCCTGCCTTTAAGACCAGTCACCCCACTCACTGATGAGAGTGGTGCCATCAGCCTGTCCACCTCTCCCCTGGGAGAGAGCAAGGGTGATGAAAATGTTTCCTCTGATGTTATCCCAAATGGGAAGAGAAGCAGGAATCTTTTTCCCTATGTGCTTTCTTGTGCTAAGTTGCTTCAGTCTTGCCAACTCTGTTTGATCCTGCGGACTGTAGCCTGCCAGGCTCCTCTGTCCATGGGAAAGAAATGCTGGAGTGGGTTGCCATTTCCTTGTGATTTCCAGGGAATCTTCCCAAGGGATTGAACCCACATCTCTTGAGTCTCCTGCCTTGACGAGTGGATTCTTTACCACTAGTGCTACCTGGGAAGCCCCTCTTCCTTATGTTCTGGGTCTAAAGAGGAAATAAAATTTTATCTGGTTCTTGTTCACCTGCCAGATGTTTGAATATTGTTAAGGGTGTTCCTGGAATGAAGAAGAGGATGTACGAAGGCATGAAGCCATGAAAGAGCATGGCAAGTCCAAAAAATAGCCCATAGTTCATTTTGTTTATAGCCTGGTGAGTGTGCAGAGGAAACCTTAGAAGTATCTAGACAGGTGGGCAGGAAGAAGGTGATTTGTCAAGATGGATTAGTTGGAAGAAAAGTGTCTGCTACAGTCTGAATGTTTGTGACCTCCCCAAATTCTTATGCTGAAATCTTAACCTCCAAAGGTGATGATATTAGTAGGTGAAGTCTTTGGAAGGTGGTTAAGTCATGAGGATGGAGTCTTCATGAATGGGATTAGTGCCCTTTTAAGAGAGGGTCCAGAGAGATCTCTAACACCTTCAGCCACATAATGATACAATAAGAACTCTGTGACCCAGAAGAGAGCTATCATCCCAACATACTGGCACCCTGACTTTCAGCCTCCAGGACTGTGAGAAATAAATATTTATTGATTATAAGCTGCCCAGTCTGTGGTACTTTGTTATAGCAACCTGACTTAGAAATCAGAAATGAAAAGCAAACGTCATATGTATCCATAAAACACTAGAGGCAGTCTCATTGAGTTAAGGAACGGGACAAGGAAGTCTGTTATTCCTCATATTATTCAGCATTTTTCCTGGAAGTTTTAGACACCGCAATAACACAATTTTTAAAAGTTGGAGGCATAACAATTAGAAAAGATAAGACAAAATTATCATTATATACAGATATGACTGCCTACCTCCTGCGCTATTACCAAAACAACTGGATTGGAGACTGTATTAGTCTGCTAAGGCTGCAGTAACAGAGTGCTCTAGGCTGGTGTCAGCACATTTGATTTTTCCTGAGACTCTCCCCCTGGCTTGAAGATGGCACCCTCTCTCTTTCTTCACATGGACTTTTCTCTGTGTGAACTCATCCCTTGTGTGTCTTCCTCTTCAGATGAGGACAAGGCCCCACCCCTATGACTTCATTTAACCTTGTGCTGTGTTCTTAGTCACTCAGTCATGTCCAACTCTTTGTGACCCCATGGACTGTAGACCACCAGGCACCTCTGTCCATGGGGATTCTCCAGGCAAGAATCCCCATTGGAGTGGGCTGCCATGCCCTCCTCCAGGGTATCTTCCCAACCCAGGGATCAAATCCAGGTCTCCCGCATTGCAGGCAGATTCTTTGCCACCTGAGCCTCCAGGGAAGCCCATGAATACTGGAGTGGGTAACATATCCCTTCTCTAGGGGATCTTCCCAACCCAGGAATCAAACCAGGATGTCCTGCATTACAGGCAGATTCTTCACCAACTGAGATACCAAGGTTACCACTTTAAAGGCCCTGTATGCGTGTTCAGTCATGTCTGACTCTTTTGGGACCCCATGGATTGTAGCCCACCAGGTTCCTCTGTTTATGTAATTTCCTGGGCAAGAATACTAAAGTGGATTGGCATTTCCTTCTTCAGGGGATTTTCCAACCCAGGGATCAAAACCCCCTTCATTTAGGTGGATTTCTTTTCTTACCGCTGAGTCACCAGTGAAAGTGAAAGTTGCTCAGTTGTGTCTGACTCTTTGCAACCCCATGGACTATACAGTCCAGGGAATTCTCCAGGCCATAATACTGGAGTGGGTAGCCTTTCCCTTCTCCAGGGGATCTTCCCAACCCAGGGATGGAACCCAGGTCTCTGGCATTGCAGGGGGATTCTTTACCAGCTGAGCCACCAGGGAAGCCCTTAAAGGCCCTATGCCCAAAGAAATTCACACCAAGTGAATACATGTGAATGGGGAGAAATACCATTCAGTCCATAAGAGAGACTAAGATCTACAGCCATAACTGGGCTTCTTGAGATCTTTTCCTGCAGAACTGATCTGAGAGAGGGAAGAGAAAGAGAAAGGGAAGTACAGAGATGGGAGTCAAGCAAACAGACTCAAAGTTCTCTCTCTAGTTACTCCGCTTCTCCTGGATGCCAGAGAGTGGGGAAGGGAGGGAGCAGGTGTGTTCCTCTAACAGTGGGTCTCAAGCCTTGCTGCTATTAGAACAATCTGGGGAGCTTTCCAAAAGTATCCACGCCTAGGGGGAGTCTAGGCTTGCAAACTGTTTTGTTGAGAAATAGTTCGTTTACTATAAGATGCACTTTTAAAAGTATATAAGTCAGGGAACTCTCTGGTGGTACAGCAGTTGGCACTCTGAACTTTCACTGCCAAGCACCTGAACCCGATCCCTGGTCAGAGAACTAGAAGCCACAAGCTGCAACGTGCAGCCAAAAACAAAATGAAACAGACAAACAAAACCCACAGAAGTGTATTCGCAAAGTCATACATTTATGATCGCTGTCTAATTCCAGAACATTTTCATCACCCCCCCAAAAAAAACCTCAGATCCATTCACAGTCACCGTCCATTTCTCCTCATCTCTAACTCCTGATAAGCACTAAATTACTTTCTTTCACTATGGATTTGCTGGACATTTCATCAAATGGAATCACATAATATGTGGTCTTTAGTGTCTGGCTTCTTTCACGGGCTAGTGTATTTTAAAAAATCTCTCTGGTTGTGCAGCCAGGATTAAGAACCATGTGCAGAAGTCCCTTCATGGCAACAAGAGAACTTTTACAAGAATTCCTCTTTGCCTCACCTAGGATCAGTAAACAGCACAAGAGAGTCTCAGCAGCTCCAAAAGAAAAAGCTGATAAAGGGCTCTGATTGGCACAGCTTGGGTCACATAATCACCCCTTGACCAATTGCAGTGGCCAGAGAACAATCACAAGATCACTCCTGTGGCCTTTAACTGGAGGAAAAGGGGAGCACTGCCCAAGGATTTTAAATAGAGGAGGATGTAATCAGATTTAGACATGTCTACTTGTACAGGAAATTCGAACTACTAAGGAAAACCAATCAACCTTAAGATCCTAAATATTAAGAGTCTGATGCAATGATGCTGCTAATAAAAAAATATATTCTCTGTTATGGACTGAATGTTTGTACTCCTCTCTCCCTTCGCCCCTCCCCACCAAATTTATTTGCTGAAGCCCTAACTCCCAGTGTGATGTTATTTGGAGGTGGGCCCTTTAAGTGAGGTCATGACGGTGGGGCCCCCATGATGAAATTAGCATCCTTATAAGATGAGGAGGAGATATCGGAGCTCTCTTACCACCATGCGAGGACACAGTAAGAATAGGGTCCTCATAGAACCCAGCAATGCTGTCACCCTAATCCCGGACTTGCCAGCTACCAGAACTGGGAGGAATAGATTTCTACTGTTGAAGCCAACCAGCCTACGGTATTTTGTTATGACTGCCCTAACTGACTAAAAGATTTTCTAAGTCCAGTGGCCAATGCACCGGAAATACAGAAGACTGAGCATCTAGTTAAATGATACTGTGGGGGTGCAAAACCCAGAATGTGGGAATCACTACAGGACAAGACAATATGTCTCTTTTCTCTTAATTTCAGGAAATAAACTGCAAGGAAAAGAAAGAGAGAGAAGGAGAAGAAACAGATTTAAAGACTTTTAAAGACACAGCAAGAAATTCCCCTGTAGTCCAGTAGCTAAGCCTTCTTGCTCCCAACACAGGGGGTCCAAGTCCAATCCCTGATCAGGGAACTAGATCCGACAAGCCACAACTGAGAGGTCACATCCCCAAACTAAAAGATCCTGCATGCTGCAATGAAGATCAAAGATCCCACGTGCCAGAACTAAGATCAGGCACAGCCAAACAAATAAATATT
Source organism: Okapia johnstoni (assembly GCA_024291935.2). Taxonomy (NCBI): domain Eukaryota; kingdom Metazoa; phylum Chordata; class Mammalia; order Artiodactyla; family Giraffidae; genus Okapia; species Okapia johnstoni. The sequence goes on along the minus strand of CM044318.1, from coordinate 76,857,270 downwards.
TTTTAAGTAAAAAAATTAAAAAGATAAAGACACAGCAATAATTACAATGTATGAACTTCATTTAGATCTTAAGTTTTTAAAACCTTGTGACATTTATGAGGTAATTGGAAATCTGAACACTAGATATTTTAGATATTTAATGCTAAGGAGTTATATTGTTATTTTAAGTCTGATAATGGTATTTTAAATATCTTTTATCTTTTAGAAATCCATAATAAACTATTTAGGAATAAAATCATAGATTATATGGGTTTTTGTCTGTGTGGATCACAATAAACTGTGGAAAATTCTTAAAGAGATGGGAATACCAGACCACCTGACCTGCCTCTTGAGAAACCTGTATGCAGGTCAGAAAGCAACAGTTAGAACTAGACATGGAAAAACAGACTGGTTCCAAATAGGGAAAGGAGTACGTCAAGGCTGTATATTGTCACCCTGCTTATTTAACTTATATGCAGAGTACATCATGAGAAACCCTGGGCTGGAGGAAGCACAAGCTGGAATCAAGACTGCCGGGAGAAATATCAATAACCTCAGATATGCGGATGACACCACCCTTATGGCAGAAAGTGAAGAAGACCTAAAGAGCCTCCTGATGAAAGTGAAAGAGGAGAGTGAAAAAGTTGGCTTAAAGCTCAACATTCAGAAAACTAAGATCACGGCATCTGGGCCCATCACTTCATGGCAAATAGATGAGGAAACAGTGGAAACAGTGGCTGACTTTCTTTTTCTAGGCTCCAAAATCACTGCAGATGGTGATTGCAGCCATGAAATTAAAAGACGCTTACTCCTTGGAAGGAAAGTTACGACCAACCTAGACAGCATATTAAAAAGCAGAAACATTACTTTGACAACAAAGGTCCATCTAGTCAAGGCTATGGTTTTTCCAGTGGTCATGTATGGATGTGAGAGTTGGACGGTGAAGAAAGCTGAGTGCTGAAGAATTGATGCTTTTGAACTGTGGTGTTGGAGAAGACTCTTGAAAGTCCCTTGGACTGCAAGGAGATCCAACCAGTCCATCCTAAAGGAGATCAATCCTGGGTGTTCATTGGAAGGACTGATGTTGAAGCTGAAACTCCAATACTTTGGCCACCTCATGCGAAGAGCTGACTCATTGGAAAAGACCCTGATGCTGGGAAAGATTGAGGGCAGAAGAAGAAGGCGATGACAGAAGATGAGATGGTTGGATGGCATCACCAACTCAGTGGACATGGGTTTGGGTGGACTCCAGGGGTTGGTGATGGACAGGGAGGCCTGGCGTGCTGCGGTTCATGGGGTCGCAAAGAGTCAGACACGACTAAGCAACAGAACTGAACTGAACTGATATGGGGTTTGCTTCAAAATATTATGTGAGTGGGGAGCAGATTGAGATAGGAATTCAGCAGACCTGTCCTGAGCTGATGGCTGTTGCGGGTGGGGAATAGGAACATACAGTATTATAGTATTCTGTCTTCTTTGATGTATGTTCAAAATTCTGCATAGTAAAAAGTTTAAAAGTAATAAAAGCACATATACATATTCATATTAAGGCAGGCCTGCCTCCATTTTTTATTTTTCTTCTTTTTTTTTTTTGGCTGTGCAAACACCTTGCGGGGTTTTCATTCCCCAGCCAGGCACCAGGAATAGAATCTGTGCCACCTGCAGTGTAACCTCCTAGTCTTAACCACTGGACCACAAGGGAAGTCCCCTGCCTCCATTTTTTGTAGTAGTTTGAGTCTTTGAGTATTTAACAAAGCACTAAAACTATTTTTTTTTAAAGAGGAAAAAGAAGAAGAACACCCTGGCCATAGTGGGGTGACTGGATTGGACAGGTTGGAAAACTGAAGGTAGAGAGCCTGGGTTCAAGGCTGTTTGAATGACCCTAGGAATAACGGTGATGGCAGGAGGGAAAACCAAAAAAAAAAAAAACAAGAGAGACACTTAGAAAGTGGAATACTGGGTATTTGCTATATTAAGGAATTATTATCAATTCTTTTTTGCTTGGTGTTTGGTTGGGTGGGGAGAGTGAGGTAGAAAGAGGCATAAAGTACGAGGCCCAGTTTCTGGCTTGAGCAAGGGGGTGGTGCCATCTTGTGAAGTTGAAAACATCCAAGGAGGAAAAGTTTGAGGGAGAAGGTAGTGAGTTCAGAGGTACACACAGGGACTTTGAGGTACCTCCTCCAGGTAGAGCAGTCTAGTTGGTGAAGAGTTCTGGGAGGAGGTCAGGCAGGTACAGAAAACTGGAAGCTCTTAGTATAGAGCTGGTGATTGAGGCCGTGTCAGAGGACCAGATGGCCTGGAGAAGGAAGGACTCTGGAGAAGAAAGGAAATCTGGGCCCAGAGGAAGGCCGACATCGAAAGGAGAGCTGGAGAAAGAGGAACCCACAAGACAGGCTGGAGGAGAGCAGCTAGAATAGTAAGAGGAGACTTAAGGGGTGTAAATGTCACAGAAGTTGTAGGAAAAGGAAGTGGAAAAGGGTCAGTAGTTTAAAAGCCACGGAATGTTCATAAACAGAAATAAATGAATACTAGCCATTGGATTCAACCACAAAGGCGTTGTTTATGACCTCAGTGAGGGCGGCTTCTGGGCTGCTGAGCACATAAGCCAATTGCCTTGGGTTGAAGAGTGAATGGGAGGAAAACAAAGATGCTTCTGATGGTCTGCTCTCCTCCTCCGCAGCCCTCTTCTAAGGGAGGCTGCCCTGTGCACGATCCCTTGGCCTGAAATAGTCACATCCTGTAATATGAGGTCAGAGACCTGACTCGTCTCCTCTGTTGAGGAAATTACCAGGCTAATTACATTCCATCTCTCTTGGGCATATGTCTGTTGACAGTAGGAGCTAGGCTAAAGATTCTGAGGTTGGCTGGAGTTGATGACATCCTTATGAGAGGGCACTAGGTGAGATATAGAGAGGTGGGAGAATGGAAGAGATGGTCAGAGAGAAACAGAGCGAGAAAGGAGAGGAGGGAAGGGGAAGGGAGGGGAGTGGAGGGAAGGAAAGGTGAGGAGCATTTGATCCTGATGGGCGTGCCATTCTTATTCCAAGTTTCTATGGGGCTAGCTTTATTTCATTATCTTAACTCTAGATTTGCACACGGTTTCTTGTGTGTCCCTGCAAGAGGCAGCTCCCTTGTGCCAGCCAGATGGGTCTCTATTCTAAAGGAACTTGAACAAAACAGGTGAAGAAATAGAGGTGGTGAGTGCAGACAACTCCCTCCAGAAACTTGGTTTTGCAAGGGAAGAGAGAGATGGAGCAGTAACTGAGGGATGAGAATGACTTGAGGATATTTTAATGCTGATGGGAAAATCAAGCGAGAGACAGAAGGTGGACACACAAGAGAATTGAGATAATGGATAAAGAAAGGTGTCAGAAGAGGTGCGTGGTGAGATCATCCACAAACAGAGCCCGTGAGCCCAGGGTCATTGGCATGGATGCATCTGACAAGCATCCGCTCCCCAGGTCAGAGTGGGTCTCTTCTCAGCTGCTGCATTAACCATGCCTCCCAGTAAGAGAGGAGCCACAAGGACTCTGCTCTGTCATAATCCACCATGCCATTCTATCAGGCTGTTAGCAGCTTGGGTTCGATGTATACTATGTCATGTCAAATGCCTCACAGACTTGCTAAGTCACTGGCTGGTAGCATTTGACTGCTGTATGTGAATGTTTCCTGTTGGACTTTCAGTTCAGTTCAGTTCAGTTCAGTCGCTCAGTAGTGTCCAACTCTTTGTGACCCCATGGACTGCAGCATGACAGGCCACCCTGTCCATCACCAACTCCCGTTAGACTTTAGCAGCACCTGATTCTAATACAGAGCTTCAAAGATGGGGTTGGTTATATTCTGGCAGTTTATATACATAGCTCATGTACACACTGTAAATGCTGGTTTTAGCAGATGAATTGGGGCAATAAAGAGTGATCATGCTTTAGAAAAAGGTTTATTCACAGAAAAAAACTGAGAGTGTCAGTTGCTGAGTATTGACTCTCCGTCAAGCCAAGTTTCTGATCTTCTCAGGCAGTGGGAATAGGATGGATATTAACAGGGGAACTCCATGCCCCACAAGCTTGAACTCAGACCTCAAGATCCACCCTATCAATCACACACATGCTGCTGTCCGTTCCACCTTGACCTCTGACTTGGCTTTGGTGGAATCAGGAATCAAGGACAAGACAGCATCTTGCCTAAAGAATTCACATGTGTAACGCACAAATTCTCTGTCCAACAGACATCAGTTGCTCCCTATTACCAATCAAATTTGGCACACACACACAAAAAAAGCCTCACCTCAAGTTTTTTTTTTTTTTAATATTTATTTATTTGGCTGCACTGGGTCTTAGTGGCAGCATGTGGGATATTTAATTGCAGCATGTAACTCTTAGTTACGGCATGTGGAATCTAGTTCCCTGACCAGGGATCGAGCCCAGGCCCCCTGCATTGGGAACAGAGTCTTAGCCACTGGACCACAGGGAATTCCTTCACCTTAAGTTTTAAGGCATAATATGCGTGCATGCACAGACTCTTTGGCACCCCATGGACTGTAGCCAGCCAGGCCCCTCTGTCCATGGGATTTCCCAGGCAAGAATGCTGGAGTGAGTTGCCATGCCCTTCTCCAAGGGATTTTTTGCACCCAGGGATCGAAGCTGTGACTCCTGGCATCTCCTGCATTGGGAGGCAGATTCTTTACCACTGTGCCACCTGGGAAGCTTAAGGTCTAACCTTATAGATGGATTCATTATCTCCCACTACTTTTTTTGCCTACTATTCCATGCTCTAGCTACTCCAGACAGCTCACTGTAGAACTTCTCCCCATCAAGGCTTGGAAATCACCTGATTCCTTTTCAGACTTCCCTACTGGATCAGCCCTAAGCAACCTGGAGAGAAGGACTGAGTCTGGTTTGCCGATGTCCATCTCCCTCCTAGCACAATGCCTGGTATAGAGTAGGTGCTCAACAATTATAGAGTAAAAATTTCCCTGAATGGTGACTTTCTTGGTGGTCCAGTGGCTAAGACTCTACCCTCCTGATGCAGGAGACCCGGGTTCAACCCTTCATCAGGGAAGGTGCAACTAAGACCTGGTGTAGCCACATAAATAAAAATAAATATTAAGAAAAAAATTTCTCTGAATGAACTTCTTGCTTTTCCATCTGCAGACTTTTGTTCTTGTTACTCCTGCTCCCCAGAAGATGCTTAAACCAGATTCCCCTGATCTACTGTCCTCTCTCTCCATGAACTACTTGTCCCAATTATACCTGAATTTTATTAGCAAATTATGTTCTGTCATGCACAGCCTCCACACACTGTGTTCAAGCTATTGGTTACTTGGTTTGCTCCACTCACCCCTTCATTCCCACTAGGCTGGGAGGAGCTCCCTGGAGGCCAAGGACAGGTCTTACCCATCTCTACGTCCCGGTCTTATACTCTCTGCATCTCGGCAGCAATTAGAGTAATATCTGCCATATAGCACGTATCAATAATACCCGTGTAACCCAGATAGGACAGGCTCCTCTTCTGTGTTCTGGAGGGCTTTTTGCTAACATGTTGAGGGGAGAGTGGGAACAGGAATCAGATAGTCAGTCCTACTGTGTCCTAATTTGGAAACAGCCCTTAGACAATAGGACGCTAAGTCTGGTGATACCTGGTGGTACCTCCATGGCAGGGGTCTGGGAAAAAGAGAATTCAGCTGCAGGTCTGTTGGAGATATATTCCCCAGTTGATCAGAAAGTGCTTACCACTCCTTTGCCTGGCTTACTAGTCTGCTAACCCAAGCATCACTGAACACAATGGAGGCTACAGTTGTGGACTGAGATGAACCAACATCTCACAGAGCAGCTAGTATAGACTTTAGAGGAAGGAACAAAAAAAAAATCTGCACTTAGGCCGTTCCCTTGTACCACCCACAATGAGGAGGTCTTATAGCATTAGGCTTTCAGCATAAGTGGGCCACAAAGACATGTCATTTCTCACCATCTGTCCATCTTCACTAATGCCTCCTTTTCTCCAGCACCCCCGCATCCACCATTGTGGAACTGCCCTCCTCTTTCCTTCCAGAAACTCTCCCTTCTTCACAGATTATTAACCCCATTGCCCAAGCCTTGTTGATTTTTTTTCCTACTTATTCCATCCATTCCTGAAAAAAAGTGTTCTAAAATATCTCACCATGATTGTGGATTGTCTATTTCTTTTCATGTCTATCAACTTTATCATCTATTTTAAAGTGATGTTTTTATTCGGTACTAGATATCATGTATGAAAAAATTACAGATATAATTTGAGGCTTTGGATGATGGTCGGACTTACTTTTGTTTCTGGCAGGCAGCAAGATCTGGGGAGATAACCTCACACTCTGGTTTTAAATCAGAGAGGATTCTGTTCACCAGGGGACACTGGCAATGCCTGGAGACGTCTCTGGTTGTCAGAACTTGGGAGAGGGTGCTACTGGCCTCTAGTGGGTAGAAGCCGGGGAGGCTGCTCAACATCCTACAATGCACAGGCTGATCCCATTTGTGTGTGCGTGTGCTAAGTTGCTTCAGTTGTGTCCAACCCTTTGTGACCCTATGGACTGTAGCCCGCCAGGTTCCTCTGTCCATGGGAATTCTCCAGGCAAGAATACTGGAATGGATTGCCATGCCCTTCTCCAGGGGATCTTCTCAACCAGGGATGGAACCCTTGTCTCCTGTATCGCAGGCAGATTCTTTACCCACTGAGCTACTGGGAAAGCCCATTAGCTGCCCCCAAATGATAATAACACTGAGGCTGAGAAATCTTGCCTTAACCCAATCAAAAACTGAGCTGATTGGAAGCTGGGTTTCAATCTTTGGGAGAGTTTCTCTATTTCCATCCCAGCGCTTGGTGTAGCCCATTGGAACTCCCAGCTGAATGCCCAAGGTGATTATGTGAGCTCCTCCTCCTCGGGGGCTCTGAACTCCAATTTTTGTCCCTTTAGCGTAAGAGGCTGGAAACGTCTCTGCCTCTTAAGAATGGCCAAATGTCTCAAAAGCAAATTCTCTGCTAACCCTTTTTTATAGGATCATGGCCCTCAAACCCTCACCACCTTGGTAGTCCACCTTCACACACTTGTCTTCCATGTTTTGTTCAGCTTTCCTCACTATTCTTGATAGAACTCACCTGACATTATGGAATCACCACTTTGCCCAGGGAGAAGAAGTTGCTTCTCATTTTTCTCCAGTCTTTCAAATGCAGGTTTTAGGCCTTGCCATGAGGCTGAGATTCTTCTCTGCTCGTAACCTTGTCCGTTTGCTTGGAGAGGGACAGCTCTAGTCCCTGTAGAAGGAATGACGATGGGTGCTATGATTTTCCATAATTGCTGCCACCAGCAAGAGCTATGGGAGAGAGCCGTGGGATGATGGGGTTTCTTACTAGTTATCTAAGAAATAAATGTAACTCCTTAATTTTCCCATTCCCATAAAAGGATAAAATAGCCCCATCTTATACAAAGACATTTTATTTTGACTCTGCTCTTTGTGAAAGAACAAACCTGGCCTAAGGAAATGGCAATCCACTCCAGTATTCTTGCCTGGAAAATCCCATGGAGCCTGGAGGGCTATAGTCTACGGGGTCGAAAAGGAGTCAGACACGACTTAGCAGCTAAACGACAAAAACAGAAGTGCTAAGAACACTTGCCTTTCCCCTCAAAATCAGGCTTACATTGCTAGAAAATCAACCAAGATATGAATGGGCCATAACATACTATATATCAACTCAAATGGGAGTGGTCAGTTCTCATTATTGGAATAGAATTATAATCGGACTGTATATTTTTTCTGATTCATAAATCTTTCCAATTTTAGAAAATGGGGGTGTCTCATTGATTCATGGAATGAAAGCATGAATGACTGCATGAAAGTGAAAGTCACTCAGTCATGTCCAACTCTTTGTGACCTGATAGACTATACAGTTCATGGAATTTTCCAGGTCAGAATACTGGAGTGGGTGGCCTTTCCCTTCTCCAGGGGATCTTCCCAACCTAGGGAACGAACCCAGCTCTTCCGCATTGCAAGCGGATTCTTCACCAGCTGAGCCACAAGGGAAGCCCTCCTATCCCAGGGCTGTGTCCTAATCTTAAATCAGCACCACATCCTGTACTTGTGTTTTGTTTTTTTTTTAACTTGGTCTTCAAATAAGGCTTTGGTCTTTGTTACTGTATCGATTGTGTTAAAAAATAATGAAAGAAGGAATTCATTCTGAAATGGAGCCCACGATCTCAGGAATGACTTCCTGTGAAAGCAGGAAAGGTTTTCTTCCAGCTGGGGTAAAAACAAAAGCCATAGTCATGAGTCGCCCCCTACCGCTCAACAGGGTGAAATCCTTGACTTCAGATTTTAATTATTCGTGGCGTTGAGTCTTGTCTTAGCAGTCATGGAACTGAAGCAGAATTTCAAGCGCCCAAGGGAAGCGAGTCCCTAATACACACAGTGAGTTACTGAGGATTCTGGGGTGAAGAGCCAAGATCTCAGGACTCTAGGACCTAATGTAATAGTCACAGTCCATCCACCCAGGCCAGTGGCTACCAGCTTTAGCCTGTGCTTGTAAATTAACTCACCTGGAGATTTGTAACTTTCAAATAGCTTTTGGTAAAGCCTTACTTTAAAGAACTATTTCAAGGTTTGCATTCCAACGTACCGCAAATAAAATCACATGTGTAATAAAATAAACCATCTCAGTCCTACATTTTGTATTAATTAATAAAGTTACTCTTGGGACCCCTTCCCTGCCCTCTCCCTTCTTTTTCCTCCTCCTTCCTCCCCCCTACCTCTCCTCCCTTCCCACCTTTTTCTCTCTTTTTTTTTCGTTCTAAGAAACTTAATCCTTAAAATCATTCATCATATGATTATGAAATGTTTTATTTTTAAACTATTTTATAAAATCTTGATCATTAGGAAAAAAAATCTTGATCATTAGGGTGAAACATGATGAACAAAATGGAAGTTACCATATATTTTAGTATTTGTAAATCCTGAGAGTTAAAAAATACCTGAAGAATAATGATCATTTGTCTCTTTTTGTCTGAAAGAATTTTGCGACACAATAATTCATCAAAATTATCTAAAAATTTTGAAAAATACAACTGGGCACCTATTGAGAGAAATTTATAAATCATGCCATAATTATGATCGTGTCACAGGGTGGAATCTTCAGGCAAGAGTCTTCATGTAGACTCTTTCAGTTATGAAAATTCTGAGCAAGTAGGAGCTCATTGCCCGAGTGGAAGGTGATAAAGCTTTTTTAAAGGGTTGATGAAGCCTGTTTCTCCCTGAATACCTCTTGATAAGCAAATCCAGTAGCCAAGGAGAAAGAACATAAACTTGCCCAACAGTAAAGGAGGCTGGCTTCCTAGGTGGCTTAGTGGTAAAGAACTTACCTGCCAATGCAGGAAATTTGATCCCTTGGTCAGGAAGATCCCCTGGAGTAGGAGATGGCAACCCATTCCTGTATCCTCGCCTAGAGGATCCCATGGACAGAGGAGCCTGGTGGGCTGCAGTCCACAGGGTTGCAAACAGTTAGACAGGACTGAGCCTGCACACACTCAACAGTAAAGGAGATTCGTCAGGGCAAAATCTCCAAATCGCAGCCCTTTCTCTCTGAGATTCAAAGACAGGAAAATCTGTTGGGATAGATGAAAGGTTGCCGACAGAAAAGAATACCAAAAGCCCCAAGGGAAACTGTGGAAAAGAGCTCTGAACTGGAGACCAGAGGTATGGGTGTGAGGATGATGGTTGCAAGGCTGCAAGGAGCTTAGCCAGGGTTCAGCAGGAGGACATACCTGGAGGCCCAGAGGTGGAGGTCCACAGGAAAAAACTGGTTGCCTGTTTTCAGCTGCGTTCTGTTGAAGCTGGCTAAGAGGCTTGTTCAGGTGAAGGTGTTGAGAAGAGTCTTGTTCAGTTGCTAAGTCATGTCTGACTCTTTGCAAAACAATGGACTGCAGCACTGCAGGCTTTCCTGTCCTTCACCATCTCCTGGAGTTTGTTTGAAGAGTCCTGTTATGGTGATAAACACCTCTTCTGCATCACACCTGGGAAGGAAGGTAAGCAGTCAACGTGCAGCCCAATGGAGGGTATCTCAGGGCCCTTCCTGGTTTTACCATTTGGCAAATGTAATGAATTTGCATGCTCGTCTGTGAGCAAAGCATGTTCTGCACATCTTCCTAGTACCCCTCTCAGCAGCCATATTCTTTATGTCAAAGTGCACAGATGTGAGAATTGGACCATAAAGACGGCTGAGTGCCAAAGAGTTGACGCTTTTGAATGGTGGTGCTGGAGAAGACCCTGAGAGTCCCTTAGACTTCAAGGAGATCAAATTTGTCAATCCTAAAGGAAATCAACCGTAGATATTCATTGGAAAGGCTGTTGTTGAAGCTGAAGCTCTAATACTTTGGTCACATGATGCGAAGAACTGACTCTTTGGAAAGGACCCTGATGCTGGGAAAGATTGAAAGCAAAAGGAGAAGGGGACGGCAGAGGATGAGATGGTTAGATAGCATCACCAACTCAATGGATGTGAATCTGAGCAAACTCTGGGAGACAGTGGAAGACAGAGGAGCCTGGCATGCTGCAGTCCATGGGGTCACAAAGATTAGAGCATGACTTAGTGACTGAACAACAACAAGTAAGCTGTTTATCTGCTTATGCTAATAGCTGTGTGAGTCTGTGATCCAGTGAGCTGGAAAGGTCCGTGTCCATAAGCCCTGGGCCTCATCCTGGGATGAATCCTCATGGGGACCGCATGCTGGTTTCCACAGTGGGTATGGCTGAGAAGGAAGCTCTGGACTCGACCACTGGTTGTTTCAGTGTGATCCAAGAGAGCCTTGAACTTGGAGCCTGGAATGAGGCTGCAGGTGGTGGCCTTAGGCTTCCAGGTCAGGTCTCTGCAAAAGGAGCAAGTGTCCATCCAGTAAAAAGGCCTGCCTTCAGTGGTGACACTGAAGTGCCTATGAGGCACTAGCTGGTGAACAAACTCAACTCCTTGGCCTCTCTCTCTTTCTGCAGCTGCAGCAGGATGGACCCCCCCTGACCTGAGTGAGTGCCCCCTGAGGTTCTTGGAGAACTCAGGGAGGAAAGGAGAGGCCTTGCAATGGAGACATTGGGCTTCTTGCCGACAATGGCATGCAGATGCTTTAGCAACTAAGGGAAAAATTAGAGACCTGACTGTATGTAGACTTAACAGCATTGGTTGAAGCAGATGAAACTCATTATGAAGTCTCCTAATTTGCCTTGTTGAAAGTTTCAAGAAAAGCAATACCATTTGTTTCTGTAGCCAGCTGCCCTCTGTGTGCAAATGGTCCTGAGATGAAGCTGGTTTCATCCTCAAAGCCTCTGTCTTTAGGGAATCACATCGTTCAAACATCTTTTCTTCCCCACAGGCTGTGCTGAAGGTATGGGCACTCTGCAGCTTTGCTTTGAATATGTAACTCTGCTTCATCACCCTGGCCCTAGGTGACTTGAGAAATGCTGAGTATCCAACCTAAGGCAGACTCCATGGACTAGTCAGTGAACTATATCTCCTGGTGGTAAGAGATGCCCTGTCAGTCTAATCTATATTCAAACTTTGTAACTAAGATACATAGAGAATGAGATGCAGAGAAGTTGGAACCTTTCTACAGTGCTGGTGGAAATGTAAAAATGGTGCAGCCACTTTGGAAGACAATCTGGCAGTTCGTCAGGAAGTTAAACAGAGTTACCATGTGACCCAGCAAGTGTATTCACTTGGGTATATACTGAAGTGAAATGAAAACATATGTCCGCACACAAATTTACACACAAATCTTCATAGCAGCATTAATTCATGACAGCCCAAAAAGTGGAAACAGCCTAAATGTCCTCAAACTGAGGAATGGATAAATAAAATATGGTGTATCCACACAGATATTTTTCAGCAATAAAAGGAAGTCTGGATTCATGTTAGAACATGGATGAATCTTGAAAACATTACATTGTGAAGGAAGCCAGTCAAAAGATCAAATAGTGAATGATTCCATTTCTATGAAATGTCAAGAAGAGACGAATCTACAGAGACAGAAAGTAGATTAATGGTTGCCAAGGGTTGGGTTTAGGGAGAGGGTTAAGAGGAAATGGGGAGTAAATACTGAAGGGTATGGAGTTTCTTTTAGGGGGTGATGAAAATGTTCTAATATTGACTGTGGTTATGGTCACACAACTCTGAATGTACTAAAAAAACTGAATTGTACATTTAAATGAGTCAGTTACATAGTACATGAATTATATATGGATAAGGCTGAAGTTAAAAAAAAAAAACCTATGGGGGACTTCCTTGGTGGTCCAGTGGCTAGGACTCTGCACTCCCAATGCAGGGGGCCTGGGTTTGATCCCTGGCTGGGGAACTAGATCCCACATGCCACAATTGAGTCCCATCCCAGTCAAAAAAAAAAAAGTAAATATTAAAAAAAAAAACAAACTTAGACTTCTCTGATGGTACAGTGAATAAGAATCCACCTGCCAATGCAAGTGACACAGGTTCAATTCTTGGTTCGGGAAGATTCTACATGCCGCTGAGCAACTAAGCCCATGCACTGTACCTACTGAAGCCCATATGCCTAGAGCCTGTGCTCCACAACAAGAGAAGCCACTGCACTGAGGAGCCTGTGCACCATATGCACCGTGACGGAGAGTAGCCCCCTGCTTGCTGGGATGAGAGAACGCCCACACAAAGCAATGAAGGCCCAGCAGAGCTCCCCAATAAAACAAAACCAAAAAGCTTATGTAGGTAATGAAAGAGTGAACAGTGGCAGAGGAAGCAAAAAGGCTCAGATATAAAGAAAGACCAATTGGCCATGAGTAGCCTGTGTAAACTGAAGCTGTGAGTGTGTAGAAGCCTTATCTCTAGGGAGGAGTGGAAGGAGGAGGTTTGTGATTAAGTCTTCACTGCTCCCAGTGCGGTTGCCACCATCTCTAAAGACTCCTCTACAACTTTCTAGTGCTCTGTCTCACCCAGCTGTGAGCCAGCAGAGGTACATCCTTGTTCTCCAGAGTAGCCTTCTCATGTGAGAGTTAATGCTGATGTTCATAGGCTTCCCTGATAACTCAAGTGGTAAAGAATTCTCCTGCAATGCACGAGACTCAGGTTCCATCCCTGGGCCGGGAAGGTCCCTTGGAGGAGGAAATGGCAACCCACTCCAGTATTCTTGCTGGGAAAATCCCATGGACAGAGGAGCCTGGCTGGCTACAGTCCATAGAGTCACAAAAGAGTTGGAAACGACTGAGCATGCAAGCATGCATGCATGCATGCACACCAACGTTCACATTATTACCACACTGACTTGGTCATTTGAAGCTAAGCAGTTCCAAGAATCTATAGGTCATGAAAAGCCTCATGATAGGTATTCCTGAAGCTTGTCCATTGTGAAGTTCAGGTGACTGATTCTTGACTGAGGCTTTTTTGCTGGAAACTTGTCTGTTCTGTCACATCCTTCCTGTATCTGTGGGAGGATGCTAGGAAAGCACATAGGTTTTGGGCACGGATGCCTTGAAGGCTCCAGGTCACAAGCTGGCCTTCGCGCATGCTCTGTCTGGCTCAACACCCCACCACCTGGGATTGTCTGCTTACATTTTGTTTAGAAACGTATAAAGGGGCATCTTTTTGTGTCTCAGTTTTGGAATTGGACTGTCCCCTTCCGTACACATGAAGTTGAGGGGCCCTGAATGGTGACTGCCATGGTTAGGTACCAACTGTCAGGGGCATTAAGGGTGAGCATGTTCTTACAGCCCAGCCCCCATTTCTGTATTCCTGTGTTTACCAACAGTGGATTCCAGCTCCCAGGAACCATGCTGTTTCCTGGTCTCCTTGCCAAGGTCACTCTCTCCAAAGGTTCCATCTCACAGAGGTTGGAATGGCCAGTGGTTGCCAGCCTGAGTGCTTCCCTGATGGCATCATGTGCCTTGATTCTTATGTCCTAATCGTTGCTGGGGAGAGAACAGCAGAGCAATTTCAGGAAGACCTGGCAGCCTAGTCCAGTGGCAGACCCTGGGCCTCTCCAGATCCCGGCCTTTCTTCAGCTCCTGATTGCCTCAAGGCCTGACCTGTGTGTTTCCCGGGTTCCAGGGATCAAAGATCTTTGCAGTAAACCCTGTCACTTGAGGTCCTTGGTTTTAGATCTTTGCAGTAAACACTGCTGCTTAAGGTCCTATGAGGGGAAGGGGTCTGTTCCCAGTTTCTGGGAACCGTGAAATCCTTGCCTGGCACTCACTATAAAAAGACGTCATCTGGGGACTTCCCTAGTGGTTCAGTGGTTAAGACACTGCACTCCCAATGCGGGGGGCCTGGGTTCGATCCCTGGTCGGGGAATTAGATCCCACATGCTACAACTAAGCGTTCGGATACCTCAAGCAAAGATAGAAGATCTCATGTGCTACACCTAAGACACAGCCAAATAAAATAAATAAATAAAAAAGATGCCATCCAGGCCTGAGTGGTAGTGGTTGATGGCAGGGGGTTGCAGAGATGGATGTTGATGGCAGGGAGAGAGGAAACCGAGGCCTGTGTGATTATTCCTCCCCTGGACTCTGCCTGGATCCCATCTTGAGGTTGGAGAGCAGAAGGACCTGTGGACCTGTTCTTGACCCTCTCCTCCTTGTCATCAGGGGATGTATAGGGAAGGATGGTAGAAACAATGCTCCCAATTGGGCAAGTGGTTGTCCCCAGGCTTACATGTGTTACTTTGTGTAGAGTTAGGTATTCTATTTTTTAAAATTTATTTTTGATTGGAGTATAATCGTTTTACAATGTCGTGTTGGTTTCCACTGTACAACAAAGTGAATCAGCTCTAAGTATATATACATATACACATATCCCCTCCCTCTTGAGCTTCCCTCCTGTTCCTCCACCCCCATCACAAACCACTCAACCAAGCTCTCTGTGCTGCACAGCAGCTTCCCACTAGCGCTCTGTCTTACACATGATAGTGTATATATGTCAGTGCTACTCTCCCAGTTTGTCCCATCCTCCCCTCCCTTTGTAGAAGAGCATGGCAACCCACTCCAGGATTCTTGCCTGGAGAATCCCATGGACAGTGGAACCTGGTGGGCTACAGTCCATAGGATCGCAAAGAGTTGGACACACTGAAGCAACTTAGCATGCACGTCCCTTCCTTGGCTGTGCCCACATATCAGTTCTCTATGTTTGCAACTCTATTCCTGCCCTGCAAATAGGTTTATCTGTACCATTTTTCTGGGTGCCATAAATATGCATTAATATGTTAATATGATGTTTGTTTTCCTCTTTCTGATTTATTTCACTTTGTATGACAGACTCTAGGTCCATCTGCATCACTACAAAATAGAATTAGGTACCCATCACTGACTCAATGGACATGAATGTTGAGCAAACTCCAGGAGATGGTGAAGGTCAGGGAAGCCTGGCATGCTGCAGTCCATGGGGTCGCAGAGTCGGACGCTGAGCAACTGAACAACAACAATTTTCACTTTAACTGAGGGAGACACTAGTCTCATAAAGGTCAAGAACGTGTCTTAAGGAGGCAGAGTTACTAAGTGAGGAAGCTGGGACTGGGGCTCAGCCTAGCTGACACCAGAGCCGACTCCCAGTGGGTGCCCTTAAAACACATGTGAAGCGCGCGGGCCAGCAAAAGAGCAGAACTCGAAGTGTGTTTGCATGAGGGGACCTGGAGGCAGCCTGCTGACTTCTTTGGAACAGCGTGGTTGGGGGCTGGGGAACTTGAAGGCAGGCCAGCTCTGAACTAGACACTGCTGGCACCGTTGTGGTCTTGAGGGGTAGGATGAAAGCCTTGGACGTGGTAGGGAATAAAACAGGATTTCAGCAAGGTGTGGAGAGGGGAGCCGGGAGCTGAGCTCTGTCTCTGCTGTCATTTCTTGCAGTCACACGTTCCACCCCAGGCACAGGGCTCCAAGAACCTGGGCCACAGGGTTTTGCTCTCTCAACTCCCAGGGGTAGAGGGAAGGAAGAAGGGCCAAGACACAGAGTTAAGTATTCACAGTATAGTAGGACTTGAGCCTTGCACATGGGCAGTTGGAGGCCAAATCTGGCCTGCAGATGGGTTTTGTTGGATCCGATTTTTTTTTTTTTAACATTTGTTGTTCAGTCACTCAGTTGCGTCTGGTTCTTTGTGACCCCATGGACTGCAGCACGCCAGCCTTCCCTGTACTTTTAAACATTTAAAAATATTTTTAAATTGAGAGATTTCACACACAAAAAAAAACAGATTTCTGGCTCTCTTGGAAGTTAGAAAGCCCTTACAACACTGGCCCCATGTCCTCCGGTGGCAGCCGAGGGCTGGGACTGAGCAAGGATGTCCCCATCCACCACTGGGAGACCTGGCTCCTCTGCCCCTCCAGCCCGTGGCCTCTGTGAACATTTGGGATTGTGCCCCCACGGAAGGCTTGTGGTGTGAGAGCGCTGACGGTGCTGAAGGAACCCTGCAATGGGGATTCTGGGTTCCTGGAAGGCAGAAGTGAATGCTCGCTTTCCCAGGTGCCCTGGAGGCAACTGTGCGTAGCAGTTTGGTGTTCAGAAGGAAGTAGGTATCAAAAACACACACACAGAGGTAACTGGGGTCTGGGAAGTGGAAGTCAGTGATCCAGTGAGAACATAAACATGATGGATCATTAGTTGGGCTTCTCCAGAAAATGTGTGTGTTTGTGTGTATATATTTTCTAAATTTATTTTTATTATTTAGTAAAGAGAGGATACCGATGCTTTAGGTTTATCAGGTAGGCAGTTATGAAATAATAAACGGGTGCTTTGGTTTTTTATCTTGCTTTGCTTTCTGGAAGTGACCAAAAGGAGAGCAGGCAGGAGGGGAATGGGAAGCGATTTTGAGGGGAAAGACACCTCCCTCATCATATACATCACCTCCTCAGAGGGAGCTGACCCTGCAGTCTTGAGGTAGGCTGTCTTCATTTCCAAGAAATCTGTTTGTGGTCTTAAGGCCTTCCACCAACTATATGAGGGCCACGCACATGAATGAGGGTAGTGATCTCCTCCATGTGTACGGAATACCTGCACAGCAACACCTAGACTAGCATCTGCTTAATAACTAGGTGCTATCACCTAGCCCGGCTGGGGCAGAAGACTGTCTCTCAGTGATGGGAGCAGTGGGATGAGTTCAGGAGCTTGGGAGACCTCAGAGTGGGAGTGGGCAGGGGCCGAGGTGAGTCTGGGTACTTCTGCTGGGAGGGCCGCCCTGGGACTGCAGCCTGGGCCACAGCACCGGGCAGGGAAGTGGGTCACCGTGGGAGGGGCAGAGCCTGGAGACCAGGCGGTGAGTTCATCTGTGCTTCCCAGATATTTAATAATAAGGGAGGTAAACTGAGGATCGAAGGGAAAATAGTTCTTTTTGATTTGCACTTTGTAGGCTCAGGAGAAGGAAGGAGACAGGTGGGAGAGGAAGAGAGGTGCAATGGAAAGGAAGAAAAGGAGAGGCTGGTAGTCGGATTTCTCTTAGTCTTTTTTTTTTAACTTTTAATTTTATATTGGGGTACAGCTGATTAACAACGTTGTAATAGTTTCAGGTGCACAGTGAAGGGACTCAGCCATACCTATACATGTATCCATTCTCCCCCAAACTCCCCTCCCATCCAGGCTGCCACATAACATTGAACAGAATGGTAGGATTTCTTTGTGGATGAGGGGAGACCTCCTCCCTCAGCAACAGGGCTGAGAAGCACAGCTCCACACAGGCCACCCAGGGCAGTCAGGACCAAGTGCTGGCTAGGGCAGGCAAGGACAGGAGTGTTCCAGGAGAAGGTCCCTTCTGCCTGGAATTCTTTTTCCAGTGCCCTCCCCACTTCCTTGCACCTCCTTTAGGTTGCTTTCCAGATGCTTCGGGAATTCTGCTCTCCCCCTACACTGCTGTCCTGGGCTCCCGGGTGTGGGGACCCCAGCAGATTATCTGTGGCTGCCTCTCCTGCCTTCCACAGAGAGCAGATGGCACCAGTGCTGGCCTCAACTGCCCTCTCCTCTGCTCCTGGACCTTCCTTGCACTGCGGAGCTGCTCAGCACTCTCCCCTGATCTCCACTGGTTCCTAGCGGGCAGTGTCGGACAGCAGGCAGTTTGAGTATTGGGGAAATTAGGAACACCCCAACCTCACACACGCACGCACACACACACGGAGAGATTTTTTTAAAAAGTAACAAGAGCATATAACCTGATAGATTTGGATCATCCTCACTCTTTGGTGGCTTAGTTTTTATCTTAAATTTCACTGTGGGAGGCACCACAACATTTAGGGCATCCGAGGGCTTGATCCAGCCCTGCCTCACACCGCTCGGCTTGCACACGTTTCAGGGCTCAGAGGATGTGGTGGCACAGCCTAGAAACAGACGCAGCCCAGGAAGGGCTCAAAGACACAGAGGGCGTGTGCCCTCGCTGGGGCTTTTTTTTTTTGCACTGCCTGAAAGTTCAAAACATGCTGGAACACGGAAAGAAAGGTATTTGCCTGGGTGACTCAGACATGTTCCAGCATTTTCCCACAGGCTCCTGTTCGTCCCAAAATAACTGCAACCCTGGATCCCGTCCCTTGGCATATGATTACTTTGGTATAATGTTACAGAGCAGCGGCCACACTCACATGGGCGCTGTAGGAATGCACAGCCCAGGATGGGGCTCCGTGCTGCGTGGCTGGAGAAAAAGGAAGCACAGAGGCCACAACAGGGAGAAGTGCTGACTCGCCAGAATCATCCAGACCACGGAGCAGGGCCTGGGTCAGCGCTTACCTTCCATAGATGGGGAGAAAAAGACCCAGAGAGGGAAATGGTACACCCAAACTGACAGTTTGGGGATTACAAGAGAAAGCTGTTGGGAGAGCTGGCCGTAATTGCTCATCAAATAATACTGATTTTTTTCCTGTTTTAAAATTCAAGTATAGTTATTGTACAATATTATACAAGTGGGGTTTCAGGGCTTCCCTGGTGGCTCAGATGGTAAAGAATCTGCCCGCCAATGCAGGAGACCTGTGTTCGAGCCCTGGTTTTGGAAGATCCCCTGGAGAAGGGAATGACAACCCACTCCAGTATTCTTGCTTGGAGAATCCCATGGACAGAGCAGCCTGATGGGCTACACACTCCATTGGGTCGCAAAGAGTTGGACTTGAGTAACATTTTCACTTTTACTACAGGTGTACAGTATAATGATTCACAATTTTTAAAGGTTTTACTCCCCTTATAGTTACTGTAAAAACATTGACTATATTCCCTATGTTTTACAATATATCCTGATAGCTGATACAGATGTTTATTCCTGAGTCATCATCACTTTGGCCTTGGAATGCTAAGTCAAGGAAGTTTAAGGGCCTCCTGGTCAGCTAGGGTGCCCATGTGCCAGGTCTGGACAACAAGGTGGGTGTAAAGCGTCACAATGGACCTGCCCTCAGGGGACTTAAGCCTTGCTTAGGAAATGACTAGATGCTAAAACAGCTGGACGATAACTGACCCCTGGCAAACAAGCCAAAGGCTGGTGGGAGTTTTGGGAAATGAAGTCTGAGAAAAAGGGTTCTATCCCAGCAGAGACGGTCCCACAGAGAGGTGGGCCCCCAGGCTGGGTGTAGACTCAGGTGGGAATGCCTGGAGGGGAGCAGAGGCAAGGTGAAGGGGAGAGGGGGGCTTTAGGAACCTTTGGAAACAAAACTCAGGGGTCTGGGTGGCCAGTGTTGTCTGCAAGTGACATTAGCATAGATGCCATTACTTAATAGTTTCAAGTTGGGAATTCCCAGTGGTTAGGACTCCTTGCTCTCACTGCTGAGGGGGAATTAGGATCTGACAAGACGCGTGGCACAGCCAAAAGGAAAAATAAAATTTCCAAGTCCCTTGTTTTATTTGGGAAATAGGAATGACTTCATAGGATTTTGACACAATATATTAAAAAAAGAACCAAGTTCTTTGACCAAGGAAGAGGTGAGAGATTATTCTCAAATTTCTGTGGTACTTACGCAGAGTCCTTTCTATCTTGGTGCTAAAGAAGAGAAGACCAGAGTGCACTTTGATGTCTCCTGGGCCTGGTTCAATCCTTCTCCTGCTCCTAGGTCTGCGGGCACCTGTCACTTCCTTTTCCCTCACCCATCACACAAGGATGGCAATTACAGCTAACGTCTGTCATGTGCTAGGCACTACTTTCACTGCTTCCCATGTCTGATTTCATTTAATGATCCCCCACCTCCCATTTATGGGCTTCCCTGGTGGCTCAGTTGGTAAAGATGGTGGTGGTTTAGTGGTTTAGTCACTAAGTCGTATCCGACTCCTGCAACCCCAGGGACTGTAGCCCGCCAGGCTCCTCTGTCCATGGGATTTTCCAGGCAAGAATACCGCAGTGGATTGCCATTTCCTTCTCCAGGGGATCTTCTCGACCCAGGAATCGAACCCAGGTCTCCTGCATCGAAGGCAGATTCTTTACTGACTGAGCTACCCGCCTGAAATGCAGGAGACCCAGATTCAATTCCTGGGTGGGGGAAGATCCCCTGGAGAAGGAAATGGCAGTCCACTCCAGTGTATTCTTGCCTGGGAAATCCCATGGGCAGAGGAGCCTGGCGGGCTGCTGTTCATTGGATCGCAAAGAGTTAGACATGCTGCTGCTGCTGCTAAGTCGCTTCAGTTGTGTCCGACTCTGTGCGACCCCATAGACGGCAGCCCACCAGGCTCCCCCGTCCCTGGGATTCTCCAGGCAAGAACACTGGAGTGGGTTGCAATTTCCTTCTCCATGACTTAGTGACTAAACCACCACCCCCTATTTTACAGCTGAGGAAACCAGGAAAGAAAAGGCTCTGAAACTGCCCACTGTTCCAGAGCTTTTCTGTGAGGCTTTGATTTGACCCCGGGAGTTCTGAATCAAGACTGTTCTGAACTAAAACGTTCTCTTAAAGAGCACTGGCATAATTAAGTAAGCCGAACCCCTCTAACACTAGGGAGACAGTTGCTTTATGTCCCTGACTCCCACAGAGACAAGATACGCACATTAACAAGAGCCTTGCAGCCAGCCCTACACTCAGCCTGTCACTACCATGCAAGGCCAAGAGACCACCAACACAGTCTAGGTAACTCCTGCTGGATACCCATGTGCCATCTAATTTTGGTGGCTGAAAACATTCTAACTGCACCAAAGGGCTACCTGCTGATGATCTTCAGCAATAAAATGTCCACCTCATTCAGTGACCACATAAGAAGCCTTTATGTTGAGATCCACTGAACATAGGATCAGGGTCTAGCATCAGGGTCTTTTCCAATGAGTCAGTTCTTCTTATCAGGTGGCCAAAGTACTGGAGTTTCAGGACTGATGCTGAAGCTGATAACTCCAATACTTTGGCCACCTGATGAGAAGAACTGACTCCCTGGAAAAGACCCTGATGCTGGAAAGATTGAAGGCTGGAGAAGGGAATGACAGAGGATGAGACGGTTGGATGGCATCACTGACTTGATGGACATGAGTTTGAGTAAGCTCCGGGAGTTGGTGACGGACAGGGAAGCCTGGCGTGCTGCATTTCATGGAGTCGCAAAGAGTCGGACATGACTGAGCGACTGAGCATAGATGCCCAAGTCATCAAAAAGATGGTCATGTTCTTTACATTGATTCATCTAGTAAAAAATAGTCCAGAAGGCTTTTTTTTTTTCTATTTACACACTTGGGTTTCTAGAATCAGTGTTGTTGTTAGCGGTCAGCTTATACTCCTCAAATGAGTTCACTCCGTAAAGATGTTGGCGGACTCCCATGGAAATGACTTCAGCCTTTCTCATCAAGCTGAGTGGCAAGCACACCAGCATGTATTTTTGTGCAGCACTGTCAGGCACCAATATTAAACTCAATACTGTCATGAGGAATTCAGCTCAGGGACTCAAGTCAGCAGGCTTCCTCACAGCTCTGAGATCTCAGGCCCATCTTTCTCTTTCTTCTCAATTTCTGCTTATGTGACAACAGTCTTAAAAAATAAAAAAAAACACGCATACCTCCACATTCTGGGGCTAGGATACTTCCCAAGCTCTTAAAAAACATTAGTCCAGAAAGACCTTTCCCCTCCAATGGCTTCGCAGTGCATCTGATTCCTAACCCCAGTGACTTCGAGGAACCCAATCTGGGAAGATACACCTGGTCCCAGCTTGGCTTGGTGACTCAGAGAAATGTCAGATCAAGATGACCCCAAGACACTCACAGAACACGTGCCCGAGCCTCAGTGACCTGGACTCCAGGAATTCGTGGGCCAACCTCAGGCAATACTGGGAACTGGTTTCTCTGTGCACTTTTGAACCCATGCAGCTGCTTGGTGAGGACTGCAGGTGGCCTGGGGCCAGGTGGGCAGAGATGCACCTCGGCTGGGGCAATCAGAGAGGTGTGATGGGCACGTTCCTACTACCTGGGTTTATAGCCCTGGGTCTTCCCGGGTTCCAGCTGCAACCTGAGACAGAAAAATGACCAAGACTCATTTTCTCATGGGCCGCACCAGTAGGGATGTCACAAATCCCAGAGCAGGCTTGTAAATGCATCCACCGTTTATTTTTCCTGAAGCCAGTGCAAGCCTATCTTGATGCTGCCACTCTTCAAAATTCAGAAACCACAGAAGACATTTTGAGTTACGTTATTACTTTATTTTCCTTTTTTTTACACATAGCATTAAAGTCATCCCACATACAGATATTTCTATGGTTCCTTACACATTTTATTCTATCTAAAGTATCATAGCTATGAGATGACAAAAATCATCCCATTAAAATGGCAACATTTCTGAAAAACGGGCTTCATATTTAGTGATGAGAAACTGACTCCCCATCTACTCCCCCCTCAAAAAAAAATTCCTTCAATCCAGAGCTAGAAAGACAGTTCACATCCATGGCTAACACGTGGGGCCCATACAGAGAGGGCTCCAAAACAACAAGCTATGGGGTTATTAAACTTTTGTGACAAGCAACTTCATTTGTACGGAATACGAACACAAGAAAAGCATCATTTTCCTTTTTAGCCCTTTTATTAGTGTGTTTTGCCTCCACCCAAGTTACTGCGTACCAAGCGGCTATGAAGAGTAAAAACCAACTGATTTTAAGTCCCTGAAATGCATGCAACTTATAATTCCCTAAAGCACACAATCAGTTCCCAGTCTCCAGGGCTGACTCTTCGTTTCATGGAGACTACGGTGTTGCCGGGTTAGCAGTTGTGTCTGTTGTGCTGCTGGGGTTTGGAGTTGCTGCTTCTTTGGCTTCCGGTGGCTGGGTTCCGGTTTTGGGGTCTTCTCCGTCTCCAGCACTCTTCTTGCTCTTGTCTGTGGCCATCTCCATGATCTCCTGTAGTGGCTGATCGGTCTCAAGGGAGCTAGGCTGGAGTTCATAAACCTGGACTTGACCTGGGACATCTATTGCTTTCTGTTCAAGTTTTTCCAAGATGGTCTGAACCTTCCTGACCCCATCTCTCCTGGCCTGGCGGACATCAGCTCGTCCTTCTGGGTCTACCGAATCCAGGGCCAGTAGCTCTTTGGTCAGATACTCTTCTATCATCAGGTACTTTTTGTCCGTCTTCTTGCCTTCAAAGTTGTCCACAGCCTGTTCCAGCCCTTGCACTTTCTCTAGGATGGCTTCTACTTTCAGCACACCTGGATGCTTTGGGGGCACTTCAGCTTCTCCTGGTTTGGGGGGTGCAGCTTCTGCAGGGGCAGGACTGGGGGCTGCTCTCTCTTCTGCAGCCACATTCTTGGGGGAAGAGGGGATGGCAGAAGGGACGGCAGAGGGGACGGCAGAGGGGATGGTAGGAGGGGCTGGGCTAGGAGGACAAGGCACTGGAGCGGAAGGAACCTTTATTTCCACCTTCTCAGAGGGAGGCGGGGGCTTCTGCGAAACAGGTTGAGCATCCACCTCCTTTCGGATCACTTGGATCGGGATGTGTCCGGGAGGGAGATCTGGTCCAGTTGGGCCCGGCCTGCTTTCTGGTTTGTTTTCAGGTTGGGGAACAGGCGAAGGTTCTCGGTGGGTCATGGGCTGTGGGGAAGAGGCAAGGACACAGAGACAATTTTAATCGCTGAGAGTCACAGGTGGTCATTCGTAGCTAGTACTGACTAGAAGGAAATGGGAACGACTTTTTTAAAAAAGTTTAACAGTATAAAAGAGACTTTCAAAATCAACTGACACCAGTTACAAGAATAAAATATGGTATTCATCATGTATTCCCAGGTGAGGCTAGTGGTAAAGAACCCATCTGCTAATGCAGGAGACATAAAGACATGAGTTCAATCCCTGGGTCAGGAAGATCCCCTGGAGGAAAGCATGGCAACCCACTCTAGTATTCTTGCCTGGAGAATCCCATGGACAGAGGAGCCTGGTGGGCTATAGTCCATAGGGTCCCCAGGAGTCAGACATGACTGAAGAGACAGCATGACTAGCATACATGCATTCAGTTCAGTTCAGTTCAGTTCAGTTGCTCAGTCGTGTCCGACTCTTTGCGACCCCATGAATCGCAGCAAGCCAGGCCTCCCTGTCCATCACCAACTCCCGGAGTTTACCCAAACCCATGTCCATCGAGTCAGTGATGCCATCTAACCATCTCATCCTCTGTCATCCCCTTCTCCTCCTGCCCCCAATCCTTCCAAGCATTAGGGTCTTTTCCAATGAGTCAACTCTTCGCATGAGGTGGCCAAAGTATTGGAGTTTCAGCTTCAACATCAGTCCTTCCAATGAACACCCAGGGCTGATCTCCTTTAGGATGGACTGGTTGGATCTCCTTGCAGTCCACACATGCATTATATGTAACTAAACCATTGTTACGCTTCCATTTGTTACCTTGGTCTCTCAGTCTGTTATCTCTTACTGACTTTTTCTGGAGATGGAATTCTTATGGCAATGAAAAGAAAACCAACATAATTTTTCAAAAAGGAAAATACCGCAAACTCATGCTGACTCCTGAGTTAGTTTAGCTCAAAGCAAAGTCCCGGGTGACTCAGACTTTCAGGTGATGGAGCCGTGGAGTAATAATTGCCACTTGTCCCCCTTCTGTGTGACAGTCTCTGCTCAGGATGTGACCTTCCCATCTCCTGTTTCAGCAAAGTTATAATCGTCTTTTTTTTTAAACCTATGACAGCCTTGTGGTTTCTGCCCAGACTGATGTATTTTTTTGAGAATAAGCAAGATGCCCCAAATGGGTAACCCTGTAAGTATTCTGCTTGGGCACATTTGTGCCAGAGCTGATACTGGCACAGTACAACACCTCCACACTGACTGCATGGCTACACAGGCTGCTGCTGCTGCTAAGTCACTTCAGTCGTGTCCGACTCTGTGCGACCACACAGACGGCAGCCTACCAGGCTCTCCCAACCCTGGGATTCTCCAGGCAAGAACACTGGAGTGGGTTGCCATTTCCTTCCCCAATGCATGAAAGTGAAAAGTGAAAAGTGAAAGTGAAGTCGCTCAGGCGTGTCCGACTCTCAGCGACCCCATGGACTGCAGCCCACCAGGCTCCCTCGTCCATGGGATTTGAGATTCTCTTTAATGTGACTGAGATACTCTTTAATGTGAGATACTCTTTAATGTGACTGTAAGCTAGAGGCGTATTTTAAAAAATGAACTACGCCTGCAACAGAAATATCTTGGTTCATCTAGCATTCAAGTGAATATCTAAAACCCCCTTAAAAAATCTCACACACTCTGATTTCATCAACTGGAAATAGGAATTGGACTATATTATTTGTAAAGTACTCCATATTAAAAACACTAAATCCCACTATGATATTCAATTAGGTCAAATCTTTGCAAGCCTCCAACATGGGATCTCTGAACAAGCTGTGAAAGAGAGGCCACTACAAACAAGTAAGATCAAGTGGAAATAGGATTAAATATTGTTTCACCAATTACAGAAAATACATAGGAAAGATATGACAGGAAACACTGCCAGCTTTGCAAATGGGCACTTCTTTCCCATTTCAAAGGATTACTGAGTTTAAGTAAGGATCTGATGGACGCTTGGCTGTTTGAACATCACTAGCCTCCTTTTCCACCAAATCTCTTCTGCCAACCAGAAGTCCTCAACTTTGGCCCTTAGCATTCATGAACTAGCCACATGCCTCTCCTTGGGCTTTAAAGCAATAGCTGAATAAGTGACTTTAGAAACACTTAAGAGGGGGTGTGCCCTCTGGCTTGTACTTTGCAAAAACTTTTCAAGGTCATGATAGCAGAAAAAGACTGAGAAGCTGATCCAGATTAAATGAGACTAAAGGCAAATGACACCTTTATGCAGTGCTCATGATCCTAGACTACATCCTAGAACAAAGAGGAAACTGCTTTAAAGGAGATGTGGAAATGAACTGTGTATGAGACAACAATGTCATAAGGATGCTAACTGCCCTCCATCTGATAATTCTACTGTAGTTATGAATGAGAAGGTAGCTCTCTTAGGAAAACATCTGCTGTCATGTTTAGGGGCACAGGGGCATGTTATTTATAACTAAACCTCAAACAAAAATATAGATAATATATGGAGAGAGGAAAAATGACAAGGCAAATGGAGTAAAATGTTAACAGTGAATATGGCTGAATCTTTGCTTTCACGACCTTCACGTATACTGGACTTCTATTCTGTAAGGCTGGAATCATTTCCAAATAGAAAAGCCAAAAACAAAACAAAAACAAAAGCCAGTAACAGGAAAGCACTCTGTTAGAGGGCCCTGGACAGTGTCACCATTTGTAGGAAGAAGATGCTCTCCGTTTGTTAACAGGGGACTTTCCTTTTAAGAACAGTGGTCAAGAATTCACTCAGCAGCTGAGGGGTCCTGGCTGCTGGGTATTCTGCAGCTCTAAAACTAGAAGACTGCTTCCCCCAGGGATCAGTACTGCACACTTCTGTGCTGTGTGCTGTGCTAAGTTGCTTCAGTCATGACCGACTCTTTGTAACTCTATGTACTGTGCCCACCAGGCTTCTCTGTCCATGAGATTCTCTGGGAAGGATACTGGAGTGGGTTGCCATGCCCTCCTCCAGGGAATCTTCCTGACCCAGGGATCGAACCCATGTCTCTTATATCTCTTGCATTGGCAGCTGGGTTCTTTACCACTAGTGCCACCTGGGAAGCTAGTGCATGCCTCTATTGAAGGTTAAATGGGCCCTGCCTGTGACTTTCACCAGATAGGCAGGAAGGTTTCCCAGCCACCCAGCCAGCTGGGCATCAGCTGGGCAACACAGTCCTTTACTGCAGAGGGGAAAGGAGTAAGATATGCTCCCTGTGGTCAAGGTCAGAGCAGAGCTGAAGAGAGCAGATGAACACTTCTGAAATGCATAGGGTAATCAGATGCCGAACTGTAAGAGACTAGGCACCCTGGGAAAAGATGAGGAGGCTGCATAAAAGTGTCAAGACTGGCTTGTCCCTTGGAATATGGGAAAAGTTTAGATTGTGAAGGCATCTCCGGAAGTGGGTTCAGTGTGAGCAAAGACACGAGAGGAGACAACAGATGGAAGGGCTGGCAGGGTGCAGAAGGGGTATCCATGAGGCAGGAGATGAAGCTGCGGCTGGAATATGGAGTGGGGTGTGGCAGGGCCATGAAAGGGTATGGTGGGCAGAGGACACCTGGGCCCCAGATGTGTGATGCTTTGCTCTGCCCACCGTTCCCCATCACGGTGGTTGGAACTCTGCCCCTGAGGCAGCTGCAACAAAGAACGAGCAAAAGCTGTCGAAGCACCAGAGGTTCACAGCCCTCACCAGCATTTCTGCTGGTGACCAGCATTTTTCCAGGATCTCGGTCTCCCCAGGAAGGGCTGGTGAGGGCAGGGGACCCAGGACACCTGCACAGAACTCCTCCGGCCCTGAAGAGATGCCGCTCCAGCCCGTCAGCGACACCGACTCCCATACCTGAGGCCTGTCGACCGCGGTCTGCACACGGACAGACGGCGAGGGTGGCACTGGCGTGCTGCTTCTGGCTGGAGAGGCCTCCCGGCTGGACGTACCCCGGACGGGAGGCCGGAAGGGAGATGCGGTCCACGTGGTCCGGGGCTCCCAGTCATCCCCCTGGATCTTGTGGTACACGGGCTGGTGCGTCTGGTACTCGCCCTGCTGAGCTGGGTAGTGCGTCTTCTGGGCTTGGTGGAAGGACGGCTGGGCTGCCGGCCGGGCGACGTTCTGCTCGTGTATCACAGGGATGGAAATGTAGCCTCGGGGGAGCTGGTGACCGCCCAGGCTGCTCCTGCCGGAGGAGGTGGGCAGGCTGGCCGAGGAGGAGGACGAGGAGCAGTCCGAGGCCGCTGGAGACTGAGACCGCTGCAAGACACAGAACATAGACACACGGCTCCGTGAACCACCCTTGCCTGGCCCTCCGACTCTGCCCCAGTACGTGCCTGCTCAGGGTGGCGGGTTTAATATGACCTCCCATCTGTTAAGCCTTTCCAGTGTCCAAACGTAGTGTTAAGACTGGGAACTCAGGAGTCAAGAGGCCTGGGCTCAAATTCTCAATAGCCCGATAGCTTTGTTGTTGTTGTTGTTGTAGTCGCTAAGTCGCAT
This sequence comes from Okapia johnstoni, assembly GCA_024291935.2. Taxonomy (NCBI): domain Eukaryota; kingdom Metazoa; phylum Chordata; class Mammalia; order Artiodactyla; family Giraffidae; genus Okapia; species Okapia johnstoni. The sequence goes on along the minus strand of CM044318.1, from coordinate 76,828,846 downwards.
CCGACTCTTTGCAGCCTCATGGGCTTGAAGCCCACCAGGTTTCTCTGTCCATGGGATTTTCCAGGCAAGAATATTGGAGTGGGTTGCCATGCCCTCATCCAGGGGATCTTCCGGACCCAGGGACTGAACCTTGGTCTCCTGCACTGCAGGCAGATTCTTCACTGTTTATGAGCTGCATTTAAAGTACAGAAAAGAGTAACCCCTCCTCACCCGATTGACTTGAAGATTCTGTAAAAGAATCAGTGGGTGTGTCTGGCGCCAGCACCACCCACAGGAAGTGCTCACGAAGTTTTAGTTATTGTTGTCACTTCATTTCCTCTTTCCTGAACTCTCTTCCTGCTTATCCCCAGAGAACCAAGGGGGCAGCGGGAACCACGTCCCCATGTGGACCAGGGCAGGCCAGGCCCCTCTCCCTTCCTGACTGCCTACTTCGTATTCTGGAAAAGCAGAAGAGTGTTTCCCCAGCTGGCTTCTAAGGCCCCTGCTAGGTTAAATTTGTGAAGATTTCTCTGACTGATGTGTCACTTTTGATTTTTACAACAAAAACATTACAAACATAGGTACTGCCTCTCCAAGAAAGGGAAAGAGCCTCCTGTGTGAGTGCTCAGTCACGTCCGACTCTTTGCGACCCCATGGATTGTAGCCTACCAGGCTCCTCTGTGGATGGAATTTTCCAGGCAAGAATACTGGAGTGAATTGCCACTTCCTTCTCCAGAGGAACTTCCCAAACCAGGGATCTGACCCGTGTCTCTTGCCTCTCCTGCACTGGCAGGCCGGTTCTTTACCACTGTACCACCTAATGCTCCCGTTAACTATGTTTTTCACCTGGAGTGAGCATCTGTGCTCAAGAGCAGCGCAGGGGACACAATGGGACAGTGTGCCAACAAGAAAACCCAGAGGGCCTATGGCTCAGGACTCCTGCTGGGGTCTGCAGGCCTTCAAGTCTCAGCTAAGAACCAGGTTAAGGACTATGCTTTAAACGTTAGTGCAAGGAAGTGCTGACCTCGGACTTAAAACCTGAAAAGCAGCTGTCTCCCTGATCCTAATTTTACACTTTGTTTTAAACTGTGGACACGGTGAGGGCCGGCATGCGGTCCCATTTTCATGTCAGTGTAGCTCCGAGCAGTTAACACTCACCTGCGGATACTGAACTGAGTGAAATGACACAGAGTCTTTCTTGTATTTCTGACACAGAAAGCTCAGTGGGAATGAGGGGTGTCATGGGAGGAGCCAGAAGGCCCAGCTTCCAAGCCCTGAGATGCCACTTCCAACTTCACGCTTTTGGACCAAAGCTGTTTATCCCCTCTTTAGCCCCAATTCCTGAACTACAGAAACAAACCACGATCCCTGCTCATCTGAAAAACCAGCCTGTGAAATGCTGGGGGACATGGGGCTGTCAGCAAGCGATCCTTGCCGGGTAACGCAGGCCAGGCCCCGATGCCCCACATCTCACTGGGCTGTCATCAGGGTCTGGGGTCATCTGCGGTCTTGGGCAGCCCAGTAAGCACAAAACCCCGCCCCTCCCATCCCCACCCTCATAGGTTATGGCCATAGGCCCGCTAGCCAGGCCTCTCCTTACCTCGGGTCCATGGGAGGCTGGGGGCTGGGCTGCCGCCACAGCAGCTGCCGCCGGTGCACTTGGTTTATCTGGCTGGCTGGCTTCCGCCACACCCCGCAGGGGTGATTGGGACCTTGGGGGAGCTGCGGCAGCCGCCTCGGTTTGGAAGCGCTGCGTCCCGGGCTGAGAGTAGGCGAAGACAGGGTGCGGCCGGCTTGGGGCGCCTTCGTGGAGGACGGGGATGGGAATGTAGCCTGGCCGGAGCTGGGGGTACACGGCATGACCTTCCCTAGTGGGCAGCGGCCTGGGGCCCTCCCGCGATGGCCCATTTGCAGAGGATGCGGTTTCCTAAAAGTGAGAGGAGACACACAGACCTGTTAGAAACTAGGAAGGAAAGAGCCCCGAGGAGGAGAAAGCATAAGGCCACGTGTGCCTATCATCCAGAGTGACTCTGAGCCCCACAGTGCCAGCCAGGAGCCAGGACAGCTGAGCACAGAAACTGTGGGTACCTCCCCTGACCCCCTACTTCTTCCAGACCCCTCCTCCCCTACTGAAGCTGCTATTGGCCCAGCAATTTAAGAATCAGACGCATCAAGAAAAAGCAAGAGACAAGCAAGGTATCTGTGGAGCACAGGAGAAGTCCCAGTTTCCCAAACTGCTAAGACAGGTTTCTGTTCTGGGTGACAAGGCAGCCGAGCATACAGGGGAGTCTCCGACAGCCTCCCAAACCTTCAGAGACCCAGATCAGAAAATGCTAGGAGGTTTCAATGCCAACTCGCTAAGTTATAGCCAGCATCCATCTTGGCTTCCTAAATGGTCCTCACATTTCCTGACAATGCAGACTCGCATGGGACCCCGATACAGGCCGCAGCTCAGAAATCTGCAGAGAAGGGGCGGCAGCAGGCAGGCAGCCTCCTCAGGAATATTTTCAGAACAAGTGGCAAGAAAGGGAGATACCCGAGGAATGCAGAAGAGGCACAGGATGAGAACAAAACCCGGGGATTAGTTGTGCTGGTCTTGTGATGCCAACAAAGCCTGCTTGGCGAGGAGTGGCTGGGGTCCCTCCTATGTCCTCCCATGAAGTTCTCCCTTCAGTGGCCTGGCTATTTTGGGGCCCTTGAGAAGGCCAAGTTCCAGATGTACCACAGAGAAAGATCCTGTTTCAGACAACAAGGCTGGCCAGTCACTCACCGGGCAATGTCACTCCTCACCAAGCAGAGGTTGGGTAACTGAAGCCAGGGACCCTTGCGGCTTTCTGTCCTGACAGTCTCCTGAGCGCTAGAGGGTCCTTTCACAGAGGAGGGGGCTGAGGATTTGTGCCACTTCCATGCATCCAAGTGGACAAACTATTATGCCTCCTTACAAGGCATCCCCCTGAACAGAAAACACTAGAAGGCTTGAGGCTCTGTTCCCCCTGGGGTGAAGCTGGTCACAAGGAGGGCAAGCCCTGGACCTTAGATCTTTCAGACTTGTGAACCTCTGTCTGCCCTCCTGCTGAGCTCGCCACCCCAGCGGGCCTCCCAGCACTCAGGAGAGGCCGGGGTGTCGCCATGTCCTTGGGGACACCGGCAGACAGGCGGTACTCTCAGATTAGAATACCCACGTGCTCAGGGCGGCGGCATTATTTTAGCCTGCTTAACTCTCGGGTCACCCAAGAGCAGGGAGTGGGTCCAGGCGTCACATTCAGAAGCGCAATCCTGCCATGAGACGGGCACCAGAAGGGAGGCAGCAGGAGCGCTGAAGGAGGCCCGTGCTGCTTGGTGCTGACTCATCACAGGCCGGCTGGGCACTTCGTCCTCACCCTGGGGCACCTTCCCTCTAGCCTGGGGCAGAGCCTGCACAAGTGCGGGGGTGGCATCCCTGCTGGCTTCCTCCTGGCCACGCACTAGAGCGGAGATGGGCAGTTAGCAGCCCTCATCCACTGGCTGGCCCCTGGAGACCGCCCTGCTCCTGAGCTACTGGGTACCATGGTTTACAAACCAGCAAGGCCCAATCCCTGCTGGCCGGGGGGCCGTGTAAAACAAACAGGACGACCACCTGGAGAGCACAGGGGCCCGCCTGGGCTTTTCTAGTAGGGTGGGGCTTCCAAGAGAGGGCTCGCGTTCTTCCTTAGCTCTGTTAGTAACCATTCTTTCATGGGGGGTAAGTCTCTTCACCTCTGTGAGCCTTAATCTTCTTTGCTAGAAAGTGGAGCTAGCAACACCCACTACACACGTCTATCGTGAGCTGTTACAAGAGCCCATGGAGAGGGGTTTGCCCAGGGAGCTAAAAGGCATTCCCTCCCCTAAATGGGCACAGGATGCTGTGACTCAAGCCCAAGGGTCAAAGGAATCACCCCTGAAGGACCCAATGAAGTGGTGGTGACCGGAGTCAGGAAGGTGGACACACCTGGAGGAAATGGTAATCGTCTGGGAAGGGACCCTCTGAGGAGATGGGAAAGTTCTCTCTCTCTCTGAGTGGTGGAGATAAATGAGTGTACACCCATGTATGAGAGAAGTCTCTCAGACCCCCGTCGTCTCTGGAGCCCCACGCCGCCCATCTCCTGCCTCGGTCCAGCCACACCACCCAGGCTGCACCCGTGAGGGCGGCCACCCCACTATCCTGCTGTCAGCTGCGCCTCCCCCTCAGACCCTCCGGGGCCTGGAAACCTTAGTCAGGCCTGGCTGAGGCCTGGCCACTCCTGGGGGAAGCCCCTGGATCCAGAAGGTCCTACAGCGGGCCTGCCAATGCATTTTGTGCCTCAGTTGAAAATGGAAGAAAAAGGGAGGAAGAAGGGGAGGAGGGCAGAAGAGCAGCTCCGTCTGCCCCAGGGTTTGTGATAGCACAGCCAACGCCTGGCCTGGGTCGTGGGAGCAGCGCCACGCTTGGGTCGCTGGAGGGAAGCGTGTGGTCGCTACAGGCGGGGGTGGGGGCGTCAGGGGCCCAAGCTGGAAAGAAGGGAGGCTGGGAGAGGCCTGGAGGCTGCTTTCCTCTAGTCCTGAGGTCTGCACTCCCGGTTCCGTGTGAACAAACGGCTCATTTATGCTGTTTAATAAAAACCCCACACGTCTCTTCATGATCGTCACGTCTCAAGGAAGGCAGGCACCCTGACGCTCTGGGCCGGGGGGCGGAGGGGGGGCTTTGTTTAGAAAACACTGAAGTAAGTTTAAAAAAACCACCTCACGTCTATGGACTAGAAAACTAACGCTTCTACGTGAACGAAAATTTAAACCCGAGTGAAACACCCGCCCGTGACAAGGTCCACATGGGGTGCTGATGCCACCTCCGTTCCCATTCTGCTCTCGTTAGAGCCCTGTCAGCAGCAAATGCTTCAGGTCTACGAACCAAAACGCAGGACCCAAAAGAGTTACACTGCCCTTTTTACCTTCTGTGGAGTTTGATCTGAGTCTAGTGAAAGAAAAGATGTACTTTTTTCCCAGAGGAAAAAAAAAAATAAGACTTCAAAATGTTTAATTTATATTAAAGTCTTTATATTTATATAACTATGTATTTAAAATAAGCATACATTCAAATGGCTTCCCTGGTGGCTCAGACGGTAAAGCGTCTGCCTGCAATGTGGGAGACCCGGGTTCGATCCCTGGGTCAGGAAGATTCCCTGGAGAAGGAAATGGCAACCCATTCCAGTACTGTTGCCTGGAAAATTCCATGGATGGAGGAGCCTGGTGGGCTACAGTCCATGGGGTCGGAAAGAGTCGGACACAACTGAGTGACTTCACTTTCTTTCTATACATTCAAATATATATAAACATATCTATATATAATAAATATATATTAGAAATATTTATAATTCTCCTCAATAATGTCTAGAACATGTCTCCGTAGTCCCGTAAGAACTGTTCTCAAGTTCAAGCCCAAGCCCCTTGGTTATGTTGGCCGGCATCTTTCACAGAAGACTCACTACCTGCCCCGCCCTGACTTCGCTGGGGACTGGTGCCTCCGTCTCCTGGGGGTTTTGCTCTTTAGGCCCTGTGACAGGGACGGGGTGCCAGCACAGTGACCAAGCGGATGACGGCCGGCCCTGCCTCCCCATCACCTGCCTCGCTTCCCGAGGAGCAGTGACAGCATCACAGGAATCACCCTCCAGTCAGCCTAGCTCATTATCCTTATCTGCGGGCAGAGCCATCAGAAATACACTCATACAAAATCCAATTAGGAAATCAGAGCCTGACTTCCACTGCTTATCTCACTGCACTAATTTATAAAATGAACTGGTCAATTCTTCTTCTTTGGGCATTACGTTAAAATCCTCTGCAGGTGCCAAACAACTCCATGAGAAAGCCAGGATGAAAAGCAGGAAAAATTGCCTCAGATGAGCCAAGACCTGCCCTAGCAAATTACTACTAGATAAGCCTGAGGTCAGGCTCTGAGCTTGGAAAAGGATGTGGGTTACACAGGTCTTATTTACTTGTTGTTGTTGTTCAGTTGCTAAGTTGTGTCCGACTTTTGCAACCCCACAGACTGTAGCACATCAGGCTCCTCTGTCCATTATCTCTGGAGTCTGCTTAAACTCACATCCATTGAGTTGGCAATGCCATCCAACCATCTCATCCTCTGCTGTCCCCATCTCCTTTGGCCCTCAATCTTTCCCAGCATCAGAGTCTTTTCCAGCGAGTCAGCTCTTTGCATCAGGTGGCCAAAGTACTGGAGTTTCAGCTTCAGTATTAGTCCTTCCAGTGGATACTCAGGGTTGATTTTCTTTAGGATTGACTGGTTGGATCTCCTGCAGTCCAAGGGACTCTGAGAACATGACTACGCTTCACCACTGATTTTTAGTAACAGCGTGGGCACTAAGGGACAGCTAGCAGACTTGGAAAGAGACTGCACGTGGTCCCAGAGCCAGCTCTGCCCCTAAGGAGGCACTACGGAAGCAGCTTACTCCTACCCTACCACCCCCAGTTTCCTGAGCTGTGAAATGATGTGCTGTAAAGCAGTGGTTCTCAGACTCCAGGGGCATCTGGAACACTAAAGAAAAAAAAAACAAAAACGCAGACTCGCTGATCAGTCCTAACCAAGTCTGACTCAGAAGGTCTGTGGGGAAACCCAGCCCCAACGGCCCGGGGAACACAGCTCTAAACGAGGGTTCTTCCAGCTGACGTTCTCCCTGACCTCCGATCCCAAGATCTCTCCTAGCTCTAAACACCTACAGAAGGCTCAAAAACAAGGAAAACTTGATGCTGCAGAAACCTAAAAATGATCACTCTTAGCTGTACTCAGTTAAATCACATCAGAAATCTCTGGAGCTCAAGGTGCCTCAAAGTTTCATGAAGAGGAGGAGTTCCCTGTGCTATACAGTAGACTCGGCACCTTAAAAGCAGGCTGGGACCACAAGCCCTGAAAACCGCGCCTCGTGAGCTCCCACCTCAGCTCCACAGTGCAGTGTTCCTTAAAACGTGGGCTGAGCAGCTAAAAACCACGATCTGAACGAAGGGGAACAGCCACAGAAGCAACTCAGAGCACCACCGCCTTGACAGCCCTGGAGTCTTAAGTAGGACACACTCTGTTAACTGGGTTTTTAGGCCAGAAAAGCCTCATGCCTGTCAGCTAGTGACTTTTACTAATGATACTTTCAAGACTTCTAAAATAAGGGGGAAAAAAAAGATGAAGGGAAATAAGAATCCTGGGACTCCCCATTTAGCGAGGACCTGGATCAAAATAAAGTGGCCGGGGCTTGCCTCTCTCAGGCAGGAAGCAAAACAAAAGAAAAGCTTCCTTGTAAAGCGCACACAGAGACCTGAGCTTCAAGGTCCTACAAAACCTTCTGTTTGGTATTACAGGCCACAGAAAAGAAACAGGAATTATTGCCAATGTGATATATAAACAGATACCTACATCCCCACAGCCAAACCCGAAGTTCCCACTGGAGTGTGGTAAAAGGTCTCTTTCCACTGCCCCCAGCCCTGTTTGGGGGCACATAACAGACATTGGGCAAACTCTGAATAATAAGCAAAGTCCACATCCACCAAAGTCTGTTTATAGCACTCCTGGTGGGACACAAGTCTGCACTCTAAGCAATGTAGTCCCAGGTGATTGGAGGTTTTATCTAATATACCTGCTATTAGAGTATGTACACTTCTCTACAAAACAGAGTTATAGATATAGCAAACAAACTTATGGTTACCAGCGTGGAAGGGGGGATAAGCTGAAAGACTGGGATTGACTTATACATATCACGGTACATAAAGCAGATAACTAATAAGGACGTACTGAATAGCACAAGGAACTCTACTCAATACATCTGTAATGGCCTACATGGGAAAAGAATCTAAAAAAGAGTTGATATGGGTAATATATAACTGATTCACTTGGCTGTACACCTGAAATTAACACAGCATTGTCAATCAACTGTATTACAACAGCAATTTTTTTAAAGAAGTATGTGGACCTGATTCTGGGATTACTGAGATGGGTGTTCCTATGCGCTTTTACTAGGGAAAGCTTTCTTAAAAAAAACATGACATTGCTTCTCTTTGCAGCTGTGTCCCAACAGGAAGGAGTGAACCAGCTCTGAGCCCCCATCTCCAAGCTGCCATTCTGGACTCCAATCCCGCCCTGCTGCTAGCCAGCTGTGTTCTCTCGGACAGGACTTCTTGCTACTGAGACTCGGGTCCCCTAGCTTATAAAAATCCCCATGCCTCCCAGGACTTGTTGCCAAATTTAAGTGAAATAGGGCACAAGAAAGTCTCTGTAAACTCTGAGCTGTCCCATGCCCTGTATAACTGCGCTTGTCCATTCCACAAATAGTTACTGATGGACCCAGCTTCTTCCAAGCAATCGTTGGTTGTGCCTACAGTTCAGAAAGTTGTGAACTCGGGTTTCATTCCTCAGTGCTCTCACTCAAGCTGGTAATGAGCCTGTTAAAAGTTTGAAGCCCTTTTTTAGTCTTAAGGGCACTAATTAGCAGGGATGCCATTTTCTCTGTTAAGACATGTTATCTAATGTTTCATACTGGAAGCAAACACAGCCAAAGACAACTTCAGGGGCCTGAGCCCTACACTCTCCCCTGCCTTCAGGAGGCCCCCAATTCTGGAGGGGCTGCCTTGCAGACAATCAACACCCAATCTGCAATGATTGTAGTGCCTTCACACATGCCCCTGAAGCCCAGGGGGAAGAGCCAAGCCAGGCTGGGGCAGAAGGAGTCGCCTGGGAGTAGAAGGTCTGCTAGTGTCCCTTCAACATCCCCAGGGTGTCCCTCCATGGCGTGTTAAGTTGTCTCCAGGCCACAGCTGAGTATGTCCCCTGCTGGAGAGAGCGCTCGGGGCTCAGAGTCCCTCACTCCCTGGAGCCCCCCTCACGGGTTCCTAAGGTCACAGGAGAAGTGGCTGCAAAACCAAGAAGAAAACCCTGGGTCATGGGAGTTCAGCTCCTGAACTCAGTGGCTTCAGGGAATTTAAAAAACTACCTACTTCCTCTTCGGGGGGGGGGGGGGGGGGAGGTAAGGATCTGCTTTAATCAATCTAAACCACAAGTCACAGACGGAAAAGTACCTGAAATCTCCATATCAGGAAGCAAACTCTTGTCTGAATTTAGATAAAGAGACCCCTTCACCCGCATGGGTACATTTCCATTGGTTTCTCAAGGTTCTATCTCAGAGGCGAGGCATGCATAGCGTCTGTTGGTATCAGGGCGCTGGTTTTACTGGACGTGCATTTTGCACAAAACACAATTCCCCAATAGGAAAAAATAAAAAATAAAATCTCCAATTCATCAACCACAGCTCAAGCAAGGGGAGACTGACAGATGGTGGCAGCCTTGAGGGGAATTTCTGGGGGGGGACTCCTCCCCACCCTAAGAAGCTTCTCAAAGCACTCCTTCCCCAAAAACCACACTCCCTCAAGAGGATGGTAACAATTAGAAAATCCCTCCCTCTCCTTCCGCCCCTTAGGGGAGGGTCCAGAATACCTGTGCACGTGGCCAATGCCCCCCAACACCCCTGGGCACCTGGTTCCTGCTGGCACTGTCCTCAAGCCCATGCAGAGACCCTCCCCTCGAGCAGCCAGGGTTGAGGGTAAACACAGCACTCCCTGAAGAACACAGAACACACAACTGCCCTGGCCTGTCTTGGGCAAGGGATCTGGGGCCAAGGCCACAAGCTGCTGGGGCTGTGGGCTGTAGGTCTGGCTGAGGCTCCAGAAGGCTGACCCCTGCCCTGAGTTCTGGCCCAGCTCCTATGCACCCCCCACGAGGGGCATAGAAACCCCTAGGGAAGGCTGCTGAGGGTATCCAGACACTGGCGGAAAGACAGTCAGCTGAGGTGGTTCAGGGGCCATAAGAGGAGCCCTTGCCTCTGAAAACAAGACTTCATGCCCATCTGGGAACTGGCAGACCCACATCCAGCCAGCAGTCTCTACTGTGTGGGGAAGCCGAGCGCCTCTCTGAGAATCCCCTCCGACTTCTTGGTGGAGGCTGGGGCTCTCCCCACAGATTGCACACACGCCTCAGGCCAGGCCCTGGCTCCTCACAACCCTGCTGGACGGGTACTGGTGTACGCCCATTTCTCAGAAGGGGAGACTGAGGCTGGGGGGGAAGGTGAGTTTTTACCTGAGACCACCAGACACGTGAACCCTTTCGCTATTCCTGCCACACCTGTACACTGTAGGATTAATGACTACTGGTGGCTAACGACAAACAAACGTCTGCAAACCCTTCATCTTCCCGGGGGTGAAAAGGCAGCAGGAGGGAAAGCATTTCATTTTGCCCGGTGGACCTGAGCTGAGGCGCAGAACTGGAACATTCAGTTCAAGTGTGCTCTGGGTCAGGGAGCCAAGGCTCAATGCTGAGTCACCGCCTGGCTGAGGCAGGGCAGCGAGAGTGAGGCACTCAGTTCTGAGTCACCACAGACTGGAGACTCCTCAGGCCCAGCCTGGGGCCTCTACTGGGAGCGAACCCAGGTCCAGCCCAGCAGCAGAGCAGGGTCCTACTCTGACCCTCGGGCTCCGTGGGATAATCTGTAACATTCAAAAAGGCCATGTGGCTGCTTTCCCTGCTACACACATGTTCTTTCCTATCTTCCTGCCGTTTCCACTTCTGGGCCGCGGCTTATGAAAAGAAAGAACTGAGTCCGCGCGCACACATACACACTATACACAATGTTATGTAGGCAGTGAACACTCTACAATCCTGGGCTCTTCAGAACTGACAGTGAGTAAGAGGCTTCGGCACTCTGCAGCGTCTGACCTTACTGCCAGCCTCACAAACGGAAAAACTGGAGACAGACTCCTCGCACAGCGCTGGCTTAGTGGCGTCTGGCTGCTGTCAGCAACCAGCCTCCCTGGCAGGCCAGCTCTAAGATGCTGTGTCACTGGCGGGGATGAAAAAAGACCGCCTCCAGACCCGTAAGGATGAACTTAGGGAATCAATGCTGAAGTCCCCTGTGGAGAAAAGGCCATTCAGAAATTCAATAAAAAGGAACCAGCAACTGGGAGACATTTGGGGACGAGGCTGATGCGGCTTAGGAACCGACAGAAGGCTTCCTGCAACACGCACGTCAGTAAGGGACGCTTTTCTTCAACAGCCTGTCCACTCCGGAGCCCAGGCCCACGTTTTCCTCTTCTCCGCACAGAATTGTACATACTGAGCCCATGGACCCTGCCAGGCCCTGAAGAGGCAGAGAGATGAAAGAGACACAGAGTCTGCCTCTGGGACACTCAGCCCACAGGGACGTGACCTTGAGGCAAAGCAGGAACGTGCGGCCTTTTGGAGGAAAGTTTCAAATTGATGTATGTGGTGTCCAGAACCGGGACGGGCTGCTTCCAACCCGAGGGATGGGGGAAAGCTTTGTGGAAAATGGCCCTGAAGGAGGCAGAACTGTCCTCTGTGTGACATTTAACACCATGACTTGCAGAGAGCAGGCACTCAAAAAATTTCGGCAGAGATGAATGAGTGGAGACCGGGGCTCGTCGTCTCAGCTCAGACCCAGGCTCAGGAAAGGAGCCAGTGTGTCTCACGAGCTGTAGGAGATGGACTCAAGGCTGTTTAAAATCGGGGCTGTGCCCGGCAAGCTCAGAGTATAAAGGTCTAAGTATAAAAGAGCAGCCAGGCCCACTAGCAGCGAGTCTGTCACCTGGGGTGGGGGTAAAGCTCTGCTCACAACAGTCTGTTTTGTCACAGCTGACAGGCCTCAGGCCAGGCACCTCCCCTCTCTCCACGTCTATCTCCTTGTGTATAAGGTGAACCTGACAGCTTCCACCTTAGTGAGCGCCTTTGAGGGTTTAAAGAGATATGGTTTGTAAAAGCACCCACCTGTGTCTGGCACATGTCTACAAAGGTGTTGACAGACGGAAAAAATTGGTTCCTCCCTTCCTACAGAAATTCTCTCTGATTAAGCTTTTGCGAGCTGCCTGACTGGCTGAAAAGTTGCAGAGGCCCCCAAAGAAATCGTCCTAGAAGTATGTGAAGACTGAACAACACCAGCTATCTCATGCAGCCGCATGATGCCAAACAAGGGCTGGAGATCAACTTTCACATCTGCGAAAGGAGGGGACTTGGAGCCTCGCTTCAGAAGTCCAGCTTTTTGTCTGAGAGCTGAGGCACAAAAGGATGACGGGCATGTAGACTTGACTCACGAGCCATGGGGAGCCGGGAGGGCCTGGAGAACTCCACTGTCAGGCACAAGAGAGGTTTCCATGGAGTTCATCGGCACTAGAGGATCCTCAGAGGTTCCCAATAAGCAAAGCCTTCACCTACTGCTCCCAGTTTCTCTATATAAGTCGTCTTAAACATGTTAAGAGCAACATTAACACAGCAAAACTATGAAGGAGAAAGAGTAAGCTTGGATTTATGCATGGCTTCCTAATTTTTATGAAAAATGCCAGATCGTTTTTAAATGTCAATAGGAAGGAACCAAAGTGTAGAGTGATTTATATAAGGCAACTGTGTGTCATTCCTGAAACAAAGACAATGCTAATCAAGCCTCAAGGGTGGTATGAAGCTTTCTGACTCACAGGCAGCCCCAACAGCATCAAACGACTAAGCCTTCCCTGCCCTGGCTATCGTCAACTGCGGCCACAGTTCCTGCGCGCTGTCTCTACCCCTTGTAAAAGGCAAATATACGTCGCGAAACAGGGGACAAGTTATTGGTCAGGTCTTGCATAGGCCAAACAGAGACTGTTCTTTAGAGGGGAAAACGAAGGTCCTGGATGAGCTGGGCTCCAAAGGCATTTGTTTGGCCATGTTCTTTATCAAACCCTCAGCAAATTGCTATTCATCTCTGATACAGACATTTGCTCCAGAGTCACTGCAACTGGCTGGAAATACAAAGGAAAGAATGGCCGCTCCTTTCCTGTGTTCTGATTCTAAGAGGCACAAGAGCTTGCAATCGATCTGCAAACCACAAGATGATCTCATCTCTCGGAATATTCAGGAAGCTCTCCTGAACGTGAAGGGGAACAAATGGGTCTCTGCTTCAACTGAAACACAAACCAGCTCCGAGTTCCTCTTCAAGGATACTCCTACCTGTCTCCTATAGGGCCCAAGGATAATATGTCAAATGACTGTGGTGAGATTCGCCTGGCAGGGCAAGCCTCTGGCCTGCTTCTCCTGGGGTTCACAAGGGTCTTGGGATCACCTCCCCACACCCAGCACTGGCACCCCGCCAGGCTCCATCCCTCCCCCTGCCACCCCCATCTTCACCCCTAGAAACCAGGCACTTGCTGAGTTTCACCGGGAAGGAAGGGAGGCTTGGGCAATGGCTCTGCAGGTTTAGATGTGAAGCAGGCTCCCTTGAGGATGCCAAGGCTCACACAGGTGCACACAAACTCATAGCTCCCCCACGCCACCCCCTCTAGCCTGTGGGATCATTGTCCTTTGGTGACTCCCAAATGCCTGGGTTGCCAGAATCAAGAACCAACAGGGCAGCTTTTTTTGACATACAGATTTCTGGGTCCTACCCTGAGCAACCTGGATCCAACAAGAGAGTACATACAGCTGGCAACCTGTGTCCTCCTCAGGCTTCTGGAGACTGCCAGGCTCGGGAATCCGTGCCCAGGCGCCTCCAGGACCGGAAGAGCTAGAACCACCCTGCTCCTCTGCCCAGGGGGGTTTACAAGGGAGCGGCACAGCGCCACACTCCAAAGCATCTGGCCTCTCTCTATTTCACAAGGCGAGCCAGAGGAGCGGCCTGCATAGAAACTGTACATCTCGAAGAGGATGCCAAGCCCTCTGCCAGAGAAGGGGCCTGGACTGGTAGGAACTTGCCAGGAGACCAGTGGGCAGCTCACATGTGCAGAAAATCGATATCCAGGAAGACTGCAGGTGGGAAGGTTCAGATCCTCAGAGTGGAGCTGGATTAAGCCCAAAGCCTGTGCCTTTAGCTGTCCTGGCTCTGCAGTGAAGGGCAAGATACTTTTACTTGCTCCCTCTTTAAAAATGGGATGAAAGGTCACTCTAAACACCTCAGGGAAATGGGAGAGGATCAACTCTAAGATAACAGCATATAAGACTAAACCATACACAAAGTTCTAGTCTTCTTCTTTCCAAGAAATTCATTCCTTTACCCACATGATTAAACTGCAAACACCCCAGAAACTGTCTTCCCCTTAAGAGGGCTTTCTCTGTTTTTCACGTTCAGTGAATAGCTCTCTATTGACTGACAGCATCTTCTCTGGAAGGTAAGGATGCTCAGAGGGTCCTCTTAGCTCAGTTCCTCTAAAATCGCCCTTTGTTTTTTGCCAGAGCTCTTTTCTCAATCCACATTAAGAAACCAATTTCTGATATAAAGTGCTAGTGAAGGATATTCACTTCATGACAAATAGATGGAGAAACAATGGAAACAGTGAGAGACTTTATTTTGGGGGGCTCCAAAATCACTGCAGATGGTGACTGCAGCCATGAAATTAAAAGACACTTGCTCCTTGGAAGAAAAGTTATGACCAACCTAGACAGCATATTAAAAAGCAGAGACATTACTTTGCCACATTACTTTGCCAACAAAGGTCCAACTAGTCAAAGCTATGGTTTTTCTAATAGTCATGTACGGATGTGAGAGTTGAACTATAAGGAAAGCTGAGCGCAGAAGAATGGATGCTTTTGAACTGTGGTGTTGGAGAAGATTCTTGAGAGTCCCTTGGACTGCAAGGAGACCCAACCAGTCCATCCTAAATGAAATCAGTCCTGGGTGTTCATTGGAAGGGCTGCTGGTGAAGCTGAAACTCCAATACTTTGGCCACCTGATGTGAAGAACTGACTCACTGGAAAAGATCCTGATGCTGGGAAAGATTGAAAGTGGGAGGAGAAGGGGATGACAGAGGATGAGATGGTTGGATGGCGTCACCAACTCGATGGACATGAGTTTGAGTAAGCTCCGGGAGTTGGTGATGGACAGAGAAGCCTGGTGTGCTGCAGTCCATGGGATTGCAAAGAGTTGGACATGACTGAGCAACTGAACTGACTGAAGGATTTTCCATTGTATTTATTCTGGAGTGGGGTGTCATTCACATCAGTTAAAGTGAATTAGTCACATAGTTGTTCTGTGTACATCAAAGCAGAAGCCCACAGAGCTAACGAAGTGAATGTTAGCTTTCTCCTTACGTTCTAGTGCCATGTTGAGAAATCTCAAGTAATTAACTTGGTAAGCAGCTCTTTTCTTGAGTTGATCACATCCAGCCATCACCATCCAAGTACTCACAAAAGTCAGGAGGGTAGAACAACAATCAAGTACTCCAGCCTGCACACTTCACACTTAAATTTTATAGAAATTTAAGACTCTTCTACCTTCTTCTGAACAATAAACTGCCTCTTATTAGGACTTTCGGGTGTACGTCTCTCTTTGCTACTGGTACTGGCTGAATGGACTTTGGAAACACATGTGAACTCTCTGGGTTTCTTTCTTAGAAAAATAGAGGCTGAGCTAAAAGATCTTTAACCATCTTTCAACTTTAAAATTGTTAAATTTTCAAATCGACTTTTACAGCATCAAACTTCTGATTTACTAGCTCTTATGTTCTACTTGTTGAGAAAAATGATAGTAACTTAACCTGTTTTTGTTTTTCCCCCTTGAAAAAGTTTGTAAAACCACAACCTAACCTGTCCACCATACGTAAGATCTCAACCTGCTGGGTGAGTTTCACGTTGAAAACTAAGTGCCAGCAATGTGGCATGTACACTGAACTCATGGTGGATATGTTCATACTTGATCTACACTCACCACCAATGACGCCAGTGGATTCTGACTCTTCCTGTCTCTATAGGAAGGAAGCCTCAAAATGACAGGATTTTTTTTTTGGCCTCAGTAAAGTTCTACATCCTTGCAGACTGCAGGAACAGAATTGGTTTGAAACGAGCTTTAGTTTCACTCAATAATGGCCTGAACAGACAAGCGAAAGGAATACATGGTTACGTCCATCCCAGCTAATTATGTCCATCCCAGCTAATTACGTCCATCCCAGCTAATTACAGCCTCTTGAAATAATTTTCAGGAATAAATATACAATTAATTTCTTATAAGTGTAAGCTGCTGATTATACAATATCTCACTGTTGGGCACCAGAGTTTTATAAATATTTTAAAGGAAAAAGCTGCATTAAAATGAAGATGGTTAACACAGATTTTCTTCTTCTAAAACAATGGTTTATAAAACATTTTTAATTCTGTGAATTTTTAAATCTTCAAAATAACTTACCAGCTCTTTATGACTTCTTTTTGCCCAGACAATGTAACACCACTACAAGTCTATTTCTTTTTGCCAAGCTTTACATTTTTAAAAAGCTCAGTTATAGAAAATTACAAGAGCAGTACAATTAGTTATAATTTTTTAAATTAACAGACTCATTCCAAGTTTATATTTTCAAATTTTCATGGTTCTAAGGATTAAGTAGTATATACCCCTGCGTATATGTAAATGAGGCATACTTCTAATACAAAAGCATTACTACTAAGTTATTTGTGTATTGGGGATAAGAAACAAATCCTAAATATTTTAGTAGCATAACAAGGAAGGGAATGTATTGATATTAAAAAAAAAAAAATCTCTTTCTGACCAGGGTGAGGCAGTATCTAAGGTGATAGCCAACTAGGAGACAGTTTCACATCTTCAGTTTAGAAATTGCCTGGAAGATTGCCTCTTGTTTTTAACAAGTCATATTAGAATATATTCGTAGTGAACACAGCTTTCAAACAATTATACAGTTTTAATTTCAAATACAGAAAGGGGGTTAAAAAGGAAAGGAAAGGAATGCATTTACATCAGTCTCCTGAGTCACTCTGTGCCTGAGATGGGAGAGTGAAGTCAAGATACCCTCAACCAAGTTCAGGAACTTGAGGATGTAAAATTCCTAAGAGACCCTAAAGGACCCCCTCGGAAGCTTGCCAATGGTCCCCTGGCGTCTGCCAAAGCACGGTCAGCAGAGTGAAACCAGGATCTGAGCCCTGGAAGCCGAGTGGAGACCGTGGCCGGGCCTGGCCCGGGCCTTGGTGCTGAGTAGGCCGGCCACCCGTCGTCTCCTGGCCCAGGGTCCCTCGAATGGGGCCGGTGGACGGCGCCTGGTGCCACCGCACGGGTCCCACTTCCCGCCCGACCCCCGAAAACCAAACACGGCCCAGGGAGGACGGTCCTCTTGGGAACCTCCCCAAACTGGCCCAGACGCCGGCCGAGGGCGGGCCTGGAGAGGGGGCTCGTAGGGGGCGCAGCAGGCCGACCCCCCTGGGAGCTGGCGTCCTCCTGGGGATCCGTGCCTCCCAGGCGGCCTTCACTGACCTCAGAGGCACCGGCTGCGGCCTGCAGGCACCTGGCGCCTCGCGTCCCCGCAGCCAGGCCCAGTCCAGCCGCCCCCGCCCGGCCCTGTCCCCGGACTGGCCGTCGATGGGGGTGGGGGGGGGCAGCCGCTGGCCAGGGTGAGGCGCGGGCCCTGCTCACCTTGGGGCCCTCGGGGGGCACGCGCGGGTCGTTCCACGTCGTGGTGCGGTTGTTGTGGTCCACGAAGAAGGGCCAGCCGGTCTGCGGGTCGATCTTGATCTCCCAGCCAGGGGGCAGGGGGTCGCGGTCGCCGGCGCCGTTGCCGGACGCCATCTGCACCATGGGCGAGTGGGTGGCTGCGCTCATACTGGGTCGGGGTCGGCCCGGAGGGGCGGCCGCCGGGGTGCTGGGTTGCAGGGTGCCGGGTCGCGGGGTGCCGGGTCGGGGGGTCGCGGGGTGCCGGACCTCCAGGTGCAGGGTCGCTCGCTGGCCGCGGCCGGAGCGGAGTCTTAAGCGACGCCGACGTGTCCGGGAAGCCGGCGCCCGGCACCTTTATGAATTAAAGGAGGGGGTGACGTGGCCGGAGAGGGCTGGAAGTGTCTGGAAATAGCCTCCTCGCTGCCAAAGGGGAAGGAGGAGATAAAGGGAGGTAGCAACTGGCCGGCTAGAAACTTCTGGTCCCATCCAGAGAAGTTGGCGGCGGCGCGCGTTGGATGCGGAGCTCCGCCCTGAGTCATCGGCTATAATCGGGGCGGGGCGGGGCGTGGGGCGGGGGCGTGGGCGGGGCACCCGCCGGGCCGCCCCTCCTCCACCCCGCCACCGCCTCCCCGCATTCGCGGCTCCCCGGGGCGGGGGCTCCCCGGGGCTGGTGTTCCCCGGCCGAGTCGTCCCTGAGCTGGGCGGGGGGCTTGCATCCGCGGGATCCCTGTGCCGCCGGGCAGCAGGTCGAGCGAACCCCCGGGGACGTCTTCTGTGTGCCCTGGGCCAGTTTCGGTTTTCAGACTCGCTCGGTCTTCGAGCCGCGTGGGTGTTCCCGGGACTGGCTCCGTATAAAAACAAAGTCATCGTTAGCCTTTAAAATCGCTGGGGATTAAACTAGAGTCTCTCCCACCTCGCCTTTGCACCCCCAGATTACTGATACTCCGGGACATTGGTGACCCTCAGTTAATCACTTTTTTCCATGGGCCTAAGGCCCGTCCGGAAGGAGCTCTGGAATGTTGATCCAACACCAGAAGCAAGCCAGGGAGAAAAATGGAAGTACAAATGGAAATTCACCTGCCTTTCTTTCGAATCCTAAAGAAAGATTGCATCAGCGCATGCATGTTCCTGAAGCACATGTCTTAAATGTAGACTCTGTCGTTGCAGTGAAGAACTTTAAAGAAAAGACATTCTTTGGGGTTTGGGTCTTGCTGATGTTGGAAGTTGGTTCTTGCTATCCTAATCTGACCTTCATTTGGAAAGTAGTGTAAGTCATGCGTTCTCAGTCACCTCTGTCTCTTAGCGACCCTGTGGAGCCCGCCAGGCTCCTCTGTCCATGGGATTTCTCAGGGAAGAATACAGGAGTGGGTTGCCATTTCCTTCTCCAGGGGATCTTCCCAACCTAGGAATCAAACCCATGTCTCTTGCATCGCAGGCAGATTCTTTACCCTTTGAGCCACCTGGGAAGCCCTTTGGAAAGTAAGGAAGAATTCAAATTATGAAAAAATTTTGCGTGGTTAATGAAATGGTGGTCGCACGTGTAACCTCTGCCAAGCACCTCAATTTCTCTGGGAGAGAGAGTATGCCACCAGAGGTGGGATGTTGGGAGGTCCCATTTTAGATTTTTAAGCCTGCAGTCTCATTCCTTTCCCCAGAAACATTTTTGAGAAGGTGCCTTGGGCTAGAGTAACATTGGGCCCAATTTTCCAACTCACATGCAGAGGACATTCTGGTACCCTCAGAAGCAACAAGTTTTGTCTCTTCCCACACTCAAATTACTCCTTTTGGAGCAAATGCTGAAGAGACCTGCCAGTCATTTGCAGTGGAACAGGGGTCTCACATAGTCTACTCATCAGTTTTAAAGTACAAAAACTCAACTTTGTGAAAACAGAGATGATTAAGCCCTGGTACTGACCCAGGTCAGGCTTTCCAGGTGGCACAGAGGTAAAGAATCCACCTGCCAATGCAGGAGACGCAAGTTTGATCCCTGGGTCAAGAAGTTCCCCCTGGGAGAAGAAAATGACAACCCACTCCAGTATTCTTTCCTGGAAAATCCCATGGACAGAGGAGCCTGGCAGGCTGCAGTCCATGGGGTCACAAAAGAGTCCGACATGACTTAGTGACTAAACAACGACTGACTCAAGTCACCACCAAATACACAAGAGACTGAGGCATAACCCCACGTGCCAGTGTACCAATTTACCATAAGAAGTATTATTATTGAAAGAGCTGGGCCCTCAAGTGCACTAGTCAGTGGGCCTCTTTTTAATTTTTATTTTTTGGTCTTACCGGGTGGCATGTGGGATCTTAATTCACTGACCAGAGCTTGAACCTGTGTCCCCCGTATTGGAAGTACAGAGTCTTAACCACTGGAGTGCCAGGGAAATCCCAGTGGCTCTCATGTTTTTCCTTATTTTTGAAGCCTTGAGCAGAAGGCTGGGCCCAGAGTCCATATTCAATAAATATGGATGTTTATTGAAGGTTGATTTCAAAGTGAATGTTTATTTGTATTTTCTTCCTTTGCTCAATTTCACTACAACTACATTTAAAGACAGAACATTCTTTGCTAGCATTAACGTTTGTTTGCTTTTTTGTTAGATTTGCTAGAGAAGCAGGGAGGAAACAGGTTCCTCTGGGATTAACATACCGGCTTCTGAGAGTTATAGCCCATCAGGGGTTTCAAATGGGTTTGTCTACAATGGAGTCATAAATCTTGGAGAACTGTCTAAAAGAAGCTCCTTTAAGCCAAGCTGAATAATGAGGCACATGTCTACTCTTGATGGCTTTTTCTTCTAGATCTTATGACACTCATTGCCCAGGGGCTATAGACTGAATGTTTGTGTCCCCCAAAGTTCATATATTGAAACGTATTCCCCAATGTGATGCTGTTTGGGGGTGGGTCCTTTCGGAGATGCTTAGGTCATGAGGATGGAGCCATTATGAATGGGTTTAATGCCCTTATAAAAAAAAAACAAACCCCGAGAGCTCTCTCCCTGCTTGCTTCCACCATGTGAAGGCACAGTGAGGAGATGGCCATCCCCTGGCACCTACCAGACACTGAATCAGCTGGTGCCTTGATCTTGGAATTCCCAGCCTCCAGAATTGTGAGAAATACATTTCTATTGTTTATAAGACCCCCAGTCTGAGTGAGTCTGGTATAGCAGCCCAAATGGACCAAGACACCAGGCCTTCTGCCATTCATTTGCCTAGATCAGAAGCTGAAACATGACCCTGGATTTCCGTTTTTCTCTTTCCATCCAATCTTCATCAAGTCTGTAGATGGCTTCACCTCGGTACTCCTTGTTTTTGGGTGTCCTCTCTTTCTTCAGTGCCACCAGCCTAGTCCAGGTCATCCTTGTCTCTCATGTGGACCATGGAAACAGCCTCTTAGGTTGTTCATGTCCAATCCATTGCCCAAATGGTGGCCAGCGTGACCATTTTCAAGCACAAATGGGCCATGTCCTTGCTCTGGTTAGAATGCTTGAATGGCTCCCCATTTCCCTCTTTATCTCCAAACCCAACACTCGTTGGCCTGGTGTGTAAAAGACCCTTATTCCCCTCTCTCTGATGCCCACTCCTTGCTGGCTCTGCTGGACTACATCATGAGCACACTGCCTCCTCAACCTTCTTTGCCACTGCTGACAGCTCCCACACCCTTTGCCTGGCTGACTCCTCTCCATCTCCAGGTATCACCTTTGGTATCACTTTCCTTCACCTTCCTAGTCTGGGTCATGTGTCCTTTCTAGATGCTCCCATACAAATCCTGGGGCACCCTATCAAGTGCGCTGCATTGCAATTGCTTGCCTGATGATCTGATTTGCTATGCACTGAGTTTCTTGAGCCTAGGCGCAGCATCTTGATTGACACTGAGTCCCCAGCCTCTAGCACAGTGCCTGGCAATTAACAGTTGTAAAAACAATGATTGTAATGGTGGCCAAGTGGCAAGCATTTATTGAATGGTAGGTGCTGTGGTATGAGCTTTATGTGGATAATCTCATTTAATCTTTGTGATAGTGACTGTGATCCCCTTGGAGGAATGAAGGATCTAGATGTTGAGAACACTGTAGGAAACCAATCACCAGCATCCTTTGCAGACTGGCTCAGCTGATGAAAACTGCCTTCCCCAAGGTCACATCTCCTTCTAAGGGCAGCCTGGATCCAGTGACTGTTTGACGGAGGGGCGTCAGGACCCTGTCCTTTGGGTTCAACTGGAGGCATTGCTAACGTGCTCTCCCAGCTCCAGAGCACCCCCTGGGGTGGGCTGCTACTTGCTTGGGACTGAATCCCAGCTCAGCTTCTCCCTCTGCCCAGTCCAGCTTCCTGCTCACTTTTACTGGTGTTACTCTTAGGAGGATCACTTCATAAAATCCTGCTGGCTAATTTCTGTCTTGTCATCTGCTTCTCTAGGAACTAACCCTGAAACTATCCTCCCAGTAACCTAATGGATACGTATTACCAAGATTCCCCTCAATTAAGGTTTAAAGACACTAGGTAACTTGCTCAGTGTCCCAAAACGCATGACTTGGAGAGGTGGGATTTGAACTCAGTCAGTTGACTCTAGAGCCTATGCTTCTAACCAGGCACTGATAAATACAGTCAGTGAATCGATGGCTTATTTTCCACTAGTCACCAAGGTAAAAAAAATTAGTTCCTATCCTTCCCTAGTAGCTCAGATGGTAAAAAAATTTGCCTGCAATGCGGGAGACCTAGGTCCCATTCCTCGGCTGGGAAGATCCCCTGGAGAAGGGAATAGCAGCCCTCTCCAGTATCCTTGCCTGGAGAATCCCTATGGACAGAGGAGCCTGGCGGGCTACAGTCCATGGGGTCGCAAAGAGTCGGACACACCCGAGTGACTAACAACACACATCCAGAAACAGAGCTTTGTGCATATAATCTTCTCAATGCCAAGGAAGCCAGGGCAGCAGCGGACGGCTGTGGATGATCACAGCCTGTCCTGTCAACGGTGTGGACGGGCTTGGCTGACTCATAGTGCAGGTCACCGAGAAGGGACTCACGCCCAGCTCTAATGGTGAGTTCTAAATGAAAATGTCACCTGAAAGATCTCCGTGTCTCGATGATCTAATCCATTTCTAATGGAACACAAGAGCTGGCATAGAACAGCCAGTTCTCCCCGATCTGTGAAAAATGCTGATTATCCCAAGTTGTTTTTGTTTGCTTTGGGATGTGTTCAGAGATCAACACATGCAGCCATGCACAGCTTCACCAGCCAGGGCCTCCCAAGGGGACCCTTCCACTATGGGCAGCCTAGACTAGGGGAGGCCAGGGCCATTAGGATGGAAGCTCTGGCCTCTTGGAATGTCCTGATGGTCAAGTTCATTGGGAGGGAGTCACAAGCAGGAGGTGGTAGAGGGGAGAGAGGAATAGATACCTGGTCTGGTTCTGCTGTAGAGACCTCGAGAATAAGCTCTAGCTGTATGCCCTGCAGAGGGGGAGGGGAAATCAATATGGTTTAGCTCAAAGTTTCAGATTGCAGCACAAAGTTTGCATCTGTTTGTTATTAAAAGTTAAAGTCCGTGCCTGCTCCAGCCCAGCCGCCCTGTGCTCTCTGACCTCCTGAGGCAGGTACATCCTGTTCCAGGCAGCTGGGCCTTTAATCATAAACTATTCTGTTTTGCTATTTAACTGTCTATGTTCTTCCCTGAAAGGATGGCAGGAGCCTTGGAAATGGGGACTCTAGTGTTAAAATCTAATTTTTTTAAGTATCAGGCACTGACGCTAAGCACCCCAGGACCTGATCTTATTTATTTCACTCAGCGATTCTAGGAGGCATTAAGCCCATTGCACAGAGGAGGACACAGGTTTAGAGATGGTGAGTAACTTGCCCAGATTTACATGGTTGATTGGCAGGTAGAATAAGGATTTGAAATGAAATCTGTCTGATTCCACAGCTGTGCTTCTCCACTCTCAGTGAGAACCAGTTGAGCAGCTGTACTGGGTTGGATAGGTGGTAGTTGGTGGTTTAGTCTCTAAATTGTGTCCAACTCTTGCAACCCCACGAACTACAGCCTGCCAGGCTCCACTGTTCATCGGATTTCCCCTGCAAGAATACTGGAGTGGGTTTCCATTTCCTTCTCCAGGGGATCTTCCAGACCCAGTGATCAAACCTGTGTCTCCTGTACTGCAGGCAGCTTCTTTACCAACTAAGCCACCAGGGAAGCCCAGCTTGGATAGTGTTCCTCCCAAATTCATATCTAGCCAGAACCTTGGAACGTGACCTTACTTTGCAGATGTATTCAAGCTAAGATGAGGTCAGAGGATTAAGGCAACCCTTAATCCAATGACAAGTGTCCTTATAAAAGGAGAAAAATGTGGATACACAGATGCAAACACACAGGGAAATCACCATGCGATGCAGTGATGGGAGTGATACCCCTACAAGCCAAGGATTGCCAGCAAACACCAGAAGCTGGGAGAGGTAAGGAAGGATCCTGTCCTGAGATAGTAAATTTCTGTTGTTTTAAGCGATCCAGTTTGTAGTACTTTGTTAAGGCAGCCCTCAGTTCACTTCAGTTCAGTCACTCAGTCATGTCCGACTCTTTGCGACCCCATGGACTGCAGCACGCCCTAGGAACCTGATATAGTAGCTATACTCTCAATCTCTATTACCTGTCCCAAACGTTGCTTCTGTAACCCATAACAAGAACCACCCTCTGGAGCGTAATTGACAGATTGTTTCACTTGTCCCTCATTAAGAACAGCTATGTAGGGAGGAAGACTTTCTTAATTCCTTGTCGTCCCAAATGAGCTCTATTCTTGTCTGAGGAATTAGTTCCTTTGTTGTTGTACAGTTGCTAAGTTGTGTCCAACTCTTTGCGACCACACCAGGCCTCCCTCTCTGTCCTCACTATCTCCCAGAATTTGCTCAAACTCATTGAGCAAACCGTCTACTGAGTCGGTGATGCTATCCAACCATCTCATCCTCTGTCACCCCCTTTTCCTCCTGCCCTCAATCTTTCCCAGCACCAGGGTCTTTCCCAGTGAGTTGGCTCTTTGCATCAGGTGGCCAAAGTATTGGAGCTTCAGCTTCAGCATCAGTCCTTCCAATGAGTATTCAGAGTTGATTTCCTTTAGGAATGACTGGTTTGATCTCCCTTGCAAAATACTAAACTCTCAATTCATTTGAAGTGAAACACTTGAATGTGTTTTGAGTTTCTGTATGTTGTTTTTATTATTATTATTTATTTGGCTGTGCCCAATCTTCGCTGAAAAAGTTGGCTTAAAACTCAACATTCAGAAAACTAAGATCATGGCATCTTATCCCATCACTTTGTGGCAAATAGATGGGGAAACAATGGAAACAGTAACAGACTTCATTTTGTGGGGGCTCCAAAATCACTGCAGATGGTGACTGCAGCCATGAAATTAAAAGATGCTTGCTCCTTGGAAGAAAAGTTATGACCAACCTAGACAGCATATTAAAAAGTAGAGACATTACTTTGCCAACAAAGGTCCTTCTAGTCAAGGCTATGGTTTTTCCAGTGGTCACGTATGGATGTGAGAGTTGGACTATAAAGAAAGCTGAGCACCAAAAAATTGATGCTTTTGAACTGTGGTATTGGAGAAGACTCTTGAGAGTCCCTTGGACTGCAAGGAGATCCAACCTGTCCATCCTAAAGGAAATCAGTCCTGAATATTCCTTGGAACGACTGCTGCTGACACTGAAACTCCAATACTTTGGCCACCTGATGGGAAGAACTGACTCATTTGAAAAGACCTTGATGCTGGGAGAGATTGAAGGCGGGAGGAGAAGGGGATGACAGAGAATGAGATGGTTGGATGACATAACTGACACAACGGACATGAATTTGAGTAAACTCCGGGAGCTGGTGATGGACAGGGAGGCCTGGCGTGCTGCACTCCATGGGGTCACAAAGAGTCAAACATGACTGAGTGACTGAACTGAACTTTAGCTGTGGCATGTGGGATCTAGTTCAGAAACAGAGCCTGGGATCCCTACAGTGGGAGTGTGAGTTTTTGCCACTGGACCATCAGGAAAGTCCCCTAAGTATGTTTTTAAATGAGGTTTTTTTTTTTTTTTTCCTTTCATCTATCAAATCTTAGGGTCAGGTTGCAGGGATGTTATTCTAACCATCAATGAACTGATAGTTTATCAAGCCAAAAACAGAATAGAAATGGAGGAAGGGGGTGAAAAATGCCTAGTTACCTCATCATTCATTCACTCCACCAAACATTTGAGGGCCAGTCTCTAGGATCATAATGATGGATGAAATGTGGATTCAGTCCCCTTTGTGGAGGTGAGAACCTCATGAACAGCTAAATCACATCACAAAGTAGTAAATGCTGTGGCAGAGAATAAAACGTTCTAAGAGCTGGAAAGACAGAGAAATCAACCCAGACTGGTAAATCTGAGATGGCTTCAGAAAGCATTGGACATTTATACCGGAAAAAAAATTATTTTTTAGTGGGTAATACATTTGCCTGCTTACACACCTCCAAGGCCACCCAAGGAAACTATTTTAATTTGCTAGGGTTGCTGTAAGAAAGTACTACAAACTGGGTGGTTTAGAACAATGGAAATGTACTGTCTCATAGATCTGCTAGTTAGAAGTCCAAGATCAAGGTGTCTGCTGGGTTGATAGCTCCTAAGAACTGCAAGGGAAAAAAATCTGTTCCCATACCTCTCTCTTGGCTTCTAACAATTTGCTGAGAATGACTTCAATCTCTGTCTTCATCATCAGTGTTTTCCGTGTGCCAGTCTGGGTCCAAATGTTCCCTTTGTATAAGGATACATGGCCTATTGGATTAGGGGCCCACACTGCTCCTGTGTGACTTCATCTTAGCTAATTACATCTGCAATGACCCCATTACCAAATAAGGTCTCATTTTGAGATACTGAGGATAAGGGCTTCTGCAAATAACTTTTGGGAGTCACAATTCAACCCATAACAGTATTAAGAAAAAAGGTAAATCTCATTATTTTTCTCAGATGTTCCCAAGTCTGCTGGGTCCCAGCTCCCAAATTCCCGCAACCAATATCCCCAGGGGTCCTCCATGCATTTCCCAGCACATATGTGCATTCTTCCCACACACAAATTCGAGCACATCACGTGCGCTGGCAGCCACCTTATTCTTTTCACTTAATACCCTGCGAAATTTTCCACATCAGTCCACACAGACCTTCCTTATTTTCTTAAGTGGCTGTACAATAGGCTATAATTTATTTCACTGGAACCCTGTTAATAGACTTGTAGAGAGCTATTACAAACAACAGCACAATGTCTGTTCTTGGGCCCACGTCATTTTGCATGAATATACAAGTACATCTATTAATACCTGGAGGTGGAAGTGCTTGGTCATTGGACCAATGCATTTTGAGATGTTTTACCAAATTGTTCTCCAAGGAGGTCAGAAAAGGTCAGCCTTGCCCCAACTGCGTTCACAGTGCCTGTTTCCCTGCAATCTTTCCAGACTGTGTACCTTACTTTCCGATCTTTGCCAACCTGATATATTCCCTTTGTACTTTAAATTTGCATTTATATTATTATGAGCAGAATCGAGCATCTTTTCATCTGTCTAAGAGATATTTGGTATTCTTTCTCTTTGAACAGCCTGTACCTATCCTCTGCCCATTTTTCTGCTGGAACTGAGGAGGAAGGAAAAGGATTTTTACAGATGCAGAAAGAGGGAATTTTAAAAGGGCCTGGATAATTGTGGGGCATAGGAAGATGAGGACCGGCCTTGAAAAATAGCTTGAGGACCTGCCACCTCTCCAGTTGCTTGAGATATCTGGGCCTTTCCTCCTCCTCCAGCCTGAGCGACAGCCTGCTCAGGTACCGAGGGGAAGTCTGGAAATTACATTCTAGGTCTAGAATTGCAGATTTGAGCTTGGACTGTGAATTGTCTGAGAAATCACTAGGCCCCTCCTCTGAGCCTGCTTTATCTCCAACGGGCTGATTAAAGTTGGTAGGGGGGAGGTGGGGGCATAAGAGGTTGGAGTTTGTGGCTTGAATTAGTAACTGATTTAGGAGAGGGGTGAAGCCTGAAACAGGACCGTAGGTCCTAACAAGACAGAGGCCAAGTTCAGAAATTCCTTCCTAGGCCACAACATGCTTTTGTGCTGTTGTTCTTCTGTCTTTATTTTCTTGGAAGGTATGACTGAGATGTCTGAAGAGTTGTTTTCAGAACAGAGAAAGGATCAAGCTATGCTTTGGTGTCTCTGCAGTCACGTGGTTTGTACTCTGGGAATCAGGCAGATGTCAGTCACACACCCTCTATTGTTTCTAGAAGGCGCATGAGGTGACTTCCAGAGGGTCTGTCACGTCTCACTCTTCCATTCTTCCACTCTTGGTGGATTTATTGGCAGTAGTCCCTGGGCTTGGCCCTGTTCCCACAGACTCAGACGTGTAGAAGCTGACCTGTGCCTTCCCAGACGTTAAACCCTACCTAGAGGAATAAGAGTACTGTGATGGTTAATTGTCTGTGTCAACTCGGCTGGGCCTCAGAGCCCAGATACTTGGTCAAACATTCTGGACGTTTCTGTAAAGACATGTCTTGGATGAGATGAAGGTTTAAAAATAGTGGACCTGGAGTAAAGAGGATTGCCCTCCATAATGTGAGTCGACCCCATCTAATCCATTGAAGGTCTTAATCAGAACGAAAAGTGATGTTCCCCTGACCAAGAGGGAGTCCTGCAGCAGACTGCACTTGAACTAAAACTCTTTACTGGGCCCCCAGCCTGCTGGCCTGCCCTGAAGCTTTTGGACCTGCCTTCCCACAGTCGTGTGAACCAGTTCGTTAGAATAAATGTCTCTCTGTCCCTCTCTTCTCTGCCTCACTCTGTAGATAGATAGGCAGATGGACAGCTGGATAGATGGACTTTGTTGGTTCTATGTCTCTGGGGAACTCTGACTAATGTCATGACTGGTGGGTTTTGTGACCCTCCAGGCAGTAGCTGACTTAGCCCAGGTGGAAAGAGAGGCTGAGGGGAGGGAGGAAGTGGGGGCCTCAGCATCAGGGGTTCCTTGAGCAGGACCTGGAGAGCTGAGGAGGATTCTGAAGCAAGGTCAAGTCTGAATAGGTGCAAGAAGGGGGAAGGGCCTTCCAGGAGGGGAAACAGCAAGAGGAAAGCTGTGGCGTGAGACCCAAGCAGGAGACATGATGGAGACACAGGTGCTCCTGGCTCCAGGCCCCTTTCCCCCTGCAGCTGTCAGAGTTGAACTGGACCTTGTTAGTGGAAGTACGTGCTTAATGTCTGACTCCATCTTAGGCCGGAAACTGATATTTTCTGAGCATGCGTATTCCCCATGCCTGCCTAGATCATTCATAAATCCGTGTTAAATACATATTTATGGAGTGAAGGCATTCGCTTCGTCCTCATATTGAATTATAATCTATGGAAGAATGAATTCCCAACCTTGTTCCAAAAGGGGTCAAGAAATTGGCAGCAATGGTTAAGAGAATTACTTTGTCCCGATGGGGAGATAATTTTATTCCTTTCTTTTCAAAAAATGTACTCATGAACAACTCAGACAATGCAGACAAATAGAAAATAGAACTTCTGTAGTCCCACTGCCCAGAAATGAGATGGGAATTACGTAACATTAAATCACCCTTAACTGCCAAAATAATGCCATTTGCAGCAACGTGGATGGACCTAGAGGTTGTCATACTGAGTGAAGTAAGCCAGACAGAGAAAGATAAATATAATATGATATCTCTTACATGTGGAATCTAAAAAATGGTACAAATGAACTTATTTACAAAACAGAAATAGGGTCACAGATGGAGAAAACAAATTTACAGTTACCAAAAGGGGTGAAAGTGAGGGGGAGGAGGGATAAATTGGGAGATTGGGATGGGCATATACATACTAATATATATGAAATAGATAACTAATAAGGACCTACTATATACTCAATACTCTGTAATGACCTATACGGGTAAAGAATCTAAAAAAAGTGGATATATGTATAACTGATTCACTTTGTTGTACAGCAGAAACCAGCACAACATTGTAAATCAACTATACTTCAATTAAAAACAATTTTTTTTTTTTTTGGCCACACAGCATGTGGGATCTTAGTTCCCCGACCAGGGATCAAACCCAAGTTCCCTGCAGTGGAAGAGCCGAGTCTTAACCACTGGACTGCCAGGGAAGTCTCCACTCTAACAAAAAATCTTTTTAAAAATCACCATTCTTGTTATTATTGCCACATCGTCAGAATTTTCCTTGCTCTTGAACCAGGACTGTCATATTTATTGAGCTCCTACTGCTGTGAGTTAGGGACTGAAAACAAAGGTAAAAGACAAACACAGGGTTTCCCTGCCTTGCAGGAGGGTTGGGCGGATTAGAGCGAGTCTCACAGAATCAAAGCGTTTTCCAGCGGGGGTGCGCCTGGGCTGCCTCTTGGCTGCTGCACACACGGGCTTTCCTTGCTGCTGAGCTTGGATACACGTTTTCCTTCCCCTTCCAAGGCTGTGGGGACAGACCTCTCAGGGCTTTTCTCTGGACCCGTTTCCATTTCATACAGAACGGGGTGTTCAGTTCGAAGGGCCCTTTTCATTTTGTTCCTTAGATCTCTCTGGAAACTCAGCCTCTTTAGTTTAATGTGTTTTTTGGGGAGGGTATTGTTTTTGTGTTTAAAGATCAAATTCTTCTACTGGGCATCAACTATTCACCCTGACAGGCCAAACTGGTTTAGTTTTTTATCACTCTTCACTCACCAAAAGATGCATTATCCTCAGTAAATAGAGGGGAATAATTAGCAGCATTTCCTTTGTTTTAGTTTGGATTTATTTAGTGGTGTTCATTTTGGGTACATAAATAATAAATAAGATGCACCGTTGTTTGAAAATGTGCTTTAAATTTTAAGCTCGCGTATAAATGGAGCATTTCATCCGATGTCTTAATCTGTTATTTCTTGGCATTCTTTAGGGTTGTTCTTACAGGTGTAGGCTAGAGCTTAGCCCACCTGTACCCAGGAGAGGGCTTCCCTTGTGGCTTAGCTGGTAAAGAATCTGCCTGCAATGTGGGAGACCTGGGTTCAATCCCTGGAGTGGGAAGATGCCCTGGAGAAGGAAAAGGCTACCCACTCCAATATTCTGGCCTGGAGAATTCCAGTCTATACAGCCCATGGGGTCACAAAAAGTTGGACACAACTGAACAACTTTCACCTAGGAGAAATCTGTTTTGATTTTCCAAAACATTTTTGTTTCCCAGATTAATTTTATTCATTTTAACCCATCGAGCTATCCCATACTGTTTATTGGCCACAAGATACCAAGACCTACTTGGGAACTGGAGCAGGCAGTTTTTACCTTCATAGTATCTACAACCTGCACTCTCTGGAACAGGCCTGGTAGGCCCCTGGGAGTCCATACTGTGTTCCTTACCCACAGCACTAGGCTGGTAAAGGTGCATTTGAAAGCTGGGAAGGATTCGCTGGAGGTCCAATGGTTAAGACTCTGAGCTTCCAGTACAGGGAGCACAAATTCCATCCCTGGTCAGGGAACTAAGACCCCACATGCCATGTGGCGTGACCAAAAAAAATATCCCTTTAAAACAAAACAAAAAACCCAAACCACTTTATAATTTAAAAAAATAACAAATTTAAAAATATTAAAAAAAATAGAGCATATATTAACAAAAAAAATGTTGGGAAAAGCATTTGCTAGTTATTAGCGGCTCATGGTCCCTGCCAACAGCAGGCAGGTCCCAGAGACAAGGGAGGCCAAGCTATGCTCAAGCTGGACTCCATCCCCAACCTCATGTGGGAGAGGAGGCCAGCAGTTAGGTTTCTTTCTCTCTTTCTTTCTTGTCCATATAAAAAGCAGAAGGAAAAAAAAAAAGCAGAACTAGGTTTTGTGATTAGAATTTTAAAATTTGTATTGTTTTCTCTGTAACTACCCAAGCAATTTATATAACTCTGTAAAAGCTGGGAAACACAGAAGTCTCAGAAGAAAATGAACATCTCAGGCATGGATTGAACTTTTAAGGAGGCAGGATTAAGTTTGAGATGGCGAAGAACTTGTTCACAGTTAGGCGTGAGCTCCTGGTTCACTGACAACGTGAAAGAGGAATAGGACTGAATGACCAGCCTCTAAATGACTTGCCTGCTCTGATTTTGCGATGGGGCGGCCTGTCCTCATCCTGCTGGGTTCTAAACAATGTGTCTCCTCTTCCTCACTGCTATCCACACAGAGCAAGAGAGACCAAAGTGAATCAAGGCTCCGAGAAAGGCATGGGCAGAAGAGGGTTAGTTCCCGGGAAATGCCACATCTGTTCATTCATTCACAATTCTTGAAATATGTATTGAGTAGTCATTATGGACTGTGCACCACGCCAAGCTCTGGGGATGTTCCATAACAGCACAAACTCTTGACCAAGTTCCTACATGGGCAGGAAGGTTGTACACATAAGAATTTAGTCACAACTGTTAACACCAAGAAAGAACAGCCATCCTAGCCCAGAAGTTAGGAAGGCATCTTTGAGGAAGTCACATATCAGCTGGCCCTTGCTGGCCAAGTAGAAGCTGGTGGGGCTGAGGACTGTGGAGGAGCCAGTCTACAGTATGTGTGAAGGTCTGTGTTAAGGAACCTTCAGGAACAGAAACAAGGCCAGTGTGGTGGGTGCGTGGTGGCACGGGGCTCTGCTGTGGAGTGAGCTGGGCCCTATCTTGCAGGGCCATCGAGGACTCTACGGTGTTGGAACTTACGGTAAGGACAATGGGAGCCATTTGCAGAATTTTAAGTGAGGAGTAATCCGATCAGCCTTGTGTTTATTTATTTATTTATTTTTGCTTGTGGTAGGTCTTCATTGCTGTGCAGGGACTTTCTCTAGTTGTAATGAGTTGCGACTTTCTCTAGTTGCAAGTCTTCCCTGCAGTGCACGGGCTTCTCATTGTGGTGGTTTCCTTGTGGAGCACAGGCTCTCGGCATACAGGCTCCGTAGTTGCAGCTTGTGGGCTCTAGAGCACAGGCTCAGTAGTTGTGACACTTGGGCTTAGTTTTTCTGAGGCATGTAGAATCTTCCCAGACCAGGGATCGAACCCGAGTCCCCTGCTTTGGCAGCAGATTCTTAACCACTGGACCACAAGGGAAGTCCAAGATTTGTGTTTTTAAGAAATCTTTAGGCTGCCATATGGAGACTATCTTGTAGGAAGGCAATGTTGGAGGTCAGGGGACTAGTTAGGAGGCCAACATGAGCATTTAAGTGAGAGATGGTGCTGCCGGCTCTAGAAGAGGGATAATAGTACTGAAAATTAAGTTTGATTGAATGTATAACTAAGTACCAGTCACCTGCATGATTTCATTCAAGCCTCACAAATGCCTGTGAAGTTCTTATATTGTTGTTAATAGTTATATATTAGCAACATTATTATTGTTGTTGTATTTTTTAAGATATTTTTTGACATAGACCATTTAAAAAGTCTTGAATTTGTTACAAAATTGCTTCTGTTTCATGTTTTGGTTTTTGGCCCCAAGGCATGTTGGATCTTAGCTCCCCGACCGGGGATCAAACTCGCACTCCCTGCGTTGGAAGGTGAAGTCTTAACCCTGGACTGCCAGGGAAGTCATTATTATTGTTGTTTTACAGAGAACACCGAGGCTCAGAGAGGTTAAGAAAGTTGCTCAGGGTCACACAGTCAGTGAATGGAGAGTCAAGATTTGAACCTGGGCACTTTGAGTCAACATTTGAACCTTACCCAAGGTCACAGAGTAGAAAGTGTCAGAGTCAGGATATAAGCCCAGCCAGGTCCATCTAGTCAAAGCTATGGTTTTTCCAGTAGTCATGTACGTATGTAAGAGTTGGGCCATAAAGAAGGCTAAGCACTGGAGAAATGATGCTTTCGAATTGTATTGCTGGAGAGACTCTTGAGAGTCCTTTGGACTGTGAGATCAAGCCAGTCAATCCTAAAGGAAATCAGTCTGGAATATTCATTGGAAGGACTGATGCTAATGTTGAAGCTCCAATACTTGACCACCTGATGCAAAGAGCTAACTCATTGGAAAAGACTCTGATGATGGGAAAGATTGAAGGCAACAGGAGAAGGGAGCAGGAGAGGATGAGATGGTTAGGTAGCATCACTGACTCAGTGCACATGAATTTGAGCAAACTCCAGGAGATAATGAAGGACAGGGGAGCCTGGTATGCTGCGGTCCATGGGGTCGCAAAGAGTCAGACACCACTTGGTGACTGAGCAACAACAACAAGCTGGCTGTTAACCATGTTAACAGAGGGCAGGCTCTTAACTGTGGACCATGCAGCTTCCAGGAGCTTCTACAACATAGTGGTCCTCCTACCCAGGGCCAGGCTTCAACAAAGCAACCCCAACTCCAAGTGAAATCCCAGAAATAAAATTGGCCCTCAGACATTTAAAGTATAAAACTTGCGACTGGCATCTTTGGACCTAAGTTCACTTATGTAGGAATCGTGAATCTGCTATGAATTGTTTATTATCATGGCCTGAGCTTCTGAAAGAGTTCCTTTCCAGACATTATTTTCTGAATTGGTTGGGAGGCTTTTTGTAGGAGGAGGACGAGTTATCTGATGAGGAGTCCACAGGGAGACTTTTCTCAGACTTCTGATGACATAATTTCATTATGTAAAGGTGGCCTTCTTGGTGTTGAAAAAAGCTTTGCTTAATTTGGATGCCTATGGAATCATATTTGGAGCAATCACTATTAAAGGAAACCAGAGGAAGGGCAGTTCCTCGTAAGCATGGATATCTCTGTATAATGGAGACCACAGCTTTCCTAAAAGCATACACAACCCCTTGTGATCTAGAACCTGAAGGAGGTGGATGCTCCTGTGCTTAAGTGTTAGTTGCTCAGTTGTGGCCAACTCTTTGTGAACCCATAGACTATAGCCCGCCAGCTTCCTCTGTCCATGGAATTTTCCAGGCAAGAATACTGGAGGGGGTTGCCATGCCCTCCTCCAGGGGATCTTCCCAACCCAGGGATCGAACCTGTGTCTTCTGTGTTGGCAAGCAGATTCTTTACCATCTGAGCCCCCAGGAAACGGTCATGTGTTTAAACAATCCTTTGAAGGAAGCGTCAGCCCCTGGAGCCACCCACAGGAGTCATTCCTATTTCAGAACCTTCCAGAAATTCCCACCACTCTCAGGGAAGAACCCAAGCACATCACTGAGCCCCAAACCTGTTGCAGTGTCACCTTAGCAGAACTTGCCAGCTTCGCTTCACCTTCCAGTCCCCCTACAGAGTCTCACCTCCCCCACTCTGCCCAGACTCATGGGCAGGGTCCTTTCTTGCAAGAATGCCCTTTTCCTTTCTCTTCATCTGGATCCTTTCCATCTCATCCTTCAAGATCCTGGCAGAAGGGTCTTAGGAAACTTGCCCCACTTGACCCAGGTACTACTAACATAGCTTTATTATTTGTTGTTGTTGAGTCACTCAGTCATCTCCAACTCTTTTCGACCCCATGGACAGCAGCATGCCAGGCTTCCCTGTCCTTCACCATCTCCTGGAGTTTGATTATACATGAATTATAATTATTTGGTTATGGGTGTCTTTCTCTTTAAACAAAGAGGCCAGGGATCAACTTATTTGTCTTCATTTTTCTTCCTTCTCCCCATCTGTGGCCCTTCTGTACAGCACAGCGCCCGTTGAGTGATACTGGGCAGATTACCCTTCCCGAGCTCTGACCCCACCTCCCTCCAACCTCATCTTAGCAAGACTGTCCTGACCACAGACTAATGTCTATGCTGAAGTGTCTATGTTTTGGACCATGTGAAACTTGACTTCCCTACGTGTTTGAGCTAGGAGTGGATCCCCAGAGCACAATTCAATGGCTGGCGTGTGACCTGCAGTGGCCTGGGGAAAAATGATGAACCAAGCCCTTGGGCTCTGCCTTTAGGAAGGTGAAGTTAGAAACATAGCATTGGCAGAAGACAGGAGTGTGACTGAGTCACACGAAGGGGAGAGGACAAGCGTGAAGACAGGGACGCTGGCTACCTAAGTGTCCAGAGCTGCCTTGGCTCCAGGCTACCCTCCAGCTCTTGTTTGATTTCTGAGCCCCAGTTTCCCAACGTGGCAGCCAGCCTCCAGGATGGCGCCATGACCATTCCCTTCTGGTACTCGCCTCTGTATAATCCCTTCTCACATTGAATAAAGCTGACTCGTGGGGCCAATAGGATATCGCAAAAGACAGGGTGTGTGACTTCCAACAAAGAACATAAAAGACATTTCAGATTCTTCCTTGGTCTCTCAAATCAGTCCCTTTGGAAGAAGCCAGTCGCCACGCTGTGAAGACACTCCAGCACCCATGTGGAGAGGCCCTTACGGACAGGAGCTGACCACACCAACTTGTGTATGAGTCACCAGGAAACTGGATCCTCCTGCCCCAGTCAAACCTTCAGGTGACTGCAGTCCAGGCTGACATCATTTTTTTTTAATTGGAGGATAATTGCTTTACAATATTGTGTTGGTTTCTGCCCTACATCAACATGAATCAGCCATAGGCATATATATATATATGTATATATGTCTCCTACCTCTTGAACCTCCCCTGGCTAACATCTTGACTGCATGAGCCCAAACCTCCAGCCAAGCTGCTCCCAAACTCCTGACCTATAGGCACTAAGTGAGATAACAAGTGTTTCCTATTGTTTTAAGCCACTAAATTTGAGAGTAATATGTTATGCAGCAATCAGTCAGTTCAGTTCATTCACTCAGTCATGTCTGACTCTTTGTGACCCCATGGACTGCAGCACGCCAGGACTCCCTATCCATCACCAACTCCCAGAACCTACTCAAACTCATGTTCATCGTGTCGGTGATGCCATCCAACCATCTCATCCTCTGTCATCCCCTTTTCCTCCTGCCCTCAACCTTTCTCAGCATCAGGGTCTTTTCAAATGAGTCAGTTTGCATCAGGTGGCCAAAGGATCGGAGTTTCAGCTTCAGCATCAGTCCTTCCAATGAATATTCAGGACTGATTTCCTTTAGGATGGACTGGTTGGATCACCTTGCAGTCCAAGGGACTCTCAAGAGTCTTCTCCAACACCACAGTTCAAATGCATCAATTCTTTGGCACTCAGCTTTATTTATAGTCCAACTCTCACATCCATACATGACTAATGGAAAAACCATAGCCTTGACTAGATGGACCTTTGTTGGCAAACTAATGTCTCTGCTTTTTAATATGTTGTCTAGGTTGGTCATAGATTTTCTTCCAAGGAGCAAGCATCTTTTAATTTCATGACTGCAGTCATCATCTGCAGTGATTTGGAGCCCCCAAAAATGAAGTCTATCGCTGTTTCCATTGTTTCCCCATCTATTTGCCATGAAGTGATGGGACCAGATGCCATGATCTTAGTTTTCTAAATGTTGAGCTTTAAGCCAACTATTTCACTCTCCTCTTTCACTTTCATCAAGAGGCTCTTTAGTTCTTCTTTGCTTTCTGCCATAAGGGTGGTATCATCTGCATATCTGAGGTTATTGATATTTCTCCCGGCAATCTTGATTCCAGCTTGTGCTTCCTCAAGCCCAGCGTTTCTCTTGATGTACTCTGCATAGAAGTTAAATAAGCAGGGTGACAATATACAGCCTTGACATACTCCTTTCCCTATTTGGAACCAGTCTGTTGTTCCGTGTCCAGTTCTAACTGCTGCTTCCTGACCTGCATACAGATTTCTCAAGAGGCAGGACAGGTGGTCTGGTATTCTCATCTCTTTAAGAATTTTCCACAGTTTGTGGTGATCCACACAGTCAAAGGCTTTGGTATAGTCACTAAAACAGAAATAGATGCTTTTCTGGAACACTCTTGCTTTTTTGATAATCCAGCGGATATTGGCAATCTGATCTCTGGTTCCTCTGCCTTTTCTAAAACCAGCTTGAACATCTGAAAGTTCACGGTTCACGTATTGCTGAAGCCTGGCTTGGAAAATTTTGAGCATTACTTTACTAGCGTGTGAGATGAGTGTAAGTGCTTGGTAGTTTGAGCATTCTTTGGCATTGCCTTTCTTTCGGATTGGAATGAAAACTGACCTTTTCCAGTCCTGTGGCCAATGCTGAGTTTTCCAAATTTGCTGGCATATTGAGTGTAGCACTTTCACAGCATCATCTTTTAGGATTTGAAATGCAGCAATACGGCTAACTAATACAACTTTCTGTTGATCTACAATAAAAAATTCTTTACAATAAAAATTCCCTGTATTGGCTTATGTGTAAATACTCACTATTTATTCACTGCTACCTTGTGTATTTGGTAGGTTCTCATCCACATTCTAGGGACAGTCTATGCCTTGGGATTAGCAATTGCTCCATTGGAACCATAGGGCTTCCCTGGTGGCTCGGATGGTAAAGAATCTGCCTACAAAGCTGGAGACCCAGGTTCGATCACTGGGTTGAGAAGATCCCCTGGAGAAGGGAATGGCTACCCACTCCAGTATTCTTGCCTGTAAATCCCATGGACAGAGGAGCCTGGTGGGCTACAGTCCATAAGGTCACAAAGAGTCGGACATGACTGAGCAACTGAGCATGCAATCCAAATAGATTAACTTTACATTGAAAACATTTATACAGTAATACATGGATAAAGCACTTTTTGCAATTCTTTCACATACATTCAGTATAAATAGGCTTTGTTTATTGAACAAATATTTATTGACTTCCTACTATGGGTAAGGAGTTAGAAAACATATAGAAAGGAATCAGAAATTATTCTTGCTGTCTAGGAATTTATAATCTAGTGGGAGCATTATAACACGTATATAGGGATTCCCTGATGGTCCAGTGGCTAAGACTTTGCACTCCCAGTGCAGGGGGCCCAGGTTCAATCCCTGGTCAAGGAACTAGATCCCACATGCTGCAACTAAGAGTTTGCATGCTGCAACTAAAGATCCTGCATGCCACAACTAAAACCCATACTGGCCAAATAAATAGATAATTTAAAAAATGTGTATATAAATAATTAAAATACCATGTGGAAACTTCTAAAACCCTAACACTTGGAACTGAACACTGGCCTTCTCCTGAGTGTTGCACTAAAAGCTTTAAGTGGATAATCTTCTCTTCTTGGATGTGATATCTATAAGGTGGGGGTGGGGGTGGGGGTTGTCCTTAACTCTAACACCTGTGACAATACTTGGCATACAGTAAATATTTCTTTAGTGAATCTCACCGAGTCCTCACAACCATATGAAAAAAGCAGAGTGGTAGAGTAGTTATTAGAGCCAGATATCCTGGAATGAGAAGTCAAGTGGGCCTTAGGAAGGATCACTACAAACAAAGGTAGTGGAGGTGATGGAAATCCAGCTGAGCTACTTCAAATCCTAAAAGATGATGCTGTAAAAGTGCTGCACTCAATATGCCAGCAAATTTGGAAAACTCAGCAGTGGCCACAGGACTGGAAAAGATCGGTTTTCATTCCAATCCCAAAGAAAGGCAATGCCAAAGAATGCTCAAACTACCGCACAAATGCACTCACCTCACACGCTAGCAAAGTAATGCTCAAAATTCTCCAAGCTAGGCTTCAACAGTATGTGAACTGAGACCTTCCAGATGTTGAAGTTGGATTTAATAAAGGCAGAGGAACCAGAGAGCAAATTGCCAACATCTATTGGATCATTGAAAAAGCAAGAGAGTTCCAGAAAAACATCTACTTCTGCTTTATTGATTACGCCAAAGCCTTTGACTGTGTGGATCACCACAAACTGTGGAAAATTCTTGAAGAGATGGGAATACCAGGCCATCTTTCCTAACTCCTGAGAAATCTGTGTGCAGGTCAAGAAGGAACAGAACCAGACACGGAACAATGGACTGGTTCCAAATTGGGAAAAGAGTACATCAAGGCTGTATATTGTCACTCCCCTTATTAACTTATGTGCAGAGTACAACATGTGAAACGCTGGGCTGGATGAAGCACAAACTGGAATCAAGATTTCTGGGAGATATATCAATAACCTCAGATATGCAGATGACACCACCCTTATGGCAGAAAGCAAAGAAGAACTAAAGAGCCTCTTGATGAAAGAGAAAAGTGAAAAAGCTGACTTAAAACTCAACATTCAGAAAACTAAGATCATGGTATCTGGTCCCATCACTTCATGGCAAATAGATGGGGAAACAATAGAAACAGTGAGAGACTTTATTTTGGGGGGCTCCAAAGTCACTACAGATGTTGACTGCAGCCATGAAATTAAAAGATGCTTGCTCCTTGGAAGAAAAGCTATGACCAACCTAGACAGCATATTAAAAAGCAGAGACATTACTTTGCCAACAAAGGTCCGTCTAGTCAAGGCTATGGTTTTTCCAGTAATCATGTATGGATGTGAGAGGTGGACTATAAAGAAAGCTGAGTGCTGAAGAATTGATATTTTTGAACTGTGGTGTTGGAGAAGACTCTTGAGAGTCCCTTGGACTGCAAGGAGATCCAACCAGTCAATCCTAAAGGAAATGAGTCCTGAATATTCCTTGGAAGGATTGATGCTGAAGCTGAAACTCCAATACTTTAACCACCTGATGTGAAAAATTGATTCACTGGAGAAGACCCTGATGCTGGGAAAGATTGAAGGCAGGAGAAGGGGACAACAGAGGATGAGATGTTTGGATGGCATCACCGACTCAATGGACATGAGTTTGAGCAAGCTCCAGGAGTTGGTGATGGACAGGGATGTGTGGCATGCTGCAGTTCATGGAGTTGCAAACAGTCAGACACGACTGAGCGACTGAACTGAACTGGGAGTGGTTTTTGCATAGAATCAGTCTCCTGAATTTGGATCTGGGCTCCATTATTTGCAGGGGAGTGATCTTGGAGAAGTTAGTGGCCCTCTCCATGACTCAGTTTCTTAACACAAAGAGTGAGGGTCATCAGGTTGTGCTAAGTCACTTCAGTCATGGCCAATTCTCTGCGATACTATAGGCTGTAACCTACCAGGCTCCTCTGGCCATGGGATTCTCCAGGCAAGAATACTGGAGTGGGTTGTCGTGCCCTCCTTCAGGGAATCTTCCCAACCCAGGGATGGAACCCACATCTCTTAAGTCTCCTACATTGGAAGGCAGGTTCTTTACCACTAGCACCACCTAGGAAGCCCGAGGATCATCACAGGCATCTAATTATATTACCTAATCATGCTATCTCACAGAGTTATCCTGAGGCTCACAAGAGATAATTCATGTAAAATACTTGGAACAGTGCCTGGCACATAATAAGCACTAAAATGTTAGCCCCTGTTGGAATCACTATGATGATGCCCATTTTACAAAGAAATGGAGACTTAGAGATGTTAAGTAAGCATAGGTACATGCTTTTAACTGTATCACTCTTACATTTCCATAAAAGGTGTTAAGGGATGGTAGACCAAGATTAGTGTCACAATGTTTTCTGGTCAAGTAAAAAGGTAAAAGAGAGTGAGGTGTAAAGACTCCGAGCTTCCAATGCAGGGGGCACAGTTTTGATACCTAGTCCAGAAACTAAGATCCCACATCCCGTGCGGTTCAGACTGGGGGTGAGGGGACGGGGAGGACAGTGAATTCCCATCTACAGAGGAGATGATCAAGTTAATGGAGCAACTCTTCTGAAAACGCTGTGTTCTAAACGAAGGTCAACTGGATTCTGGCCACAAGTTACTTTTGCTATTATGACCTCCCTTCTCAGGCAGCTGGTTGTTCCCAAGAAGACCCCTGGGGTTGGGGAGTGGGAGCTGAAGCTGCAGGAGCCATTTTTGCAGAACTCACCAGGCGGTTCGAAGCGCAGCTGAGAAACACCAGGGAGAGCAGGATTGCTAATCACGCTGTCTGCTGATGTAAACTCTATTTGGATCCAATAATGTTTTTAAATAACCTCAAACACAATTAGCACCCTGAGGAGGGGGGGTGGTTGAATGACTAGAGAAATATCATTCAGATGGTTCATTAACTAATTACAGTGCCCCACAAACAGTGTCTGGGGGGGCAGGGGGCTGTGAGCTGAGTCACATGGCTGAGATAGGGACCACAGGGAGGTTCAGCACTCTCTTCTGGCACTAGCATCAGGAGGTGGCTTTTTTTTTTTGATTTGGCTGTGCTGGGTCTTAGTTGCACATGGGATCTTTAGCTGTGGCATTCGGGATCTAGTTCCCTGCCCAGATGTTGAACCTTGGCCCCCTCACTAGAAGCACAGAGTCCCAGCCACTGGGCCACCAGGGAATTCCCAGGAGGTAGCATTCTTAATTGACAAAGAGGGACTCTCCCTCTCTTGCTAGCTCCTCCCTAGCATCAGTGGGAAACTGGTAGGGGACGCTCGGAAATATCTCTATGCCAGGGCTAAGGGCTTCAAAAGCTCTGTTCCTCTCCATGCTAACTCCCTTTACTCATAACCTAAGTCAGACTCTCAGAGAGCTTAGACAGCTTAGAGCTGGCCGGTGATGGGTCACTCTTTCAGTTAATGAATCTGTAGTCTCCTCTGTCTCAAGCACTAGGTGGAAGAATGTATCCTAGGGAGAAAAAGGCACCTGCTGTCCTATTGCAAGCTTTCAGCCGGAAAAACTTGAATTCTCCCTGCACAGGATAGAGGTGGCCATGCAGAGGCAGGGCTGGTTGCATTGCCACCATGGGGAGGTTAAAAAAATTGTTTGAAGCTGTAAAAAGTGTTTGCAAAGCACGTAGGTATGCCTGCAACTTCAGACAGGCCACTCTTTTTTTCCCCCCTTTGACTGTGCTGGATCTTTGTTGCCCAATGCAGGATCTTTAGGGCTTCCCCAGTGGCTCAGCAGTAAAGAATTCACCTGCAATGCAGAAGACGTAGGAGATGTGGGTTCAATCCCGGGGTCAGGAAGATACTCCTGGCAAAGGAAATGGCAACCTATGCCACTATTCTTGTCTGGAAAATTTCATGGATAGAGGAGTCTGGTGGGCTATAGTCCATGGGGTCGCAAAGAGTCAGACACATCTGAAGCGACTGAGGTGCATGCACGCAAGATCTTTAGTTGCAGCATGTGCATTCTAGTTCTCTGACCATGGATCGAACCCAGGGCCCCTGCATTGGGAGTGCGGAGTGTTAACCACTAGACCATAAGGGAAGTCCCTGAGCAGGCCACTCTTTGAATCTTGGTTTTCTGAGCTGCAAGGGAGTTAGTATAAGTATCTGCTTCAAAGAGTCATTGGATCAAATCATGTAAAGGATGTAGAGATTTTAGCATAGTGCTTGACAAGAAGCCAGGACTCAGTCGGTTCTCCTTTCTGTCATTTGACCACATGCACGCTTGCTCTTACGTCCTTCGCAGGAGAGCAGATTCAGACCTCGGCTCCTTCCCCCAGGCATACTCCTCCAGCATTCAGTCAGCATTCAGACTCTTGATGCTTGGCCAGCCTTGTGATGGAGCTAAAGACTGACTACTCACAACTCTTTTTCTGAATTAAAAAAAGAAAATCAGTGTCAGTAGCACACTATGAAAATTGGCAACCTCCTCCCCCAGCTTTGTTTTGAAAAAAGCATTCTTTTAGAGGAATATAATTAAGCTTAGCTGGCTATACGACCCTATTTTTCTATTTTCCTCCAAAGAGGAGGCCAGATATTTCTGGGGCCAAAGACAGGATTAACATTTCTTAGCCTAATAAACACACCCATCTGGATGCAGCGTGGGGAGCATTAGCGCTCCAACCGTTTCCTGTAATCAGCTTGAACAATCCAGGCCACAAGCTTGGAAATTAAATTCTAGAAGTGATTTTCCCATCGTGGAAGCTATTTCAATTACGGCTTCTGCAGATGAAACTCAGATAAGCCGCAAACACAAGCCCTGAACACTTATGTAACGTGTCTGCACAATGGGAACCCTGTGTTGCACAAGGAAGAGGCCACCTGGAGGCTCAGAACATAGGTGCTGGTCAGGGCCACCTGCCTGCTCTGAGCGGCCACGGTGAGCCAGGCGTCAGGCAAGACTCTTTGAGCAACTGCGGGCGACCCGAACCCGGGCCCCATCCTTAAATGCTGGCAGTGCAAAGGAGAAGATGAGATTCACTGCGGAAAGCTGGCATGGTGGTTAACTCTGGTGCTGTGAAAGCAGTAGCTCAGCTTGGAGTTGAGGGTGTGATGTCTGAACTGAATTCCCAAGTGAAGGGAGGGCATTTCAGGCAGAGGGAAGAGCAAGCCAGGACCCAGAGGTATGAAACGTGTGTGTGTGCCCCTGTCTCCAGGCTGCCCCGCATTTAAGTGGGAGTGGCAAGAGACTAGCTTTGCCCATCACCATCATTTTTAGCCTCAGAAAGTCCTTTAGGAACTGCCCCAGGAGCTTATCTCCAAGACACCAGACTTCAAAGGGCATGAGATTCAGAGCTCCATGAGCCCTCATCTGCAGAGGTCACGCTATTGCATTTCCAAGCAGAATCTCTAGAGTGCTGGATCTCTAGAGGACCATGAGGCCTGAGCATTAGAATCAGAGTCCGTGGGTGCGAAAGTGGCCAGTCCATGGAGGCTGAGGCACCAGAGCCCAAGTGGAAATTCTAGGATACAGCCATCAGTCCAGGAAGGTCCAGCTGTAGACAGCAAGAATAAAATTCAGGGCAGTTTCAGAGGTCATTAGGCAGGTGGCCCTTGGGTGATCTGGGAGCAGAGGCCACTTTGCCCTGCGATCCTTCAGTGAAGAAGACTCAAGAGCAGACAGGCCAGCTCATGAGGTGGGAGCCTTGCACTTGTTTACTTTTTGCATCCTACACAATTTGGGTGAGGGATGCTTCGTAAGGGGATTCCCACGTGGCTCAGTGGTAAAGAATCCACCTGCCAATGTAGGAGACTCAGGAGATGGGGGTTTGATCCCTGGGTTGGGATGATCCCCTGGAGAAGGGAACGGCAACCCATTCCAGTATTCTTTCCTGGAAAAATCCATGGACAGAGGAACCTGGCAGGCTATAGTCCATGGGGTTGCAAAAGTCAGGTACTACTGAGCAGCTGAGCCCATGTGCTAAGTAAGTGGTGCTGAACCTATGAAATTTGTGACACCTGGCTACCATCAGCTCATCTTGGGAAACCCACAGTGGGAGTTCAGAGGGAAGCAGATAGACCTGAGTTCAAGTCCTAATCTTGCAGTTTGCTGTGGGCCTTAAATTACTGAGTTTCACAAAGTGCCAGATTCCTTGCTGTTAAAATAGAGATTAGGGAGTCCATGGGTTACTCTGAGTGTCAAACGAAGTGTTAGTGGAAGATCTAGCATCATATGAGTATTGGATGGTAATAGGTTTTATGCAGGTGGCCCTGGATAAAAGCTTGCAGCCAGTAGCTAATCTTGAATTATTTAGGGTACTGAGAGACAGTGTTATCCTTCAGTTTTGAGGCCTCCTTACTGTCACCCTCATGGCAGTGGGTCAGCTCATGTATAATCACACGCTAAGGAAACAAGATTCAGGGGCTCCTGAAGGGCATCCCACTGGCCTCTCTTCTTTCCTGCTCCCAGTGAGACCCTTCTGATCACCTTCTCCACGCAAAGCTGCCAGAGAAGAGTGCATGCAGCGAGAAGTGATGCAACTTGAAATTTCATTCACTGTCATAACAGAACTTGTTGGGATTGAACCTTCTCACTGCCCCTCTCAGTTTCAAAATCCAAGAAGGGAAGACTTTATGAGAGAAATAATGTA
This sequence comes from Okapia johnstoni, assembly GCA_024291935.2. Classification (NCBI taxonomy): domain Eukaryota; kingdom Metazoa; phylum Chordata; class Mammalia; order Artiodactyla; family Giraffidae; genus Okapia; species Okapia johnstoni. The sequence goes on along the minus strand of CM044318.1, from coordinate 76,783,874 downwards.
GATTCAAAGTTAAAAAAAAAAGGATCTAGGACACTGAAACGGAGTTGCTTTTCTGCTCCTGGTCTCAGTTTCCTAGTCTGTAACTGAGAGATCGTAGTAATAGCTTCCTCTTAGGGTTACTGTGGGGAGTAAATGAAAGTATTGGAAAACACTTGGCACGGGCACTTTCCTGGTGGTCCAGGGGTTAAGATTTCATTTTCCAATGAGGGGGCTGCAGGCTCAATCCCTGGTCAAGGAGCTAAGATCCCATATGCCCCGTGGCCAAAAAGCCAAAGCATAAAACAGAAGCAATGCTATACAAAATTCAACAAATATTATTAAAAATGATCCACATAAGAGAGAGAGAGAGGGGAAAAAATTCTTGGTGCAATGCCTGGCAGAGAGCAAGCACTTCACATGTTAATAATAGTCATCACAGCCATTCTACTCCCAGACATGATGTAGGGTCTCTTTCCAGAAATACTCTGTGCTTACAAGAAAATGTATCTACGCACACATCCACACAGAGAGATGTTACACATAATGCTCTGTGACTTGCTTGTGTTCACTTAATAAGCTTGGGCATGTTTCCACATTCAAGCATACTGATTTCCCACATTCTTTTTAAATAACTGGGCACTGTTTCATTGACTAGATACCATAATTTATATGACCGAAGGAGAGCATTTAAACTATATAGCTACAAACTTGAGGACTTCCCTAGAGGTCCAGAGGTTAAGACTCAGCGTTCCCAATGTAAGGCACGCCAGTTTGATCCCTGGTCAGAGAATTAAGATCCCACTTGCCATGGCCAAAAACTAAATTAATAAATAAAATAGCCTATTTCCAAGCCCTCTTTAAAAAATTTTTTTAATCAAAAAAAATTGAAAATAAAATATATAATTACAAACTTGTTCAGAGTTTCTATATTTGAACATACATGGAAACAACCTTTGAATAATTCAAACATGCTCTACAACATTTACAGAATCTTATAGTTTTGACCCACATTGTGTACCCAGAGTGGTGCAGAGAGTCAGACTGGAACCTCAGGCCAAGAGCACTGTAGACTGGACTGGACATGCCTAATAGGGCCGCTTAAAAACTGTGAAGTTGCTATATTTATTCCAGGTTAATTTGGAACAGAATCAAGATTAAAAGAAGTGTAATAGCTGTTTGTTTACACGTTTAACTACAATGTAAAAGGACCAGTGGTTTTAGTGTTATTTTTCCATTTGGCTTCCTGGCACCTCGAAATTCAATCAGTGTCCTGCTGTTCAGAGGTATTTTGAAGTGTGCCAAGTCTTAATTGAAGTGGAAGTGCCCGAAACCAGAGTTAATACTGTGAGCAACAGGGAGTCGAATTTGTGGAGGTAAACTGTTGCTAGCTCTGCATTTCAACTCCTCCTTGGCTCCTAGGATCCATTTAAATTCTGAGAGTAGACTAGATGGTCGGGAGCTGGACTGAGCCAGAGCAGCAGCTCTGGTGATTCTGCTGAGCTTTGGGTTCCCTTGGAGTATAAGAAGAGAGTCTGCTACAGGGCCCAGGGTGGACCTCAACCTGGCATGTGAAGCCTACCGAATGCACTGGGCACAGCACTGAGAGCTCGAGATGCAGTGGACCGAAGAATGAGCCTGGCTCCCTGTCCGGTGAGATTCTAGTTGGCATGCATGCTAAGTCACTTCATTCGTGTCCAACTCTGTGCGACCCTATGGACTGCAGACCGCCAGGCTCCTCTGTCCATGGGATTTTCCAGGCAACAATACTGGAGCGGGTTGCCGTTTCCTACTCTAGGCAATCTTCCTGACCCAGGGTTTGAACCCATGTCTCTTGTGTCTGTTGCACTGACAGGCAGATTCTTTGCCACTGTGCTACCTGGGAAGCCCTGGAACCACTATTGTACTAATTGATTCAAGGAAGAATCATCAATGAGCGCTAAAAGCACTGGTAAAATAATGCTGGGGGAAAGGATATTTACATCCACTGAAATGATCACATCATGAATTACCTAATAATTACAAGCAGTAAGAAGTGTCTTTCCAAAGGAGAAATCTGGTCGGCATCTTCACCAATTATCTTCTTCACATCTTCTTTAATATGACCAGTAATGGGACAAATCAATACCACGTAGCTTCTAATGGGATATATTGAGGACACAGCATCACCTACAAGGAATTCCTACCCAAATATTTAACCTGAATATAATTATGAGAAAATAATGAAGTAAATCCAAACTGAGGGCCTGAACATTTAAAAAGTGTCAATGTGACTAAAGAAGAAATAAAATTGTGATAAATTAGGACTTGAAAGCAGAAGTGAATGGAAAAAGACAGCCTAGTTTAAACCACACCTTAACTTAAAGGAGTAGAGATTGGATGAGAGGAGAGAGAACATATGGATAGAGAAACCTGGGGGTGGGTAATGTACTAATTCTTAGGTGGGGTGGTAAGTATTCACTTCTATTATCCTCGACACTGTCGTATATATTACATTCTTTAGTATGTGTTACATATGACATCATGTTTTAAAATGGCTTTTTGGTGATGACCTAGAGGGGTGGGATGAGGGGGTGGGAGGGAAGCTCTTAGAAAGGTGGGATGTATGTGTACACACAGGTGATTCATGATGTTATACAGCAGAAAGTAACACAACACTGTAATTACACTCCAATTTAAAAAAATAATTTTTAAAAAGTGGGAAAGTAGTAAAAAGTTTTCAACTTAAGAAAAAAAAAAAAGGCATTTTAGTTAGGGCAAGTCCAGAAGTCCCAATTTCTACCTTTGGCCTATCTTCTTTAGCTAGGGAAAGTGCAAGTGAAGTCGCTCAGTCATGTCCAGCTCTTTGCAACCCCATGCATGGACTGTAGCCTACCAGGCTCCTTTGTCCCTGGAATTTTCCAGGCAAGAGTACTAGAGTGGGTTGCCATTTCCTTCTCCAGAGGATCTTCCCAACCCAGGGATCGAACCCGGGTCTCCCGTGTTGCAGGCAGATGCTTTATCATCTGAGCCACCAGGGAAGCCCTTCCCTAGCTAGACCTAGTTCCAAAATAGAGGGCAACGGCAGGTAAGTGAGAGGCCAAGGAATCATTGACTGTTTGCTCTAAACCCCATGGCAGAGAAAGGAGGTAAGGTGGGCTGCATGGGTACTGCCCCTTTTGTCCGTATTGGTTGGACCCTGAGGCCTGCTTGCAGGTTCTGAAGTCTAGTATTTCTTACCCCAGAACTTAGACTTGAGTGTCAGACTTTGCAATTGTGATAAGAGGAAAAGTCAGCTTTCATGCAGCTCCATCATCAGGGAGAAATACAGCCAGTGGCAAGAGCGAGGGAGCCAAGTGCAGAGCTGGTGCAGGTCTGGAGGAGAAGGGGGAAGGGAGGAGAGGTGGTTTGGTCACGTGCTCTTGGGGAGGGCGCAGGCCTGCTCTTTCCTACTCCTGCTATTGTTTCACAGGAAGGGACAGAGGCGCGAACCACACTCCACCCAAGGTCCCTTTAACTGAGTAACTGTCCACTGGCAGGTGTGGCCCATCTTGAGCTCCAGAGAAACTCCTCTTGACCTCTGGGTGGAATCAGGCGTAGGGCTAGAGAAGGACAGGAAGGACACTGAATTCCTTCTCTTGGAGGACAGTCCACTCCAAAGAGAGCAGCTCCAGTTTATAATATTTTACTAGAGAAATTGACAGAGTTCTGGAGACTTCATAAATGTTACATGGCTTCCTTTCCCCCCTCCTCCAGGAGCTCACAGTCCACTCTGTCCAAACCTTTCAGATAGTGAAAAGTATTGTTACCCTTGCTCCCCACTGGGTCTGCCGGGGGGGACAGAGCTCCCTCTGCTGGCTCACACGCTGGAGACTTCCAGATGTTGAACAGAATCCTTCCTATGCGACATCGACTGAAAATAACTGTCATCATAACAATCTGTAACAGCTTGTTTATTATCTAGTACAAGAATCTATTGCTGTAGAAGAATACTGTAATATAAAGTATAGCAAGGACTCTGGAATCAGCTTGGAACCCTTAACAGTGACCTATTTCTTAATTTCTGAGCCTCAGTTTTCTCATCTGTACAATGGGTATAATAATACTGGCTTAGGGTCCAGTCAGCAAAACAGAAATTACATCAGTTGGTTTAACAGAGAGAAGCTGGGGGAACTTGTTACACATGTTGGAGGACTGAAAAAGACAAAAATAGGTATTTTGAAGCTACAGAGAATAACCACAAGCAGCAGCTACCATTCCTTTGGTGGAGAGAAGAGGTTGGGGTTATCAGAACTGCCTCAGTCATCTATTGCTACTCAATAAATCACCTCAAAGCTTAGAGACTTCACATTGCATGGGTTGGCTGGACAGTTCTTCTGTGGGTCTCACCTGGGCTCACTTGTGCCCCAATCTTCTGCTGGAAAGCAGGCCAGGACATGCTGAGGGGTTGGCCTGTCTCTCTCTCTCTCTGTCTGTTCATCCTCAAGGAAGCTAAATGGCACTCCCTCAGGGAAGCCTGGCTTGCTATAGTCCACAGGGTCGCAAAGAGTCAGACACGACTGAGCAACTGAACAACATACTGGTGATGGTGGCAGCAACAGTCCAAGAAAATGAGTCCCAAAGCACAAGCTCTGATCCACCCTCCTGTTTGCTGATATCCCCCCGACTACAGCAGATCAACTGGCCTAGCCTGAGCTACGGTGGAAGGGACTCCACGAGGGCACTGACCTCAAGAGGTTATCATCCATCAAGGGTCACTGGTGTACCAATTGATCACAAGGACCCATGGGATCTCCAGCTACCGCTCAGGACCTTGGAGGAGGGCCCTCATGGAGCTGGGGTGTAGACAGCTGAAAAGTGGGTACCAGCCAGCCATGCTGGGAACGTGGAAAGAAGTTGGAAATTAGAACCATCTGCCATTCCCAGCAAGCAAATAGGAAGTCCTTTCTGCCTTCCACACTCCCCCTGGTGGCCCTTTTTCGGCCAGCTGTGAGAGAAGGACTCGGAGAAGGCAATGGCAACCCACTCCAGTACTCTTGCCTGGAAAATCCCATGGACGGAGGAGCCTGATAGGCTGCAGTCCATGGGGTCGCGAAGAGTCGGACACGACTGAGCGACTTCACTTTCACTTTTCACTTTCATGCATTGGAGAAGGAAATAGCAACCCACTCCAGTGTTCTTGCCTGGAGAATCCCAGGGATGGGGAAGCCTGGTGGGCTGCCGTCTATGGGGTTGCACAGAGTCAGACATGACTGAAGCGACTTAGCAGCAGCAGAGAGAAGAACTATAGCTTGCAGACTCCCAGCCCTGGCATGAATCACAGAGCCAGGGTAGAAGGGTGGGCACTGAAACAGTACCTCCCTTCCCTTGCAGGTGTGGTGAAGGCTGGTACTGTCTGCACAGCCCAGAAGAAATGTTCAATAAGGGGTAACTATTTTTAAGGTGTTTTCTTGATGTGGACCATTTTTAAAGTCTTGACTGAATTCCTTATAAGATTACTTCCGTTTTGTTTTGGCTTTTTGACCATGAGGCATGAGGGATCTTAGTTCCCCATTGTTGTTGTTCAGTCACTAAGTCATGTTTGACTCTTTGTGACCCCATAGACTGCAGCACGCCAGGCTTTCCTGTCCTTCACCATCTCCTGGAGTTTGCTCAAACTCATGTCCATTGAGTCGGTGATGCCATCGAACCATCTCATCCTCTGTCGCCCCCTTCTCCTCCTGCCTTCAATCTTTCCCAGCATCAGGGTCTTTTCCAATAAGTCAGTTCTTCGCATCAGGTGGCCAAAGTATTGGAGCTTCAACATCATTCCTTCCAATGAATAGTCAGAGTTGATTTCCTTTAGGATTGACTGGTTTGATCTCCTTGCTATCCAAGGGACTCTCAAGAGTCTTCTCCAGCACCACAATTTGAAAGCATCATTCTGATGCTCAGCCTTCTTTATGATCCAACTCTCACTTCTGTACCAGGGATCAAACCCACACCCCCTGCATTGGAAGGCAAAGTCTCAACCGCTGGACTGCCAGGGAAGTCCTGAGGATAACTATTTTTGTGTGTTTATTTTTTTTTTCATCTTTCTTGAGCACAATTGCACTAAACTCTCACTGTACTAAGGTACCATGCAGTGAGATAAAATTTAGAGATAGCTGAGGTCTTTGTTTTATCACAGTATTGTTACTGCCCTGTGGCCCTTATCCATAAAGGCCATGACATTTATCATCTCAGGTTTCCCAGATGGCTCTAGTGGTAAAGAATCTGCCTGCCAATGCAGAAGGTACAAGAGACTCAGGTTCAATCCCTGAGTCGGGAAGATCCCCTAGAGGAGGGCATGGCAACCCACTCCAATATTCTTGCCTGGAAGATTCCGAGGACAGAGGAGCCTGGTGGGCTACAGCCCATGGGGCTGCAGAGAAATGGACATGACTGAGCAAAACACAGGCTATTTATCGTCTCAGGCCAGACTGTGTCAGGAACTAGGACTGTCATAGCAGTTCACAGAGCATCTGAGTGGATTTTTCAAACATGTAAGACACTGGTCTTGATAGCTACACTTTTCAGTTGCAAGATCTCGGTTTATTGAGAGAGGAAAGATTTCCTGAAGTCTCAGAGACCAAGAGCCTGGAGGACTCAGGATACAGAGCTCATACCAAAGGCACAGAGAGGAAAGGAAGCCATGAGGTCTCTGGAATAGTTTTTTGTTTTGTTTTTTTTCCTGCTCCAAAGGAGATGGTAGTGACAAACTACAGGAGAGAAAGAATCAGAGGGGCTTAAATGGATCTGATATGTGGGGCTGCAGGATAGGCCCTGTACTCTGGCCTTACCAGGAGTCATAAGGGTTTACACAAAGTGCCATGGGAATGCCAAGGATAGATTTACTTATTCTGTCTCAGAAAGCCAGGAAGAGCCTCATATCTGCAGGACACAGACAACACTCAAACTGGGGAACTGAAATGAATCAGGGATCTATTTACGAAAGTGTGGGCAGGGTTTAGTAACAGCCACAAGGAGGAGTTGCTACAGTACCCTAGTACTAATAATAACTGGGAGCTATCAACTACCACTTTTAGGCCTGATGGAGCAAGAAGGAGGACCAATTACTAGAACCTGGTGAGCTGTATGTTGAAGACTGCTGGTTATGTTTTAGGGGACATGACCAGTTGAGGGTAGCAACCCAGTGGGTAGGAAGTTGAAGGAATAAATCCTGTCTTTTCTTTCTTCTTCTACCTCCTAGTACAAGGGTTGCTAGATTACATGGAAAATACCTATGCTAAAATATTGTTGAAATTCAAATCTAACTGGGTGTCTTGTATTTTATCTGGCAAGCCTAGCCAGCACTCCCCATTGGCTGAACCAAAACAGAAGCCAGAGCCCAGGACAAGCTACTGATGCAGTCATGGGTCCCTTTGGGTTTTATTTTTTAGTCAATAGGGATAGTGGTAGATTTTCAGGAAAAGGATAAATATTAAGTAATACTTTATTTAATAGTCACAGCAACACTACTTGTAAGAGTATAGTGAACGTGTTAGTCACTCAGTCATGACCACTCTTTGCAACCCTATGGACTGTAGCCTGCCAGGTTCTGCAGTCCATTGAATTCTCCAGGCAAGAATACTAAAGTGGGTAGCCATTCCCTTCTCTAGGGGATCTTCCCAACCCAGGGATTGAACCAGGGTCTCCAGCATTGCCGGCAGATTCCTAAGGATCTGAGCCACCAGGAAAGCCCAGTGATAGCATAAAATGCACATTAATGAAAGAATTAATAAACTGCAATGGTCACAAAGTGGAATGTAACAGAGCAGTGAAAATAAACTAAAGCCACAAACATGGATTTTTTGTTGTTTTTAACCACCTCAGTTTATTGGTATTTGGATTTTTTATAAAAACGTCTTAAATAAAAACAGCTAAACAAAAAATAAAGTATATTTAACTTACGTAGGGTACATATCTTAAATTTAATGTACATATTATTTATTTTATATACATATTGTCTTATGTTGATATTCTAAATCAACCCTGAATAATCATTGGAAGGACTGTTGCTGAAGCTGAAGCTCTAATACTTTGGCCACCAGATGAGAAGAGACGACTCACTGGGAAAGACCCTGAGGCTGGGAAATAATTGAAGGCAAAAGGAGAAGAGGGCACCAGAGGATGAGATAGTTAGATAGCATCACTGATTCAATGGACATGAATCTGAGCAAACTCTGGGAGACAGTGGAGGACAGAGAAGCCTGGCATACTACAGTTCATGGGGTCATAAACAGTCGGACAAAACTAAACGACTGAACAACAAAAAGTGTTTTAAAAAATTGTATTATTTATTAATTTTGGCTGTGCTGGGTCTCTTGCGTGGGCTTTTCTCTAGCTGCAGAGAGCGGGGGCTACTCTCTAGTTGTGGTGCCGGGCTTCTCACTGCGGTGGCTTCTCTTGGTGGGGAGCATGGGTTCTAGGGCTCTTGGACTTCAGAAGCTGTGGCTCGTGGGCTCAGTAGTTGAGGCTCCTGGACTCTAGAGCACAGGCTTAGTAGTTGTGGCGCATAGGCTTAGCTGCTCTGGAGTATGTGGGATCTTCTCGGATCAGGGATAGAACCCATGTCTCCTGCATTGGCAGATGGATTCCTAAGCACTGAGCCACAAGGGAAGCCCAACAATTCTTTTTAACATAATTATATTCCAGATTCATTCTCAACCTCTATGTATCATTAAGTAGGCAGTTTTGTGTTACCACACAGTTTCTTTTCAGTAGAATAATTTTCTTTACATGATTGCCTCTTATGCATTTTTACCATATTTTTACGAAGGTATAATTAATATGTAGTCAAGTAACTATGACAATAGATGGAGAAACAGTGGAAATAGTGACAGACTTTATTTTTTGGGCTCTAAAATCACTGCAGATGGTGACTGCAGTCATGAAATTAAAAGACTCCTTGGAAGAAAAGTTATGACCAATCTAGACAGCATATTAAAAAGCAGAGACATTACTTTGACAACAAAGGTCCATCTAGTCAAGGCTATGGTTTTTCCAGTGGTCATGTATGGATGTGAGAGGTGGACTATAAAGAAAGCTGAGCACAGAAGAATTGATGCTTTTGAACTGTGGTGTTGGAGGAGACTCTTGAGAGTCCCTTGGACTGCAAGGAGATCCAACCAGTCCATCCTAAAGGAGATCAGGCCTGAGTGTTCATTGGAAGGACTAATGTTGAAGCTGAAACTCCAATACTTTGGCCACCTGATACGAAGACCTGACTCATTTGGAAAGACCTTGATGCTGGGAAAGATTGAGGGCAGGAGGAGAAAGGGACGACAGAGGATGAGTTGGTTGGATGGCATCATCGACTAAATGGACACAAGTTTGGGTAAATTCTGGGAGTTGGTGATGGACAGGGAGGCCTGGCGTGCTGCAGTCCATGGGGTCACAAAGAGTCGGACGTGACTGAGCAACTGAACTGAACTGAATTATTACAAAATCAAGCTATAAAGCAGTTCTATTACACCCAAAATCTCCACAAACCCTTCTGTAGCCAACTCCTCCCCAGCCCTCAACCTCTGGCAACCACTTACCTGTCTTCCATTCCTACAGTTTTGTTTTTTTCAGAATTTCATATAAATAGAGTCACATAGTATGTAGACTTTGGAACCTGGCTTCTTTTGAATGAAAGAATAAAGCATAATGTGTTTGAGATTCATTCCTGTTGTTGCATGCAAATTTCATTCCTTTTCATTGTTAAGTGGGATTCCATTGTATGAATAGTGTATCAGTTTATTCAGAAGTTTAAGGACATTTAGGATATTTATCAATCAGGATTGATATGTGTCAATCTCCAGAAAAACAGATCCAGTAGGATACGTGTGTGTGTGTGTGTGTGTGTGTGTGTGTACACACATCTCTCTCTCTCTCTTGCTCAGTTGTATCTGACTCTTTGTGACTCCATGGACTGTAGCCCACTAGGGTCCTCTGTCCATGGAATTCTTCAGGCAAGCATACTGGAATGGGTTGCCATTCTCTTCTCTAGGGGATCTTCCTGACCCAGGAATTGAATGCAGGTCTCCCATGTTGAAGGCAGATTGGTTACCATATGGGCCACCAGGAAAGCCTGTATATACACATATATATGTATATATATTTATACATATAATATATGCATATATACATCTATATATGCATATATAACACATGCATATATACATCTATACTTAGCTATATCATCTGTATCAATATCTGAATCTGTATCTATCAAGAAAAAGAATTCATTCTGAGGAATTAGTTCATATGAGTGTGAGACAAGTGCAAAATCTGAAGGGTAGGCCAGCAGTCTGGAGACACAGGCAGGACTTCTATGTTACATTTTCAAGGCAGAATTTCTTCTTCTCTGGGAAACGTCAGTGACTGCTTTTTAGAGCTTCAATTGATTTAATGAGGCCCACTCACATTACTGAAGATAATTTCCTTTACTTAGTAAACTAAATGTTAGTCACATGTACAAAAATACCCCCACAGCAACATCTGGACTCATGTGTGACCAAACAACTGGGCACTGCTATCTGAGTTGGCACATAAAATTGTCACAAGATATGTCCAGTTTTTGGTGACTATGAATACAGCTCTATCAACATTCCTGATATAGTTTTGTGTGGGTATAAACTTTCATTTCACTTGGGTAAATAACTCAGAGTAGGATAGGCTGGATCATATAGTAATTTTTATGTTTAATTTTATAGGTAACTACCAGATTGTTTTCCAAAGTGGTTAGAGGTGAGAAATTAAGGTAGAGTCTCTTAAATGATAATTGTGTTCAAGTTAGGGTCCTGATCTAACAGACTTGTGATGGGGGAGTTGAAGGATTATAGGAAAGAGCATCACGTTAAGGACTCTGGAGAACCTAACAGACTGTGGTCCCCACTGTCACAGACCACAGACTCAAGGACCCTTTTCATCAGATCAGAGGTTGGTGACTTTTTGAAATTGTTTCAAAATGACTTTGCACTCAGCAAAGCCCGAGATTCCTATGGGCTGGTTTTTCAACGTGTCTATGTTCCTCATTTGTCTGATCTTAATTTAGATCAGCCTTTTGCTACATGTTTTAGTTGCTTGATTTTACAAAAAGTAAAGGCCTTTCATCATTTACAGCACCCTCTTAGGTCTAAGGCTTAGCATTGGGGAAGGGAGGGTTAGTTTTTCCACTGGTGCAACCATGTTGATGCTTTCTTTTCTTTGTAGATGAATCCTAATTTTTATCAGATCTATATACGTAGTTTTTAAAATATCAACATGTATAAGGCTTGTCAGGAAACCAGAAATTCTGGAACCTCTTCCATTTCCTCTTCCCAGAATCATCCATTTTCAGTATTTACTCCCTATCTTTAAATAGCTTGACTATATTGCCATTTCCCGGTTCCTCAATTTTAGGTATTATCTATTGACTTCAGCTATAAAAGATAAGAACTTATCTTTCACCCCTCATCTATCACACAAACACATATTTTGCTGTAATATAATTTTGGTTAAATCAATTTTCAGTGTCTTTATTATTATGACCATGTAATTGTTATGCACAGCTGAGCCAAACAATACAATTACTTCTCCTATCCAATATAACTTCCTTTTCAAGGAGTTGGTAAATGTCTTATTTTCTGTTCACTTGGTTTTTCGTGTACTTATTTACATTATCTCCCAATTCTCCCTCAGTTGTTTTCTCTCCTTTCAGTAAGAGCGAACAAACTAGGTATTCATTACATTTCATCTTCTTGACAAAATCTCTCTCAGACTCTTTTTAAAAGATTGCAGTAAAATACATACAACAAAATTTACCATCGACACCATTTTTAAGTGTACAGTTCAGCGGCATTAAGCACATTCATTTTATACAACCATCAGTACCATCCATTGCTGCAACTTTTTCATCATCTCAAACTGAGACTCTGTGCCCATTAAACAATGGTTCCTCCTCTCCAAACCCCCAGCCCTCACCCTTCTACGTACTCTCTGAATTTGACTATTCTAGGCCCCTCCTATAAGTGGAACCATACAATATCTGCCCTTTGTGACTGGCTTATTCCACTTAGCCGGATGCCTTTAAGGTTCATCCATGTTGTAGCATGTGTCGGAATCACCTTCCTTTTTAAAGCTGAATAATAATTTCATTGCATGTACAGGCCACATTATGCATCCATCCATCAATGGGCACGTGTGTTGCCTCCACCTTTTGGCTGTTGTGAATAATGCTGCTATGAACATGGGTGTATGGTTTCTCTTTGAGATCCTACTTTTAATTTCTTGGGGGTATATATTCAAAAGTGGAATTGTTGAATCATATGGTAATTCTGTTTTTAACTTTGAGGAACTGCCATACTGTTTTCCACAGTGGCTGCACCATTTTACATTCCCATTGGCAGGGCCCAAGGGTCCCAATTTCTGCTCATCCTCACCAACCCTTGTTATTTTATTTACTTTTTCTGGCATTTTCCATAGTGCCCATCCGAATGGGTTTTGGGTAGGAGCCTTTCCTTCTGACTGATCCTTATCAATTTTTTAATGCCGTTTCTTTGATTCTTGTTATGTGTTAGTGTCCTCTCATATTCTCAGCCCTCCTACCTTCCACACCCTCCCCAGGGGACACTTCCTCTCACCTCAGACCTCAGTTACACCTACAGATTCTTACTCCCATAGCTAGTCTGGGTCCCTGAGCTCTAGACTTCCATATCCATTTGAATGTTGGGCAGCTTTAAATATATGTGCAATCATTGAGAGCAAAACCAAACGCACTTTCCCTAAAACCTGCTCTTCCTGTGTTTCCTGACTCGGTGAAAGAATTCACCATCTGGCAAGATAGGCAAGGCATTAATACCAGGAGTTAGCTTGGTTTTTTTCCTTCTCCCACCTTACTGCCTTGTATCCATATCTTGTATCCACAACTGTGTCTTTTTCATTGCTACTGCCTAAATCTACTCAATTTGTAACTCCTTTTCTCTTACTTGTTGAAATTTAGCCCAGAAGCTCTCTCAGCCTGAAATCTTTCATCCCTTTGATAATCTAGACAACTGCTTTGAGTTTTCCTGCTCCAGTATAGGCCTGATATTACTCCTCTACTTAAAACCTCAGAACACATGTGGAAGAAAACCCTGGTGGCGCAGTGGTAAAGACACGAGTCAATCCCTGGGTCAGGAAGATCTCCTGGAGTAAGAAATAGCAACCTACTCTACCCAATCCAGTATTCTTGCCTGGAAAATCCCATGGACAGAGGACCTGGCAGGTTACATGGGACTGCAAAGAGTCGGACACGATCGAGTGACTGAGCACAAAGGGACCAAGAATAGCTGGATTATTCTAGAGAAAAGCAGAAAGGGGAAGACTAACCCTATGATTCAAACTTCTCATGAAGCTAATAGTTTTGTACTGACAACAGGCATAGACTAGAGAGCCCGGAAACAAACCTGTGCATGTCAGAAACTCTGGCATAGGACTCTGGTAACCATGAAGGTACCTTACTCAAAATTCCCTCCAAGAGAACCTGAGGCTAGGAGCACAGTTAGTGGACAACCTCTAGGTCTCGCCCAGTTTAGAAGATGGCAACTTTATAGCCACTACAACATTCGTGCAGAGACCACGCTCTCTCCCAAGGCTGCTTTGAGCCAGTGACTGAGACAGCAGGGGTACAGGAGCGGAGCCATTTCTGTCTGACATGGGTCTCCACCAAGAGGCAAACTTTTCTCTGAGGGTCTCCAGTGACCTCGTCAACATTATCTCCGAGTTGTACCAAGTTGGAGGCAATTCCTAGTCAACCCTCCTTGCCCACTTCCCTTTTCACAAGTGTCCAACATGTATTGTGGGATTTTTGCCTATTCCTGTCCTCTTTCACCCTTCACAAATTTTCCTTCAATGCATCTCTTGACCTTCTAAGGACCCAAATTACACGATGACACAAGGAGCATGTCAGATCAAATGGGAAACACTGTGTGGAACTGTTCAATGAATGGAATTTTAAAACAATGATTATAAATGTGGAAAAATAGGAAATTTGATCCCTACCCTATATTTGTATAAAATTTAACTCCAGGTAGATTAATGACTTAAATTTCAAATATTAAGTTTAAAAACTTTTAGTAGACTCCATGGATGAGTATCTTTTAGAGTCTGTGATTTAGAATGACGTAGGAAAATATTTCTTAAACAAGACACACACACACACTCCAAACAGATTTGACCACTTTAAAATTAAGCACTTTGGGGAATTCCCTGGTAGTCTAGAGGTTATGAATCTGTGCTTTCACTGCTGAGGGTGTGGGTTCAATCCTTGCTCCAGGAACTAAGATCTCAGAAGCCATGAGGTACTGCCAAAAATAAATAAATAAATAATTTAAAAAATTAAGCACGTTTGTTCATTAAAGGCATTTAAAGAGGCAGCTTATAAATTGGAGAAGATATTTGCAATATACATAACTGAGAATCAGCATCAAGAATTCCTTAAAATCAATGAAAAAAAGCCTATATAACCTAATAGAGAAAGGATAAAAGATATAAACAGGCATTTTTCAGAAGAGGAAATACATATGGCTATGAAATATGAAGAGACACTCAATCTTATTGATTATTAAATGCAAATTAAGTCCACACTGAGCTAACATTTCGATTGATAAGTGTAAAAACTCTGACAAAGCAAGTGTTGAAGAAGTTATGGATCCGCTCATAAAGCCTCCTACATAATGCTAATGGGAGTGCAAATCTGTGTATCCACTTTGGAAAAAAAGTTTGACATTATCTTCTAAAATTGAATACTCATACCCCATGACTCAACAAAGCTACTTTTACGTACAGACTCAAACAAACCAAAAAAAGCTCTTGTAAATCTGTAACAGGAGTACAAGAATGTTCACAGCAGCATTGCTCACAGTAGCAAACACCTAGGAGAAACCCAAATGTCCATTCATGAGAAATCAGACAAAATCTGGTATGTTCACCAGCTGGAATATTATACAACAGTGAAAATGAATGAACTAAGTACGTAAAATATGGCTGAATCTTACAATGTATGAATTTCACAGTGTATGAATGTTACCGTGTATGAAAAAAGTTCAAAAAGATACAAAGACACCATTCCCCCCCTCCCACTTTGTAATGGACTTTATTTCTGAGCAGTTTTAAGGTTACAGAAAAATGGTGCAGAAAGCACAAAGTTCCAATACATCCTCTCTCTACCACACAGTTTCCCCTATTGCTGCTATCTTGGATTTATGTGGTACATTTGGTGCAAACAACGGGCCGATGTTGACATATGATTACTCACTAGCAGTTTATAGTGTACATTAGCATTCACTCTGTGTTGTACCTGATGCTGGGAAGGATTGGGGGCAGGAGGAGAAGGGGACGACAGAGGATGAGGTGTTTGGATGGCATCACCGACTCGATGGACATGAGTTTGGGTAAACTCCCGGAGTTGGTGATGGACAGGGAGGCCTGGCGTGTTGCGATTCATGGGGTCGCAAAGAGTCGGACACGACTGAGCAACTGGACTGAACTGAACTGAACTGTGTTGTACACTCTATGGGATCCACCATTATAATACCACACAGAATAATTTCACCACTGAGTAAAAATGCTCTACCTATTCATCCTCATCTCTTGCAACCCTTCATTTTTTTTACCAGTCCTGCCAACACCTTGGTTATAGTCCAGTGAAACTCAGTTCAGAACTCTAAGATAATACATTCCTGTTGTTTTAAGCCACTAAGACTCTTAGAGCATCAATAGGAAATAAAGTTGGCCAGGCAAGGATCCATGATGAACTGCATTATGATAATTACAGTCCTGTACCCAGGTCCAGTTAAAAAGAATAAATCCCTTGAATAGCTCTTTATGGACTAGAAGACAAAGCCCAAACTCCTCAGCCTGGTGTCAATCCTTAACAACATGGTTCTATAAACCTCCTGCTCTTCTTATCGCCTTATCCGATGAGTGAACGGAGAGATCTTCGAAACTTGTAAAGCAATTTTCCCTGGGGCTTCCCCTCTGGCTCAGTGGTAAAGAATCCGCCTGCCAATACAGGAGACGCAGGTTCGATCTCTGGAGAAGGAAATGGCAACCCCATTCCAGTATTCTTGCCTGGAACATCCCATATACAGGGAATCCTGGCGGGCTACAGAGGTCGCAAAGAGTCGAACACGACTGAGCACGACCCCCAAAGCAATTTACATGCCGCCAACCCAGGCTCGAATACCTATTTGAGGGAAAACGCGGCCACAGGACGCGGCTGGCAGTTGGGAAAGTCGGAGCAGGGCTCCGGCGAGCGTAGCTTGCAGCTCAGCGCGGGTCCAAGGTCCACTCTATCCCCTTCGCCCGTCGCGCGGGGTAGCGGTTGATGACAGCAGGCTGGCCGTTTTGGTTAATACTGGGGGGCCAGAAAGCCCCTGAGGGCTCGGACACCACGCCGAGTCAGAGCACTACCTTTAGCCGCAATTGAAGAAACCGCTCTCAAGCTGGTTGGAGGCGGAGCAGCAGCTCCCGCAGAGCCACCAGAAGAGCCTTAAAATGCCAGGAGCAGTGCTAGGACAGCCCCCAGCGCGAGGCACTCTGGGACTTGTAGTCTATCTCCGAGACGGGGCTTTCCCCCACCTCGTTTCCCCGCCTCTTAGTGTAGCTTTTACTTTCCCCTCGCTCCCCTCCCAGCACGCCGACTTCCTAGTCGCCGCACGCCTCACAGACGACTACACTACCCAGAAGCCTCTTCTCCCCGTCCCAGCGCCCCGCTGGTGCCGGCCGTCTCCTTTGGACTACAGTTCCCAGAAGTCCTTTGGAGAAGTGATTCCCTCTCTCATTTCTAGGACCACAATTCCCAGACACATCAGCTTCCCGGCGGTTCTCTTTTTTTTTTTTTGACTCGAGCTGGCTGGGTTTCGCCGACCGGCCGGCGCACAGAGACGACGTGGTTCGCCGTGACACCGCACCGGGTTCCCTCAGCGGCCCATCGTCCTCCCCTCTTAGCAATCCCCCTTGCAGGCCGTCGCCGCCGGCCTGATCGGTGACCTGGCGGGCCGCGCCTGCGCTCTGCCCCGTTTCCTGCCTGGCTGGTGGCGGCGGCCATTTTGTCCATCCTCCTCCTCCTCCTGCTCCTCCTGGTTGGAGCGCAGTGTCCGGAGCGGGCTGGGGGGAGAAAGCCCGAGAGCAGGGTTCGGTGCCTTTTCCTCTGTCCCCAGCCGGTGCCCGGAGCCCCCCCTCCCCCTTCCTCCCCACCCCCTCCCCTCCCCCGGCCCTGCCCTCCCCCCTTGTCCCGGGATCGCTCCGTCGCACCCACCATGATGGAAGACGACGGGCAGCCCCGGACTCTGTGAGTACCCGAGACGGAGGGGGCGCCAGGCGCTGGGTGGCCCCCTGGCACCGCGGGACGCTGTGGGAGGGAGCAGGAGCGCGGGGCCGCAGCTGGGACTTCTCGGTGGATCCCTGGCCGCGGTGGCGCGGACGCGAAGTGCATTCCTCATCTGTCCCTTTTTTCCTTGGAAGGGAAGCCCTCCCTTCCCCCCCAAACACAGTCACTTCCTGGGGTCCGGGGCTCGCTTCGACCTTTCCCTCTTGCGCCCTTCTTTGCACCCCCTTCCTAAGCTGGGTTTCTGCACGGCAGAGCCTGTCAGGCCCGGGAGAGCTCCTGCTCTCAAGTCTGCTTTGGGAGCCCTGGGCTGGGCCAGGAGCTGCGGGTCCCCCCCCACCCCCGCCCGATCATGGGGGCCGGGCCTGGTGGGGGGGTGGGCCTGGGGGTGGGATCGCAGCCACCTCCCCTTGTGGGTCGCGAGGAATCGGCACTCTCGCCCTCCACGTCCCCGGCTCCAGTCGCTGCCGGCTCTTCTTCCTAAGTTGAACTCCCGGAGGAAGCCGGACGCTCGCCCGCAACTCTAGCCCCTACTGTCTTTCTGCCCCACGTGCCCGCGCCCACGCTGTCAGAAACACTCGCCCAGCGCCCGCTACTTTGAGAGTGAGAAAGGGATGCCTCTTGCCGCCGGAGCATCTTTTCCCTTCTTGGATGATGAAGTTTTTACTTTGAGCGCTACCTACGCTAAACTGACAACCAGTTGTTAAACTGCTTTTGCTTTCATTGTTACCTCCTAATCTGTTTCTTGGGTCGAGAACTTCAGAGTTGGATAAGTAGAGGTTTTTTTTTTTTTTTTTTTTTTTTTTTTTGATTCAGCTCTTCGATATGTGTCTTTTGAGCGCTCTTTCTTCGATCTTGCTGTCGCTCTTTACCTGAAGCCCAGTGTAATGAATGAATTTCATCTTCCAATCGCTTTTTCGAGTTTCCTTGCCTTTCTACTGAAGAGTGATGACTCAGCGTTTGCATTCCTTTGCAAATAGTGTGGGCACTCCTTTCTTTTTTTTTCCTGCAATTTTTTTTTTTTTTTTTTGGAAGTGTGAGTAATTCCTAGTTAAATGTTTAAGTTGGGTACCTTGGGTTTTCCTAACGTTTTCGAAGCTCAGCACACCTGCCTCCAGTGCAGGGAGTCAGTCAGGTCGCTGCTTTTGTTTTCTCTTGCCTCCGCCTGGTATTGATAGGATCATAGTCCACTTGGCTCTCCTATCTGATGGGGAAATTACTTTGGGGGGGAATAGACGAAGGTGGATGGGTACTCAGGAAGTTTGACCCGTTTCTCTTCTCTACTTCTAGCAAGGAAAGTGTGTTCGGTCAAGAAGGTAGATATCTGTGTTCAATATTGGTGCAAGTTTGGCTTCTTGTCTTCTTGGGAGGGGGGAGATTACACTTTTTTGTTCCTGTTTCTCTAATGTCTCCCTAAAGTATCCGCTATTCTTTTTGAGAATTTGAGGCCAGCTTAAGCACATCAAATGCTTGAATGAAAAGCCTGCTTAGTAGAAGTTTTCAGTGTATGTTTTGTACTGTCTTCCATTTCTGCTGTCTTTTCCCAGACGAGAAAATTGGGACAAGCTTGAAATTTGTCCTCTTGACATCTGTTGAAGCCAAGACTTGGGATTTAGTTAGCAATGTGTTCTTGGAAGGAAGCATCTGGGAAGGCTGAATTTAGGCCTAGCAAGCATGTATTTAACAAAGAGAAAAGTTGCATTGTATTTAAAACTCTGAAATGTCATCATTGCATCATAATAGCTACTGAATAATTGGTAAATTCTTGAGGCACGTTTCACGTTAACTGTGTCTGTTCCTTATGAAGAATTCCTGGTTTTTATCATGCTAAATAAAATGCTATTGCAGTACCTTTAATTCACATAACTACTTTGCATCTGCCTTCTCTTCCATCCCTGTCAGACCTTACTCCACAGACTAATTTCTTTGTCACTTAAGAATTCTTACCTCGACCTTCTCCAAACTCCTGTTCTTTTCAGTATGTTTACAGCTGTCTAAAAATGGGACGTGTATATATATAAGTACTGAAACATCTTGAGCTTCGCTGTACCTGTATGTCAGATGTCAGCACGTGTTTGCTATTCTTCCTTTTTCCTTCTCCCACTCTTCTCCATGGGAAGGTTTGTTGTTTTTTTTTTTAGACAAGGACTGCTACATCTTCCTAGGTCTTACCCCTGCCTGGAACGTAAGAGGTACTCAAATATTTTACAATGATTTTACTTCTTTTCACTAAATTTAATATTAAGTCCGTTTTTTAAGAAATCCTGATTGATTTAAAATTATATATAGGCAAACATGGCCATACATGGTGCGGTCTGTTGATTTATATATATATATATTTTAAACCTCAAACGTACAATTTTGAGATAAAAGCGAATGTTTCACAATTACATTTTTGTCAGATTTTAATAAAAGTAATGCATATTTTACGTATTCTCAAAAGGTTCTTTTAGATACAAGTAACATGATGAAAAATTTGAAGGTGACTTTAGAGATTGATATCTAGTAGGGGTTTTGTTTATTTATGGAGACCCTTCTTTTATTTTACATTGTGATCTTTGGTTTGGGCTTTAAAGTGATTGGTATGTTTTAAAACAATGTACGCTTAACAAAGTTTATCTTAAACTGTTTCCTTAAAATGCCTGTGTGTTACTAGTGAGGTTTTTTTCCTGCAGACACACACAAGCTAAGACATATGGTTCTATCATCAGAAAACAATATGGTGTTTATAGCCTAGGTAGGTCTTTAAATATTCATTACCTACAGTATTACTAATTTATTTGATGGTATTTAAAGTGATATAGAATTGCTTTGATGTTGAGCCTAAAGTTTGTCATATAGTTGCTTTGAAGGTCTGTTTTCTGATGTTCTTTGTTCTCATTTGACATTGGCTGGGGGGCGGGGGGGGGGGGGGGCTAATATATATTGGGTAATTTGGGATCCAAAAAAACAAACGAGAAAAATTCTGTGTAAAACTGGTGTTGGAAGTGAACTGCCCAACACCTACCTTGTAGGATTCACATTTCAGATTTGTGTTGTGGGTAACTTTGAGTGCAGTGATTTGATCCATGGTATTTCTGAATCTGTTATACAGCATTAAATTGTAATAGTGTTCTACTGTAGTATTATTTTCTTCATCTATTTGATGTACCACAATGAATAGGAATTGTGGATCTGGGATTATACCATGTTGTGCAGAGCCATCTTTTAGGTTGTTTTCTTCCGAATAGAGACTCAGTCAAAAGGAGGAAATAAACCATTGATTTAGGGTATAATCTGACCATCCAAGGGCAATAGCAGAAGTAAATACTATTAAATCCTATTATAAAATTGATTAGCTGTACCAAGGGTTTGGCTGTATTGGGCCTGTAATTAAATTAAGCCTCTCATTCAATTTAATCATATTCTGTTTCCCTAAAATATATGTGTATGTGTGTTGATATTCCTTATATAGTTGGTCAGTTCACTTATACCTCCTGTACCTTTCTTGTGCCCTGTCTCCTTCCTAAAATGAAATATTGGTAAATTGATCAGTTCATTAGAGGCCCATTGAAGGATATTGTTGCAAAATCTTCTCTTACATAAGAATTTGCGAGAACAAAACCAAAAATGTTACTTAGCCATAGCATCTTGTGTAAAAGTGCTGATAATTTTGGCCTTTGTAGGGCTAATCTTTTCAGAGTGAGAGCACAGTCAGTGATGGAAAGTGTGATTAGTCTTCTGAAAGGCATGGCGTTCTTAAAATTCTGCCCAGTTTGACATAGGAAGTAGTTTGGCAATGTGGACTTTTGCCTACTGTGAAACTGCCAAGTTCTAGTCTCAAATTTGATTTTAACCCCGATGTTAGGGATAAAGACACCATTTTCCATTTTTAATGTGTTAATTCCTACAGTTTCTGTTCTTAGAAGACAAAATAGACCTAACGTATGCTTTTTCTCCACCTTGAGTTAAAAAGTGTTTCAGAATTTCGTAAGTATTTTCTCTTTGAATTGTCAGGTACAAGCATTTGAGGGATTTGTCTTTTTCTGTTATTCTGTGTTCTTCAAGTAGAAATTTTATATTTAAACCCTGGGAGCGTTAGAATATGTTGACTGCCTCATAACCAAAGCAGAAAGAAAGTGTAGAAATGATGTATAATTTAGAAGGAAGAAGGGTACTATTTCACTATACTACCAAGACGTGGTATTTTTGCCAGGTCAAGCCTTGAATATTTTTGTTAGTATTTATTTTGGGACAGATAACTTTATGATAATGTCAGGGTACTTAAGCTGTATAGTACAGTGTTTTAAAAGTTACGAGATATTTCTGTATTAAGTTGTATGGAGGATGAAGGCAAATGTAGATGAATGAATTACAGAACTCTGAGTGAAGGAAAAGGCAGTCTTGAGATTTGGGTATAATTTAGGTGAAATTATGTGTTGAATTAAATCCTTTTTATCCTGTCGGATTCAGATGTCCTACTTGTGGTTATGGAAGGCCATTTTTATATTAGCTTTTGGAGTTTGCTGCTTTATCACTGAACTTTTAGTGAAAATATTTGAAAAATAAGAAATCTTAAAACTGGACTTTTTCTATAAGTATTCCATTACATTCTAAACTTAAATTAACCTTTTGCTCTTTGTTGCTCGAAATGTAAATTAATATATCTAAATGTGCCTCTAGAAATTCTTCAGAATCTGTATTGTTTAGAAATAGACTGACTTGGAATAAAGATCCTATGAGACAGGATGCCCATGCAGTTTTTCCTGGAAAGATGTTTAAACACTCATACAAACTTAAAATTATTTAAATCATTTACAATTTGTTACATAAAAGTGATAATTTTTACTTTGCAACTAGTTAGCTTTGATATGTGAAACTCCTGTTCTCTTAGAAATGAGCTGCTACTAAGTCGCTTCAGTCATGTCCGACTCTGTGCGACCCCATAGACAGCAGCCCACCAGGCTCCCCCGTCCCTGGGATTCTCCAGGCAAGAATACTGGAGTGGGTTGCCATTTCCTTCTCCAAAGCATGCATGCATAGTCACTTCAGTCGTGTCCGACTCTCTGCGACCCTGTGGACAGCAGCCCACCAGGCTTCTCTGTCCACAGGATTCTCTAGGCAAGAATACTGGAGTGGGTTGCCATTTCCTTCTCCACTTAAAAATGAGCTAACTATTACTATTTTAGGTTAGATGAGTTTTAACACTTCAGAGACCAAGGTCACTGTTCTTTATAGCTAGGTCTACCTTGTATAAAAAATTCCAAGGAGACAGACTCACAGACCCCTATGGGTTTAAAAAAAAAAAAAGACAGGAGACAGGTAATTGGCACGCTCAAAACTCTGTAACCTTTCACTACTGCTGGGAGTGTGTTCTCCACAGCTTACTCATGGGTCTGCTCTACTTTAAATGTAACAAAAAGGTAGCATAGTGGACCTAAACCAGTTTGTCACCTGTTTAGTCTTCCATTCAAGTAACATTGGACTTAGGTTTCATTTTTAGAGTATGTTAAAGTTATTAGGACCCATTACGATGAAATTCTTAGGTGAACAAGAAAATTGCTGTTCATTCTGAATCAGATTTTCTTTTTTTACACTTAACCTTACCTTTCTCAGTCTTATTTATGCTTTCAGAGTGTCCCAGCTTAAACTATGGCAACTGTAGATGCAAGGCTTATATTGGTTTCAATACATTGTTTCCAGATGTTATATAATATAGTTAGGAAAATAAAGCTTATTTTCCTTTCCAGAAGAAACTGTGTTTAAATTTTACAAATATTGTTTGGTTTATGAGGATCATAACAGATGTGAGTTTTAGGAATTATACACTGAGTACCGGAAAGACTTAAAAAGTTTGTTCAGCTAAATTGAGATAGGTCCATGATACAAGATGGTCATCTTTTAGTGGCAGTGTTCTTTACTTTTAAACTTAACCTGTATATGAAATTTTTTATACAAAATATATATATTCAACTTGTAATTTTAAAAAACCCAAATTTTTATATATGTTATAGTCAAAAGTATGCCTGAATTTGTCTTTAATTTTTTCTGAATTTCTAGAGAAATCTTTATATTTGCTTTGTTATCTACATAAAGATGTATTTTGTTGATTCTGATGCATTTTAGACTAGGAAATTTTGTTATTTTACCCTGCTCTCCTGAAACAAAATAATGAAGACATACCATCAATGACAGTCTTATTACCAAGACAGAACAAAATCCTTCAATCTCTTGTGTGTTTTGCTATAACTTTGATTCTATTCTTTGTTGATGTAATTGCTTTGGTTGAGGGTCTAAGATAAACTAACCTTATATCTGATACCCCTCTATGATTGGGTGTTTTAATGAGTCAATACTTGTGGTATTGTGTGTGTTATACATTATTTTGAATTGTGTTTCACATCTAAACATTGTAGTTTTCTTGAGACTGGTTTAAATTAATATTTTTATTCTAACAGATGAGAAAATGATATGCTTTTGCTGGTATGCAAAATCACATTGATTTGCTCTTTATAAAGTCTTTTGAAGTGATACTTTAGTGCCCTAAGAACAGATATTGCTTTCCTAGGTGAGAGTTAATCTTACACATAAAGAATCAGGCTTAATTGGAAAAATTTTATTGAAGAGAGAGGAAGTTAAAATAAAAGATGATGTGTGAATGATAATGCTTTTGAGCCAGAGCTGAAGGGAAATTGCTGATAGTTTTATTTTTTTTCTCTTCCCATACAGATACGTAGGTAACCTCTCCAGAGATGTGACAGAAGTTCTTATTCTTCAGTTATTCAGTCAGATTGGACCCTGTAAAAGCTGTAAAATGATCACAGAGGTAAGAGCTTCCCAGTTCCATGTGCTGACAGCATAATGTTTAACATTTTGAGATACATGAGTTGATTTGTATCGTTTTGAGCCTCAGGTTACTAGATGGAGAGATTAGTGTTTGTTGTGTTGACTTATTTGATTTGACTGACAAACTAGGTTTAGAAGTTGAGAGGACAAAGTTTCTGTGCCCTTATTTTCAAATAGTCCTTCATGATGATGCTATCTTCAGGTGATGCTGCTTATAAAAAATTGTTAAGAGTTTATCTAAAAATACTGAAAAACTAGGTGATATTTCATCTATTTACAGTAAGAATATTACATTTGAAGTTCAGGGATTGGTGTGTGTAGAACATTGGGTTTATTATGATTATAGTACCACATAAGCATCTTGAGCATTTTTAGTAAATGCTGACTGAACAACTTGATGAAGATAGGAGTTTGAATTGAATTGTTAATTTGTTTTCCCTCCCCCCCCCAAAAAAAAAATCTTACTTTCCTGGTCAATGACTTGTGTTTCAGTTTATTCTCTTCTTCCTTTTTATTTGTTAACACTTCTTTTTTTTGGACTATTCAGTTTGTGCCAGCTACCATGGTAAGTGCTAGGGATACAGTGGTGAATAAGATAGTTCCTAGCCCCATAGAGTTTTTCAGTCTAATGAGGGAGACAGAGGAATTAACAGGCACTAATGATATAGGATAGTAAATGCTGCGGAAGCCAACAGTTTCAAGTGCTCTAGGAGCATATAGGGCCACACAGTCTTCAGTCAGGGGAAGTCACTTCAGTCGTGTCCAACTCTGTGCGACCCCATAGACGGCAGCCCACCAGGCTCTGCCATCCCTGGGATTCTCCAGGCAAGAATACTGGAGTGGGTTGCCATTTCCTTCTCCAGTGCATGAAAGGGAAAAGTGAAAGTGAAGTTGCTCAGTTGTGTCCGACTCTTAGGAGGTTGACTCTTGTGAGGTTGAGGGGAAAATAAAAACCATAACATGGTTGAGTTTGGAATGGGATTCGTCTTCTGAGATGCCAGGAGATGAGACAGGAGCATTCAGCAGGGGCCAGAACTGTGTTGAGTTTGTATGATGTTCTGAGACGGGAGAAACTGTTAAAAACCTGTGAAGCGAAGTGGCCTTTTGATCTCCTTTCCTAACTAACAGTAATTATCTCTCTGTCTGGTATATTACCTCTTTTTTTCTTCCTGTCTTTGATTATTACTCATTCTCTTCATTCATTGAACATTTCCTTTGTACTTGGCACCGTTCAGAGCACTGGGGACATACTGCAGAGCTCGACCAGCAAGGTGCCCAAGAGTTCATGTATTAATGAGAGTATTGTCAACAACAGTAAACTGTTGTGGAAAACCGTGAATGGTAATTCCAGGTAGGGTTAAGAGCTTTGAAGAGAATAAAACAGTTCTGTGATGATGAGTGGAGGGTTGGTGCTGTGTAGCCTGGGTGGTGAGGGGAGGTGTCCTGCTGCTGTTCGCATCTGTTTTGTGAATGTAATAATAAAGGTTCGTAAGGAGACGGGAACAGAAGTTGCCTAATTGAATGTTGGGGCTTTTTGGTTATGATCTGTGATCCAGAAATCTCTCTCGTCAGCGAGTAGTTGACTCAGCCAAATTTTAAAGGATCAAATGAGTCTTTTTCAGACTGTGGATGTTGGGTATGGGACTAGCCTGGTAATGATTGCTGTCAGAAATCACCACCTCTTTGAGCTGAGATGGGAATAACAAGATGGTGCTGTCTGCATTAAGAGCTGGAGGCAGAAGGAACAGCCCATACAAAAGCCTTGAGTTGGTAGTTAGCTTGGGTGTTTGAGGAACCAAAGACCAGGGTGGCTGGAGTCTGGTAAAGGGTGGGAAATGAGTAGGCAGACAGGGTTTGGAACCAATAGGGCAGTACCGGCCATGACAGGGCTCTGGGGTTTTATTGTGGTTGCACCCGGGGCTTTAGGTAGGGTGGTAAAGCATTCCTATTTGATCTGGGGGGAGGGGCTGTGGGGGGTCTTCACTGTGGGGCTTGGGCTTTCTCTAGTCTTACATGCATTTTTAAGGTGACTGGAAAATGACTGTTGTATGGAAAATGGATTGTAGGGGGCAAGGGTGGAAGGAGAAGGAAACTAGCTGTGTTTATTTCACTAGTCAAGGTAAGAGATGCTGTGGGGGGCTTGTTCTTTAGAGTGGTAGCCACAGAAGTAGAAGTAGATAAATTTGAGATGTAATTTGGAGGCAGCATTGATAGGACTGGTTTGGCCATGGGACACGGGGAAATGAAGACATCCAGAAAAACCCCTAAGATTCTTGTTTGTGGTTGTGTGGATTGTAATGCTGTTTATTTGGTAAAATGGGCATGACTGAAGTGGGCACGGGATGGATGGGGGGAGTGGTGGGAATCACACTCTGTGTTGGCAGTGTTAAATTTAAGATGTGTATTCGACATATCGATAAATGGACATTATATGTAGGCAGTGGGATAAATATTTTGAAACTCCAGGGAGACCAGTGCTGATGATACTGGCTTGCAGTGATATTTGAACCCATGGGACTGGATAAGATGTAGTTCGTAGATCTAGAGATAGCGCTGAGAGAGAAGAGTAGAGGGGGCCTAGGTACGAGCCCTGGTGCACCTCAGCACTTGCTCTTCAGTCGCTAAGTCATGTCTGACTCTTTGTGACCCTCTGAACTGAAACATGCCAGGCTTTCCTCAACACTTAAGGGACAGTAATAGCTTGAGTTAAGAGGGAAAAATACTGTCAGAAAGATTTCCAGTGAGGAAATAGAAAAACCAAGAGAATATGGTAGAATCTACAGGAGAATATTTAGAAGAGGAGGAGAGTTGTCAACTGTATTGAATTCTGCTTGAAAGTCAAGATGAGGAAGAAAGGGGATCGCAAAGATGGCAGAGAGGTCATTGGTGAGCTCAGCACAAAATTTCCTTGCCGTGGTTGGGTTGGAGACTGACTGGAGTGTGTTTAGGAAAGAATGGAACGTGAGAAAGTGGAAAGTCACTAGAAAATGTTTTCAGAAACATTTGATGTGGGTTTTTTTTATTAACTTGTATGCACAATCAGCCACTTGAGGGTGGACAGGTTTGAAGTGAACTTTCATAATTTATCCATATTCTACAACTCCTACACTTGAACTTGTAAATAGTTTTAAAGTCTCATATTTCTCTGTTTTGATATTATGTCATCCAACAAAAGTTGGTGACAACACGAAGGTAAGGACACAGTTGATTTTAAACTTTTTTTTCCTTTGGCTGCACAGCATGTGGTATCTTAGGGATCTAACCCATGCCTCTCGCACTGGAAGCGTGGGTCTTAACCACTGGACCACCAGGGAGGTCCCCATAGTGCCCCTTAGTAGTAGTGTAAATGGAAAGCTTTCAAAGGCCATGAACTCTACTACCGACTGTTGGTTTTCCTTCATAAATTTCATTTCGGCGTGTGAGAAATCTCTTTCTTGTCCTTATAATCTGCTACTTCAGATATTGTATCTTAGACTCTAGCTGCTTTCCCTATATATATGTGTGTATGTGTGTGCTCAGATGCTGTGTCGTGTCTGGCTCTTTGCCACCCCATGGACTGTAGCCCGCCAGCCTCCTCTGTCCATGGGAGTCTCCAGGCAAGGATACTGGAGTGGGTTGCCACGCCCTCCTCCAGGGGATCTTCCCAACCCAGGGATCAAACCCTAGTTTCTTAAGGGCTCCTCCATTGGCAGGTGGATTCTTTATCACTAGTGCCACCTGGGAAGCCCTGCCTCCATATACTATAATAAGTGTATATTACCAATTCTAAGGCAATTGTTAAAAAATTTTAACATCTCTGATAGTGACAAAAAAAAATCAATGGTATCTTAAGTGAGATGAAGTGCTGTGTGATACGAATATCTAAGAGTGTGTGTACACATGTATGTACATACATTGAATGGGATCTGGCCTACTACTAGTTAGATAAATTTGCAGTCAGTATGCGCAAGTAGACTAGTTACCTGAAGCCTGTCATAGTTATTATACTTCTACCATTGGATTCCTGTACGTTTTACTAGTTATCCATGTTTTCCTTAGAGACCATCAGGGCAAAAGAGGTAGGATAAGGAGGAAAGCTGACTAGCACAGATTTAGCTTCTTACTTTGAGATCCTTCAGTGAATGTTACTGAATGCATATTTCTCTTTGGAGTCTTTCCCCCATTTCCTTTCTCTGCCTCACAAGTACAACAACATTCACGTTCACGTGTCTACAACAATAGGATTTTGTATGAGAGCCCATAGTTTTCTTGTCAGTATTAACGATTACACTTTTTTTCCCTCAAGGAAATGCCTTCTGGTTGCTTCACCACTATTGTTTTAGACGTCTTATTTTGGATTTTTCTTCTAAAACTTTCCTGGAATGAAAAACAGTGTTTGTTGAAAAGAGCTTTATTTTATCTGGTATTTTTAATCCCTTGTAAGTGCAACTGGAATTGCCACATTTTAAATATTATTTTTAGTGTATTTTACATTGAACAGTGATGAATATTTTTAGCCTACGTAAAAGGTATATTTGTACAATTGTATAGCTATTCATTATAGGTTGCCATCTTATAAAAAATTCACTTCCATTTTGGTTCATAGGTGATACAGTTGCTATAGTTTAGGTACTTTCTGTTATATTGTTGTGTTTTTTTGTTTATTGATAATTTTATATTGTTTATTTAATATTGGTGTTGTATTAGACACTCACTCTTATATTGGCATTTTCTGATGTAAAATCATAGCTTTGCCTTGGAATATTTTATTCAGACACATTTTCAGAAAACCTTTTCTTAATCACTAGTACATTTGTCTGGTCTTTGGCAGGCCAAATTCAAAGTGTATAGAGTCTCCGATGCTTTCAAAGCTTTTGAAAGAGATTTCATTTCAACAGTTGATTATAAATCTGAAATTTTTCGGTTTCCATTCTTATTCCTTCCTTATCCAGAGAAATACATAATCTTGTCTTATCATGTATATTACTAATCCTAGTTTCGATCAGGAGTAAAGTTTGTAGAGTTGGTTCATTTCTGTATTTTCTGATAGTCATGGCATACAGTTTATGAAGGATTATGATGCATAAATAGAGTTCATCCCTTTGAAAATAATGTTGGGAGAGGAGAGCAGTGGTAAGGAGTGGTCCTCATCTCAGATCTGAGCTTGAGGTTTTGTTTAGTATAAACTTCTGTTTTATATTTAACATGTTTCACCAGAATCCTATATTTTTATTTAATACTGATAGTCATGAATCTCTACTGCTTTGTAGTTCTGTTTGAGTACAACAATATTCTGAGGTGCAAAGCCAGGTATAGGTGTAAATCTTATAAAGTGTTAGGCTTTCATAAGCTTATACAGTCTCACCTCATACATTCCTAGCTATCAGTAATGTTTTTTCCTGGATTTTCTTCTCAGCAACCCGATAGCAGAAGGGTCAACTCTTCTGTTGGATTTTCTGTTTTGCAGCATACAAGCAATGACCCATATTGCTTTGTGGAATTTTATGAACACAGAGATGCAGCTGCTGCATTAGCTGCTATGAATGGGAGAAAAATTTTGGGAAAGGTAAGATAATAAATGATGGCACCTTATGAGTATATCTATCTGCATGTCAGATGAGTTTGTGTTCTTTCTTAGCAAGTTTGTAAACAAATACTCAGCTCTGCCAAGTGATGGTTTTGTTTTCTTCAGCTTAGTGCTTTTACCAAAATTCATTCTGCTTGATAAATGATTTAATACATGGTAAGTGTTATGAGTCATAATGACATGCCTAATAATTTTATGAAATATAATCTTTATTTTTAGGAGGTCAAAGTAAACTGGGCAACAACACCAAGTAGCCAGAAAAAAGATACTTCCAGTAAGTACTCCTGCTGCATTTTACGGAAGAGTTCTGAAATTATCCTGGCAGCATTAGCAGCTCACATAGGGCTTTTTCTTCCTTTTAGTGTTGCCTAAAAAAGGTTTAGTCCCTGACTTCTTAAATATTTGATTACTAAATGCTTTGATTTCAGATCATTTCCACGTGTTTGTTGGAGATTTGAGTCCAGAAATTACAACAGAAGATATCAAATCAGCATTTGCCCCCTTTGGTAAAATATCGTAAGTATCATAATCAACGCTATATTCAATAGCAATAGGCAAAATTGTATATGATGAACTTGTTTCAGAGTTAAGAGTTTCTTTCCCTAGTTAGTGTGATTTTGTTTTGTTTGTTGTTTGTTTGGTTTTTTTGATTAGTAGATGTTGTTGAAAATGTTAATGTCATTTCAATGTTTTGGGGTCTTGTTTTCATCTAATCTTGTGTATAACATGTGAAAAAATTTTAAGTGATTCTATTTGTTATCTTTAAAGATGTTTGGGTGGTAATGCCTATTATAAAGTCTAGTTTTTGTCAAATGTCTTCAAAATTTGGTGGTTAAAGATACAGGTTAACCAAAATTAAATGTGATTTCGGTTCTATATTAAACTTTTATAGAAGGAATTTATAAGTGGGGAAAAGTAGGGAAATCCTTGGGTATATTGTGAAATTAGAAATGTACATGTTATGATAATGATAAATGTGTTTTGATATTTTAGCTGGAAAGTAGCACTATTACAGTATTAAAATGTTTCAATGTCTGAGCCATAAATGAGGGATTAATTAGTAGATTATTTTTTGTTAGTGGTGTTTGATTCTGCTAGTTAGGGCCGAATTGTGGTTTTATTTATTTTTTTAAACAAAGTTTATGCTCAGATTTTACTGTATTGTTACTTGATCTAATATAGGAAAATTAAAAGTGGTTACAAGTTCTGTAAAATGTTTATCACA
This sequence comes from Okapia johnstoni, assembly GCA_024291935.2. Classification (NCBI taxonomy): domain Eukaryota; kingdom Metazoa; phylum Chordata; class Mammalia; order Artiodactyla; family Giraffidae; genus Okapia; species Okapia johnstoni. The sequence goes on along the minus strand of CM044318.1, from coordinate 76,752,947 downwards.
ATTTATCTAATTAAAATCATATTATTTTATGTATTTATTTCCTGTAGATTTAAGTTAAATGTCTTAGTACTTTACAAAAATATGTTTCACCTGAGAACAACAATATTTCTCTCTACAGTTTGTTGTTCTGTAAATTTTATTTGATAGATGTAATTCTTAATTTTCTATTTTGATATTTGCTTTGCTTTTTAATCTCTAATAAATGTGGTAAGTAGTACTGTTTTAAAAATCAGTGTAAAAAATAATACAGGTTGCTGTTTTTCAATCTTTATTTATACCTGAGACCTGCAGTTTTTCTAAAGTCCAAGTCACAATTAAAAGTAATAGCATTCTGGTTATTTTGCAGAATTGCTCATAAGAATGGACAGGATCTTGAAGGCTAACTGCAAGGAACTGTGCACACTGGAACTCAGTTGTAGATTTTTTTCTCATTTCTATTTATTATTATTATACATTATTTATATATACATATTTTAGTATTTACATTTTAACATTCTATATTCAGTGGAGTTCTATATTTCCAATCATTTTAACTTACTCACTAAAATTTCTGTGTAAATTTGTTGTTTTCGTACTGGTGTGCTTAGCATTGTTGTTAGTTTTTTATTCTCCTTTCTTAAATTTCTGAAAATGTCAATTTTTCAAAATTTACAGCTGCCCAAACTCCAAAATGATGGTAGAGAATTGACCAAGAAAAATAAAGAAATCTGTTAACAGGCCATGTATGCCTTTTTAATTCCTATTTTTTCCTCTTTTTCAATTTTTTAATATTTCATATATTTTGTATCACTAGGCAGAAAACATTTAACTATTTAGAGTTTGCATGGTAAAGTAGTTAGCATTGTTACAGTAATTTATAGAACCAGTAAACCTTAGAGGACACTAGCCAATAGAATATTAGTAAAGGAAACTATTGTTCCTATTAATCTTCAGATTTGAGCATTTAGTTTAGAAAGCACAGGCTATTTGATTAGGTTGCATGTTTATTACATGTTTTTGTCCTACTGCTTTTTTCTAACAGGTAAAGAAGCGTTAGGGAGAGTTCAGGAATGGCTGTAGTTAATTAGGGCTAACTGAAATTTTATTTAAAAAAATGCTCACAATACAGTGTGTGTGGTTCCTTTTAGTTTTTATTTTGAGGATGACTCTCACTTCCCTCATTTAGCTGTGCTTCTTTTCACAGGGATGCCCGAGTAGTTAAAGACATGGCAACTGGAAAATCCAAAGGCTATGGCTTTGTGTCTTTTTATAATAAACTGGTATGTTCTTTCAGCTCAATTTGAATTTAATACAAAATTCAGTCATCAGTAAATGTTTTTGGATGTTAACAACAAACACGATTGTGTGATTTTGTTTGTTTGAGTAATAGGGCATAGTTCTTTTTTTTTCTTTTCTCGTAAGCTTGGAAATAAATGGGAAAAGATAGACTGGTTATAAGGAAGAATATTGAAGTTTGCAATTGTGACTTGGTATGGGTAAGAAGTGTTAGAAGTAAAACTCAAAATTAGGACACAGAGCTAATCTCAGAATTTGGAGGGAAGTTAAATTATATTTGTCTTAACCATAAAAAAATCTCAATTTTAACTTTTTAATGATATTATCCGTATTTTTGTAGCTGGGACGGTAATGACTACAGCAAGTTATGTAAATGAAATTTTAGGCAGTTCACATTGATTTTTGCATGTATTTAAGAAAAAGGCACCAAATATCTAAGCATTTGCATTAACTGTAACATCAGATAATACAATGGGCTTTGGTATTAACATTTTGGAACAGTTTCAACAACAAATTGCACGTTTTATTGAAGCAGTATGATAAAGGGACAAGAGTTGTATATTTTTTTTTTTGGTTGTTCTAGGTCTTAGTTTTGGCACGTGTGATTTCTAGTTTTCCCTGCACATGCAGGCTCTTTGGTTTGAGGCATGCAGGATCTAGTTCCCTGACCAGGGATTGGTCCCAGGCCCCCTGCATTGGGAGCCTGGAATCCCAGCCACTGGACCACCAGGGAAGTCCTTGGAGTCATATTCTTTTTTTTGCTTAGATTCATTGCAAATGCACGTTAACCTCTATAATCTAAACTCATTTTGGGGGAATTCCCTGGCGTTCCAGTGATTAGGACACTGCAGTTCCACTGCAGAGCTTATGGATTCGATCTCTGGTTGGGAAACTAAGATCTTGCATGCTATGTGGCATGGCAAAAAAAAAAAGGTTTTTTTACAGCATTCTAAATCAACACAGAAGTCTTTTGTTTTAAGCTTTAAATCTTGTGTCATAGTCATGTGTGCATGCGTATGTGCTAAGTCACTTCAGTCGTGTCCAACCCTTTGCAATCCCAGGGACTATAGCCCGCCGGGCTCCTCTGTCCATGGGATTCTCTAGGCAAGAATACTGGAGTATGTCTTCCTCTAAGGGATCTTCCTGACCCAGAGATCAAACTCTTTTCTCTTAGTCTCCTGCATTGGCAGGCAGGTTCTTTATCACTAACGTCACCCTGGAAGCCCTGTTGTAGTTATAATCCATTGCTGTTAGAATGTAGATTTGGTAAGGGGTAAGGTGATTTAGACCATAATATCAAGAGTTGTTGATACTTTACAGTAAAAGTTGTGTTACAGATCAACAAGATATTTAAAAACAACTGTGTCCTTTTTTTTGGTTATCAATGGGATTGTGATTTTTCTCCTTGCATGTTTGAATTGTAAATTTCCCTTGATGCTTAAATGCTGTCCTAGTATCTTAAAATCTAAATAAACATTGCTTTAATGAGTCACTTACTGATAAGATTTTTGTATCCAGAAATGCCAACATTTTATTTCATCTTAATGAGTCTTAAATACCATTATTTTCTGTGTTTATAATCGCTCTTTTTTTTTTTTTTTTTTTTTCTTCACAGGATGCAGAAAATGCAATTGTGCATATGGGAGGTCAGTGGTTGGGTGGTCGTCAGATCAGAACTAATTGGGCCACACGTAAACCACCTGCACCTAAAAGTACACAAGAAAGTAAGACATGTCTACTTTTATATGTTTTTAAGGATATTTCACAAAATCATGTATTAGTGTAGTCTTAATTTCTTGAAATTTAAATTTTATTAGCATTGCAAGACTCATTTAATCTTCAGTATATTTATCTGAAAATAACCGGGCTTTGATATAAGTATATTCGAAGCTGTGATCCAGCTGATTTTATAGATCAAATCAATAGTGTCTAAGAGAAAAAAGTTCTGTTTCTCCCCACAGTGAGGCTTATCTCGTATCTTTATAGTATTACAGTAATCCATTTTATAATGCTGTATAATCATCAGCACTTTTTTCTTTCTTTCTGCATACAGATAACACTAAGCAGTTGAGATTTGAAGATGTAGTAAACCAGTCAAGTCCAAAAAACTGTACTGTGTACTGTGGAGGAATTGCTTCTGGTTTAACAGGTATAGTGTCTCTTTTTTCCTAGTCCCCTTCTTTGTGGAGCTTCATCATCATTAGTAGTAGTTTCTTGATAACATGAACCTTAAATATTTTGCATTTTTTGTATGTTTATTTTTCAGATCAGCTTATGAGGCAGACCTTCTCACCATTTGGGCAAATTATGGAAATCAGAGTTTTTCCAGAAAAGGGCTATTCATTTGTCAGGTATAATTCTACCTTACATTTGATCCATCCCTTTCAGTTATATTATTTGGTCCCCTCAAGTATGTGTTTGTTATTTTAGTACTTCTTTGCAGTATAGAACTTTAAACTGCCTACATGATGTGCTTTAGGAAAATACCAAGTTGATAGGTTTAAACTAAGGGGTTTCTGTATTACTAAGTTTTAAAAAAAAACAAACCTCCTTCTCTTCCTCTCTCAGATTTTCTACCCATGAAAGTGCGGCTCATGCTATTGTTTCGGTGAATGGTACTACAATTGAAGGACATGTTGTTAAATGCTATTGGGGTAAAGAATCTCCTGATATGACTAAAAACTTTCAACAGGTAATTCGATTTTTCACAGCACTTTTTAAGGTTTCCATCTTACAGATCTACATAAGAGCTTTAGAAAGTCTGTAAAAGAAAGCAAACAATAAATAAAGCATATAGCTGCTTTCAGTTGATTTTATTAATGCTATTCAAAAGTGATTATTTTACGGTATTAACTGAATCTTAATACTTTCTTTTCACAGGTGTCACCACCCCAATAAACTTAGACAATGATAAATAACAGAGTCCTATTCACATAAGGGTGCTTACTTAGTTTTTCTCTTCCTTGTCTCCCACTTTCTTCAAATACTGTGTTTCTTACTCGTTTCCTAAAACAGTGATTTGCTTTTTCCTAGGTTGACTACAGTCAGTGGGGCCAGTGGAGCCAAGTTTATGGAAACCCACAGCAGTATGGACAGTATATGGCAAATGGGTGGCAAGTACCGCCTTATGGAGTATACGGGCAGCCATGGAATCAACAAGGATTTGGAGTAGAGTAAGTTGTTTGAGTTTTTCCAGTGTAGAAACAAAGTTCCGACAAAAGGAATCTAAAAGTACATTTTCCTGGGGAGAATCTATTTAAATTAAATACATTGAACTATGTGGTATGATAAGCATTGTAGAAACCTTCTGAAAAATGATATGCAGTGCTGAAACTTCGCGTTTGATAACGTCGGTGGAAAGGGAGGTTGGGATCGCATTTGAGGTGTCCTACTGTCTGTGAGCAGTTGGTAGAGTCTGACTTACATTTCTAATACACCATTTTATCTACTGACTTACTTCTGCATGGAAAAGACCTTTTGTCTTTTTTATGTTCAGAAATTTAATGCTTTATGCCTATTAGCTTGTGTGAGAAGTCTCCCAAGATTTATCTAATACATAGCAGCTTATTACCCTTTTTGTTTTATGGATCAATGGTGGTGTTTTGCTTTTGCTTTGGTGAAGGACACATGTCTTCTAGTTCTGCCTTTTTAAGTTTTTGTTCATGATGGATATGAACATGATTTTTCTTTGTGTATAAAAACTAAAATAAAGTGAATAAAAAATTCTGACTACAAATTTTGATATAATAGGAGAAATGGGTAATACATTTTGATTCTTAGATACTATTCCATTTTTATCTTGCTGTTCAGTATTTTAACTCACTGTGTTTTTAAAAGAGCAAAAAAGGGAGGATCGTGAAAAACTGGGAATCACATAAAAGTTCATCCTGAATTTTGATCCTCCCCTCCCCTCCCCCGAGGTGGACCACATTTGAAGTCAGCAGGAAAAAAAAGTGATATTGAGAAGAAGTGCATGATTTTGGAGTCGCTTTGGAGGAAATACTTTCTCTGTGCCTAAAGAAACTGAAACCAGACTGATAAAAGAAATTTTGTAACCTAAATAAGGAACAGCATTGTCTGACTTACTTGAGCAAATGTTGGTGGTCCACATTAAGACATATTTTTAAAACTTTAAAAAGTGTTCATAATTAAAACTGTAGTAAACTACATTTCATTTTGGGGGGGAAATCCCAAGTATGGTGTTTGTATTAAAGTCAGACAGTCATACCTATGCTTTTACATGAAGTTTAAATGATATACATTGTAAATATTGAATACAGTGTTTTAAAAGCATGCTTCAACATAGAAGTAGCACCAATGTAATTATTTGAAGTAACACTTAACACACTCCACTGCATTGAATGCAATGGATGAATAAGAATGTTTAAGACTGACGTTTCCAAGGTTGGCTACTATGTAAGATTAAAATTATACAAATGACAGGAAAAGCCTTAATTTTAATTTCATACAAATCTGATGCGTTAGTACATTTTGAAATGTCATTGGAAATTAGATTGTTTTTTCTTTTTTCTCTTTGCTTTACATCATCTGGTATGTAAATACCTTGATTAAAAACCTTGTAAGCCTATTTGAAGGTTCCTATAAGTTGTATAGTACAAGTGTTTTTAAAAAATCTTGGGGTGTTTTTTAAAATTAGATATATTTTGCCCAAGAATTTTTTTAACAAGATTGTTAAAACATCTTATTTAGACAGTTTGATGTACCAATTTATAATTGGATATTCAGCTTAAATAGTACACAGAGTTGTGACTTCTTTTTTTAATTAAGTTTTTCCTTGTGGGTAGTGTGCATGGGATGACAAGTCTGAACAGAGGCTGAGCTGTATGAGTGCAGAGTTTGTAAATGATTTGATTGGGTAAGATTAACACTTGATTCTGAGGTATTTTTCAGGCCATGTGCGTAAAATCTGCCTCAAATTTCTGTCATAACAGGAATGTAAAAGAGATAAAAATTCTCTCTATTTGAATTCTGACAGCTAGGGGGTGCAAATGTTTAGGCAGTGTATTTGAAATGTTTTGAAGTCTGGGCACCAAAATGAAAATAACTCTTTACAGCTATACTATGAGATACAGTTAGCACCCACAAATTACTGGTTTTTAAACTTTTGAAGTCTTACAATTAGCTTTAAAATAAGGTTTTGTAAATTGGTCCTCATAGTAATTTTCGTATTTTCCTTCCCCCATTTAGAAATTTATTAAATATGAAAATTTACAGAGTCTGAGTTCGTCTTCAGGCCACATTTTTTATGGCACTTTAGTTTTAACCACAGTACTCATTTATTACATTCATCTATTACAAAATTTACCCTTATTTCTTTTGTTCATGGTTAGTATCTTTGCGGGTGTTATGGAAAATTTACTTTATATTTTATAAGGAGAACACTCAAATTATATCAGTTATGCCTCCTAGTTAAAATTTTCTTAAATATGTGTGAAACTTGAACTAAACTCTCAGTTTGCCTTTTATGGTTTGCCAGTAAATTAAGTAGCTTGTTACACCACCAGACTAGTTAATACGGCATAGTAAACATGACTGAAGTCTTTTCGTCTTAATCTGAAAGAACAAGATTACATGCTCAGTTCAGTTAATGGAAATTATTAATATTTCTTATTAAATGGTTTTTAAAATATAAAGCCACTTATCCAAATGAAGTGTACCATTTTAAAATACAACTATCAAGCTAACACAGACTCGAGACTATTTTATAACACAGAGTGAAGTCAGTGCTATCTTGATCCAATTTAAGCCTAAGAATCGTTGCCTCTTCCGTGTTCATTAAAAACAGCAGCAGAGATTCTTTGGCAAGCAAGAAAATGTTTATTTCATAATCACTTAGAGATTTATTTTTGGTGATGTGTTTCTGACTACCACCTTCTTTGCTCTGATCTCTCTACTAGTATTTCCCTCATGCCATTACCACTTGATTTTCATGTCTGCTGGCAGTGAGAGGCTGAAATGACTGGCCAACTTAAGCCAAAGCTGTAAACCACAGTTGAAGTAAGTCTTTCAATAAAGACTAGACTATATGATGAGTGACTTTTTCTTATTGTCGTTTATTACATAATTATCCTTCCAGGCTGCCATGCAATAGGCAATTCCATCTTTGTTTTACGTTATTAGTTAAGGTATATGAAGTTTACATATATTCAGGACCTGTTTCTGTGTTCTGTATAAGTGATAAACATCCATTTGCTTTGCTGGATTAAAATTTAATTTCTGCATATGGAGGAGTAAAAATTTGCATCCTTCATATGTTCTGTTGAATATTCAGTTCAGTTGCTCAGTCATGTCCAACTCTTTGTGACCCCATGGACTGCAGCACGCCAGGCTTCCCTGTCTTATCACCAACTCCTGGAGCTTGCTCAAACTCATTTCCATCGAGTTGGTGATGCCATCCAACCATCTCTGTTGAATATTAATATAGTAAAATCTCATTAGAGTCCACAAGTAATGGGAACCATAAGTTTACTGTTTCTGGATTGATCTATGAGTAAAGATTGTACTCAATAAACAGAAAAAGCATTTAATAAATTGTCTAAACACCTTTCTAACAGGTGTGCCCAAATTATATCTTACCTATTCATTGAAAAAGCATTTGGGCTTCCACTTAATACATTATAAACATTGAATTTGCATTTTTAGTATGTATTGAAAAGATACAGAAATGATTTAGACTTTTACTATTTATATAAAGCCTTCAGAGGTTCAAATGAGTGGATTTTGTTAAATAAGAATTCTGTGTGTAGTAATAAAATGTCCTACTTACTATGTTCAGATAGGTCACTACAGATTGTATTACCATCTCTTCCATTTTCAAAGAAGGAAATTATGTGAATAATTATGACATTTAAAAAATGTGTCATTCCAAATTGTGGTTAGTTAGTGTGGTATTTAAATGCCATATGAAACCTAGGCTTGTGCCTACCTAAATTGGGTCTCTTTTGGGAGTGGGGCTATTTTTTAAGTAACTGCAAATAAACTAGAAACTATAATCCACAAGGTGCTTTGTATAAATACCTCTTTGAGAGGCACAAATAATTTAATTTTAGAATTGCCCAAATGTGAAAGAGGTTCAGTTTATATCTAGCAAATAGAGAAAGGGGAATTATATGTATTTGTTTGTCTTAGAAAAAGGGGGTATTGATAATCACTGACCCTTTTGTTAAATTAAACTTTGGTATGAAGAGAAGATTAATCCACGTAACAAACATAAATTTGGCTTTTGAACAATGTCAATTAGGGTAACGGGTGGTGAAAGGTACATATCCAATAAATGAATCCCTTAGTGTTCCAACTCAGCTCTAATACATAATGCTGAGTTTTCACTTTTCCAGATGGTTGCATTTTTCAAAATTCAGTAACCATTGTTTCTTTGAGATATTCCTCTGAGAAAGTGATCCACAGCTAATATTTTGAGTCAGCTTGAAAAGTTAACCAGACATGACTAAAAGTACTGCAGTTGGATAGCTGCCAGAAGAAGCCAGGATGGTTTACCCTGAAAAGGAATCTCTTGGGGTCAAGCCATCCAGTTGTTGATCTTGCAACTGGGCTTAGTTTGCCCGTAGACCTCCTGTTTTGACTCTGAGTCACCCTTGTGAACTGACGAGAGTTTGCAAACAGCCTGTTATCAGGTGGTTTTGCAGAACTGTTTTTTTGAGGTAAACCAGGTTTTCCTATGTATAACGTATCCTAACTTTCCCGACCATGGTGTTCCTGTATCTTTCCTCCTTGGGTTTCGATACACCAATGCAGAGAAGTCCACAAAACCGTCAGGGCGAAATGGGCGTGAAAGGTATAGCCATATGCAACTGTGCCTGTGTAAATTTCAGATTTTCACAGTTCACTTTACTGGTTAAGAGTTGTGAGTTGAGTTGTTCCATATGTGGTGTATATGATTGCTTTTGCTCATGAAAAGAAAACCAATTCACGGGTCTTAACATAGCTAAACAAAACATTTAATAATTTTAGTCCTTTTTGAAAAGGACTAAACTTGGAAGAACATTTTTGACTAAATTGGATAGGTTATATTAATATTTTGGTATAGGTCCCAGTTCATCCTTGGTTATCTGTTTAATGAGATTGGGAAAGGAGTAGTGATTAGAGTAATAAAGATGGGAGAGGTCCTTGATTTTGAAGAGTGTTAACACAGGAATAAGGCAATCCTGGGCAGGTATAGTAAAACCATGCATGATGTCAGGACTTGGGTGCTGATACTTAATATGTTAGCATACACTCGGCACATTTTGTCAAGAAGACTTAACCAGGTTATTGAAAATAAAATATTACCAACATATTTGTTTTATTTACTGGCCTTGATCATTTCAGCTTCCTTTAATGTGTGTTTTTATTTTTGTACCTATGTGTGTATTAGAATGTTGGGGACGTGCTGCTCTTTTATTAATGTATTTTTTTAATATTTATTTTTATTTATTTGGCTGCACCAGGTCTTCTTTGCAGCATGTGAGACCTAGTTCCCCGACTGGATTTGAACCCAGTTCCCTTGCATTGGGAGCTCAATGTCTTATCCACTGGACCACCAGGAAGTCCCTCTGCTGTTTTACAATATTGCCTTTGAGCATTTTCAGTAAAATGGGATTAAGATATCCTTCAAAATCCATATTAATTTGTCATAAACTGGAATCTTTTAATGGATAACCTCGTTCCCAGGTTGCCTCACTATTTTTCTATCTTTGGATACTTCAGTTTCCCTCCATTAGAATGTAAGCTCCGTGGGGGCAAGGACCTTCTGATAGCTACACAAATCCTAGGACTTAAATAACAATATTTGGCACATGGAAGATATTCAGTAGATGTTTATTGCATGAGTGTGATTGAGGAAGTAAAAGCAGATAAGTATTTTAGTCTCCCTCTTAGAACACTACATGAGTAGGCCTTGATCAGAATCAACCGAGTGCTTGATAAAATGCTGATGAGTCTGAGGATCCACAGTTGTGCCTAATGTAATCTGAGATAAAATTAATTGGTGTGGGTTCCTTTCTTCCTTTAGCTCTTGTAAGGGAAAGAAACTCTATGGGCAATGGTCACAAGTTTCCCAGAAAAATTAGTATTTTAGAGTGCATGATTACTATGATTGTTAACCCAATATAGTGTTAAGCATCTTTCAAAGGTGACTAGAATGTACACCTTATGGTAATGTTACCAGGTAGAGACCATAGCTACTCCTGTATAGCTCTTCAAGAATGTGAGTGATACTGGGCCATGGTATCAGATAGTTTGGGGAGCATTTTCTCAGAAGAGGGGCTACCAGCAAGGCAGAATTGGGTTCCTAGGCAGGCAGCATCAGTAAAATAGACTACTTGGAAATAACATAGGAAGTGACACAGTTGAGATTCTTGAAGTAACAATTATTTATATGTATATAATTGCTATATATATATCATAGACATCTAAAGTCTGTGTGCTTCAACAATACTGATAAACAAGGACATTTCTTAAATTGCTTAAGTGAAAATTAGTTTGTAAAAGATTTGTAGGAAAACAGGTAATTTTAATAGTGTTGATTTCTCATGGTATCACCTGTGAGTGTACATTTAAAATACTGTGTTACTTAAAATTTGAACTGCCCTTTATCATGAAGGGTAATGCCTTATAGTCTGTATTTTTAGTTTGATTAAGTATTGAAACTGAAACTGCTAGTCGCTCAGTCTATAGCCCACCAGGTTCCTCTGTCCATGGAGTTCTCCAGGCAAGAATACTGGAAGCAGGTAGCCATTCCCTTCTCCAGGGGATCTTCCTGACCCAGGGATCAAACCCAGGTCTTCTGCACTGCAGGTGGATTCTTTACCATCTGAGCCACCAAGGAAGCCCCAGGCAAGCCCTTCACTTGATTGGGTCTTAAATGTGCCCTGAATCTAGTGCTATCAAACACAAAGCTTTTAAATTCTAATATGTCTGGAAATTACTTGTGTTTACTCCCAGGAATTTACAGCTGTACTCAAATTTGCTACCTCTTTCAAGCAAATCTGCCTACAATGTGTCTGGGTTGGGAAGATCCCCTGGAGAAGGAAATGGCAATCCATTACCAATATTCTTGCCTAGAGAATTCCATGGACAGAGGAACCTCGTGGGCTACAGTCCACGGGGTTGCAAAGAGGCAGATACGACTGAACAACTACACTTTTTTCAAGCAAATACGTTCTCTTGACATTCAATTTGCTGATGCTTTTATTAGACCTACAGAGACTTGAGACAAAATGCAAAAGCAGGGAAAAAAATACATCTCAATTTATAAATCTTGTCTTCACTTGCTCTCTATTCTTACCCAAGTTTGATCTACCATCTTTTTTCATCTGGAATACTACAGCTTCCTACCTGGAATACATCCTTTAAAAAGTTAGGGCATAGAAAGTTACACATATGTGCACAACTCTGAGTTTTGAGCATACACACTCATGTAGTGCCACTGAGATTGGGAAAGAGGCATTGACAGCACCCCAGAAGCCTTCATGCTTTTCTATCTGGTTTCTAACCTCCACTTTTTCCCCCAAGATAACCACTAGCCTAATTTGAATGATCTTAAATAGTTTGTTTTTGAACTCTGTGACGCCTGCTCCTTGGAAGAAAAGCAATCTACCTGCTGTCTACCAACCTAGGCAGCATATTAAAAAGCAGAGACATTACTTTGCCAATAAAGGTCCGTCTAGTCAAAGCTATGGTTTTTTCAGTAGTCATGTATGGATGTGCGAGTTGGACCATAAAGAAAGCTGAGCACAGAATTCATGCTTTTGAACTGTGGTGTTAGAGAAGACTCTTGAGAGTCCCTTGGACTGCAAGGAGATCGAACCAGTCAATCCAGAAAGAAATCAGTCTTGAATATTCATTTAAGGGACTGCTGCTGAAGCTGAAACCACAATACTTTGGTCACCTGATTCGAAGAGCCAACTCAATGGAAAAGACCCTGATGCTGGGAAAGATTGAGGGCAGGGGGAGAAGGGGGCAACAGAGGATGAGATGGTTGGATAGCATCACTGGTTCAATGAACATGAGTTTGAGGAAACTCCAGGAGATAGTGGAGAACAGAGGAGCCTGGCCTGCTGCAGTCCATGGGGTCAAAAAGAGTGGGACATAACTTAGCAACTGAACAACAACAATAGCAAATAATGATGATAAAGTAGGGACAGAAGAGAAATAGGGGCATGGTGTACAAAACTGGAGAAGCGGTCTGGTTAGATTTATTAATAAGGGAAATATATTGCTTCGGGAAGCAATATGGGTCATTCTATTATTCAAGGCACAGTTGCTGACCTCCCACCTTGTCACTCCCAAAGTCAGGTGGGCCATTGAGAGCTTCCTCTGGTGGTCTGGGTAGCTACTGCTGGTGGTGGGAGCCTTTCAGTTTTCAGCTGTTTGGGGAACAGGCAAGTCAGCTTCTTTTCAGGAGCTCCTGTTGGTGTTGATGAGCATGCTTGTGGCAGTGACTGGGAAGGAAACTTCAAGAGGAAAGCCAATCTACATGCAAAATCGTCCCTTTTCCGCTCCTGTTGTCATGTCCCCCTCGTCCCTGTCTCTACCACCGGCAGCTGTTCCTGTTTACAGCTGAATGAACCCTTAGTCATCTTTTCCCTGATCAATCAGAATAAGGACAGGGTGCAAAAGAAAAAATCTAAATAATTTGGAGTTGAATTTTCAAGTTCTGGGAGCAGTGATCTAGTTGACTATATACATTTAAAAATTTTGAAACGTTTTAGACAATTATTTCCATTTTTTTTTTACCCAACTTTCATTCTTACCTTAAGCTGAAAACTTTACTATATGTAAAATGTATATGTGCTTAGTCGTGTCCAACTCTTTTCGACCCCATGGGCTGTAGCTCACCTGCCAGGCTCCTCTGTCCATGGGAATTGTCCAGGCAAGAATACTGGAGTGGGTTGCCGTGCCCTCCAGGGGATCTTCCTGACCCAGGAATCGAGCCCAGGTCTCCCGCATTGCAGGCGGATTCTTTACTGTCTGAACCACTAGGGAAGCCCCAAAGAGTAAACAGTTTTGTTTTTTAATCCAAAAGGAAAAAAGCAAACCAGAAAATAACAAATGTTGATGAGGATGTGGGGAAATTGAAACACTTGAGCACGTTGGTGGGAACGTGAAACAGTGCAACCGCTATGAAAAGCGGCCGGAGAGTCCTCAAAAAATTAAAAAATAGAATTTACCATATGACCTAGTAACCCCATTTCCAGATATATATCCAAAAGAATTGGAAGCAGATTCTCAAAAAGATATTTCTGCACCCATGTTTATAGCAGCATTATCCACAAAGCTAAGAGATGGAAGCAACTCAGGTGTCCATTGACGGATGGATGGATTATGCAAAATGTATATACATACCATGGAATATTATTCAGGCTTTTAAAAGGAAGGAAATTCTGACACAGGCTACAACCTGGATAAAGCTTGAAGGTGTTATGCTAAGGGAAATAGTTCAGTTCAATCGCTCAGTTCAGTTGTGTCCAACTCTTTGCGACCCCATGAACCACAGCACGCCAGGCCTCCCTGTCCATCACCAACTGCCAGAGTTTACCCAAACCCATGTCCATTGAGTCGGTGATGCCATCCAACCATCTCATCCTCTGTCGTCCCCTTCTCCTCCTGCCCTCAATCTTTCCCAGCATCAGGGTCTTTTCAAATGAGTCAGCTCTTCCCATCAGGTGGCCAAGCCAGTCGCAAAAAGAAGAATACTGTGTAATTTTGTAATTCCTCTTATATGAGACATCTAATGTAGTCAAATTGATGGAGACAGAAAGGAAAATGAGAGTTACCAGGAGCTGAAGGGAAGAGGGAAAGGAGAAATGTTTCTTGGGGATAGTTTCAGATTTGCAGGATGAAAATATTCTGGAGATTTGTTTCTCAACAATGTGACCCTACTGAATTGTACAATTAAAACTGGCTAAGATGGAAAATTTTATGTTGTGTATTTTCAACACGATAAAGTATGTAACTTTTGAATTTTATGGATCACATTAAAAAATAATAATAAACAAGAGAATGATTACTGTTTGGGCCTAGCCACTCTTTTCCTTTCAGATTTGTCAGTGCTGTCCAAATTCTTCTCATTTTCTCGCTGACAGAATTAGATCCTCTGTGTAAATTTACTCAGTTTTCTTCTTGTTAGGTGACTGTCCTTAGATGCTTTTCCTCTTAATAGTACTCACGTACTGTTTTTGCTTTGTCAAGTCTACATTTTATGTTACCGAACTTAGTTATTTAAGACGTTAGGTGAGTTCAGATCTCAGCTAGTTGTCAGCTATTATTAGTGAATTTCCTCTTGACTTAAACCGCCTTAAGCTGATTTTAGTCTACTGGCATTTCTTAGCCAGTGGCATAAAAATATTAGACCTGAAGAAATAAGTTAGGCCACCAACCTCAACAGCACTAGGAGGACAATGCATGCAAAATGTAGCAGATAGCAGTCTGATCCTCGAGTGCTGCATATCCATTTAGCCTATAAAGTCAAGAATGGTATGTTTGCCCTCGGAGAATTTACTGCTGTTTATGTTAAGGGTGAAAAAAACCTGGTGACCCTGACTTAAAAAGATTGAGTGTCGCGGTGGCTGAGAACAGACGTGGTCTCAGCTGTTAAGATTGTTTGAGGTTGCAAATAATGCCTGGCAACAAATTTTACCTGTATCTATAAATCCCTTCAAAACATGGACTCCAATCCAAAATGGCATTTGATAGCCTATTTTATAAATGTGTGGGATTAACAGTTTATTAAAGAAAGTATTTTGGTATTTATGACTGGAAGCTTGTAAAAATAAGTACTGTTAGTAGATTCTCCTGTCTTTATCAGTAGAGATCACCTAACAAGACTGATAACCAGAAATTTGTGGTATTTGCCTCCCTATAAAAATAACTCCTTTTTATGGGCTTAAAACTTTGGGTCTGTCTGACGATTGCCAGAACTCTGTGTGGAACTAATGCCTACTCTTGAGAAGTGTAGCTGTGCAGACTAAGGTGCATTTATCTAGCTGCTGGGCCACCAGCCCTCACTGCTCTCAGCTTGCTTACAAACTCTTTTAGTGTGCATATGTAGATACATGTTCATTTGTGTATGGCGGCAGTGGTTTAGTTGCAAAGTCGTGTCTGGCTCTTGTGACTCCATGGACTGTAGCCCGCCAGGCTCCTCTGTCCGTGGGTTTTCCCCGGCAAGAATACTGGAGTGAGTTGCCATTCCCTTCTTCGGGGATCTTCTGACCCAGGGATCAAACCTGGGTCTCCTGCATTGTAGGCGGATTCTTTATTGATTTGAGCCATCAGGGAATCACCCTCATTTGTGTATACACACATGTATTTTTATACCCCAAGTATCTTCAAGATCTGAGTTATGACTTTGTACTTTTTTTTTTTTTTTTTTTTGGTTTAGGGTACAAAAACAAACATATAATGTTTAGTTTTTAATTTTTATTGGATTAT
The DNA here is from genome assembly GCA_024291935.2 of Okapia johnstoni. Taxonomy (NCBI): domain Eukaryota; kingdom Metazoa; phylum Chordata; class Mammalia; order Artiodactyla; family Giraffidae; genus Okapia; species Okapia johnstoni. The sequence continues at coordinate 76,737,224 of CM044318.1, read as the reverse complement.
AGGTGATTTACAGTGTTGTGTTAGTTTCAGATGCACATCAAAGTGAATCAGTTATACATATACATGCATCCACCCTTTTTTAGATTCTATTCCCATATAGATCATTACAGAGTACTGAGTAGACTTCCCTGTGCTATATAGTAGGTTCTTATTAGTCATTTTATATATGGTAGTGTGTATATGTCTCTCCCAATCTCCCAGTTTATCCCTCCAACCCCCTTGGTAACCATAAGTTTTTCTACATTTAATGTTCCTTTAATATCTGATAAAAATATGAAGCTGGTAAGCCAAAGTACACTTTCTGAGAACTTGGCCAATGAATATCTAAGAAGCAATGATTCAGAAAAGTTTCTGACTAAAATTTAAGCAAGAACATGATCTATACTCCCTGTATTTTGTCAGATGAATTTCTTACGTGTTTACCACCATTTTTTTTAACATTTTCTTCAATGACATACAGAACAGCTATAAAATAACTTTTAGGTGAAACTTGATGGCTTATCAAATGGTACTTGGTAAATGGGAATGTCTTGATAAATAATCTGTCTTTTGAAGATTACTTGCTAACTTTCTTGGTTGGGTTTTATAATTTTTAAAAGCATTCTGGAGATTAGTTTATATGTATAAAGGAATAATAAGACTTTTAATTGAAATCATTAAAACTTCTGTATTTGTCAATATCAATTAGGCTTGGGTTAAAAAATGATTTTGTAAATGTTTTTCATGGAATTCTAAGTGGACTGATTAGTTTACAAAATGTCCATTGTTTTTACTAAGTACCAAGGAACATTTGTGAGTATGTTATATGATGGCCATAAACTTCAGTAACTTTTTGCTTTCATAAAGTGAATTTCTTTTGATCATGCTAGATTTTATATATCCAAAATGTGAAGAATATGCTTGTCTTAAAAAGTAGTCACCCATAATCCTCTTCCCGAATGTGGATTCTTATGAAGTCATTTTTGGGAGTAAATTGGCCCAGCTATTTTAGAGTGTCTCACCACTAGCATTTCACCACTGTATCACCCTCCTCATTCTTCTGCTTTTCATCAAATAGCTTTTAGCAGTTTCCTAAAACTAGTTAAGTCCACATTGTTTGCTGTTAGATATACCGAAGGAGAGGTTTTTTAAAAGGTCTGAGCAGTGGTGGCAACCGGTTGTCTCAGGAGAACATCTGCAGGACCACACTGAAGGGACCACACTTAGTGGGAGATGGGTTGCAATACAATTGTTCAAAAAACCCAGTATTATGATGTTAGTGGCTCAGTTGTGTCTGACTTTTTGCAATCCCATGGACGATAGGTCTGCCAGGCTTCTCTGTCCATGGGATTTCCCAGGCAAGAATACCAGAGAGGGTAGCCATTCCCTTCTCCAGGGGATCTTCCTCACCCAGGGATAGAACCCTTGTCTCCTGCATTTCAGGCAAATTCTTTACCGTGGTCATGCCTCATATGTGCACGTGTGAGTTTGTGTGCACTAATGCACTTCCGTCCACGTTCTTTTTTCCTTTTTGGCCTTTCAGAGAGCATTTTTCATCTGAATTTTAAGGGTTTAAAGATTTAACCCTTAATTTTAAGGGTTTGGAAATGCCAAACCCTTTTCTCTTTTAATATTTAAAAATAAGATGAGGAAACAGTGTTACAAAGTAGACACTAGGGATAGTAATTTTTAAAATCGTTTTTTCATATGTTCAGGTCAGTTCAGTCGCTCAGTCGTGTCAAACTCTTTGCAACCCCGTGGACTGCTGCACGTCAGGCTTCCCTGTCCATCACCAACTCCCAGAGCCTACTGAAACTCATGTCCATTGCGTCAGTGATGCCATCCAACCATCTCATCCTCTGTCATCCCCTTCTCCTCCTGCCTTCATTCTTTCCCAGCGTCAGGTTCTTTTCCAATGAGTCAGTTCTTCCCATCAGGTGGCCAAAGTATTGGAGTTTCAGCTTCAGCATCAGTCCTTCCAATGAATATTCAGGACTGATTTCCTTTAGGATGGGCTGGTTGGATCTCCTTGCTGTCCAGTGGTCCAGCTCTCACATCCATACATGACTACTGGAAAAACCATAGCTTTGACTAGATGGACATTTGTTGGTAAAGTAATGTCTCTGCTTTTTAATATGCTGTCTAGGTTGGTCATAGCTTTTCTTCCAAGGAGCTAGCGCCTTTTAATTTCATGGCTGCAGTCACCATCTGCAGTGATTTTGAAGCCTCCAAAATAAAGTCTCTCATGATTTCCATTGTCTCCCCATCTATTTGGCATGAAGTGATGGGACCGGATGCCATGATCTTAATTTTCTGAATGTTGAATTTTAAACCAGCTTTTTCACTCTCCTCTTTCACTTTCATCAAGAGGCTCTTTAGTTCGTCTCGCTTTCTGCCATAAAGGTGGTGTCATCTGCATATCTGAGGTTATTGATAGTTCTCCTGGCAATCTTGATTCCAGCTTGTGCTTCATCCAGCCCGGCATTTCACATGATGTACTTACATGAGGCACATGTAGAAGAGCACCAGGAGCCTGAAGACCATTCCAGTCCTATTTTTTCAGTCTTTTATTTACTTCCATATAACAATGATATACAATCCTGTTGTCTCTTAAGGCAACCGTATTAGAAAGCCTTACCACACTGTCCAGCATCTCTACAGGCACTTTGTGTGTCTTTGGGGTTGGGTTCCCTGTTCCCAGAAGCCTGTGTTTTCCTCTCTTTTTGCATTTTCTCACATTATAGGGGCTTCCAGGGTGGCTCAGATGGTAAAGAATCTGCCTGCAATTCAGGAGACCTGAGTTCTATCCCTGGGTCAGGAAGATCCCCTGGAGAAGGGAACGGCAGCCCACTCCAGTATTCTTGCCTGGAGAATTCCATGGACAGAGGAGCCTGGCCAGCTACAGTCCATGGGCTCACAAAGAGTCAGACATGACTGAGTGACTTTCACTTCACTTCATATTGTTGTAGAATATCCTCCAGTAGTTTTCTAAGAAGTTCAATGACAATTTGATTTCTTTTTTAATATTTATTTATTTGGCTTTGCTGGGTCTTCATTGTGGCATGTGGAATCTTTAGTTGCGACCTGCAAACTCTTAGTTGCTACATGGAGGATCCAGTTCCCTGACCAGGGATAAAACCCAGGCCCCCTGCATTGGGAGCGTGGAGTCTTAGCCACTGGACCACCAGGGAAGTCCCAACAATTTGATTTCTGAACCTTTGTATGTGACCTGTTTTGATCTTTTAAAAAAAAAAAAAAATATATATATATATATATATATATATATATATATATATATTTATTTTTGGCTGCATCTGGTCTTAGTTGTGAAACACAGGATCTTTCACTGTGGCACTAGGGCTCTTTCTTGCAACATGGGGGCTCCAGAATCCATGGGCTCAGTAGTTGCAGCTTGAGGGGTTAGTTACAGTGCAGCTTGTGGGATCTTAGTGCCTCAACCAGGGATTGAACCCATCTCCCCTGCATTGGAAGGTGGATTCTTAACCACTGGACCACCAGGGAAGTCCCCTGATCTTTGCAATTAAAAAATTTCAATAATTTGGTTGAGATAAAATGTATATACCATAGAATTCACCTATTTAGAGCATAAAATTACGTGACTTTTAGTATATTTACAGAGCTGTGCAGCCATCACCATAATCTAATTTTAGGACTTTTTTATCATCCACCAAAGAAAGTTTGTACCTATTAACAACAGTTAACCCTATCTACTCTCTGGGGCTTCCTTGGTGGCTCAGGAGTAAAAAATCCACTTGCCAATACAGGAGATGTGGGTTTGATCCCAGGGTTGGGAAGATCCACTGGAGAAGGAAATAGCAACCCACTCCATTATTCATGCCTGGGACATCCCATGGACAGAGGAACCGGGTGGGCTACAGTCCATGAGGTTTCAAGGAATCAGCACAACTTAGCAACTCAGCAATAACAATAATCTACTTTCCATCTCTACAAGTTTATCTATTTTGAAATTTATCTAAATGTGATCATACAATATGTGGTTTTCTGTGATGGTTCTTTCACCTAGTGAAATATTTTTTTAGGTTCCTGCATGTAGTATATGTCAAGGCTTCACTCCTTTTTATTGTTGAATAACAGTCTATTGCATGGTTATCTGTGTATCCATTCAACAGCTGATAGACATTTGGGTGGTTTCCAGTTTCAGGATAGTACAAACAAAGCTGCTGTGTATATTCATGTATAAGTCTATTATAGACATATGCTTTTATTTTTCCTGATTTAATGCCGAGAAGTGGAATATTTGAATTATACGGCCTATATATGTTTGACTTTTAAAAAAAAATTTGTATTCCCACTAGCAGTACACTTTTCATAAGCTTTTTGGAAAGAGCTGTTTTGAAATTTCATGCTGGTGTACTTTGTTGTAGGTATATCATTATGCCCACTTTGTGGGCTCTTTCAATTTGGAGATGAGTTTTCTTCCATCTGGACAATTTTGTGGAATTGTATCTTTCATTTCCTCTCTGCTATTTTCTCTGCAATGTCTTTCTAGAACTCCTATTACTCGGGCTGATTCTTCACTAGTTTTCTTTTTTTCCTATTATACATTGTTTCATTTGTTCTAATTTTTAGGAGATTTCTTTGACTTTTTCTTCTACCCTCCTTTAAAAAATAATTGTTTTTATATTTATATTCTAAGCTCTGTTTCTTTTATGGGTGCAATAGCTTTTCTCTCTCTCTCAGGTAATTACAGTTTTTAAAAAAGATTTATTCTACTCTCTCCATTGTCTTTCCTCTGAATTCTTCTGTTTGTTCTGGTTTCTCTCTCAGGCTGGAGGCATTCCTTGAATGTCTGTGATCCTCGCATACCCCTCATATTTGAGAGGGAGATGTCAAAAGCTCTCAGAAGCTGCGTGGGGATGGTGTATTTCTCTATGATTGGTTAGACGTGATAACTTTGGGGAATCCCTAAATATTAATATCTTTTGTACTTTGTCTGATATTTATTTGAAGAGAGATATTAAATGTGTCCAGGGCTCCCAACTGCTGGCTTTCTGGGTGCAGAGAGGGGAAGGGGCCACCCAATTCAGGATGCAGAACTTCACTTCACCCTCAAAGAGCCCAGAATCCCACTTGCACGTCAGCTTGGCCCCTGGTTCCTAAGTCCACAGCCTCCGTGCCTCCACGTTTCCCACGGTCATTTCTGGTTTCCTGGGCTGGGGTGGGAGGGAGCCTGAGGCCTCCTTGGAGACTGATTCAAAACCCATTTCCAGCCCTTGCCTGTCCTGTAGTCGGCGGCCCTGTGCCTTTTGGTTCAGAGTTCACGGGTGGCTCTGCAGGGTACACTGGCCTCCTGCCGACGCCCAGCTGCTCACATTGGGTGGAAGCTCCTTTCTCTTGTTGGAGCAGGTTCTACTGCTCCATCGGCTTTCAGATTGGCTGGCATTTTATAATATTGTAAATCAACTACACTTTAATTTAAAAAAAAAAGAAGAAATCTCTCTTCAATTATTGCCTTCTTTCTTGTACACCTTGTCCAGGCAGGTTTGTATCTTTTTTTAAAAAAAATAAAAATTTATTCATTTTTGGTTGCACTGGCTCTTCGTTGCTGTGTGCAGGCTTTCTCTAGTTGTGGAGAGCGGAGGCTTTTCTCGAGTCGTGGTGTGATGGCTTCTCGCTGCGGTGGCTTCTCTTGTTGAGGAGCTTGAGCTCCAGGGTGTGTGGGCTCAGTAGTTATGGCTCCCGGGCTCTAAAGCACAGGCTCAGTAGTGGTGGTGCCTGGGCTTAGTTGCTCCATGGCACGTGGGATCTTACTGGATCCGGGATGGAACCCTTGTCCCCTGCATTGGCAGGTGGATTCTTAACCACTAGACTACCAGGGAAGCCCAGGTGTGTACCTTATTATCGAATACACCTTATTTGGAATGTCTTTTCTGTCATCTTAGTGGAGTTTGGGGAGAGAGGGGATAAGTATTTCTCCTCTGGATTCATCAGCACGTTGGTGTTCACTGTGTGACAGACACTCCTCTGGGTGTTGGGACAGCAGCTGACATTCTAGGGAGAATGGAGACTAGGGTGTGTGTAAGGACTCCATGGAGAACAGACATACTTAGTAAGTAGGTAAGGTCCAGTGTGTTAGAAGGTGTACGTGCTACAGAGAGACAGGGCAGGGATGGAGGAAAGAGGAGCGTGGAAGTTCAGGGGTGAGGTTGCCCTTTGAAATACTGAGGAGGTAACATTTGGATAAAGAGCTGAAGAAACTGAGGGCATGCGCCGTGCATACCCAGGGCAGGCTGCTCCGGACAGAGGGAAGCGCCCTAGCAAAGGTCGTGAAATGGGATTGTTGGGGGTGGGAGGGTGAGGGGTAAGGAGGAGGATTTGCTGGAGCAGATGAGTGAGGGGAGAGAACAGGAAAGGAGCTCAGAGGGGGAGAGAGGTCCCAGTCACTTGGGGTCTTGTCGGTGTTTATGAGGTCTTGGGCTTTCTCTTGGGGCCACATGGGGAGCCACTGCCATTTTGAGCAGAGCGTTGATATGGTGAGATGTCCCTTATTTCTAAAGGCTCGCTCTGGTTGCTGGGTTCAGAACAGACCACGGCAATTGGAAGCAGGGTGACCTGTCAGGAGGCTGCTGCAGTGAACCAGAGCAGCAGATGATGGCTTGGATGGGGGTGATGTGGAGACTGAGATGGAGCGTGGGCTTCTGGATTTATTTTGAAAGTAGAACCTGCAGAGTTCCTTGGACTCTGATGTGAGGTGGAGAAAAAGGATGATCAGAAATGACTCCAAGATAATTGGCCTGAGCAAGGGTGGAGCTGTCTTTAGTCGCGATGAGAAGGCTGCAGGTGGGTGGAGTGGGTGTGGACGGGAAGAGGAGGTTCTGTTTCGGACACACTTGGTTTGCGATGTCTTAGTTGGCTTCCAAGAGGAGACGTCAAACAGGCAAGACCAGGCTGGAGATGGAAACATGGGAGTCCCATGGTCTAAGAACGGCATTTCGCATGGGCTTAGATGAAACTGATGTGTCGATGCAGGTTCAATTGCTTGTAACAAATGAACCACCCTGAGGGAGAAGATTGATGTTGGGGGAGGTTGTAGGGGTGGGTGAGGGGTACCTGGGAACTCTGAACTTTCTGTTTAATTGTGCTGTGGGACCAAAATTCTTCTGAAAATCAAAGTCTATTTGTTTATGAGACTTGATGGGATGGCCAAGGGAGTAAGCATGCAAGACAAGCGATCCAAAAACCTGCGGTGCCCACCTCCAGGAGGAAGGAGAGGTGGTAGTGGGGACAGGAAATGTGGCAGAAAGAAAGAAGAGTAGGAAAGCGTAGTGTCTTAGAAATCAAAGGAAGAAAGTGGTTCAAGAGGGAGGGCGGGATCAACAGGGTCAGACACTGAGAGAGGGTCAAGTTAGACGGAGATGGAGCTGACTGTTAGAATTCCCAAGGGGGATGCCAGTGTGACTTTGCAAGAGCAGTTTCGTGGGGTGGTGGAGATGCAAGCAGACTGGAGAGGTCTAGGAGGGTGAGAGGAGACAGTGACTACAGGCAACTCATTGAGGCACTGCTGAGAAGTGCTGCAGTGAAATAGAGCAACAGAGAACTTTTTTTTTCTTTTTTGCTTTGAGTTTGGAGAAATACAAGTATGACCGCATGGTGCTATAATTAATCTACCTTTACTTAGCAGGAATCCCAATTTGAATTTTAAATGTACAGAAAGCCCTTCCTTTTTTTAGGTGCATCTTCATGGATGCAGCATGGTACAAGAGAGTGAGTGCTGAACCAGGAAGACCACCTTCCAATGACTCAGGAAAGCAAGCATCACTCCTTGGTAAAGTCATCTGGGTCTCAGTTTCCTGATCTGCAGCATAAGACGCTGATCTCCAAGGATCCAGCTATGATATGGCATGAATGGGTGACGTGAAAAGCCACTTGGCTGCCACCCCCAGCCAAGCCATCAAAGCTGGGAAAGACAGTCAATGTCTGCTTGCTTCTTCCATGGGAAATTAAGAGTTCAAAGAAAGCACAACTAATGTAAAGATGTGGGCTTAAGTAGTTGTAGATTAATGCTAGTAGAGATTTTGATCAGTTTCCAACTACCGAACCCATCCCCTCATTGAAAAGCATATTCACTGCAGAAATTTTATACATGAAAATATAATAATGAACATTAAAATCACCCATTTTCCCAACATCCAGAGATAAATGATAGTAACATTGTGGAATCATTTCCTTCAAGCTTTCTCTCCGTAAATATAATACTGTATTTCCTCTCTTCCCCCAATGAAAAATGCCTCTATAATTGTATCCTGTTTTTTTTTCAATGACAGCTTCACAAGCATGTTCCCTACATCATTGAATATTATTCACTAGTTCTTATAGCTGTTCAATATTCCATCCTAGGAATACACTGTAACTTAGTTGTTCTATGAATGGGCATTTATAGCTACCATAAATAGCACTGATAAAATAAGTGTTAGGATGTTCAACTTTGCACCTAAATCTTTGTACTTCAGGCTTCCCTGGTGGTCCAGTGATTAAGAATCCACCTTGCAACATAGGGGACACTGGTTCAAGTCCATGGTCCAGGAAGATCCCACATGCCTTGGGGCAACTAAGTCCATGTGCCACAACTGCTGAGCCCGTGCTCCAGAGTCCCATGCTCCACAACAAGAGAAGCAGTGGCGATGGGAAGCCCACGCACTGCAATTGGAGGGTAGCCCCCACTGGCTGGAACTAGAGAAAGCCAGCACAGAGCAACAAAGACCCAGCACAGCCAAAAAGGTTTAAAAATGAATGAATAAATAAATAAATAAATCTCTGTGTGTCTTGTCCTTCCTTTGGCATAAACAACCAGTTGTAGGATTATTCACTGGTCCAATGGGTGGAAACGTTCTCAAGGCTCTTAGGCATATTGCCAGAAACCACCTTAACACATCTGCCTCTCTTACCTTCCAGAGAGGTTGTAACAGTTTACTTTCGGCCTTCACTGTGTGTGTCGACTCCATCATGCTGTTACAAACCCTGCCAACTTCCTATGATTTCTTTTTAAAAGTCACCTTTCACTGCATATAAACCAAAGTTTCAGTTCAGTTCAGTTCAGTCACTCAGTCGTGTCCGGCTCTTTGCAACCCCATGAATCACAGCACGCCAGGCCTCCCTGTCCATCACCAGCTCCCGGAGTCTACCCAAACTCATGTCCATTGAGTCGGTGATGCCATCCAGCCATCTCATCCTCTGTCATCCCCTTTTCCTCCTGCTCCCAATCCTTCCCAGCATTAGGGTCTTTTCCAATGAGTCAACACTTCGAATGAGGTGGCCAAAGTATTGGAGTTTCAGCTTCAACATCAGTCCTTCCAATGAACACCCAGGACTGATCTCCTTTAGGATGGACTGGTTGGATCTTCTTGCAATCCAAGGGACTCTCAAGAGTCTTCTCCAACACCACAGTTCAAAAGCATCAATTCTTTGGCACTCAGGTTTCTTCACCGTCCAACTCTCACATCCATACATGACTACTGGAAAAACCATAGCCTTGACTAGATGGACCTTTGTTGGCAAAGTAATGTCTCTGCTTTTAAATATACTATCCAGGTTGGTCATAACCTTCCTTCTGAGGAGTAAGCATCTTTTAATTTCATGGCTGCAATCACCATCGGCAGTGATTTTGGAGCCCCAAAAAATAAAGTTTGACACTGTTTCCACTGTTTCCCCATCTATCTGCCATGAAGTGATGGGACCAGGTGCCATGATGTTAGTTTTCTGAATGTTGAGCTTTAAGCCAACTTTTTCACTCTCCTCTTTCACTTTCATCAAGAGGCTCTTCTGTTCTTCTTCACTTTCTGCCATAAGGGTGGTGTCATCTGCCTATCTGAGGTTATTGATATTTCTCCCGGCAATCTTGATTACAGCCAAAGTTTATTACTTATTAAAACAGCATTGTAGGGGGAGTAATTCAGATTCCAGTATATTTTTGTGTGCCTACATGCTCTGGGCACTGTGCCGGATGCTTTCTTGTTTATTCTTGTTTATTGTGAACACCACACCCTTAGAATGTAGGTGGCATCCTTTCCTTGTCCAATCCTAGGAGTCTGTGTTTAAAGACGCACAGCTGGGGAATTCCCTGGCAGTCCAGTCATTAGGATTCTGTGCACCTACTGCCAAGGACACAGGTTTGATCTCTGCTAAGGGAACTATGATCCCGCGAACTGCGACGTGTGGCCAAAAAAACCCCAAAAGACACACAGTTGGTCTGATGTATGGTCAAGATCGGTACCCAGGGCTCTTGAATCCAAGCTTGGCACTTCGGTATTTACTTATTTTACTATACCTCACCTGCTTCAAATGGCTGAGAATAATCTCTATGACTCTAAGCTATATTCCATTTTATTGTGTGTGCTCAGCCCCTCAGGCATGTCTGACCCTCTGTGACCCCATGGACTGTAGCCCAGCCAGGCTTCTCTGCCCGTGGAATTTTCCAGGCAAGAATACTAGATTGGGTTGTCATTTCTTCCTCCAGGGGATCTTCCCAACCCAGGGATTGAACCCATGTCTCCTGTGTCTCCTGTGTTGGCAGGCAGAGTCTTTACCACTGCACCACCTGGGATCAATTTTATTATAAAAGTCTATAAGGTATTCACACTTACCAGTTTTTTTTTTAAGGTTTTGAGAATAAAAAAACTATCAAATTCTAGAGTCAATGATAATTCTGAAATTCTGCTTTACCAGGAGACATCCTAGTCCCCTGCTCCTTGCCTGGTCAGAGTGAAAGTGGTTCAACAAAAGGTGAGATCAATAGGGCTAGGAGGGAGCCAAGCCGATTGTCCTCTTCTTTCCTAGATTGGTTACCAGTGTTTGTAAAGGCTTGAGATGAGCTACAGAAATTGAGTGATGCTATTTGGATGGAGAGCATCTTCAGGTACTGCAAACCACAGGCAGAACTTGAATCATGTGGGAGGGGTATGTGTGCGTGCTTTCTTTTGGCAAGCCTTAGGAACCATGAGGCTCTGCAGTTCTATAGTTGGTCTTCTGCACAGCACTTTGAAAACTGGGTGTTGGATCTTCAGACACTTGAGACAAGTATTTATAGCAATTTCATGAGGACAGTCTTTTCATGCCCCAAAACAAATTTTAAACTGTGAACGTTGACCTATTGGGTCTTTATTTCTGTACTCACTATCTGATGTGCTAACAGGACAGTAAAAGTGAGTTGAAGCTGTTCTATTTTCTCTTCATTTCAAAAAGGCCTGGCCACAGTCTTTAGCTCAGAACAGCTTAATATGGATGTCCTAGGCCATGCCAGGTTTTCTTGATTTTTTTTTTTTCCAGGACACAGAGAGGGTGGACTTGGAAACTGGCATAACATTGAGCTGTGCCTAACTTTCGCCCATTGCCAGTCTCCCCGTTTCCTGTGTTAGGATGACTTGTAATCTCTCCTGAGGAGCTTTTGGGGAGGTGCTGCACAGTTCCCTGGTTCCTGCTATGATAATGCAGCATCATTTAGATGCTGGACTCTGCAGACTATAGAAGTCCTGCTCTTCCAATGGCTGAACCTGCTGCTTATTTAAGCAGTATATTTAAGCACCACGGTTCAATCCTGTTACAACCGAGAGGAAAGAGGAGGCCTAGAGCAGGCTGACAGCAGGAGAAGCTTCAGAAAAACCGAGCTTCTCAGATGGTTCTCTCTGTTCCTGGTCATGGTGGTCTCCTAGAATTGCAGCTAAAAACCCCTGTAACCTTCACGAGCTAGAAAAGCTTATCTCCAGCAGTAGAGGGGCAGGGTGCTAGAAATACTCTGAGGAAAATACTTTGAGAGGGGAGGGGATGGGAGGGACAGAAATGAGAAGCAGCCATAGAAGGCCAGAGATGGGGTGGGATTGGGACCGAAACGGTGGGTGGAGGGAGGGAGGAAAAATTAGCGGAATAGGAAGCTCAGAACAGAAGATATAAAAGAAAGTGCCAACTAGTGAAAATCTTAAGAAAGGATGGGTGGAGGGGGAACTGACGACTGGGGAGCAGTTGAGAAAAATAGCAATTAGTACTGCTAAAAATAAAGACCAATTTAGAGACAAAGCCAGATTCACAGGAGGAAAATAGGACTCGCCAGAAAGACAATTCCTCGTAAACCAGATCCTCAAGAAAGTGGGGCTAATGACACCCCTTCTTGGGCTGTTTTGCAGAAGAAATGAGCTGGCGGCGCGGAGCAGGTGACCGACGATGGGAAAGGAGGAATCAGAAGCAGAGCTCAGTGCGGCCCGAGTGATTTCCAGGGTTGATCGCCAAGGCCCTGCCGACAGGTGCACCACGTGAGTGGCGCCCAAAGTTAGGGTCTCCCGCCAGCCGGCGTGCCGGGCAGAGGCATCGCTCCGCGCTGAAACTGGAGGGGGTCCTACGGAATTCCCCCGAGGTCGGCCCTTGGAGCCTCAAGACCAAGGGCAGGAGGCGCCCAAGTTTCGGTGCCCGCGCAGCGCGGCCCGGGAGAGGGCGCCCACCGGCGCCGGCTCGGCTCGCTCCGCCAGCGGACATCGCGGCCCGGGTCCAGGCGACGCCCCCGCCGGCTTTCGCGGCCGTGGGGAAGGCCCAGCGCCCACGGTGTCGGGCCGGCCGGGGAGCGCAGGGATCCTGGAACCCGAGGGCAAGAGGGCGAAGGCCGTGGGCTGCACCTGGGCTTTACAGAACCACGAGATCTCGGCTTTCCGGTCTCGGAACCAGGAGGTGACCCTCACCTGCCGCCCAGCAAAAGCGCGCGGAATCACGAAGCGCAGTGCGCCCGAGGATCCGCACCCGTTTCTCCGGGCTGCAGGGACAGGGCGGGAGGCTGGGATGAGCGCTGGAGCTGGGATCCGGGCAGGGCTGGGTGGGGCTCGGGTGGCATCCTTGGAGAACCCCGCCAGGAGGCGAGGGATCCCCGGGACCCGTGGACCGCCAGGGCAAGGCTCCTAAGTCTCGGGCGGCGTGGGCCACTTCCGAGCGAGTGCGCGCCTTCTTGGGCTCTGGGCTGGGCCCTTGGACTCCCGGCGTTTGGGAGTCACCCGGGTGCGCCCTGCCCGCCCAGACACCCCGGGGCGGGACCGCAGGGCCCCAACGGGGGCGGGCCGGTAGGGCGCACGGATAGCGCCACGCGGCGCTTGGGCCGGGAGGAGGGCAGCAGGGTGGGGGCTGCGCGCTCCGGGGCGGTGCTGAGCCAGCTCCTCCTCCTCCTCCTCTGGCCTCCTCCTCTTCGCCTTCCTCGGGCTCAGCTGCCGCGCAGCCCGGCTGCTCCTCCTTCCTCCCCGGGGTGCTCGCGGCGATGTTTAACCGCGCCGTGAGTCGGCTGAGCAGGAAGCGGCCGCCGTCAGGTAAGCGGCTCCCAGGGCTCCGCGGGCGGGGCATTGGGGCGCCCCCAGGGGCAGCGATGAGCCACCTGGGCCGGGGCTGCCCGCCCCCCGGGCATCCTTCCCTTCTGCCCGGGGTCGGGCCCGGCTCCGCGATGCCCCGGGCAGGACGCGCCACTTCTCCCTGCTCCGTCCAGCGTCCTCGCGGTCCCAGACGCGGCGGGAGCGCTGAGTCCCGAGACGCGCGCTGGGGAGGAAGTTTGTCTGCAAGGAGGAACAACAGCTGTTTTCTTTTTAGTGATGGTCTGGGAGAAAAAGGAGATCCAAAACACCTCCAAACTTTGGAGGTAGTATGGGTTCCAGATTCCGAAAGCAGAATGGAGTTCTGGAGGTCTCCGCCTCCGCTGCGGGCGTTGGTGCGAAAGATGCCCGCGCGGAGCCCGCGGAAGGCACGCCCGGACCCGGGGCATCCGACTGGGCGGCCAGGCCTGGGCTGCTGGGAGTCTTCGGTTCTGCGCCGAGGAGCCGAAATGTAGGGCGGAGAAGGAGGGTGAATACCAGGTGAAGGGCGCATCTGCAGTTCGCGCCGGGAAACAACAGACGTTACAAAGGATTCAGCTTGGCTGTCACTCTGGACCAGCCTGTCACTCTGGACCAACCACAGTTCAGAGCTATTCGATAGGACGAAGAGCTCGTGGTGAAGATGAAACCATGCCCTTGATTCCAACCATCTCACCCTTTTTGTTCTTTTCAGCTCAGCCCCTTTGAGCGCTCCAAGTGGGACCCAGTACCTGTTCTGTGAATTCTCTCTTCACCCTTAGGGCAACTCATTGAGATAGGCATTGTCCTCGCACCAGGGAGCTGTTAGGTAACTTGCTCCCAGTCACATTTAAGTGATGGAGAATCTTTCAAACCCAGCTCAGCCTGACTCTGGGGTTCAGAGGCTTTTCTGCCACCTCCCACTCCAAGAGTCGCTTCTGCTGGTACCAAGAGAGTCTGTACATGTTGGCCCCTATCTTTTTTTCACCTCGTGTCTTATTTTATGAGGGATACTGTGGTTAAGAGGATGAGTTGAAAGTAGATTGACTGGGTCCAAGTCCCACCTCCATTACTCAGTGCACTATCTCTGTGCAGACAAGGATCTGCAGAATGGCAATAAAATACCCCTCCTTAAATGCTGAATTGAAGCTGCTTTCCCATCCATCATATTTTGCAAAGTATTCCTTCTAATATTGAGAACAACTCAAAGCAGGACTCCATAGAGTTACTGCAAATTGCTTATATTAGTGTTAGTATTAGGGGTCATGTAAACCTTTCTGTGTTGCCTGTGAGTCAAAGGATTCCCCTGTTGGGTGTTTGCTTTGAAAGTAATAGTCACTCAGTTGTGTCCGACTCTGCCACCCCATGGACTGTAGCCCACCAGGCTTCTCTATCCATGGATTCTTCAGGCAAGAATGCTGGGCTGGGTAGTCATTTCTTTCTCCAAGGAATCTTCCTGACCCAGGTATCAAACCGAGGTCTCCTGCATTGCAAGCAGATTCTTTACTGTCTGAGCCATTCAATTTAGCCATTCCCTATTGTTGGATGTTCACAGGCCAAAGGAGTGGTGGTCAGAGCCTGGACTCTGAAGTTACTTACACTCCTGGTTCCTACCCTGACTCTAGCATTGAGCTGCCTTGAGCAAGTTACTTGACCTCCGAGTCCATTGCTAAATGGGAAATTTGGGACCTGGTTGCTAAACCATAGGTAGCTTGAAATTGGCTATCAGTGGCCATTTCCACCATGGAAATCAGCAGATGTTAAAAATCAAGTTGTTTTTTTTTTTTTTTTCTAGGAGAGCTTGTTTACCAGCATACTTATGTGTCCATTTTCCCATCTGTACAGTGGGTTTCATAGAGTTGTGTAACTAAATATACAAAAGCATATATATAATACTGTGACTGAAGCGATGCAGCAGCATATATATATATATGTATATATATATATAAAGTCCTCTAGTACACACACACACACACACACACACACACACACACATATATAAAGTCCCCAGTACAGTACCTGGCATAACTGAGTATAATGGCTAGCTGTTATCTTTTCCACTTTTTCCTATTGTAAACAGAGCTGCTTTGAACATCCCTGCACAGGTCACTTTTGGGGTGAAGTCTTCCAGATAGAACAAACGAATTATGGATCACACATGGTTTTAGGGTGCTGTTGCATATGTGCAGGTTATACCCCAGAAAGACTGGGGGCAGTTTTAGAGATACCAGTGGAGTGTACCTCTTTCAGAGTAACACATTTTAAGGTTGATAAAATGTGGTTAGGTCACTGATAGAAAGATCAGTAGCTAAAAATCTTGGATTGGTGTTAAATGTCTGGCTTCCAGGAGCCTAATCTCTTTATGATTTTTAGGGTTAACGTCTGTCTCTGTATAGGAAAGGACAAATGAGCTTCTGCTAGTTTGGTCATCACCACCCAGCAGTGAGAAAGGTGGAATGTGGGCCCCGAGGCAAAGGCACTGGGAAGCCAGCCAAGTGATACAGGGGACCCTGGACTGAACTTTTTTTTTTCTTTTTTGGTGATTCTGAATTATTTTCCTAAAGTGGCTGTCCAAATTGTATAAGCATCTGGCCCCACAAAAACTCGATCCATCCCTGCTGGACCCTGACTCGGACCTGGCTGCAGTCCTGCCTCCCAGCTTCTTTTACTCCAAACCTTTTCTATTTTTCCACAAAATCTTATTGGAGACCATGTCTTTAAACTGAGGTTTGGCACTCCCAACCCTTAATTCCAAGTTTCAAAGTGTGATTCAAAGTGTGAATGTTATCCTTTCTGAGGTTTCTCACAGTGTGTTCATGAACCACAAGGGGGTGGGGGTGGTCTGATAAAATGCAGCTTTCCAGGCCATAATCCAGACCCCTCCTCTCTCTGATTCTGTCTTGGGCACCCAAGGTGGGAGGGAGTGTTGGCTGCTTTTTTGACAAGCGCTCAGTTGATTCTTATGCCACTGAAGTGTGAGGAACCCTGGACGATTCCCTGCACCTATCCTGCCCCCCACGATGACTTGTGACGCTGATGGCACCTGGGATGCTCTTCACTTGAAAAAAAAAAACCCAAAGCCATAGCCTTCCACCGCTCCGTGCGACCAGACCAGGACTGAACCACTGGGGGAATTCCCCCCACCCAGCCCCGAGCCTGTTATACATTATCCCATTAAACCTCGGGGCCCAGCTGCAGATTTATTGCTGGGCTTAAGTTTTTATTTAAAGATGACAGTTGACATAACAATTTAATGTCTTTGTTATAACAACTCGACAGCAGGACTGGCTTGGCTGCTGGGGGAAATTTTGCCTGCAGAACATCACTGGGCTGGCCTTTGGGTTCAGAGAGAAGGAAGGAGACAGAGAGGATGGGCTGGGCGAGGGGCATCGTTTATATGTGCGTGTTCCACGCCGGCCGAGTCCTCGGTGCCAACTCTGAATACGAGCACGGGCAGCTTGCAGACTGGTGGGTGCCAGGCGCTCGGGGCGCTTTACTTGTCTCCACAGACTTTGCATCAGAACCGATGTGTTTTTTACCCTCACCGTTAGAAATTGTGGAAACTAGGCAGGTGCTGGGCTGGGCCATGTCCTCGGGTTTCCTGGGTGAACTGAGTCACTTCCCTCCCTGGGGTTGAGTAATCCCCTTGGGCTCCTGCTGCTGGGCTCTGGGAACTTGCTGTTTAAATTGTACTAAATTTACTCCCACCCATTTCATCTGCTTCCCCCAGATAGCTCTCCAGGGCAGCAACCCCGGGGATGGCAGTGGGGGGCAGAGGGGTCCGTGTGGGTGACAGCAGTGGCTCCCTGATAAGAGCTGTCAGGAGGCGTCCACTGGGGCGAAACAGTGCCTTGCAGGCTTCCGGGGACCAGTTTCCCTCCCCGAGCAAGTACCCTGCTCTCGAGGGCCCTGCCCAGTGCCTGTGGTTCGGTTCTGCTGCCTGCGATCTGGGGTACACTCAGGGACCCCCTCATCTGGCCTGCCTTCTCTCCCGGTCCCCATCTTCTCTGCTCCTGGGTGGCTGGACATCCCCCCTCCTCTGTCCTGTGTCCTCCCAGAACTCCAGGAGACCCGCTCTTCCAGACCTCCTACCTCCCTCCCTCTTGGCACCAGAAACACAGCCTGTCCATCTTGTCTCTCCTTGGACAATGCAGAGACCACCAAGGGACAGGGACAGTGACAGTCTGGAGCCGCCTATCTGAGAAGGACTCAGATCTCTGACCCGAGCCCAGAGCTGCTGGTGTGACTCACGCAGTATCCATTTTGTCCTCTTAGCTCGCCTGTATTAATATTGAGAGTGAGTGTGAAGTGCTGGCTTTTCTTTTTCCTTCCCTGCCTCCCTGTTGCCTTGCTTCACACCCTTCCTTCCTTTTTTCCTTCTTTCTTTCTCTCCCTCTCCAGTCAGGACATTAAAAGCCAACACCACCATCATCAACCGTCTTTATCATCCCACAAATGAAGGATGTTTCCACACCGCCAATAGTAGGAAAGATACAATCTCATGTAAAGAACTGTCCTGATAACAAAAATCTTCTAGAGGCTGTTGCTTCTAGTGAGAGGCTGTGGGTCGTTGAGGGACAGGGAAGATAGGAAGAACTGTCCCACTGTAGCTCTTGTCTTTTGTACCATGTAAATAAATGTATTTATTTACTTAAAAAAGACAACTCAAGACTGCCCTTACTTGGTCAACACAGCTCACTTGGTAAATATTTCCTCCTGCTCATTCTCATTCCTTCATGGACCAGTGAAGAAAACTTCATGCAGTGTGTGGCAAGGCAAGCAGTGGCCATCAGGGAATGCCTGGCCTCATCTTCTCTGTCAATTTTAAGTTTCCTGAGAAAAAGGGCCTGCATTTTATTTCTTGCATCTTACTCTGCCCTTCCCTTTCCAGCCTCTGCAGCTAGACAGCCTAGGGTTGAGTCCTAGCTCATCTAGCTCCTGGCTTGCTCCTTTGCTTGCCTTGGTTTCCTCATCTGTAATGGGCCAGTGATGGACCCAGCCTCCAAGGGTTGTGGTCGGGTTGAGATGGGAGGTAATTGGTGTTCAGTATATGCTGGATCTTTGTACAACCATCATCCTCCTTTCTGCCTTGCCCTCCACCCCAACAATCTATCAGAAAACAGTTATCACTGTAAATCTATACATGAATGCCAAGCACTGCGGACCCTGAGGAAGACATAACTCTTACTCTCAAGAAATACACAGTCTACCCTACTGACAGTGGAGGGAAAAAGTTGCTTATTTGCCCCGATGTAGGGGCTGGGGTTGCGGGTGGGTCTTCCCTGGTGGCTCAGTCGGTAAAGAATCTGCCTGTAATGGAGGAGACCAGAGTTTGATCCGTGAGTCAGGGAGATTCCCTGGCGAAGGAAATGGCAGCCCACTCCAGTATTCTTGCCTGGAGAATCCCAGGGACAGAGGAGCCTGGAGGACTAGAGTATGTGGTTACAAGAGTCAGACTCGACTTAGGGACTAAACCACCACCAGGGGCCAGGGGAGAGCGAGGGCACATTTCTGCATACATGTCTGGTCCCCTGATGCTGGGAAAGATTGAGAGCAGGAGGAGAGGGGGCAACAGAGAATGAGATGGTTGGATGGCATCACCAACTCAATGGACGTGAGTTTGAGTCAACTTCGGGAGACAGTGAAGGACAGGGAAGTCTGGCATGCTGCAGTCCATGGGGTCGCAAAGAGTCGGACATGACTTAGCGACTGAACAATAACTGGTTCCAGAGGAAGCACAGGGGCTTCTGGAAAGTGAGAAAAAACGCTGTCAGGGTCTTTACTTTCACCTCCAGAACTGGGCTCTTGGGGAGTTTTTATTTTTTCTGGTCTTTTGCCTAGAAAGTGAGGACTCTAGGAGGCTACAAATAACAGTCTGGCGTTCTTATTTCCTTCCCTCTGGTAGAAACTGGAAACCAGTGGCCATCTGTTGTTTAGTCCACTCAAAAGAGGATGTTGAGGCTTGTTTTTCCTCCGGACCCAAGGGTGCTCAGGAGCCCCGTAGCCCCTGCCCGTCTTGTAACACGTCTCTGAGAAGACAGCGGAGTGTGGGGCTGCGTGGATGTCCCCAGGCGGACCCCAAGGCATGGCACGTAAGGCGGGTCCCCATTCCTGGAGCTGATACGGCCTCCACTCAGCCATCGCTGGGAGCTGGCAGGCGAAGTAGGGTCGGGGGTGTGTGGTACAGACACAGGTGCACAGGGGGCCTTTGGGGGGGTTGCCGAGCCCTTGACCTTTTTCTTTTTTTGAGGCTTCAGACCTCGTGGGAAAATGCCAGTGAGGCCTTTTCTGAGCTGACCTCTGCAGCCTGTGGGCCTGCTCTGGTCTTTGACGCTTTCTACTAGTATGATTATTTCAGAACGTTTTTATTTTTATTTTCTGCCAATGGCAGTTCACGCAAATCTCCCCACCAAGGGAACTGCATGCCTGAAGGGTTGTTATTCTCAGAAGCTAGATACTGGAGCTGATAAACACTTAAGGAATATTTAGATAGAGGGTTTCCATGACTCAGTTTCTCTGGGGCCTTCCATGGATCACCAATTTTAAAAACGGATTCTCCGCTTCTAAGTTGGGATGACTTTTTAAAAAATGTAATGTTTGACGTGATGTAGGTGATACAACGTTTTGAACAAGTTTTGTGGGGTGTGTACTTTCCCTGCGTATTTTAAAGGAGTCTGGTGTGTGTGTGTGTGTGTGTGTTTATGTGTGTATTACGAACCACTTTAGAGTTTAGAGCTAACGTTTTTGCCTTTTCCTGGGCTTGAATGTTTATTTTTTAAAAGTACGCCATGCATTTGAGGGGGTGCCTTTGACAAACCCCTTGAGAATGTAAGTTGACTCTGCTTTTGAGGAAGCTGGATATAGAGATTTTACTAAAATCTTTGGCTTGGGGAAATTTCTCAGGATCATTATTCAGACCTTTCTGTAGACTAATAGCAAGATTTTGTACTGTAAGCATTCAGTTGTGATGAATGTTGGAGATGCCTTTTGAATGTGGATTTCTAAGGAACTAATGTCTGGAGAAGGTCTCTGGTAGATATGACATCAGAGCATCTATAAATAATGCATCACAGAATATGCTACAGGCAACGAGCCTCAGGCCTCTGCACCTGGATGCTGCACTGGCTTTGCACTAACAGCTTTTACTGAAGTCAGAGACCGCACAGAACAGCACCAACGTGAATGAAAGCGTATGCCCCTTGTATTTATGTGCTGGGTGATTCTGGCCCAGTCGTGTGTGGGATTTCGTCTGAGAGGAGTTAGACTCTTAGTTTCACCACCTTCTCCCACATAATTGTTACCATTCTTTTCAAGGCTGGCATGTTCTGGCCTCTGTGAGGGTGAAGATCAGCAGATATCAAAAATAAAGATGGCAGTCGAGCCAGTGGCAAATGGTGTGTTGTGTTTTGGAGCCAAGGCTACCTGGGCTTAGACCACGAGTCCCCATTTTCAAAGCTGGGTGACCCTTGCAAGTTACTGTGCCTCAGTTTCTTCATTTGTGAAGTGGGAATAATCTTAACCACATCAGAGGGTCATTGTGAGGACAAGATGATTTAACCTATGGAAAAAGCTCAGAATAGCTAGTGCCCAGCGTGCTGTGAATAATTTATAAGTGTAATGGTTACTACTAGCCCATAATAGACTCATCTGAAGATGAATTTCTTGAAAAGTAAGTAATATGCCTGCAAAAATCTGAAAATCTAAAACACTTTGAAGAGCCCAGGAGGTAAAAAAAATCTATTTTTTTCCTTGCAAAAATGCTTTGCAGCTGATCTAAATGACAGCAAGTGTGCAGAGCTGAACAAAATTGAAATAAACAAATGTTATCACCAACAGCTCTTTACTAACTCGAGTGGTCTTAAAGCTGCTAGATAGATAGGTTTAACTTTTTTCCTCCTGCGCTTTCTTTTTTTTTCTGACTGTGCCCTGTGGCTTCTCGGTTCTCAGACCAGTGATTGAACCCATGCATCCTTCTGTGGAAGCACTGGACCACCAGGGAAGTCCCTCTACCTGTCCTTTCCAAACCTACCTTCTTGTGTAATCCATCTAAAATGGAAACTTTTGTCAATGAAAAAGGAAAGAAGAGTGTTGGACCTTTGCATTTCCAAGTGCTAGGGACTGGGGAGGAATTGGGAAGCTGGGTACCCTCGTTGTTAGAGTTTCTCAGTCGTCTCTGACTCCTGGCAGCCCTATGGACCGTAGTCCACCAGGGTCCTCTGTTCATAGGATTCTCCAGGCAAGAATACTGTAGTGGGTTGCCATGTCCTCCTCTATTGGATCTTCCCAAGGGGGATTGAACCCTCTGCTCCGGCCACATCTCCTTCATTCCAGGCGGATTCTTTACCGCTGGGTTTTGCTTTATTCTTAAGCTAAGAAGTATATCTGATTGCTATGAAGAAAGGTTATTTCTTTCTCCTGGATATCACTGGACTGATTGCAACATTTAAAGTGAACCAAGTTGTCTTAGGAATCCTTACTTGTATGCATTGGAAAATAGTGGCAGTCTCCTTGTGCAGAGGCTCCCGAGGAACGGAAATGCCTCAGGTGATGAGGCAGTCTCTAGGGCAGTGCCAAATGGAGTGGACCTCTGCCAGGCTCATTGGAAGCTGGGGATAATGACTTGGAAAAGAGAGACACCATTAAGTGAATGGAGTTTGCAAATGTTGCTCTAACTAGAGCTATCTATGTATATTGATACAATCAAGAAGGATTTTTTTTTTTTTTTTAAGGCAGAGGCCTTAATCAAAATTGAAAGACAATTGGGAAGTCTTTGCAAAATTTGAACCAATATTTCTGGAGAAGTGAAAACACATGACAGTAGAATGTGAGTAGAAGATTCCTATAGTACAGACTGTTAGGGCAGAAGGTGAGCAAAAAAGGAAGAAGGAATTCCTCTTTATCTAGGGCACCAAAGCCAGAAGGCAATAACCATGGTTATGGAGATACTTGCCGTACGTATCTCGGTATGCTTTCTGAGCCAGCCCTAAAAATTCTATGCCTTCTGTAACAGTGTCGGCCACAGATGTATTTCACGACATTGATGGAAGGGAAATGGTAGCCCGGGAGGGAACTGAAAGGAAGGGTCATCCATTTGCAAACTCCTGTGTTCCGAGGAACCCTGGGGTTCCGAGGAGGTGGTCCTGGTGGGGACAATTGCCTGTACATTTAAGTCCCAATACTGGTTCCATCCAGCAGTTCCTTAGCTGGGTCACTTCACCCTCTGGACCTTTATGTCTCAGTCTATTAAATAAGGAGACTAAATCAGATGAGTAGGTTTTGAGTTGTAAAACTTTTTGTCAAGTGAAAGCTGGCACAGAAACCCAATATGCAAAATGAGTAGAGTATGAAATGAAAAGGGGGAGGGAGGAAGCGATTGGCTCCTGGTGTCTCATAAGACAGCTATCTTATCTCTCAGTTAACCAGAAGACCTAGTTAACCGGAGTACTCTGTTGGCTAAATGGGAATCCACCAACTATATTTACTTGCAAGACCGTGAAACTGTGAAAACCCAAATGTGGTTTGGTTTATTATTGAAAAGAATGACAGAGAGTTTTGGAATCACCACAGGCCAAGGTTGAAAACTTATAGACAAAGGAGTTGTTCTGCCATGGTGAGAGAAAGTTCTGGCTGCCTAAGTTTATTCCTGGAACAGCGAATTGTGTCTCTAATTTAATTACTTAAGAGAAGACCTGCTGGGGAAGTGGAGAAAACCGTCAAACTGTATTCTTCGGGTAGAGAACAGAGAGTAAATTTGTGAAATGCTTGGCAGAGTGAACCCTGCTGCAGAAATTCCTTATGATAATGATCTTTTAATTTGATTTATACTTCGTTGGGAAGAAACACAGTGTTCAGAAGCTTGCCATTTTAGCATTTGCAAAGAGAGCAGAGAACTAATTTAATATCCATGAACTGGAGATTCACTTTAGAGAAGCATCAAGTCCATTTGTGATGTTTGAGTCAGCTTGCCTCTCAAAGGAGTGGCTTTGTCCTAAACAATTCTCTTACTCCGTCACCAAAGTGTATTGCTTCTGGTTTATTTAGCCTAGTGGCAAGATGCTGGGAGAAAAGAATCTCTGCTGTTCACAGAAATGAACCTGTGTTGACCCCCAGTAGTACATGAGAGATCACGGAAGCGGAGGTACTTCAAAGTTCATCACATTCTGGTACAACATTCCTCTAAAAGCATTTGAAACCATATGGCCCCCAAGCTACCTGCAGCAATTAATATTTGTAAGACTTTTAAGATTTATCCTTTTAAAATGATTTGTTTTGCCGATTTCTTGCAGCAGTCCCAATCTTTTTGGCACCAGGGACCGGTTTTGTGGAAGACAGTTTTTCCATGGACTGGAGTGGTGAGGGGATGGTTTCCGGATGATTCAAGCACGTTACATTTATGGTGCACTCTATTTTTATTACATCAGCTCCACCTCAGATCATCAGGCATTAGATCCCGGAGGCTGGGGAACCCTGATTTAAAGTTTATTTTCTCCCAGATTCAAACTTTTCTTTAGAGAGACATAACTATACTTTGAAAAAAAAAAGCAATGAAAAAGGAAATATTAGTTATAAAAATACTCACTCGATAGATCGTACTTTTAAGGAAGCAGAGAGAAGAACTAGTATTTCTTGAGGGTCCACTGCGAGCATCTAGGTGCCTAATTTGTTTCCTTCTTTAATCCTTCTGATAACTCCAAGAGATGTGGAGATTATCTTCATCTTGCAGAGAGTTTTGCCCATGTTCACATATTAATAGTTCAAGGGCTTCCCTGGTGGCTCAGTGGCAAAGAATCTGCCTGCAATGCAGGAGATGCAGGTTTGATCCCTGGGTTGGGAAGATCCCCTGGAGGAGGAAATGGCAACCCACTCCAGTTTTCTTGCTGAGTCAATCCCATGGACAGAGGAGACTGGCTGGCTGCAGTCCTCGGGGTCGCAGAGTTGGACACAAGTGAGTGGCTGAGCAGAACACCCAGGCACATAGTTCAAACTGGCCAAAATGGCTTTGGAACCTGGGCCCATCTGAAGTGACAATCCATGGTTTTTCCCTTGACTCCAGGGCGGGGCCAAGTGAGATGAGATGTGTTTGTGCTATCGCTTCCTCCTTCAGGCAAGAAGCCAGAGTGTGTTAGCTGGAGGTGCCAGTCCCCTTTCCTTTAACCAAGAGGCTCTTTTTGGAGGCAAGAGTAAGAGAGTGCATGAGATGGGCACGTGCAGTCATTAACTCATTTAGTCTTTATCCATTGTACCAATGTGACGCCAAGCCATACTGGAGTTTGAGAGGCACAGGAAAAGTCAGCTATAGCGACTCTGTCTTTATTTAAATTTTTGGTATTTTGCTCATTATGGAATTTTTTGCATTAATTTTGGTTTTTCAATATATTGCATGAAAATCTCTTTTATCTGATGCCTGAGTTTTTCGGCATCCCCTTAAAATTTGCACCTGTGTCCATTGCCTCCCTTGCCCCACTCTAGTCCCAACTCTGGTACTTACCTTATGTGCCAGGCAATGAGCTACCTCCTGAGATACAAGATCAAGACATAGATCTTGTATGCTTTCAGACTAGTGAGAGGGGACTGTGCAAACAGTCACAACACAGCAGGTAATTATAAGACTGTGCACAGAAAGTAATGAGGAGGAGTTGCCGTTGAGTCAAGGTCCCTGGAAGGAGGGGTTGAGGGAGGCCTGAAGGCTGCCTGTGGGTCAGCAAGTGGATATGTGGGCGGCGGAAGGATATATGGGGAGTGTTGGAAAATGACAAGTCCCTTCTTGACTGTGAGCCTCAGTTTTCTGCATCTGTAAAATGGAACGGTAGCACCTACTTCATAAGGTTGTTGTCAGGAATAAATGAATGAATGAATTCCCTGTGTTAGCACAGAGAGTAGATTCTGGCGTGTAACCTGATACTGTGTCTTAGTCAGTGGTGGTGATGATGATGAAAATAATGCTCCTTATAAAATGACAGTATCTTTGGACCACATACACATTCTCTGAACTTTGCTTTGCAGACATCCACGACAGTGATGGGAGCTCCAGCAGCAGCCACCAGACCCCCAAGAGCACAGCCAAATGGGCGTCTTCCCTGGAGAATCTGCTTGAAGACCCAGAAGGCGTGAAAAGATTTAGGGTGTGCCTTTTTCCTTGTTGACCGGAATTGACACACCACACAAAGAAATTTAGAAGCCGGTGGGGGAAACACAGGCCAGTTTTTAATAACTGGATGGGAGGGGTGGGGGATGGGGAAGAGGTACTGTGCCCATTGGCAGAATCTGCAAAGAATTTCCAGCTCTGTGACACCTCGGCGGGGGCGGTCAGGGTCTCCCTGATGTGGAGGTTTGTTCTCTCGTGTCTTGGAGCTTCTCAGGATACACTGCTCATAGAGTGAAAGAGGCTGGACAACAGCTGGTCAAGTGAAGCTGAACTCAAAGGAGGACAGGCGGATGGGGAAATGTCAGGACTACCTAGAAATGGCCTCCAGAAAGCCCAGGTGTCAGAAGAACCTGTAAATTTCAAGAATGCCTGTATCTGCCTGAGTCCTACTGACTTCTGTCTTTAGTCCTGGGTCAGGCCATCAAAAGCCATCATGCTATTGGTTCCCTTTGCAGACTCCAGGGAGCGGGTGGCAGCCGTTCCTGGACACAGGGCCTCTGTAAGCACCATCTAGATCTCGGGGAGAAAACTCTTCCGTGCGCATTAGGCTAGCTGGCTGTGCCACTGACCCCCAACATCTGCCGAAAGAAAGCACACCTCCAACTGAAATTAGTTTTCATTGTGGCGTTTTTAGACGTGCTTAATATGTTTTCTTTTCTTTTGTTTAAAAAAAAATGAGCCTGATTTTAGAGGAATGTACTTTGTTTAAACACTGTCTGGAAGGAACTCATATATCTTCCACTTTAATTTACTTTTTGGTAATTTATTGTTAGTTGACAATTGTTGAGTAGATTCCTGCTTCATTTTTACACTTCTTCACAATGTTAAAACCATTAAGTTCGAATGCATATGAAATTCTAGCTTTAACATTAAGCATAACACTGTTTTGGGCGTGGAGCTTTTACAGAGTGAATGAACATGCTCGTTTGTCGAATTTTGACTTATCACTTCTTGAAAGGAAATGCGTCTTTGTTTTTTAAGTAGAATACTGTTTGATATTTTTTTCTTCTCTTCATCCATAGGAATTTTTAAAAAAGGAATTCAGTGAAGAAAATGTTTTATTTTGGCTAGCATGTGAAGATTTTAAGAAAACACAAGATAAAAAGCAGGTACTTCTTTCACTCTGTAACCGTGTTCTTGCTAACTTTTCTTCTTTCCTTATAAAGTTACAATTGCCTTTCCAATAAATTTTGAAATTGCCAACAGAAATCCGAACCATATTGGATTTGGGGGAGGATTTAAGATTCAGAATAGCCTATCTTGTCTTAATCAAATATTAACAATTTTTTTTTTTTAAAAAAGGATGTTAATCTATTTTCAAGTGGACAAATATTTAAAGTAAAAATAATGATTTAAGTCACTGAGAGTCTGTCATCGAGTATGATTTTTTTTCATGAATAATTTATGTGAATGCTCCCTCCACGGCTTGACATGTTGGCGTTTTGTACGGACATAGTAAAGCAGATGCGTGGTGATAAAAGCACAAGGAGCATCAGATGGATTGTCAATTATTCAATATATCTTTACAGAACATCTTGTGGTTGGCAGGCATCCCACATAGAAAGTTTCTGACTGTTCTCCTGGACGAATGTATGCTCTTTGCCGGAGGTAGTCTTTAATTCCAGTGCCAGTCGGATTTTCTGCCACTGAAGGTTGGGTGTCAGGGGAGGTGGAGGAGATTCTGGGCAAGGAGGCTTGTGGATTGGGTGTGTTTACAAGGCTCGTGCTTGTGTCTTTCTAAGAGGCTCATGGCTAAATGCCTACATGCACGCGTGCTAAGTGGCTTCAGTTGTGTCTGACTCTTTGCAATCCTATGGACCTATGGCCCACCAGGCTCCTCTGTCCATGGGATTTTCCAGGCAAGAATACTGGAGTGGGATGCCATTTTCTCCTCCAGGGGATCTTCCAGTAATAATGTGCATAAAGGAGGTTTTTGGTGTGAGGCTGTAGGGAGTGGTAGGGATTGGGGCATTAGGGGGTGGCCTGTCCTGCCTCCAGTGGCTGGTTGTTTAGCTGACTTTGGCAGCAAATGCCTTGGGGTCTGTGGCTGTCTGAGCTTTCCCTGCCTTGGGTTCTACCCACCTAGGTCTTCACTTGCCCCAGAACCCTGATGGGGCCTTGCTTCTTAGGGCATCTTCTCCCATCTTTAGTCCAACCACTGCCTGTTTTTCCAGAGAAGCTGGACGTTTGGATTCTTATGTGAAACCATCCAATCTTATAAATGATGGAACTAATTTTTAAAAAATGTAAAACCTTTCCTGCCAAACAAAACATAGCCATGGGCAGATGTGGCTTGCGGGCTGCCAGTTTTTAAGCCTCTGGCTCCAAAGAGCTGGAATCCATGAAGCCAGAAGCCATTATGTGTTTGCAGAAAATATCTGTCATTGGTTTATTCAAAGGCTTTTCTGCCTCAGACTCCCTTTCCCCAAGATGGAGTGGTGTGGCCTTTGTTCTATGCCTTCCCTTCTGCAGGGGCAAGGATAGATGGATTCCAAGATTCCTGGAGCTGGATTTCCCAGGTCAGCCCAGAAAGCCATCCTGGGCATGATCCTTGACACTGGATTCCTTCTTGCTTCTCCCCGCTGGATGACTTTGCCTGAGCCCTTTGGGCTTCCCAGGTGGCTCAGACGGTAAAGAATCTGTCTGCAATGCAGGAGACCCAGGTTGCATCCCTGGGTCAGGAAGAGCCCTTGGAGAAGGAAATGGCAACCCACTCCAGTATTCTTGCCTGGAGAATCCCCATGGACGGAGGAGCCTGGTGAGCTACAGTCCTGGGGTCCCTAAGAGTCAGACACGACTGAGTGACTATCACTTGGGTGATGTCTCACCCATTGCTCTCCTTAGCTGCCAGCACCCAGCCCAGAGCCCAGGGGCCACTGTCAATAAATGCTGACCTGGGCAATGGATTCATCTGGCCTCACCCTAAAACCTTAGCTCAGAGTCAAGTGGACAGATGGACGGATGGCCATTTTTCTGCCTCAGTTTGCGTGTTGGAGGTGCAAGGGGCTGACCAGTCAGCCAGCTGCTCCTCTATATGCAAACCGGGCAGCGGAGGTCCCTGCACGTCTGAGCTGGGACTTGAACCTGCCTCCTGAGCCTCCCAGGTGTCCCTGCCCATGACGCTGACGTGCCCTTCCATTCAGTCTAGTTTGCCAGACCTTTGTGGTGCACCTGCTCAGGGCCAGGCCTTGTGGAAAGCATGGGTGACACTCAGGGACAGGACAGCCTAACCTCTTTAGGTAACAGGCCCCGAGAGCGGAAGCTCCCTGTTCACCAAGGCTTTGCAAGTGCGACGAGTCCAGAAATGGGAAGTGCAGGTTCCGTGGGAGCACAGGCTGTCGGTGTCGGGCAGGCCTCTGGGGAAGTGACTCTTCAGCTGACATCTCAGTGGAGTTTGGGGATGGGGGTGAGGTCGGGGATGGGCGGAGTGTTCCCGGAAGAGGGCACAGCCTGCTGGAAGGAAGGCCTGGAGAGACGAGCTGAAGGAAGACCAGGCGGTAGGAGGCTCGTAGCTTGGGGTCGGGCTGTCTTCGCTGTGCCTGAGGTTGGGAGGCGTGTGGGGTCACGGCTGGAGAACCCCAGGTGCCAAGGTAAAGACTGGAAAGCCACGGGGCTGGAGTGCACGGACCCATCCAGCTCCTACAGCCAGATCTTCCAGAATCCAGCAGCCCCTTGCTGCGCCCCCAGCCCTGACACCCAGGGTTTGTCTCCTGAGGCCTGGACGTTGCTTCCTGGCAGTGAACGCTGCCTCGCCCGTCAGCTGCCTACAGATGTGGACGGCTCTGGGACAGACGGAGCATCCCATCCGAGAGGCCCATGGAGTCCACACCTCCTTCCCGGTCATCCCACTCAGCGTCCTGACCGTCCCCACCCTCCCAGACACCGGGGCTGTGGTCTGAGAGGTTAGGCTGCCGCTCGCCCACAGTCCCCCCCGTCTTGGTGCAGACAGAGCCGGGAATGCAGCCCGGCTCTCTCTCCAGACCATCTTGCGGGTCCAGCCTCAGGGAAGTAAAACCAGAACTAAGTTCTGCTTCACTAATTTTAAGATGCGGAGGAGGACGTGGCCCAGGGAGAAGTCGGCCCAGCTGCATTTCACAATCGGACTCGTCACGTCTGAGCCGGCAGGGAGTTTGTTGACTGTCTGTCTCCACTGTGAACTAAGGCAGTTGCAAGATGGAGGCCGGTCTCACCTTGGCCTCGGTTTAAATTGGACCTGTGCTGGGTGCTGTTTTCATTCTTTTTCTGTCATGAGACAGCCAGATGGCTCCATAAGCTCTTAGCAACTTACCTGGTACCTTATATTTATTTATCTCCTCTTCAGTTTGGCTTTCCCTCTATCATGAGGACTCTCTAGGGTTGGCGAGCTTTGTCTGTCTTCTGTCCCAAGCCTAGGATGGTGCCTGGCTCACTGGGTCCTCCCTGAGCTCCACTCAGGTCAGCTGACCCCTGAGGTCCCGCGGTGGGCAGGATCCTGGCCTCCCTGCTCACCTTGAGCTGCAGTCACAGTCTTAGGGGTAGACTTGAGAGCGGGGCATGCTGTCTGTTCTGCTGGGGTTTGAATTATCAGAAACTCCAAACAGTGGACCCATGCTGTGCCTTCACTGCCTTCCCTGGTCTGTGCTTTGCCCCCTGGCAGGTGGGAAAGCAACCCTTTAGTTTGAGAGGGTCTCAGCGCTGTGTTTATGGTGGGGGATGCTGGGGCTTTAGGAAGTAGGGAGGTGATGCCTGCCCCCTCCCATCTCGGAGTTCCTGGGGGTTTTAACTGCCAGGTGTTCCTATTCCACAGACAGCTTTCAGAGCCATTCTCTCCCTTGGCGATTTCTTTATGGTTTAACATTTTTCTATAAAGGGCCTCTTCCCAGTGAGTAGGCATGGGAGCTACATCTACCTTCTAACACAGAGCAACATTCATGTCTTATAAAACCTCTGAAAAAGCTCCAAGAAGGTGTTTGTTCTTTGGCTGTCCCTCATTCATTCATCCGTTTTTACTCATTCATTCATCAGCACATGCATAAAGGGCCTATTTACTATGTGACAGTGATTGAAATGGATACAGCAGCTCCTACAGATTTGTAAAAACCAAACTGAGTGGGGGTGGGGAAGTGGTGGGGTGGTGCAAGATTTCTAATAATCAAACCTCTGAGAGCAACTTGCACTGGCATTTAAATGTAACAAGCAGTACCTTGCCTTTTTATATTGGTTTAGAGTTAACTGAGTGACTTCACTTTTCTTTTATAGACTCTTTTATAGAGGGAGGGGTCTATAAAAGAAAAGTGAAGTCACTCAGTTGTCTTCAACTCTTGGCGACCCCATGGACTGTAGCCCACCAGGCTCCCCTGTCCATGGAATTTTCTAGGCAAGATTACTGGAGTGGGTTGTCATTTCCTTCTCCAGGGGATCTTCGTGTTTATTAATTTTATTATATTTGACACTAAAACTCAATCCAGGATTTTAGTGTTTGGTGTTCTTATTTAAAGTAATCGTAAAGGTTTTTCTAAAAAGGCTAACACATCATCTTCTTTATTAAAAAAAAAAAAAAAATATATATATATATATATATATATATATATATATATATTATTTAAAGATCCAAAAGTGCTCCTTATGTGAAGTTCATTCACTTCACATGTGGATGGAGTATGAAGGTCTCGTTCCCGTCAGCCCTCAGGAGCCTCCAGATTTCCCTCTCTCTGGTTTGGGCTGTGTCTTTCTGACCTTTGACATGAACTTGGCTGGGTCTAGGCAGGAGTGGGTAGGAGTTCAGCGACTCATGTTGTGGTCTGGGACCCGGTGTGGGCCTGCCCTGCATCTCCACCCTGTCCTGGCTCACTTCATCATTCTGTGATATCCTCTACTGGTGTCTTTTCACCATTACTATGAGTTTCTACTTACTTTATCTCCCTGTCTATGGCATTTTCATTATTAAAACTTTATTGTTTATTGTTCGCTACTGAGCCAAAGAGGATGCTACAATTACATTTTTTTCCCTTCTTGGATCATTTTTTTAAATTGTATTTATTTATTATTATTTATGGCTGTGCTGGGTCTTCCTCGCTACTTGTAGGCTTTCTCTGGTTGCAGCAAGTGGGGGCCACTCTCTTGAGCACGGGTCCAGCAGCAGTGGAGCACAGACTTAGTGTCCCCAAGGCATGTGGGATCTTCCCGGACCAGGGATCGAATCCGTGTTCCCTGCATTGGCAGGCAGATTCTTAACCACTGGACCACCAGGGAAGTCCCTGGACCATTTTTTGCTTTTCTTCTTTTTATACTTTCTAGTAGCCTGTAAAATGCTTCTCGTTGTGATGTGGCTCAGGCCTCTCATCATCTCTGCAGTCCAGGTTCCCCTGGGGACCCCTCCTGGGGCCCTCTGACCACAGCTCCTACCCGGATATCCCCAGGTCTTTCTTTGCCACCAGTGGCCACTCCTTCTGCCCCTCTCCTTCCATCTGGACCCTTGTCCTGAGTCATTTCCTCATCTTAATAGAGTAAGACCAGCCATAACTTCTTGAGAAAGGGCACACAGCAGGTAGACCTTTAAAGATCTTATTGAGGGAAAATGTTAATTATTTTCCTATTCTCCTGCTTCATGGATAATCCGACAGGGCATAAAATTGAATTCCAGGTTAAAACTCATTCAGAACTTTGAAGCCATTGTCCCATCATCTTCCATTTTTATTACCAATTAGTATGTTATATGTAAGCTGTTTCGTTTTCTTTGCTTTTTCTCTCCAGAATAACATAAGACCCTCTTTTCATCACCAGTATTCTAAAGCTGTACAGTCAGAGGCTTTGGAGTGTGATGAGGTTCACTCATTGCGTGGGACATTTTCTGGAGCCTTTTCACCTGGAAATTTGTAGTTCTGGGAAATGTTCTCGTATTTTTATTATCATTATTTTTTTTGAAACTTCTTTCCTTCCGTTTTCTCTGGTTTCTTTCCCAATGATGGCCCTCCTCCCCTGGACTGAGTCTTTAATTTTCTCTTCTTTCCCTCCTAGTTTTTCATCTTTGTGCCTTTCAGTTCCTACATTTTCTTTTGGAGATTTCAACTTTATCTTTAAATCTTTCTATGGAATTTTTTCTGCTTCTGTTTTCTATAGACTGGGGCTCTCTCATCCTGGTGGTGACAAGCCTGATAGGCTTATAAACGAAACATATTTCCAGTCAGCTGGGTTGGGAGAAATTGGCTGCGTGTCTGTGTGCGGATTTTCACTTAACCCTTGTATTCATTCTGGCATCTTTTCCTTTTCCTCCTGCCTTTCTCTGTCTTTAAGAGAAGAAAACTCCAGGCTGGGGGTGAGGGTGGTAGGCGGGTGGGGAGAGAGGAGATGACTGTTCAGGGCTGGGGGTCAGATCCTGGGGGTCTAATGGCTTCTTCCTGCTGCCCTCTTCATCCCTTCTGCCTGGGTTCCCAAATGCCCTTGAGTTCCTGCCATTTGTGGATGCTACTTTGCACACTCCCCAACCCCCCACAAGCTTGCAGGGCCTAGGTTTCTTCCTGTTGCTGTCTGCAATGTCATTCACTGTCCCTCCAACTGCTTTCCATTTCCTGAGCCCCTTTCTCAGAAGTAATCTCAAATTATTCACTTGACCTTTTCCTTGCCTCAGTCTCTTTCTGAAGCTGATAGTAACACAGGTAGTGCATGGCTTGATCCTTGCCTTTCCTTACGTGTCCTGTCCCATTGTCCGTCTCTGGCAGAGTGATAGGAACAGTGGGGGAGGGGCTGACGGAGGCCAGGTGAGCAGGACTCAATGACAGGCAGGGTACAGGAATGAGTGGGGTGTTAGGGGACCACCATCCCTAGATTCCTGGAGTGGATACGGAGGGACCCCCGGGCCAGAAGGGGACTACTCCTTTCCTTGGTGTTAGGTGTGGGATATCTAGGCCCACAATTCTAGACACCAGTTAGCTGCATGGTAAGTCTCTTGGGGCAGAGGAATGGGCTGGAATCTTGGGAGACCATGTGGTTAGGAAAGTGGTCAGCCTAGGGCCAAACTCAGGAAACCCCAGAATTTGCAGGGGTTGGGGGGACAGAGGGATGGGAGCTGACAAAGGAGACAGAAGCAGTGAGGTGTTGGAGAATCCCGAGAGGACAATGGGGGTGAGCAGGGTGGGGACCTGGAGAGCGGTCCAGAAGAAGGGTGTCGGTGAGCCAGTGGGAGGGCAGGAGCCAGGGACGGAGGAGTGGGTAGAAGGGAGAAAGTGGAGACAGAAAATGCACTTGTGCTTTCTTTTGAGATGTTTCAGTGAGAAATCATTAACTACAGGGGCATGTGGAGTAAAAGCTTTTATTTCTCCCAGTGGATAAAGTTAAAGCACACTTACTAAAGAGGGAGAGAAGCCAGAACGTACAGAGCAGTGCTCGTCCACACTATGGTCTGCGAAAGCCTTTGCCTTCGTTCTGGGTCGATTTCTCTTTCTGGAACTGATGATATTCAAATGAGTTTTCTTCTCCTAAACGTGCACTTGCTGGGAGCAGCATTTGAGTGCTGACTTCTGCTGGGCGTTGCTCTTGGCTGATGCGCTGCTGGGCTGGGAGGAAGGCCCCGGGCAGAGGGGCTGGGGACCGTGTCTGGGAGGCAGACCTGGCTACACATGGCTTCTAATGGGGGTCCTCATGTTGACGCCGGGAGTCGTCTCCTGCAGCCAGAGGCGATCCTACTCCAGCACCTTCTGGGGCAGGGTTGGGAGTCGGGCGTGGCTGCTGTCCATGGCGGTGCAGGTGCTCTGGTGGAGGCTGGAACGGCCGGAGCAGTGTGGCCAGCCATCCTTCCACGTCACACCCAGGGTCCTAGACCCCGGGGGCCTCCACCAGTGGGGGATGTTTTCACCCTGTCCCGACAGGAACTAGAATAGGGTTAACCAAGCTCTGGAAAATATCCCAAAATAACTTGAGAGACCCGCTTCTTCTTTTTTGTTAAGCGTCCTCGGCGTGGACATCAGGCCTTCCTGTGACCAGCTTGTGGTCGCCAGTCTCAGGGTTTCCCTTCTCAGTCACGCTTCCTACCCTGGCCAGATAACTCTGCCCACGGAGCTGTCACCCTGAGCCATCAGCCAGAGATGAGGGTGGCCCACGTTTTTGGCGCCTCGGGGACCCTGCGTTCTTCTCTGACAGATGCTCGGCGTGGTTGCGGACACATGGTGGGGCTGAGGCCCGAGGCCTGTACACCTACGGGCCTGCCCCCCAAACCTGCTTCCTGCCCTCTCCCCCACCCCCTCTCACCGCCACCTCTAAGCCGCAAGCTACTCATTACACTTCTTCTTTTCAGAACCACCCAAGACAGCCTGGATCCATCTGGAAAATGTGTGTGTGTGTGTGTGTGTGTGTGTGTGAGTGAATGTTCAAGGGGGAGGGGAGGCCTAAAGCTCTTTCTTCTTCTAGGGGCCCTACATGGAGTTTGCTAATCTGACTGGTTAAAAGTCTGCTTTTATGAATTATCGTTAAAACAGGAAGTGGTTTTCCAAAAACGTTCCTTTCTGACAGAATGGAGGTGGTGGGAGGGAGGCTCAGAGCTTCCTGAAATTAGTGGGTCTTTGAGGGGTGGGCGGCCCCGACGTACCGGCCCCCTGGGTCTCCTCGATGGTCTCCCAGCCTGTCCCCTGGAACAGCCATGTTACCTTAAGGCTCCCACCTGGGTGGTCTTCCCACATGTCTCCCCAAGGTTTTCTTTCTGGGGGACGGAAGATGGGTCAGACCTCCATCTCATGGGATCTTTTGTCTACTAGTCCCTGGAACCAAAAGAAGTAAAAGGATTGCTTTTCTCTTCCTTTCAGCATCAAGTATTGAAACCTTCCGGTGGTTTCTATGAGCCCAAAGGGTTTTCAGAGCCTAGGGTTGCCTAAGCCAAGCCCTGCAGCATGCAGGACCCCGTGGGCTATCTAGAGTAGAGTTTTCTAGGTAGGCCCTGAGAAGCCCCAGGCTTCCCGTGCAAATCATAGCTCCACAGCTGCATTTCAGAGGCTTTTCTTGTCTGGCTTTCTCTGTAGGGTGGGCTACTCCTGAGGCTCTAATGTTTGGAGAAACAGCCTTGTGAGGGGCAAGCACAGGAAGTCAGAGAGCAGAGAGCCCTCAGGGGATGTCCTGCAGGACCCTTACATGGAGGCCTGCTGTTTGTAAGACAAAGCGTTTGCCATCATTGGAAAAGACCCTGATGCTGGGAAAGATTGAAGGCAGGAGGAGAAGGGGACGACAGAGGATGAGATGGTTGGATGGCACCACCAACTCGATGGACATGAGTTTGAGCAAGCTCTGGGAGTTGGTGAAGGACAGGGAAGCCTGGTGTGCTGCAGTCCATGGGGTCACAAAGAGTCAGACACGACTGAGCGACTGAACAACATGTTCCTGCACCAGTCACTGTTGGATTTTGGTGCAGCCTAAGTGTGGGTGTGCACACCTTTTCCTACCCCGCTGACAAGCCCTCCCAGGGCAGTGCCTATTTAGGGCTGATGCCTTCTGGCCTGACTGCACTTGCGGTTCAGGGCAGGTGGCAGTGTTCTATCTCTTGCTAATGCTCATCTCTAGTTCTGTGAAAACAACCCCCAGTCCTGTAGGGCTGACAGTGCATCACCGGGGGCAGGGAGGGGGCAGATAATGTATGTCACAGGTGTGAAACTGAGCAGAAATGCAAGGCTTGGGAGTCAGATGGTCCCATGTCTCCCTGCAGGCTTCCTGGATAAGCCACATCACCCCTCCTGGCCTCTGTGTCCTCATCAGGGACGTGGCAGTAAGAGGAAGATGGTACTTTGCTGGATTCCTAAGGGATTAAGGAAATTGGACCATAGTTGTAAAATGCCTAGCATGTATTTGGTACTTAGTAGGGACTTGATCACTGACTGGGATAGGTGTTCATGGTTTAACTTTGGTATTGTGGTAAAATAAAAGGGGCTTCCCTGGTGGCTCAGTGGTAAAGAATCTGCCTGCCAATGGCTGTAAAGAATCTGTGGCTTCTTGGGTGGTTTTTGCCATTTCTCCCTCCTCGAGCCAACCACTTATCTCTCTGTCTCTGTGGAGTGCCTATTCTAAATATTTCATATGAATAGAATCATGTAGCATGTAGCCTTTCGTGTCTGGTTTCCTTCACTGAGCATAATGCTTTCAAGGTTCATTGATGTTGGAGAATGTGTCAGTCCTTCATTCCTTTTTATGACTGAATAATGTTCTCATGGGGCTTCCCTGGTGGCTCAGTGGTAAAGAATCTGCCTGCCAATGCAGGAGATGCAGATTCAATCTCTGGGTTGGGAAGATCCCCTGCAGAAGGAAATAGCAACCCACTCCAGTATTCTTGTCAGGATAATCCCATGGACAGAGGAGCCTGGCGGGATATAGTCCATAGAGTTGCAAAGAATTGGACATGACTGAATGACTGAGCACACCCATGGTAAAATAGACATACATTTTACCATGCTAACCATTTTTAGGGCTCTCATGTTTACCATTTTAACCATTTTAAAGTTCAGTGGTGTTAAATACATTCACAGTATTACACGGCTGTCACCACTGTCTAGTTCCAGAACTTGTTTATCACTGCAAACAAAGCCCTTACTCGTTAAGCAGTCACTCCCTGTTTCCCCCCGAGCCAAGCCGACCACTTATCTCTCTGTCTCTATGGAGTTGCC
This sequence comes from Okapia johnstoni, assembly GCA_024291935.2. Taxonomy (NCBI): domain Eukaryota; kingdom Metazoa; phylum Chordata; class Mammalia; order Artiodactyla; family Giraffidae; genus Okapia; species Okapia johnstoni. The sequence continues at coordinate 76,700,157 of CM044318.1, read as the reverse complement.
TATTCTAAATATTTCATATGAATAGAATCATGTAACATGTAGCCTTTCATGTCTGGTTTCCTGCACTGAACATAATGCTTTCAGGGTTCGTCGATGTTGCAGGATGTGTCAGTCCTTCATTCCTTTTTATGGCTGAATAATGTTCTCATGGGGCTTCCCTGGTGGCTCAGTGGTAAAGAATCTGCCTGCCAATGCAGGAGATGCAGATTCAATCCTTGGGTTGGGAAGATGCCCTGGAGAAGGAGATGGCAACCCACTCCAGTGTTCTTGCCTGGGAAATCCCATGGACGGAGGAGCCTGGCGGGCTACAGTCCACGGGGTCACAGAGAGTCGGACACGACTGAGTGATTAAACAACAGCAGCAAAATTTTCTCATGAGGCCTTAATTTGGAGAATTCACAGGTTGGGCGTGAATGCTACTGAATGTCCCGCACTCTGGGCTGGAATTCTTCCTGTCCTCATTTCGGAATGAATGGTGTAGATTTTGAGGCAGGAGATGTGGCCACAGATGCATTGAAGGGGAGGGGAAGGGGCAGGGTGACTGTGAGCCCCCCAACCCCCTGACCCCTCCATTCAGCTTAGCTCTGGAGCCACAGCCAGATCCCCCGGGGCTCTTCCAGCAGTGGTTCCTTCTGGGCTCCGGCTGGCAAGGGCTGTGCTCGCAGATAACAGACAGGCTCTCCATGTCTCCCCACAGATGCAGGAAAAGGCAAAGGAGATCTACGTGACCTTTCTGTCCAGCAAGGCCTCGTCCCAAGTCAACGTTGAGGGCCAGTCCCGCCTCAATGAGAATATTCTGGAGGAACCACATCCACTGATGTTCCAGAAGCTTCAGGACCAGGTAACCTGACTTTCCCAGCTGCACCTTGATGGCAAAACTGACATTTCTGCCCCCCTTTGGTTTGGAAGAATTCAGTTAAAACTAAATGCTGAACACCCTAGAAGCAGTCCCACCCATCTGGGTGGCCTGAGGCACGTGGAGGGGGAGTGCTTGATGAAAGAGAAAGGCTGGCCTGCCAGGCCCAGGATTTGACCCATCGGATCCGCCATCAGGCCTCTTTACTCTTGGTCTACTCATAGTTTGACCGAGCAGGGTTATCAGGCTTCTCAACCAGATCAGAAGGGAGGCTGGAGCTGTTTGAGGCACCCACACTGAGGAAGCAACGTGTGATAACTGCTAAAAGTGGGAGCAGCCAGATAAGTCTAGAAAAGCAAGCACAAGACCCGAAGTGGCAGGGAACCTGAGGTTTTTGTAAAAAATACCCAAATTTCACCCCCTACTTCAGTTGGCCCGTGGTCCACTTTATCAGTGTAGTCACTTACTGCAGGAAGTTAGGTTCCAAAAATGGACCTCTAAGGGATAAACTTTAGTTTTCTGGCAAATTGTCATATGAGGAATGCCAGCAATAAAATAGGCAACAGGCTGAAACTGTACCCCAGAGGTTTTTTTCGGATATGTATTTGCAGATGTGACTATTCATAGCAGGTTCTGTTCTTGTGAAACGTTATATACACACTGGTGGACCATGGAACACTGACAAATTGCTAACTTCTGCTGGCCCTGTTCTTACTGGGGAAGCAAAGGCCTTCTTTGGCACAGGTGGAGACTAGCTCTTAGCTTAATTTAGCAATCCTCCAACATGAGCAAGCCCAGAGCCACCTGGAGGGCTTGTTAAAAGAGAAACTAGGCTCTACCCCCAGAGTTAACTAGCAGACTTGATGGTTTTCAGGTGGTTTGAGACCTTTCTCTCCTAGCAAGCCCCCAGGTGATGCTGATGCAGATTCTGAGAGTACACTTTGGAAACCACTGGTTCACAGCATCAGTTGGCCTTTTTTTTTTTTGATCAGCTGGATTGTGCACAGGGCCCAGAGCATGTCCCAGAATCCAGAAGGCTTCATCTGCTCAACATCAGAGAGAAAACAAATAGACAGGTAGAAATTACAAATATGAGAATTAACTTGAGAATGTTTTCCAGTTGATACAGTGGCAAATGCAAATTCCACACGAATTTGACATCAAATTTGGGTGTCGAAGGGACTCTAGTTAGCATGGGAGACTTGCTGAGGGCCTCCTGGAGGTGGTGATGTTGATCGGATGAGAGGGATGCCGTGGACATGGGCTTGTGGAGGGAAAGGAATGCAGGGTTAAAGGCAGTGCTTGTGGCTGTAGCTACATGGAGGTCTCCACTTCACCCGGACCTCAGAATCATTTACAAGCTGCCTAGGGTACTGTGAAGGGAAGCCAGGGTGAGACCCTGCACTGACACCCCTGTGTTCTAAACATTCTCCATAAGAACAATATCTATGCTTCAGGGGTGCCCTTCTGTGCCCCCTTGGCATGTATCATCTCGTTTAATCTCCAGGGAGGAGTTGTACTCCCATTTTGATGACGAGAAAAACAAGGTTCAGGGGGACTACTTGGTTTGTTAGCACAGAGTCTCACAGGTCTAGGACATGCTGGATGCAGCTGCCTTCAAAGACTGTACTCTGGGGGCTTCCCCGGCAGTGCAGTGGTTAAGACTCTGCGCTTGCGCTGCACGGGACTCAGGCTCGATCCCTGGTCGGGAAAGTTCCACATGGTGTGAGGTGTGGCCAAGGGGAAAAAAATAAGACTGTATTCTGTACTCACACAGCCTCTCACAGCTCCTCAGCAGAGAGATTACCATGTGAATACAGCCCTTTTCAGGGACTGCAGAAGCCAAGGTAGCAGCGAGGAATGAGGTGGGCTGCTGTCACCTGGGTCTCCCAAAGACCCTGCTCTCCTGTGAGAGTTAGGCCTGCGACACATCTCAAAAAGGAGCTGGACTGCTCTGACCAGGGCACCCCCATTGGATGCAGACCTCGTGAGGTTTAGCTGGTGCAGAAAGGAGGAAATACAAGGGACCGAGGATGATGTCTTTAAGTGACAAAAATATTTTAATTTAATTTTGTTTTTTGGCATGTGGCATCTTAGTTCCCTGACCAGGGATTGAACCCATGCCCACCTCTAGTGGAATCCTGGAGTCTTAGTCCCTGGACCGCCAGGGAAGTCCCAAAAACATTTAAACAATAATTTTTATTAAAAAAATCTTTCATCTAGCTAACTAGAAAAATTACATGTATTCAACAAAAGAAACTTGGGAAACCAAAATATAAAGATGAAAAAAATTCATAATTTTATACTTGGAGCAAATCACTAAGGAACATTTGATGTCTAGACTTTCCATCATTTTTTTTCTACAAATAAGCATGTGTACACATCTAACAAGTGTGGCACAATACAGTTCAAACTACTTCCTGTAAAGAAAGTACTTTTATATCCTGTTGTTGAAAGTCATTTACTTGAGGTGGAGATGGAGGTGCTAGCTGTCTTCCTAAGGTACTTCCCCAATGGCTCAATGGTAAGGAATTCAGAGCTGCAGGAGACGTGGGTTCAATCCTTGGGTTGGGAAGATCCCCTGGAGGAGAAAATGGTGACCCACTCCAGTATTGTTGCCCGGGAAATCCCATGGACAGAGGAGCTTTGTGGGCTACCGCCCAAAGGGTCACGAAGAGTGGGACATGACTGAGCAACTGGGCACAGCACAGGGTACTTGGAATCTGAGTTGATTCCATAGTGAGTCCCTGTCAAGGCCTCTGGGTTCTGTTTTGCTTCAGAAAACTCTGTCTCTCAGGGGCCTTGCTGGTAACCATCAAAATGCACACTCAGCACGGTTTGTGGTTCTTTGCTCCCCAAAGGCCCCCACGAGAGCCCTGTTTTCCTAAGGAGATTGAAGCAGAGGAGAGCATGTTTGGAACCACAAGACTTCAGATAACTTAAAAACCCTCCTCAGCAGCTCTGACTTCGTTCAGCCAGGCTCCTCTGTCCATGGAATTCTCTAGGCAAGAGAGTACTGGAGTGGGTTGCCATTTCCTTCTCCAGGGGATCGTCCCGACCCAGTTATCAAACCCAGGTCTCCTGCATTGCAGGCAGATTCTTTACCAACTGAGCTACTTGGGAAGCCCTAACTTCATTCAACACCACTTGGCTTTATGGCTGAGCTGTCTGAGCAGGCTGCTTTCAGCACCAGCTCACCAGGAAAGCTTCAGGGAGCCTCAACCCCTCCCCACACCGGACAGTGCTCTAAGCCCCAGAGGCTGCTATTAGGGCAGCGTGGACTTTGGGGCACAGCTGAAGCCTAGAAGGATGGGAAAAATCTTGCCTGAGCATCAGATGAGATGACCTGACATCCATGAATCTCATTTAAAGGAGAGCTTCTTGGGTCTTTGCTCAGGTCCTATTGATTCTTGGTTTACACACAGTTCTAACACATTTTGGTTTTTCAGTTCACAGCCTATTTGAAGTGCTGGTAGAGGCTGTGGAGTGAGGAGCTACAAGAAGCAACAGCTAACAACCAAAGAGGAGGCAGAAAAATGATACTAAAAACACAAAACCATGGCACAGTGATTGGGAACCATCAAGCATGGGGGACCACAGTCCCACACACCACATTGGGGGTATCCCAATACTGCAGGATGGTGATGCAGTTAGTGATCCTAATGACCCTAAAATGTCAAGCAAAACTTACATTGTGGTCAGCATAGTCACTGTAGAGTGTGTTAGATGTTTTAATAAGAATTGCATACTTATTAAAATGATATCTGAAGAGAAGTTTGGAGGCTTAAAACTTTGTTATCTAGAAAATTTGTAATTGGAGAGATTGTTCTCTGATTTCATTTTGCTCTGCTAATGGGGCCCAGTTGTGTTGCCCAGCACACACTGGTAAGGCCAGGAGAGGCAAGAGTAGTACTGGGAGCATCCTTGGAACTTCAGCCTATAGTCAAAGGCTGTTGTTGGACAAAGTTAAGTTTCAGGAAGCTGGAAGAGGGAGGAGGTGATCTTACAAAGAGTTGATTTCTTCAATGAATCACAGTTCACTGCAGTGACTTTTTATCTTCAAAATTCCCCTGGGGGACTTCCCTGGCGGTGCAGTGGTTAAGACTTCACCTTCCAAAGCAAGGGGTGCAGGTTTGACTCCTGGTCAGGGAGCTAAGATCTCACATGCCTAGAGGCCAAAAATTCAAAATATTAAAAAGAAACAAACCAGAAGCAATATTGTAACAAGTTCAATAAAGACTTTAAAAATGGTCCACATTAAAAAAAAAAAATTCCCCTGGGAGGTCAATTTCAGTTCTAGTTGGTTTGCTGGTGTGTGAAGTTGTTTTCTCTTTCATTCTTTTATGCTATTAATATCGGTGGAGGGCCTGCTATGTACCAGGGACTGCGCTTGGAACTGTGAGTGGAGTGAGGAAATCGGCATGTGGCTAACCATGAGGATAGGAAATACAACAGGCAATGGGCTAAGAGTGACTGAGAGGGGCCTGTTTTGGGTCTAGAGATCAGGAAGCACTACTTGAAGATCCGAGTGGCAGAAGGGGGAGCCAGGTGAGAAGATGGGGGCAGGACCTTCCAGCAAGAGCCAGTGGCACATGCAAAGGCCCTGGGGCAGGAATCCACTGGGTGTGTTGGGAGAGGTCAATGTGGCTGGAGGGGAAGGAGGGAGATAGAAGAAGCTAAGGTGGGAGGGGCTGGCTGGGGTTAGGCCCTGAGGGAACCAGTTTAATTTTAATGATGACTATTTATGTGCCAGCTGGGCTCATAAGGTTTGGTACTCTTGAAAGCCAGGCCCCTTGGCTCTGACCCCTGATGGCAGCTGCTTCCGTCCTTCATTGGGGTGGGGGGGTGGGTGGCAAGGGAATGCAGATGACTCAGTGCAGAGCCATCTCTGCTACTAGAAAGTCAGTTGCACACCCACAGTCTCCTGACCATGGCTCATCTCTGTACCCAATGGCCTGACTCCCTGCCCATCACTTCCTGTACACCAAGCTCACGCTCATGTCACCATCACTGTATGTTAGGTTAGGCGGGAGGGGAAGTGGGAGCTTATGATCCAGGATGGCCTCCATCCCCCCGCCCCCCACAGCTGGGTCCTGCTTCTTGGTGTGGCTTCTGTGGCCTCATCGGTAACTCAGGGCTCTTGGCAAACATGGCTGCCTCTCCAGGCTCCGCCGCAAGGCAGTCCACCAGCCTTCAAGGACCTGGTGTTAAAAAGTCTCTCCCTGATGGCCACAACCTTGTTCCCTTGGACCTGACATGACTCTCTTTTCTTTGACGTGAGCATTTAGCAGCTGTGAAACTTTGGGCAAGATGCCATCCTTCTCTGAGCTTCAGTTTCCCCGTTTGTGAAAGGTGGGTTATGATGAGGCAGTTGTGAGGATGAAATGCACTCATGTCTGTGATGCTCTGACTTAGTGCAGAGGCTGGCGTGCAGTACACAAGTGTTAACTCCATAACTGTTAACTGTGCCTGTGTTCCTTAAATTGCCTTCATGCAGCAGTTCTTAACTGGGGGTGGTTTTGCCCCTCTGGGGAATAAGCAGTGTCTGGAGACATTTTTGGTTGTCACAAGTGGAGTGGGCATGCTCCTGGCACCTGACGGGTAGAGGCCAGGATGCTGTGAAACACCCAGCCGTGCACAAGGCAGACCCCCCCCTCCCCCCCCCCCCTCCCACCCCCGATGCAGATGTATCCGGTCCAAAATGTCAATGGTGCTGAGGTGGAGAAAAGTATTGAAAGTATTAGTTGTTCAGTCATGACCGACTCTGTGTGACCCCATGGACTGCCAGGCTCCTCTGTCCATGGGATTATCCAGACAAGAATACTGGAATGGTAGCCATTCCCTTCTCCAGAGGATCTTCCCAACCAAGGGATCGAATCTGTGTCTCCAGTATTACAGGCAGATTCTTTACCATCTGAGCCACCAGAGAAGCAGAAATCCTGGCTTAATGTGGCTTTCAGATATGTAGCAGAATTCATGTGGCTTACCCTTACTGAGCCTCAGGGCCCCACCTTTTAGAAAAAGAAAAAAGCACCAAATAATGTATATGGCAGTTTTCTACACTTTAGTGAGTCCTGGGAAAACACTCAGGCTGCACTTCTTCACAGTTTACACACTGCCTCTGTGTGTGCATCTCATTTGACTCTCAAGTGGTCTTGGGGAAGGCAGGACCTGGCACCTCAGTTTATAGGAGAAAGTTCCCTAGAGGGGGAGGTGACCTGGCTAGCCCGAGCTCCCAGAGCTGGAAGAGGGGAAAAGGGGCAAGAACCCAGTGCTTCTGGTTCAGCTGGACTCTTGCTACCACACGTTTGCCCTGTGAGGCCTGTGCTTCATGGGAAGCTGTGGTGTTTGTTCTCACTGTTCTCTTTCTGGTCTCTGCCACCATCTTCCCTTCCTGGGCGCTGGTACAGTGACATGGTCTTTGGCATTCAAAGACCAACTAATGCGCTTACCTTCTTCTCTTTGCTCCCCCTTGGCCTTCCTTGCTCAGTCGTCCTCTCCTATATCTCCAGCTCTGGCTAATTCTAGAACATCCCCAGCAGTCACTGAGAATCACTTACAACATAAAGGGATCAAATTGGTCACAGCAGCCTAACGTGCTTTTCTTTGTACGAGAAGTGACGGCGCCTGTCTATGCTGGCCCTGACAGCTAGGCGTCCTGCTCACCCACTTGGCCAGAGCTCCAGGGAGGAAGGCCAGCAGAGGAACCCGCTAAGCCACCACTAGCCACGAGCACATCCTGTTACTGCTCGCCCAGGATTCTGGACAAGTCCGTTTTGTTTTTGGCTGCCCCCCACACAGCATGTGGAATCCTAGCTCCCCGACCAGGGATCAAACCAATGCCCCCTGTAGTGGAAGCTTGGAGTCTTAACCACTGGAGCACCAGGGAAGTCCCCTGGAAAAGGTAATTTTTTAAGTTATTTTTAATTGCAAAAAAAAAAATGCAAGAGCTGACTCATTGGAAAAGACCCTGATGCTGGGAAAGATTGAAGGCAAGAGGAGAAGAGGGCGACAGAGGATGAGATGGTTGGATGGTATCATCGACTCAGTGGACATGAGTTTGGGCAAACTCAGGGAGATAGTCGGAGAAGGCAATGGCAACCCACTCCAGTACTCTTGCCTGGAAATCCCATGGACAGAGGAGCCTGGTAGGCTGCAGTCCATGGGGTCTCAAAGAGTCGGACACAACTGAGCAACTGAACAGCAATCGTAAAATTACTGCGTGGGTTGTTAAGTTTAAGAGGAGAAAATGACACCATCCAGAAGATGACTTGAAAGGCTAAAATCCCCCAGTTCCTGTCTCTTCGCTCTCACTTTCTGCCTCATGTTGTGTATCCCTCCAGACCCTGAACGTTTGAAAATGGAACACTTTGAAATCTGCTCAGTGACTTGAGGTTGTGGCAGATGAAAAATTTAGAACAGAATTCTGCTCCACAAGTTTCTGGGCACTTGTTTACACACCTGTCTTGCTCTGAAGCGTCTGGGTTGAATTCTTCATCGTAGAATGATGGGTTCCCTGGAACAGCAAGGAGATTGGAGAAGAGGGAAGGTCATTGCTCATGGGACCATGAAAGAGAAGGCTGCAGGTTTGAGGGGGCAGGGGTGCTCTTTCTCCTTCCACAAATCGTAGGAACCCCAATGCCTACACTTACTGCAGATTTTGAGGCTTTCCAGGAGGCCCTCATCCAGGCTTCAGAGTTGATGCATGCTAAGTCTGGTCTGGGGAGGACAGAGTGGAGGCAGGTATTTTCCACTGAAAAGGAAGTCCTCAACCTCTGATGTTTAAAAAAGAAAAAAAAAATGAAAGACTTCAGTGAGATGTCAGTGCTCCCAGCCACATCCTTGACAGAGAAAGGAACCAAACACCAGACCTCTTCTTTTTTTTTTTTTGAGCAGTGTCGTTTCTTTGAATTTCCCCAGAACCCAAGAAGTAAGAATTGCTTTCTTTGCCGACCTCAGTAAGAAAGGCTGGAGCAGCTGGTGAGGACCCGGAGGAGGTGGAGGGGCTGCCACGCCTACCGGGGTCCACTCCCTCTCCCAGCCCCTCACTTCTGCAAGTCTGCGATGGTGGCTGGAACAGGGGTTCCTGGGCGCCTCAGTCTTGGTGCCAGCTGACCTTTGCTCCCAAAGATCAAGCCCAGTCCAGAAAATGGCATGTTCCAACGGGCACAGCCAGAAAGAGCAGTTTGTGGGTTTCCACTCAAATGGAAGGAGCGTTGGATCCTGGCGTTTGCCACAGCTCTTTGGCTTCTGAGGGTGAGGCAGGAAAGACAGCATTTGAAATACTTTTTTTTTTTTTACAACTTTAAAATAGTGTGTTTAAGGGAAGAAGGAGGGGGAGGGGTACCAGTATAGCCCTGAACTCTCTCCGTGATGGCAAAAGACAAGGAAAAAACACCTTCACCTCACGCAGAAGGTGTGTCATTTCAGCTTTGGATTTGAGCATTAGGGACTTCAGGAACAAGAGGATGGCCACCTCCTCCGTCCCCCACCCCCTGATAATGTGACAGCACCAGACCCGTGGGCTTGCAAGGGGATTCCCCCTGGGGCAGGGGCCACTGTCTCCATCCATGTTCGGCCTCTCTCTGGAGTTCTGACCTCACCCTGGCACGTGGTCCACCTCTAGGGGGGCCCGTTCCAGAAGCAGGAGCAACATCCAGGTGACAGAACCGTCTATGTGGCCTTCCCTGGAGCTTTGGGACCAGGGCCGACCTGAGCTTTGTCTTCTCTCCCTCTCTCCGCCACCTGCCCTTGGGCCTTCTCTCCCATCCCCCCTTCACCCAGAGGGGACGGTGGTCTTTGACCCGGGGTGGGGGTGTCCCCATCTGTGCTCCGGCCCCAGGAGCCTCTTCGGCATCTAGCTGATCCTTGCGTGAGGGCTGGCTTTCTTCACACTTTGCATCTGCTTGCGTGGTGTGAAAGTCTGTAGTCTACGTGTGCAATCACGTTCTAGAACTACAATTTATGGGCACTTGTGCACCCTTCCAGTCATTTACACATCAAAACTAAATCAAGCGCTTGAAGCAAATATGAAATCCCATTAATAAAATTTTCTGTTCCGTGTTTTTTCCTCCTGGTACCCAGTTGAAATTACATCGGTGGAAGGCTTTGCAGTGTTTGTGTTTAGTTTAGGTCTTTAATGTCCTTGTGTTTTTTGTTTTTGTTTTTTGGGGGGGACAATGTCACATGGCACGCGGGATCTCGGCTCCCCACCAGACCAGGGATGGAACTCATGCCCCTTGCAGTGGAAATGCAGAGTCCAAACCACTGGACCGCCATCTTGTCTTCTAAGATGTGTTAGAAGATTTGTTAGGCTTGCAACGTACTTGATTGAGACAGGGATGAAGCCTCCACGGAGGGGCCCTCAACGCTGGTTGAGCGTCTCATTCTCTACACGACTGAGTGTGTGTCCGTGAGGGAATCCTCTCCGGAGCAGCAGACAAAACAGTCTCAAATCAGAGCCCCTTGTGGATATTGTCTGTCACAGAAAGGCAAATCCTAATTAGTTGCGCTGTCTGGGGAGGGTGGGGCGCCTTGCTGTGTATCAACCTTGAGTTGGGGGACCTCGCGGCAGGAAGCCTCCCTTCCTGATTTTCACTGCGAGTCCCACCTCCGGCAGACTAAGGGTTGGATCCCAAGGCCAAGACACTAAGCGATTTACAGTCCTGGCATGTAGCTCCCAGATGTGGGGCTGCTGAAATCTGAAACCTGCGCGGACACAGCTGTGTGGGCAAAAAAAAAAAGGTAGAAATGCAACTTGGCTGCCAACTTGGGTTTTCTGCTCCATCGGCTGTCTGTCTCCCTGAAGGGCTGTCTGCGTTCGTGAGAGCTCTGCTCCCTTGGTCTATGGTCCGCTGCCCACAGTCCCAGCCCATCTGGGTCTCCACCTTCTTCTTTCCCTTCCCTGCAGACAACGTGAGGTGCATGGTCAGGTTGATGACCACAGTCCAGCCCTGGTAAGTCCAGTTCTCCCATCAGAGAGTCCTGGTCTTGTGGAGCCTTCTGGAACCCCTAAGGGTCAACGCATTTTCTACGCTCAAGCAGGAGTGAGATGAAGTCAATAATTTACCTGTGTTCATTTCCAAGAGCTGTCGTAACAGATTATTGCAAACTAAGTGGCTTAAGAAAATAGGTGTGGTTTTTTTTCCTCTCACAGCTCAGGAGGCCAGAAGTCTGAAACCTGGGTGTCGGGCAGGGGCCTCTGAAAGCTGGAGGGGAGATTCTATCCTTATCTCTTCCAGCTCCGGGTAGCTCCTGGCAATCCTCCGTGTCCCTGGTTTATAGCTGCCTCCCTCCAGCCTCTGTCTTCACATGGGCTTCTTCTGGTTGTATGTCTCTCTGTGTGCTCTCTCTTTTTCTTATAAGGACATCACTCCTTGGATTTAGTGAAGTGAAGAGTTGCTCAATTGTGTCTGACTCTTTGCGAACCCATGGACAGTAGTCCGCCAAGCTTCTCTGTTCATGGGATTCTCTAGGCAAGGATGCTGGAGTGGGTTGCCCTGCCTTTCCAGGGGATCTTCCCAATCCAGAGACTGAACCCGGGTCTCTTGCACTGGAGGCAAATTCTTTACTGTCTGAGCCACAAAGAAAGCCTCCTTGGATTTAGGGCCCACCCTAAACCAGGATGATGTCATCGTGAGATCCTCAGCTAAACCTATTCCTAAATAAAATCACATTCTGAGGTTCCAGGTGGATGTCAATTTGGGAGACACATTGTTCAACCTTCTATACTGACCTTTGGGAATGTTTATTTCCCACTTAAATACACAGGCTAACATATTAGAGGATGTATTTGGGGTCACTGTTTTCAGTTTTAGTGAACTTTAAACTTCGGTGTTCAGTCACTTGACACTCATGTTCATTTTTCCACATTAAACTCTTTTCACAATCTGCGTTTTTAGTGACTGCCTCTCACTCTGCCATGCGAGTGGTGGGATGGCCTGGAGGTAGGCGTGTGGGCTCGAGAGCTGGACGGCCAGTGTCTGCATCCTGCTTGTCTCTTTGGCTCACTGTCACAGGCTGAATTGTGTCTCCCCTCAAATTCATATGTCAGACTCCTAAGCTCCAGGACCTCACAGTGTGGAGATGGGGGTCTTCAAAGAGGTGATTAAATGAGGTCCTTGGGGTAGGTCCTAATTCAATCTGACCAGTGTCCTTATAAGGAGAGGCAATTAGGACATAGACACACACAGAGGAGAGACCAGATGAAGACCCTGGGGAAGACGGCCACCTACAAGCAAAGGACAGAGTCCTCAGGAGAAACCAGCCCTGCAGTCACCTTGATCTTGGACTTCCAGCCTTCAGAGCCCCAAGAAAGGAAATTTCTGCTTTTCAAGTCACCCAGTCGTTGGTACTTGTCATGGCAGCCGAGCTGACAGTATATCAGCCACTGGGGCAAAGCAACAAACTTCCTTGGCCCAGTTCTTTCCCTTGTGTGTTTGGGGTCCTCAGGGGTTCAGTGAAGATTAGAGAGGATGCTCCATGTGTTGCCTGGCATGTGGTTTGAAGGCACTCCTACTGGGATTGGTACACCTTGAATTGTTTCACCAGCCCTTCTGTCATTGCTCAGTGGATGGGCCCCATTCATTCACTGGGTGAACCTCCGTCATGACCATTTGCCCTGTGATGAAGGCTGCTGTGGTCAGCAGCGGGGTACCTGGTCTTTGGCCACTTTCTTGAAAGAAATTTTTAGGACATTCTCTAAGTCATCATTGCTGAGTACCCACTAGGGGCCCTGGGTTGGAGCCGCCTATTGCCATGAGCTCCAAGGCCAGTGCCCAGGAGACCCTTTGCTTTGCACCCTGTCAGAGGTGCAGCTCCTAGCTCCAGAAAATGAGGCTCCTGGTAGCCACATCCCTTTCCTTCTTCAGATCTGTCCCGGTCTGATGCCTCCAGCTGCTACCTGGTGACTTGGTGGCACCAGGAGGCAGGCGAGGACTCCTGAAGAGGGAAACCCCAGCTCGAGAGCCTCCACGGGCACCTCACACCCGCCCATGGCAGGGAGTGGTCCTTGCGCTCTTGTTAAATAGTTTATAGCCCCGTCTCCCCGAGCTTGCTGGCTCCAGGTGTGCCGAAGGGGGAGTCGAGCATCTCCGGGAGGCTGAGCCCCTCTGCTGGAACCACCTTCCCTCCTCCTCCCCCACCACCTCGGGCCAGGCGCCTCCAGCCCCGGCCTTTCTTCTTCTTTTCTCGAAGAGCCGCAGCAGGCAAACAGGATGCACCACTCCCACACACAGAGACTCAGACGAGACACTTAGGTCGAACCGCATCCTGCTGGCGGTGCTGGGTCCCATCTGCTGCGGGCCTGGTTGGGAGGAGGAGGTGGGGGCTTGGTTCCCGGGTCAGGGGCACTCACGAGGCTGGCTTCATTAGTCACTCTTCGAGCATCATTTCAAACGGTGAACTGGATAGGCATCTCAAAGTCCCCTGAGGAGGCTTCTTGTGCCTGGAAGGGCTGAATAATGCAGGTGGTGATGAGGGATGGTAACACAGCTGCACGACATGATACCGGCATTTTGCATCTCCTGCCTCACCCCCGCCTATGATTTTTGTATTTTTCTGGGAGGTTTTGGGCTTTAATGAATACTTTCTCCAAACTTTATTGAAGCAGTCTAAGATGACAAGATTGCTACAAAATAGATGCCCACTCTGGAGAGGCACAAGGTGGGGGACTTTGGAGGCCTGCTCTTTTTCAGCAGGTTGACCAGCCTGGAAGGGCACTCACAGAAGGGCGAACAGCAGTTCAAGAGTTTTAGGAAAACATGAAGTCCAAACTCGCCTGAGAGCAAAATGATGGAGGCGGTTCTCCCGTGATTGGAGCTGTCTTGGGAAAACGAAGGTGTCAAGGCCAAGTTCCAGTTCTCCCAGCCCCCAGCCAGATGTTCCGAGTCCGTGGACACGATCAGGCGTTTCATTTGCAAAGTAGTTTATGTGCCTGTGGCGAGAGGGCGGATTTAAAAGATGTTTTACCACCCACTTGGTGACCCCGCCTGGCAGCGAGTGTTTTTCTAGATGCCCTTGGAACTTTCTGTTTGTTGAGCCCATGGTGGTGCAGTCAGTGGAGGTGCCAGGTTGCGTGGTGTGAGTTTTCAGTCTGCACAATGTCCTGAAAGTCCAGCGGGAAGGTCTGAGATGGAGAGAAACTTCTCAAAATAAGAGACTGTCCCTCGACAGCCAGAAAGTGCTTCCATTTCATTTCCGCCTGTTCTCACCCCTTTTCAGGGGAAGGGAGGACTGCAGCAAAGCATGGGGAGGTGCTGGGGGAGGAGGATGTTGGGAACAGGAACTCTGGCTGAGAAGGAGGGGGAAACTCTGAACTTGGGGTGCAGCAAGTGGCCTCCTCTAATCCATCAGGGGGCCTCCCCTCGCACCTGGCAAGTGCGCATTAAAATGACTTCTTTCCTGGGCCTGTGTGAGAGAGCAGGTGTCTGCGTCCTGCAGCTGACTGCTATTTTCTTTAATTAGGGCCTGTTCCCAAAGCCCCTCCTCCCTGAGCCTGTCATTCCACTTCTCTGCCCTGCACTGAATAAGCCCCATTTTGTTTCTTGGCGTAATAATAGGTTTGTGTAAGACCTTGGTTGCCAGACTTCCGGGGAGTCTAAATATTAGTGTCGTCTGATATGATAGTGGCCTTTACTTCATCGTCTCTACAGATATGGCTTCTCTTATACCACCTCAAGTTCCCGGAGACCCACATCCCTATGTTATCTACCCGAATACAGTGGTGATTCTATTTTTTTTTTTAAATGGTGATTCTTAAAGTACCTCTTGATACAAGGGTATGCATCAATGCTTTGTGAATCTAGACTTCCGTGAAAAATATAGATTTTGCTTGTGTGACTCTTTAAGCTCTTATGTTCCATTGAGATAATTTCATAATGACCCCAAACATTCAGGAAATCTGGCTGGCCTACCACAAGACTTACTTTAGCCATCCTTGGGTGTTTGGCATGCATGTGCATTCTTTGGCACACGATTGTGCTCGTGTCCAACTCTTTGTCGCTCATTCGTGTCCAACTCTTTGTCACCCCATGGACTGTAGCCCCTACAGGCTCCTCCGTCCATGGAATTTTCCAGGCAAGAATACTGGAGTGGGTTGCCATTTCCTCCTCCAGGGGATCTTCCCGACCCAGAGATCAAGCCCACGTCTCCTGCATTGGCAGGAGGGTTCTTTGCCACTGTACCACCTGCGAAGCCCCAGCACATGATAGGTATTTAATAAATATTAAATGATTTATAATTTTCCTTTTGCCCTTAGATCTTCAACCTCATGAAGTATGACAGTTATAGCCGCTTCTTAAAGTCTGACTTGTTCTTAAAACACAAGCGGACCGAGGAAGAGGACGAAGAATCACCAGATGCTCAGACTGCAGCTAAAAGAGCTTCGAGAATTTATAACACATGAGCCCTCCAGGCACTGGCAGGACTGGCAGCTTTCAGAATCGAAGGAACTCACTCTCAGGACCGTGCAGGGTGCATAATGGCTTTGTTATCTGCAAGGACTGAAATGTACAAAAACCCTTCCATGGGATCTGTGTATTTTATTATCTGCTTGACCAGTAAGTTTTGCATGATGGCTAATCTTAGATAAAAAGACAAATAGCTTTGAAATTTTAGTTCTGTCTCACACACAAAGGTGAAATCCTTACACACTGGACATGTTGAGTATTTTACGGCTTGATTAAACTTCATGTGAGGCCTCCAGGTGAAACTTAAAGCCACGTCTTTCTTTGACGTCTTCACCCTCCCTCTGTGGGTGGGTCACTCATGTCCACAGCTTCAGTTGGTGAATCAGCTCGAAAATGAGTTGATCTGACATGCTCAGGCCACTGGGGGCTTGTCTGTTAGATGCCTCTTGGGTTAAATACTTCTAGAGAGTAAGTTCAGTGCTGGGAAAAGAAAATTCATCGCAGCCTCTAAAGATTTGGGGAGTTGCGTGTGAGTATCATCAGAGAGCTCTTATTTCTGAGGTTTGGGTTTGTCCTGGTTTTGCCCACAATCCGTGACATTTCATGCAACACAGATAAACAGTTCATTTTGACAGAAACAAGATCTCAACCAGGAAGAAAGAAAACCGGGAAATTGTTCAGGGTCCCCAAGGCAATGCAAGTGGTGCTGAATGGGATGGTGGTGCCCAGCCCCTGCTGATGATGGAGGGTGGGGGATGTTCGCTCCTCTCACAGCCCATCTGCTGAAACCCTTTCTTCTCAGTGCCTACCCCTCACTACACTTCTTAACTCTGGGCTTGAGACTTCAACCAGAGGATGGAATGGAAGTGCTGTCTTTGGAAGCCCGGTCTTGGGCTAGAGTCTGTGAGTGAAGTCCAACGGTCCCACGCGGTCCTAGCCGGCCCATGTTCCCCTCCCCAGCAGAGCCCAAGGTCAGGCACAGCTCCCTTCTGCTCATTGTTCCTGCCATCTGCTGCTGCCAGACCTTCTCCAGCATGTTTGCCAAACCTTAAACTTCTGTTTGTACAAACAAAGCAACTAGACTCTTACTTGTGAGCCTTCCAACTCAGACATTCCATTTGCAAAACTCCCTGCTGTGAGTATAACTCTATGATTTATCAATCAAACCAGGACACTTGAGAGAGAAGGGCAGTGAGTTGAATCATCGTGCTGGGATAACAGGGCATCAGCTGGTTCTGTTCTGGGTGAAACCCATTCGCATAGTTGCCTTGCTGACCCTCCTTCTCCTGGCATGACCACTTGGGCAGTCCCCCAGATTCTATTGTCCCTTCACTGTGGTCGAATGCCCCCGTCCTTCTTTTTTGGATCTTAGGGAGCTATTGGCTGCTTCCAACCAAACCACACAACTGAACCTCATCAGACACAATAAATACTTGATCTCTGCCCCCTCAACAGGGGGTTATCTGCCTCCCCCAGGTCATCCCAGACAGGTTGTCTCTCTTCCTGAAATGAGATGGTTGTCCCGAGAATGACACCCAAGGGCCCAGTCATCTGGGAAATTCAGTCCATCTTCAAGCAGAACAGATTGATGTACTTTTAAGAGTAAGGAATAAAAAAAAAGAAATTAGTTCTCTAGCTTTACTTACAGTTTACTAGCCAGAAAAGTGCAGAGATGTGGACCACCCCCCAACCCCGGCCCTGCCTGCGCTGTCACAGACACAGGATAATTTCAAGGCCCCACAGAGCTGAGCAAGTGGCTTGTGTGCTCAGTCGATTGCCTCAGTTGTGTCCAACTCTTTGCGACCCCATGGACTGTAGCTCACCAGGTTTCTCTATCCATGGAGTTTCCCTGGCAAGAATACTGGAGTGGGTTGTCATTTCCTCCTCCAGGGGATCTTCCCGACCCAGGGATCGAACCTGTGTCTCCTGTATTGCAGGCGAATTCTTTACCCACTGAGCCTCCTGGGAAACCCTGGTCCTCCTATTTGAAAGCCTGTTCCGGGCAGGTCCCAGAGACTGCAGATGGCTGGGAACCCTCTTTCCGGCTTTCACATTTTTACCCTTGGGTTCAGAGCCTTTGAGGTGGTGATCTCTTCAGAAACACATAAAGGAAACAGCTAGAGTTAGCCAGACGGCTGTCTGCCAAGAGAAGAGCCTCTCGGTTAAGAGCTGCCTGAAAAGCTCCCCAGTGGGAGGGGGAGCCACTCAACGTTTACCCACAGCGCACTCCCACTGGCGTGTACTCACACCACCTCCCCCGGCTCGCTCCCGCCTGGCTGCCTACATCCCTGCCAAGTGCAGGACCAGGTGGGCACAGAATGCAGCTTCCTAAAGCCGTTGCAACAGTGAGATGCAAGTGTAGGGCTTCTGGGTCACCAGATGATGCTTCCATACTCAGCTTTTCACTTTCCCCCTATCCATTTATTGATTAGTACCTTAATTGCATCTGGGGTCTCCCTGGTGGCTCAGTGGTAAAAAAATCTGCCTACCAATGGAGGGGGGCTTCCCTGGTGGCTCAGACGGTAAAGTGTCTGCCTGCAATTCAGGAGACCTGGGTTCGATCCCTGGGTTGGGAAGATCCCCTGGAGAAGAAAATGGCAACCCACTTTAGTACTCTTGCCTGGAAAATTCCATGGACGGAGGAGCCTGGGAGGCTACAGTCCATGGGATCGCAAAGAGTCAGACACAACTGAGCAACTTCACTCACTCACTCACCAACAGAGGAGACATTGGTTCGATCTCTGATCTAGGAAGATCCCACATGCTGTGGAGCAACTAAGCCCATGAGCCACAACTTTTGAGTTTGTGCTCCAGAGCCACAGAGCCTCAACTGCTGAAGCCTATGCACCGCAGAGCCTGTGCTCCACAATAAGAGAAGCCACTGCAACGCGAAATCTGTGCATCACAACTAGAGAGTAGTCCCCACTTGCCTCAACTAGAGAAAAGCCAGCGCAGCAACGAAGACCCAGCACAGCCGAAAATAAATAAGTAAATAAAATTGTTTTAAAAGAATAAATAATAGTGTCTGCAGTGTACTAGGATCGTGTCTGGTTATTGTTGTTCAGTTGCTAAGTCGTGTCCAACTCATCGCGACCATATGGACTGCAGCATGCCAGGCTTCCCTGTCTTTCACTATCTCTTGGAGTTTGCTCAGACTCATGTCCAACTCTTGTCCATTGTGTTGGGTGCCCAGATTCAATGGGGGCCGTGTAGCTGCCATGATGATTCAAGCTCCAGTGGGGTTCACAGGTGTGTTAAAATGTAGGTGTTATTATTATTCAGCTATGGTTAGCCCAGGATATCAGGAGATGTCTATCATTGATAGGGTAGTCTGTTTCTAAGAGAGGAGGGCAGGTCCCGCCATGCAGGGCTGATGGGAAATCACCAGGGTCAGTCAGGAGGTGGAGAGAGTGAGGGGGAAATGTTGGCAACATCCTTTATTGTGGTTTCCTTGGAAAAGGTGGGGCAAAGAGTAGGACTGGCCAGGTTAGATCATTTCTGTGGGCTCTGGGGCTCAGGGGGTGTCCCTAATGGACTGGTATCTGGGCTGAATGATTAGGGCAGGTGGCCCAGAGTGTGAGCAACCCATAAAGACGGGCCTAGGGGTGCAAATTCTGGGTTGCTCAGTTGTTTTCTATCTCTAGGAATTAGCTGGTGCTGTGAGGGGCAGTGCCTCCAGGGCCAGCCAGGACCCAGAGTTCAGTCAGTCATGCCTGACTCTTTGCGACCCCATGGACTGCAGCACGCCAGGCCTCCCTGTCCATCACCAACTCCTGGAGTTTACTCAAACTCATGTCCATTGAGTTGGTGATGCCATCCAAACACCTCATCCTCTGTCGTCCCCTTCTCCTGCCTTCAATCTTTCCCAACACCGGGGTCTTTTCCAATGAGTCAGTTCTTCGCATCAAGTGGCCAAAGTATTGGAGTTTTAGCTTCAGCATCAGTCCTTCCAATGAATATTCAGGACTGATTTCCTTTAGGATGAACTGGTTGGATCTCCTTGCTGTCCAAGGGACTCTCAAAGAAGTCAAAGCATAATAATAAAACATACATTTAAGTCAACAGGCTGCAGGGTCTCAAAACATAGATGCTGTGTTTGACCAGGCCTGTGTTTTAAAGCTGACCAAGCAATTGCCTTGGGCAGAGCCCCAGCAGGATCCCCGATTAGCCGCAGGCTCCGTCACGTCCTATTGCCTAAGGCCAGTCATGTTCTATGTTATCTGCTGGCTCCAGAGTCTGTGCCCTGATTGCCATCCCCTGTGTGCAGATCAGCACAGCCTTGGTGACATTTTCCTCTGTGACTTTGCGGTCATTAACGATATCTCTGGATCCACCCTGCTGACCGGCCCAAAGTCTGCCATGGTCCACACTCCTGCAGCATCTTGCCTTCTCATGCACAGAACCCCCCTCCAAAGCATGGCAGGGATCACTTCACACTCAAAGAACACCTTTCCAAGTGTTTCTTTCCCGCCGCTTCATCTGCAAAACCTTAAAAAGTAGGAGAACAGCTATTTCTCGCATTTTAGAGATGAGAAAAAGAAAAGAAAGGACACGGCTCACACAGGTTCGTGAGTGCTAGGGTCTGCGCTGGAGCCAAACCTTCTGTCTCCTGATCCTAGCTCCCTTTTTGGGTCCATCCTCTGCCTGGACAGGACCCTAGGGGAGCCCAGGGCTGGGGTGAGTACTGGCAATTAGTAAAGATGGTCACTTATACAGCAGATACTTAAAGAGAAACTACTACCTTCTTCTGGGCTTCCCTGATAGCTCAGTTGGTAAAGAATCCGCTGGCAATGCGGGAGACCTGGGTTTGATACCTGGGTTGGGAAGACCTCCTGAAGAAGGGAAAGGCTACCCTCTCCGGTATTCTGGCCTGGAGAATTCCATGGACTGTACAGTTCATGGGGTCAGAAAGAGTCGGACACAGCTGAGCGACTTTCACTCACTACCTTCTCCTAGCTATAGGAATGGAGGAGGATTAAAGGATAAGGCATCAAGGGAGCAGCTTTTCAGGAGATGAGATGGGGTCACTACCAAACACTCTGCTACAAGAAAGTTATTGACCAGCCCCTGGGAGAGAGACTGATGGAGCAAGACTGGCTGGTTGTGTTCATCTCTTAGGTTTACACGCTCAGTTGTTTTGTTTCTTGCCTCCCTGAAAATCGGAGTGTTAATTAAGCTTCATGTCAACATTGGTGGTGAAGTGATTTCATTTGAGAAACATGAGAATGAGTACTCTGTTTTTATCGGGATATGCTTTTTATTTTTTTTAAGATTTTTAAAATATGGGCCATTTTTTAAAAGTCTTTATGGAAATTTATTTTTTCTTGAAGGATAATTACAGTATTGTGTTGGTTTCTGCCACACATTTACATGAATCTGCCATAGGTATACATATCTCCCTTCCCTCTTGAGCCTCCCTCCCACCCCACCCCATCCTACCCCTCTAGGTTGTCACAGAGCCAGGGGTAAGCTTTTTAAATTCCAGTCTTGGGTGGACTCCAGAGAATGAAGACTTAGTTAACTAAGCTTTCCATCGTGTGTGTGTGCACGCTCAGTGGCTCAGTCGTGTCCGACTCTTTGCGACCCCCTGGACTATGATTTTATTAATATGTCCTTGCATGTGCTCGAGTTGGGAGTTGATGGATTGGTACCCAACTCCCAGGTCTTCGCTCTGAATCTGTGAGCGCACTTTGTTTATACGCTCTGCAAATACTCGGCAAGCGCAGTCATGACTCACATTCTGTCATTATTTACTTTCATTTTGGCTGTGGATGTTCTAGAACTTGCATCTATTTAAGTGCTAAATGGTCGTGCTGTACCGTTAGTTTCCAGTGTTTTAAAGCTGTGCTTCTTCTCCTGGTTAGCAGCGTGCACTGTGGAAGGGCTGATGCCGCGGGGCTGGGAGGGGAGGAACCTCACACCCAGAGGGAGGGAGGCTGCTGAAATGGCCCCCTAATGGGTCTCCTGGCATTCCCACAGGAAGTGCAAGCTTTGCCAGTCCAAAGCTGCTCGAGCAGAAACCTGATGGTCCCTCTGCTTGGGGCTCTGAGTGGGGGTCTTGCAGGTTGTACCTTCTTTGGATGCTTGCAGGGTACTCCCAGGGCTGTATCCATTGCAGAAAGTGGGGACCTTTTCCGAACTCCCACAAAGCCACTAGGCTGGGGCACCTGAATGCGGCCTGACCATCTCCCCTTTTCTGTACTTCTATGTCTGATCCATCAGCAGCCCTCTAGCGCCTTCTCCCAAATCTAGCTTGAATGCGTCCACCCTTCCCGCCTCCGCGGCCCCAGGTCCTGACCAAGCTGCCTCCCTCATCTCTTGCCTGATGGAGTCTCCTCGCTGGTCAGTCCTCCTCACTCCACACTCCCTCCCCACCTTCTTCCAACATCCACCTTTTAAAAGCACAAGCCTGACCCCGTTGCTCACCTGCATAACCCCCTTCTGGGCCTTTCTTTGTTCTCCAATCTTCAGATCATGATCATGACCATGGCCTCCGGACTGCAAAGCCAGGAGAGCTGAGCCCAGCCCCACCTCCCCTGCCGTCATACCTCTCTGGCTCATTTGAGTAGAGCTCAGATGTGAGCAGGACATGGATGCTGCTTTCTGCAGCCTCTGCTCAGGCTGCCCCCTCCTGACTATGGCTCCTTCCTGTCTTAGGCCAGATGTCAGCTCCGGGGAGAGGTCTTTCCTGAGGACCCCACCAAGCAGCCCCCTGTCCTTATGCCCCCTTTCCAGTGCCCCCAGAGCCCAGGCACAAGGCTGTTTCTCTGTTACCTGTTTATGACCTCTCTCCCCAAGGACAGGGACAAGATGTGTTTCACTGAGCTCCCAGAGGCGAGCCAACTGCCTGGCCCCCAGCAGCCACATGGCAGGATCTCCATCCATGTTCCTTGAGTGAGCAAAAGAATGTCAAGTGGACCAGGGTCTCAGATTTTAGTTGATCTCATTCACAGCCTGGAACCTCAGTGTCACCCCTTGGTGATTGCAACCTTGGTGATTGCAACCCCTTGGTGATTGTTAACTCTTGTGATTGCAGTCAGTAATGGTCAACCCTTGGGATTGCAAAATGGGGAGGCCCACCACCTCCTGAGCACCTCCCACATGCCTGGCATTGTGAAAGGCGCACTGCAGATAGCATCAAACTTGGGCAGTGGACACGGCTTCCACTGTATCAAAGTGGGCTGACCTTCAGAGGCATCGACCTGCACTAGGTCACCATGGCTCATGGCTGGTGCTGCCAGGATTGGAAGCCAGGTCTTTTAGACTCCACTCTCCACCCTACCATCTTTTCTCCATACCAGGCTGGCCCAGATTTCAGCTCAGACAAGTCTTTGGCCATTATAGCTAAAAAATCCAGCCGGTCTCGACCCATTCTTCCTTTTCTTTCACAGGACATGGAGAGGGCACCTCATCCCAGCCAGGGAGGTACAGTCAAATGCTCCTTTAAAAAGTCTGGTCTGGCAGCAAACAAGACCCATCACAACCAAAAATAAGCAAATAATTAAAAAAGGCAAAAATAAGTCTGGTTTGGTGTTTACATCCAGTTTGGGGTTTTTATTCCCCTTTAGTGATATATCATGAACATCTTTCCATACCAGTAAACATAATTATACACCATCAAAAAAAAAAAAAAAGTCCAGCTTCAAGATTATCTAGGGAAGATAAATGTTCCCCTTGCGCTAATTTCAGCACAGTTTATATGCTATTTTGCAACACGGGCAAACTGTTTTCTTCTTATTTAAGCATTTAAACTCTGTTTTTTAAACTGTTATGGCATACAGATCGCCAAAGAGTAACAGATGTCTATTTGATAGAGATGTTCCCAGGAAAAGAATCTGCTGTTTCTTGGTCTCCAGAGGAAGGATGTCTTTGCAAGTATGTGACTTTTGGTCCACATGTCGCCCCTCTTACCCTTGTTAAGAAGAATCGAGGAGAAATATAGTGCCACTGGCTGCCTTGTAAATATCTGTGTTGAGACCCTGGTCTCCCAGGAGGGCTGTCCTTTCCCCTTCTGGAGGGAGTATTTATCTCAATTTTCTTAGGTGGTTATCTTAACCATGGCCCATCTGGAGATGTGAAAACGTGGGTCCACTTTTACCAAATTGGCAGCTTTCCCCTGAATCTTAGCGGTGGAAGAATCTCAATTATCTTTTTAAATAATTTTATTTACTTATTTATTTTTGGCTGTGCTAGGTCTTCGCTGCTGCACCAGCTTTTCTCTAGTTGCAGCGAGCAGGGGCTACTCTCTGGTTGTGGTGTGTGCGCTTTTTCTCTTTGCGGTGGCCTTTCTTGTTGCAGAGCTTGGACTCTAGGGTGTGTGCGCTTCATTAGTTGTGGCCCGAGGCCTCAGTAGTAGCCACATGCAGGCTCTAGGGAACAGGCTTAATAGCTGTGGTGCACAGGCTTTGTTGCTCTGTGGCATGTGGGATTTTCCAGGATCAGGGATCGAACCTGTGTCTCCTGCTTTGGCAGGCAGATGCTTTACCACTGAGCCACCAGGAAGCCCATCAGTTATTTTTATTATTACTATTTTTTTTTCTTTACTATTGACTAGCATGAGAATTTTGACTGAGATCATGTCATGGAGTTCAACTGCCTGAATTCTAATCCAGCTTCATCATTGATTCGCTCTGTGATCTTGGGCAAGTCACATATCTTTCCAAGCCTAAATTCCCTCACCTGTTAGATGGGGATAACATTGACTCAATGACATTCAGGGAGATAATACATGTAATGTGCATAGCACAGCTCTTGGTCAATAAATCTTAATGATCCCCAGTCATGTGGTCTGTTCAAGGTCACACAGGGAAGGTGTGGTAGGTTCCTGTGCTGTGCTTAATTGCTCAGTAGTGTTGAACTCTTTGAGACCCCATGGATTGTAGCCTGCCAAGCTCCTCTGTCCATGGGGATTCTCCAGGTAAGAATGCTGGAGTGGGTTGCCATGCCCTCCTCCAGGGGATCTTCCCGACCCAAGAATCAAACCAGGGTCTCCTGGATGGCAGGCGGATTCTTTACCAGCTGAGCCACCAGGGAAGCCCGTGGCAGGTTGCTAGCCTGGGCTAATTCCTGTCTCCTTGGCTGGGGCTACTTCTCCACATCATTTGAGTGGCCACAGAAGAGCCCCAGGACCAGGGAGCTGGATCTGAATATTGCTCAAATAACTGATGTTGAAAATGTGGGTCTCTGAGCAGGAGAGGGTCAGCACTGGAGGATGTGAGGGGCAGCCTGAGAGGGGAAGAGCAAGGAGGGCCTGGAATTGGGTATCAAGGCTAGGATGTGGCTCTACTGCCAACCCAACTGGGAGCTAGCTTCCTAGTTCAGCCAAGTGGCCAAGTTAAAGGCAAGAAGTCTTACAGAGGGTCTCTGACAGAAAAAGTTGGTGTGTGACCAGGGTTGTTGCTAGTCAGTCACTCAGTCGTGTCCAGCTCTTTGTGATCCCAAAGGACTGCAGCACGCCAGACTTCCCTGTCCGTCACCATCTCCCAGAGTTTGCGCAAACTCATGTCCATTGAGTCAGTGATGCCATCCAATCATTTCACTCTGTCACCCTGTTCTCCTCCTGCCCTCAATCTTTCCCAGCATCAAGGTCTTTTCCAATGAGTCGCTTCTTTGCAGCAGGTGGCCAAAGTATTGGAGCTTCAGCATCAGTCCTTCCAATGAATATTCAGAGTTGATTTCCTTTAGGACTGACTGGTTTAATTTTCTCATTGTCTAAGCGACTCTCAAGAGTCTTCTCCAGAACCACAGTTCGAAAGCATCAGTTCTTCGGGGCTCAGCCTTCTTTAAAGCAGTGAAAACAGGGAGCTGGGGTCTCTTCTGGAGGCATTTTGCATCTGATGCAAGGGGAAGGGAATCCACTAGTTGTCCTTCGAGGGGCTTCTTGTATCCTCCGGGACTTTCCCTTGGCGTGGTTTCCCTGGGAGAAACTGCCTCGCGTTTTCCAGGATGTCCTCCCCTCTTCGAGAGGAGGGAACCCGGCTTCCTGAAGTTCCCGGCTTGGGCTCACGGGGGAGCTGCTGAGCCATGGAGGGAGCGAGAAGCTGGGCTCCCTGCGGGGAGGGTCTTCCTACCGGACACACCCCCCCCTCCCCCGCCCCCGCAACCCTACCCCGCCCCAGGCTCTGGGCATCACTTTCACCCACCCTGGGACACGTCCCCCTCTCCCACCACCCCAGAGGCGTCCTGTGGAGACCCCTCCCCAGGTCTGGTTGTAAAAGGATCTTTCTGCTAATCACCTTCCGAGTTGCCCGGGGTCTGGGGATGGGGCAGCTGACCAGGGCCACGACCCTGGCTTCTAGTGTGAGTGGCAGAAAGGTGGGTACCCTTCCTAGTCCCCACCGTCCAGGAGGGCGAGGAACTTCCTAGGCTTACACTGAGGTTTTCTTTAGCCTCTTCCCACCCCCCCCGCCCCCGCTCCCCACCCCTTGGCCTCTACTGGCTCCAAGGACCCCTCAGTGGAGGACTGTTTCCTTCATTTCATTCACTTCTGAAGTCGCTGCTAATTTTTTAAAAGCACTTGGAAACGATGTTTTGATGTGAGTTTATTAAAGAACTGCACAACTTGGTACAGTAAACCACCCGGTACTAAAGCTACAATAACAGAGATCAAGAAATGACTAGCTTTGTGCACAGAGGCTTAAAGGTTTAAAATGGTTGAGATATTAAATTTCTCTCTTTCTCATCGGTGAATTTTAAAAGTCTATCTCCAAATCCTCCGCTTTTATCTCTGTTGTTTGTTCTGAAATGTAGTCATTACTTCTGAAGCTTTCAAGAGAAGAGGCTACAATTTCACTCTTTTCTCCCCAGATCTCTGGGCTGCATTATTATTTCAGAGGTAAGGGGAGGGTTTTTTTTTTAAACTGAGGAATAATTAATGTTCAGTAAGGATACAGATCTTGAGTGGGCAGCTCAGTGGATGTCCATGTTTGCTTGGTGGAGGTGGTTTATTCGCTAAGTTGCGTCTGACTCTTTGTGACTCCATGGGCTGTAGCCCACCAGCCTCCTCTCTCCAAGGCCTTTCCTAGGCAAGAATACTGGAATGGGTTGCCATTTCCTTTTCCAGGGGATCCTCCCAACCCAGGGATCAAACCCTCTTCTCCTGCTTGGCAGGCAGATTCTTTACCACTGAACCACCTGGGAAGCCTCCCTTGTTTGTTTGCACACATGGAATCCCCACCAGGTCCAGCTACAGAATGCTGCCAGCATTTGGGGGACAGTTTTTAAGGGGCCTCCCCTCAAGAAGTCCACCCTAGAGAACATTTGACATGAGCCCTGGGACCAGGGGGCTGCAGTGATGCTGGGGGTGGAATGTCAAGGAACTCAGGACCCCTGCATTGCTTGTCATCCTACTTTCCATATTTCCTGTCTCAGTTCTCATGGATGCAGATATTGGTACCCTGTCCCCAGCTCCTTATTCAACTGTGTGGAATGAGAATAAAGTGGTCCCTCCTTCACGTGCAGAACTCTTTGAGACTTTCCTCTGATTTTTTTCATTAGGGAAATGAGTTACTTTGCGAAATAGTTAACAGCTGAGGGGCCATTGTCAGTACAATTTTTAAAATATTTATTTTGGTTGAGTCAGGTCTTAGTTGCAGCACGTGGGGTTTTCACTGCATCACGTGGGATCTTTCATTGTGGCACATGGACTCTTTAGCTGTGGTGCACAGGCTTTGCTGCTCCACAGCACGTGGGACTTTGGTTCTCCAACCAGGAATCGAACATGTATTCCACCCCCCACCATTGCAAGGCGGATTCTTAACCATTGGACCACGAGGGAAGTCCTGGTTTGTACAGTTTTGTGGCAAAACTGGGAGGGATTTCAGTGGATTCGTCCAAAACTTTACAATCTCGCTTCTTCAGTGCTGACCAGTTGTATTGCTCAGTTTACCACTAACCTGTTACTTTACAAAGACTGTTTATAGGAAGAGTCTCAAAACATTCAGAAAAGAAAAACATGATTACAATAAAGCATTATCTATATTTATTAATAATTGCCAATAATTATCACTAATTATTAATAATCATTAGCCATGTTTCCACCATAGTTTATATTTTTTGCCAAATGATTTTAAAGAAAGTTAGATGTAATGGTTCACCTAAAATAATAGCACTTATTCCACTTAAAATGAACAATTATTTGATATTATCTAATAGCTACTCCATATTCAAACTTCTCAAACTAGAGGACATTTTCAAATGTCCTTTATTTCAAAGCCAGGGTTCAATCAAGGAACTAGTATTGTAATGTCTTTCAATTTGGAACAGTCTCCTAATCTTTTTAAAATTTTGTTTAATGGTATCGCCTTTATGGAGGAAACCAGGCTTAGTATAAAATGAGGCACATTCTTGACTTGTTTTATTGTTTCTTCCTGGTGTCACTTAGCATGTATCTCCTTTACTTCTGAGACTAAATTAACATTATGTTTGCTGACCTCTCTCCTTAGCCCAGAGGCTCCTGAATTTTCTCAGTTCGTGATGCCCCAGAGTCTCAAATTTTTTCAGTGTCCTTAGGTTAAACAAATGAACCTCAAACTAACAGCTCCATTGATTAAACAGGTCTAAGCAACTTAATAAGCATTTGTGTCCTAACAATTTCACAGCTGATTTTTAAGATAATATATACAAATCAAAATTTAAAGAGTATTTCTTTATCATTCAGAAATAACCAACATTATTTATGAATGGAACATGTACACCTGTGGGCTCCGCCCAGCTCCTCGAACCTTGGAATCAGGCTGATGCCCCTTAGATCCCGGTCCGCAGTGGTTTCCGTGTGCTGTTTCCTTTTTCTCACAGCAGCCATCAGAAACCCAGCTTTGGAAAGAGATGGCTCCATCAGAAGGAATGTAGATGTGTTGAAACTACGAACCATCTTGAGCTAAGTCAGTGTCAGCTATCCCTGTGTCTTTGCTTGGGAGTATAAGGTATCCTCTGGCACTCCTGTCAGTCTGCTGTGGCCTCTGGGTGCCTTACGGGCAGTTTGGGAATCATAGCATGAGTCCAGCATCTGCTTAACCTCAGCTGCAAGAATTAAAAGCGGCAAGAAGACAAGTCCCTCAGACTGCAAGGAGATCAAACCAGTCAATCCTAAAGGAAATCAACCCTGAATATTCATTGGAAGGACTGATGCTGAAGCTCCAATACTTTGGCCACCAGATGCGAAGAATTGACTCATTGGAAAACACCCTGATGCTGGGAAAGATTGAAGGCAGGAAGAGAAGTGGGCCACAGAGGACAAGATGTTTGGATGGCCTCACCGACTCAACGGACATAAGTTTGATCAAACTCCGGGAGAGGGTGAAGGACAGGGAAGCCTGGTGTGCTGCAGTCCATGGGGTCGCAAAGAGTTGGACACAATGGACTGAACAAACTGAACTGAAGACAAAATCAACCAGTACAGGTTTGTCTCCACTAAGTGAAAAGAGAACACCACCTCCTTAACCAGAGTAGTGCTTCCTAAACTCTCTGCGTCAGAAACATCTGGGAATATTATTACAAAGAACACTCAGCCCCATCCTAGGGAAACTGACTGGGGGTTTCAGACGCCTGTTTAAAAAGGGAGCATCCCGGAACTTCCCTGGTCACCTTACAAATGCAGGGGGTGCAGGTACAATTCCTGATCGGGGAGTGAAGATCCCATATGCCTTGTGGCCAAAACACCAAAACATAAAACAGAAGGAATATTGTAACAAATTCAGTAAAGCCTTTAACAATTTGGTCCACAAAAGAATAAATAAATAAACGTGTTCTGAGGTCATCTCTGACACAAGAGTTCATGCTCAGAGAAGAACATGGAAGAAGAGAGAATAAAATTTCAGTGAAAAAGGTCTGAGTCTTAATCCAACCAATAGAGTGATATCAGTGGCCTTGTGAATGCCCCTCTCTAGAAGACCTGCTCTCTTGAATAAGGCGCTGGTTGGGTACATCTCTATATGACAGTCCCTAAGCATCATGGAACCCAGAGGGGAGCAAGACCAACACTGGCCTTGAGTTTCTCCAGCTGCTGAGAGGAAAGGGACATAAATGACAAGTCTCCCAAGTATGACTTAGCATCAGGGTAGATTTAAACCCTGTCATGGCAGTTTTCCATAGATATTGACCCTCCTGCTCCCATCCCACAGCAAATGAGGCCATTTTCCCTCGATCTCAGTAGGTAAGGGGAGCCGGGGGTTCTTTTTTCCATAAAAAATATCAATCTCCTGAGTGAATTATTTAGACTTCTCAATGAAATGTTGACAGATGGCCTCTATCAGCAGGACTGGCTGTGGCCTATGCTCCTGACTTCAGTGCTTTTCCAATTCTCTTTTCTAAGACAACTTCAGCTGTGAATCTGAGAGGAAGCCTTTGGAATTCTAGTTGATCATACTAGATCAGGACAATAGATCACTGATGGCTCAGTGGTAAAGAATCCGCCTACCAATGTAGGAGACGGGAGAGATGTGGGTTCGGTCCCTGAGTCAGGAAGATCCCCTGGAGTAGGAAATGGCTACCCACTTCAGTATTCTTGCCTGGAAAATTCCATGGAGAGAGTAGCCTGGAGGGCTACAGTCCATGGGGTCGCGAAAAGTTGGACATAACTGAGCATGCCAAGATGGTGAATGAAAGTTAAATCATTCTTCAAAACTCGTATCTGCTTGAACATTTGAGGCACCTTCTGTAAACGGGATTCTCCTGGCTCATTTCCCTCATTCAGCCTTCCCTGGAATTGGACGTGTGGGGTGGGGAGGTGTAGAGCATGGACATAGAGGCTGGAGTGTCCCTTGGGGACGGCTCGATTGGGAGGAAGTCAGACATCATCTGCTGGGCCTCAGAGAGGAGGAGAATACCCCCTCTCTGGAGGTCTCCATGCAGAGGCTGGGCTATGGGATGCGGCCTTTAAACATCACCTGAGATTGCACTAGGTGAACCCTGAAGCCTCCTTTCAGCTCAGAGAGGCCGTGGGTTTACATTCTGAAAGATGCCTCTCAAGAAAAGCAGGAACTCAAATCTTCATTTTCACCCAGAGGGAAAGCAGGAAATGAGCTAAAAGGGAGAATTGGGAGGAAAAAAAAAATATATATCCCAAAAGGCATAATTTGTTTTCGACATTTGCATAAGCTCTTAAGTTTGGGCCATGGAGAGCTTTGAGGACACCATCAAAAGAAACAATCGCCTTGGCATAAAAAATAATTATTAACCCTGGAGCCTTCCTCTGCAACCAGCTGCCCTCAAGAATCCCATCTGGACCATCTGGATCACCACCCACACTTAAAAAGGATTTTTTTGAGGCAGAGAGGCTACACTGAGCTCCATCAAGTAGGAAAGGTAGAGAAGAAGGCTGAGAGATGCACAGAGGGGTGCCAGGGCAACTGCCTGGGGTGAGGGAAGAGGGAGGGAGAGAAACGGGGTTTTAACAATTTCCTAGAACTTGGTATTTAGATCTCCTTCAGGGCTTGGTGGAAATAAAAGGAAAACACATTGGACTGGCCTCTTCACCTGTGTGGCTGCTCTGAGATGGACCATGTAGGTTCTGGGATTATGTATGTTACATTATTAACCCTTGTACTTCATGAAGGGAGGCCAGCAGGGTTCCTGCCTGGGAGAAGTTAATGCTCCGTATTATAGCATGCGATCTGCCTTTCTGGCTCCCCAAGCCACAACCCCATCTTATAGATCCCAAAGCACTCACTCTTCCAAGTGATCTCCTTCAAGACCCACCAGAAGTCTAGAGATAAAGCACTGGTTTATGACCAACCTAGATAGCATATTAAAAAGCAGAGACATTACTTTGCCAACAAAGGTCCATCTAGTCAAGGCTATGGTTTTTCCAGTGGTGATGTATGGATGTGAGAGTTGGACTATAAAGAAAGCTGAGCACCAAAGAATTGATGCTTTTAAATTGTGGTGTTGGAGAAGACTCTTGAGAGTCCCTTGGACTGCAAGGAGATCCAATCAGTCCATCCTAAAGGAAATCAGTCCTGGGTATTCATTGGAAGGACTGATGTTGAAGCTGAAACTCCAATACTTTGGCCACTTGATGCGAAGAGCTGATTCATTGGAGAAGACCCCGATGCTGGGAAAGATTGAGGGCAGGAGGAGAAGGGGACAACAGAGGATGAGATGGCTGGATGGCATCACCGACTCAGACATGGGTTTGGGACTCAGGGATTTGGTGATGGACAGAGAGGCCTGGCATGCTGCAGTTCATGGAGTCGCAAAGAGTCGGACACGACTGAGCGACTGAACTGAATTGATCAATAGACCCATTAAGCAGATGAGAAAAGTAAGACTGAGGCATGTGACAGCTGCATGAAGAACACATGGGTATTTAAGCTTAGCTTTTCTGGCCGTGAATCTGGCGTTTTGCCCGCTGTCTGTCCTGTGAACCCCAGGTTCTCTGACCATCTGCACTTTGGCCTGAAGAGTCATCCAGTTGGTTTGGCTTCCCTGTCCCCAGAGCAACTCTCCAGTAACTTTGGAACTCTGGCTGAGTTGTCCTTCTATTTTTTCCCTGCCTTTGTTCCCTTGTGGCAGGCACTCTTTCAAAAACCCATTGAATTGGACTTGTGAAAATGAGTGATAGAGACATTTGCCAACACATCACGTGGGTGGCAGCACCCTGCTGTCTCATCATCACACACAAAGGAATGACGCTGCTAATTACATCTGTCCAGTCTGGATGTGCCCATCTGCCCCTCCGCACGGTTGCTGTTTATGGTGTTCTCAGTTCGGACGCGAGAGGGAGGAGGGCAAGGGAGCCAGGGCTTTCTTCTCGCCATGCTGTTTACACCGAGACAAGCAAGGGCGCTGTTGTTGAAGTTCAGATTTCCATTTTGTTGTCGTGGTTGGGAGGTGGGGCAGGGAAGGAGGAGCGGGGTGTTTCTTGGAAGCAAATGGGGTTGGGGGGAAGGCGACATACACTGCAGCTGAGAAATGAAACCTTCTATAGTTTAACTTGCAGCGAGTTCAAAGGATGTGTTAGGGAAAATTGCAGGTGCTGGTTCTGAGGTATTTGGAGTTCAGAGGAAAAAAGAAAAGCAAACAAACTGCTTGGCAGTGCATCTCAGAGTAAGACGGGCTTGGAGGTCACCCTTTCTAGCAGAAGCCCTTCTGCTGTGGGTCCCAGAGGAGGCAAGGGCGGTGGGCGGGGGCAGAAGGAGCAGGAAGAGGGACAATAAAATATATTTTTTGAGGCGACCTCATTCACCCAGACCCAGCTCTCTTTATGGGAACAGGGTGGGAGACTAGATTGGGCATCACACTGGGAGATTTTAAGAGATGCCACAGAAGGAAAGAATTTTCTGATGTTTCAGTGTTGCTCAAGTTCAGGCTGTAGAAACCGCAGAGTTTCATCAGAGATGGAACCAGTTCACTGGACTTTTTTTTTTTCTCTTTAATGTAGAAAAAAATAGGTTCCAAGATGTTACTAACTGTGCAAAACCGTATCACAGAAGTCTGGAGAGGGAAGGGACTGGTTGATCTCTTTATTCCTTCAATTCAAATGCTGAGAAGCAGAAATCATCTGACCTCCTCTTGGCTTTCCACCAACCCCACCCCTGGTCCTCCTTCCATTCCCTTCTCCTGGCCACCCCATCTCCTCCTGTCCCCCATACGCCAGAGAGGCCAGCAGAAAATGTGGGGCCCTGATGCCCACATTCCTGCATCCTTTCCACCACCTCCTTTAGGTCTTTGTAGGTTTCAACTTCACACATACCCTGTTTAAGGCTTCCCCTAACAGATTTGTCTCTGAAGTATTTTCCTAAATAAATGAGCCCCCCGTGGCTCAGGCTGCCAAGCCCCTTCCTGCTGTTGTGCTGGGGGTTCCGCACTGAGCACTTTCGCATCTGCCCTCTGCATTGGCCTCCCTTTCTGCCAATTATTTCGTGGCTGCCAGGGGTTAAGGATGTGATGGGGCAATGAAGGATCCTTGTGTTGATGGACGTGTTCTGTAGGTTGACAGCATCCATGTCACCATCCTGGTTGTGCTGTTGTACTAGAGTTTTATAAGATGTCACCACTGGGGGAAGCTGGGGAAAGAGGGTGTGTGTGTGTGCGATAAGTCATTTCAGTCATGTCCAACTCTTTGCAACCCAATGGACTGTAGCCCACCAGGCTCCTCCGTCCATGGGATTCTCCAGGCAAGCATACTGGGTTGGGTACTCATGCCCTTCTCCAGGGGATCTTCCCCACCCAGGAATCGAACCAGCGTCTCTTACGTCTCCTGCGTTTGCAGGAGGGTTCTTTAGGTACATGGGGTCTTTATTATTTACCGCTCTGTGTGGATCTCCAATTATCTCAAAATAACAGAGTATACTTAAAAAGCAAAGCAAAGCACCAAACTCCCCTGCATCTCCATATTGTGGTCAATTATGGGAAAATACTTCTAACAATTTACATTTTCTGAGTGAGGTTGTTTTCATCTAGTAGTTAAGAGAGACCAGTTGGGCCAACGGAGAAGGCAATGGCAACCCACTCCAGTACTTTTGCCTGGAGAATCCCACGGACGGAGGAGCCTGGTGGGCTGCAGTCCATGGGGTCGTGAAGAGTCGGACACGACTGAGCAACTTCACTTTCACTTTTCACTTTCATGCATTGGAGAAGGAAATGGCAACCCACTCCAGTGTTCTTGCCTGGAGAATCCCAGGGACGGAGGAGCCTGGTAGGCTGCTGTCTATGGGGTCGCACAGAGTCAGACACAACTGAAGCGACTTAGCAGCAGCAGCAGCAGCAGCAGTTGGGCCAGACTATAGGCTGACCAGCCCACAGGCCATACAGGGAGACAAGTTTGGCTCTGAATCAGTGGTTCTGACACAAAGAACGCATCAGAATGACACAGAGCACTTGTTAAAACAGATTCCCAAGTCCTCCTCCTAGAGTCCTGGTTCTAGGCCAAGGGATGTGCATTCTAACGCCTGCCCCAGGGACATCAGATGGAAACTGATCACTCATTCACGGCTCCCTATTTCTGTTCATTACCCAGAGCCAGTGCTTATATGTGCTTGAGTCATAATGGGAAGTACTCACAGGATGTTGGTTTCTAGATTTTTTTCTTTAAAAAATAAAACACACACACACACACACACACACACCTGGAGTTCAGTTGTTTCAGAGGGTGTTCCGTGATTCTTTCTATGGTCATGATCAAAAGCTAATATTAAATCAGGGCCTCGCTGCAGACCAGGTACTAGGATAAGCACATATGTATATTAGCTTTTTAGATTCTATCACAATCCTGTGGATAAAGTCATAGAGGACAAAAAAGTTTAAGGAACATGTCCAGTGTGTTGCAGTCTGGACATGGTGGCGTCAAGACTTGTAAGACTATACTCTCTGAATGCTCTGTCCCCTGGGCTCCCAAATCCATATGTTGAAATCCTAGTCCCTAAGGGGGATGGTATTAGGAGGTGAGAGACTTCTGGATGTTATTAGGTCATGAAGGTGGGGCCCTCGTCAATAATTAGTGCCTTTGGGACCTTCTTGGTGGTCCAGTGGTTAAGACTCTGCTCTCCCTGTGCAGGGGGCCAAGGTTCAATCTCTGGTCAGGGGACGAAGATTGCAACTAAGACCCAACTTGGCCAAAGTAAAAATAAACGTAAAAAAATAATTAGTGCATTTATGTAAGAGACCCAGAGAAAGCCAGCACCCCTTCTGCCGTGTGAGAACAGTGTGTGCTAAGTCACTTCAGTTGTGTCAGACTCTTTGTGAGCCTATGGACAGTACCCCTCCAGGCTCCTCTGTCCAGGGGATTCTCCGGGCAAGAATACTGGAGTGGGTTGCCATGCCCTCCTCCAGGGGATCTTCCTGACCCAGGGATCAAACTCACGTCTCTTACGTCTCCTGCAGTGGCAGGCGGGTTCTTTACCACTAGCGCCACCTGGGAAGCCCATGAGAACAGTGAGAAGCCAGTAATCTGCAACCTGGAAGAAAGATACTGGCAGTCAGATCTTGGATTTCTAGCCTCTGGAACTGAGAGAAATAAATGTTTGTTGTTTAGAAGCCACACAGTCTACAGTATCCTGTTATAGCAGCCTAAATGGACTAAGACACCAAAGCACAAATTTCCACCCTCCCTGAGCACCAAACACCCACTGGCATAGCATTGGTTATTTGAAAGGATCTGGACTTGGAGGTAGGGCCCTGGGTTCCAGTCCTTGCTCTAACACAGCCAGCCTTGGGCATCCATTCAATCCCATTTGCTAAGCCTTTTAGACTAGATACCATTTCCTCTCTGTACCATCTTCATGATGTACCTCATATTACTGAAGAGTTCACTCATTTCTTCAATGTACTTACTTTAAAAAGTGACATTAAGTCACTGCCATATATGGCCAGTGTCACATGTCCCCGAAGACAATGTACAATTGATGGAAACACCGCATGATTATCTCTGACTCAGGGTTCTCTTGCCTGCAAGTCTCTTAGTCTGAGGTCTTTCTTTTCTGAAAAGGAGAAAATATCGAAACAGAGTGATGTCCGCACTAAGCGGGGGTATTATGGGCTGCGTTGTGTCCCCCTGAAATTCTTATGCTGATGTCCCAACCCCCAGTCCTTCAGAATGTGACTGCATTTAAGAGGCAGTATCTTTAAAGAGGAGATTAAGTTAAAATGAGGCCATTAGGATGGGCTCTAGTCCAATCTGACTGATGTCTTTTTGTTCTTGTTTTTGGCCACGCCATGGAGATTTCAGGATCTTAGTTCCCTGACCAGGGATGTAACCCGTACCCCCTGCAGTGGGAGCGCAGAGTCTCAATCACTGGGTCATCAGGCAAGTCCCCTGACTGGTGTCCTTTTAAGAGGAGTTTAAGACAAAGGAACACAGGGAGAAGATGGAATGGCTGTCTGCAAGCCAAGAAGACAGGAGGGAATCAACACTGCAGACACCTTGCCGTTGGCCGTCCAGCCTTCAGAACTGCGAGAAAACGAATTTCTGTTGGTTAAGCCCCCTGCTCCATGGTACTCTGTGTGGCAGCTCTAGAATTCTGATACAGACTTCCCTGAATGGTAACCAGAAAGACTCGAAACTAATGGAAAGGATTCATTGCAGCACTGTTTCCAATAGCCAGGACGTGGAAACAACCTAAATGTCCGTCAATGGAGGCACAAATAAAGAAGATGCAGTACATATATACAATGGAATACTACTCAGCCATAGAGAAGGATGAAATAATTCCATTTGCAGTGAACTGAATGGACCTAGAGATTGTCATACTGAGTAAAGTCAGACAGAGAAAGATAAATATGATATTGCTCATATGTGGAATCTGAAAAAATGGTGCAAATGAACCTATTTACAAAACAAATGGAGTCACAGATATAGAAAACAAACTTATGGTTACCAGGGGATAAGAGGGGGAGGGATAGATTGGAGACTGGCATTGACCCGTACACACTACTATAAGGACCCACTGTATAGCACAGTGAACTCTACTCAATACTCTAATGACCTATATATGGAAAAAGAATCTAAAAAAGAGTGTGTATATGTATAACTGATTGACTTTGCTATACACCTGAAACTAACACATTAGAAATCAACTATATTCCAATGAAAATTAATTTAAAAATTAATAGAAATTACTTTTAGAACGTTGACTGAACATTGTCTGTGTCTAAGCATCACCCCCAAAGTGTCTCCTGTGCTGAGAAACAGTGCCTATGACTCAGGGGTCCCCAAATTTTCTAAGGGGGAGCCTTACCCTGCTCATTTCACCATAAAGTGGGGAGGGGTGAAGGTCTCAGTGAAGGTGAGGTGGGGGTTGTTCAGCCCCCTAAGGGTCAAGGTGAGGTCAGTGCAGTGGTGACTCTAGGTCAGCCAGGACTGACTTTACTCCATCGCCTCCTAACCTCTCCATCCTTCACTTCCATGAGCCTCATCGCTCCCCTCTCCCTGCTCCTCTACGTTGGGTAAAAAACGTGCTTTATTCAAATTTCTCTTGGAACACCCCCCTCTCCACCCCCAGAAAGGCACAATGTTGAAGATGGACCAGTTTGGTTCTCTCCAGGATGGGACAGACTCCAGGGTCTGAGGACAGGTCCCCGCTCAGTAGTTGCCTCTCTGGAGGGTCCAGCTGTGTAAAAACTCCTCACAGCTTCAAACAGCAGAACTACACACAGAGGCAGAATGTCCTTAGCAAGTGAGGCAGTGAGACTAGCTGGTGGGACACATGTGTCTGCCTCAGGCTCACTCAGTGAAGACGCTTCCTGTGTGGGATGGCTCCTGGAATTGCCTCAACTATTACAAAGGTCACTTTTCTCTCTCTCAAGTGAGAGAGAGAGAATGAGCTTCTGACCTCCCGGTGCCTGGAGGCTCTGAGACGGTGCTTGGAGTTCTTTTCCTCAGCCCGGCCCTGAGTGGCCTTCCTTCCCCTGAGTGACCGCCCAGGGCTCCACGCTGGCTCGCGGCCGCCCGGTCTGCCTGCCTCATCCTTTCCTGAGGCATTGACCACAGAGTCCTCGGTCATAGGCCGTGACCTTCCGGGGCTGGGCCACTTCAGGGGGTCTGTTCCTCAGCGGGCTCCACCTTCTCCTTTCCCTCACTCTCCGCTTTCAGTAACAAGGGTACACTTTCTTTTATATGTTTACACATTTCGGGGATGGGGAATACATTGATTTGGTTTATAACTCCTTTCTAAAGAAAAATAAAGGATTGTTGTCCTGGCTGTGGTTTCCGGTTGCCATTGGATAAGGACTGTTGACCCTGGTCTGTACTTGCTGGAGGAAGAGGAGGGGTGGAAGGTGGACCAGGAATTGAGGAGAAAGGGTAAGAGCTGGCTGGTGGGAAAGCGTCTCAAACCCCTGGGGCAGCCACGGACAGAGAAGGGATTGGGGGACTTCCGGCCTCAGAGGCCAGCTGGATCCATCCCGTAATGGTCTCCGGTGTGGTGTGCTGGATGCAGCAAACACGACTCGTGAGAGCAGCCGTGTGCATCTCTTCCCAGCTCCACGCTCCATGACATCACACTGGTAATGTGACGTCAGCCATGGTGGGAATGGTTTACATCACAGGAATCGGCAAAGGCTACAGTCAGGGCTTCTCACTCCCTTCCCCCAAGAGCCTGCTGTTAAAAATTGACTAGCATATCCAGAGGGCTTCCCTGATAGCTCAGTTGGTAAAGAATCCGCCTGCAATGCGGGAGACCTGGGTTCGATCCCTGGGTTGGGAAGATCCCCTGGAGGAGGAAAAGGCTACCCACTCCAGTATTCTGGCCTGGAGAATTCCAGGCAGGGATGGTCTGTAATATAGCTGAAGACCAGCAGGGGTCTCTGGGTGGGTAAGTGACAGAGCCTTGAATTTCCAGTCTCTATTTCCAGTATTGATCAATCAGTGGATATAAATGTAGAGAGATACAGAGATTGATAGATTGATAGAGATTGATACTGGTATCTCTCTCTCCATCTACCTATATCTATCTATGTCTGTTTAATTCACATGTGTGTGTGTGTGTGGGGGGGGGGGTCATTAAAAAAAAAACCCTGAACACATCCTCAGTTGGGCAATGGGCAAATAGGAAAAAAGAAAACGGGCCAGTGGTGAACTCAGACCTGGGCAGTGTGTTAGTGAAGGATAGGGGTGGGTACAGAAGCGAACAGAGAAACACCTAATAAGCTTCTTTAGGAGGGCAGAGATAAAACTCAAATCCATACTCTTTTAGGGAATAAAAAAAATTGCTTTAAAAATTCATTTCTTCCTTTATTCCTTCACTCCCTTCAGAATTTGCACAAATTACAGTGTAAAGAGGTCTGATGTCACTCACCCCCTCCCAGTCCTCCATCAACGTCCCAGCACCCAACTTCAAGCCTGCAGAGAGGGCCAGGCCTTTTCTGAAAAGTGCCCACGGCTGGGGCCCCACGAGGGACTGAGCCCACGACTGTCTGTCTCCATCGCCCTTGTTGGCTATATTGTGTTTAAACTGCCTAAGCTTTTCCTATTCACTCTGAGGAATACTGTGTATCATTTACAAGAATATGAACACAATCCCTAAGCTACTTTTCAACCTCAAACCCTCTTGTTTTTCTGGAATCTTTGGCAAGTCCTGAGCCACTGGGAAGGGGACACCTTTGTAGCTGGGCCAGTAACTCAGCCCAGATGCTCTGTCCTGGTCCTGGCTGCCCAAAAGAACCTCTCTAGGAGGTTCTTCTCCAGCAGGACCCTCAAGACCTGCTGGAAACACCCACTGAGTCTGCCACATTCTTATTGTTCTTTCCCTTCCTGTTGTTGGTTTGGTCTCCTTTTTGTGGGATTGGCATAAAGATGGCTTTCGAATCAAAAGCTAGGCGGTGAGGAAGTTGGC
This sequence comes from Okapia johnstoni, assembly GCA_024291935.2. Taxonomy (NCBI): domain Eukaryota; kingdom Metazoa; phylum Chordata; class Mammalia; order Artiodactyla; family Giraffidae; genus Okapia; species Okapia johnstoni. The sequence continues at coordinate 76,660,624 of CM044318.1, read as the reverse complement.
AGGGAGGGCTCGCTGAACTCTGTGCCAGCCAACTTCCAGTTAAAACGGGGCCCAGACAGCCAGAGACCCCGAGATTGCAAAGGGGTGAACTTGGAAAGTCATGGCCAGCATCCAAGAGGTGCCTGAGGTACCATCCATTGTGCCAAAGGGTGCAAGGTGCTGAAGGCAGTACAGAGGGAACAAGCGGAACCCAAATCTGCCAACTGAATCCTGGCCAATTGTTCCACCAACCCAGGCCCAAGGGTGGGCAAGACATCCCCCAGGGGACCACCCTGTGCTTCACGATGCCCAGGGTCTCAAATATGTTTCTGCCGATAAGAAGAGTCTCCTAACATCTAACACCCCATCCTCACGGCTCTGGCATCTCATCAGCACATGTGACGCCACCATTCCAGCCCAGCATGGACCTGACGTGAGTGATTCCAAACTGTGCTGGGCTGGAGGAGTGGTGGGAAAAACCAAGAAAGCCCAAAGAGCTGTCCTCAGACCCTGTGGCCTGGCACCACACTCCTCCATGCCCTCCCTGTTCTGGAGATGAGAAGCTTGGAAGACAAAGTTCCTTGGAAGGAAGGGGCCCTGGGGGGATAGGACCACGGGTTGGTTGTCTCTCTATGTGGGACCCGCTAGAAGCAAGGAAGTTAAATGACTGAATGAAGGGGGCACGCACAGCGGCTGCAGTTTCTGGGGCTGTGGCGTCCTGAAGAGCTGGCAATGGCTTCACTGCTGGGCTTCTGGGGTAGGGCCTGGCCTCTGAGTCCCCAGACCTCACCTTCCCCAAACCCCAGGGGGCTGGGGTTCTTTTCAGGTAGAGAAAAATGGGGGTGATGGGAGGCTAAAGGGGGAGAGGGGCAGGAAGGGGCAGGAGGTCAGGGTGCCAGAGGCAGACAAGGGAAACAGACCCGGGCCAGAGACCGAGACTGATGCTCACAGAGTCAAAGCAAGGAAGAGAGGCTGCAAGAGAGATGAGCGCGAGGAAGAGATGCTGGCATGCATCAGACGTGCCCAATCTGCGCCTCCTGCCAGCCTCTCCTGGCACCTGTCTGGTGAGGCAGGTGGGGTCCCTGGGGGTGCTGGAGGCCCCTCCTCCTCCCTGGAGGCTACTGGAGGAGAGGGTGTGCAGGACACTTAGGGGCTCAGGGATGCCCAGTTGCACACACCCCTCACCACGACTCCCCAACCCTCCCCCCCTGCCACCTCCTGGCACTTGCCAGAGGGAGGCAGACCTGGCTGCCACCCCAGTGGGGTGGGGTCTCCCACGGACTGCCACCCCAGGGCCTCTCTCCAGGCCCTGCCCGGCTCTCTGAGCCCCCTCTGTCGCCCTGAGGGTCTCTCAGGACTCAGGGGCCATGTCAGCTTCCACAGCAGGGAGTGGCTCCCAGGCTCCAGTCACAGCCCAGGCAGCGCTGAGGAAACAGAGGCCTCAGAGACTCACTCGAGGGGGCTAGGATCACAGCCTGCTGGGGGTCAGCTCTAGATCACCCAGGCGGGGGTGGACACTTGACTCCCAGCGGCGGGGAGAGGGGCAGAGGGAGCTGGAAGAGCAGGGAGCCGGGGTGGCCCTCAACCCCCAGCCTCTCGGGGCTGTCCCGCCAGTTCCTCTTACTCGGCGACTCCCCTCAGTGAGCTGGTAGGTCCCCACTTCTGCAGAAAGACTTCTTTCATCTGGGACGTACGTCCTCCTTGGCAAGTAAATGCCACCTCAGAAAATATCCCACCGGCCACATAGGGCAGCTGCTGCTGTTAGATCAGTTTAGGTCAGTTTTCTAACTCCCATTTGACAGCTATTGACACTGAGATCTAGAGTGGGTAACTCTGGGTCGTGTTGTTGGCATTTGCGTGTGTGAGTACTCAATTGCTCAGTCGTGTCTGACTCTTTGCAACCCCATGGACTGTAGCCCACCAGGCTCGTCTGTCCATGGGATTCTCCAGGCAAGAAGACTGGAGTGGGTTGCCATCCCCTTCTCCAGGGGATCTTCCCAACTCAGGGATCAAACCTGGGTCTCCAGGCTCACTCAAATCCTGATTTCTCTGCTCCCAGGATGCATGTCCTTTAGCACCATATTGAGAAGGGTGCACAAGAGTCCTCTTCCCCTTCCTGCTTCTCTTAAACTTTGTAGGAATAGGAAGAAAACTGCTGGAGGCGAGGTTCAATTCACACTTCATTTGACTTAGTTGGGTCACTGAGGGCCTTTTGGGTTTGAGGCGACTTCCCAAACTGCCTGTAGACCTGTTGTCCTGCCGCAGCTCCTGTCAACAGGCCCCCGGCTGGCTGCCTACCAGGGCCCCCTCCTCATCCGTAGGTCATCTGAGGCCACCTCTCAGGAGGGGCAGCTCTGACCTTGGAGAGCAAGGTCGCCATCTGCTCCACCCTCTGAGAGGGAAAAGGAGGAAGGAAAGTTGGCCTGCGGGGGCAAGATGGAAAAAGGGGATTAGAGGCCTTGGGCCAAGTGGGAGGAGCAGGAAACAGTGATGGGGCGTGGGGGCCATCTGTGCATGCCACGTGTTTCTTCTTTTAAGAGAGGAGCGCACCGGCTGGGTGGTTCTCCTCTGGGAGGTCTGCACGTGGCTGGGCCTGCAGAAGGCCAGCTGACCCTCCACCAGCCCTCTCACCCTGCTGCAGGGCCTCTGACCCCCGTCCGGAGGGACTGAGAACACCTGCTACGGCCCTTCTCCGGCTAAAGGATCAGAGGCTGTAGTTAGGACTGGAAGGAATCTTAAGTCCAGAGAGGGGTCGTGGCCACATTGGCAAGAGGCAGTCAGGCGTGTTGGTCGAGTTTTCACGTCAGCACTGGCAGTGCTTGGGGAGATAAACCTCTGGAATCCACCTGGGTGACCATTTATAGAAGACTGATGAAAAGAATCAATATGGCCACAGGTACAGAATACTAAGCGGATAAAAAGTGACAAGGCCAGTCTGTATGTACTGATTCAGAACCCTGTTCAAGAAGTTCCATGGGTGAAAAACTAGGTGGAGAGTGGGGGGTATAGCCCCCATTTCGAGTAAGATTAAAATGGAATATGGCTTCCAGGTGGCTCAGTGGTAAAGAATCCACCTGCCAATAAAGGAGATGCAAGAGACATGGGTTTGATCTCTGGGTCAGGAAGATCCCCTGGAGCAGGAAATGGCAACCCACTCCAATAGTCTTGCTTGGAAAATTCCATGCACAGAGGAGCCTGGAGGGCTACAGTCCGTGGGGTCTCAAAAGAGTCAGACACAACTGAGTACACATACATGCAAAACAGAATATACATGCAGGAAATAGCTCTGGAGAACTACACCAGAAGGAAAACTCTCTTCTACTAGGAAGGGGGATGGTTGTGTGATACTTTTTACCAAATTAAGCAAATAAACAAAAAACTGGAAAGAAAAGGCAAGGCCTATGAAACCAGACAGACCTGAATTTTGGGTTCTTCTCCCTTGTGGCTCACCTGGTAAAGAATCCACCTGCAATGCAGGAGACCTGGGTTCAATCCCTGGGTTGGGAAAATCCCCTGGAGAAGGGAAAGGCTACCCACTCCAGTATTCTGGCCTGGAGAATTCCATGGGGTTGCAAAGAGTCGGACACGACTGAGCAACTTTCACTTTCTTTTCCATCACTCACCAGCTGTCTGACTGTGGGTAGGTTATTTCACCTCTCTAGACGTCAGTTTTCCCATCTGTAAAATAGGGTTAATAATCATAGTGACACCCAAATAGTTGGGTGGTTGGGAGGACTGAGTGAGAAAGGCATGTTCAGCACTGATCCAATAGATACTATTAACTATTACCATCTTTATGGATAAAGACCTCTCCCACAAGCCACTGTTACTTAGGCCTAAAGACAGAGGCAAAGTCCCTTCTTTTGAAGACATTTCGGTGCAGTGAATGTCCCCTGGGCGGCTGATGGCAGACTGAAGGCTGCAACTAGGTGGTTCTCTCCAGCTGGAGACTGGCTGGCTGACTGCCTGGAGCACATGTGGGCATTTCACTTCCATGCATCAGTGGACCCTGTGTTGAGGGCTGCAGAGATGAGACCACTCACCCAGGCTTCCATGGGCACAGTAGAGGACTCAGGGAGGAAGTGATTCCCCTGCTCATCACCCACAGGCCTTGAAGCAAATAACAGAACCCTCCACTTCCAGGTTCATTGGCTCCAAGACAGGACCTCATCAGGCTGTCTCCCTTTGGAGCTGAGCTGATAAACTGTAGAGTGCTGGCAAAGAAACCAAAGGGGAGGGCTTCCCTCATGGCTCAGTGGTGAAGAAGCCACCTGCTAATGCAGGAGACATGGGTTCGATCCCTGGTCCAGGTGGGTCCCACATGCCTCAGAGCAACTAAGCCCATGCTATTGAACCTATGCTCTCGAGTCCAGGAGCTGAAACTGCTGAGCCCGCATGCCACATCTGCTCAAGCTCTCACACCCAAGAGCCCGTACTCTGCTGCAAGAGAGGCTGCTGCAGTGAGGGGCCCAAGCACCGCAACTGGAGAGTGGTCCCCGATCGCTGCAGCTCGAGAAACCCGGGCAGCAATGAAGACTCAGCATAGCCAAAAATAAATAAAATAATTTTTTTTTTAAAAAAGGGGAGGAGAGCACTTCCATCAACATCACGCTGTTGTAGAAAGGCTGTCGGTTTCATACATTCGGTGGCCTCACAAGGATTTGTTTGGGGAGAGAGAAGTTTCTGCAGCTAACACAAGTTAGAGGAAAGCACACCTCTACCCTGCTGCACTGCCTGCCCTCAGAACCGGTTTTCTAAGTGAACAAATTATTAGGAAACAACTCAGGGACAGACCCTTAAAACTAGCTCCTAACAGCAAACCAGGAGTTGGTCTCAACTTGAAAAGCAGAAAGAGGAGCTCCTACAGACCATCCCACTGAAGATGTGGGCCATCCGGGTTGGCAGGGTACATTCCCTTCTCTGCAACACCAAAAGCTGATGACGTGGGTATGGTCTTGACCTCATGGGCCTGCAGGAGAACTGGCTCCTGCTGTGCTTGGAGTCCATCTGGGACGAGAGGTTGCTGTGTCTTAGTGACAGAATTCAAGGGACCCCACCACTGTCACAGTCCACCCAGCCACAAACCCTTACCACATCCCTCCACTTCTCTGCCTTGTGTTTTTTAAGATTTTTTTTTTTTTTAAGTAGACCATTTTTTGTTTTTTCTTTGTTGAATTCGTTGCAATACTCTTTGTTTTTATGTTCTGGTGTTTTGGCTGGGAGGCATGTGGGATCTTAGGTCCCCGACCAGGGATTGAACCTGCATCCACTGCATTAGAAGGTGAAGTCTTAATCACTGGACCACCAGGGAAGTCCCCTCTGCTTTGTGTTTTATCTTGAAATCCCAGACCGCATACCATGTCATCTATAAACATTTCAAACATACGTCTTCAGAAGTTATGGACCTAGAAAAACAATAACCACAGCAGTATTATCAAATACAAAAAAGGAGACATTTAAACAGAACCCTAAGCTCCCTAAGAAAAACATTAATAACTGGCATTTACTGAGTATTTGCAGCATTTCTAGGTTCCAGTCACATTGCATTTAAACCACCCTTCTGCCCTCCGAGGTAGTTATACCTCGTCAAGCCCCATCCAAAATTTCAACACCGCTGGCCACAGAGTGCCTATCCTTCCTACCTGCTTTAGTTTGTTTTCTTGCATATTTAAAAAACTTTTGAAGTGATAGATTCACAGTAAATTGGAGACACAGCACAGAGACGTCCTGTGCACCCTTCATCCAGGTTCCCTCAATGGTGGCATCTAACATCACATCACAGCCAGGAAGCTGACACTGGTCCAATGTGTGTGCACTTTTCAGCCCTTTTAAATACATGTGTAGACTGGCGTAACGACCACTGCAACCAAGATACAGCATACTCCATCACTGCAAAGACCTCTCTCTAGTCAAGGCCACACACCCACCACCCCTAGCCCCAGGCAACCTCTAGTCTGTTCCCCATCTCTACAGTGTTGGTGTTCTGAGAATGACATATAAGTGTAACCATGCAGCACGTGACCTTTGGGAATAGGCTCTTTTCACTCAGGAGAATGCCCTTGAGGTCCATACGAGATGTATCAACAGTTCCTTCCTTTTTATTGCTAAGACTATCCCAGGACACTGGATGTACCGTCCTTTATTTAACTGCTCACCTAGGATATCTGTTTCCCCTTAGCATTGTTGACAAACATACTACATGTTTATTTGTGCCTTATTTACTTTCTCTACCTCTCTGGAAGGTATGCCCCATGAAAGCAGGGACTTGTGCCTCTTGTATTCATCTGTTCATCTCTAGGGCTGGGACCAGGGCCCAGCACAAAATAAGAGCTCACCTCACATTTGTGCAGTAAACGTGGCATAAGTTTTACAGCAGAGGAGACAGACCTGGGGAGGGTAAATAAATTGCCCAAGTTCGTGGAGCCAGTGGGTGGCAGAGCTGGTCTTGCACCCAGCTCTCTTGGTTCAAAGCCTCACCCTCAACCCCCTTTCCAGACCCAGTTCTTTTTTTCCTCTGGCCAAGCGTGGGCAAAGCGGTTCTGTTTCTGTGTTTCCCTTGGCTTAAAGGACAGAGGTTTTCAAATGGAACTTTACTGACAACCCACAAAGCCCAAAGGGAAATAAACAAGGGAAACATGAGGGTTTACAAAATGTTGAACTTATAAAATAGAGAGATTCTCTTTTCCTTTCCACCCCCTCCCCTCCATTTTTAAAGGCGTGTGAAGATTTAATGAGATAAAGCATGTAAAATGCTTACGATAGTGCCTGGGACAGAATGTATGCTGAATAAGCATCACTCCCTTCCTTCACCAAGTTCCTAGAGCCGTTAGATGCTAGACACCACAGTCAGCCTTTGGTATCTGAGGATATGGAACCCGCAGATGAGAGCTGACAGTACTAGAGTGCAAAAGAAGTAGAAAAGACAGTTCATATCCTTAAGGACTTTATAATCTAGTTAGGGAGACAAGGATGTATAATATTTACTATATGGTAAATAGTAAAGCACAATAGGAGTGTAAGGCACTATTAATATGTATTAATATCAATTATTGGAGAAGGAAATGGCAACCCACTTCTGTATTCTTGCCTGGAGAATCCCCATGGACAGAGGAGCCTGGCAGGCTACCGTCCACGGGGTCGCAAGAGTCAGACATGACTTGGTGACTAAACCACCAACCACCACCAATATCAGTTATTATATTAGTTTTCTCTTTCTGCTATAACAAATCACCACAAGCTTAGTGGCTTAAAACAGCACACATCTGGAATTGACACCTATACACTATTGACAGTATGTATAAAATAGGCAACTACTGAGAACCTACTGTATAGCACAGAAAATGCTTACTTAATGCTTACTTGCTTAATGTGGTGACCTGCATGGGAAGGAAGTCCAAAAGGGAGGAGATATATATTTATGGCTGATTCATTTTGCGGAATGTAGAAACTAACACAACATTATAAAGCAACTATACTCCAATAAAAATTATCTTAAAAAACCAGATCTATTCTAGAGGTCAGAAATCTAAAACGGGTTCGCAGGGCTGTAGGGTAGGACTGGCAGGTGGGGCAAGGTGAGCTGGAAACTGCTAATGTTTGGTACTCCATGGCGTGTATTGTATTGGCCTTCAGTACACTGGCAAAACATTTTAAAATAATGAAAATAAGCTTCATATTAGGAGACCTCCCCCCACCCCCCAAGACTCCAGTCCTTTATTTTCGCTGCAACAGGTCCATCCTCCCAGCTTCCAGACAACAGGCAGGAATGTGGGGAGGGGGCTGAGGAGTAATAACCCTGGGGGGAGGGGATGGCCCTGGGCAACCACATGACGTCGTGCGACCCCAGGTGTCGGCCGAGGCTCTAAGGATTGGAGGAGAAGCCGGTCTGGGGTGAGATGGACAGGTGAGAATGGGAAGAGAAGCTGGCTGCCCAGAGTGGGGGCAGTGTGTCGCCGAGCAGGGAGGTCCCCAGTGGCGTGGGGGCAGGGGTCCTGGGGCCACCTTGGAGCCTGGTCCAGACGTCTGGAAGTCCCTCTTGTTCTGACTTGAAAGTCCCACAAGATTTCTGTCTTCCCTGTGGCCACATGAGCCCTTCAGTCCCTGGCATGAGTGAAGCTACCAGAAGCAACATCCTGGCCAGGAGTCCACCGGGGCAGTGAGGGTGGGCAGGCCTGCTCTGATCAGCCACGTCCAGCTACGGGTCAGGCCTAGTGAAGCTGCGAAGGAAACACAGCTCATGGATAGGAGGTGACACTCCAGATGCTCAACTCTGATTATGCTGGAAAGAGAACGGTTGCTATGACCGCACGGCACAGGGTTCAAGTCCAGCCCTGCCACTTCCAAGCTGTGTGACCTTGGGTGAGCGACTTAAGCAACCAAGCCCCAGTTTGCTCATCGCTCTAATGAGGTAACAGCCCCTGCCTTGCTGGGGTAGTTGAACCGAACACTTGAAGAGAAACAAAAATCCAGCCTTCCCCGGGCTCCTGCTCCCTTTGTAAGAGGGAAAGTACACACTATCTGTTGTCATCCCTGTCTTCTTCCATTGACAAACCATTCAAAAGGTTAAATAAATGACTTCATGCAAGTGTAGAGGCAACTTAAGGGAATCAGAAAAACAGGAAAGTAGTTCAAAGAGTAAAGTGAAAGTTGCTCAGTCGTGTCCCACTCTTTGCAACCCCGTGGACTTCTCCAGGCCAGAATACTGGAGTGGGTAGCCATTCCCAACCCAGGGATTGAACCCAGGCCTCCCACATTGCAGGCAGATTCTTTACCAGGTGAGCCACCAGGGAAGCCCAAGAATCCTGGAGTGGGTTCAGTTCAGTTTAGTTGCTCAGTCATGTCCGACTCTTTGCAACCCCATGGACTGCAGCACGCTAGGCCTCCCTGTCCATTACCAACTCCCGGAATTTACTCAAACTCATGTCCATTGAGTTGGTGATGCCATCCAACCATCTCATTCTTTGTTGTCCCCTTCTCCTCCTGCCTTCAGTCTTTCCCAGCATCAGGGTCTTTTCCAATGAATCAGTTCTTTGCATCAGGTGGCCAAAGTATTGGAGTTTCAGCTTCAACATCAGTCCTTCCAATGAACACTCAGGACTGATCTCCTTTAGGATGGACTGGTTGGATCTCCTTGCAGTCCAAGGGACTCTCAAGAGTCTTCTCCCATACCACAGTTCAAAAGCGTCAATTCTTCAGCACTCAGCTTTCTCTGTAGTCCAACTCTCACATCCATACATGACTACTGGAAAAACCATAGCCTTGACTAGACAGACCTTTGTTGGCAAAGTAATGTCTCTGCTTTTCAATATGCTGTCTAGGTTGGTCATAACTTTCCTTCCAAGGAGTAAGCATCTTTTAATTTCATGGCTGCAATCACCATCTGCAGTGATTTCCTATCCCTTCTCCAGTGGATCTTCCTAACCCAAGAATCAAAGAGTAAAATGGGTGTTAATAGTCATTTAAAAAGGAACGTCATAGGGGTGGGGGGAAGAAGGGATGAACAGGTGGAGCAGAGAGGGACTCCTGTATGATTCATCTAATGGTGGAAGCGTGACATTATGTATTTGTCCAAACCGATACATCTGTACAACACAGAGACACAGAGCCCTTACATAAATTATGGACTTTATAATAAGGCCTCATTGGTTCAGCCATTGTAACCAAAAGCACCACACTGATGCAAGACATTGGTAACAGAGGAAATTGTGTTTCAGAGCTGGGAGCAGGGATCAGGGGTGGCAGAAGTGGCATACGGTCATTCTTTGTACTTTCTTCCCAATTTTTCTGTAAACCTAAAACTGCTCTAAAAATATAAAGTCTAGTAAAGGATAGAGTCTATTAATAATCATTTACAAAAGAGGGGCAAAGGGTGGTACCAGCAGGGGCATACCATGTGCATAGGCCTGGGAGTGAGAGGGGAGAGGTGGCAGGCGACGGGGAGGCCGCAGAGGGTGAGACGCAGGGAACCGGGTGATCAGTTTGTTTTCTGGAGCTAGTGTTCTGCCTTCATCCCTTCTTGCCCCTCTTTAAGGCTCATTTCAGTAGATTAAAAAAGGGCTGGGGCATTGCGGGTTGCCGTCCCCTGGGCAGATGCTTCACGCTAAGGGCCCCTTCCAGGCTCATGGGTCCTTGTCCCGGGCCCCCGGCCCCTCTGTCTCATTGGCCTCATCTCCTGGACCACTTGAGTGCTGCCTCTTCCACCAGGCAGCCTCAGGTGGGCCTTGTGAGGAAGACCCCAAATCCCTGTCTCCTCTCCACCCCAGCATGGGGCCCTACATCTGGAAGAGAATTTCCTGAAGGTGGGACACGGGCATCATAGTCGGAGGACACAGATTTTAAGTGGACCTAAAATACGTCCCCATCAGGGAATTCCCTGGTGGTCCAGTTGTCAGGACTCCACCTTCTCACTCACGGCCAAGGGTCCGGGGGTTAAATCCCTGGTTGGGGAACTAAGATCCCATAAACCTCACAGCACAGCCAAAAACAAAACAAAACAAATGTCCCCATTGCCCAAAGACCCACACAGATCTCCCCAGGGGGCTCCCCAGGGGACGTCCCCCAGCCCAAGCCTCAGCTCAAGGTTGACCTTCCCCTGGCAGCAGCCCCAGAACCAATGCACCCCTCCTCCTACTTTGCAAACACTCAGCCACGACGGAATATTGGCCCTATTGTTCAGCCTTAGTCACCTTCACCCACAAGGGCAATCCAAGACCTTGGCACCTACAGAAGGATCTGAGTTTCTTAGAACATTCTCTCCCCCTCAGGGGGTTTAGCATGCCTGCTCTCCCTGATGGGTTCTCGGTTTCCCTGGATGGTGCCCAGTGAGTCCCCCAGGCAAGCCTCGCACAAATACGCCTCCTTTAGACAATTCTTCCTGCCTCCAGGAGTGTGAACTAGTGTTGGGCTGAGCCCTGCACCCCTTGTAGTTACCCAGCCTCAAGACGGAAGAGCCCAGAGACAGCAAGAGAGACCTCAGTGGCTTATTGGATGGGGGAATCTTACACAAAGGGTCCCAGAGCAACACCCCAATGTGTGCGGAGAACAGCAGTCTTTGGCACTTAGCAGAAAAAGAGGCTCCAGTTTATGAGGGAATTGACATCAGGTGGGCCCGGCTACCAGGCTGTGTAGTTAAGAGAATTGGATATAGTCACGTGAGTGAGGCAGGGCCTGGGTGAGCAGGGGATTCACAGGGAGCAACAGAACAGCCATCTTTTAAAACCTATATACTTAAAATCTTATTTCTTTGGCTGTGCTGGGTCTTTGCTACTGTGTGGACCTCTCATTGCAGGCCCCCCTCCACCCGCCTCGTGGTTCACGCGCTCCAGGGCACACGGGCTTCAGCAGCTGTGGCTCCCAGGCCCAGCTGCTCCCTGGCATGCGGTGGGATCCTCCTGGACCAGAGATTGAACCCGTGTCTCCTGCATGGGCAGGCAGATTCTTCACCACTGAGCCACCAGGGAAGCCCCAGAATAGCCATCTTAAAAGGCCTGACCATTCTACTAGTGATCTGTTATTTACAGCCGCTCTCCCATCTCCTAGAGGCTGATCCTCACAGCCAGGCACCCGGAGTCTATAACCAGGAAGGAGACTTTGTGATACAACGTGGTCTTGCTCTGTCTCACTGCCCACTATGCCAGCTCTCTCACTGTTCACATTGTTCGCTGAACCCAGGGTAGGCAAGACGCAAGCAGGGAAGCTGGAAGAAGATTCGAGGAGCCTTAGGAACCGCAGACACTTTTATTCTCTAACAGCTAGTGCAGTGTCGAGAGGGTCTCAGGTGAAGCTTATATAGGCAGAGAGAGCAAACGTGGCCTGTGGCCAAGCCAGTGCATCGTGACACACGTGTGCAGTGCTATAAGTGATCTCAGCTGTTAGATAACCAGGCAAAGTCATTGTTTACAGGACTCGGGGTGAGAGGGAAAGGCCGTGGGGTGAGAGAGCCTGACTGTCGCCATCTTGGCTGCTTGTTCTTTCCCTACAAACGTCAAGCACCCAGACTCCTCTGCCCTTGGTTAGCTGCTGACACAATGATGTCCGGCAGCCTCTGCCTCTTTCTCCAGCTTCCAGACGGAGGGCAGGGTGACACGGTGGAGAGAGCAGGATGGAGGCCCACGGCAGCCCTCACACTGGAGGGCCCTGCTGGATACACAGACTCGGGCAGGAATTTGGAAACGAGAGTTTTGTTCTCTACTTGGTTAGTTTGTCCATGGCATCCCCTGTCCCTCCCACCCCGTTTCTATTCGCAGCCTGTGTAAGGACGTGTGAGTCTTCACTTTGGGGCAAACCCTGGCTGTGGGGGGAAGGCCTGCTTATTCCTCATCACAATTATAAGGGGGAAAGCTGGTGAGAGGAGTACTTTTTAACTAAGCTCAAAGCTCTCTGGCTGCTTTTTGAGAATGAATTAGAAGGAAGCAGGTGTGGAGAGAGAAAGACCTTCTCCCTCTTCTCCACCCCAGGGGTCACTAGGGAAAGGGGCCACTCTCCTCCCTGGCCTGGCACGCCCAGCACCCCTGTCTGGCCCAGGAATCTTCCAGCGCCCAAGGCACTTCGGAATCGCCCTCTGTGGCCCAGCCCCTCTTTGCTCTTTCTTGGTCAAGGTTTCAGTGGGGTCTGGTGTCACTGTTGGAATTGCTCCTGACTGCAAAGGCTGGGAAAGAAACCCAGCCTGCATTCCTGCAAGGGAGTATGACCCGCCATCTGGATTTGACACACAAGAGCCTTCAAAGTGTTTTCCAGCCTCACTGCAGAGCTTTGGAGAGCATGACACAATACAACTCACACCTGTGACAGGAGAGGAGCTGGGCTAACTGCAAACAGCAACTTTTCTTAAAACTGACGTACTCCTCTCTTGATTTGGAGCCAGTCTGTTGTTCCATGCCAGTTCTCACTGTTAGCAAATGCTTTTTAAAACATCTGTTTTGTTTCACAATCATCTAAAGCATTTACAGGTGACAGTGTTGAATTTTACCTGAGCCCTGTGCTCTTGAAAAACAGTGACTTTAAAGGAATACCCCTTCACCCTTTTGCATTCTGAAAACACAAACCCCAACATATCTCACTGCAAAGAAACTTCTTTTCCATATGACTTAGGTAAGACCCGTGAATGCCCCCACTGTTTGCAAAGGACAAGGCCAGACACAGATCTTCCAAGTTCCCATCTTGCCTCCTAAACTCTAGCTGAAATGTTGGTCCTTACTGGCCCATCAGAGAAAAATGCTTGTCAGTCCAGCTTTGGTTGTTTCTCTCCTTCCTCCAGATCCTGAACTCTGGCCCACCCTCAGCCCGAGCCAGCACACAGCCCCTTGGAGAATACACTGGACTCTGGGTAAAGCATCCTCTTCTAGAAAGAAAGAGGGTGGGGAAGTGGAGTGAGAAGAGGCTTGTTTACTCCCCTCCTAAATGAAAACCCCCTTTATATCCAAACCCTGAGCCTTCACAGACCTCAGAGTCAAAGCGGCCTCTCTTCTGAGATATCATCTGTCCCTCTCTTGCAGTGACCCCTTCTTTCCTCCTTTACAAGAATCTTTTTGGACAAAAATCTCCCTCAAGTCCAGACTTGTTTTGTATTTGAGCCCTGGTTTTCAAAGTCAAGTCTACAAGACAGGCCCTCTCAGAAAGGCCTGGCTTTTATTACCTGTTTCCCCACCCCATACACCCCAGTTGGCTACCTCTCCCTCTAGGTAATTTTTTCTTTAAGTTTTTGGCTTATCCTTTCATTTTTTAAGATATAAGGCAACACAATAACACACCGCACTCTTGCTCCCATTTTTGGAGAACAAAGGCCGTCAGTTACATGCCCCATCTCCATTTTTATACGTACAAGCTCCACCCGGCATGTCTCAGCTTAACAAGCTGCCACGGGGAGACCGTGGGCTTCGACGAGATCTCAGGGAGATGAAAGCACTTTGTAAATCAGTGGCCCTCAAACTTGAGTGTGCCCTAAATCACCTGGATGGCCTGTTACCAGGTCCCACCTGGAGTTTCTGACTCAGCAGGCCTGGGTCAGGGGCGGTGAGAGTTTGCCCGAGCTCCCAGGGGCCAGATCTTGAGAAGCACTAGTGTGAGCCCCACTCAGGGCAGGGCAAACATACTCAATTCTCCCTAAGACATCGATACCTCCAAGTGCAGGGCCTGAGGGGACAGCGGTGGGAACGTGGGCCCTGGCTTGACTACGGACCTTGGCCTGACGTTCCAGTTTGAAGTTCTCTTCTCAACGGTCACCCGTGGACTGGAAGCTTCTCCTGGGAGCTTGTTAGGCAGGCAGACCCTGACCCAGGCCTGGTGAATGGAGTCTGTGGTTTACAAAGAGCCCAGGCAAGGCTGTGCTCCCTCAGGTGAGAGGCACTGGCCTGAGTCTCCACACGCCCTGGTTTTTATCTGTGGAGTAGGGGGCTGATGGCCCCTGGAATGAAGCTGAAGAGGGCAGAGGCTTTGTCTGAGTTTTGACTGAGTAGGACAAGCACTCGCCCTGTAGCCAAACCAACAGGCCTCCTTGTAATTTCCCTGCCCCTACCCTCAGCAGACCCCATCTGGGCAGAGTTTGGCTTGAGGGACAGCTGGGCAAAGTGGTGCCAGGAGTTCTGGCCTGCTGCTGCCTGAGTGCCATCCCTGAGGGCTCCTCTTTCCTTTCTCTTCCCTGTCTCCAGGGGTGTCAGGTCAGTCGCGTGACTCCACGGACCCCTTTCCAGAGGATAGTGGCCTGAAGCTCCTTAGTGCCTGGGGGCGTCCATTTGGAGCCTGGAAATGAACTAGTTGGAGGACATTTTGGCAAATGTCCCGAGGACACTTAGCAAATCCGTGGCTGTCTGAAGTGAGGGAGGTGAGTGAGAGACACCACCTGCCCCCTCGCTCACCCCGTCTACCTGGGAAACGCTCAAGTCTCTGGGCAGAGCGGTGTGGGGGGTAGGGGCGGCCGGGGCCTGAGGCTGGAGTTTCTCCCTCAGCCCCTCTCTGCCTGGGGGGCCAGCTCAGACAGGAGGGTTTATGGGACGATGGGAGAAGGTCCCAGAGAAAATGCTGGGGCCACCGAGAGAATAGCCCCACCCCCGTGATGGACCCCTGTTCAGAGGCTCAGCACACTCCTTCCTGTCCTTTCTCTCCAGGTGAAGTCGCCCTCAGCCCACCAGGCTCCCCACCCCTACTGCTCACCAGACCCCCTCCTCAGTCCTTTTCTCTCAGGAGGACAGACACCTGCTCCAGGAGCCAGGGGGCAACATGACTCTGATTCCTACCTTCCCTGTGAGGCAGGCAGCTCAAGCCTTGACTCCCAGCTCAGAGCCTCCCCCACCAGGTGCTGGGGCTGAAACCAGCTCCCCTTGGGGCTGTGAGGGGCTGATGTGTGTGGGTCCAGGACCCCCGCCCTGCCCTGGGACCAAAGACAGCCAGGGTGGCTGTGTCCTCCAGGACAGAGGCCTCTGTTCTGAACATCACAGGGTCCTCCTGAATCTTTCAGGAGTCCTCCACCCCACCCCACCCCACCCCACGCCCGGCTCCTGGCTGGTGTTATCCCATTTTACACATGAAGCCACTGAGGCTCAGTGATAAGTGGCCACTCAAGGTCCAACTGACGGTCAGTAAAGGGTTGTTAGCACCCAAAGTGAAAGTTTCTCAGTCGTGTCCAACTCTGCAAACCCCATGGACTATACAGTCCATGGAATTCTCCAGGCCAGAATACTGGAGTGGGTAGCCGTTCCCTTCTCCAGGGGATCTTCCCAACCCAGGAATCAAACTGGGATCTCTTCTGCATTGCAGGCGGATTCTTTACTAGCTGAGCTTCCAGGGAAGCCCACTTAGTGCCCTAAGTCCTGCTCATTGTCCTACTAGGCCAAGCAGGTGGAGAGGGACTGAGGGGTCTCGGGGCCTAGATTGGGACTCTGGGTTCTGAGGCACAAAGGCCATCCTGCTATGCTGGTGACCAGTTCTAACGTGTGGCTCTGTGAAGGCTGAAAGGCCAGAAGAGGCCCTGTCTGCAGAGCCCATCTCTGAGTTATGGCCTCTGTTGAATAAAACCTGCCGGGGGAGGTGCCCCATCCAATGTCAGGGTGCAGGCACTGACTCGGGCCCGCCATCCTGCCTGGTATCATGTGGCAGGAACACTCTGGAGCCATCTGTTGGTTTGGGATCAGAAGTCAAACAGCCTAGAAAGGGCTCCTTAGGCACTGCCCCCTGGAGTGGGGCCAGCTGTGGTCAGGTCGGATGGTCAGTATAGGGCCAGCCTTTGGTGGGGCTGAACCGTCCACCTGATGAAAGTTTAACTCAGAGACTGAAGTGGCAGGTCCTGGCATCTTGGGGGCAGCTGGCTTTAGCAGAAGGAACAGAACAGCTCAGAAGGAAAGAATGCAGCCGTATTTTCATTAAGGAATTTATTTCTCTTAAAAAAACAAAACAAAACAAAACAACAGTGGTTCGATCTAGATACAGCAGCACTGTGACATATTCGAGGAAACATACAAAGATTCAGAGCAGCAGGAGAACAAAAGCCGGTGTCTTCAGGAATGACCTCCAAAATGGAACTATTTTTATTCATCAATGTTAGAATTTCCCTGAAAAAAAAAGAAACCTTTGGATACTAGAAGGATTATTATTTTTGCACTACCAACAGCCACAAAACTCTTCTAATCGAGAACACTTGCTTCTGATCTATTACAAAAATGACTTAGTGATGGACCGGGGCAAGACGTCTAGATTCTTCTTTTGGGGTATGTCTTTCCCTCAGAAGGAGAGCTAGTGTTTCAAAAGTTTTGGCCACTGTCCACAGCGCAAGCCTTTAAAGTTAGACCTGATGAGCTCCTACACCTGCTGGGGCTTGAAAAGCTGGGCTGGTTGGTTGTAGGTACAGAAGGGGTCTCGGGGGACAAGGTGTCACCGTCGTGGTCTGTTGTGATCAGAAAGATGTGAGCTCTCTGCCATTCGTGACTCACAGCCCTGCGCTTGGAGAGGCACAAAGATTTCACATGCTTTCCGTACAAAGGCTAAAATGTTAGGAGGTCCTACTTCAGAGTGTGGAGCTAGAGAAGAGAGACAACCAGAGAGGTCACCCCCAGGTACACAAGCACACAGCAAACCAAGAGGAGAGCCCAGTGTCACCCCGACTGGTGTTCCCTCTTCATCTCTGGGGACTGATGATGGTCGGCAAGGCTGCTGTTCCGCTTGGCCGAGGTCTAGGGTGCCAAGTTCAGGGGGCTGCGGGGCTCCGTCTGTATTGAGGTCTGGGTCAGCAGTTCGCGTGAGAACGTTGGTGGGAAAACTTTGAGGGACGTGGGGGGAGGACAGGGTGTGGAAGGATGAGGAGCCTCCATGGTGAGCTGGGCACCTTGGAATAGCATGGACACCCCCTGCCTCTCGGAGGGCAGCCCCTCAACATCATCCGGGCTTGCTAGGTTCAAGGGCAGGCAGCCACATCCCACTTGTGCCTTTGATGCCAAGGCCGCATCCCCACACGTGATCTCAGAACTCACTGCTGTTTGCCCCCATTGGCTGCCTGAGAAACGTGCACACACCAGACCCCACTGCGAGCTTCCAGGGAGCATGGCCTCTGAGACCGAGGCTTCCCTTTGCTAAGAGCAGTGCATTTCAGGACAGAAGCCCTCCTGGGGCTGCTCAAGGCAGAGCAACACTTGGCTTCTGTGACAGCCAGCTGCCCTTGCAAGAAGCCTTGTGGTTTTCAAAGTGATGATCCAGCCTAGAAAGATCAGAGGATGAGTTGATTGGGAGGTGGTGCCATCCTCCAGGATGGTGGGGTTGGGTCTTTGTGATCTTAAGAATGATATTATGGGAGGACTTCCCGCCCTCACTAGGGGGCTCAAGAAACACTCCTGGGTCATGGTAATCACGGTAGAGAGACCACCCCCATCCCACCGGGTACAGCGGCTTGTCTCCTGAAAAGTGGAAGCAGAGACACTTTTGTGAGACCCTGCGTCTCACGTCAAAGGCACGAAGTCAGCAAAGGTCCGGTGAGAAGAACATCACAACTTTGAGGAAGAAAGGCTCTTCCGTGAAGAGCTTCAATGCAATAAAAAGATTTAAATCCACTCACTATCCAAATATGCCTCATCCTGGACAAGGTGGATGGTAGGAAGTTTTCTTCTTAATTAAAAAAAAGTTTTTTAAAAAATGCAGCTATAGAAAACAAGCCAGTAAGTAGAAGCTTGGTGGGGAGGTGCAGGGTCAGGGCATCCAGGGGCAGGACCTGTGGGGACCCCAAGGGGAGGGGGCTGACTTTCAGGCACTGTTGTACATGAAGATGCCCCTTTTCTATATAGAGCAATGGGCCTAAAGGAAGAGCAGGATTGCAAAGGCCAGCGAGTCTGACTCTGTGTCCTCTGGGTGCTTGGGGGCAGGTAGTGACTGTGAAGGAAGACGCCTGTGATTCTAAGAGCCACGCAAAGCTCTATGCTTTTAGCATCTCTGCTCTCACAACGTAGAAACACACTGATTCATGTTTTCTTTCTTGCTCCTTGAGGATGCTTAATGGACAGTGCATTGGCTTTGAGGTGCAAAGAGACTGACTTCTGCACACCAGTCTGTCTGGAAAAGCTTGGGTCGCTGTGAATGTGGCAAAATGAATGAAACTTCCGGACAGGAGGGTGGTGGCGTGGGCTGGTGACTATCCCAGCGGGATGACTGTCCCTCTCCTCATTAAGAAAGGAAGGTCAGTCAGAGCTCGAGGATCTTAAAATACTGGTCAAAGAGCTCCACTTCCTCAGCAAAAATTGAGTATGGCTGTTTCTATTCATCTTGTACTCAGCTCAGGAAAGGGAAGGGATGAAGCCTTGGAGACATGAGCTGGTCTTGAAGAACAAAATACTGCTTATTAAAGGGATCTGAAGGAAGCCCAACTGTTTCCTGGCTCCTCTTTGCTTGTAAAATGGCCTCAAAATGGTCAGTTGCAAAGGTCAGGTGCCTGTCTAGTGTCCAGACCCTATGGCAAGGTTTGGGGAAGGAGCATGGGAACTACAGACAAGGCTGACACACTGGCTTCTCTCTCTTCCTGAAACCTCAGGCTCCAAAGCTGCCTAGTCACCTAGAGAAGAAGTTTGGGAGACTCGGAAGCCCCATGGGTGGCCTGAGGCAGTGGTTCTCACACTCCGGGGTGCAGTAGAATGACCTGGCAAGCTTTTTGAAGAAGCAGGTTCATGGACCTACTCCCAGAGAACTCTGTTCTATGGGTTTGGGGTGGAGCCCGGAATCTGTATTTTGATGGAAGATGTCGCCACAGGAAGTTCAGGGCCCATGCCAAGAGAACCCCGGGTAGCTGCCTGGTGGCTGAGACCAGGTCTGGCTGAGGCCAACTGGGCAGGCAGGGGAGCACGGGAGGTTGACCTCTCATCCTGTCCGGGAGGGGAGGCAAAGGCGGATTTGCTCCTTGTCGTCTTGTGAAGGCAGCAGGGGAAGGCAACCTGGGGCTGGACAGCCATGTTCAAAGGGCCCTTTAGAGGCCCTGGGCTGGCAAAGCCACCAAGTCCTCCTGGGGCTGCTTGTGCCTGGAGATTTGAGATGCCCAGTTAATATGTGCCTCTGCCCTCCCTCGCCCAGAAGGAACGGTGAGTCCTGAGCTTCTTTGGTGGCCCAGCTTCTCCCATTTGCTTGGAGAACCAACCACATCCATCCATCCATCCATGTCACCTGGGCCAATGAATCTGTGGGGCCCCTCGAAGCTCTCAAGACCCTTTGATCCTGTATATTCTCAAGGGATGTGCCTAGAGGCCCTGGGCAAACCACTCTCCCCTCTACAAACCCAAGACCTCTGCTCCCTGATGCTTCCATGGGCCGGAAGGGCTTGGGACTCTTAGGGTTCCATGACCACTTATCCTTGCTATGTGTCTCTTAAAAATAGAATAAAGTAATCCCCAAATGCAAGACTCTTGAAAACATACTGGCTCCAGCAGTCAGAACCTGCTCAGAAAGAAAGAGGCCTAGACACCATTGTGCTAAAGACTCTCAGCTCCAAGTACTGGCCACCTTTCAGAAGGAAGAGGAGGCCGAGGCCGAAGCAACGGTGGCATCGTGCGCCCCCAGAGGGAAAGTGCACATCTTGACGGAGCAGGGCTCAGGTGACTCCACGGACCCCAACGGAAGATATTCTGTCTGGGGGTGATGTCCCAGTGTGCCTTTGGGCATTTAATTCAGATGGTCACAAGCCAACAGAACAAGGGTGCCAATGGGACGAAAAGCTTATAGAGATGGATACAACCAATCCTTTAAAGGTGAAGTGTGGATCATTTTCTACATTTAATAAAAACATTTTCTCATTTGAGGCTCTGGAAGTCTTGAGTCACATTTTTTCATTGTTGTTGTAAACCCCCCCCTCCCACCAACCCCCCTCTAAAATGTCTTAAAACACATGGCTTAACAGTGGCGGCACAGAAAATATACACCCTCAAAGTCTGACTTTCTTTTAAATACAAATATACAAAATGTAAACTGAGACAATAGAGAAATTTACAAAACTTTTCTTTAAAAATAATAAAGACAAAATTCAGTTCTAGTTATTAGGATGCTATTAAAATACGTGCAAGTTGTTGTATCCGACTGGATTTCTATTGCAGTGTTCGCCAGAGACACGTCCAATCCATCTCGGCTTGAGGGCCGCCTCCGAACAAAGACCTGAGTCGAAATCTCTTTGAGGAACTGGGAGGCTCCCCGTCTCAGGGGTGGGCGGCCTCCTTCCCCGGCTCCTGGAGGGCTTCCCCGCCTGCCCACCAGGGTGGGAGCTCCTCCAGTCACAAGTACGCTTCTAAGAAGAAGGGTCCAGGCTGGTCCCACCATGGACTTCAGGCCAGAGCTGCAACTAGCTGCTTCCGGTGGAGTTTGAACTCACGTGGTTTGAATTGATGTGGTGGTTAAAACTGGTCTTGGAATTGGGTGAACTCTTGGAATTGTTCTGATGCTGAGGGGGCAGTGAGCAGAGAGGAGAGAGGGAGAGAGAGCAAGTCAGTCACTGCAGAGTCAGGCCCTGGGGCCCTCGCCTCACAGGGGCCTTGGAATCTGAGCTGGCGAGGGGCTCGGGTGACCAGCCCTCCCTCTTGCTTTCTGCTGCCTTCTGTTCTCCCCCCGCAGGCTGAGGTCCACAGGCTACCCTGCAGCGAAGGGCTTTTCTTGGTGCCCAGGGAAAGCTATGGAATTCACAGAAGCCCAAGGCAGGGAGGAGGCGGTCCCTCTGTATTAATATGTGCATGGTTAGACCTGCTGGCCTGGAGTTAGGCTGCTGGTTCAGACCCTAAATGTGCCACTTCTTAGCTGAGTGACCTTGAGCGAGTGTCTGACTCCCCTGGTTGCTTGGCCTTTGTAAGGTGGGGTAGGAGCTACTTGTGCCCGGGGCTCTTGGAAAAAGGAAACAAGGCTGTGCATACAAAGGGTTCTCCCGGGTGCCCGCTCCGGAACCATGAGCTGCTCGTCCTCAGTACCCCCGGCAGTCTCTCGGCACCCCATCCCAGGAGAAGAGAGATCCGGGTGTCTGCTCCCCCGGTTGGTGGTGTTTCGGGCTCGTGCTGAGGCCACTGTTCTCTACCCCACTAAGTTCTCTTCCCACCCCGGGCAGCAAGCATCTCCATCCTACGTTTTCCGATGGGCAAACAGAGGCTGGGAGAGGGTCAGTGAGCTGCCGCCCAACCGGGAAGGGATCAGGGCTGGACTTGAACCTGGACTATAAGCTTCCATAGCAAACGCCTGTCCCCAGAATCCGGGGCTGTCCTGGGGCACTCGTCCGTGTCAGAGATGGAGGTCATTTCTGTCTGGAATTTCAGTTTTACTTGACGGAGGCATTTGAAAGTTATATTTCTATAGTAGGCGGAGATGAGTATGTTTGTGGAATAGGGGGTGAAACTCGTACGAAGTTTCCAGATAAAACTGCAAACTTGGGCCCTCAGTCTGCATTTCCTCTCAAACGTGCTGGATCCATGCTCCCCACTCTGTTATCCCAGATCCTCTGTGTGGGCTCACGGGCTGTGTGACCTTGAGCAAGTTCCCTAACCCCTCTCAGCCTCAGTTTCCTCATCTGTGAAATGGGGTGATGGGAGCACTTTCTGGGCTCACCCTCCACTAAGGTCCCCAAAGGAGGGATACAGTTTTGCCTGCTGCTGCATCTTAAGTCCTCAGGTAACAGTCTAGCACGAATAGGTTCTCAATACATATTGGCGGAATGAATAGTTGAATGGAGGCCTGGGGTTTTATGAAGACTAAGTAAGAGACGCCTTCAAAAAGCACTCAGCACAGGGCCTGGCCCACAGTGGAGCACCACAAGCAGCCACCTCTTCCCTGTTATTTAAGAGGGAGGGAGGTGAGATGCCAAGGGCCTGGGGACAGAGCTGCACCTGCCTTCACCTCTTCATCCCCCTGGGGAGAGGGGCTGCTCCTACCGGTTGGGAGAGAGGAAAGTAAGGAACCAGGGGCCTTGCAGGCCTGGGGATGGGACCAAGCCTTCTTTAAGGGCCAGGCCAGGAGGGGGCGCTATGGTGGCTCCCCCCTTCTTGGTGGCAGGGATGAGGGTAGGGGTCTCTCTCTCAAAGGCCTGCCTGGTCCTGCCTGAGACATTTCTCCCATTTGGCCCCACCAACCCTTGATCCAAGACCAGGCTCTGAGAGAAGAATACCTTTTCCTGAGGGACAAAGTCTCCTCTGGCTGGCGGCTGGAAGGCACAGCATCAAACTACAGGGCCCCTCCTCAGGAGCCCCGAGGTTCTGTGGGGAACGCCTCTCCAACACCAGGTACGCCTGTTCTTTGTCAAATCTTTGCATGCATAACTGGTGACGTCTTTACAACGACTCTCAACCAGGGTCATTTTTGTCCCCAGGCCTTGAGGACATTTTTGACCGACACGTGGGAGTGGATGCTACTGCCATCTACTGGCTGGAGGCCAGGGGTGCTGCTAAACCCCTAAAGCCACAGGACAGGCCCCACAACAAAGAATAAGCATCAACAGCGCTGAGGCTTTGGAACCCTGACAAAGGGTGAACTTTGGGTTTGCCCCTTCGCTCTGGGGACCCCATCAACCAGTGGGTTCCAAGGCACTTCGCACAGGCTGCGTGTCCTTCCAGGCTGCAGCCACAACCCCCTGTCTCTCCAGCCCGCAAGTTGGTCTCAGTCCTATGGAAGGGTCAGGGCTGGGGTTCCTGGAGCTCAAACGAGGGCATCCAGCTTGGGCTGGGGGCGAGGGTCTCACCTGACGCTTGAAGAGCCTCTGGAGCAGCCCTTTCTTTGGCGGTTCTGGAGGGTGGCTTCGGTTCAGGTCTGGTGAGAGGGTACCGTGGGGTCCGAACACGTTCAGCTCCTTGAAGCACTCTGTTTCTATCATCTGGAGAAGGGGTCAAAACACAGGCGGTGCCAGAGGCTGTCCAGGTCATCCCGGGTGGACAGGCAGCCCAGCAGCCTGGCCATGGGCAACACGGTCCCAAGCCTGGTCCTGCCAGGCCCTCCATTCACCCAGGCTGAGACCCCAACAGCCCTCTGCCTGCCCACTGCCTCTCCCTGATGACCTGGTGAGCCACCCTCACTCAGAAGACAGAAGCCGGGCACGGAGGGTAGGATGGAGGGCTCATCTTCCAGCCTCCCTCAGTTCCTCCTCCACCCCAGTGCTCTGGACCGTCCTGCTCCAGGGCTGCAGGCCGACCACCCCATCGTTTCTATCTCATGCGAACCAGATTGGACTGGGCTCCTTCCCCCAGTGTGCAATGGGGTAATGGGAGCACTTTGTTGGCTCACCCTCCACTAAGATCCCCAAAGGAGGGACGCAGTTTTGCCTGCTGCCACATCTTCAGTCCTCAGGTAACCGCCCCGACTCCATCATCCCCTTCCGGCCTCCAGCTGCCTGCCCCGTTTCCCAGCCACGCTTCTCCAGAGTCATCCGGACAGGCCTCCTCTCCCTGTCCCGCCAGCTTCTGACCCTGCACCACGCCATGCCCCAGTCCGCCCACCGGGACGCCCCCCCTCGCAGTCCCTTTCTGCCCTTGGAGCAGCCCCACCCCCGCTCCGGGGTGAAGCCGAGGACCCCACCGTGCTCACCTCGCTTTGCCACGGGATGGGCACGGAGCCGGTGGAGAACTTGGAGTAGAAGTCGTCATCTGTGTGGTCCAGGTTGACGCCCTTCACGGTGGAGAACTGCTCGATGTCCAATACATCCTTGCAGTACACGGCCCGGGGCTGTGGAGGGAGGGGTTTGGATGGGAAGCACGGGGGGTCTCCCAGGGCCTCCTCACCACCCTGGGAACCTGGACTTCCTTGTCTCAGAGGGACCAAGGGGCCCCCAGTTGGGGCGATGAGAACTCAAGGCCCCTTCCTGCCATCACTGATCCACACAGGCTGTGACGGGGGATGTCCCCAGGAGGACCACTCTGGCCCTTCCCACATCAGAGGCCAGTCAGGGGTGGTGGGTCACCATGCAGGCTTGTCTGCAGCACACAGCCCTGGGCTGGGGTCCCAGCTGTGGTGCTTAGGCACTTTGGGAAAGTCACATAACCCCTGGAGCCCTCAGTTTCCTCGCCTGCAAAATGGGGAAGATTGAGGCACCGGGCCATGAATCTGTCGTCAGTGCTGCTATGGGCCTGGCACTGTAACTATGGTGATCTCTTTCATCTCCCTTGTCCACCAAACATGCTCTGGGGCTGCAGTTCAGGGACTCACAGAGATAAACCCGGGCCCTGCCCTCTGGGAGTTCAAGTTCGGTGGGGGAGGGTTCCCAGGGGCTCTGGGAGCCTGGGAATCTGGAAATGAAAACTTCATAGAGGTGATGAAGCCAGGGTGTGTGCAGAGAGACCCCCAGGCCAGACGATGCTCGGCTACTGGCAGATGGGAGCCACCCCGTGCCCATAGGTCTCAGCCCCTGGTCCAGAGCCCCGCACAGATGTTTAGCAAAGTCGAAGGTCGTAAACCAGTGCACAGGCTCTGTCCAGCCTGGGGAGTTACTCACATCTGGAATAAAGGGGGGATCCAACATCCCGGCCTCTAAGCGCTTGAAATTCATGTTCCTGAAGAAGGGGTGTCTCTTGACCTCCGTGGCCCCTTCCTCCTGGCAGCCCAGCCTCTGCTTTGCATCTTTGGTGAGCAGCTGCGACAGGAGAGCCCCATGAGGACACGCCAGAGTCGGGGGGGGCTTTCCTCCTGCCCAGAGGCCCAAGGGGTGAGGGGCTTTGGAGAGCCTGTGATCACCTCCCTTTCACACAAGAATCCCTGAGCCATCCCCCACCAAGACATCCCTTCTCTCGTGTCCACCAGGTCTGGGCCACCCCAGGTTCCCATCAGACACTGCTCAACCCTGATTCAGGAGGATCTCCTGAACTGCAGCGTGCTTTGTGGTCCCAGGATCCCAGCGTGCTCAGATGCCTGGAACCCTCAAGAGTGCAGGAGTCCTGTCTGATTCTACCCACGACTGCATGTCCAGTGCCTGGCGCGTACCTGGTACCCACTAATGTGTGCTGAATTGGCACCCCCTCTTCTGCTCCAGGTAAGCTACAAAGCAAAGACTGGTCCATGGGTTCTTTTATTTGTTTACTCGATTTGTAAGTACATTGCAGACTTTCACCTAGTAGGTGCCGAGAGACAGGATGCCGAGGTTCTGGCATCAGCAAAGTCATATTAAGAGGACCCATCAGGGCAAGGCAGATATGACAGCATGGTGGCGGAGGAAATGAGAACTGGCTGCTAGCTGAGGGATCAGGAGGTGGTCTGGGGAGGGGGCGTCTGAGACAGGCTTTCAAAGGTGGGAGAAGGCACTGGAGGGACCTGTGACAGCGTAAGCAGGGCGAGCTTGGAGAACACTCATCTTTGAGTCTGAGGGAAGGATAGGGGTGAGAGAGGTGGGTCAGAGTGAAGGGGACCGGCTGGGGAGAGTGATGGAGGGTCCTGAAAGCCAGATCTGGAGGTGGGATTTTAATACAGAGGTAGTGGGGAGCCAAGGATGGTTGGAGGTGGAGGAAGGTCCTCATCACAAACGAAAGGCAGGATGGAAGGTTAACTGGAGAGGAAGGGGCTGCAGGGACAGAAGGTGTGAATGAAAGATGGGAGGGGGTAGGAGGAAGGGGAAGGGAGGGGGAGGGGTGGGGGAGGAGGGAGGGGGAGGGGGAGGGGTGGGTCACAGCTGAAGATGAGGTGGGGGCCCCCACATGACGGCAGGGCATCAGCCCCCTCCCCAGACCCAGGATCCCTGCCTGCGCTTCTGTCTCCTCCCCACCGCACTGAGCACTCCACCGTGTACACAGCTGGAATCTACTAAGTGTCTGCTTCAAGACTGAAATCAAAGTGGGTGGCCCGCACCTTGGAGGGAGTCCAGCCCTTTCTATTACCAGTGTCCTGGTGCCCTCTGCACATGCTCATTTTGAGAGGCAGGGGGCCTCCTGGGGTCCACGGTCTGGAGGGGAGACTTGCTGGGACTGCTCCCCCCAAAACTAAGGAATGAAAGCTGACAGTGGGGCGAGCAACAGAGCACAGCCTCGAAGGGGCGAAGCCGTGAGATAGCCGCTCACAATGTCGCCCGACTCGGTCTACTGACCCCCCCAGGCAGGCTTGGCCCCGTGGACTGGTGGCTCAGGGCCACTCCCGCTCTTCTGGGGCTTTGCTTGTCTCCGAGAAATCTCAGAGGCTAAAGGGCTCAAAGGCTGCAGGGGCTGGCCAGACAGATGACACAGTGAGGGTAAAAAGGTGAGGGGGGCACTGCATGGGCCATGCCAGGCTGTCCCTCAGCTCCTGCCAGGCAGGAATGTTGGCAGGTGTCCAGGGCTTCTGCTTTTTTCAAAAGAAGCCAGAAAATCCAGGTTTTTTATGTGATTTTGCCCCATTTAAAAATCTTGGCAATTAACTCACTATTCACTTTTTTCTAAAACACTGTTTAGCTAAAATAAACACCCATCTATATGCTGCCTGTTTGCAACCTGGGCATCAGGTCAAGAGTTCACAAATATTATATCAGGTATAAACCAGGAGAAGCAAGAGGGAGAGATGGTGTGAGTTGAGGTGGATGGGGCAGGCAGAGATGGCTTCCTGGAGGAGGATGACTAGCGATGGGCTGGAAGGATAGGTGAGACTGAGAGGGATACAGGGCCAGTGGGGAAGGACCAGTGCTGGGACTCAGCAGGGGCCTAATAAAGGTGAGGGCTGAGGTCTGGGCTTAGGGACTGGATCCAGGAGACAGGACAATGAGATGCATGCACTTCTGGACCACAGGGGCAGTGGAGGGGGTCTTGTGGCTGCCAATATGGAATGGGGGCTGGGGACTAACTTTATTGCTGTTTGTAGAAAAGTCTTCCCCACCAGGCAGGGCTGGAGCTGCCCAGGGCCTCCGTGGTCTCCTTACAATTAGGCCCTGCTATGTCCTGAGCTTGGTGTCCCTTGGTGGTGACAGGGCAAGCCTGGCTGCCAGACTAGATGGGTTGAGGTTAAGGGCATGGAAGAAATCCAAGATCAGAATGCCAGGACCTCAGGGTCATTTGCAAGGAGGCAGAGCAAGACCGGAGGCCTCCAGAGGTTCTTCTAGCTGAGAAAGACGAGGGGACCTTGCTGTTGATATTTGCACCTATGAGTCCAGGTCCGCCTGGAGCCCCAGGCTCAGCTGCCGCCTTCCCTGTAGTGGCCACCAGGGGGCAGCAGAGGAATGGCAGTTACCCTGGTCCTGGTGCCCCAGAGCTGATGACTGTGGGCAGGGGGCCCTCTGTGCCTCTCTGTCCTCTCAGCGGGTCCCCTGTTGCTCTTAGGGTCTCTCAAGAACTGCTACTCTGAATTCCTGACCTATTTGATGATGCGCTGACCTTCTTCCGTCCCTCACCCGGTTAGGTCCCACTGGATAGGTACCTGGTTGCAACATCAACCGAGTATTGTTGGCTCCCCTTTCGACCCCCCTGGTTTTCAACCATCCCCTAGGGTACCCCACATTTCCATGTACCTGCCTTTTGCTGCCTTGCTCCTCTTGTCCCTCTATCCCAGCTCCAGCTGCCGGGACTACCTGTTTCCTTGGAGGCCGCGCAGCTGCAGGCGGGCCCAGGCATGTGGTCCAGGCATGTGTTTGTGTACATGCCATGCCTCCCTCACGGTCTCTCACACACGCAAATGACAGATCTATGGTTCCCCTTTGGAAGTGGTCAGATGGCAGCTCTAGGCCAAATCCTTCTCCCTGTGCCTCTGTGACGTCAGACTGAGGCTGGTGAGAGGAAGTGGTCAGGCAGCGGGTGGCCGGCTCCAGGAGGACAGCCTTCTGGGGGCGGGAGCTAGGCCAGATGGCTCCGGGGCCCCTAGCAGAGCAGCCTCGGGTTTTCTAGAAGCAGAAACTTTGCTACTTTTCATCAGTTTCCCAGGCCTGCCTTGCTCTGGACTGCGGCCTGGTTGTTGATGTTCACACTTCAGACCCTGAGGGTCAGACCCCTGTCTTGCTGTTTTAGTTGCAGAGCTGACCTGGGGACACCCAGGTGCCAAGCATTGGGTGCTCAGGCCCTTCCTGTTCCTGCGTGGCTGGCATTAGTGGGCAGCTCCCAGCACAGCGGTACTGAAGCCAGAGGGAAGAGGGCCCTGGGGGGCACAGGTGGGACTTGGGAGCCAGAGAGCCAGACAGGGAAGGAAGCGGGCCCGCCGGAACCGAGGAGAAGGGCCTCGGTCCAGAGGCGGACTCTCTCCAGCTTCACTTTTAAGGTCCTGCCACCCCCCATCCTCTATCCGGCTTCCAGCCCCCCAGTCTGGCCCCTGCCCATCAGCCTGGCTAAAGGTCACACCCAGAGTGAGCCCTGCCTGGGGCCCAGTCAAATTCTCTATCCATGGAAGCCGTCACTCAGGACTTCAGCAAGTGTGACCAATACTCCATGTAGTGAGTAGAAAACTTGATTAAATGACGTTCAAAGGCTGAAACTATCACCACCCACCGCCTGCAGCCCCTGGCCCCAGAGCAGCACCAGGGACCCAGAGCTGGATGGAACAGGAGGCCCAAGGTGAAGGGTAGGCGCTGTCCTGATGCCTTTGTATCTTGGGGGCCAGCTGGGAGCATCCCCTTTCTCCCTCATGCTGACTTCCCCCCAGAGCTGGACATAAGGGTGTCTCCCCTTGCTCACTGCAGCCCTCCTTCCTTGTCATGGAGCCACCCTGCCCCACCACAGGCTCCCTCCTGGAAGCATCAGTCAACCACCCCAGTCCACAGATACAGTGGCTTCATCGCCCACACCCTAGCATGCCCTGACCCTGTGCCCATCTGCCTGTTTGCTGTTCTTGGCTAGGGGCCAGGAGGGGAGCCGGCACTGGACACCGGCCCTAGGGCGATGTCAGGCTCACCAGGAGCTCACCATTTTGCAGATGGACTTGGCCTCCTCGGAGAACTTGGGCGAGTATACCTCCTCCGTCTCCAACACCCGGCGGTCCACCTCTTCCCGCTTCACCTTCTCCTTGCGGCCGCGGAAGGGCGACTGGCCCTCGATCATTTCGTAGATGAGGCAGCCCAGACCCCAGTAGTCGGGGCTCAGGCCGTACCTCTGGTTGTTCAGGACCTCTGGAGCTGGGGGCAGAGCAGGAGATCCAGGGGAGGTGAGAGACAGCTGATGGTGGGTCACAGCCGGGCACATGGGGCCAGGACTGGGATGCTAATGGGGCCTCAGGACGTCCTGCAACCAGGAGTGACGGTACTGCTCACAGGAGACCTGGGGCTCCATGTCTGGGATCCCTTCCCGCTGCTGACTACTGCCCACCAACTGCTAGAAATACCTCCTCTTCCTGGGAGCCTGCCTTGGTTGCTCTTCTCTGTGCTCCCAAAGGACTCTGACTGTGGCTTCAGAAGCCTGACCATGGTGGATGGAAACAACCCGTTCCCTTGACATCTCCCCCACTAGACTGTGAACCGCCTCATTCCCTGCTGTTCCTGGTAACAGGTACGATGCCTGGCACACAGTAGGTGTTGCACACATATTCGTTTCAATAAATGAAAGTGTGTCCACCCAAAGTAAAGATGATTTTAAATGTATCTGGAATTCCAACAGCATCTCACTATGACTTCCCTAACACTTTGATTAAACGGATTATAGATTCAGCAGAGAAGTGCAAGAGAAGATAGGCAGGCCACATACATCCAGGAAGGCAAATGTATCCACATGGGTGTGGACACTGTGCACGAGAAGATGACACAGATGCCCAAGCAGGCACACACAGAGTGCAAGATGGGTCTATCTATCCATCCATCACCCATCCATCCATCATCTATCCATCCACCTGTCATTCATCTATCTATCATCTATCTATCCATCCATCACCCATCCATCCATCTATCATTCATCTATCTATCCATCCATCACCCATCCATCCATCATCTATCCATCCATCTATCTATCATCTATCTATCCATCCATCACCCATCCATCCATCATTCATCTATCTATCCATCCATCACCCATCCATCCATCATCTATCCATCCATCTATCTATCATCTATCTATCCATCCATCACCCATCCATCCATCAGCCATCCATCTATCATCTATCCATCCATTTATTAACCCAGTCATCCATCCTCCATCCATTATCTATCACCTATCTATCATCTATCCATCCGCCCATCCATCAGCATTCACATAGGTATACATACCTCCTACATACACATAGACACATACCCCATGGGTCCCCCAATACCATGCAATCTGAAAAGGACCCTCTGACACCAGAGTCCAGAACCCTGAGTGTGTGCTGCTGGCACGAGCCCAGAGGAGGACAACAGTGTCCCTATCCATTGGAGCTTTCTCAAGTCCCCTGCCTCCTGGAGTGAGCGGGTGGATGTGTGTGAGGTGTATGGGAAGATACCCAGGGAATATCCCTATTTGGAAGGCAGACCCCAGGGGACCGGTGTAGCTCCAGGGCAACGGTCTCTGAGGAGGCTCAGGGGATACAGGGCAGGAGCCAAGGCTGGTCCCTCCTTAGAACAGTGCTTTGTGACACAGTAGCTGGTGTGTTCCCCTCCTTTCTGGGCCATTCCTAGTGACGGCCCTGCTCTCGAGGTCATTCTGAAAGGCTGTCTGCCAATTCACCAGATCCCTACTACACCCACACCCCAGGCAACTCTGTCAGCTCTGAAACTGCCCTGGGAGGGGCTTGGCTTTGAGATACAGGTGGGGCTGGGGGTGGGGGCTGCAGAACTCAGTGTAGTCAAGACACCCTGGGGCCCCAACACTTCCACGGCTACAACTTCCCACCTCCCATGTGACTACTTCTGCAAGTTGCACAAAGAGGCCAGTGGCTCCGAGGGCCCAGCTCAGGGAGGAGCCACACCTACACTCACCCATGTAGCCGACGGTGCCCACCCGGCCGCGGATCAGGTCTCCCTCTGGGATCTTCACGGCCAGGCCCAGGTCCGAGATCCTAATGTGGCCTGATGGGGTATAGCAGAGTCAGCAGGTCCCTGGGATGGTCCTGCGTACATCTGGTCCACCCTGGGCAGGGCCCTAGACTTGCCAGGGGCCCTCGCCTTTCATTTGTCCCAAGAAGAGTGGTACCCTATTGGCCATGCAGGGTGACTGTGGGCCATCGCGAGAGTCAGGTGTCAGAGGTCAGGGGTAAATTATTACTTTTAGGGAGAAAAACATAAAGATGCAATAGGACCCCTGGATTTGGCTGGATGATGGTGGATCAGCCTCATAAAATGCCCTAAGGGGCTTCTTGGAAGGCTAACATCACAAAGTTTAAGATGCCTTGACCTGATTCTGGGATTGCTTCATGGGAAAATGTGAGATTCTCCTGACATTTTGGAACAATTTGCTTAAGGGGAAAAAGCACAAAG
This sequence comes from Okapia johnstoni, assembly GCA_024291935.2. NCBI lineage: Eukaryota > Metazoa > Chordata > Mammalia > Artiodactyla > Giraffidae > Okapia > Okapia johnstoni. Next base: position 76,628,925 of record CM044318.1, on the reverse strand, counting down.
CAACTTGGGAAGCAACTCCCTGTTCTGCCTTGTTGGTCTTTGGGGTTGTTTGTTTGTTTCCCTTTGGAGAACCTGCCGCTCAGACCAGCAGAGACCGGAAGGTGGCATTGGAGCTCCTGGGCCAGAACTGACCCCCAAAAGGCAGAGATGACCCCATGCTGAGAGTGCGCCTTGGCACTGTCTTTTCCAGCAGCTCACCCGACAGGGTCATGGCCTCATCTGACCCTGCAGGAAGGAACACTGACCCCCCTCCCCAGCCTGGACTTCAACGAGGCCCAAAGCAGGGAGCCCCCCGCAAGAGGCTAGAGCTGAGTGAATCTCGCTGGCTCGGTGGCCCCCGACAAAGGCAGGAACAGTGCAAGGGGAGACACCATGCAGATTCCAGCTGTTGGGTGACAGATTGGTGGTAGGCACAGTTCTGAGACCAGCAGGCAACAAGAACCCCTGGGGGCTCTGGGCGCATACACAGAGGGGCAGTGGGCCCTGAGCCCTCTGCCTGACAACATCATACTCAAACCTCTTCTCCAGGTCTTCTCACTCCCCTTCCCTCCCCTTGGCCTGGGACTTGCTGGCAGGGAGACCTAGTTCCAGGTCTCCACTCCCCACTGATATTTGTGGGTGGCCTTGGTGAGTAGGCGCCTCTGAGCCTCAATCTTATCATCTGTAAAATGGGCACAGGGTCAACTAGCCCTGCTCCCTCTGTAAAGATGGGACAATTTAGTTAGATAGAAGATGCGACAACCCTTTCCCAGGTGTGAGAGTCTAAATAGTCACGAGGGGCTCCTGGGGTGGTTCTTTGTTATCCATGTGTGTATGCACAAACACACATGAAAATAACAATAATGACAGACAAGCAATAACAGCTAACATGTTATAGTTGGCTTCCCTGGTGGCTCAGATGGTAAAGAGTCCAGCTGCGATGCAGGAGACTTGGGTTCAATCCCTGGGTCAGGAAGATGCCTTGGAGGAGGAAATGGCAGCCCATTCCAGTATTCTTGCCTGGAGAATCCCATGGACAGAGGAGGTTGGTGGGCTACAGTCCATGGGGTCGCAAAGAGTCAACACAACTGAGCGACTATGCACTCATGCACGCACAGTTGATAAAACAGCTTATCAAGGTATCTTGTCAGAACCTCAGCACCACCCTCCACCATCTGAAGAAGGCAGGGCAAGGCCCACTGTTTCCATTTCATAGACAAGAAAGATGGGGTGAGGGAAGTTGTGTGAGAGTTAAATGTTTGCCCAGAGTCTCGGGAACCCTCAATTCCTCACTCAATGCTGGTTCTCTCTCTCTCTCTCCCTGTCCTCCACCCTCCACTGCAACAATTTGCTTAAGGGGGAAAATCACAAAGCCACATCCACTGAGCCACATCCTTCTTCACCAAGTAGGAGCTTTGTCCACACCCTCTGCCCTCCCGTGGACCCAGGGTCAGCATCTCTGAGTCTGTTGGAAGCCTCCTGCTCCCTTTGGGTTGTGACGTTCAGCTACAGAGCAGGAAAATCATCCCCGGGGCCGCTGCCTGACTTACCGTAATCGTCTAACAGGATATTTTCAGGTTTCAAATCTCTGAAAGGGAAAGATCACCAGTGTGTGAGTGTGAGTGTTCTGGGTGGCAAGGGCACACCAGCATCTGTTGTGAACCCCCTTGAGCTACTCAAGCCTGAGTGTTCCCTCCCCAACTCTGGACTCAGAAGGTCTGGTCTCTCTCTGGGTCAAGACCATCTTGGGCTCCCTTCTCTCCCTCTGGTATTAATTTAAAACAAATGCTGCTGTTTGCCATAGGTATCCTTTCGACTCTGGAGAGTGACTGAAAAGGAGTTAGGCAAAGGCTAGTCCATGCACTGAGGGCCCCAGGGCCTGGGAGGTGACAGACCCCCTCCAGGGATGGGAAGACCTCAAGGTCTCCAGATGCCCTGAAGGCAAGAGTCCGGCCTGGGAATGAAGGGAGAGAAGTTACTGAGGACAAAACCACAGCTGTAGAATTGGGTCAGAGAATTGTAAGGGAGAGAATGGTAACCTCCAGGACAAAGACCAGCTTTGGGATGGGTTCCCCGGGAGCCTGGCACTTTCCCCAGCTCCAGCTGAGCCACAGCCTGGGAGAAAGCACAGCCACCAGGCACAGCCACCTCCTCCTGTCCCCAAGGCCTCTCTTCTCTTTACAAGACACATTCATGCTCACGAGAAAGAGAACCTTCCCACTGTAAGGGGGAGAGGCAGCAGAAGTGTCTGGTTTTATTAATAAAAGCTCTTCTCTGTGAATTAAAGAATAACCACCAGGATAGGGTATGCAACTCGGGTAAGCCATTGTGCAGATGCCACACATGGCATCTGGACTGAGGATCTGGTTCTCAACCAACTGGCTTTGTTCATTAAACTGAGGGCAGCTGTCCTCATGGGGAGAGGGTCATGTGCCCAAATCCAGTGATGCAAGCTCACAAAGTGATAATCAGGGTCTGTATGTGGTTACTTATTACAACATACTTTTGTTGCTATTGTTATTAATTTCCATGCTTTTGATGTACTAACCATTCCAAATAAGGGCAGGAGACCTCATCTCAATTAATCGGCCACCACCAACCACCAGGTTGGAAAGACAGCTGGCTAGTGGGCACAGAACCCACACCCACAGAGAGGCTATGGCAAGTGGTCAGGCCAGGGAGGCACCGTGGTTCTCTTTCTTCCTAGTATTAACAGAAAGGCTAGAACTTGGAGGGATGTTTTGTTTTTCTTTTTAAGAGAAAAACAATCAAGTGGAGGATTCTTTCTTCAACCCTTAGGGAAAATTTTCTGACTCTCTTCTCACTTGAAATGAAAACAAGACAAAAGCATAAATTTGCAGATGCGGGTGGGGGGCATGTCATCAAGACCATTCCTCCTTGTTTTCAAAACTTTGGGCTCCCAAGATATTCTTAGCCAACAGCCCTGTGGCAAAAGTCTTCAAACTGGGGTGTGTGTGCCCAGTGGGGGTGGGGGATGAGAGAGTCACCCATGTGCTGGGACTTCAAGAAGATGCATTTTTAGATCCTTAGCATCATAATGCCTTGTCCTGGCATCTTACAGGATCTCCCCTCCCACCTGTCCTTTCTCAATAGCTCTTCTCCCAACTGACAGAAGAAAAGCAGGTTCCTCCCTACTCCTGCATATTGCTCTGGTGCCCAGCTCCATGGGGTGAAACCTCCAGGGTCCCAATTAGAAGTGGGACCTACTAATCATAATTATAAGGGCAATTCAACAGAAGAAATTATTTTAACACTTAGAGCCTATGGTCAGTGAGAATTTTTAAAAAATCTTATCTCTATCCATATATTTCAGAGTGGAATGCTTATCATTGACTTTTACGCAAAAAAGTATATTACAGTAAAATAATAGTCTCTGGGGGCTGAAGGGAGTAGAGATGGATAGAAAATTCCTCACTATTAAAGAGTTTTCATGCATTTTTTCTAGATGCATGATGGTGGAAATCAATTTGCTACAGCAATTTGATTCCACTGGATATCTTTAGATATGTGATGTCACTTGAATTCAATTTAAAAACATCAGTAATACTAGCCACTATTTTAACATATGATGGACTATTTTAGGGGTCTACTTAGAACATATGAGGGCACAGAGATTTTCAAAATTCTTGAAGGAGGGCTGTGAGAAGAGTCTGAAGGCCACTGCTCACAGAATCTGGACACCTGGTCCTGGGGTGGGAGAGACTGGGGTCCATTCTGATGCCTCCTTCAGTGGGGATCCTACAGAAGTTCTGCAGGGGTTGGTTCTGGATCAGACCACCAGGCTCCACTGAGCTTCCTGGGCGCTGGGTGGCAAGGGACCAGTGGCCCAACCTCATTGACTTTGAGGGAACACCTGCCCCCCCCGCCAAGTGATCCCCCTCCTTTTCTCGGTTCCAGGGTGGGAGTCTGTCTGACCAAAGGGCAATGACCCGGCCTCAACTCGAGGTCAAGGATGAGCAACCAATTCAGAGCATGGAAGGGTTGGCCTCACTCGTTCAGAAGATGGGGGAACCCAGGGTTTCCCGCTCACCTGTAGACAATGTTCTCATGGTGGAGGTCTTCCAGGCCACACAGGATCTCTGCCGCATAGAACAGGGCACGCTCCTCCTCGAAGCCGGGGTTCCCCATGTTGTAGATGTGGAACTTCAGGTCCCCGCCATTCATGATGGTCAGGACCAAACACAGTGCATCCTTGGTCTCATAGGCGTAGGCCAGGTTGACCTGGGAGCACAAGACAGCCATGCGGTGGGGTTCCAGGGACCCCTACATCTGCTCCTCTTCCCCAGGGGTCCTTGAAGCTGTGTGGGAGGACTAGTGTGGGGAGCTGCAGCCGCTTCACATCACCCCCTGCACCCCATCGCTGCCCCTCCATCCAATTCAGTGGTTCCAGGCAAGGAAGTAGAGTCAGAAGGGGCAGCTGGCATCTTTCTGGGTCCTGACAGGATGGTGTCTGTTGCTTTTATGTCACAAAAGCATGTGTGTGCATCAGGTGGTTAGAACTTCTGTCCCCTTTGGGCATCCCCTTACAAAACCCGCCAGTTCTGGGGAATGCAGGCAGCCTGGGTGGATGGTGCCACTTGCCATCAGGCACAACTGGTGGGGGTGTAACTGGGCAAAATGCACATGCTCTCTGACAGAGTGATTCCTCCACCAGGAATCCATCTCCCGGACACCCCCACAGAAATACACCAAAGGGATGTTGAAGGATGGATGGACCCGGGGCAGCCTTCTCTATTGTGGTGCCTTCAAAACCAGAAGCGATTTCTACCTGTGGCTGCACAGGTCATGGTCTCTCTCCTCCCTGTACACGAGAATGGTGCACAGCTTTAAAAAAGAGGCGCAGCTATCTGTCTGGTTATAGAAGATCTACAATTTAAGGGGAGCAACACTGCAGGCTAAGATTTGTTGCAAGATCCCATTGGCTAAAAATAATAAAGGCTGTACATCAATCAAGTGAAGTGCAAAGTCTCTGTCATGTCTGACTCTTTGCAACCCTGTGGACTATGTAGCCCGCCAGGCTCCTCTGTCCATGGGATTCTCCAGGCAAGAATACTAGAGTGGGCTGCCATTTCCTTCTCAGGGGGGAGTCTTCTGAATCCAGGAATCGAACCCACATCTCCTGCATTTCCTGCATTGCAGGCAGATTCTTTACCATCTGAGCCAGCAGGGAAGCCCAACATGTCTGCAGTGGTTACTCAAAGAGGGAGGCTTCTATGTTTACTTGGCATCCATCTGTGAGGTTTGACTTTTTACCCGTATGTATATTGTTTTATAATAACAAGTGGGGGAGACGCTGGGAGCTGGCCAAACACGCGTCCCCCTCTAGGTGCTCAGTCTCCCCTGCAGTGGGCTGGTTCTCGTCGTGGACTGAGGACAGAGCTGAGGGGTGTCATCGAGGCTGTGTGGATTCCCCCAGTCCCTGGGCAGGGGAGGGGCATCCATCCGCGGGAGGGTGGAGGAGGACGCCTCATTTGACAGGACTTCAGGTCAGAGTCTTTTGCTGCTTCCAGCTACTTTGAGTTGGGGGTTGGTTTGTTACTGCAGCAGAGCCTCGCCTGGACAGAGTAACAGGTGCATATAAACGAGCTGGGCCTCACACTTTGGCCTCCTATCATGAAACCAGCCTATGGGGTTTGCAGAAACAAAGCTCCTTGGCTGGGCGCCTTTCTTCCACAGAGGTGTTAACAGAAGCTCACACTTAGAGGGGAGCCAGCCTAGCTCCAGGGACAGGACACAGTCAGTCCCAACTGCCTTGAGAAGGAGGGAGCATTGGGCTCCTTCCTGCAACTCACTCCTCACTCCCCTAACTGCATCCCACGCCCTGGGGGACCTGCTACACTTCCAGTCACCTGGAGGGGGCTCTGCTACACTTCCGGTCACCTGGAGAGGGCCCAGCTACACGTCTGGTCACCTGGAGGGGGGCTCTGCTTCACTTCCGGTCACCTGGAGGGGGGCTGTCCCCTGGCCCTGACACTCACCACAAACTGACTGTTGACCTTCTCCAGGATCTGCTTCTCATTCAGGGCCATGGACTCTCCTTTCCTCTTTTTGATCCTCTTCTTCTCCAAGCGTTTGCAGGCGTACATTTTACCCGTGGCCCGAACCTGGCAGGCACAGACCTGAGGGCGCAAGAGAGAGGACAAGGGCACAAGGCCCATGAGACCAAGCCGTTCTGAGGCTCCTCCAGGCCAGGATGCGGTGTCTCCAGGGCTAGGAACCACGGCGGCCAGAGCCGGCCATGCCCTGGCCTGTGGGTATCCCAGCCTCAGGACTCCTCAAGGCCTGGCCATGGACCTACTGCTCCCAGGGCCCTGCTCTCAAGATCTAGCTTTGGTGCCATCTTAGGTGAATGCAAGCCCTTGGAGGTGAAGAAGCAGCCATTTATACCAGTTTACATGGCTGGCCGAGGCTGAAAGAACCGTTCCTCTTTCGGGGGCAACTAGATTTTCTCTGTCCCAAGCTTCCAACCAGATGCAGCCACTAATAACTGGGGACTTTGAAGCACCAGCTGCTGGTAGGAGAGGCTTATTTGGGGAGTGGGGGCAGTCATGGGAGACTCCTGGGAACTCTGACTGTATAATTTAGAGGAATAAGACCCAGGGCATTTGGATCTGGTCTTAGTTCTGCCCCTATTGAGCTATGTGACCTTGCCTGGGTTACCTAACCATTCTGAACATCAGTTTTCCTCATCTATAAAAAGGGAATGACAAGGTTGGGAAAGATCAAGTTAAGTATAACGGCACATATTAACAGCATGGCCGGGCCATACTTGGGCCCCTCATGTCCTCACTTCACCCTCAAAACACAATCAAGGACACACATTTCCCTCTGTAGACTTGAACCCTGCCTGAGGCTGGCTCCAAGAGCATCTTCATCCAGACACCCTCCTTCCCTTCCTCAGACACCGGTGACCTTCCCAAGGCCCCAGCCTCACCCGCCTTCTCCACCAGGGGGCGCGTGACCCAGCCATTTGCTCAGAAGCCCTGCTTAGAACACTTTGGGCCAACCCAGAAGGGACAGAAAAGGTGTCAATGGTCCAGAAACTTTTCATGAATATGCGAATATTCACTCACCTCCCCAAAGCCCCCTTTTCCTAGTACTCGGTACTGCCTGAAAGTGTTTTTGGTTACTGGTTGCCTAGAAGAAAAGCAAAAATCCAGCATGGGTCTCACAGCATTAAGATGCAGAATTAAGAAGAAAGAGACAAGGGCAGCATTGAGAGGAGCTGAGCGGGGCAAGGCACACACCTCCAAACCCCGCCCTGGGGACCCTCAGGAACCACCGCTGCAGACGTGACCCTCAAGCACTGGCTCAGGGGCTGGGGGCCCTCGGCCCTGGATTGGAAGGAAAAAGCAGGAGGCTTGAAAAATGTGAGCAGAGGCTGCTTCACTGCACTTTCCCTGTGGTTCCCCTCTCTCTCCCAAATGCAAATCCTGTGGCTGCACTCAGAAGGAAGCTGTGTCCTCGGTGCAGAGAGAAGAGAGAGGGCCAGGAGTCAGGTTCGGTGTCCCACAGAGGCCAGGAAGGAAACCGCAGCCCTCCGTCCACACCTGCCTGGCGGAACAGCTTGCGCCTCCTGTCCCCAGGCACCCGAGCTGTTCCTTCCTGCAGACGTGCCCTGGAAGACCGGCCTCCTGGGAACAGAGAGGCTGCTGGTCTCCACATCCAGTCTGGTTACTCTCTCACCAAAGACCGAAGGCGCTGGACTCCCCTGAACCCCAGGACAGAAGATCCTCTCTGCCAAAAGGTGTGTGTGCGTGCTCTGTCGCTTCAGTCGTGTCTGACTCTTTGCGACCCTCTGGAATGCAGCCTGGCAGGCTCCCCTGTCCATGGGATTTCCCAGGCAAGAACACTGGAATGGGTTGTCATTCTCTTCTCCAAGGGAACTTCTCCACCCTGGGATTGAACCTACATCTCTTATGTCTCCTTCTTTGGTGGGTTCTTTACCACTAGTGCCACTGGTATTTATGACTAATCATCTTATGTCTCTTGATTCCCCATTTTAATTAGCCAAAGCCATTTATAATGTCTAATGAGAAGAGCCTCCAATCATGGGGCAAAGGTGGGGCTCATGGAATAAAGAAAGAAATGGCCACTTAGTTGCAGCAAAGGACTCCATCTGGTAGATAGCGTGTGTTTTTTCATCGCTGGACTGTTTGGCTAAGAAAAGTCAGGTTTTTCCCCCCTCTTTTTTGGGCTTTAATGAGGTGTAATTGACAAAGACTGTACAACTTGATGTTGTGATATATGTATACATTTTGAAATGATCACCCAGTCAAGTTAATTAACATCCTATCACCTCCCCAATTAACATTCCCCCCTCCCTCTCTTCTTTCCTTCCTTTCTTCCAAGGACACTTAAGATCCACCCTCTTAGCAAATTTTCAGTAAATGATACAGTACTGTTAACTCTTGTCCCCATGTTGTATGTGACATCCTCAGAACTGACTCATCTTGCGTAACTTCAACCTTATACCCTGGGCCAACATCTCCCATTTCTCCCATCCCCTCCCTGCCCCTGGCGACCACCACTCTACTCTCTGCTTCTATGAGTCTATTTGGATTCCACATATAAGTGAGATCACGTAGTACTTGTTTTTCTGTGTCTGGTTTATTTCACTTAGCATAATGTCCTCCAGGTCCATCCATGTTGTCATTAATGGCGGGACTTCCTTCTTTTTCCTTTTTTAAGGCTGAATAATACTCCATTGTATAAACACAATCCTATTTTACTCTCATGGTCATGGCAGCATTATCCACAATAGTCAAGATGTAGAAACAACCTAAAAAGCCATCAATTGATTAATGGGTAAGAAGAAGCAGCTTTTACGATATTAAAATTGGCTCTGACTCTCGAGGACTACCTTTGAGCATCCCCAAACCCCACCCCAAGGATCTTCACCAGGGTGGGGATTGGCATGTAATTGGAATGGGCCAAAAATCTGGGTCAGCTTGAGAAAGATCAGTGAATCTCCGGTCACCCAGTGGCTCTTGAATGAATTGCCCATGGAAACTCTTCTCGCTGCTGGGTCCTGAAGAGGATTTGGGTTTCAGTGGAAATCATAGCTTCGGCACCATGCCATTCTCTTAGGCGCAATTCTCCTGGATGCTCCCTGGCCTGTCTGGAATTCATGTGTGTGATTCACTGCCTCTTCCCTTGTGTTTCTTTAGGGAGCGGGGTCCAGGCTGCCCCTGTGCCGGACTCCCCCGTGCTCTGCGTCTTGCACACGAGCGACCTGGCCTAGAGCAAACCTGCCATGCGCCTGCATCCAACATGCGGCCCTGGGAAGCGTTTCCTCCAGCTGCCCTCGAAACCACATGAAGGCGTCCGGGCCTAACAGTTTACGATACATGGAGAACAAACAGTCGGTCGACATTACCGCAGAGCTCCTCTGCTGGGGGAAATGAGTGTAATACAATTTCCGAGGAATTTCTTGGTTAACCTTGGGAGGGAAAAAAATCCCTTTAATATTTCAACAGTACAGCACCAACAGGCCATGATCTTGTTAGCAAGAGAAAAGGCAAGGGAGGGAGCAGGGGTGCTGTCAGTCATTTCGGGCATTTCTAGGCCAGAGTCCTGCTTTGCTGGCTTCAAAAGCTTAATGGCCTCAAAAGGGCATAACTCTTTTGAGGTCGACACACTGATTTTAAAAGTCCATTTCTCTATTTCGTGTGTTTGGTCCTGACAAGTAAAGTGAAAGCCAGGGGCCGCAGCTAAAGGCTTCCTTTGGAACAGGATGCTGGGTAAACTAAGGGTGAAGGACTTGAGCCAGGGACCTGGGCTTCAGATTCCAGCCTTGCCAGGCCATTGCTGTGTGACCCAGGGCTAACTCATCAACCTCTCTGAGCCTTGCATCTTCAGTAAAATGGAGATATTGAAAAGGTATATATATATATATATCCAAAGGTTCTCTGTAAGCCTCTGAGTGTCAGATGTCATCATTAGCACTCTAGGGATAAAGGACGTGGCCCCTTCTGTGGGTCTCTATGGTAACAATCTCCATTGCTCAAAGAAGCTTGTTTAGGGACGCAGGTAATCCTGAGAATCTGCAGTCATTCGGCAGATGGGCACACTTAGGCTTAGAGAGGTGAAATGAGATGCCCACGGTCTCGGTTGGTAAGTGGTGCGGCTGGAACTGGGGTCCAGACAGTCTGTTTCAGAGACCAGGTTCGGCATCCTGAGCCCACACCACCACCCCAGGAAGGTGGGCACAGATCAGGGTTGTGTGATACAGCCCAGGGCTCCAAACTGTGGAGCAAGGTGGGGCAAGATGAATACCTCCCCGCCAGACTGCACCTCCGCAAGGGTCAGCTGCTCCCTCCAAAACATTAGACAGGTGTGGTGATGCCCAAGCCAAAGTGCTTGGTGACGATGCATGACAATGATGACATTCAGCAGTTTACCTCCCAAGGAGGCCAGCTGTGTTGAGGTGTGTGCTGTGCTCCCATCGCATCCTCACCACGACCATGAGGTAGGCACCGCTATTAGCCCCACATCACAGGTGAGGAAGCAGAGGGGTGGAGAGGGGAGCAGCCCTCCCCTGGACCCCCAGGAGGAGGCCAAGCTGGGACTCAGATCAGACCATGGGCTCCTGGTGGCCCACGCATGGCTCCTCTGTCTCCTGGAGCCATGACATGCATGGGCAAGGTGGCCAGAGGCAGGCCACGTGCCAACAGAGAAGTCTGTCCACTGCTCCCTCTGTCACCCCATTGGTCAGGGTGGAGACAAACGTCCCCCAGGATGTAGGCTGGGGTGTTTCTTCAGATCTCCCTGAGGAGGGCAGGGAGGGCAGCGAGTGCGGCTTTTCAGGGGTTTATGTCCCCCAGGTTCGTGTCCTAGGCATCTGCAGGGGACTTAGCATGGATCCAAAACACGTGCAGGAGGAGGAGGGCTCCTGGCTTTCTGACCACAGTGTATACATATGGCAGTGTGTGCCAGGCCTCTGGGCACAGGAACCCTGGTGTGGGAGGGGGAGCTCCCATCCTCGCCTACCAGCTCACCCCAAATGGCTTTATTTTTTATTTATTTGCTTCCCTGGTGGCTCGGACGGTAGAGAATTTGCCTGCAATGCAGGAGATCTGGGTTCAATCCCTGCGTTGGGAAGATCCCCTGGAGAAGGGAATGGCAGCCCACTCTAGTATTCTTGCCTGGAGAATCCCATGGACAGAGGGGCCTGGCGGGCTACAGTCATGGAGTTGCAATGAGCCAGACATGACTAAGCAAACTAATAGCTGATTTACAACGTTGTGTTTTTTATTTTTGGCCACACCCTGTGGCCTGTGGGATCTCAGTTCTCTGACAAGGTTTCAAACCCACATTCCCTGCGTTGGAAGGTAGAGTCTTAACCACTGGACCACCAGCGAAGTCTCCACAGTATGTCTTTAATGCAAACATTGCCCTAACCTGCAAATCCTTGGATGCTGTAGTGGGCAGAGCACCACTCGGGGGTCCTGGGCCAGGGTCCCCCGTTGGCTGCCCTAACCCCTCTTGGGTGACCCAGCAAGCCACATACTCATGGCCTCTCCCTTCTCATCAGTCACACAGAGGCCATCTCTGCCTGACTAAGTTACTGCTGTGTGTGAAGGAGCACTTTGAAGAGAATCAGTCCAGTTCAGTCGCTCCGTCGTGTCCAGCTCTTTGTGACCCCATGGACTGCAGCATGCCAGGCCTCCCTGTCCCTCACCAACTCCCAGAGTTTACTCAAACTCATGTCCATTAAGTCGGTGATGCCATCCAACCATTTCATCCTCTGTCGTCCCTTTCTCCTCCTGCCTTCAATCTTTCCCAGCATCAGGGTCTTTTCCAATGAGTCAGCTCTTTGCATCAAGTGGCCAAAGTATTGGAGTTTCAGCTTCAGCACCAGTCCTTCCAATGAATATTCAGGACTGATTTCCTTTAGGATGGACTGGTTGGATATCCTTGCTGTTCAAGGGACTCTCAAGAGTCTTCTCCAACACCACAGTTCAAAAGCATAAGATGGCAAATAAAAGACGTGAAAAGATGCTCGGTCTCACCCACAATTAGAGATGAAAAGGTAAACAAGAAGGAAACCCGGCTCTCACAGGCCAAGAACAGTGCAGCTGAAGCTGAGGCCAAGCAGACACTGGGGCACTGGCAGGACTAGGAAGTGGGCAGCAGTTGGGGAGGGAGATCTAGCCGCCCCTCACAGCTGAAAACCCTGCCCCTGGAGTTCTTCTGCTAGGAATATGTGATATGTCTCTGAAAGTACATAAAGATGTATAGTCAGGGACCTCCCTGGTGGTCTGGTGGCTAAGACTCTGCACTCCCAATGCAGGGGGCCCAGGTTTGATCCCTGGTCAGGGAACTAGATCCCGCAAGCTGCAACTGAAGATCCTGAGGGCCACATCTAAGACCCAGCACAGCCAGATTAATAAGTATTTTTAAAAAGATTTATGTACAAAGTTATTCACTATTTAGGGAAGGTTGCACACAAAATGATAGCAGTCTCCAACGTCCATCAATAGGCGGGGGGGTTACATGAGAAATGTGCACATCTATGTAAGAATATGTGCGTGCAGGCTAAGTCGCCTCTGACTCTGTGCAGCCTCATGGACTGTAGCCCCCCAGGCTCCTGTGTCCATGGGATTCTCCAGGCAAGAATACTGGAGAGGGTTGCCACACCCTCCTCCAGGGGATCTTCCTGATCTAGGGATCGAACCTGAGTCTCTTATGTCTCCTGCATTGGCGGGCGAGTTCTTTACCACTAGTCCCACCTGGGAAGCCCCAGTATAAGAATATGGCAGCCCTTTATGTTGGCAGAGAAAGACTTCCCAAAGACAGTGAACCAAAAAAATAAGAAGAGAATGCTGAGTATACATGTGAATGAGTGTGTGTGTGTTGCGTGCACAATAATAAGCATAGAGCATTTCTAGAATACTCAAGAAATGAACAGGAAGGGAACACATTTTATTTGAGCCATGGACCCATGGGAGGTAACTGATTTCTATATAACTTGACATGGGAAATACTCATATCCCCACCCCACCAACACACACACTTGTACACACTTGTGTGTGGGGTGTGCCACCCCGGAAGCACTCACCTTTCCAACCACTTCCACTGGAGAAAGCGATCAAAATACATGCTGTCCAGGAACTCATGGAAGGGTTCTCCCCTCAGGTAGTCGTGGACAGACCTAGCTCAGAGGGCACAAACGGGTGAACACTTCACCATCCTGACTCTGCAGCAAGTGGGCAGGGCCACGGCAGCAGGTCACCGCCCAGCCTCCTCCACCTCCAGACTTTGGAAATGCAGACACACAGGGGCCTCCAACAGACGCCGTGGGAGGGGAACCAGGCCCTGGGCATTCTACAAAGCTTGTCTGAGACACTGACTGACTGACCCGCAGACGTGTAGTCAGTACTTGCCTTGGGCACTGCTTGGGCTCCGGGACACAGCAGTGAGCAGCCTTGGCATTGTGAGGGGGACAGACCACGAACAAATAAATGACCCCAGGGGCATGTTATCATGAGTTAGCAGGAAGTGAGGCCCCTGGGGGTTCGGGGAGATCTCTCTGAAGAAGGGACAGGAGCTGAGATGAGAACCGAGCACTGTTTAACTATGCGCAAAGGAGGGATTGGGACTCTGAGGCAGAGGGTGTCTTGGCAAGAGGCCGAGGGGCACGGGCTCTGGATTTGGTCAGGACCAGTGAAGCCCCCTGCAGCAGAATTTACTGGGCACCTGCTGTGGGCCAGGTCCCAGGCCAGGCCCTGGAGGGTTCTGAACTTGGCTGCAGGCAGGGCTGGGCTTGGTTCCCTTTAAAAAGCAGCCACACTGACCAGTCAAGCCCAGGCGCTTGGGACCTGGGGTAGGGAGGAGACACTCAGAGTGAGAGAACCTTGGAGACTGTGTCCTGCCAAACCTGAGAACAGGGGCCAGCATGGGGGGCCAGGATGGCCACTCCCTCAAGGGCAGGGGGGCAGCCCAGGGACCCCCCACCCGCTGTCAGGGCTGACCCTCGGCCACCTCCAAGCCTGGATTCTGCCCACAGTGATCTCTCCCCAGCACCTGCCACAGGGCTGGGCCTCAAGCTGACCCTCCCCAGAACATCCCAGCTCTTCCCACAGTGCATGGAGCGCTGGCAATAAGCCATGAAAGCAGGACTGTATTCTTGCTCTCAAGGTCTCCCTTGAGTGACATGCACACAGCAGGTGCCCAATTAATGTCTGGGCTGTGAACTCTGAATGCGGGTGCACTCACACCTACTGTGATCTTGGTGGGTAAGTCTGTTTGTGCCCCTGCCTGTCAGCTTACGGGGAGGGCACGTGTGGGCACAGGAACGGGTGTGAGCCCAGGGCCTACATGTAGCTTCCCGGCACATCTGTGCGAGATGATGGAGCCTAATTGGTACTCGGCTGGCACCACACCCACTGATGTGTCTTGTGTCGCACTGCAGCCTGCGATAAGCTGGTGGGGTATGGCCAGGGGCAGCCTGCAGCCCCACTCCGGCAGCAGCGCAGGTGGGTGGCAGTGGTGGTGGGGGGCGCAGTGGGCAGGAAGGGTTTCCAAACCAGCCAGACCGGGGCAGAGCTTTGCACATGCCTCCGTCTCAGCAGCCTGGGAGTTACTTGGTTTCAACACCATCTGAAGCACATGTTTTCTCTGCACTTGGCACCCTGGGCTCTTTTCCCTTTATACACAGGCTGCTGGGGGGCTTGGCAGGGGCCCTCAGGCACTGAAGACCTGCCCCCGGGTGCCCAGTGCTCCGGGGGGGAGGAAGGTGAGAGGCAGCCCCCTTTCCAGGTGACCGGGTAGAGACCCACAAGGAGGCTGAGGGTCCTGACCCTGGACAGGGAAACTGGAGGGGAGGCCAGGGCCTGGGGCACTTACTGCACGCAGGCCGAGAAGAGTTCTTTGCAGGGTTTCTGAAGGAGCTTCTCCTCTGTCTGGGAGACCAGGTCCCGTCCAACTTGGGTGATGAAAGTTGGGGACTGGAGGCAAGAAGAGAGGAGCCATCAGTGAGGCAGGGGGCCGGGCTGCCACGGGGGCCCCTCCCACCCACACCTGGTCCCAGCCCCCCGCATGGCGGTGGATGGTGCGAGGAGGTGGTGGCAATGGAAGGTGGTGAACCAATCAGCCTGGATTTCGGGTCAGATTTCTGGTTCTGCCGCTGACAGTGTGGCGACCTCGTAAGGCCACCCTGCTCCTCGGAGCCCCACTGTCCTCCTCTGCGAACACAGATCGTGTCATCCCGTGTCTGGGGCTGTGGTCGCAACCGAGGGCGAGGTGTGAGCACTCACAGTGAAGGGACTCCCCAAGAGCTGTCCCCGTCCCTTGGTCACAGGGGGGCTGTGTCCTCGGAGGGCGGGTGTCAGAGGGTCTGGAGCAGGTTAAGGGGCATTGGAGGGGTGGCTCTGCATCCGGGGGAGCAGGGGAAGCCTGTGACATGGGCCTGGCTCGGGTTTGCCAGGTCTGCGTCCCACTCCCACATGGCTGCTGGAGCTGTGAGCCTTGCTCTGGACACGGCCTCGCTGTTACCAGGAGGATGGTCAGAAATAACCGTTTCTCCAGGAACCAGCCAATGAAGCTGTATGAGGTGGATGCTACTATGATGCTCATTTCACAGATGAGGAAACCACAGGTTTGCAAAGGTTAAGACCTTTGCCCAAGGTCACCAACAAGCAGCAGAGATGGGATTTATACCAGGCTGGGCAAGTCTAGAGTGAAGCTGGTTGGATGTGGTGGGGTGTCTGGACCACCTGTATGGGCTCCTCTTGTTCACCACCATCTCCCAGGAGGCCCCTGAGATGTGACCTTAGCTGTGAGCTGACCTGGAACTTATACAGAAGATGCTACAGCTCAGTGGTGGTGGTGGTGGGTGTTATTGTAGAGGGTGGGGGGTCAGCTGGGAAAACTTCTGAGGAGGGGGTCAGTGGCAAAGCAGAATGTGGCCTCAGACCTCCCACCCATTCTGGGCCCTCCCGCTTGCAGGCAAGGATGGCCCGCAGGGGTCTCCGTTCAGCCCAGCTCCTAAGCAGATGGGAGGGGCTTCTGGGAGTCTGGGGGTGGCTCAGCTGTGTGTGAAGTCACGACATTGTCATTCCTTGGAACCGGCTGGCAGGAGAGTTCTGGGGGCGCTGCCTACACTCAAAGCCCCAAGGGGAGTTAATAGCTGGTGATGACGCGTTTGGTTTAATGACCACGGGTTTAAATTCAGTCTTTGGCTCGATGACGTGAAGAGATGAAGCAATTCCAACCAAACCCCCTCTCGAGTGACTGGGGAACAACACCTTCTGCCAATAAGAAGGGAATAAGAAGCTGTTGGCAGCTTTAAGCCGGGAACGTAAAAACCCAAGCCTGCTGGGAGGGCGGGCCATGCCACTGCTCAAAGAGGCATTTGCTGTTCTAGTCACATCAGGGGAATCTGAGGGTGTTGGTCCTTCACCCCCACTGAGAAGGCTCTCCCCAGCCCACAGGCGAGGTCTGATGCGTCACATAAGGAAAAGGGCCCTGGGGTACCGGTGACCACAGTCTGTCCTCTGTGGCTTGAAGGTGGGAGAATTCCACACGGTTTCAGATCTCTTTCTAGGAAGCTAATCCCTGCTGGTCCCAGGAGGGCTGTGAGGTGGGCTGGAGAAGGGAGGGGTGTTTCCTTCAGGCCAGGTGGGCTCTGGACAGGAATGTCCCCCTCACTGCCCTGAGGGCTCAGGAATGCCACCAGAGCTCTGGCGGGCAGGGCTGTGGCTCTTTCCAGCAGGACTGCCCCTCTGGGATGGAGCTGAGGGTCAGGATGGAGCGGGAAGGATTGGGGTCATTCTCCTCCATGTCACAGATGTTCCCCTAATTTCTAGCCAAACAGAAAAGACCGCAAGGCCCTCAGATATTCATGGGGCTGAAAGCAGCCTGGAGAAGGGGTGCTGGTGGAGGTCACTGGTAAAATTCTCCCTGGGGCCTGGGACCCCCTCGGGCCAGCAGTGTTGGAAGTGACACTTTATTTCTTTGGTCACTAGGTGGTCTCCTCAAGTGGTCCCAGCCTGCAGGTTCTGACTTTAACACAAGAGTGTGAATGTAGGCACTAAGTGAAGTGTGAAATTTGCTCAGTCCTGTCCGACTCTTTGCGACCCCATGGACTATACGGTCCATGGAATTCTCCAGGCCAGAATACTGGAGTGTGGGTAGCCTTTCCCTTCTCCAGGGGATCTTCCCAATCCAGGAATTGAACCCAGGTCTCCCACATTGCAGGTGGATTCTTTATGAGCTGAGCCACCAGGGAAACCCAGGAATATTGGAGTGGGTAGCCTATCCCTTCTCTAGGGGATCTTCCTGACCCAGGAATCGAATCCAGGCACCAAGAGTCCTTTGAAATGTGTGCTGGTGTGGCTTGGGAGGACTGGGGGAGGGTCTGGGAACTGGTGGCTCCACTGTGAACACTGGGCCTCCTGAGGTTTTGGGGCAGCTGCAGCCCATAGCTGGCCAACCCTGACGTGACCGGTCTGCAGACCTGCCAGAAGTCCACCCTGCTGGCCATCAGGACGATTCCCGGGCGCCCCTCAGGAGGGCCTCTCCACGGCCAACTCCAGATGGCTTAAAACACAGTTCACGCCTCAGGGACACAGCTGTGCACACTCAGGCTTTCGAACCACTGAGCTCTCCTCTCCAGCCTGATGAGAAAGGACTTGGTTCCTAGAGGAGCCTCAGGCTGCAGGGCCACCTGTCCTGCCCCCCGAGTCACACATGGAGCAAGAGAACACATCCCCCCCTCCACCTCTTTGCCCAAGATACTTTCCTGTTTCTTTTCCCTTGAGGTGGGGATCAGATGTGGCATTCAAGCTCGGGTTTGCCTTATCCACTCTCTGTGGGTCTGTGCCTTTGGGTAGAAGCACCCCATCACAAGAGGAAAAGAATCTGCCACACCCCTCCCCGTGGAATGTGAAATTGACCTTGAATTCGGTACCACTTGGGGCTGCAGTTGGACGGGGCCAGTGGCTGGCAGGCCCAGAGGGTCAGGCAGACTCCGCACACTCACCCCTTTGTACCTCCAGCCCTGAGACGGCTCAGACGCACTCCCGCGTGTTCTCGATGCCTAGGCCATGGGTCCTGAGCTTCCTGCTGTGTGTGTTACCAAAATGCACTTTTGAGGCAGCAAGAGGGGAGGGCTGTCCAGGTGTTTTTATGCACACCACAGCACAATGAGAAGAGCCTTTTGCATCGTTCCGAACGTGAACGGTGCAGGCCGGTTAAATGGTACAGGGGCCCTGTGGGCTCTGCACCTTCACATCTCCCTAAGCCCCCTCCTTCCTTTTGGCCCCACCTCCCTGTTCTCATATGCACCCTTCGAGAGCTCAGCTGGTAGAGCGGAGGACTGCAGACTTGATAAATGTGGACATCCTTAGGTCGCTGGTTCGATTCCGGCTCGAAGGAAGTGCATTAGTTGCTTTGGGCTTCCATGGGGGCTCAGACGGTAAGGCGTCTGCCTGCAATGTGGGAGACCCAGGTTCAATCCCTGTGTCAGGAAGATCCCCTGGAGAAGGAAATGGAAACCCACTCCAGTACTCTTGCCTGGAAAATTCCATGGTTGGAGGAGCCTGGTGGGCTACAGTCCATGGGGTCACAAAGAGTTGGACACGACTGAGCAACTTCACTTTTTCCCTGTTCTCAGTGCCCTCATGCTGCCTCCCTGCCCGTGACCCTAAACTTCAACATGGGGCCTAGGCCAGACCTCTCATCCTCTCCTCCATGGACACCTCTGCGATATGGAAGCAGGGACGGTATAGATGACCAGTGGTGATTCGGGGCACTGGAGGCCTCGGGATTTCAAAGGAGGAGAGAGTTAGGGACTGGTGGGGGCGGGGTGGGAGGATCTGGTTAGTTGCAAGAGTTAAGGATTTGTCCTGAAGCTACATCTGTATAGCAATGGATTAAGCGGGAGCATGTGCTGGATTTGGGGTAACATGTGGGCTAACAGGGAGAAGGAAATGGCAACCCACTCCAGTACTCTTGCTAGAGAATTCCGTGGACAGAGGAGCCTGGTGGGCTGCTGTCCATGGGGTCGCACAGAGTCGGACACGACTGAAGCGACTTAGCAGCAGCAGCAGCAGCAGCAGCAGCGGGCTAACAGGGATTACCTGGGGTGCTTCAGGGACAGAGGTTGGAAAGAAAGGGATGGTGGTGGTGGGGAAGGCAAGGGTCTGGTCTGGGCAGGAAGCCTCTGTGGGTGCTTAACTCAGCCCTCGACTCAGGAAGCCTGTGCGTATCATCCACCAAGCCCAAGCCTCTGCCTCCCTCAGCAACCTCCAGTGACAGGGATGGAGCCGCCGGGGCAGACCGACAACCCCCCACCCCCGCTCGGCCTCCGCAGGTTATCCGCATCCGGTCCACCAGGTGGCGCTATTGAGCCCCTTGCCGCTGCGCTGCGCTCGCAGACACCCCAGGGCTGACCAGCCCCGCGCCCTCCCCCCATCACCCTCCCTCCATCCCCCACCCCCCATCAGAGGAGGAAGGCCAGATGGCACACCTGAAATAATGACCGAGTGATTCATCTCTGACCTGAGGAGGGCGGCCTTTGCAGTAAGAATTTAGGGGAAAAGTGAGACA
This sequence comes from Okapia johnstoni, assembly GCA_024291935.2. Taxonomy (NCBI): domain Eukaryota; kingdom Metazoa; phylum Chordata; class Mammalia; order Artiodactyla; family Giraffidae; genus Okapia; species Okapia johnstoni. The sequence goes on along the minus strand of CM044318.1, from coordinate 76,609,371 downwards.
GCCCCCTGGGGAGGGCTGGACCTGGAGGGAGAGGTGGGGTTCACACGGAGGGTGGGGGGTGGGTGCGGTGCGGGGCAAAGGTCTGGTGGCAGGGCAAGCGGGAGCTGTAGGGGTGCTGCGCATGGGGAGGAGGACTCATCCAGATAGAGCTAAATAAGGGCGACGGCTGGCACGGTCATGTCTTGCCAGGCTGGTTCTCACTGACGGCTGAGTCATCAGCCCAAGGGTGGCACCGTAAGGGCCGGGGCTGGGGGGTGGCGGGGGGCTGCTACCCCTGCTCTCCCCGGGGTGGCGCCGCAGTTGCCCTCTGCACTGAGGTGACCAGCGGGAGGAAGGGACCTCATTTCCTGCATCAGAGAGAAACTGCGATGTCTGAGGACCTTATTCCCGAAGCATCCAAGTTCCTCCTGTCAAGATGTCAGAGTGGAGATGGCACCCACCATATGTGGCCAGTGTCCCTGGGGGTGCCGAGGGAGAGAGGCATGGCTGGGCCCCTGAAACCACCTTCCACGCCTCCTTCGCAGCCGCCAAGACTCCCAAAGCAAGCACCTCTCCTGTCACCCTTGGAGCCTCCCGGAAACACATGCCCGACACTTGTTTAGAGATCCAGGAGCCCAGCAGATACAGGAGGAGGGGAGAACACAGAGGGCTCTCCTGGGAAGAGCCTCGGGGTCTCACTGATGTAACCCCATTCGTGGCACAGATAGAAAAACTGAGAAAAGAGACCCCTCTGAGTCACGGCGCTGGCCAGGGGGAGCAGACCAACGGTGGAGGGGCTCCAGGGCAGGCAGAGTTCGGGCGGTGGGTCTGAGCTGTGTGGGCTCTAATCAGGTTTTCTGAGCCGCACGAGGGAAAGAACACAGCCTCAGCCTCGCTGTCCCCACTCAAAACCAGCTCGTCCCCACTTCACAGACAGGGACAAGCACACACAGCAATCTCAGCCCTGGTATGTTTCAAGAATTCTCTTCTCTTGCCTGGACTAACTAGTAGTAGGCCTTCACAAGCCTCTGCAACCACCTGCTTGTACATGGATGCAACAGCCCCCAAGAGAGTTTTACCACCTCACACAGCAGAGATGAGCCCCACTGCCAACAAACCGAGTTCAGTGCCTTCTTGATCCAGCCCCAAAGGCCTTCTTCAACCTGCCTCCCCATCATGCCCTCTGCTCCCACTGCACACTCATTTCCTGGGTAAACTCTGGCTTTCCAGCCACCAGGCCTTCGCTATTCTCATGGAAGGAGCCCTTGCCACCCGTCATGGCCCATCATCCAAACCCTACACAGTCTTCAGGACCTTTTTCCAATGCAGCCTCATCCAAAATGATCTTCTGAGCCCACAGGGCCTTCTGCACAATCCCACTTCCCACTGACAACATTCATCATCATTGTGATTTCTTGAGCACCTACTATATGTTAAGTCCCAGGAACTTTACATGGGGTATCTTTTTTAATCTCTCAAAGTAGGTTTTATGCATATTTAACTTATATGAAGAGTACTTCATGTGAAATGCTGGGCTGGATGAAGCACAAGCTGGAAATCAAGATTGCAGGGAGAAATATCAATAACCTCAGATATGCAGAGGACACCACCCTAATAGCATAAAGCAAAGAGGAACTAAAGAGCCTCTTGATGAAGGTGAAAGAGGAAAGTGAAAAAGCTGATTTAAAACTCAACATTCCAAAAATGAAGATCATGACATCTGGTCCCATCACTTCATGGCAAATAGATAGGGAAACAATGGAAACAGTGACAGACTTTATTTTCCTGGGCTTCAAAATCACTAAGGATAGTGACTGCAGCCACGAAATCAAAAGACACTTGCTCCTTGGAAGAAAAGCAATGACAAACCTAGACAGCATTACCTAAAAGCAGAGACATTACTTTGCTGACAAAGGTCTGTGTAGTCAAAGCTATTTTTTTTTCCAGTAGTCATGTATGGATATAAGAGCTGGACAATAAAAAAGGCTGAGCACCAAAGAATTGATGTCTTTGAACTGTGTGCTAGAGAACACTCTTGAGAGTTCCTTGGACTTCAAGGAGATCAAACCAGTTCATCCTAAAGGAAATCAACCCTGAAAATTCATTGGAAGTACTGATGCTGAAGCTGAAGCTCCAATACTTTGGGCACCTGATGTGAAGAAGCAATTCATTGCAGAAGCCCCTGATGCTGGGAAAGATTGAAGGCAGGAGGAGAAGGGGATGACACAGAACATGGTTGGATGGCATCACTGACTTGAAGGACATGAGTTTGAGCAAGCTCCAGGAGATGGTGAAGGACAGGGAAGCCTGGCACGCTTGGGGTTGCAAAGAATTGGACATGACTGAGCAACTGAAGAACAACAAGAAAGGTTTTATCATCTCCATCTTATAGATGCAGAAATAGGCCCAGAGAAGTTAAGTAACTTGCCCAAGATCACACAGCTAGCATGGGAGCAGAGACGAGATTCAAGCCCAGGCAATCTGGTCAGAGTGCCTTATCCCTAAGCACCAACAGGTCCTCCAAGGATGCCATAGTCTTTCTCGAATAGTGAGTGGGGATGTGACTCTGCCTTGGAGAGCAAACCTTCTTTGGAGGCTGGTGGGGCTGGATAATGAGGTGCAGTGGACGTTGTGTGTTTTGGCGAGCACTGTATTGCACTGTCGTGTACACACACACACACACACACACACACTCACACACACAGGCTAATGGCCAGCATATGATTTGCTTCACCATATGAAAACATCCCTCCAAGGAGCTCCCTGCTCATTAGCAGCAGTTCCATCGGTGAACAAAAGGTCAGTCCAGGAGACTGTCCGCTCTATCTCCAGACGCAAGCACTTAGGGCTTAATGATGTGTATATTTTCATATGTGGGCAGTTGACATTCCTCATGTAAACTGTTTGCAATTTCTCAATGTGGACAGACCTGGTTTTCAGGAAAAGCTGAGCAAGAGAGGCAAGACACTCTGGAAGACAGGGGTCCCAGGGGGTCTCCTTCCTTCCAAACTGGTGGCTTCCAGGGAGGGGGTGTTGCCTGTCCCACCCATACCAGGTTGGAGGCAATTGTTTGTTGGGGGGCCAACTCACTTCTCCTCCAGGACAGGAACCAGGGAGGGGTAACTCCCACAGCCATACCCTGGCCGCCCCTTGACCCGTGACGAGGAGATCTGCGTCAATGGTGGGAAGCTCTGCACACGGGGCTGCCTGGGCCCAGCCATGGGCGGGGGCAGGGGTGGGAATCAGCCTCTAGCAGAGCCAGGGTCAGAGGCATCATGGGCGCCTGGGAGAGGGGCAGGCTGATAGTCACTGGCCCCTCCAGGCGACTTTTCCCACGAATTCATACTTTCCATTTCTCCCCAGAATGATGCCCTAGGTGGGGCTCGTGGATGCTGAGTCTTAGGGAACTCTTTGAGGGGCAGAAATGTTGTTTATTCCTGTCTATCTGAACTGAGTAAAGCACTTGGCGAGTGGCTAGGACTCCATACATGCCTGTAGATGGAACAGTTTGTAAACAGATGATCTGAGGTTCAAATCCAGGCCTGTGCAGCTCCAAAACCTGCCATCTCTCCACTAGGCTTTGCTGAAATGAACTTACAATGTGCTTTGAACACAGTCAGTGCTCGATACATTTGTTCACCAAATGTGTGTATGTATATTCATTCAAAGCAAAAGTGCCTTCATGAGGTCATCTGGTCTACCTCCTGCCTTTGGGCCAACTAGGCCAGGCAGTTTCTTTGGGATTTTCTTAGTTACAACCAGTTGGAGTGTTTGTTTGGGGGTAAAAACTGTGGACTGGAGGCTGGGGGTGGGGGTGGGGGACCTGGAACTGCCTTGGGAGAAGGATCTTGGGGCCATGGGTTCCTGAGTCCATGCAGAGCCGTGTCTCTCTGACAGTTTCATTTAACCATACCCCCCGACCCTTTCAATAAATTCCTCCTTTGAGCAACTGGGAGTTAAGTATCTGCCACTTGCCACCAAGATTCCAGACGAATTCACCATCTGTAAAATCAGGAGTTGGGTCTGGTGGTGAGGAGGACCCTCCAAAGTCTCCCCCTCCCCTCCCCTCCCCTCCCTCTTCTCTCCCCCACTCAAGTTGGCTGGTTCCGAGTTCCATAAAAACTAACTCAGCCCAGCCTGCCTGACGCTAGGAACAGGAATTGGGTGAAGAAAGCAGGACGGGAAGGAGGTGGGCAAAGCAGGGCTCATTCCAACCCCCAAATCCCGGCTAGAAATGAAACCTGCTTGTACAATCACACTCGGCAGACAACGGAGCGCGTTTGCCAGTCGGCAGCCTTGGATAACGTTTCACTCCAGGGTTGATTTAAGGCCTGGCTGACAGGAAGAGAAAGCGCCATTCTTCCACCTTTTAATCAAAACCTTCAGTGCCATGTGGAGAAGCCAGGGGCCGCGGAGCCTGGGTCCATCTGGAGTAGTTCGTCTTCCGCACCCGCCAGGCAGCAGGCACAATCCAACGAGCCCCAGACAAGAGCAGAACCAAAGGGAAAGGCAGGGTTTGGTGATCTCGGTCATTGGGAAAGTGAACCAGCCCAGCCAAGCACTCTCGAGCAAAAGGGCTGTAAGACCATGGCTCCCGGGCCTGACTAGGCCAGACGACTGCATCCTGTGGCTCTCGGCCCAGACACGAGCTCCTCTCCGGATGTCCACATGGGCAACGAGGCTGCTGGACCATGTGGCCTGAGCACCGCGTGCCAGATGCAGCCCCCTAGGGCAGAGACACAGGCCAGACAGGCAGCTGGTGGCTCAAAGTCCTTGGGGTAGAAGCTGGGAAAATGACAAGTCTTATGGCACCTCTCTTATGCTCTAAGGAGAGGTGAGGCCTGCTGCTGGCCATTAGGTGGGCATGGTCTTCATTCAGAAGTAATTCACCCCGAAGCAGACGGAGTGGAAGCTCTGGGGCCCCTTACTTGCAGTCCTGGGAGCTTCCGAGTGTTCTCCGTGGGAGAGGAAGCAAGTCTGCACAAGCACTTCCGGTAAATGGAGATCTCGGGTGACAAGCACTGAATCTCCAAGGCTGCAGGCGTCCGTTGTGATTTCTTTTCTCATTCTCAGGAAACACTCACTTTGGTACCTAATGTTCTGTTCTTTCTTCTTAAAGAAGACTCTCCCCCAACGTTATTTAAGCTTCAGCAGCCTCAAAACCTGGACCTTCCCTTGACTCTGACAAACGTCACTCAGTCTTGAAGGAAACTTTCTGCAGCGATACACACAGGGATCCACCTCCTGCCCGACGGCCACTCTGCACCTTTATCTTTCTGTGATAAACAGCCAAAGACCCAGAGTCTGAGGGGCTCACAGGGCTCTCTGGGGCTTCTCGTGGCTGGAGAAGGTGAGGAAGGCCATTGCATTGATAACGGTGGTGGGAAGCAGCCCAGTGTCCTTTGTAAGGCCCATGGTTCCATTATGATGCAGACAGAATACGCGGCCACCCTAGCAATTTCCTTAAATCTTTGGGCAATGATCTCTTATACCAATTCGGGGCTGACCCTGGGTTTAGCTGGTTACTCTGCCATGCCAGGAAGATACTGCAGGGGACAGGAGCTGCCTGTGGTGAGCAGACTTAGAGGTGCTAGGTGCTGTGGCAGATACACGTCGGGAACCAAGGAGCCCGCTGTTTCTCCCGCAAGGGTCAGAGCTGACTCCGTCCATCAGCTATAAAAGGTTCCCTGAGTGTCTGTTCTGTGCCCAGGTCATGAGCCACACCCCAGTGACCTCATAAACTGACTCACTTGGCCAATGGCAGGAGTTCAAGGCTGGTGGGGAGTGAGGGTGGCCAAGTGTGGTGTGGCCTCTCAGCCCCTAGAAGGACGAGCTCAGAGAGGTGACCTCATGGCCATGGTGAGGTCTTATCAAGGCCCAGAGGATAAAGGGGATATGGCCGGACAATGAGAAGACCAGTGCTCTGAAAGAATCCTGACCCTAACCCTAACACTTCCCAGGTAGAGCTAGTGGTAAAGAACCTGCCTGATCCCTGGGTCAGGAAGATCCCCTGGAGAAGGGCATGGCAACCCACTCCAGTATTCTTGCCTGACGGGCTACAGTCCATAGGGTCACAGAGTTGGACACAACTGAAGTGACTTAGCACACACACAACCCTAACCCTATGGCAAAACTGACACTTTTCTAGACAAATTTAAGGAATTTGGGTCAGGAAGTCCTCTGAACAAGTAGGCCCTGCAGGGGTCCCAGCCCTTTCGGAGAGTGCCCCACTGACCTGGCCACCCCAGGTCACAAAGTGTCACATTCTCTGTGTCAGCAAAGTGGTGAAACACAGTCCTCACCCTCCAAGGAGGGAAGGGCAGACTGGGACGTAAAGCGTGTTGTCCCTTACATCCTTTGCTGTTTTTAAGTGGCTTCGCAGAAATCAGGATGGAGGATTTTTTAGAGGTCAGGAAGTGAGAGCATTTTTAAACACTGGTAGAATTTAGCCAGAGGCCCTGAGAGCTGGGCAACTTTAATGAGAAAGAAAGGAAAACACACAAGTGGCCCTGACCCAGACCTTGACTTTTTTACATCAAAACCAAAAGCAGATAATTAACAAAACGAAATGTGCCTGAACGTTGAAGCGAGAGGCCAGCCGGGCTCTGTCAACCTGATAATCCCCGCTCAAGGAGTGAGGACCCAGAGCGCGCCTTAGGAGATGACTCGGTGTTTACACAGGCTGAGCGCTGGCGCTCAGGACCCAGAGAAGCAGGCTTTTTCTTGGCGAGGGGCTTGGATCCGGCCAACTCTGCTCTGGGTCAGGATAGTCACGTGTAGGTAATTCACAAGTAGGGCCTGGGTCCGATGGGGCCGGGGTGCAGAACGCTCACAGCCGGGGGTTCTCTCATTCCTTGCGCGTGAGCGGCGAGGGCATAGCGAGCCAATGTTCCGTCTTCCAGGACACCCTCCAGTCCACAGACTCCAGACTGGCTTCAGCGTGAAGCTGTATTGCAAATACCTTGGCCCAGGAAGACATTTCTCCAGTGAAGATTTCATTCCAGGCAGCTCAGGAGTGAAAGAAGGCAGGCATCTTTCAAGATCCTGGGAAACTCGACTGAAACCCCCAGGATGTCACTTCTCTGCCCAAGACCCACGGTCAGAGAGACCAGTGTCTGCCCACTCAGGGCAGTGCTGAGGGCGGGGAGGTTGTCCTCAGGAAGCCTGCGGCTGGCTTCACTGTCTCCAGCCTCTAAGAGGCTGTCTCCACTCTCTAAAGAGGAATTCTGGGAAGGAAATACCACACACACACACACACACACACACACACACACACACACACACACACACAGAGGAATGGAGGTCAGAGGCAGAGCCGGCTCCACCAGCATCAAAGGAGACTCCCATTTTCTGCCCTGGAAGGTCACAAGAAAGGAAGAGGAACTTGGACAGGCGTGCCCTGGCCTGCTGTGAGGAGCCCCGAGACATCAGGCTGAAGACAGAGAGGGCGTGTAAAGGGGAGAAATAAATGTGTCTATCTGAGGGACAATTACACAGTCATTGAAAATGCTGTGCAGGGAGGCTGGGACATGAGAAAATGCTAATGACACAGCACAAAGGTTGGGCGTCAAGAAGTGATCAAGCATAGGGGGGTCCAGCCTGTCCACATAGCCCTCAGCCCACCTGCCACTGCCACCCCGACTCGCTCCTTCATGAAGCAGCTCAGAAGGTGACTTTGGTCAACCTCTGACAAGGCAACACAGTGGAAAGGAAGGCGTCCAGGTTCTAGAATCAGACAGACTGGGGTAACATCTCATCATCACTCTTTTTCTGTTGTTCTTTTTCTTTACTTGTGGTCAAATAGACATAACGGAGAGATTGCCATTTTAACCATTTATAAATAGACAATTCAGCAGCATTAATTACAGTCATAATGTTGACTATCACCACCATCTTTTCTCAAACTTTCTTATCATCCCAAACAGAAACTCTATACCCATTAAGCAATAACTCCCCGTCCCTTCCCCTGAATCACTGGTAAGCTTTAGTTTTCTTTGTCTCAATGAATTTGCCTACACTGGACATTTCATGTAAGTGGAATCATACAAATGTGGCCTTTTATGTCTGATTTCTTTCACTTGGGCTTCCCCTGTGGCTCAGCTGGTAAAGAATCTGCCTGCAATGTGGGAGCCCTGGGTTCGATCTCTGGGTTGGCAAGATCCCTTGGAGAAGGGAAAGGCTATCCACTCCAGTATTCTGGCCTAGAGAATTCCATGGACTATATAGTCCATGGGGTCACCGAGAGTCAGACACGGCTGAGCAACTTTCACTTCTTCACTTCACTTCTTCTTTCACTTACCCTAATGTTTTCAAGATTCATTCACGCTGTAGCAGGTGTCAGGGCTTCATGCCTATTTATGGCTGAATAATATTCCATTGTATGATAGACCTCATTTTGCTTATCTATTCATCCACTGATGGACACGGCTTCTTTCCACTTTTCAACAATTGTGAATAATGCTGCTATGGATATTTGCATACAGATATCTGTGTCGGTCCCTTTTTTTAATTCTTCCAGCTTTTACTCTTAATGAAGCCCTTTTTCCAAGGTAAAACAGGGACAGTTGTGTCTACTACACAGGACTGTGATGATGACAGCATGCGATAAAGGTGTAAAACACACAGCATACAGTAAGTGTTAAAACAGTGTTACTTAGGACTTCCCTGGTGGTCCAGTGGTTAAGACATTGCCTACCAATGCAGAAGGTGGGGGTTCGATCCCTGGTTGGACATGCCTCACGGTCAAAAAACCAAAGCATAAAACAGAAGCAATATTGTAACAAATTCAATAAAGACTTTAAAAATGGTCTACATTAAAAAAAAATCTGGAAAAAAAAAGTTTTCAAAAAAAGAAAATAATGTTACTTTGCCCCGCCTCCCTCACTAATATCCACCCTTAGTAAAGAAGTGTGAGAGGGTTAGATTCAGCGATACCCTCAAGGGCTGTGCTGTGCTAAATCGCTTCAGTCGTGTGACCCTAAGGACTGTAGCCCACCAGGCTCCTCTGTCCATGGGATACTCCAGGCAAGAATACTGAAGTGAGTTGCTGTGCCCTCCTCCAGGGGATCTTCCTGAACCAGGGATCGAACCCACAACTCTTTTATCTACTGCATTGGTGGGCAGGTTGCTTACTGCTAGCACTACCTGGGAAGCCACCTATACTTAAACGGTGGCCTTCTCAGTTTTGCACAGCATTTAGACAAGTCCTGATCCAAAGAATGAGAGTCTCATGGGAATTCAGGCTCCGCTGCAGGCCAGCTGGGGTGGGAGGTGGTAAACAAAGCCAGGAAGCTTTCCTTTTCGTGTCTCGGTGCCATCCTTCTAGCACAGGGGAGTGGGAAGACCAGTTTCCTCTTCCAGCTGTATGACCCTCAGGGACCTGGCTCCTCTTGGGCCTCAGTTCCCTCATCTAGGGAATGAGGAGTCTGGCTTAGCCCAGTAGTTTTAAAAACTGAGTTCCAAAGAGTCATCAGTGTTCTAAAAGCCAGGGCCCAGGATGGAGAAGAGAGCCAAAGGGGGCCTGACCCCAGGCTGCTCAACCACAGCAGATCCACGCATCTTTGCATCAGAAATCTACAGCTGAAACTGCGGCCAGGCCCTGGACTGGGTGGCCCTTGAGATCCCCGGGGGCTGGAGCATACTCTAGGCGGTGTCCTCTCTTTCCCTTTGGGGTGAACTGGCAGAATGGTCCCTGAATGGGCTATTAAGGGTCATCTCCCAGCTCACCAGGACTCCTGGAGGCCCAGACCTTCATTCTGAGCATGGCTCAGCAGCAGGGGCCCTCCATAGGAAGCAATGTAGTGCTGGGGGCTGCAGAAACTTGAAATGACCCAGGAGCCCTGCTGCTCTTCAAAACAGCACCCTAGCTCCCTGCTCACTAACGGTTCTTCAATCAAGAAGAAGTGTGAGTGGAGCCCAAGGCAGGGAGCCAGGTTGGGTTCTTAGGAGAGCAGGATAGGGAAGGGTCAAGAGCACAGACTCTGAAGTCTCGGCTTCCTTCATGCCAGCTGTGTGACCTTGAGCAAGTTACTTAATTTCTCTATGTCTTCATCTCATCTTTAAAATGGAGATAATAACTCATGGGGTAGATGTGAGGATTAAGTGAGTTATTTAAAGCTCTAAGAACAGTGTTTGGCTCACAGTAAGAGCCATTCCCAGGAAGTTCCTTTCTCAAGTTTTCTTCTCAATCTTCTTCCACCCTTGAGGCTTTCTGCAGTGCAGAGGTAGGAAGTGGGAAAACCCAGGGTGCAGCTGGCCACCTAGTCAGACCCTGCCCAGGAGGGGTTCAAGCAGAGGTGAATCCTGAGCTGACCAGGTTCACTGACAACAGGATGGAGATGCTGATCTGGGTGCCTGGGAGACAGACAAGAGTTAAGTGATCTTAGCAGAGATAAAAAGCTGTCTCCAAGGGCATGGGTCTGGAGCTCAAACCCCATGGAAGACATGGCAGGCACTAAGAAGGGAGGCTTTAGCCAAAGCTGCCCATATTCCATGGTCTTGGTTGCCCTGGAGACCAAGCTTTGGTTAGATGGTTAGGCCAATCCTGAGCCACCTCCTCAAGGCCCCAGACCCCAGGAAGGGAGATTCAAGAGTGACCCCCACTCCTAGTCCAGTGCCCTTTGCTTTAGGTCATGCTATCTCTTCCAACAACAAGCCAGCATTTATCAAATGCACCACAGTTAGAAGGCAGACAGCCCAGGATTTTCCAAAGGTGATGAAGTGGTCTTAGCCTGGAGGTGCAAGGACACAATTAAATAACATTGAATCACTCAGTGAAAAAATATTCCCTTTTCAGTTTTCCTTCAAATCTTCCATCATCAAGAAGAAAGTCTCAGTGTGATGCTACTCACCATCCTGCTTACTTGTCTCTAATACTTGCTACTTTCCCTTCAAAACAAAGAGAAAGGAGGCTCAGAGCCTTAGTTGAGCAAAATAGCATCCATCTAGGATATAATGTCAAATTTTCCTGTTATCTTTATGTACAACAAATCAACACCGGCTTTCCAGGCAATTCCAGATACCAAGTTTCCTTTTGAAACATTTAAGTTAAAAGATGAGTTGAAAAAGGAGCCCACTTGAGCACCACTGCTATCATCCCCATACTCAGATGGGGAAACTGAAGCTCCAAGGATGCCCAGCTGGAAAGTGGCAGAATGGGGTTCCATGTGCCCCTGAGGACAAAGGTTGAAGCCTCTGACTGCCCCAGAGGCCAAGGAGCTGTCCCTTACCAGGAAGCCAGCCTGCTTGCACTAGCTGGGATCCCATGCTGCTGCCTGGATGGGGTAGGAGGAGGCGCCAGTGAAGAGAGACTGTGAGCAGGGGGGCCATAGAAAGAGGAACTTGGAGTAATTATTATTTCCTTTCATTCAAGCTCCTTACTTTATAAAAGGTGGATGTTTTCCGGAGAGCCAAACAAGCACTAGGAATAGATTTCTTTTGTGCAGCAACTCAGGCTGATGGGTAATTTCCCCCTTAACAAGAACAAACTGCCCTGCTTAGCGTATCATTGTTCACAGAAACAAAGAGGCCTGCCTCTGTGGGCCCTGCCAGCGGCCCTCCTGCAAGAAATGCCCTCCAAGCACCGCCTGCTCCGGGGCTTTCCCGGCATCCCACAGAGGATGCCAAGCTGGTTCATGTCAGAAGCCTGTCCCAGCCCACCTGCCCACTTCATTTGTCGGAAGAAGCCCACACAGGGTCCTTTCCACAGGACCATCTGCCAGGTCTGAGCTTGCCCTGGAATCCATGGATACTTTCTAGGAAAACCACATTGAAACTGGGTGCCACCTGCCTGGCCTTAGTGACCGGGTGGAGCCCTGGCACAGCTGCTCGTGGGCCTAATTAAAATGAACTAGAGCAAAATGTTCTACAAGCAGCATTGCCAAAGCAGGATCCTAAGGAGTTCTTTCTAAGCCCTGCCTCTGCTATTCTAAACCAACCTCTCTTTCCTTCTCAAACCTCAGGTGCCTGGTCTGTAAAGTGGTTACACTAATATCCATCTTGGGGAGTTGCTAGAAAGATCCAAGAGTGGGTGATTGCACTGCTGGACCCAGAGGGCCTAAAGAATAGCGTCATGTCGACCAGCAGCAGGGCTGGAGTGCTGGTGAAGGACCAGACTTAGCCCTGTTCTTCATAACAGGCAATGGGCTCTGAGAGATTTATGGGCCTAATGTTTCTCCATATACACCCAAATCCTCGAAAAACTGAGGCCTGGACTTCCCTGGTAGCTCGGTGGTAAAGAATCCACCTGCCAATGTAGGAGACACGGGTTCAATCCCTAATCTGGGAAGATTCCACATACTGCAGAGCAACTAAGCCTGTGCACCACAAATTTGAGCCTGTGCTCTAGAGCCTAGGAGCTGCAACTACTGAACTGCAACTATTGAAGCATGTTAACTACCGAAGCCTGCGCTCCCTAAAGCCTGTGCTCCATAAGAGAAGTCACCGCAATGAGAAGCCTGCACACCGTAACTAGAGAGTAGCCCCTGCTCACCGCAACTAGAGAAAAAGCCTGCACAGCAACAAAAACACAGCACAGCCAAAATGAATAAAATTATTAAAAGAAAACAGGCCTTTTTACAAGGACAGTTAAGACAACATGAAAACAAGTCATTTAAAAACAAGTAACAAAAATGAATCTGAATGTCATCAAATGAAAAATCTTCGTGTTTCAAAGGCCACCATCAAGAAAGTAAAAAGACAACTCACAGAATGAGAGAAAATATTTGCGAATCATCTGATAAAGGACTTGTACCTAGAACATAAAAAGAAGTCTTAGGATTCAACATTAATAAGGTGAACAACCCAATTTAAAACTGGGCAAAGGATTTGAATAGACTTTTCTCCAAAGATGATATACGAACGGCCGATAAGCACATGAAAAGGTGCTCATTAGTCAAGAGGAAAATGCAAATCTAACCACAATGAGACACCACTTCACACCCACTAGAATTATTACAAAAACAAAATAAAACAGAAAATACCCAGTGCTGGAGAGGATGTGGAGAGATTGGCACCTTCATAACCTGATGGTGGCAACGTCAACTGGTGCAGCCACTTTGAAAACAATCTAGTCATTCTTCAACTGATTAAATATCAAGTTACCATGTGGCCCAGCAAATCCACTCCTAAGTATATACCTAAGAGAAATGACAATACACATTCATGCAAAAACTTGTGCATGGATGGTCATAGCAGCATGATTCATAATACCCCCAAAGTAGAAATGTCCCAAGTGTCTGTTCATTGATGAGGAGATTAATAAAATGGGTCTTATCCATAACGGAATATTATCTATCCAGCCATAAAAAGAAATGAGAAATATTGATATTCGCTACAATATGGATGAACCTTGAAAACATACTAAGTGAAAGAAGTCAGACACAAAAGTCCATATATTACATGAATTTAATTATATGAGATGTCCAGAATAGGCAAATCCACAGAGACAGGAAGTAGATTAGCAGTTGCCTGGAGTGGAAGGAAAGGGAAATAGGGAGTGATGCTAATGGGAATGGGGTTTTTGTTGGGAGAGATAAATGTCCTGAAATCAGATAGTAGTGATAGTTGCACAATTCTGTGACAATTTTAAAAACCACTGATCTCTGTATTTTAAAAGGTTGAATTTTGCGATATGTGAATTACATCTCCATAAGCTAGTATTTTAATTCTTTTATTTTCATTGTATTTATTTTTATTTTTTGGCCATGCCACACAGCATGTGGAATCTAATTTCCTGACCAGAGATCAAACCTATTCACCCCCTGCATTGGAAGCACGGAGTGTTAACTGCTGGGCTGGCAGGGAAGTCTCCATAAACTAGTATGTTTTAAATGCTGTCTGTAGTGATGAATGCTGTGTAATACTCTTTTCAGGATCACTTACTATTACTTATTATTATAATTAGGAGTATTTCCTGGTCCACCCCCAGCTCAGAGCAACCCTGCCCCCTGACCTCTGATCTGTACGAGCCTGAAAGGTGAGCTGCCTGGATCTCTACAGAACCCAACGCACGTCTGGTTCGACCAGCTCTGGGCAGCTCCTCTGAGCTGACAAGCCTAAGAAGATCTATGGACCACGCCATGCTCATGACGGCCTCACCAGCCCTAGAAATAAGCCTGCCAGTAGACAACGTTTTCAGCTTAGGGGTTGGGGAGAGACAGTAAGGTGTCACATGGGGACCAAGGCATTTAAAGCTCACGTGCTTCCCTCATTTGTCCCTTCCCTTTTGGTGATGGACACACAAAAGCAGCCAGGCCCCCTAGTCTCTACCCAGAAGAGACCCTGTCAGAGTGTGCATGAAATAGAAATTCTTGGTGTGTGAAGCCCCTGAGATTTGGGGTTTGTTTGTTGTGGCGACTAGCATTAATCATCCTGGCTAACGCATTGCATTTGAAGGCGTCCAGCCTCTCTGGCCAGCCCTCTGAGGCTGGGGGCCCTCCGGACTGCTTCTTGGCCGCTCACAGCTCCACAGCTGGAGTTCATGTCTAAATGATTTCATCATTCAACGGCCTGATTTTGAAAACAGACCAGGGCGGGGAAAGTCGGAGGAGAGCCACCACCGAGGTAGGGTCTTGTGCATACCAGCCCCTGGGCTCTGTCCAAAATGAATAAAATTAAAAGAAAACAGGCCTTTTTACAAGGACAGTTAAGACAACATGAAAACAAGTCATTTAAAAGCAAGTAACAAAAATGAATCTGAATGTCATCAAATGAAAAATCTTCGTGTTTCAAAGGCCACCATCAAGAAAGTAAAAAGACAACTCACAGAATGAGAGACCCTCAGGGCTACCCGGTCCTCTTGACAGGAGCAGCCTGAAGTTCCAGGAGGTTAAGTAACTTTCCCAAGGCCGCTCAGCTAAAAGAGACCATGCCTGGCTTCCAACCCAGGTCTACCTGGTTCTAAAACTTGCCTCCTCACAGCACCCTGCTGCCTTTGAGTCAGATCTCAAGAGCATTCAGCCCATCCCAAAGCCCACCCCAGGCTGCTGGCCATGTGTGGGCAACTGACGCAGGATTCTGGGCAGCATCCAACAAGTGGACTTGGTCCCTGGGATGGACGCCTTCAAGTCAGGGTTTGGAGAGAGAGAGATTTCCGCTCCGGGAGTGAGTTTTGACTTTGAGCAGGGATGAGCCAGCCAGACTCCCAGCAAACACACCCTGTCAGACTCTGGGGGACACGAGCCAGCCCAGTGTCAGCTCCCCAGAAAGAGATCTGAGTGGGCAGAAGGAGGGGCCCGTGGAAGGAAGCTTCCTGGGCTCCCTGCTGTCTCATTGAAACCAACTCACAATGAATGACAGCCATGTGTCCAGCGCTGTGCGGGGTGGGGTTGGGGGGTGGGTAGAGGGGACACACAGAACAGATGCCATCATCTCTGCCCAGAGAGCTAATAGCCCGGCCATCATCCTGGGCACCCTGCCCTTCCTGGGGGCACCCGCACCCACTCAGTGACTCACGGTGGAAAGCACAGACTCCTCTTGCCCCCTCTCCTCACTACCCACACCTGACATTTCCCAAGGCCCTTGTGTCTCTATTTCCACAGCTATGGCTGCAGCTTCCAGGTTGGCCTCCTGCCTTCAGTCCTCCTCCTCCCCTTCCTCCGCTACGTGAGGGGCAGAGAGACCAACCTGAGCTGCGCATGGCCTTCAGAGCCCTCAGGGCTCCCCACTGCCCTTAGGATGGTGCAAATGTCCCACCATGGTTTTCCAGGCCCTGCCTCCCAGAAGGTCCCTGTCCCCCTACCTTTTCACTTCTGTGTAACACTGACCTCCCTGCCAACACACATCCATTCTCCTCTACGCACAAAGGCCTCTCACCCTCAACGCTACTGACATTTCGGGCCCAGATAATTCTTAGCAGGGGGTGGGGGGGGTGGGCATCCTGTGCATTGCAGGACGTTCAGCTGCATCTCTGTTAGGTGCTGGGAGCACATTCCCCATTTATGTCAATCAGAAAGATCTCCAGACTCTGCCAAGCGCCCCCAGGTGAGAGCCCCTGCTCTGGACCTTTGCACATGAAAGGCCCTTCTCCTTTCTTCTCATTTGCGCCTGGCTTCCCCATCACCACGTGAAACTTTGGTTCAGCTGCATCAACTTTCAGAAGCCTTCCTGGCTCGCCCAGGCTGGCCCAGCACAGTGTCCCCCCAGGCCTCCTCACTTCCCTGTGCGCTGTCCACCACTGCTCTTGTGACACCGCATTCGACCGATCTGGTGATGCGCTGTCACCCCCTCTGTAAGGGAGGCTCCTCAGAACCCACCCTCTGGGGCTGTGGAAGCATCAACCCCAGGGACCTGGAGAAGCGTAACAGAGCAGCAGGTAGGAGCGATGGCTTCTGACCAGAGGCAGAGGAGGCTTTGTGCGATGGAGCAGAGACACAAAAGGAGAAAGATAAGAGTCGGGGCAGCGCCTTACAGGTTGGAGGCCTTGCCGGGAACAGTCTGGACAAAGGCGACCAGGTGGGCATGTCAAGATGAGACTGGGAGGTGGTGGCTGGAGCTCCCAGCATGGGGGCTCTGGGAGTGAAAGCTGGAGGCCAGGTCTGAAGATCCCTGGATGCGTTCTGCAGCCCCAGATGTATTCAGCAGGATGTGAAATGAGGGAGGGAGAGGGGAAAGTCTGGGAAATGCTTTGTTATCAGTTGAGCTAGTTTCTTTACCTTAGGACTTCTCAAGAGCCTTTAATGTACTCACACACCGGGTAAATCTTTACAAGGGAGAGATGCGGCGAAAAGTCATGTCCACAAGTAACTGACCACAGAGGGGTTTTTTTCACAGCTCAGTTCAGTTGCTCAGTCGTGACCGACTCTTTGCGACACCGTGGACTGCAGCACGCCAAGCCACCCTGTCCATCACCAACTCCCAGAGTCTACTCAAACTCACGTCCATCGAGTCGGTGATAGTCGGTTTTTTTTCACAGATCCTCTCAAATGATCATTGTCCCACAGTCTGTTGTTGTTTAGCTGCTGAGTCATGTCCAACCCTGCAACCCCATGGACTCTAGCCCGCCAGGCTCCTCGGCCCATGGGATTCTCCAGACGAGAATCCTGCAGTGGGTTACCATGCCCTCCTCCAGGGCATCTTCTCAACCCAGGGATCGGTCACGTGTCTCCCGCATTGGCAGGAGAATTCTTTACCACTGAGCCACCAAGAAAGCCCAGTCTACCCTTTGGAAAATGCTGCTTGGAGCTGAGACACTAGTTGCACCTTGAGAAGGAGTGTGAGGTAAAGACTATCTGGGTTTGGGGACAAGGGTCCTGGGGGTCATTCGGAGGCCTCAGAGCTGGAGCTGGGGCTTCAGCCACATGGCTCCTCTCCCAGCTGCTGGGGCATCTGCAGCCCTGAGAAGGAACACCGGCTCCTGCAAGAGTGACTGCAGGAAGGACTGGGCCAGCAGCGCAAAATTTATTATAGGAAAACAGTCAACCCCCAGACCACTTGGACCACCTCCCCCAGGCCCCTGGGCCATAACATATGGTGTGGTTTAAATTTCTAAAATTGAGGAGTACTTAAGGAAAAAATGTTGGCGAGCTCTGAGCACTTGTAAAACCATCTGAGCTGAGGGAGGCTGGGCCCCATCCCTCCAGGAGGCGCAGGCAGCATGCAGCAGGGGCAGCGAGGTCTGGGGGGCCCAGACCAGGGTCCACGAGCAGAGGCTTCTGGTCAAGGCTGGCCAGAGGGGAGACAGGGAGGTGACCCCCTGCAGCAGCCCTACGATGGGCTGAAGGAGCCAGCAAGGCCGGCCAAGGAACCACCTCATCCTCAGCACAGATCCCAGCCAGACCAGCAGGTGTGGGGGCAGGGTGGGGGGTCACTGGTGAGGTGGGGTGCAGACACTCTCTGTACTGCCATCTAAGCATCTGGATGCAGTTTGTGTAGGGAACTGGGTCCCCAGGTCTGTTCCTGGCAGCCCTGCAGATGGAGCGGGCAGTTGGGTGTGCCCAGGGCCATGCCTTGTGCAGAGAGAGCCAGCTCTGTCCAGAGTCTGAAAGAGCTATGAACACGAATCCTCTTGCTTCTGAAAAGTGCAAAGGCCCTGGGGTGGCCTGCCATTCCATTAAGAAGCATGTAGGATTACGACTGAAGCAGCAGAGAAACAGCAGAGGGAAGCAACGGGGGTGCTGGCTCAGCAGAAGCAGGAGGAAGTGTCACAGGGGACAACCTCTGGGGTGGGGCTGGGCCAGTGGCCGGCAGGCCAGCACAGCTGCTCCAGGCAAGGGCTCAGTGCAGCCTGAGGGGCCCTCATCATATGCATGGGCCCCTGGGACCTCCCTAACATCACTAGGGGCAGCGAGGGTTGAGGTGGGACCAGAACTGCCAAGGACCCCTGGGACCCCTGCTGAGAACGACGAGGTAGGGCTTACCCTCCTCAAGGGATTTCCATGCCGTGTAGATAAAATGTATAAAACTGTGCAGAAACCATCCATAAGTGCAGGAAGAGGAGGAGGCCTGGTTGTAAACCTGGAAGGAGCTACTGGGGGTTTAACCCCCTCATGAATGCCTTCACCAGTAGGTGCAGGGGAGGGCAGGTGTTCAGTGGCCCACCTGTCGCCGGAGGAGCTGCTGTGTATGAACTGGATTCCTTCTCTCCACAGTCCTACCTGTCTCCTGACCAGAAGCTGACCTGAGTGGCTGCGGCAGCCCTGATTGACCACCTCCAGCGTCAGGGCCACCATGAATGAGCACAGGCCATGGGCAGGCCACTCCACTGCAGGCCTGCTCTGGCCTGGACCACCTGCCTTGGCTCTGCTGGGCTTGGGTACCTCTGGAGAGGATGAGAATTCTGAATCTGGAGACCAATGGCACCCCTGGCTGGGTGCTCCCCACTGGCCTGGCACAGACCTGGGGGCCCATATTCCTGGATAAGGCCTCCCACTCCTCCTGCTGTGGGGTTTAGGCAGCCTCTTACCTTTGGGGTGAGGTACTTGGTCATAATTTCCTTCCCTTTTTCTCCCAGTTTTTCATCTGGAGTAACTTCATATTCTGCCTAAAACAGAAGATGGAAAAGAACAATAATAGATTTGCTCATGAGCTTCTTACAATTGTAGAACCTTAGAGGCGCCTGGAGGTCACGTGACCGAACTCCTTCTTCGGCAGGACAGGGAGTGAGGCCGAGAGAAGGGAGGGGCCCTGGCGTCCAGTCCAGCCGGCTCTGCTCCACTGTGGACACGTGCTCAGAACAGCGGCAGCACACTAGAGTCACTGGGGAGCCAACGCTGGTGCTTGGACCCCGCCCCACACCCACAGAGTCAGACCCTTTGGTGATGGGGTCAGGCATCCAAGCAGCTGGTGGGGAGAACCACCAACTTAGGAAAATCAAAGGAAGCTGCTGGAAATTAACTAGAGCTAGCAAACTGGAAGGCCCTCAAGAGGCTGCCTGAGGTCACTCAGACCTTACATGCTGCATGACCTTGGTCAGTTTCTTCAACCTCCATCCAATGCAGATGGAAAAAGCACCCTAATGGTAGGGCGATTGTGCAGAGAAAACAAGACAAAGCTGGCACATAATAAATACTCAATTAATGGCTGCTGTGTTTACCAGCATTGCAATTACTATACCTTGTAAGAGAAGACAATAATATGCACGCTATAACTTTGACAGTTTTTCAGTTTACAAAGGTAACAACACACAGAGATTCTTCAGATGCTCTTATATGAACCTTATTTGAGCCCAGGTAGTGATACGGTGGTAAAGAACCTGCCTGCCGATGCAGGAGACATGGGTTTGATCCCTGGGTCAGGAGGGTCCCCTGGAGAAGGGAATGGCAATCCACTCCAGTATTCTTGCCTGGAGAATTCCATGGACAGAGGAGCCTGGTGGGCTACAGTCCATAGGGTCACAAAGAGTCGGACATGACTAAGCGACTGAGCACAGAGTGACACAGAAGGCAGGGCCGCAATCACACTCTTTCATCCACATACAAAGAGCAGGGGGTTCAACAGAGTTGCCCAGGGTCAATGGCGGGGAGGCAGCAGGGCTGGGACACGGACCTCCAAGCCCAGACCCCTTTCACAACAACACCAAGGAATTTAGGACCCCAATCGCTGGCCATGCAGTGGGACCCGGGCTCTAAAGAAAGAAGTGAGGCTTCAAAAAAAAGCATTTTATTTTCCCTGACCCCAAGTGAGGCTCCTTCACAGGCACTTGACCCACTTGCCAAGAGGATGAAAGGCTGCCTCAACTTAATGAAAAGCCTGGTGAGCTTGCCTTTCTCATTTCAACAAGGGAGCTAATTGCACATTGTTTATAACTGGTTCAAAATCCACCACCCAAGGGTTTGTCAGCCTCCATCCAAAAGTACAGCTATTTCCAAAGAGACAGGAAGTGACAGCAGCACAGAGGAGATGAAACGCCTTTCCTGGCCACCTCACTGTGGAGTTAGACCCCAATACTCACCCCACACACACCCGCACCCCTGGGCTGGTTCAAAGCAGACTCTCAACTCAGTGTCTAGAGTCCGGTTTCTCACCAGTCCAGCCAGGAAGACCCTCCCGGGCTGGAGCTGCACCTCTCCAGGGCAGAGGGTTCTAGAACACAACTGCCCACCTATCTTCCAGGGGGGCAGAGAGACGCTCCCAGTGTCCAGCTGCCTTGGGAACCCCGCCTCGTGGTCTGGCTCTGTGGGAATTTACCCAGACTGCTTTGCAGGGCCCAGGCCACAGGCAAATGGTCACCTACCTTTTAGGGGGTAACTCAATCCCACGCAGAACCCTGGATTTGCACCATCCCAAAATACCTCTGCGAAGGCGGCTCTATTTAATCAAACGGAGGCCTGAGGCTCACTAATCAGCCTCAATAGCCAGCTGAAAATATTATTGCTCTGGGTACTAAAACCCACGTTAAAAAAAATAACAACATTTTCAGGTCAGCTGCCTCCCAGCAGAGGCCTGGCCGGGCAGCTGGGCGCCAGGGTTCCACAGGGAGGCAGCCGGGAGCACGCCGGGACAGGCCTCCCCAGCCCGGGATCAAAAGGCCTTTCTTTGAGAGTCCATGTCAGGTCACCACCACTTGAAGAGCATTTGTGTTGGGAGGCAAAAAACCAACAGAAGGCTTCCAGCTGGGCTTTCCGCACCGATTAAGTCACCTGGAGTGACAGGCCATGTCTCCACCGTGACCCCCAAGAGGGGCTCATGGGGGACCCGTCCTGAGAGGCCACCTATGGAGAAAAACACCATGGCAGCTCGGCCGGCCAGGCAGTGCTCAGGGCAATCACACGGACCTGAGGTGGGGGACCACCCGGGAATCCACTCCTGCGGGAGCACCCTTGTCCAGGTGGTGGGCAAAGGCTGCCGAAATCAGCTGAAGCCAGAAAACATAAGCAGCAAATAAGAAGTTGGGTTGGCCAGTGCTCTGTGACAACCTCAGAGAGGTGAGATGGGGTGGGAGGTGGGAGGGCGGTTCCAGAGGGAGGTGACATATGTATGCCTATGGCTGATTCATGCTGAGGTATGGCAGAAACCAACACAACATTGTAAGGCAATTACCCTCCAATTAAAAATAAATCAATTAAAAGTTTTTGGGTTGGGCCAACAGCCTAGAATTTTACAATTAGAAACAGAAATGGCAGACAGTGACTTCAATGAACAGAGAGGTAAACTACAGGCCAGGATGACCTGTGACGTCCATCCATAAGAGTTCCCTCCAACGAGAGGGGGGTGGGCTTGTCCCCGCCCCACCCCCCAACAGAGGGGACACACACTGTCCTCCCTGCTGTGTTGCCCCCTTGAAACCTTCTCCTGCCCAGGGCTCAGCCCTAACGGCCAGAGCGCCAAAGAGCTCCTTGCCAATCCACTCGGAGAACACTTCTCTTCCTCAGATACATCCATGGTGCCAACCAAGGGAGGCATTTAATGAGCCTTCTCTCCACACGGTGATTTATGCTAAACACAGGAATGGGCTTTGGGGAGGAGATGCTGTAACACAAAGCGTAAAACACAACATTGAGTTCAAGGCGAAAAGAATTATTTATATATCTGTGCCTGCCAAAAGGGTATAAACATCTGTGTACATCCTAGTTTATAAAGCCAATATTTCATTCTCTTGGCGGGCTGTAATTGCATCATCCATCTCAGAAAATGCTAATGAAAATACGTCCTCTATTAAACACATTTCTCTCAGATGAGTTTTTAAAAATACATGAAGATTGCAAACTGGTACAAGGGGCCCTGCCACGTTCTCACAGAAGCCGGCGCTGGTTTTTACAGAGCAGAGTCCGAGCCGAATTCCTCTCGGCAAGATGTCACCCCCCTCCTCTCGGGAGCCCTTCTCCTGCCCTGGCAGGAAGATGAAGTCAGAGAGGCTTTGAGGTCTCGCCACCTCCGGCTTCTGTAATTACCAATGTGGTCAGCTTTTCCAGAGTCTTCGCGGCAGGGACAAGTGACGCGCCCAGCTGGCAAGGCTGCTCCCCGTGGCCCTCTCTGGAGAAACACCCGGCTCCTCCCACACTGGCCTTGGCATCTTGCCGGTGCCAGCCATGGGGGCCAGGGATTTCCATCTGCCCCTCTGGAGTCACTGCCCACCCCACTTCGGGACAGAGGAGAGTGAGGGTGGGGAGTTCCCTGCCAGTTCCCTCCCTGCCAGGCGCCCAGGTTCCAGCATCCTTCTTCTGAAAGCCCAGCTCCTGCAGCTGCCCTCTCCCACTCCTTCCTGTGTGGGCCCCTGTCCCTGCAGAGCTGGAGGTGGCAAAGGCTCGGACGTACCTGCGTACATAGGCCAGGACTTCAACAACCGCCCTTCGATAAACTCTACTTCATTCACATGTGAGCGAGCCATCCATCTCTGGTCAGGCCCCTCACTGATGCTTGAAAAATCCTTCAGAAGGCCGGCATTGCCTTCCCCTTTCCATCCCCCCAGCTAGAATGAAGAAGCTCTACAAACAGGGGTGTCCCCGCACAAGGGTCCCAGGATCAGATGGGCCTGGTCAGCCTCACAGCCTGTGTCCACCTGGGCAGGCCGCGTCTTCTCAGATGTCTGGCCATCATGTAAGGAGCCCTGTCGGGCCCGGGTCAGGAAGGGGTTCCCTGGCCCAGAGTCAATGGGGGTGGGCTCAGAGAAAGAAGGGAAGGAGGAGAGGACCCCTAGCCACGTGGGGTACAAACTGAGGGTGATAGAAGGGACCCCAAGGGGGTGGCACCATAGCCACCAAGCTTGAGGGACACATCTTGGCAGAGGTGAACTCAGAAAAGTCAGAGGAAAGGGTTCTGACCCTCTCTTGGGGTGGTTGGCTGATGTGTCTGAGTCCCACGGCAGAGGGCCTGTGCTCTCACGTCCTGCCCACCAGCCGTTCTCCCGGGAGCTCAGCCCTCAGCAGCTCTCTGCCCCCGCCTCACCGCTCCTCCTCCGCCCCAGCCCCCGGCATTCTGCCCCTGTCCTCACTCCCCACAGGGCTCAGAATTTGTGTCTGTGTGTGTGTCTATGTGTTTGTATGCGTCTGTGTGTGTGTTTGTGTCTGTGTGTGTTTGTGTCTATGTGTATGTGTCTGTGTGTGTATGTGTCTGTGTTTGTGTCTATGTGTATGTGTGTTGTGTTTTGTGTGTGTTTTGTGTATGTGTGTGTGTGTGTGTCTGTGTGTTTGTGTGTTGTGTGTGTGTGTGCGTGTGTCTGTGTCTGTGTATGTGTCTGTGTGTGTGTCTGTGTGTGTGTCTGTGTGTGTGTGTGTGTATGTGTCTGTGTGTGTCTGTGTGTGTTGGCCTCATTCTCCCTCGGTGCTGCCTGACTTGCTCCAGTGGCAGGAAACATGGTGGCCAGGTTTTTTATTCTAAGCCTCGTCCACCAGAGAAGGAGTTCCCCTCAAGTCAATAAACCCCAGGAAAAGGACTCACTGACTTGCATTGGCTCACAGGCTCATCCTTGTTCCCACCAACTGTGTCTCCAGGTAACATCACTAAAAACAAGGCAGCTTCTGGAAGAGCCATATTGTTGGGGATTGTGGGTAGGGCACTGAGGATACAGGACAATCCCACAGATGTCCGATAGATGAACCCAGTTTGTTGTTATTCAGTTGCTAAGTTGCATGGACTGCAGCGGGCCAGGCTTCCCTGTCCTTCACCATCTCCCCGAGTTTGCTCAAACTCACATCCATTGAGTCGGTGATGCCATCCAACCATCTCATCCTCTGTCATTCCCTTCTCCTGCCTTCAATGTTTCCCAGCATCAGGGGTCTTTTCCAATGAGCAGTATCTTCGCATCAGGTGGCCAAAGTATTGGAGCTTCAGCTTCAGCATTAGTACCGCCAATGAATATTCAGGATTGATTTCCTTTAGGATTGACTGGTTTGATCTCCTTGCAGTCCAAGGGCTCCCAAGAGTCTTCTCCAGAACCACAGTTCGAAAGCATCAATTCTTCAATGCTCAGCCTTCTTTATGGTCCAGCTCTCACATCCATACATGACTACTGGAAAAACCATGGCTTTGACTATGGTTTTTTTCTTTCAAGTGGTACATTTTCAAGATGACACTGCTCCCAGGGTCTAGCTTCACCAACTGCTCTGTGGGTCTCTACATCTATCTGAAGGATAATTACCACCATCCCCCTCACTCTTTTGGGAGATCACAGTGGTGTAGAAGGAAAAAAACAAATACTGGGTATGATTCAAAAATAAGAGAAGCAGAATACTTAGTTCCCCTGGTGAGGCATTTCAAGTCACTTTACAATAAAATTTCAGGATAACCAGACATATCTGAAACCAAGTGATGGCCTATTAATTTCAAGTGATTTTCCGTAGTTCTGAGCTAATGAATATCTTGGAATGACTTCCAGCATTTCCTGATGTCAGATTCCATCTATTGTAACCTCATATTTGTAGTTGCCAGACTCTAAGATGGAGACTTTAATAATCCTTGCCTCTTGCTGTTCATGTTCCTGAGAAGGCTCTTTCCAAACCAAATAGGGCCAACCTGTATAACCACTGAGATATCAGACGTATGACAACATGGAAGCTCTGAGACCAGGTTATAAAAGACATTACAGGACTTCTGATTTCCAGTGTATAGGGGACATGGGTTCGATCCCTGGTCCAGGAAGATCCCACATGCTGCAGAACAACTATGCCTGTGGGCCATAACTACTGAGCCTGCACTCTAGAGTGTGTGAGCCGCAACTACTGAGCCTATGTGCTGCAACTACTGAAGCTGCGTGCCTGGAGTCTGAGCTCCAATACAAGAGAAGCCTCCACAATGAGAAGCCTTTGTACCGCAATGAAGAGTAACCCCCTCTTGCCACAGCTGGAGAAGGGCCCTTGCGCAGCAACAAAGACCCAGCACAGATGAAAAAGAGAAGACACCGCAGCTTCTACCATCCTCGCTCCAGGGAAAGTCAGTCATGTTATAAGGACACGCGAGCAGTCCGTGGAGAGGCTCTCAGGGAAGACAACTGAGGCCTCCAGCCAACAGCCAGCACCAACCTGCCAGCCATGTGCACAAGCCTGGAAACAGATCAAGCCTTCAGACGACTTGCAGCCCCAGGCAACATTCTGATGTAACCTTTAAAGAGACCTTGAGCCAGTAGCACCTCCGTCAACCATTCCCACATCTTGACCCACAGAAACTATGAGATAATAAATGCCTGTTGTTGTTTCAAGCTGTTAAGTTTTAGGTAGTTTCTCCCCCAGCAACAGATAATGAATACTTGACAGGTATTTGAACTTGTAGTCCATTAAAAAATGTCATTTGTTGTTTTTTCAATCTTCTGTTTAATTGGAAAGCAGGCTCCATAAGGGCAGGAACTTCCTTCTCCTGAGCACTCCGTAGTCTCCAGCTGCTAGAACAGAGTGTGACGTGTTGAAGACATGTCATAAATGTGTTTTGAGTATGGTTGTGCATTCATGCACAACCATGCATGCTTAGCCACTTTAGTCGTCTTCAACTCTTTGTGACCCCATGGACTGTAGCCCTCCAGGCTCCTCTGTCCATGGAATTCTCCAGGCAAGAATACTGGAGTGGTTGCCATGCTCTCCTCCAGGGGATTTTCCCTACCCAGGAATTGAACCCACATTTCTTCTGTCTCCTGCATTGGCAGGGAGGTTGTTTACCATTAGCGCCACCTGGGAAGCCCAAATATGGTTGAGTATCTGCCAAACCTCCTCTAACCCCAAAGAGCAGAGACCTGAAAACTTGGAAGTCCCACCCAAGCTTAGGAACTAGAGGGTTTCAAATGAGGTGGGATGCCATCAAGGCTCCCAGAACACAATTTAGAGAAGTGTGCCAGTCTCTAAGAGGTCCATGGTAAGACCCTACTGGTCTTGAAGCCAAATCTCCTCAAAGCCTTGACTTGAGTCACTGAATCCATTTCTCGGCGGGAGTCTTTCTCAGGCTCCCAGAAGCCACTCGATAACCAAGACTAGGGGCCAAATCATCCTTATGTCTGATGAACGACGCACAAATACTTCCACTGACCTGGATCACCCAGGCCCCACGTTAAAACAGCCCACGTCTTCTGCTCAACCTGAGAATCTCAGACGTTAGGACTATGCAGGCAAGCAGTCTTTCCTGGGGGGTGACGAGAGAGCCGACAAGGACGGGTTATTTTTCATTGAACGCCACTCGGTAGAAATTCAGCCTAGAGGTGGGGAATGGTGTGGATGGCCCTGGCTGAGCCAGGAGCACTGGAGGGGCATGCTCCCCCAATGACACCACCACCCCCTCCCTCCTCGGAGTTCCAGTCAGGATGGAAGGGAAAAAAAAATGTATTTCAGACGAGTGTTGCGCCAGCCCTGGAAAACTCAATAAAGTCTTCATGCGTAAAAGAGGTGTGCCAAAGGCTGGTCATTTGACGTCAGGATGGGCGATGAAAGGTTCTGCTAATTCCCAGAGATGCAGACACAAATTCGAGGGGATGGAGGAGCCTCTCGTGAGTGACGGTGTCATTAAGGCGTCTGTAAAGAGCATGGGTCGTGTCCGCACAGGGAGCCAGACTCGCATTTCCTTTCCAAAAGAGAGCTCTTGGTACAGGCCCAGCAACACAGAACGTCTGCACGACCAGAATGAAAATAGGCATCCATTGGATTTTTTCCCCCTTCTTCTCAAGCTGACTGCAAGAGTCTAACAGGACACGTGGCTGGAAAATTCCACTGGCTCCTGGGTTTAGCCTTGCCCTGCTCTGCCTCATCAACCCTCCAGACAGGTCCCAAAGCTGCTGATGCCTCATCTTTTCCAAGCGGGGAGGAACCTTGGTCCCAGGCTGACACTTTGGTCCTCAGCTCCTCCATCCATGTTCATTTCCTTGGTGAGCACATCTAGTCCGTGGCTGTAAGTGCCAGCTATAGGCTGGTACTCCCAGTTTGCTATTTCCAGCCCAGGCCTTTCTCACAAACTCTATATTCTAACACCCACCACCCCTCCCACATCTCTGCTGGGCTGTCTGGTAGACATCGGAAGCTGAGTGTGTCCTGAATGAAGCTCCTGACCTTCCCCTAAACAAGCCTCCCACAGCCTTACCCTCACTTCATCTTTCTACTGGTTCAGGTCAACCCTTGGAAGTCATCCCCAACTCTTGTCTCTCACCCCCAGGGTGTCAGAAAATACTGTTAACTCTGGTTCAGAACATGCTCCAACCCTACTGCACGTCAACCACCAGCTCTCACCCATCAGCACTCCTCACTCTGACCCTGGCCCACTATAGCCTCTTCCCAACACAGAAGCCAGAGGGAAAATTTCAAAACCAAAATCAGGGAATTCCATGGCAGTCCATTGGTTAGGACTCCGTGCTCTTACTTCCAAGTGCCTGGGTTCAATCTCTGGCCTGGGAACTAAGAGTCCACAAGCTGCATGGTGTGGACAAAAAATTAAAAAATAAAGTGAAAACCTAAATCAGACCATGACACTGTTCTGCTCAAAAACCCTCCAGTGTCCGCCCCCCCCATCAAGGTCAAAGTCTTCTAATGGCACAAGGTCTTGCACGATTGTCACTTCCCCTAGACCCTTCTGCCCTTCCTCCCTCTACTCCAGCCACGGACACCAGATCCCAGTGGGTCTTGAGCATCAACCACCTGTCAGGTGCTGCGCTGTGAGCATCCAGAGATGATGAGCTATCCAGTTAGTGGAGGAGGCGGGCAGACAGACAGAGCCTGACTGGCTACATACACGGCACCTGTGACATGCCAGACACTGCCCTGAGCAGTACGAACACATTCGGTCTCTCCTCAGCACATTTGCCACCATCAGGTACAGATAAAAACATGGGGCACAGAGGGGTCAGACACCTGCCCACAGTCTCCCTGGCAGCTGAGGGGGTGCCAGCATGGCACCGTGGTCTGTCTCAGGGGCCGGCTCTCTCACGATGCACCATCCTGCCAGCACTGAGCACTGATGAGGCTCAGATGTGTGTCTAAGCAGCACCTCGAGCAGAGGGCACTCAGGAAGAGAGGGGGTGGACGGGGATGAGAGCAGAGTACAGGGAGACGAGCCGGCATTCACCAGGCAGAGGTCCTGGGAGGCCTTTCAGGTAGTGAGAAGGAAGGAGGCAGGGCCAAGAGGCTTCAACCAGCTTGGCAAGTCGGAGCCACCAGAAGCAGGTCGGGGGACAGAATGCAGGTCTCAAGAAAGACCCAGGGAAGGCCAAGCATGAAAGATAGGGTGGAATTTGGAAGACCTGTTGGTGGAGGTCTAGGAAGTCAGCCTCAAAATGTGTAATTGGTCCTAGATATCAATGTTTCCCAACCCTGGACATTTACCGAGTACTGTCCTGTGCTCTGCTGTGCAAAGTCACTTCAGTTGTGTTCGACTCTGAGACTCTGTGGACTGTAGCTCACCAGGCTCCTCTGTCCCTGGGATTCTCCAGGCAAGAATACTGGAGTGGGTTGCCACGCCCTCCTCCAGGGGATCTTCCCAACCCAGGGATCCACATCTCTTACATCTCCTGCCTTGGCAAGTGGGTTCTTAACCACTGGCGCCACCTGGGAAGCCCAAGTACTGTCCTAGATGTGAAAATTACCATTGTCTACCACCTCCTTCATGGATCACTGCTGTGTTGTAGCAAAGGGGCTTGGGTAACTCAGTGAAGCTATGAGCCATGTCACATAGGGCCACCCACGATGGATGGGTCACAGTGTAGAGCTCTGATAAAGCATGGTGCACTGGAGGAGTGAATGGCAAACCTCTCCAGTATTCTTGCCAGGAGAACCCCATGAACTATATGCAAACTCCAGGAGATAGTGAAGGACAGGGTAGCCTGGTATGCTGTAGTCCAGGGGGTCTCAAAGAGTGGGACACAACTGGTGACTGAACAAAAACAACAAATGTTTGCTACAAACAATGGCCCATTCAAACAACAGTAGATAAAGAGCACCCTTAAGTGCCAAACTGTAGATTCCAAGTACCATTTCCCAGTAAAACAAACCAGGGCTCCTTGGAGAAATGATGAACTCTAGGTGTAGGGCAGGAAACATACAAGATGAGCCCAAAACATCACATCAGACAGCATGGGGGCTACCAGCAGCCACTGGGATCCTCTCAAGGGCTCAGAAGCCAACCAAAGGGGCTCCCACAGGCCAACAATGAAACCATGGAGCACTACTGCATCAAAATGCCCCACATTTAAGTCTGTGCATTAAAACTCTAATTGATTACTACTGTTGGAGGATGCCAGTGAACCAATTGGGTACTTTGAAAATGCACAAATACAAGAAAAGAATCAAGCACTCCGTATATGAACTTTACTATAAGGTAACCAAAAAGTAGAGAGGGGAATACCAGACCACCTGACCTGCTTCCTGAGAAATCTGTATGCAGGTCAAGAAGCAACAGTTAGAACTGGACATGGGACAACAGACTGGTTCCAAATTGGGAAAGGAGTGCGTCAAGGTTGTATATTTTCACCCTGCTTCTTTAATGTATATGCAGAGTACATCACATGAAATGCCAGCCTGGATGAATCACAAGCTGGAATCAAGATTTCCGGGAGAAATAAAATAACCTCAGATACGCAGATGACACCACCCTTATAGCAGAAAATGAAGAAGAACTAAAGCGCCTCTTGATGAAAGTGAAAGAGGAGAGTGAAAAAATTGGCTTAAAACTCAACATTCAGAAAACTAAGATCATGGCACCCAGTCCCATCATTTCACGGGAAACAGATGGGAAAACAGTGAAAACAGTGAGAGACTTTATTTTGGGGGGCTCCAGAATCACTTCAGATGGTGACTGCAGCATGAAATGAAAAGACACTTGCTCCTTGGAAGAAAAGCTATGACCAACCTAGACAGCATATTAAAAAGCAGAGACATTACTTTGCCAACAAAGGTCCATCTAGTCAAGGCTATGGTTTTTCCAGTAGTCATGTATGGATGTGAGAGTTGGACTACAAAGAAAGTTGAGCACTGAAGAATTGATGCTTTTGAACTGTGGTGTTGGAGAAGACTCTTGAGAATCCCTTGGACAGCAAGGAGATCCAACCAGTCCATCCTAAAGGAGATCAGTCCTGAATATTCATTGGAAGGACTGATGCTGACGCTGAAGCTCCAATACTTTGGCCACCTGATGTGAAGAACCAACTCATTGGAAAAGACCCTGATGCTGGGAAAGACTGAAGAGGCAGGAGGAGAAGGGGATGACAGAGGATGAGATGGTTGGATAGCATCATCGACTCAATGGACATGAGTTTGAGTAAGCTCGGGAGTTGTTGATGGACATGGAAGCCTAGCGTGCTGCAGTCCATGGGGTCGCAAAGAGTCAGACACGACAGAGCAACTAAACTGAACTGACTAAACCAAACAGTAATTGAAAGGAAGTATTTTTCAGTGAGCAAAGGAAGAAGGAATGATAGAGTTAGAATGTTGCTATGTCACAACCCTTAATTAATCAATAGATTTGGATATTGAATATCGATGGCTACTGCCATCTCAAAAAGACACCAGATATTATAAGCTCCCTAGCAGAAGAGCATGAAACCACTTATGAAGTCAGCCCCCAACCGCTGCCAGATTGAAATTGAATCTGACCAAATTTCTGAAGTCAATGAGCAACTTACAAGAAATACAGAGGAACCTATTACATGACACATAGGGGTGAGAACACAACACTCAGACCATGGGATGCCCTTGGGGGTGGCTATAAACTGTGAAGAGATGCATTTGCAAAAAGCATGAGCAAACCAGAAATTTGAACACTGATGAGTATTTGATGATAGTAAGGAACTATTACTTTTTAGCTGTGCTAATGGTACTGTGGTTTTTTTGGCTAAAGAGCCCTCAATCCTTTAGTGACACATACTGACATGTTCATGGATGAAATGACATAAGTGAGATCAGCTGCAAAACGCTGCAGGGTGGGGGGTGCGGGGAGGACGTGGGTGAAACAAGATTGGCCTTGAGTCCATAACTGTTGAAGGGGGCGAAGGGTACCTGGGGGTTCATTATACTATTCTGTAGACTTTTACTTTTTATAGCTTGAAATTTTCCACAATAAAAAGTTATGAAAATACTTGGCCCCATCCCCAGAGATTCAAATTAATGAGTCTGGGCTTCAGCTCAGGTACTGGTTATTTTTTTAAGGCTCCCCAGGTGTTTCTACTGCTCCGTTGAGGTTGGGAACTATTGCAATCACTGGCATGGAGACCAAGACAGAGGCTGTGGAGGGAAGGGAGCTGGGCCAGGAGAGGTCAAGGGGCCAGGCACGTGGTCCTTGATCTGGTTGGTCAAAAATGGTGAGAGGGAGGGGTCAAGGATAGTGCAAAGATTTCACGTGCAGGTGATGGTGGGGTGCTGGTCACTGGAATAGGGAACGTGTCAGGGCTAGTAGTACAGGGGGCCAGAGGGAAGGTCCTGAGTTAGTTTGAGGTGTTGACTTTGGGGGGCCCATGTGACTGTCAGTGAGATGTTCAGTGGACAGTTTGGCTAGTGGATCTAGAGAGGCACACTGAGACACTAAAGCAGACATAGAAACTTGAGCCCCATCATCCTGTCCCCCAAACCAAGTCAGAGGTCAGGATGGCTGCAGCCAATGATGGCATTAGGGCCTCTAGGAAACAACAGCACCTCTGCCCCCTGCCTTGGAAAGGGGGGCCCAGATGACCTCATTCCTTTCACGATTGACCATGATTCATCCTTCATCTCCCCACTCCATGTCCACTTTCCTTGGATATCTCCCTAGGCCCAGGGTTAGGTGCCCTAACCTCCTGAACAAGTGTCAAGGAACTCCTGTTCTAAAAGCTCACAAAGATCAATCAACATTTGTTTTTAGCTTTTTTTTTTTAAATTGAAGTATAGGCAATTTACAATGTTTCAGTGAAGAGAGATGATTCAGTTTATATATACGCACACATATATTCTTTTTCAGATTCTTTTCAATTACAGGTTGTATGTGCTATATAGTAGGTCTTTGTTGTTTATCTGTTTTATATACAGTAGTATGTATCTGATAATCCCAAATTCCCAGTTTATTCCTGGTCACTGGAACAGGGATCATGTCAGGGCTGGTAGTTCGGAGGGCCTGGAGAAAGATACTGGTGGTGGTTTAGTCGCCAAGTTGTGTCTGACCCTTTTGCGACCCCATGGACTATAGCCTGCCAGGCTCCTCTGCCCATGGGATTTTTCAGGCAAGAATACTGGAGTGGGTGACATTTCCTTCTCCAGGGGATCTTCCCGACCCAAGGATCAAGCCCCCATCTCCTGCATTGCAGGTGGATTCTCTACCAACTGAGCCACCAGGGAAGAAACTGTATACAGTAGTATGTATCTGTTAATCCCAAATTCCCAATTTATCCCTTCCCCACCTTTCCCCTTTGATAACCACTAAGTCTGTTTTCTATGCCCATGAATATATTTCTGTTTTGTAAATAAGTTCATTCATATCTTTTTTTTTTAAGATTCCATGTATAAGTTATATTATATGGTATTTGTCTTTCTCTGACTTTATTTACTTAGTATGATAATCTCTAGGTCCATCCCTGTTGCTGCAAATGGCAGTACTGCATTCTTTTTAATGGCTAATACAGCATTTGTTGAACAAATGAATGACCAGTACATCTGAAGAAATACCCCATGGTGTCAGTCCTGTCTGGGCATGCCAGCAGACAGTGCAGCCAGCAGCTGACAGATCGCTTTGAAATAGTCAACACATGTTCCTCCCACAAATACTGACAGGCCAGGCACAATGCCAGGCAGGAGTGAACTGCAAGCCCAGGGTCCTGCATTCTAGTGAAACTTGCATTCTAGTGAAGAGGCAGATGGTAGACAAGTGTACAAACAAACATAGCAGGTGATGACCTGGAGACAAGTCTGCATTCTCAAAGTCTGCACTGGCAGTTTCTTAAGCAACTAGTTTATTCTTCATCCATCTAAGTCACAAGGTCTTGGACGAAAACCATTGCTGATCACAGAGGACCAAAAGCTCCCACTCAGGAGCAGGGACTTACCACTGAGTCCAGAAACTGAATGTAAGACTCTAGCCCAGGTCTCGTTTCGCAGAACTGCCGGAAAAGCAGCCTCCCGATTGGCTGTTTGTCACATAAACTGCAGTAATCTCGGTCTGGAGAAAAGAAAAGAAGAATACGGTGAGACCCAGAGAGGGCCAGGAAGAGCCATCAACCCGCGTCTGGATCCTCATCCCAGATGGATGCAGCAAGGTCTCAGGACCCCTTACTCATCTCCAGGCTCTGCAGACTCAGACGGTCAAGGTCAGTGTAGAAAAAGGGGCCAGTTATGACCTCTCCTCTACTCTCCAGTCTACTCCCTGTTCAATGCCCTGAATTTTGTGTGAAGATGCTAGCAGATCCTGACTCTATGACTGTGTCCCTAGCTGGCTGATTAGCATGTCACATTCCTTGGTTACAGTGACTGGATAAGGGTGCCGAGCACGTAAACCAAGCCGCTAAAATCTGCATGAACCACAGATGTTGCCTGGGCACACTAAGCCAGGGTGCTCTCTCTTCCTCTGGTGCTGGGGTACATGGGTGTGAGGCCAGGGTCTGCTGCAGTGCTCTTGATATGGCACAACAAGCTGCTGTGAGGATGACGTTCACATGGAGAGGAGGTCAGAGCTGGGAAAATTATGAGTAGATGTTCTGGGGAAGTCATGAATCTGGATCACACTAGGCCTGCAACCTGCAGCCCAAACCACATCTGAAAAGTTTATTTATGAGCATTGTTTAGGACAATTTGAAAAACTTTTTAAACGACTTATAATTCAAAACATTCTAATGAATGCAGTAAAAAAAAAAAAAAAAAAAAAAAAACAATCGTACTTGCCCAACTGAAGCAAAGACCAGTCTTAGAGTGCTTCACATTATGAAAACCCTGCATTTTCCAGCTAAGGAGCTAGAGTCACAGAGGCAGGAAGTAACCAGTCCTCAGCTATTGAGTAGCCAAGAGAATTCTGAAGAAGAAAGACAGTGTAAGACTCAAAGCCAGAGGCCTGGAGACCAGGGTTCTAGTCAGTGACTTGCTGTGTAACTCCAAGCAACACATCTGCCGTCTCTGGGCTTTAGTCTTCCTCTGTAAAATGAAGATGTGCATTGGAGGGGAAGATGGGAGGGTCCCTTCTGGCTCTTAAAGTCTGCAATGACTCTGCAAGAGGCTTTCCCTGGCCAGAAAGATGCTCCAAGGGTCTCGCTGAGACACCTTGCCTTGGATCCCCTAGAGCACTGAAAATGAGCCCCTTGATTCTGCAGCCGCAACAGGAAAAGTCAGGTGACTTTGTGCGGAAACCAGGAAGAGGGTGAGGTAGACCTGGTTAGGAGAGCTATCCAGAAGAAACGAAAGACTAGATCCTTGCCAAGTGTAGAGGAGGAACCAGGACAATCATCCCTTTAGAGGGGGTTTCTCTGGTGATAAGAAACACAAGAAGAAGACAGGAACAGAACCATCATGCCCACTCACTTTCGTACCCAAAGAGTTTATTCACAGGAGGTACAGCCATTACCTGTAGGGAGATTGGTGGCTGTGAGCAAGGGCTCTGAAGCTAAACCCAGGTTCAAATCCCAGCCTCACTATTCACTGCCTGTGTGCCCTGGGGCAGATGACCTGACACTTTATTCCTCAGTTTCCTCATCTGTAAACTGGGAATGATAATCGCACATATCTCCTAGGACCAGCATGAGGATTAAAGAAGACAATGCAGAGAAAAGCCTCAGACTAGAGCCCGGAACATAGGAATTGGTTAATAAGCCCCATCTGTTATAACGATGGAAGTGGGGTTTGGGGTCTGTTCTCTTCCCCTTCCTTTGTGGAATCTCCTCCCCAGAGTCTGTAAAATTCCAGCCCATGGTTCTAAGGGAACGACTCCTTCCAAGCTTCAGGGAGGGGCACATGACTCAGTCCCAGCCAATCAGAGTCCTGTCTCAGAGCCACACTGATAGGTTCAGGGCACGTGACCCAGGGGGCCTTGGAAGTCCTTCCAGGGATTTTGCTAGAACTTCCAGAAAAGAGACACATATCCCTCTGGGATGACAAGGTCTTACAACTAGTCAGTCAGGAGCCAACACAACTGTCTTTCCCACCAGGCAATGAGAGCCCACAGAGAGTGAAGCCAACACAGGAGAAAGAGTTGAGTAAGAAAGAGAAGCCTGGAGCTGCAAATATCATGGGAGACCCCAAAGGCAACTGACTTGAGGCCAGCTCTCCACCTGCACCCTTATCCACCTATCGCTTAAGCCAGTGGTGTTGGGTTTTTGTCTCCTGGGTCAGGAAGATCCCTTGGAGAAGGAAATGGCAACCCATTCCAGTATTCCTGCCTGAACAGAGGAGCCTGGAGAGCTACATAGTACATGGGGTCACAAAAGAGCCAGACACGACTTAGCGACTCAACAATAAACCAAAAGACCGAGTGACTAGGGCTGGTGAGTTTTAGAACCCACTTCTTTCCTGGGTAAACTGCTTGAGGGCAAGAACTGTTTCTGAAGGAAGCCACTGCATCTTGGGGCTTCCCTGGTGGCTCAGACAGTAAAGAATCTGCCTGCAATGCGGGAGACCTAAGTTCCACCCCTGGGTTGGGAAGATCCCCTGGAGAAGGCAATGGCAACCCACTCCAGTATCCTTGCCTGCAGAATTACATGGACAGAGGAGCCTGGTGGGCTACAGTCCATGGGGTTGCAAAGAGTCGGACACGGCTGACACTTTCACTTGACCTGTTCTCAGTATACCATGTTCAGAAGGCACTCGCGACCTTCCCATTCTCTCCTGAGTGGATACATTGATGAACATAGATGAGACAGCTTGCAAGTCTCCCCCTGACCCCCTCCTCTAGTGGTTTGGGGGCTGAAACCAGCCTTGAATTGTTGCCTCACTCAGCCGACCGTTCCATGCACAGATAGTTTGGGAACAGCCACTCCAACAAACATTTAACCCATCTTGGTGTGTGGCAGGATCGGTGGGCGTCAGGGGGTGGGGGGAAAGGGACTCGGTCCCAGGCCTCAGGGATCTTGGAATCTGTTGGAAAGGCAGAGCGTGTGTGGGTGAGCAGACAAGATCCCAAGTGACAGTAATAAAATGTCAGGTCATCATCGGCGACAGGAGGGAGTCTGGGTTGGAGTCTGGTCGCCCCGTGGGTGACCGGTCTGGGGCCTGCACCTGTTAACGCAACGCCCTACGGACATAGCATGCATTCTCCCTGCCTCCCTCCCAGCCTGATCCCCCAAGGGGAGAAAACAAACTCTCCTGTCCTTCCCCGATCAGCTGCGCTTCCCCAGCACCAACACAGAACAAAGTAAATTACCTCGTGTCAAACTCCATTTTATTCAATCATGGCAGGGAGCGTCCCCATTGCTGATGCGATTCGAGTGAGGCCCTCCCCATCTCTGAAAGCAATTATGAGATTTCATGCACCACACTGCGATTCCTCAAGGGTTCATCTGACAGGGTTTTCTCTCTCCATATGGCGTGTGCTGTCAGTATGGAAACAAGGATGCTGTAAACTCATAGCACGGTAAACACCATGTGATTCCAACACAAGCTGCCAGCTCCTTAGTTCTGACTGTGCCTCTCCCAGCTGTACAGAGGATCCCAGGGAAGAAGCCATGTGCC
This sequence comes from Okapia johnstoni, assembly GCA_024291935.2. NCBI lineage: Eukaryota > Metazoa > Chordata > Mammalia > Artiodactyla > Giraffidae > Okapia > Okapia johnstoni. The sequence continues at coordinate 76,572,448 of CM044318.1, read as the reverse complement.
GGGAGCCCAGGAAGAAAGAAGAGGGTTAGCAAGCATCTCCTGGGATGTTTCCTTAACTTGAAATAAAGATAAAGGGACCTGTCCTCTGAGGAAGGGCAACCAACACTAAGATCGAAGGGCAAAGTCTGCAGTTCCTTTAGAGACGGAGAAGGAGGCCACAGAATGAGGAATAGGAATCTAGGGATTGATCGAGGAGACAGGAAGAGGCGCGGATCAAAGTTCTTGATGCGTCAAGAGGAAGTCCACGGGGCAGGTCACTTCCAGAAGGTCAGAGGAGACTGCAGTTTAAAGGAGACTTCAGAGCACAAGTTGCTCCGTGATATCAATACATCTTCAGAGCGGATCCTTCCTGGTCAGTTTCTGTGGAAGCTGGGCATGTTGTAGAAATGCCCACAGCCCTTCTCCCATGGGTGTCCTAGCGGGGTTTGGTGGGGAGGAGTTCCCAGCACAGAAGGGCAGGGCTCTCTCTGGCCTCTGAATCTCTCTCTCAGACTGGGAGGCCCTGGGATGCTGGGCACACAGGCAGGCACACACACATACACACCAGCTCTTCTGAACATGAAAATTCTGCTTTTGGCTACATCACTCATTGATCTTTCCCTCCAAGACAGAAAGAGCCTGTTGCTATGTAAGGTATGAGGGGCATCGGGCTCCCTGCCCCCAAAGTATTCACCAATCACCTAATCATTCCAGCCTATTCTTTGGGGTCCTTCCTTCATTCAGCAAACTCTCTTCCAAGTTTTCCTGCTTTATGATACCAGACAGTTCCTTCAATTTTCATATGCTCTTATTAAACTGAACACCCGGTAGGGGTGGATGGTGTGGATGAGTGGATAGGAGGAGACACACCTCATACCCACTGGCGGGCTAATGATCCAAAAGCAGGCTTGGGGTTAACAGCTGGCCGTCAGCTAAGACCAAGATCAGGGAGGGGTGTGGTCTTCGTGATGTGACATTTGATCTTAGCTGTGGTAGCACTGGTCTGGTGTACATAGAAAACTGAAGCATATCTAGAGGAAGGTAATGGACAGGGGGTCAAAGGGCAGACTGCACCAGGGAGGGCTGGGGCCCACCAGCCCACGGGAGGGTGGGGGGTGGGGGATGTGCTGGAAAGGCAGGCTGGGTTCAGACAGAAAAGGGCTGGACTCCAAGGCAAGGAGACTGGAATGGATTCCCCGTCCCACTGGATCCTCAGTGATTCTAATGAGCACAAATGAATTCAAGTCCAGTGCATGGGAAGGTGGACAAAAATGGGGAAGGAGCAGTGAGTCCGAGACATTTATGGAAGACCTCGCTGGTTTGGGAGCCATTCCCACCTGTGGTTCAAGCCCCGGCCGGCCTTTGGGCAGGGAGGGCGCAGCCGGTGCGGTTGCGATCCTGTTTTGGTGAGAAGCTGAACTGAACTGGCTTTAAGGAAACCACATGTGTTGTTTGTTTCTTCAAGGGCTTGACACCTCCCAAGCATGCCCATGGCTGGCTGGGGAAGACAGGGGTGCCGTTCCGTCCTGCAGCATGCCAAATTCCTGCCAAAGGGGCCTCAGACAGAACCACTGTCCTCTTAGCAAATTCACAGACATTGGCTGAGCCCCTTCTAGGCGCTGCATGCTGGGGGCTGTCAGGGGGCCCCCCTTATAGGAGGCTCCCCTTCCCCCAGGCTTTGTCTTTGTCCAAGCAGTTTGCTTACCTGCCCCGCTGAGGCAGGATGGAGGCAAGATCACAGGTAGGGCTAGTCACTGCTCAGCTGTGAACAAAGCTGCGGAGCAGGGCTACAGGAAATGCCCCAGCTGAGGGGCACACCCTCAGCTCTCCTGACTTGGGTGAGTTTCAGGAGTGGTGCCCATGGGAGGGCTCACTGGAGCATAGGAAAGAGAGGGACGAGGTTGCCAAAGGCAATGCCAATCGCCAAGCACAGGAGAGAGGCTGAGTGCCGGGGAAGGAGAAGGTCAAAGCCAGAGAAATAGGGCCAGAGGCTAGGAGGAGGCGCAGGGAGAAGCCACAGTGCATGGCTAAGACAAATGTGTTATGGCAAAAATGCAGGGCTAGATCTGAGACCACTGCAGGGAACCTTCAAGTATGGCTTGAAGCATATGGAGGTTCCTCAAAAAATGAATACGATCCAGCAATTCCACTGCTGGGTATTTACCCAAAAGAATTAAAATCAGTATTTCAAAGAGGAATTTGTATTTCCATGTTCATTTCAACAGTATTCATAAGAGCCAAGATGCAGAGGTTAAAGAGGTTAAGTAACTTGTTTGAAGGTTCTTGAGTCCCAGGAGGTATGATCAAAAGATGTCTAAATTTTGGGGGCAGGATTCATGGTAGTGGTGGTGGTTTAGTTGCTAAGTCATGTCCAACACTTTGTGACTGCATGGACTATGGCCCACCAGGCTCTTCTGTCAATGGGATTTCCCAGGCTAGAATACTGGAGTGGGTTGCCATTTCCTCCTCCAGGGGATAGTCCTGACCCTGGGATTGATACTGCATCTCCTGTGTCTCCTGCACTGGCAGGCAGATTCTGTACCACTGAGCCACCAGGGAAGCCTGTTGTTGTTCTTGCTTGTGGTTCCGTCGCTCAGTCGTGTCTGACTCTTAGTGACCCCATGGATTGCAGCACACCAGGCTTCCCTTCACCATCTCCTGGAGCTTGCTCAAACTCTTGTCCATTGAGTTGGTGATGCCATCCAACCATCTCATCCTCTATTGTCCCCTTCTCCCGCCTTCAATCTTCCCCAGCATCAGGGTCTTTTCCGATGAGTCAGTTCTTTGCATCAGGTGACCAAAGTATTAGAGCTTCAGTGTCAGCATCAGTCCTTCCAATGAATATTCAAGATTGATTTCCTTTAGGACTGACTTTCTTGATCTCCTTGCAGTGCAAGGGATTCTCAAGAGTCTTTCTCCAATACCACAGTTCAAAAGCATCAGTTCTTTGGTGCTCAGCTTTCTTTATGGCCCAACTCTGACATCCATACATGACTACTGAAAAAACCATAGCTTTGACTATGTGGACTTTTGTTGGCAAAGTAATGTCTCTGCTTTTTAATATGCTGTCTAGGTTTGTCATAGCTTTTCTTCCAAGGAGCAAGCATCTTTTAATTTCATGGCTGCAGTCACCATCTGCAGTGATTCTGGAGCCCAAGAAAATAAAGTCTCTCACTGTTTCCATTGTTTCCCCATCTATTTGCCATGAAGTGATGGGACTGGATGCTATGATCTTAGTTTTTTGAATGCTGAGTTTTAAGCCAGCTTTCTCACTCTCTTCTTTAACCTTCATCAAGAGGCTCTTTAGTGTCTCTTCACTTTCTACCATAAGGGTGGTGTCATCTGCATATCTGAAGTTATTTGTATTTCTCCCCGCAATCTTGATTCCAGCTTGTGCTTCATCCAGCCCAGCATTTTGCATGATGTACTCTGCATACAAGTTAAATAAGCAAGGTGACAATGTACAGCCTTAACATACTCCTTTCCCAATTTTGAAACAGTCTATTGTTCCATGTCCGGTTCTAACTGTTGCATCTGGACCCACATACAGGTTTCCCAGGAGGGAGGTAAGGTGGTCTGGTATTCCCATCTCTTCAACAATTTTCCACAGTTTGTTGTGATCCACACAGTCAAAGGCTTTAGCATAGTCAGTGAAGCAGAAGTAGATGTTTTTCTGGAATTTTCTTGCTTTTTCTATGATCCAGTGGATGTTGGCAATTTGATCTCTGGTTCCTCTGCCTTTTCTAAATCCAGCTTGAACATCTGGAAGTTCTCAGTTCATGTACTGTTGAAGCCTCTCTTGGAGAATTTTGAGCATTACTTTGCTAGTGTGTGAGTTGAATGCAATTGTGCAGTAGTTTGAGCATTCTTTGGCATTGCCTTTCTTTGGGATTGGAATGAAAACTGACCTTTTCCAGTCCTGTGGCCACTGCTGAGTTTTCCAGATTTGCTGGCATATCGAGTGCAGCACTTTCACAGCATCATCTTTTAGGATTTGAAATAGCTCAACTGGAATTCCATCACCTCCACTAGCTTTGTTTGTAGTGATGCTTCCTAAGGCCCACTTGACTTCACACTCCAGGATGTCTGGCTCTAGGTGCCATTGTGGTTATCTGGGGTCATGAAGATCTTTTTTTGTATAGTTCTATGTATTCTTGCCACCTCTTCCTAATATCTTCTGCTTCTGTTAGGTCCATACTGTTTCTGCCCTTTATTGTGCCCATCTTTGCACCATTGGTATCTCTAATTTTCTTGAAGACATCTCTAGTCTTTTTCATTCCATTGCTTTCCTCTATTTATTTTTGCATTGATCACTTAGGAAGGCTTTCTCATCTCTCCTTGCTATTCTTTGGAACTCTGCATTCAGATGGGTATATCTTTCCTTTTCTCCTTTGCCTTTAGCTTCTCTTCTTTTCTCAGCTATTTGTAAGGCCTCCTCAGACAACAATTTTGCCTTTTTGCATTTTTGGTGGCGACAGTTTTGATCACTGCTTCCTGTACAATGTTATGAACCTCTGTCCACAGTTCTTCAGGCACTCTGTCTATCAGATCTAATCCCTTGAATCTATTTGTCTCTTCCACTGTATCATCGTAAGGGATTTGATTTAGGTCATACCTGAATGGCCTAGTGGGTTTCCCTACTTTCTTAAATTTAAGTATGAATTCGGCAATAAGGAGTTCATGATCTGAGCCACAGTCATCTCCCAGTCTTGTTTTTGCTGACAATATAGAACTTCTCCATCTTCGGCTGCAAAGAATATAATCAATCTGATTTCGGTATTGACCATCTGGTGATGTGTATGTGTAGAGTCTTCTCTTGTGTTGTTGGAAGAAGGCTTCTGCTATGACCAGTGCGTTCTCTTGGCAAAACCCTGCTAACCTTTGCCCTGCTTCATTTTGTACTCCAAGGCCAAATTTGCCTGTTACTCCAGGAATCTCTTGACTTCCTACTTTTGCATTCCAGTCCCCTATGATGGAAAGGATATCTTTTTTGGGTGTTAGTTCTAGAAGGTCTTGTAGTTCTTTATAGAACCATTGAATGAAAACCACAATCACAGAAAACTAACCAAACAGATCACATGGACCACAGCCTTGTCTAACATGATGATTAACTATGAGCCATGCTGTGTGTAGGGCCACCCAAGACAGATGAATCATGGTGGAGAGTTCTGACAAAACGTGGTCCACTAGAGAAGGGAATGGCAAACCACTTCACTATTCTTGCCTTGAGAATGCCATGAACAGTATGAAAAGGCAAAAAGATATGACACTGAAAGATGAAATCCCCAGGTCAGTAGGTGCCCAAAATGCTACTGGAAAAGAACGAAGAAACAGCTCCAGAAAGAATGAAGAGGCTGAGTCAAAGTGGAAACAATGCCCAGTTGTGGATGTATCTGGTGGTGAAAGTAAAGTCTGATGCTGTAAAGAACAATATTGCATAAGAGCCTGGAATATTAGATCCATGAATCAAGGAAAACTGGACGTGGTCAAACAGGAGTGCTAAGAGTGAACATCAACATTTTAGAAATCAGTGAACTAAAATGGGCAAAAGTGGGTGAATTTAGTTAGGATGACCATTATATCTACTACTGTGGGCAAGAATCCCTTAGAAGAAATGGAGTAGCCCTCACAGTCAACAAAAGAGTCAAAAATGCAGTACTTGGGTACAATCTCAAAAACGACAGAAGGATCTCTGTTCGTTTCCAAGGGAAGCCCGTGGAATATAATATAATCTGAAAACATAAACATAACGGAATCACTTTGTTGTTTACCTGAAACTAACACAATATTGTAAATCAATTATGCTCCCATTTTAAAAAGAGAGAGAGAATGGCTTACAGAAAGTGGATAGGTTCTTCCCTGGCAGTCCAGGGTGGTGAAAACCCCAAACTTCCAATGCAAGGGGCTCAGGTTCAATCCCTGGTTGGGGAACTAAGTTTCCACATGCCAGGCAGCACAGCTCCACCCTCCACCAAAAAAAAAAAAAAAAAGAAGAAAGAAAGGAAAAAGAAAGTGGACAGGAAGAAGTAGGTTGCTTGGGGATAGAGGTGAGACACAAAGAGACACAGGTCAGCATAGTGTTAACTGAGGGGTTCAGCAGGTAAGTTTATTTGGTGATGAAGGTCACTGTCTGAGAACTCATGTGCAAGCATGCCAACACATATATACAGACTTGCAACACACATGTCCTGAAGTTTTTAGGCAGAGCCAAGCCTACCTCAAAAGTTAGGCATGACCCTTACCAAGTTGTCAACCAACAGAGGGCAGAACAAGACAAGAGGCCCCATCCTCACCACCACTTTGGGATCTGTGGGTGCTTGCTCAGAGCCCCTTGTGTCTCCCAGCCTGCTCTCATAATAAGCCATCGATGGTACCCACACCTCAGGCCCACTGTGAAGGACACCTGCTATACTAAATGGGGCGCTGGTGGTGTTTTACTCGCTTAGTCATGTCTGACTCTTTGAGACCCCATAGACTGTAGCCCACCAGGCTCCTCTTGTCCATGGAATTCTCCAGGCAAGAATACTGGAGTGGATAGCCATTTCCTTCTCCAGAGACTAAATGTGTCCCTTCCCCCTATTCATATGTAGAAACCTAATGCCCAGTGTGATGGTATTAGGAGGGGAGGCCTGGGAGGTGACTAGGTCATGAGGGTGGAGCCCTCATGAATGGGATTCATGCCCTTTTAGAAGAGGCCCTGGAGAGGTCCCTCACCCTGTCTTCCATGCGAGGACACAGCAAGAAGATGATCATTTATGAACCGGCACTTGGACTTCCAGGCTCCAGAACTGTGAAAAATAAACTTCTGTTGTTTTGGGGAATTCCCCAATGATCCAGGGGTTAGGACTTCACGCTTTTACTGCCAAGGGCCCAGGTTCAGTCCCTGGTCTGGGAATTAAGATCCCTCAAGCCTCACGGCCTCCCCCCAGAAAACCCACAATAAACAAACAAACCCCTGTTTATAATCCACCCAGGCTGTGGCTTTCTGCTGTAGCAGCCCAAATGGACTGACGCGCTATCCCGTCTTGGACATGTCCCTGAACCTGAGGCCCAGCACCTCTTGCATCACACAGGCAGTCAGAGCATCACACGGGCAGTCAGGGGATCAACAACACACGTGAGCATCCAGGCCATTCTCAGCATATCACAGGCCCTACACAAATGGTAGGCCTTCCCAGGTGGCTCAGCGGTAAAGAATCTGCATGCTAATGCAGGAGACATGGGTTCAATCCCTGGATCAGAAAGGTCCCCCGGAGAAGGAAACGGCAACCCATTCCAGTATTCTTGCCTGGGAAATCCCACGGACAGAGGAGTCTGGAGGCCTACAGTCCATGGGGTCACAAAAGAGTTGGACACGACATAGCAACAACAACAACAAAAATGGTAGCCATTCGGATATCACCTCTCCTCTACAAGACTCGGAAGATTCAGAAAGGAAATGGGATGGAGCCAGTGAAAGGGGGGCTGACTCTGTATCAGCACCAGAGATGGCAAAACCAAGCCACTCCTGATGAGAGCTGTCATTGCTGAGCCCTGGGAAAGGCAGGGGCCAGGGTTTTGCGGCCCTTCTCCCCCTCCTCCAAGCCTGTCTCTCAGAGAGAAGCCACACGTGTCCCCTCAGCACATGGATGGGGTTAAAATCTCACAACCCACAGTCAATTCGTGCAAGACTCACGACCCCCAGTGGACTCAGAAACAGGAATGATATTGATAGTGAAGATAAATAAATGCTGTCACTGTTTTCATTCTTTTCGAGTGACAAGAGATGGGAACATACTTTCTTAATTAAGAGCCTGTGGTATGTGGATGCTTGGAGGGTCACCAGATTTTCCCAACTGAAAGCCAGAACTCAGGCTGTGGGACTGCATGGCTCCCCTCGTGGCTACAGACCGAAGCAACCGAGGCCGCCACCCCTCCCTCCCGACGTAGCTTCAGTCCCCAGCATATGGGGAGCAAGGAGAAGTTATGGCTGGGGTGGGAGGGGGTGTCGACCCCGAAACCAGCTTGGGATTGTGTTCGTTGTCGCCCCAGGCACTCCTTGAACTTGGGCCAAAGAAAACGCACGTTCCATTTCAGAAGTAAGAGCAAGAGAGCTTCCTGAGGAAATGGAAATGCTAACACCGGAGCCCTTGGAAATGAAACCACATGTTTATTGTACATGGAGGGGAGTGGAGGGGGGGGGGCGTCCAAAAGTGATTGCTGGAGCCATCTCTCTATCGACTGGAGGTTTCGTTCCTTTCCTTTTGTTTCCTTTTATTAAACATTATTTTACTGAAACACTAGGTTTTATTGTTCTTTTTTTTTTCTCGTTGGGGGCAAGGGTCCCAGTAGGTCCCGAGGCAATTGAGGAAAACAGGCTGGAGGAGACTGGATCAGACGGAGGCCTCAAGCCCCTCCCTCCAGGTCTAAGATGATAAACAGCTTTCTTTCAAAAATTCCTGCCAACGCTGGGAAAAACAATCGGGCGTTTGCTCTGAGGAAAAGGCTGTCTGACGTTTGAAAGGCAAGATAGCCTCACGGATAACGGCAGTTCTTCACAGCCCACCTCTTGGAAGAAGCAGGAGAGGAAAAAGGAAACATTTGGTATTTGGTTAGCAACAGCTGAGTGGGTTCCTATTGCTTCAAGAAAGATGTTTTTATGTGAATAAAAAATGACATATGGCACATTACACAAACACACCCAAACCCAGCCCTGTCTTCCTGTGCTTTCTGTCGCCCTCGTTTCGGTTTTGAGTTCTACTGAATGTCTTGTACTTGTCACATGTCTCTGGAGGACTAAAACTACTAAGCCCGAGTCTTACAAATGTTAGCGACACCCGGAAAAGTCACACATGAAACCCACCACTGAGTGGGGTGTTTGGGGTCTGGACTGCTAGGTGGGGGAAGGGAGGGAATATAGGGTGGGTAAAGGGGGAGGAAAGGAGGCTCTGGTCTGAGGATTTGTGAAAGAAAGAGGAGTTGGGGGGTTGAAGTGTGGTTGTGGGGGGCCCCGGGGCGGCAGCCCAACCAGCCCCACCTCGGCTCTGAATCCACTGGCTGCAGTCAAAGCCCAGGAGGAGCCTAGAGCCTGGGAAAGGGCTGAGGGCTGAGCTGAACAGGACGCCAAGCCGACATTGTCACTGCGGGGCCCTCTGGGTAATGATGGGGCCCTAGAGTCACGCAGTGACCTCGCCCTTATCCTCACAGCCAAGAAAAGCAGAGAGTTCAGATACTTCCTTGCAATGAGAATGAGAGGAAGAATTGGGTGGGTAAGTGGAGCAGTGGGGTGGCGGAGGTGCGCCTGGGGAATGGCCAGGGAGGCACAGCCACTGTATGCCTGTGACTGGGATGCCCGGCATGGGGGGACAGCTGGGGACAGACTTGGGGCCTGGGGTCCACGCTTGGCTTTCTTCCTAAAAAGTTGAAAGTGTTAGTTGTTCAGTTGTGTCCAGCTCTTACAACGCCATGGACTGTAGCCAGCCAGGCTCCTCGGTCCATGGAATTCTCCAGACAAGAAGACTGGATTGAGTAGCCTTTCCCTTCTCCAGGGGATCTTCCTGACCCAGAGATCAAACCCAGGTTTCCTGCATTGCAGGCAGATTCTTTACCATCTGGTGACTTAGATGGTAAAGAATCCGCCTGTAGTGTGGGAGACCTGGGTTCAAGCCCTGGGTTGGGAAGAGCTCCCGGAGGAAAGCACGGCAACCCACTCCAGTGTTCTTGCCTGGAGAATTCCCATGCACAGAGAAGCCTGGCGGGCTACAGTCCACGGAGTCGCAAAGAGTTGGACATGACTGAGCGACTAAGCACACACAGGGATTCTTTAACATCTGAGCCACCAAGGAAAACCTGCGCATCTCTAAATCAGTAGCCTGAAACACTGGGCCCTGTGCCCTCTCCCAGGCTGAAAGCCCCCCACTCTGTGACTCTAAGACTACCTCAGCAGCAGAGAGAAAAGCATGCCAACCACCAGGCATCAGCAGGAAGGGCATTTGGTTCATCAGAAGTGGAGGCTCCTGGAAACACCCCGCACAAAGGAGACAACTGATGTGTATGACCTGTGGTTGTTTCTATTTCTTTAGACTTTAAGTATTTACAAATGAGGATAAAACAAGTCTTCTAAAAACATGGCTGCATCATCTGAGATTAGGAAGTCCCTGGCAAGCAAAGGAGATGTGACCCCCAGACGTCCGCCTTGGGATGCAGGGTCTGGGCTCCACATGGGTGCTCAGAACCCTGCTGGGCCAGCAGCAGAGCCTCCCTGGAGCCAGGCCATGCCCGCTGGGGTGCCAGCCCCTGGGAAAGCCCGGCGGAGGGTGAATGCTGCTCTGTGCCCGCTGCCCAGGGCCTGCCTTCACTCATGCTCTGCTCACAACTATCCTCTTAGAGCCACATCCCGTCTACAAGCTTTTCTCTTCCTGGAAAAGAAATTTCCATGTGGATACAGGCGACTTTAGAAATTGAAGTACGAAAAAAAAAATTAAAAAAATTAAAAAAAAAAGAAATTGAAGTACGCAGACCACACCCAGGTCAATTGGATCAAATCTCTGGAGATGGCGTCAGTAGTTTTTAAAGCTCCCCAGGAGTTTCCAAGGACTAGTTCATCATTTGATCCCCAGCAGCTGGAATAGTGCCTGGCCAAGCAAGAGCACAGGTGTATACGTAAAATAAATGACTGTAAAACGAAACAGATGAACAAACAATGTGAAGTGGAGGCCATAAGCCTCCTCCAAGTTGGGGAGTAGAAATCCTGGGCCCACACTCCCTCGACCCCCTCCCACCACGAGTGGTTAATCTTCCAGAAATGCAGGTCTCCCTGAAAAGACTAGATGATGAAGAGCTGTTCCTAGCAGGGCTTCCATCTTAGGTTAACAGAAGAACCCGTGAGGTGTGCAGGGCTCTGAGTGCCTCGGCTGGGCCTGGCCGTCTGCCACAGCTGTGGTGGGTGCACGGCACCCCCGGGAGCGAGGCGGGCCCAAATGCCTTCCAGAGAGCTCAAGCCGGACCCAGGGGGCTAGGGCCAGGGACCGGACTCTGCCTCTGGCTTCTCCACTGACGCCTGTATGATTCCAGACCCATCAGTCTGCTCTCTGGACCTCAGTTTCCCCTTTTACAAAATGAAGCTGATTAACTAGGAAAGCGTAAATGTCCCCACCTCCCAGCTTGGTGGTCCACAAGCAGGTGCCTGGGGTGGGGGGTGATGCAGACATCGAAGAGGACTTTTTCCCGCATCAGAGTCCCAAGCAGAGTTCACAGCTGTTGAGGTCTTTAAGCCCACTTGGCTGCTGCCCTTGCACTGTGGTCAGAGTGAGCAGGAGTTAAATGACAGCATTTTCTGAACGCCAGGGAACAGCGATGCTCCAGGGGCCAGGGTCCCCAGCTGCCATCTCAGCCCTGCCAGTTTGCTGCAGGGTCCCAAAGCTATGACACCGCCCACCCCCGTGCCTCAGTCTATCCTGAGAGGTTTTCCTGTTTGAGCCTGAATGACCATGCCTGACTCACCTTTACTGTGGGCTGCACTAGCCTGCCCAGGAGGACAGCAGGGAGGTAGGGGGGCTCTGAAGCCTCAGAGGCTGTGCCTACTGTGCCATCCAGGGCCCCAGGGCCTGGCTTTACCTGGAGCTATGAGCTAATGAAGCAAAAGCCGCAGGAGGGCAGGGCCAGGAAGCGGCTGGGGAGGCAGGAGCCAAGGCAAACAGCAGCCTCCATGCAGAGGCAGCCCTGCTTCTTCCTGGGCCCATGGCCAAGGCTCAACGAGGCGCACAGCTGTGCCAGCTGAAAGTGGCTTGAGAAGCGAATGCCTGGGAAGGTAGAGGCAACTGCTGGTCTCTCCAAAGTCCTGATGTCTCAGGGTCCAAAGACACCCCACATCCCCTCCATACGATCCCCATCAGGGGCTTAGCCAACAGCTTGTGCACTTCTGGGGACAGGAAGCACGTCACCTACAAGGTGCCCTATACTCTTTACCAGCACCGTGTTAAGGGTCATTCTTATTTGGAGACCAAACCTGTCTTTCTCTAATATCTGCCCATTCGTCCTCATTCCTGGGATTGTTGTGTTCAGTCTCTAAGCCATGTCTCTTTGCGACCCCATGGACTGCACCACACCAGGCCCCTCTGTTCTCCACTATCTCCTGGAATTTGCTCAAATTCATGTCCATTGAGTCAGTGATGCTATCTGACCATCTCATCCTCTGTTACCCCCTTCTCCTTTTGCCTTCAATCTTCCCCAGCATCAGGGTCTTTTCCAGTGAGTTGGCTCTTCGCATTGGGTGGCCAAAGTAATGGAGCTTCAGCTTCAGCACCAGTCCTTCCAATGAATATTCAGGGTTGATTTCCTTTAGGATTGACTGGTTTGATCTCCTTACTGTCCAAGGGATTCTCAAGAGTCTTCTTCAGTGTCACAGTTCGAAGGCATCAATTCTTCAGTGCTTAGTCTTCTTTATGGTCTAACTCTCACATCTGTACATGACTACTGGTAAAACCATAGCTTTGACTCTAAGGACCTTTGTGGGCAAAGTGATATCTCTGCTTTTTAATACACTAAGTTTGTCACTCCTGGGACAGGGAGGGCAAATGTTTGCTAGTTGTTATTCTGTGCTCCTGGGGGCCTCTCTCAGATAAAAGTTCAGTTCCACCAGCTGCGTCATCACAGCTTCAACAAGACCAGTCATGTGACACACCCAAACTCTGTTTCCCTAAGAAACAGCCTGTGGAGGGGTCAGCCTAACAATACCCCATCCAGGTCTTTGATAATTAAATGTGCAGCCATGTCAACTCTTCCCTTCAAGTCACCTTTGCTTAGCTTGGCCCCAGACCCCAGAGGGGCTAGGTTGGGAAGAGATGCACATATTCCCAGGCACATAGAGTTCACCTGGTACCCACATTATAGATGAGAAATAGGACAGGTGTACTGCTTCAGCAGAAAGCAACAGAGAAAGGCAGAGTCTCAATTCAGATGTCTCTTAGCTGAGTTAGAGCCCAGGGTGGAGCTGGGATTTTAGACACGAATTTTCATAGAGTGCAGCTAAGCTGGTTTTCAGAAAGAGATGATTTTTGGGTCAGACAGTGACCTCCCCACTTCACCACCTGATGCATCATAATAATAACTGAAGGGTAGCAGTTAACAAGAATGGGGCACCTGCTGTATACCAAGCACCATAAGACTCACTGCAGGTGCTTTTCTCTTGCAATCCTCCTAACAGCCCTAGGAAATAGATGCTATTATCAGCCTTTGTTTCAGATGTCAAAAATGAAGCACTGAGAAGGAATTAGCATAAGGTCCCAGAGCTAGCAAGAGGTGGGGATGAGATCTGAACTCAACTCTCCCTGAAAACAGAGCAACTCTTCTGCATCTCTTAGCTTGTAGGGATCCAAGGCATCAGCTGGCAAAGGATTGGAACCCTGAGAGGTGGATGGCCCACACCAGTGCCCCACACCAAGGGCACTATTTGGCAGGCTCTAGGGGCTCACAGGAGAAAGGGGCACCCCCTAAGCTATATGCACCGTGATCTATTGGTCATTCCACTCCCACGGGCCCAGGCCTGCTCTGCATACTCAATCCGGGGCTCCAGCCTCCAGAGACCAAGGCCTGGGGAAACCAGGGCAGGTCAGGGGCTGGCTGTCAGCTGGACAGCTATGCACTGCTGGCTGGTCCAGCACGGGAGAATGATTTAGAACACCCCTCTCTCCCCTCGCCCTCCAGAATGCCCCCTCTCTGGAGCTCCTTCTGTCTCATGCTGGCCCCACACCTGTGATCAAGTGACATGAATGCCGTCTCATTCCTTGGGCTGTGGTCCTCAGAGTTGACCTCCTCACCACCCCCACCATCCCCAGCTGAGCCGTAAATTCTCTGTTTCTCTGTCAATCTCCGGGACAGCGAGGACAGAAGTCCAAAGAAGGTTGGACCCCAGCTGGAGTGGGCAGGGCTCAGGTTGCCTTGTTCCCTGGACGCCCAGCTCCCCACTCAGAGCCTGGCACGCAGTAACATTTGACGAGTGAATGAATGAATGATCTGTTTCATCAATCTGCTAGCCTTTGGCTACATTTGAATTTCTTCCTGGGCTGGGTCAAGTTAATGAATGAATCTGCCACTTGGGAAAGCAAGCCTCTCCCTGACACTGGCATCCTCCTTCTTCATGACACAATCATGTCAGAGCAGAGAAAGGGCTTGCTGGAGGGAGCAGGGACATGGGCCTGGTGGAAAACCTGAAGGAAAGCGAGTGTGACACACTCACTGCTTAGATGGGGACACTGAGGACCAGATAGGAGAAGGTCTGATTGTATCTATCACTGCAGGGCTTGCTGAGCCACTCAGCCACTCTAAGGCCCTTGCTTGGTGTGAACAAAGAGTGGAAGTTCTTGATTTAATTCAAAGACCCTCACCCTAGGGTCCCACCCAGGTCTGGCACAAAGACTCCCTGTCGAGCCTTTTCAACGGTCCCTCCCAGGACCTGGTGTCTTGAACACAGTGCAAGGTAGTTGCTTCTGCCAGCCTGCAGGCTGGTGATGGATGCCACGCAGGTGTCTCCTATAAATCTTCAAGGGCCATCTCTGCATGGAGCCAAGTAGACACTTTTAATCATCAAGGGGGGGCGGGGAAGCAAAATGCTCCTGCATTTTCATTTTTCTCTCAGTAAAACAGCACAATCAATTTGTCAGCAGGCAGTAACACTTCTTGCCAAATACCACTTATTTTAAACTAAAGCTTTCTCAGCTATACAAATACAGAAGAGAAGCACACAGAACCCGAAACACATGTTTTGCTTTCTTCCCTTCTTTCTTGAGTCCCACATATCTCATAACTGTCTAGACCTTGTAAGCTCTGTCTCAGCCTGGAGAAGCCCCCTCTGGGATCACCTTTTCTCTTCCTTTTGACCGCCAGGCTCCAAACAGACATTTCGACAGATACTTAATTGATGCTGAGCCTAATAGGTATCCTCCTCAGTTACTCAGCACGGGAGAGATAACTGGGAAAAAGACCAAGAAAGCATTGGGATGATCAAAGAATACCATTGTGGTGAAACCTCTGTTTCTAACTGGTTTAAAAACGTAACCCATAATGGCTGTTTGTTTTCAATCATTCCTTGCCAAGAACAATGTTCAGATGGTTGAAAAATTCCACCCTAGAACCTCAGATGCTCACTAATTTCTCCCTTCTGAGTACCTGCATGGAGAAAAGCTCTGCTCAGAAGATGGAACTAATAACGGGGACTGGTAAGCTCCCAGCTCCTCACACTCAGTGAGCCGCCTCAGAAGGCCCTCTGAGGACTTCGGGACCCGGGCCTGGGTTCTGAGAGGTGGTTCTAGGTGCATCAGGGCTAGTTTGAGTAGGCAGCTAGGGCACAGAGAAGGGGAGGCAGAGACCCTCCCAGTGCATGGCACGTGGTAGGCTCTCAGTAATACTCTCTATCCATCACTGTTACTAGAAGCAGCCACTGGAGATTTCTAGAATTCCCCAAACCCACCTACTTCACTTCCCAGCCAGGGGAGAGCTGAGCACATACTATCAATAAAGGATGAACTGTGGAACCAAGGTCCACCCACCTGAGCCTCATCTAAATCAGGCAGAGTTACAGATATCCCTCTGCCACCAAGAAGAAGGCTGAGGTGTGGCTCCAAACATGAGGTACCCACCCGACCTCACTCAACATGACCCACAGTGCTGTAATAAGGCTCCCAGGGTCCCATGGTCCTCCAGCTCCCCTAGAACTTAAGCAAATAGAGGACAGTTTCCCTGGTGGAATTAAGGTACCCAAATCTCAAAAAGCAAGTGTTCAGTTCTAAAAATGGTGACCTGAAATGGAGAGTGCTTTCCCTCCCTGCCCAACACAATTTAGCTTTCCATCCCTGTGATACAGGAGCTTCCCAGGTAGCTCAGTGGTAAAGAATCTGCCTGCCAATGCAGCAGACACAGGTTTGATCATTGGGTCGGAAAGGTCCCCCAGAAAAGGAAATAGCAACCTACTCCAGTATTCTTGCCTGGGGAATCCCACGGACAGAGGAGCCTAGTGGGATGAGATGGTTGGAGAGCATCACCAACTCAATGGACATGAGTTTGAGCAAACTCTGGGAGATAGTGGAGGACAGAGGAGCCTGGTGTGCTGCAGCCCACAGAGTTGCAAAGAGTCAAACACGACTGAGCGACCGAACAACAACTCTGTGACATCCCAGGTGATCCACACTTGATCCACCGGATAAAAGTTCTGGTATCTTCCTAAGTGACAGTCTGGAGGCTGAAAGGTTCTGAAGTCAGTAGAGCTTTCTTGCTGTGAATCACATCAAGTAAACACTCTGGTTCCAGGAACTGGAGGCAGCGCGCTGGAAACCACATGTGTTTTTCCAACACGAAGGAGCTGTGCACACCGACGCATCTCGGCCACATTGGGCTCAGGTGTCCCTGGGGTTACTAAAGGGCACAGGCAAGAAGCAGTGCCCAGGTGGCCATGCCAGCACCTGGGGTGACACCACCTCTCACACAAGGGCCAGGAAGGTGGGTGAGGTGCCTGCACTCAAGGGGCACACATCCAGGTGGCCTCTGATCCCAGGCCGTGGTTAAGTGGCTAAACACAAGATTGTATACAGGGCTACTAAAGGCTTCCTAAGAAATGATGTTCCTTTTTTTAAACACTGACTTCAACCTTGCAGTATGATTGCCTCTGATGGTCACAGAGCCCAGAGTGTGGACATTCTGCAGCTCGTGCCCACACTTCCTGAAGGCAAGGGCTGCGTTTCGATTCTGAACCCCTTCGAGCCTCACCCAGAGCTGGGCCTCTCTGTCACCTCTCCTCTCTGGCACTCAACACAGGTGACCTTGAAAATCTGCTTGAGTGATTGCTTGGTTAAGGTCCCTCCCCAGCTTCAAGCTGGAAGTAGAGGGTCAGCCCTGCTCTGTTCTATTCCTGGCTGTGCTCCCCAGAGCCCAGAGCAAGGCCTGGGACAGGGCAGGTTCTCAGAAATGGGAGAATGAATGAATGAATAAGTGGGGCTTGCTGAATAAGTGCATGTGTGCCTGCTCAGGTCTCAGTCATGTCTGACTCTTTGCGATTCCATGGACCATAGCCCACCAGGCTCCTCTGTCCATGGGGATTCTCCAGGCAAGAATACTGGAGTGGGTTGCCATTTCCTCCTCCAGGGGATCTTCCCAACCCAGCAGTCTCTTGAGTCTCCTGCATTGGCAGGTGGATACTTTACTACTGAGCCACTTGGGAAGCCCTTGCTGAATAAGTTCAGTTCAGTTCAGTCGCTCAGTCGTGTCCAACTCTTTGCGACCCCATGAATCGCAGCACGCCAGGCCTCCCTGTCCATCACCAAGTCCCGGAGTCTACCCAAACCCATGTCCATTGAGTCAGTGATGCCATCCAGCCATCTCATCCTCTGTCGTCCCCTTCTCCTCCTGCCCCCAATCCTTCCTAGCATTAATAGTTTTAATCATGATGCAGCTAAGGCTTCCCCACTGAGGCAGTCAGAGAGCAGCCAAGGCCAGAGTGATAAACCAGTGGGGAGAGGAGGGGGTCTGCTCACAACCCCCGTCTGGGCAGGGACACCTTACATGGTGGCTTGCACATGAGTGCTCAGCAACCCCGGAGCCCTAGGCTTGAAGACTCCATTCTCGTTCTCAATGCCACCCTGGGCGATGGAGAGTTCTCCACGAGTGCTGAACAGAAAACCATACACTGTGGGTCTAAGGGACCCACGCTGAGGTTAAACAGCGGCAGTAAGGGAACCGGGGCCTGAGTCCACGCCTTTTTGGTTCTTAAGCCCCTGGAGCTCCCAGTGAACACTGGGAAGGAAGGAAGCTCCCTGGGAGGCCCCTCACTGACCTGGAGAACCTTGCCCTTGGGAACCAGAGGAAGGGAGGACAGCAATCTGCTCCTCCCCAAGAGGAAGCCACCACTTCCCACCAGAGAAGTGATGAGGCAGCAGTCTCGGAAACACTCAGGTCCCTTCCTCAGCAGGAAAGGAGCCACGGGGCCTGGGAGGAGAGTGAGACCTGAGCAAAGGGCCCTGGTCCAGGAAGGAGAGAAGGCGTGGGATAGGGGAGGGCAGATACCCCAGCTTCTTAATTAGGGGGGTTGCAAGAGCTTCGAGCACTTTCACATGAGCTGCAAGACGCCCTCTTCCTTCTCAGATGGGCTGTGGCTTCAACTCCAAGGAGCAACTTATTAACACGTTCAGAGCCCAGCAGGGGCCAAGGAGTGCTTAGTTGAGGGACAGACATAGGAGAAGCCAAAGACACCGCAAGCGGACAGACAGACAGACTCAGGCTTTGCTTTGGGGCAGTGGGGGCACTGTGGTCTTTACAGAAGAAACATGAGAAACAGCAAGTTCCACTGAAAGAGAGTCCCTTGAGCCTCCCTCAGCTTCCTCAGCCTCCCCCAGCCTCCCTCAGCTTCCTCTGCCTTCTCAGCCTCCTTAGCCTCCTCAGCCTCACCCAACCTCCCTCAGCCTCCTCTGCCTTCTCAGCCTCCTTAGCCTCCCCCAGCCTCCTTAACCTCCTCAGCCTCCCCCAGCCTCCTTAGCCTCCTCAGCCTCCCCCAGCCTCCCTCAGCTTCCTCTGCCTTCTCAGCCTCCTTAGCCTCCCCCAGCCTCCTTAACCTCCTCAGCCTCCCCCAGCCTCCTCAGCCTCCCCCAGCCTCCTTAGCCTCCTCAGCCTCCCCCAGCCTCCTCAGCCTCCCCCAGCCTCCCCCAGCCTCCTCAGCCTCCCCCAACCTCCTCAGCCTCCCCCAGCCTCCTTAGCCTCCCCCAGCCTCCTCAGCCTCCCCCAGCTTCCTCTGCCTTCTCAGCCTCCTTAGCCTCCTCAGCCTCACCCAACCTCCCTCAGCCTCCTCTGCCTTCTCAGCCTCCTTAGCCTCCCCCAGCCTCCTTAACCTCCTCAGCCTCCCGCAGCCTCCTCAGCCTCCCCCAGCCTCTTTAGCCTCCCCCAGCCTCCTCAGTCTCCCCCAGCCTCCTTAACCTCCTCAGCCTCCCCCAGGCTCCCTCAGCTTCCTCAGCCTCCCAGCACTTTTTATAGCCTCCTAACTGAATACCTACCACCACCCGACACAGAACACATGTCTGCTCTGGCCTCCACACAGGACCTGGTGCATGAACCCATGCTTCTGCCTTGGGAGCCCCACCCTCATTCCAGAAACACAGACACAGCAGGAAGTTAACATTTCTAAACCTGGCAATAAGGATTCCCTTCACCAGCCACATCTGGCCTGAGTCTGAGAAGTGGGGACAGACACTTGGGTGAGGAAGGCAAGAGAATTTATAGCAGGAGCTCCCTGTAGGGGCCACAGCAGCCCTGGGGGGCTGGCTGCCACATGAAGCAGCCGCTTTGCAGATGTCTCTTGCTGTTGAAGAAGGGCTCCCTGTTTCTCAGCTCCACTTCTGCCCTCCTTTGCCCATCTCAACCCAGCTGGAATTCCATCCCTTTCCACGTTAAAGACCTGGAAATGCTACCTGATGGGTTGTATCAAGGTACAGCTGCCTCCCTGGGGCTAGGCAAGGACCAGATGGTCCCCTCTCACCACATTCTTGGCAAGAAACTGGCTCCTGGAAAATAGCCACCCTTATCAAATCACTGGACTACATGTTGGATTGCCCTGAAATAAGCCAGACTCCCAAGCGGGTCAGCTTCGCGAGCCCAGTGTATACACATACACAAATACACACCCAGAGAAACACATACTTCCTCCAGGAAGCCTTCTCAGATTGCCCCAGTCCTATCCCTAGGCTCCTGCACAAATCACTCCAAATGACTCCTTTGATGAGCAGTAGCAGACATTTCCTGGTGTCATCTGGGGGCCCCCAAAGAGTAGAAAGGGCTCAGGGTACATTATATACTGAACTGTGCCCACCCCCTAAATTCCTACATGGAAGCCCGAACCTTCAATGTGACAGTATGGAAATAGGACATTCAGGAGGATAATTAAGGCTAAATGCAGTCATCAGGGTGAGGCCCTAACCCGAAGACTGGCATCCTCAGAAGATGAAGAGACACAGAGGTTGTTTGTGTGTGTGTGTGCGCGCACAGAGGAACGGCCAGGTGAGGACAGAGTGAGAAGGTAGCCTTCCACAAGCCAGGAAGAGAGCCCGCACCAGAAATCAACTCTGTCAGTACACTGCCCTCAGACTGCTAGCCTCCAGAAAGGTGAGGAAATATGTTTCTGTTGTTTCAGCCACTCTGCCTCATTCTGTTATGGCACTTAGTGGTATTTTGTTATGGTAGCCTGAACAGACTAGGACAGGGGGTATGAACAAAAGAGTGAGGTCTGAAGCTCAGTTCTGCCCATTCCCAGTTCAATGATCTCTGACGAATCACTTGGCCTCAGTTTCCTGGCCTGAAAAATGGGGTACTAACTCTCTCTGCCCTGCCTGCCTCACTAAGAAGCCAGAAGAAGACCTTGGGCTCAAGTTAGGAGAAGGGTAGGAGGAGCTGGACTGGCATGGGAGATGCACACAAGTTCAATCCTGGCCCCACCATTCATCACCTGGGTGACCCCAGGCAAGTCACATGATCAGAGCAGCTACTGTCAGCAGAGTATCTACTGTCAGCTATGTCAGTGCCATTAACCAGCTGTCTCAGCGGAGCAATGGGGACGCGGATCCTGCTGCTCGTGGGAGTGACAGCCAGATGCTAACGTGGGTGTGGCATCCAGGCCAGGGCCAGCCATGCCCAGTGGGCGGCCACCCCAGAAAGCTGCCTCCCAGCCCTCGCCACACCCCTGGCCTGGGGACACTCACTGGTGCTCCAGGATCTGGGACAAGCTGGCCCTTTGCTGCCTCGCCTCCGCACGATAGGGAAATCAGCTGGAGCCTTGGAAAGAAGAGGCCAAGCTGTTCCAGGCCATGTGTGGCATCGTCCAAGGCTCACATACTTTCCACACTGAGACCTCACCCCGTGGGGTGTGACTGATGCAGCCACCCCAAGAGGACCGGAATCTGCTCAGCAGACTCTGCCCAGACATTTGGGGGGCTGCCTCCAAACCTTGTGCAAAATCCAGTCCCCGTGGGACCCAGGCTGCCAGGTTAAGTGTGCCCCCCGCACCCACCCATCTGGCTGTTGATAATGTGGTTCCTGACCACGGAGAAGGCCTGATACATAAAGGAGGAGCAGGGGTTATCTCAGGGCCAAGAGGGCTGCAGGGGGGTGAGAGGTGTGGAGAACATGGAAAGAAATGCCTGCAGAGCAGTAAATGAAGGGGGCCAGCAGGGCGGGGGCAGGCTGTGTTTGCACTGGGATTGCTACCCTTGAATGAGCCTCAGAACTTCCATGGCACATGGGGACGCAGGTCTCTGGAGGGCAGCCAAGCCAACATCAATCCAGACTCTAATCCTTCCCCGCCCCCAACAAGAGGCAGGAGTCCAGGAGGCAGCAGTCAAGGTGTACACCAGAATGGAATATTCCCCACCATTCCCCATCAGCAGTCATGGCTTTTCCAAACATCTCTCTGACCTCAAACACCAGTTGGCACGGTGGGACATTCCCATGAGTCGCCCAGCCTCTATCTCTCAGGGGACCAATCGGCAGACTCCACACAGGTCTCTCTGCAGGCACCTCGCTGTTGTTCTGAGATGGTCTCCAGCTGGGCTCCTGGGAAGGCGCCCAGAACGAGCAAAGGCCACAGTCCACCTATTTGTTGCTGTATCTTTGGAGCATAAACAAGCTTCACCTGCACTTATAGTCAAAATGGTGAGATCAGGGACTTCCCTGGTGGCCCAGTGGTTAAGAAGCCACCTTGCAATGCAGAGGACGCAGGTTTGACCCCTGGTCCGAGAACATCCAATAGTCATGTATGGATGTGAGAGTTGGACCATAAAGAAGGCTGAGTGCCAAAGAACTGATGTTTTCCGATTGTGGTGCTGGAGAAGACGCTTGAGAGCCACTTGGACAGCAAGATCAAACCAGTCCATCCTAAAGGAAATCAACCCTCTATATTCATTGGAAGGTCTGATGCTGAAGCTGAAGCTTCAATACTTTGGCCAACTGATGTGAAGAGCCAACTCACTGGAAAAGACCCTGATGCTGGGGAAGATTGAAGGCAAAAGGAGAAGGGAACGACAGAGGATGAGATGGTTGGATGGCATCACCAACTCAGTGGACATGAATCTGAGCAAATCCTGGGAGACACTGAAGGACAGGGAAGCCTGATGTGCTGCAGTCCATGGGGTCAGAGTCGGACATGACTTAGTGATTGAAAAACAACAACCGGGAACTAAGATCCCACATGTTGCAGGGCAACTAAACCTGAGCCCTGCAACGAAAGATCCTGCATGAGCCAACGAGGATCCCATATGCTGCTACTAGCACCCAAAGCAACCAAATTAAATCAATAAATATTTTTTTAATGGCGAAATCACTATTCCTTACCCAGCCCTACTCTGTCACTTAAAATCACTCATAGATCACTTCCATTGCCTTAGACAGGGCAAGGCATTTCACATCACTTACTCCCTCTGGGCTCCAGGCTTTGTTCTGCCCCTCTCACACCTCACTAGTTGCACAGAATGTCTCCTCCCCTGGTCTAGCCTCACCCACAAGCTGTTCTTCAGCAGGCATGGAAGCTCCCTGCCCTGGGCTGGGTCTTCTTGGATGGGGCCATAGAGGTACCATGAGAAAGCCCAGCGCTGGTACGCTGCAAACAGGAGAACTAGCAGAACAAGTTTCAGTCAAGCAAAGCCTTTCTCTTTTTGGCAATTGTGAGAAGACAAATCCTTCCATAGACAGTGTTGAAACTTGTGAGAAAGGGGGCCAGTTGTGGCTGGGCTGGGTCTGCTGGGTGCTAAAGCATACAGGGGGTGTGGTTCTACTTTGTTTTATTTATATATTTTCTTTTGGCTGTGCTGGGTCTTTGCAGTGTGCGGGCTTCTCTGGATGGGGTGTGTGGGCTTAGTTTTGGGATGTGGGATCTTAACTCCCTGACCAGAGATCGAACCTGCACTCCTGGCATTGGGAACATGGAGTCTTAGCCACTGGACCATCAGGGACATCCCTGTTGTTTTTTAACTTTTGATACTTTTCTCTATTCTTGATTCTTCTCTCTGGATGGTCCTGAGACATGAATGGAAATAAGCCCGGGGTGAAAGAAGAAAGGAGCCAGAAAAGCCCACAGGCTTCCTGAAGCTGGATTCAGGCAATGCCGGGAGAAGAAATCCAGGCACGGCCAGGGGACTGATCTGCAAGGCATCAGGAAGATAGGTACAGAGGGCTCTGGCTAGTTCAAAGGACCCTAAAAATTAAGAAGACATGAGAGCCATGAGCATGGTCTAACGTCCAGGGCTCAGTGTCTGAAACCTGAGCATTGACAGCGGTGGAGGGAATCGAACAGTGAGCACTGGAAGAGCTCGGGGCAGGCACCGGCGCAGCTGAGACTCAGAGACCAGCCCTGCAGCCCTAACATCGTCTCTATAGGGCAGAAGTCGTCTTCAGCAGGACCATTTTGGACTAGATATTGTCTAACATGACCGTGTGCCCTGGAGAACTTTTTAAAAAATACAAAATTCTGGGAACAGAGATGGATTCTGCAAAGATTTGGAACTATTTATTTCCTAAACCTCCAAGGTGATTCTGATCTTAGCCTCTGCTGTAGGCTCCCTGATGGACCACTGACTTTCCATCTAACTGAGGAACAGGGTGTGTGGGAAAAGAAATGGTCCTTATGTCCTTTCTGAGTTGCTCTCTGCATCCTGAGGGGGCTTCCCAGGTGGCACCAGTGGTAAAGAATCCGCCTGCCATTGCAGGAGACACGAGCTCGATACCTGGGTGGGGAAGATACCCTGGAGAAGGGAATGGCAACCCACTTTGGTACTCTCGCCTGGACAAAGGAGCCTGATGGGCTACAGCCATAGGGTCGCAAAGAGTCAGACACGACTGAAGCGACTTAGCACGTCTGCACGCACACCTGCACACACTGCCTCCTGAGAATTTCTGTTTTGTCTAAACCAATTCTAACATCATACCCTGCCTGATAGAATTTAGTATTTTTTTACAATAAATTTTTGTTAGATGATTTTGTGCAACTATAGATTTTTAAAAATTTTTGTTTATTTATTCTTGGCTGCACTGGGTTTTTGTTGCTTCACTCGGTCTTCTCTAGTTACAGTGAGTGGGGGCATCTTCACTGCGGTGCACAGGTTTCTCAGTGTGGTGGTTGCTCGTGTCGCAGAGCACAGGCTCTAGGCCCTCAGGCTTCAGTAGTTGCAGCACGCAGGCTCAGCAGTTGTGTTGTGCAGGCTCTAGAGTGCGGATTCAGTGGTTGCAGTGCACAGGCTTCACTGCTCTGCGGCATGTGGCATCCTCTAGGGTCAGGGACTGAATCCATGTCCCCTGCATGGGCAGGTGAACTGCTATCCACTGCACCACCAGGGAAGTCCCCAGAATTTACTATTTTCGAGGTCCTTTTCAGTCTGAACACAGCATCTACTCTTGCTGGTTCTTTGTCCCATAGAGCTGGGACCACCGTGTGGTGAGAAAGCCCAGGCCACATGGTGAAGACACATGGAGAGGAACAGAAGACCCATCGATGGCCAACATCAACTGCCAGACATGGAAGTGGATCAGTCATCCAAGCTCCAAGTCCTACACTGAGGCCTCAGACAACATGGGGCAGAAATAAGCTTGCTTTATCCCTCTTTGAATTCCAGGCCCACAGAATCTGAGAGCAGAGTAAATGCTTGTTCTCTGTCACTACAGGACTCAGCCATGCTAACCAGAATATTCCCCAAGTTATTTAGATCTATGCAGTGGGTGCTTAAATATTTGTTAGGTTTATAACCGAAGAATTGATGCTTTTGAACTGTGGTGTTGGAGAAGACTCTTGAGAGTCCCTTGGACTGCAAGGAGATCCAACCAGTCCATCCTAAAGGAAATCAGTCCTGAATATTCATTGGAAGGAGTGATACTGAAGCTGAAACTCCAATGCTTTGGCTACCTGATGCCAAGAACCGACTCATTGGAAAAGACCCTGATGCTGGGAAAGATTGAAGGCAGGAGAAGGGGATGACAGAGGATGAAATGTTGGAATTCATCACTGACTCAATGGACATGAGTTTGAGCAAGCTCTGGGAGTTGGTGAAGGACAGGGAAGCCAGGCATGCTGAATCAAAACAATAACACATTAGCTAACATATTATTACTCTTCTAGAACCTACAGCCACTCTTCAGAAAAGTCCTAGTTTAGATCCAGTGCCTAGTTAGATCTAGCGCATAGTGGGTGCTTAAATATTTGTTAGGTTTATAACACACTAGCTAACATATTATTACTCTTCTAGAACCTACAGCCACTCTTCAGAAAAGTCCTGTGCCCTTCCTCAGGGTACCTTTGATCCCCCATTGGAACCAAGTCGCACTCTCCCATTTGCCACTGAATGAAAGCACCCAGTTCAGAGAGGGCTCCTGTCCCACCCAGTTCCTCAGAAAGCTAAGGGGTGTGGATTCCCTGAGATCCACCCTCAAAGCAAATAAGGGACTCAGCCCCCACTGTTTCCCAAACAAATATTTATATTGCTCTGGGCTTGAGTGGCTGCCATTTTGTTTTCCTTGTAAACCGGGTACTTCCAGGACAAAAGTGACGTGGGGAGAAAAAGACATTCCCAAACGGTACCTGCAGCATCCAGTCTAAAAGTAAAGTCAGTAGAACTGGTTTAAGACTGAGTGATGCCACTGCTAAAAATGCCTGGATGTATGATGACATTGGCGGGTAACTGGCCTAGGACCCGTGGACCTCAGCATCCATATCTACATGACATCTCCCAGGAGTTGCCTGCTTTCCGAACTGCGTCAATTCCTGCTTACTCAACCCCACCCAGCCTGCATTTCGGGAAACCAGGGTTGGACCTACTAAATCCAAGAAAAAAGGGCTGGCTGAACATAGGGAAAACCTGGATTTAGAGCTTTCATTAAAAAGTAATATGGACTTTCTATTTCAAGAACAGAATGTCTGACAGGGTTGCCAAGGAGAAGCACTCCAGGACTTGCCTAAACGGTAAATAGCAAGCCGTTGTAATTAGCATATTAATAGCAGTTTGATTTCTAACGCCATATGAAAGCAGCTCTCCAGCCTCTCTATAATTCTCTTTGCTTGGAGGTGATTTCAGAACAAAGACTCAGCATTCGAGCACAGAACCTTGTTCTCCCCAGCTCTGCCTCACATTGGCTGCAGCAGTCTCCTGATCAAATGGAGACATGGGGGCCAATCCCACCTCTTGCGCTCATCTTAGCTCTAACATTCTTACCACAATCTGACAAAAAGTGAAAATTTCCCCCAAAGTATAAGGGGAGAATTTCACACCCCCAAAGAACCCAAATCTCAGGAGAGAGGGCTTCCCCCACACAAGGAATGATCTTCTATGAGTGGGGCCCCAGGACAACTTCTGCATCATTGGTATTAGAGAACTCTCCAAACATGACATTCCTGGCCACTAGCCGGCATGCACCCCCGAGAGCTGAGAGCTGAGAAGTGCAAACTCCACACACGTGCTCCCACCTGCAGGTGCCAGAGGGCAAGAGGGAGGATGGTGACCAGGGAGTGTGCAGTTTCCCGTGAGCTGTGCAGAACCCCACATCCACCTGGGGGCTCTGCACCCCATGCAGGGCTCTAAACAAGAGCCCAGGGATCAGCTCCCAGATGCAGTGAAAAGCTGGCTCCGCAGCTCCTGCTCTCATTGCACCGAGGGTGGAAGGTTGGAAGGCTGGTTTGTTTTGCACTCAAGAGTGACTCTTGTCTTCTCAGAAGGGCAGATGGGATGGTGAGCAGGGAGCTGCCTGGGGTAGCCCAATGGCTGCAAGTCTACACTCGAATTACACACCAAACAAACATGTGGAACAGTGCAAAGAAAACCAAGCTTACTGAGGTCACTCCAGAAGCAGGTCCCACCTCAGAGGAGGCTTTTTCCTCTCCACTCAACTGCTGTCTCCTGCACAGCTTCAACTGGAAGCAGCTCACTCTACCAGAAGCACCCTGAGGACAGGACATTTGTTTTCCATGCACATAAGCCCAGCAGCGTACAGTAGGCAGCCTCTCCTATAACCAGGGCTGGCCAATGAGATGAAGAAAGACTGGGTTAGATTCACCTCCGGGAAAAGTTCCTTCAAGGTGGATGACTCATCGAGAAAACATTGACTATGCTAAAGACTTTGTGTATATCACAATAAACTGTGGAAAATTCATAAAGAGATGGAAATACCAGACCACCTTCTCTGCCTTCTGAGAAACCTGAATGCAGGTCAAGAAACAACAGTTAGAACTGGATATGGAACAACTGACTAGGTCAAAATTGGGAAAGGAGTACATCAAGGATGTATATTGTCACCCTGCTTATTTAACTTATACACAAGGTACATCATGCGAAATGCCGGGCTGGATGAATCACAAGATGGAATCAAGACTGCTGGGAGAAACAGCGACAACCTGAGATATGCAGATGATACCACTCTAACGGCAGAAAGCAAAGAGGAACTAAAGAGCCTCTTGATGAGGGTGAGAGAGGAAACTGGAAAAAAACAAAAACCTGGCTTAAAACACAACACTCAAAAAACTAAGATCTTGGCATCTGGTCCCATCACTTCATGGCAAATAGAAGGGGAAAAAGTGGAAACAGTGACAGACTTTATTTTCTTTGGCTCCAAAATCACTGCAAATGGCAAGTGCAGCCATAAAATCAAAAGACACTTGCTCCTTGAAGGGAGCAAACCTTTGGAAAATCTATGGCAAACCTAGACAGCGTATTAAAAAGCAGAGACATTACTTTGCTGACAAAGGTCCATATGGTCAAAGCTATGGTTTTTCCAGGAGTCATATACAGATGTGAGAGTTGGACCATAAAGAAGGCTGATCCCCAAATAATTGATGTTTTCCAATTGTGGTTCTGTAGAAGACTCTTGAGAGTCCTGTGGACTGCAAGGAGATCAAACCAGTCAATCCTAAAGGAAATCAGTCCTGAATATTCATTGGAAGGACTGATGCTGAAGCTGAAACTCCAATACTTTGGCCACCTGATGCGAAGAACTGACTCATTTGAAAAGACCCTGATGCTGGGAAAGATGGAGGGCAGGAGGAAAAGGGAGCATCGGAGGATGAGATGGTTGGATGGTATCACCTACCCAATGGATATGAGTTTGAGCAAACTCCAGGAGATAATGAAGGACAGGGAAGCCTGGGGTACTGCAGTCCATGGGATCACAAACAGTCGGACACAACTTAGCAACTGAACAACAACACATTTACCCTTTTCCTTTTCTTTTTTCTACCACCTGGAATAAGAATGTGACAGCTGGAGCTGCATCAGCCATCTTGGACCATGAGATATTGGTAGAACAGAGAGATAGAAGTAGCCTGTGTCCGTAATGGCACAGAAGAGCCAACCCATAGCCTAAACCTTAAGACATTATTTACACAAGGAAAAAATGCGTTGTTCAAATCCAGCCAATAATCATGAGTATCTGTTGCATGGGATACTCTGCCTTACCACCCAAACTTCCTTTGCTATTACTACCCTTCAGTCAAGCCTTCCTACTCTAGAAATTTTTCTTGGATTATACTCTAGGAAGAAATAATCACTTCTTTATTTGACCAACTGCAGTACTTTGTCATAGCATAGTGGTGAAGAGTTCATTATCCAGAGTCAGACAGGCCAGGGTTCAAATTCAAGTTCTTCCACTTACTAGTCATGTGCTTGGGCAAATCATCTCTCCTCGCTGAGCCTCAGTTTCATCAGCTCTCAGTTGGGATGGTAATGCTACCATCACCCACAGTTTCCTGAAGCTTGTATGATGGTCCAAGTAAAGCCCTTGGCATCCCATCAGCATGCAATGAAACTGCATTGAACTTTTCTAGACATCAGCCGTTTGTGAGCCACTGTCAATTTTTAATGATAATATTTACCATAATCTACCTACTATAATAGTTACCACTATTACAATATTTACTGGATATTTTTCTTTAACTTGGGTTTGTTGTTGTTTTGGCCATGCTATGAGGCATGTGGGATCTTAGTTCCCTAACCAGGGATTGAACCCATGCTCCCTGCATTGGAAGTGTGGAGTCTTAACCACTGGACCACCAGGGAAGTCCCTTTAACTTGTGTTTTAATTGACTCTCCCTCCTACCTTTCTTCAACTTTTTATCCCTAAGCAATAACATATGGGAAATTACTGTTGGAGTTACTTTTTTTTGGAATGACATATATTAAATTAAATGCATAACCCTAGTTCACTTGTGTGTCACCTCACACCTCAAGTGATGCACCTGCTGCCCTTCCTAACGTGGTTCCAAAGTACTTAGGAATGGAACACACCTGCATCTTCTACTCCCCATCAACCAGGCTCCTTGAGGATGGGGCCCGAGTAGCACTTATCTCTGATAAGCCCAGAATCTGGGACATAGAAGGAGCTCATTGAATATTTGCTTAATGAGCAGGTGAACATTTTCTCACAGCCATATCAGAGACCTGGACAGACAGCACAGCCAAATTCCATTCCAGCACATTCCGAGGGCCAGCCAAATTCTTCTGCTGTGCTGGGTGCATGTTCTATCAAAAATTACACAAAAGGAGCAAGCTGTCAGCAGAGGAGTCTGCAATTGTTTCCACAAACATTTCCATGAACCTTAAACAGCTTTGGCTGTAATGGGACATGATCCACTTCAAGGCGCCTTGGCAAGACCCATCCTGGCCAGTGAAACGTGGCAGGCATTCTACAGAAAAGGGATTCTTCTCTGAGCCAGACAAAGAAAACCTTCTGCAGGAGTTTTGTGCCACCTTGATGGTGGAAAATCATTCTTGCAAAATATTTCCATCGGGGAGTTCGGTCCTTACATAAAGCAAGAGGTGGTGACATTCTGAAAAACACTGGATCCCAAGTAAAATGTGAGCTGTCACAAGGATGCAGCAGGAATCAGCTTCTGTGTCAGACACACTTTTTGAACGATGGAAATGTTTTGATGGAAAATCGTGCACTTGGCCTGTTACGAAGTAACCAAGTGAAATGATTTTTGGCATATGGAAATGTTTTAGTTGGCTAGTTCATGCCAGCTCAGACTGGAAGGTAACACCTCTCCCACCACCTCCCCTTTCCGAGGCCAAATGGCTTACTGAAAAAATGAGACAGGTGTAGGCGGCAGGCAGGTTGGGATCCCAGAGCCCAAGACCTAAATGCAGGAGGCGCTGGAATTGGTGTTACGTGTAAGTCGCTCAGTTGTGTCCAACTCTTTGCAATCCCATGGACCGCAGCCCACTAGGCTCCTCTGTCCATGGAATTCTCCAGGCAAGAATACTGGAATGGATAGCCATCCCCTTCTCCAGGAGATCTTCTCAACCCAGGGACCAAACCTGAGTCTCCCGCATTGCAGGCAGATTCTTTACCAGAGTTGGAGGGTCCTCATTAAAGAGGTGGCTGCCACTGGTGGAAAGCTTAACCAGCAGGAATGGGCTTGACCTTCCAGGCCCATCTGCACAGTGTCCTCACCCCACCCTGGGGCAAGCTGCATGTCACAGCCACGATTAAGCCCCAAGAAACAGCCTTGAGCCACCACGGGTCAGGCCTTGCTGGGCAATGGAGGTAACTTCTAGGAGCCAGGTCTTTCAGAGGAGACTGGAAATGCCACTCACCCGCAGGATCGCTAGAAGATTACATGAATTCGGGGAGTGTGAAAAGAGCTTTGCACGCTGAGCAGTAGCCCACGACCTCCCTGGGGAGTGAAGACAGGCGCGTTCAGAGCTACAGTCAAAGGCATGTGGCGGTTTGGAGGGTCAGAAGAATCCCTGGACCTCAGAGGACTAGGTGGTGTCCGCAGCCGAATCAGTGCCGGACAGAAGAGCTGACTTTCACCATCAGGCCCAACTGGAAAAAGAACTTGGCTGCTGGCCAATGACTCCAGGAAGCCTGTCACCAGGGCTGTAGACAGACAGACCCAACACCCACCCTCAAGGACCATCTTGGCCCCGGAGAGAACTGTTCCACACCAGCAGGTGCTGCACCAAGTACAGTGTCTCCCTACTCGTATCTTATGATGCTCTGCAGTGTGGCTTCCCAGGTGGCGCTGGTGGTCAAGAATCTGCCTGCCAATGTAAGAGACGCCAAGAGACTCGAGCTTGTTCCCTGGCTCGGGAAGATCCCCTGGGGTAGGAAATGGCAACCCACTCCAGTATTCTTGCCTGAGAAATTCCACGGGCAGAGGAGCCTGGCGGGCTACAGTCCATGGGGCCACAGAGAGTTGGACACGACTGAGCAACTGAGCAGACCTCAGGAGGTGTCCCGCATTTACCCTACGGTCTGAGTAAGGAACTCCTTCCTGAAGGTGAGAGGCTTGCCTGAGACCATCCAGTGAGTAAACAGTAGAGCAAAGAACAGAGTCCTGTATGGCATTAAAGATACTGCTTTCCTTCTGGATCTATTGGAAATAGAGTCATAACATCACCTCCCAAAGCCACACCGCTGCCTTGAGCTGCTGCCCTGCCTTCTGTCTGCACCTTTGTAACACGAAGCCCACCAAGGACCAGGCTTGGCCAGCTGCTGGTCCAGCCCCATCGGCTCCACCCCCACCACGCCCCCACCTCTAACTCCTTCCAGCACTGTCCACCAGCACCACTGCCCTTCTCCTCTGGTCTCAAGCCACAGGCTCTTTCCTAAAGAACGCAGCAGACAGGCCAGGTTTAACTGCTCCACTTAGAGATCATTCTCCCCAACTCACTCTAAGGATGGCCAGGGTGCAGCAAGGGGAAGACAGTGCAGGATGATGAGAGATTATTCAACTCTCATCTTGCCAACATCTCAAAAAGTCTGTCTCCAGTTTGCCACCGGCACCTCAAAAGCAGTCCTCCTGTGGTGCTGAGCAGGAAAGCCCTGTCATCTGGCCACTCCCCCCTCAAGCTCCTATTTATACCTCTCGGCAGAGCTCTCTCCTTTTTTGGACAATGTCACTGTCTTGCAGATGCCCTGTCCTTGCACCTTTTTACCAGGGAGGGAGAGCAATGCAGAGTAACACATGAACCTGGCCCACCGCCAGTGCTATAACTTAGGAGGGCACTTTCTGATGGCCCAATTGGCCAACTTCTCAGCCAGCTTCTTCGAAATAGGAAGCTGGCCAGCTGTGCCCAGTTGGGCAAGCCCTGGCCCCCTCCAGGCTGGTTGTTCGACAGCCAATTCTACAGAGGCACGTGGCATCTTCTGGCCCAAGCGGCCGCATCTTCTAGAGCCCCAGGGCAGGCACAGGCCTGGCACTGCCTAGCATGTTGGCCCATCCAAATGCATTATGCCCATATGCTCCTCGAAGTCCGCAGAGCAGGTGCTCATCAGCCCAGTCTCCAGGGAGGAGCAGTGGAGCTCAGACACACCTGGTTCCCAGGTGGAGCAAGGGACCTTTCTCCTTCCAATTTCTAATGGACTGATGTATGCATGGCTTGCTCACTTCCCAAAAGGGTCCACAGCATTTTCCCATAAAAGCATATGTTCAATTGTTCAATGAAGAAAAAGAACAGGAAACAACCAGCAAAGAGGGAGGAGAGAAGCAAACAAGCTCCCCCAGGACGTCTGACAAAGGAGAGCTATGCTTTCGGCACAGCACTTGGCTCTGGGCTTCCCAGCAGTTTGAGCAAAGAGGGCTGCAGGTGGGTGGGTAGTGATGGAGCATAAATGAAAACCAGGCCTCAGGACTCCTCGCTAATCAGACGCACAACAAGCATCTACTAGATGCAGGTGCTGGGACACAAGGAAGAGAGATACGGCCCCTGTTCAGGGTCAGACCAATGAGGGGGGTAGGTGAGAGATGAGCTCACTTGTGGGGTACCTCTGCGCCCCTCTCATGCAGATGGAAAGGGTGGACACTGGACAGAATGGGAGAGGGACAGTGCCACCTGGCAAGGCCTGGCTGCACCCATGGGTGCTGGTGAGGCTGCCCTTTCTGCTTGCCAAGCTGTCCCTGCGCCCTAGGGAAGGGTCAGGATCCTAGAAGAAAGCCCTTCCCTAATTTGGAGGCTGCCCTTGAGTGTGGCAGCCACCCAACCAGCCCGGCGAGTGATTACTCACCTCTCTGGCAGGATGTGACAAGGCTGGGAACCAAGAACGGGTCTCTTGTTGCCACAGGTCCAGAATTGTCCTCGTGGCTCCTACCGTCCCCCACACCCACACACAAGATGCCATGGCTGGGGTCTTCCAGGCTTCCCCGACTGAGCCACCTCCTGGGCCCACAGTGTCTTGACACCGAGCCAGCAGACCCAGGCCCCTCCTTGTTTCCTGCCTCCAGCTTGCCGGTCAACCCTGGGGCAGCGGCGGGGTGGGGGGAGCTGTTTCCCCACTTGCAGAGGAGGGGTGCAGCTAGCACGGGACTGAGGTCTGCCAGTCTTGACATTACACAAGGAAGTTTGTTAGGGTGAAAATTAGACTAAAACTCAGGTCTCCAGCTCCCGGCACTGGCACCACATCTAGTGAGCACTCAAGGACTCACTGAACAGACTCTGGTGGTCCGGGGGTTAAGAACCCAACTTGCAATGCAGGAGACACAGGTTTGATCCCTGTTCAGGGAACTAAGATCCCACATGCCACAGAGCAACTAAGCCCGCTCGTCACAACTAGAGAAGCCCCTGCAAAAACCTAGTGCAATCAACATTAAAAAAAAAGACCTCACTGAATAAATGAATGAAGGGCCCCCCCAAGGATGTGTGATCTGAGTGGCCCCTGGGAGGCGCTCTTCCCTGCCTGCTGCAAACCAGGCAGAAAAGATCAGAGCTGCTCTGGGGGAGACTCTTCACCCTCTAGGAGGCCTTATGAGGGTCCCACTCAGCTCATCCCGCCCGTGCCCACGCCCTACCTGCCTGGATCTCCACACCCCCAGGCTAGGAGTTAGGCTCTTACACTCCCCAGCCAGTGACCATGAACTAGCCCCTTGGCTCTCAGCCTCAGTCTTGTCATCCATAAAACAGGGGTGACGGGATGGTAAGAACAGTAAGCGCAGTAAGAACAAGGTGAGTGTCCATCTCCATTTGACAGATGAGAAAACTGAGGCTTGGACAAGGGCTCTGCGGGAACTCTCTGTACTTCCTGCTCAATATTTCCACCAAACTAAAATGGTTTTAAAAAAATAGTCTGTTCATTGAAAACAAAACAAAAACCCAGGCCTGAAGAGGTGGGTGATCGATTGGCTTAAGGCACAAAGCTGGTAAGTAGGAACCTGGCAGAATGTGGACCTTCTAACCCCAGGCCCAGAAGCTCTCTCCACCACCCTCCCCTGCCCGTGTTGTGTCCAGGGCAGAGTACTCTACCTGGTACCTGTGCAGGTGAGAGGGATACAAGACAGCCAGCAGCCTGCCTTCGGGGCACAGGGTCTGGTGATATAGACACACGTGCCAGGCTGATTCTCTCAACAACACGGAAGCCCCGTGGACTCTTCCAGAAAGCTGGAGGGCAACAGATAGCACAAGCCTAGGCTCCCCTCAGCTGAGCCAAGTCCAGCTGTACCTGAGCCTCCAGCTGTACCTGAGCCCCCAGGACTGAGTGGGCAAAGAGATGGAGAAAATGGGGCAGATCTCAGAATCTCAGGTTTCTACCTTGCGCAGCCATTGCAGGGAACAGGAATGTGGGAGGGGTGTGGACTGGGGTGAGTGGCAAGCACTCTGAGAACAACTCCTTTCATGTTAAAGCCCAACAAGGACAGCGGGTGGCAGAAGCCCCAAGCGAATAGGTCTCAGGGCTGACTGGCCAGAAGAGGCCAGAGGACTGTGGGGCTGGACAGTTCCCTCCACAGCCCACACCCCCACCTTCTGAGCCCCAGTCAGCTCAGGTCTGCAAGCCCCACCCGGAACGTGCCTGAAGTGATCGCCCATGCAGGCACACCCGGGGCACAGAGACGGCCAGTGCGACATTCATGCCCATCTCCCACCTTCCACAAGACGCAGTGGGGGAGGAACAAGAGAGGACAGACAGCAGGGGAGCCAGAAGTCACCCCCGAAAAGGAGGAGGAGAGACAGGTGGGCAGTGGGAACAGCCGCTGGCTCAGAGACCTCACAGGTGATGTGAAAGGCATTCCATGACCCAGAGTCGAAAAGAGAAATCTGTGCCCAGCCTGAAGCGGCAGGTGAGGAAGCTCCAGCCACTCCTGACTCTGCAGGGTCATCTGAGCCAAGGCGTCCTGGCTTCAGAAGAGGAGGCCGTTTCTGGGACATTCCAGGTCTTAGTATGGGGGCCTGACAAACACCGTCTTGTTTCTCCCTGGCACACAGTAGGTAAAGAATAAATATTTGGAGAAGTGAATGAATGTCGTATCAGCCGGGAAGGCCAGGCTGCCCCATCCACAGCCTCTCTCTGCTCCCTGCTCCCACTGAGAGTGGTGGCAGGGCCTGTCATGCTATGGCTCCCTACCACCTGCAGGAAGAAGACCTAACATTCCAGCTTGGAGGCGCGGGTGGTGTCTCTCTTAGACCTCATCCCTCATGATTTCTCTGCACAAAGGTCACCAAAGCAGGGCACCATCACCTCTCAAATGTGCCCCCAGCTGTCCCACTCCCATGGGGAAACCGTGGCCAACATGGTGGAAGTCACAGTCAGCCTGGCCTTGACTCTGACCCAGGTTTCAATCTGAGTTCTGTCTCTTCCAGAGCTCTGTAACTTTGAGCAATTTACTAATCTTTCTTCATCTCTGCATCTTCATCTATGAAACAGGGGTGGGGAAAAGTGACACCTGTTCCATAGCGTTTGTAATGCTTCAGTGAGCATGTGTCTGTAAGGGAAGCAGCCTGATACCTGGCCACGGTGAGCGCCCAGGAAACATTTGCTGGTTGAATGATGCTGACGATGCTGAACCTGCTGACCCCAGAAGTTTTCTCTTTCTCCCAATGACTCCAGCTGGAAACTTCCTGTCCCACAGAGATGTCTCTGTCTCCCCTTCTCCCCCCGCCACCTCTAGGCATTTGGTACTGAGGACTGACTTGTGATATCTGCCCACATTATCACAGCCATTACCCAGCATCTTGTGTGTGCTTCCTTCCCAGTCTCCCCGACTAGCAAGAGCTCCTTAAGGGATGGAGCTGGCCTCACATGCCCCCCTGGGAGCCCTTGGCTGCACCTTGCCCAGAGTGAAAGCTGATCAGGGATTTGAGGGTGAACAGGCTATCACTCCATGCATCTGTGTTGGTTGAGGCCCATCCTGCCTGGAGGCAGAGGGATGAATGAGGTGGCCTTTAAGGAGGGGGGTTTCAGGTGGTAACCATGAGAACCTCTAAGTCTGCTAAGAGTAAGTAAATAGAGACTTGGAGGGCTGAGAGAAAAGGGTTATATCCAGGTTACATAAAGGAAATACACAGCCCAGTCCACGCTGCCAGGAGCCACTCCGGAAAGCAGCTCCCTACTACCTGGCAGCTCCCTGGATCCCTGGCACAGAGTAAGGACTTAACAGATGAATGAACGAATGAATGAACAGATAAACTTAAAGCCAGCAGGACTTGGCAACCACCACCCCAGGAACCAAGAAACAAAGCTCTGACCTGAACGGGACTGTTGACAACAGTGATAATGAAGAGGAAGGGGATAAAGCAGCTGCCCTTGGGCACTCGCTGTGAGCCAGGCCCTGGGCACAGCCCTCCCACTGTGCGTCTCCAGTCAGTCCTCACAACTTCTATTCCCCTTTTAGCAGACAGAGAGACTGAGGGTTAGGGAAGTTACATCACTTTACCCAAAGTCATAGTCAGTAAGGAACAGAGCCTGGCTCAAACCCTGGTGCCTCATGCTCTTCACTGTTGTCTCTGCACCAAATTGATGGAAATGGGTCAGTCCCTCAATAG
Organism: Okapia johnstoni; assembly: GCA_024291935.2. Lineage (NCBI taxonomy): Eukaryota > Metazoa > Chordata > Mammalia > Artiodactyla > Giraffidae > Okapia > Okapia johnstoni. The sequence continues at coordinate 76,535,738 of CM044318.1, read as the reverse complement.
CTTTGTCCCAGCTGACCTGCCTGAGGCATAAGCACAGTGCCTACAGCTGCCAGGCACTCCCAGAGTTGCCGACGCCCAATCCTGTGATGGCATCTTTTGGCAAAGCCATTCCCAGTATCTCACTCCGTTTCAAACTGGGCTCAGCCAAAGGCCTGGAGCAATATCACCTCTGTGTCCATCTCTGCCCACCAGGCAGAGGGGGCTGCCGTGACAGCGATGCTGGCAGCATGCTTCGTCGCTCAGTTGTGTCTGACTCTTTGCGACCCCATGGATGGTAGCCCACCAGGCTCCTCTGTATATGGGATTCTCCAGGCAAGAATACTAGAATGGGTAGCCATTCCCTTCTCCAGGGGATCTTCCCGACCCAGAGATCCAACCCACCTCTCCTGTATTTCAGGCAGATTCCTTACTGTCTAAGCCACCAGGGAAGCCCAGGGTCACATGACCCACGTTGAAAATGACCAACAACAGTCTTCAGAGCCCATGACAAAGCACTTTCTACCCGTAACTCCACTGGACACTTGATCATCCAGTAAGGCAAGAAGGATGATCAGATCCCCATTTTAAAGATGGGCAAATTGGGACTTGCCTAGAAATCCAGTGGTTAAGACTTCACCTTCCTATGAAGGGAGTGCGGGTTCCATCCCCTGTTGGGGAGCTAAGACCCCACATGCCTTGCAGCCAAAACATAAAACAGAAGAAATATTGTAACAAATTCAATAAAGACTTTACAAATGGTCCACATTAAAAAAAAAAAAAAAGATGGGCAAATTGAGGTTAAGTGACTTTCAAAGGGCCACAGAACCAAGGCAGTAACACAGGAACCTGGGTCTCCTACCTTCCAGTCCACAAGAGACTCTACAACCATTTATTTCCATTTAAAATGGTACCTGACTTCTGGGCAGGGAAACAAAAGACAGTTAGTACAATTCTCTCTAAGCAGAGCAAACTGTGAAAGGGCCACACACGGAAATGTTAACAGTGATTATCTCATCAGCAAGTTTTATTCTCCTCTTTCTAGATTCTATTTTAGAAATTTCATCAACGGGTTTATTTCTGTAAAGAGAAAAAGAACCAAAAGATAACTAAAAAAATGTTTTAAAGATGATACAAGGACAGTACAATTGTGAAACAGGAAAAAAAAGGAAAAAAGAAGAACAAACAAAAAGCCGGGCTGAGTTTGCAGTTTTCTCAATTTTGCATCTTCCTTCCTGGTACTGGCTGGAAGGGGCCGCAGGGAGAAGTCAGCAGGAGCTCAGGCTACCAGGAGCTCTTCAGGGGATACATTTTTTTGTTGTTGTTCCTTTTTTTTTTAATTTGAAAGTTTATATTGGCCCCACACCCACTTTTTTCTTCTCACTCTCCCTTGGGTGCTAGCTCTGGGGTACTCGGAACAAGGGGTGTTTAACGCGCTGAGGCAGACGCTGGGGCTGACGCTGCCAAGGGGCTGCTGAAGACAGAGCCCAGGAAATAAATTCTGTAAACAGAGTCTGGGCAGAGGCCCTCGGGAGTGTTGTCCTAGTGTCTGTCTCTGTAGGGGCAGAACTCTGTCGTGCTCACGCCACTGCGGGTCGGCTGGCCTCGGTGGGCTGCTTTGAGGTCCCTGTTGCTGCATAAACCAGCTTGTTTTTTCCCTGTTTTCAGCAACAGGCCTTAAAACAGACAGAAAACCCTTCTCCTGCCTGCGACTGCAGGGAATCGGGGCTGGCAAGTGGGGCGGAGGTGTTCATCAAACCTCACTGGCTTTGTCCATCAGCAGCACATTTCACGTTAATGGCATCTGTGGATGCAAGTGCGAGCTGGAAATGGAACATTCCAGAGGAAGCGAGGGAGGCAGAGGGCAGAGCGGAGTCTACTCGGGTTTAGCTAAATGTGTCTACATTCAGAAAGTCAGCGTGGGCTTTCTCACCTCTGAGCCAGAGACTTCAATGTCACAAAGAAGTACAAAGAGGGTCATCTGAACACTAACTGTGATGGCAAAAAATTAGAGGGAAAAAAACCCCAGGGACTTCCCTGGAAGTCCAGTGGTTAAGACTCTGCACTTCCACAAATATCACATATTAACACACACACACATATGGAATCTAGAAAAATGGTACTGATGAAGCTATTTACAGGGCAGAAATAGAGATTCAGACATAGAGAACAGACTTATGGACACAGTGGGGGAAGAACGTGAGACGAATTGAGAGAGTAACATGGAAATATATACATTACCATGTATAAAATAGATAGCTAATGGGAAATTGCTGTATAGTGCAGGGAGCTCAGCCTGGTGCTCTGTGACAACCTAGAGGGCTGGGATGGGGTGGGAGGTGGGAGGGAGGTTCAAGAGGGAGGGGACATAGGTATACCTATGGTTGATTCATTTTGATGTATGGCAGAAACCAACACAATACTGCAAAGCAATTATCCTCCAATTAAATATAAATAAAGTTAAAAAAGAAGACTCTGTGCTTCCAATGCTGGGGACGTGGGTTTGATCCCTGGCTGGGGAATTAAGATCCCAAATGCTGCCTGGTAGCCAAAAAAAAAAAAAAACCACCCTAAATTACAATACATACATGGCATATATGTGTGTGTGTGTGTGCGCTTAGTCGTGTTTGACTCTTTGAAACCCCATGGACGGTAGCCTACCAGGCTCCTCTATCCATGGGATTTCCCAGGCAAGAATACTGGAGTGGGTTGCCATTTCTTCCTCCAGGGGATCTTCCCAACCCAGGGATCGAACCTGCGTCTTCTGCATTGGCAGGCAGATTCTTTACCACTGAGCCACCTGGGAAGACCATGGGATAGATAGGAGGCCTTTAAAAAATCAGATTCATTTGAGGCCACTGAAAGAGGGCTTATTTTCAAGACAACTTAAAGGAAATAATAAATAAGGAAATAAATAAACCATACAGGTGGGGACAGACTGATGTGAAGAGCCGACTCGTTGGAAAAGACTCTGATGCTGGCGAAGATTGCGGGCAGGAGGAGAAGGGGATGACAGAGGATTGAGATGGTTGGATGGCATCACCAACTCAATGGACATGAGTTTGAGCAAACTCCAGGAGATACTGACAGACAAGGAAGCCTGGCATGCTGCAGTCCATGGGGTCTCGAAGAGTCGGACACAACTTAGCAGCTGAACAACAAAGAAGATATGTTGGAGTCCTAACCCCTAGTCCTTTATAATGTGATCTTATTTGAAAATAAGGTCTTCACAGAGGTGATCAAGTTAAAATGAGGTCATTAGGATAAACCCTAATCCAATATGACACCAATATAACTAGTGTCCTTAAAAAAGGGGGAAATTTGAATATACACAGACAGACACACACACAAGAATGCCATGTGAAGATGAAGACAAGGTTAGGGTGATGCTTCTACAAGCCAAGGAATTCTCAAAATCGCCAACAACCATAAGAAGCTAGGAGGGAAGCCTGGAGCAGACAGGCTCAGAAGGAAGCAATACTGCTGACACCTTGATCTTGGGCCTCCAGCTTCCAGAATTGTGAGACAATAAATTTCTGTTGTTTAAGCCCCCTGGTCTGTGATATTTTGCTCTGGCAGCCTGAGCCCACTAAGACAGTGAGTCAGGTCACAGAGAGACCTCATCAAGTCACTTGTCTCTCTGGGACTCAGTTTACTTACCTGGAAAATGGGAAACTTGGCTTAGAACCATGGGTTTCAAACTTGGTTTTAACTCTGGAATAAAACCTTACACAGAAACCCAAATATAAAAGGCAAAATGAAAGCCTGATCAGACAGAAGTCTAATTTAGATCTTTCATGCTCCCTGCAGGGCAGCCTTTGAACACCACAACCTCGGGTCATCTATAAAATCCCTATCAAAGCTCTGTTCTAAGAATCTCCCAACGTGAAACCCATCAACTAGGACCACTGAGCATTGTGCTTGCACCCAAGGCCAGGCTGGGCACTGAGGATTCAGCCCTCACCTTTCAGTGGTATTGGTACTGGTATTGCAGTGGTCAGCAGTATTGCTTCCTTCTGAGCCCATCTGATCCAAGCTTTCCTCCTAGCTTCTTATGGTTGTTGGCAATTTTGAGAAATCCTTGGCTTGATCTTGGTGGAGAGGTGAGATTAATGCCCAGCAAACTGTGGGACTAGCCAGGCAACCCTCTCCCTCTTAAGAGCTACAGCTGCAAACAGGTCACCTGATGCTCTAAATCCGTCACATCTAAATTTATCTTGCCCTCCAAGGACAAGCAGATGCTGAGCCTTATCAGAGCATGGCAAGTGGCAGAATGACAGACGGGACGCGCCTTTATCACCCCAAGGACGGGAATGACGTCTGCAGAGAGACTTGGTATCCCTGACAATGAAATCAAGCGTTTGCATGCCAGCCTGGCAGGCCTGAAGGGGCCTGGGTCACACAGACCCTGGGTGGGGTGAGACCTGTCTCAGGAGCCCAGACTCCTCTCCAGACCCTGATGTATGCCTGGCAATGCCAAGAGACTGGTTGCCCATGAGCAGGGACGAGCAGAAAGGGAGGATGTTTGCAGAAGAGAAGGATGTTTGCAGAAGAGTCCAGCCCTGTCTCATCTCTAGGAAAGGACCCTGGCCACCCATTCCATTCAGGGGACGCCGACAATGTGCAGGCAGGAGACCACCATGGGTTGAATGAGGGGGACTGTGCCGGTCAGAGTGTAGTGCTGAGCTCCCCAGGAGGAGGCTGGAGACTTCAAGGATGAGGGTCCCAGGTCACACTGGGCTGATCCAGGCCTGGGCTTCCTCCAAATCCTTGTAGGACTGAAGTCCCGAGACCCCCACCAGCCAAAGGCTTTTGGCTATCAGGTGGCTCCCGCCAGCCAGCATCCCAGAAGAACCAAGCAGAGCCCCTCAGCCAGTCCTGCAGGACCTGCAAAGATGGCGAGACTTTTATCATCCTCTCAGAGGCCACAGACTCATTAGTGGACCCAAAATCTACCAGGAAAGAGGGAAATGGCATCACTGTCCCCAGTGCCCCACTGTGTGCAGGCAGCAGATCCCATCTTTATGCATTCAACTTTGGCCACACAAATAACTTCCCAATTCATTCTCCTTTATAAAAAATCACCTTGTAGGGCTTCCCTGGTGGCTCAGTGATAAAGAATCCACCTCCCAGTGCAGGAGACACCACTTCAATCCCTGATCTGGGAAGATCCCACATGCAACTAAGCCCGTGCACCACAACTGCTGAAGCCCGAGCACCCTACAGCCCACACTCCACAACAAGAGAAGCCACTGCAATGAGAAGCTCATCCACCGAAACTAGACAGTAGTCCCCACTTGTCACAGCTAGAGAAAAAGGCCCGAGCAGCAACGAATATCCAGCACGGCCAAAATTTTAAAATAAACCTTTTTTAAAAAGTGCAAAATCTCAAGGCACAAAACACAAAATATTATTAAAAAAACAAAACAAAACAACATCTTACAGATAAAGCTAACGTCCCCTCTGACCTCTATGCCTTCCCTAGTGCTAAGTCACTTCAGTTGTGTCTGACTCCTTTGCCACCCCATGGACCTCAGCCCATGGGGTTCTCCAGGCAAGAATATTGAATTGGGTTGCCATTTCCTCCTCCAACGGATCGTCCCAACCCAGGGATCAAACCCGCATCTCCTGTGCCTCCTGCATTGTAGGCGGATTCTTTACCTACTGAGCCACCGGGAAATGCCTTTCCCAGGGGTAACCCTTGTTAGGGCTCCAAGGTGCAACCTTCCAGAGTGTCCTTGTGTCCTAGGAAAGAAACCTACCAGGCCAGGGATCTGGGCACAGTGTGACATCATCAGCTTCCACAGGGGAGGAAGGAGAGCCAAGGGCTGCAGGGACCAGGGTGGCCTTCAGGAAGCAGAGGCTGGAGGCAAGGGTTCAAGGAAGGGAAGGATTCAAATGACCCCAAGGCAGGGGTCCCTGGGGCACTGGACCAACGTGATGTCTGAATAGAAGCGGTTAGCCCCACTCATCATTTGTAGCCAATTTAGCTTCTTTGGGAAATTATAAAGCCTCCCCACCAGGGCCTTCAGCCTTTACCCTACACCACCAGCACCATGATGATAATGGTGATAAGGACGGTGTGTACTAGGCACCCTGCTGGCCCTCCCAACAATTCTACCAGGTTGGTATTAGCGTGTCCCATTTTCGAGACAAAGAAACTTGCAACCCAGAGAAACTAAGCAACTTGTCCCATGTCACACAACTGGGAGCCATGGAGCCACCATTTGACTTTAATGCCAATGGCCTTCCACAAGATGACACTGCTTCTGTGGCCAACAGTACAGCTCCTGGGTCAGCACACAGTAGGGGCTTAACACGTGTCTGTAGGCTGATTTTTTGTTGAAAGACCATGAGCAACACTGAATGCTAGGCTAGTTCAAGGCAGACTGCACATTATTTTCATTTTCTTCTTTTATTTTAAAAATTTTTTTGGCTGCACACTGAGGCATATGGGAACTTGGTCCCCCATTGCAGGGATTGAACCAGCACCCCCTGCATTGAAAAGCAGAAGCTTAACCACTGGATTGCCTGGGAAGCCCCGTGGTTTTTCTTCTTTAAAGTTAAAAGTTTACAGTTTTTTCTAGAAATCCCCCACAGCCTATAGTTGCTGCTCCTAGAAAGAGTTAAGGCTTTGGCAAGCTGTTCTCTCCCACAAGGCAAATGAAATCTCTCCTGTCCCGTCCGTCCATGAGTGTGTAGGGCACGGCAGCATCTACTTTCTGTGAAAAGTCTCCTCATAAACGTCACCCTGCCAGGAGGTGGGGAGGGGGCTTGATTTATTATATAGCTTTTGGACAGTTCCCGCAGAAATATTGCCAAATAGCAGAATAATCAACTCTTTCACTCAAGCCCCCTCATCTTATTAACGAATGCCATTATTCGATGTTTCATCAAGCAGATATTAGAGAACACTTCCTCTTCTCACAATCTGTCTGCTCTCTGCCAAGACTGTCTAAAATTGGTTACTGATGTCCGGGGCTCAATTGGAAGTAGATACATGTGGCAAGGAATCTGTATCTTAATACTCATTGCTGCCAATCACAGTTACAGTTTCCAGGCTGGGAAGGAGGGCAGCACTCATTCAATCACTTGATCCATCCATCCATCCACCTACTTCCAGTACCAGCGATGGAGACCCAAGAAGGAGGAGGTGGTCCACGTCCCCCAGGGAGCTCACACAAAGAGATGCCCTGAGAGGCTCAGAGTGATGTCATTTCCTCCAGAGAAGTTCTTGATGGGTGGAAGACCCACAGCACGGTTCTCCAGCTCAGCAACCTGTCCCTCCAACATGAAACTTTCTCAATTTGCTATCACCTATTTCCGCCAGCCTCCTGGGTTCAGCCATGAGTGAGCTTGGGGGTGGCGGCAAGGGTGGGAGGTCAGGAATCAGGCCCGTTTCCCAAGTGCATAGCATACTATGAGGGCTCAATAAACTTGTACAGTAATCAGATGAACATGCAACCCATACTTAGAAGATGAAAGAAAAAAAAGAGACGGAAATGTCTCTTTTTCTGAGTGCCTAAGCAGTCTCTCTGCTATGGGTACTGGCTGGGGGCTGATGCCAAAAAATGTTTGTGAGTCAATATAATGCTGGTTAATGGAGAGTTGCAACTGAGGACCAAGGGCCCGGACTGTCCAGTCCAGGGCAGGTCACTTCTCCTCTCGGAGGCTAACAGACTCTGAAATTCAGACTCAGGTCTGAAAAGGGTGGTTGGACAAGATGCTCTCCAGTTCCTTGAGTTGAGAATTCTGTAAAAGTCTAACATCACTATAAGAATTATTCTAATTGCAGCCCCAGGGGAAACTGGCCTGGGCCAGGAGTCACCAAGTCACCTGCCCCTCTGACTTGTTCATGTATCTGGTAGGGAGTGGGGGAAGGGAGTATTAAAGCAGATGCTTTCTAAGGTACCATCTAAGCCTGAACTTTCATGACTTTTAGTTTTAAACCATGGGCTACATTAAATTTGGGAATGCCAAGTTCATGTCACAGATTTTCTAAACAGAGCCCTAATTTTCAATATTTCACTTCATTGACTCTCCCAGTATTTAATGAGCCCATACAGTGTGACAGGCACTGTCCTAGTGGTGACCCACACAGTCACTATGGTCATGGGGCATCCAGTCCAGTGAGGGAGAGAGAAAACACACAGGTCAACACCTAAACACAAGATGACTGCAGCTGGGGTCGTGGGCCAAGAGGATTAATAGACAGCACTATGTGAAAGATAGCAATTAAAGGGAGAATACAGTTCCTGTCTAAAGGTTAGTTGGAAAGGCTTTTCTTTTCTTTTTTAAAAATATTTATATATTTGGCTGTACCAGGTCTCAGTTGTGGCAAGCAGGATCTTCTATCTTCACCGTGGCATGCAGGATCTTTGGTTGCAGCATGTGGGATCTAGTTCCCTGACCAGGGATGGAACCTGGGCCCCCTACAATGGGAACACGGTCTTAGCTACTGGACCACCAGGTCCAACTCTTTGCGACCCCATGGACGATAACCTACTAGGCTCCTCTGTCCATAGGATTCTCCAGGCAAGAATACTGGAGTGGGTTGCCATTTCCTTCTCCAGGGGATGTTCCCGACCCAGGGATCGAACCAGGGTCTCCTGCATTGCAGGCAGACGCTTTACTGTCTAAGCCACCAGGGAAAGATTTAAGTTTACTTTTAGAGAAGTCCCAGGAAGGCTTTTCTATGGAGGTGCTATCTGAACTGAGACCTAAAGGTACCCTGAATGTGGGGGAAGAGCATTCCAGGCAGAGGGAACAGCAGAGGCTCTAGGCTAGAGACAAGCTTGGGGTAGTCAAGGAAAAAGCTACCAGGACAGCAAAGTCAGTAGAGGTGGAGGAAGTGACTGAGACCAAGGTGAAGGCAGACTCATACAGGGCTGCGTAGGAAGGGCATTGCCAAGAGGTCCATGGATAGGATTTAAGAGGTCCTTGAACCTTGACTTCCCTGGTGGCTCAGACAGTAAAGCGTCTGCCTATAATGTGGGAGACCCAAGTTCAATCCCTGGGTCAGAAAGATCTCCTGGAGAAGGAAATGGCAACCCACTCCAGTATTCTTGCCTGGAAAATCCCATGGATGGAGGAGCCTGGGAGGCTACAGTCCATGGGGTTGCAAAGAGTTGGACATGACTGAGTGACTTCACTCACTCACTGAACTTAGATGGAGAAAAACGTCAACTTTCTATTCATCAGCCTCTAATTGGAAATGAGAACCTCCTTGAGTCACGAATGTCAACAACAACCCACAGTAACGTTAGCAGTGCCTGGGACCGGTCAACAACAGAAATCTCACACCCATTAATGTCACCATCATTGAAGGTATCTGGAAATATTACATATGCTCCTCGCTAACTCAGAATTACAGTAGGTATTAGAACAGTTGCTGAGCCTTGGTTAGACCAGTTGCTGAGCATTATTAAAGTTTCCCAGGTGGTGCAGTGGTAAAAGAATCCACCTGCCAATGAAGGAGACACAAGAGATGCAGGTTTGATGCATGGCTTGGGAGATCCCCTGGAGTAGGCAATGGCAACCTGCTCCAGTATTCTTGCCTGGAAAATTCCATGGACGGTGGAGCCTGGCAGACTACAGGCCATGGGACCTCAAAGAGTCAGACATGACTGAAGGACAAAAAAGCTCATATACTTCAAGATCATAATATTTTAAAATATCTAATTATCTGAAAAGAACTGGTTTCCTTTACAACACCATGTACTTTATTTTCTGTATATGTAAAAGCATTATTCTAAGAAGGGATCCCTAAGCTTCACACAACGGCCAAAGTACTCATAAAGCACGATGAGAAGTTTGTGTTTCATTCCAGGCGGGAGGCGAGGTTGCTGTGGTTTCAGCGGGGGGTCCACTAGGTGCCGTTTTCATTTCTTAAAATCACCCCGCAGTCTCTGCTGGGGAAGATGGCCTGCAGTTGTCAGGGCCGTGCTGAGTGCGAGAGAGAGAGGGTGTGGCTTTAACAGACCACTGTTCCGGCCAGTCCAGGGGATCCTGGAGGGCTCCGTCCTCCCCTCTAATGAAAAGCCTTCCCACGCGGCCCTCCGGGCCCACAAGGGCCGCGTCACCCTGGCCCAAAGCCTACCCCAGGCCATCCTCTCCAAAGCTTCAGAAAATGAGCTCATGTGTGCGCAAGAAAAATAAATGCAGCATTTGCCACTGTTTGGTTTGTGTATTGGTCTAGAAAAGAAATGAGATTTTTATTTAGGAAAGCCTTCCAGCAGGACCCCAGCAGAGGCTGGGCAAACACCAGGGCGACGGACTGTAAACACGCAGGAAGGCCCGAGCCCTGGGGCCCGTCCCTGCGAGCAGCAGTCCCTCGGCTGGTTTATGGCGGCCTTCCTGTTTTCCCGGCCTCTCTTCACACTGCCCTCACACACAGAGCCTTTTCAATGCCCTCGAGGAGAACAGAAGAATTCATTTTCACACGCCAGCGCACACGTTTCTCACACCCTCCCGAGGGAGTGGACCGTGCCAAGAGGCCGGTTTATGGACCTAGACAGACAGATGGGGCTGGGGCCCGTGGGGTGGGGTCCACAGGCGGAGCAAAGCTCAGAGGTAAATCCTAGGCTCCCGGGTCCCCCAAACCGGAAGTGAAGAGGGTGGGGCCAGGCCAACTGGAAGGTGAGGGGCCTTGGTGGCACTGAAGCAATGGCCGGAGGCCTGGGGAGCAGGGTTAGACTTGGGGGGACTGAGAGTCAGGGGGCAGGAAATGAAACTCAGTATAGCTTGCTCACCTCCAAGTGTCAGGATCAGAGAGGAGAGGCATGGAGACGGAGGGAGCGCTAGGTCCCTGAATCTGGCTTGAGGGTAAGTGAGAAGGAAGGTAGAAAGTGAGGTGTCCACATTGTTGGGGTGAACAGTGGCTGAAGTGTGACTGTTCTGGAGAGGCCAGCTTAGCTCAGCTGTCCCTGTCCCTGGCCATTGCCCAGAGAGAACGAGATTTTTATTTATTTATTTATTTTTGGATGGGAGGTGTTGTCTTTGTTTGCACCCATTGGCATTTCTGGGTGATGAGTGTCTCCAGGACCTGGTCCCTGGGATATAAGGGAGGCAAAAAGGAAAGCCAGGAGCTCACTGGCACATCATTACTCCCCACAGCCCGAGGTCCCAGCCAGTCTGCCTCTCCCTCATCTTTAGGAGGACAGAGGAGCCTGGCGGGCCACAGTCCATAGGGTTGCAAAGAGTCAGACATGACCGAAGCAACTGAGCATGCACATATGCACACACACAAAGTAAGGGAGGCAAATTAACAACCTCAAAGGGTAATTGGGGGTTGATCCCACCCAGCACGCATCAAATGCTCCATGAATGTTGGATGAATGTTGGCTGTATCTTTATGCCAATCAGCAAAGGCATCAGCTTGAAGCTCCTACCTGGCACCACTTTACAGCATTGTCCATTTTGACTCACCAGACAGATGACTCCATGGTAACCAGGTTCCTCGCTCCTCTCCCAGCTCCTCCCCACGCCCCCTGGAGCAGGCTGGCTTACCTATGGTCCTTCGGAGGTCTTCACACTGGCTAATGTGAGGGAACTTCAGGATTTCCTTCCACTTCTTGCTTTTCCCTTTGCTTTCCTCCGCCTCCTGCAGAGATGGGAGAGAAAGACAGGGAGCTGATGCTGGTATTTTCTAAGGTGCCAGAGCCCACGTCCCATCCCAGTGAGCCTGGGTGCAGCTTCCCAGCCGGGAGACTAGAACAAGCCCCTCCCTAGCCGGCATCAAGCCTGTGTGTCCTTCCTTCAGGCTCACACAGGTCTGGGCTCCCCCACCCAGCACAGCCCCTCCTATCACCCACTTCCACACCCACACGGGGTGCCCATTCTTCGCTGATATCTTAACCATGGTTGTGCAGCCCCACCGGGGACCTGGCATCAGCCCCAGACTAGACCTCAACCTTCTTATGGCAGAACCTGGCCGAATGGCTCAGGAAAGCCTGGTGAAATGGATTCACAAATGCACCCCTCCACCACCACGTCATTTTTTCCTCTTGTTTCCTGTGGACAGTCCCCATCCCCAGCTGGAGGCCAGGTGCTGGAGACAAGGACATCAATTCTCACTCATCCTGAGTACCCCCTTCTTCTCCCACCTCATGAACCCCAGGGTCTCAGAGGACACGTTTCTCAAAGCAGGAAGGGCTCCTGATGGACTATGTCAGCTTCCCCCCGCACTGTATCCTGCCCAGCATGCACTATAATGAACACATGCTAGGGACACACATGCGATGAATATGCACACGTGATAAACATACAAACACAGTGAACACACATGTAACAAGCACACAAAATGAATACATGGAGCTGAGAAAGGTACACACACAGATTCCTGTTGCCCCCACCACTTCTTATCCCTGGACAGTGGACAGACATCAGAACATTCAGGTGTGTAAACAAGGGGGTGCTGATTCCAGCCTGCATGTCCCTGAGCCCACCACCGCTTGGAAATTGGACCTGGAGACACCTTTGTGCCATCACATGGTCAGGACCCCACAAAAACCTGAGATGCATTCATCTGACCCGTCACCAGAGTGGTCCTTAAATTCTACTGGTCAGTGGCTCATCAAAGGTCACATAGCCCTTTAGGCCCCTCAGCATCTCAAGATTTTAAGGTCCTTTTATCCTTCATGGGATCAACACCCCCAGTACCTGTGGAGTTTGGGGCCTGGTTCCAGAGACATGGGATCTTGGGCAGGCCCTCAGCACCTGGGGCTGCTCCCTAAGCTGGGTGGGTGTGATATCCCCCTAGTCTCTGACCCTCAGAGAGGGTTCAGGCAGGGCAAGGGCCCTTCTCCAGCCAGCCAACACAGGGTATCCCAAAGGAGCTGGGCTCCGGGCCCACCCCAGCAAAGTATATATTCTGGGGCTGGAATGGAGCTGATCTCAAGAAATGTAGCAGCTTCCCTGGTGGCTCAAATGGTAAACAAGCTGCCTGCAATGCAGGAGATGCAGGTTCGATCCCCGGGTCGGGAAGATCCCGTGGAGAAGGAAATGGCAACCCACTCCAGTATTCTTGCCTGGAAAATTCCATGGACAGAGGAGCCTGGCAGGCTACAGTCCATGGGATCTCGAAAGAGTCGGTATCAATAAATGGAGATTCCCAAGTTATCCAGTTGCCCTGGAAAGCTGAGGCCACCTTCAGGAACGGCCAGTGTGTGGGCTTCTGAGGACAGAACCAGGACCATCCTCAGAGCTGGGAAGGAGGAGAGGGAGCCGATGGCAGAGGGGCAGGACACAGTCCATTTCCTGTCTCTCTGCTCGTTTTGTCTTCAGCCCTGGCCAAGCAGCCCCGGCTCCCTCTGCTCAAGTCTCTGCAAAGATCAAAAGCGTTGGACTCCAGGGAACAACATGAATGTGTACGGGGCACATGCTGTGGCCAGGCACTGTTTGGACATTATCTTATTTAATTCCCAGAATGACTCTTGGAGGAGCAGATCACCAGGTACATCACAGATGCAGAAACAGATGTCCAGGTTGTGTAATTTCCCAGCTGATGGCCTGCACTGCTTCACGCATGCTCAGTGCTCCCACCTGAGCTGACACACATCACCGCCCACGTACACCTTGGGGCCCTTCAGCTGGCCTTCCCTGAGTCCCCACTCCAACTCTCCCAGGCAGAGCTGTTACTATCCCACTTGAAAGACAAGGAAACTGAGGCAACAGGGAAGAAAGAGGCAAGTCTCCTACACCCCACAGCTCACAAATGGCAGAGACCAGACCCCAGCCTGAGCAGAATCCAGACCCCAGGCACTCATACGCACCCTTCTGTCTATAAAGCTCCCTTTCAGGAGCCCTGTGAGCATGGGAAACTCCCAGGGATTGCAGAGAGAGCTGGCCCCAGACCTCAGAAGTGACAGGACATCTGGTAAGAGCAAGCAAAACTTGGAGCTCTTCAGTGGAGACCCAAGCCTCCGAGAAAACATGCCACCCCACACCTGAGGCCTGAAGAGCTATTCTGTTTGACCTACAAGTGCCTTGTTGACTCGTTTACCTGTTCACTGAACCAGGTGTCAAGATTTAAACACTGAGGTTTTTCATATAAACCCAGATTCGGGACGTCTCTCCTGTAACCAGGCACATGGCAAGGCTCAGACAGAGCTGGGCGCAGCTGCCCCCGTGGACACGACACATGGCCTCCATTCGGTGGCCGGCCTGGCCCCTTAGAGCTTAGTTATGTGTATCCCCCAGGGGCGGGCTGCCCCCTAGAGAAATTAGCCAAGTCTGCTCCCATCCCCATCAGCTCCAGCTCCGAGGCCTAAAGGAGCCGTTAGAGCTCATCTAGTCAGCACTGGCCACCCCCTCACCCTCGCCATTCATTCCACACTTCATTCCCAGATCTGGCTGGGGTGAAGTCCGTTTGCGTGTGTGGTAAAATATAAGTACCAGAAAATATACCATGTTAACCATTTGTAGGTATACAAATCCGCGGCACTAAGTACATTCACAATGTCATATAACCATTGCCACCATCCAGCTACAGAACTCTTTCATGATCCCGAGCAGAAACTCGGTGCCCATCCAACACCAGCTCCCAGCCCCCTCCACCCTGGCAACCTCTGTTCTACATTCTGTCTCTCTGGTTTGACTGCTCCAGGGACCTCATGAGTGACAGCACACAGCATGTGCTCTTCTGTGACTGGCTGATTCCACTTGGCATGATGTCTTCGAGGTTCATCCATGTCGTGGCGTGTGTCAGATTTCACTCCACTGTACGGTGGGATAGTCCTCTGTTGTGTGTGTACACACCACCTTTTGATTATCCCTTTGTCCGTTGGTGGATGCTTGGATGGTGTCCACCTTCCAGCTATCGTGAATACAGCTGCTCTGAATATCTGAGTCCCCACTTTCAGTTCCTTCGGGTATATGCCTAGGAGCAGAACTGATGGATCATATGGTCATTCTACACTTGCCTTTTTGAGGAGCTGGTGAAGAACTCTTGGCCATACGGACTCACAGACTGTATCTCATCAGCCTGAACCCCAACTCTGTGAGCGGAACCCAGGAATGGGGCTACTTAAAGAATCACCCCAAGCAATTCTTGGGTAGCCAGTTTATGGAAACAGGAGTCTATTTTACACTCACACACACACATTTTTTTATAGACTAACTTCTCCATTAGGAAAGTTAACACAAAATAAAGAAAATTAACACAAACTCATTAATTCATTCAACCAGTATGTTGAGAATCTACTAAATGCCAAGCAGTACGCAGGTGCTGGGGACACAAGGATGGGGAAGACCGATGGGGTGTCACCCTCTTGGGGCTTCCTTCTTGGGGTGCCTGATCTGGTAAGAAGACATTAAAGGCTTGATATCAGTGGTTCTCAACCCCTGGGCAATTTGTCCTCTAGGGGACATCCAGCAGTGTCTAGAGATATTTGGGGCTGTCACACCTGGATGAGAGTGCTGCCAGCATCTGGCAGGTAGAGGCCAGAGACAGAGTTAAACATCATACAAGGTGCAGGACGGCCCCCTCACAACAGAGAACAAAGTGCTCAAAGTGTCAATAGTGCTGAAATGGAGGGATGCTGCTTTATTTATGACCCTTATGACCAACACTCAGGAGAAGTGCAGAGTTTGAGAGAGACTCCCTAGTAATAGGGCAGTGGTGGCGGTGGGGAGAGAGGAAAAGTGAGTCAAGGCCACCTGGAGGATGTAACACAGAGGCTGGAGTGATGAAGAGCCGGTGGGTACCACACAGCCTCCTGGGGGCTTCCTACTCCCTCCTCACTGCCTCAGCCCCCAGAACAGGGCAAGGACTACATAGGCAAAATCCCCCAAAGTAACCCTTAATCACTGGCACCTGTGAATACAGGTGTTAGGATACATGGCAAAGGGAATTACGGTTACAGACGGAATTAAGGATAGTGACAGGGATGTTATTCTGGATGATCCGGGTGGACCTGATGTAACCAGAGGCAGGGGAGTCAGCTCAGAGTGATGTGATGTGAGAAAGACTAGATCAGCTACTGCTAGCTTTGAAGAAGGAAGGGGCCACAAGCCAAGGGATGCAGGTGGCCTCTAGAAACTAGATGAGGGAAGAACAGATTCTCTCTTAGAGGCCCCAGAAACATAAGAGCCCTGCCAACTCCCTAGTTTTTACCCAGTGAGAACCAGGTTAGACATCTGACTTCTAGAACTGATGCCTCTGCCTACTGAAGCCCTGCTCCTTCTTCAAGCCCCTCTTCTAACCCCCCTTCCAGGGCTGCTCTTGAAAGGCAGATCCCTTGTCTGGCCCACAACCCTCTCCCAGCTCAGCCCAGATTCTTGCTTCATATCCTTCCAGAGGGTTGGACAGCTAACACAACTGTCCTGGACAACTGCAAGCTTTTGTTATGTTATGCTGACTGGGTAAATGAATATTTGCAGGGATCGCCCTCTGGGCTTAGCACTGAGCTGGGTGCTACATGTTGTGGTCCTCATTTAGTACTAACCCCATTTCACAGATGAGAAACCTCAGGCTAAGGGAGAGGGGCTAACGGGGCCAATGAACAAACCACACAATGCAAACAGAAGCACGTATCTTCTCCAATCCACGCTGACTCACAGCCACTTCCTGTCTTGAGCATCCCTGGGCTTTCTTTTCTTCACGCAGCAGCCCACTGCTGCTCATGGTTTACCTTCCATGTGCTGGAAGTGAGGTGGCCAAGAGGACAGGGTGCCCACCTTTGTGGAACTCCAGCTCATCCCAGGCTTCAAAGAGCAGAGCTGAGCGAGGCTGCTGGGGTGTGGCCAGGCAGGTGGGGGGCCTCATGGAGGAAGGGGGCTCCCGCCAAGGAGGGGATGCCAGCAACATAGGCTGGTCGTCAGCCCAGAGGGCTCCCACCAGAAGTGAGAAGAGACCAAGATGTCGGGCTTGGGGACACGGGCTGAACTCCACCCCCTCACAGCTCCGGGGAAGGCACCAAGAGACCAGGGCGGTGGGTCTCTCTCCCGAGTGGACACGAGTCCAAGTGCAACCTGGAGAAAGGTGGGCGGCAGGAAGACGCAGTGTTCCCAGGAGCAGCCTCCAGGGAGGAAATGGCTTAGCATATATCACTCTGCTCTCTCCAGCCTCCAGGGTCCTCCTCAGCTGCCAGCAATGGCCTCACGCAGGTGCAGCCCAGATGGGCTGAGAGAAGCGTGATAAGCGGGTGGCAGGGCAGGGGAGCGGGGAGAGCGGCCAGCAGGCGGGCAAGCCCCAGCGGGAATGGAACGCAGGACTTGGGAAGAAAGTCCAGAATAATAAAGAGCTATCACGTCTTAAGCGCTCAGAACAGGGGGAGCTACAGAGAAACTAATTGGCATTTCTTTCGCTCCCGTGGACACCCCCAGGGAAGAATGAAAGCATCGCGCCAAAAAGCTGCCATGAGAAAACTGTCATTGTGGGGGAAGAAATTGGCTGCTATTCTTGTGGCATCTACTGTTTTCCAGGGAGGTGTTTGCACTTTGAAGGCTGAGGACTGAAATGAGAATGAGGGGGAGAGTGTCTGGGAGGGGTAGCGGGGGAAAGTTGTGCTCCAGGAAGGCACGGTCCCCGCAGGATCCCAGGGATGAGGGACTCTGAGCAGTGAGGGACCCGGGGCCAGCCTGACACAGCGGAGCTGACGCAGAGACCCCTCCCCCGAAGGACACTGACAAAACAGGCAACAGCGGTGACCCCAAAGGTCTGAGCTCTTATTTTCAGGACTCCTTGGAGCCTTAGGGGCTTCCCTGGTGGCTCAGATGGTAAAGAATCTGCCTGCAGTGTGGGAGGCCTGAGTTTGATCCCTGGGTCAGGAAGATCCCCTGAAAAAGGGAATGGCAACCCACTCCAATACTCTTGCCTAGAGAATTCCATGGACAGAGAAGCCTGGAGGGCTACAGTCCAAGGGTTTGCAAAGAGTCAGACATGACTGAGTGACTAATACACGCTTTGGAGCCCTGGGACTTCTTGTGCTATCTTTGGAAGAGATGGGGGGACAGACCTTTGCAAAACAATTGACCTCGATCTTCTCATTAATCTTACAGTATATCTGATTTGGAAGTTAAAGAAATGTGGCATTGCCTGTACTCCCAGGGTCAGGGAGCTGTTTGTTTAGACATCTTCTCATTTAATCCTCTCATCAACTGCACAAGGTAGGTCCTTTTAATGGTCCCATTTGACAAGTGAGGAAATAGACTCAGAAAGGCAAGAACTTTGCTTCAAATCACTCAAGCAGTTTGTGTTACATCTGAACCAGGACCCAGGGACTTCCCCAGTGGTCCACTGGTAAAGAATCCACCTGTAATGCAGGGGACATGGATTCAATCCCTGGTGGGGGAACTAAAGTCCCTCATGCCGAGGAACAACTTGGCCCTTGAACCACAACTAGAGTCTGAATGCTGCAAGGAAAGATCCTGCATGACGCAATGGAGATCCCATGTCCTGCAACTAAGACCCGACACAGTCATATTAAACAATAGATAAACCAAGACCCAGGCATCCTGACTCCTGGTCTACTGTTCTCTTCCTTCCTGGTAACAAATAAACAATCAGACAGAGAAAGGTTCCTTGGGTAGAAGCTGAGCAAGACTCCCGGCATGTGTTGCAAAACTTTCCTTCATGGCCTCGAATCAGTGGTTCCCAGCGTGGTCCTTGGACCAGCTGCACCAGCATCACTGGAGAATTGGTTAGAAATGCAAAACCTTTGGCCTCACCTTAGATCTACAGAGTCAGTTCTTGGTGCGGGGAGGGGGGGTGGGCAGCAGTCTGTTTTAATGAGCCTTCCAGGTGATTCTGATGCAGAGTCAAGTTGGAGCAAGTCCTTGAGCATCACGTGGGAAATGGTATGACGGGTTCACCCTTTCTGGAAATTTCCCTGATTATTATTTCTGCTCTGCCTACTTCTAAAAAGGATCTGAAGAAACACACAGGGGTTTGGACAAATTCCGTGATGCTGAGGTCTGACTCTGTTAAGAACCCAGGTCCCTGTCCCTTGCCTGACTCGAGCATTCTTCTCATACCATGCTCACAAAGCCACTTATCTTGCCACTCGCTGGGGTAGGGGGACAAATTGGATATGGACCCAATGGTTTTCAGAAATCTAGAGGGAGACGCTGGAGAGAAGCTCACCACTGGCCTTGGTGGGTACAGGCTGCTGAGATAGCCTCAGGGACCCACGACTCCAGGCCCCAGTCTGGCTCCCTAAGGAGTGGGAAGGACTCCCTTCAAACCCCACCCAAATCATCAGCGCACACGCCATATACTTCCTTGTCCCATTCTGATGGCCCTTGGACCTTTATTGTTCTACAGACTTCATAGAGAAAAGCACCGCCCCTGGAGATGGCAGACCGGGATCCGTGGAGGACCTGATGCATTTTGTGGGCCCTGAGGGAGTTAGAGGCTGGTTTTCCCATGGATTACATTCCTCCAGGACAGACTTATTGACTCAGATTGCAAAACTGTGTTGGTGAGTGCGGTTCTAGCCAAGGTGAGCAAGATGAGAGACTCATTCAACTTGACCCCCAAAGATAAGGATTAATACCAGGTTCATAAGGAGCTTCTAGGAATCCAAGGAGAGGCAGTCAAGAGCAGCAGGGTTTGTAGGAACAGGAATGCCATAGAGACATGGAGAATCTGGGGCTGGGGTGTCTCTGCCTCTCTGCAGACCATGCCAGGCTCACTCACCTCTTTGCATGTAACCCAACTGGCCATTATTGTATAATGAAAACACTGGCTTGGTCCTTGGCTCCTGGGAGGTGACCTCCCAGTCCTGGGAATTTTCTGAGTGTTGGGGATGTGGGTTTTATTCATGGTGGACCCCCAGAACCACACCTGAGCTTACACTAATGAGATGACTCAGGCTGAGGCTGGCCATGACAGAATGACCAACCATGGGGTTAGAGAGTCGGGGCTTTGAGCCAAATGACAGTGTCCAAACTTCGGGGTGGGGAAGGAGGCTGGAGACTGAGTTCAGACACGTGACTAATGATTCAATCAATCACGCCTAAGTAATGAAAGCCCAATAAAAACTCTGGGCACCCAGTTTGGGTGAACTTCTTGGTTGGTGCTCACACACTGGTGCAGGGAGGGTGACATGTCTATCACAGATTGCCTTATGCATCTCCTTATTTTGCTGGTTCAGATTTGTATCCTTTCACTCTAATAAAATTGTAAATCTAGAGCTCTCCTGAGCTCTGTGAGTCGTCCTAGCGAATAATCAAACCTGAAAGGGGTTGGGGGAATTCCCAAATTTGTAGTCAATTAGTCAGAAGTATGTGTGGCCTGGGGATGCCCAAACTCGCGTCTGGGGTCTAAAGTGAGGGCGATGGTCTTGTGGGGACTGTGCTCCCTCTGTGGAGTTTTTGCTCATTCAGGGTAGTCAGTATCAGAATTGTGCTGCAATCGGCAGGCCCCAATGCCCCCTCCCTACCCATCGCCCAGAATCCTGAGTCCAAACTCCCAAGAGGGGCTTCCCTGCTGACTCAGATGGTAAAGAATCTGCCTGCAATGCTGGAGACCCAGGTTCGATCCCTGGGTGGGGAAGATCCGCTGGAGAAGGGAGTGGCTACCCACTCCAGTATTCTTGCCTAGAGAATTTCCAAGGAACAGATCCAACTGGCCAACACATCTTTTCCTTCCAGGCAGCCCACACGTGGACATGGGTTTGAGCAAATTCCGGGAGATGGTGAAAGACAAAGAAGCCTAGCGTGCTGCAGTCCATGGAGTCACAAACAGTCAGCCACGACTGAGCCACTGAACCACAGTAACAACAAGGGTGCATGTCGCGGGCCAGCCTTGACTCTGAAACAATCCGATCAGTTCTGGCCCCTGTGGGTGGGGCGAGACAGAAGGGCTGAGTGAGACTTGCAGAAACTCAGTAGTGTTTCCCAAAGTAAGTAATGGCTGGGCGTAACCAGAGGCAGCACAATCAAAACCACAGAAACGGCCAGCTTCCTGGCCAAGAAGGTTTAGAGCACTGCTGGCTAAAGGCACCAGAACACAGGTGTTGGGGGAGGGACTGGGCCACAGGGGCTCCAGGATGCTCTGCAGGGCCTCTTCCTCCTTCCGTCTTGGAGCCCCTCCCACAGGGCCTGTGAGTCATCAGGGGACCAGGAGGTTGGAAAAGTCATGCTAAGGCTTGGAAAGGTCATGCTAAGGGACCAAATTTGTTAGAAACTCAAATTGTGTTGCAAAGCAGGTCTTTAGGATACACATCTTGGTGTGTGTGTGTGTGGGGGGCGGTTGCTGAGAGCCATGAAAACCAGAGCCATGGCTCTCAGCACACTTGGGTCAAGGTCTGGGAGGGTCTCGAGCATCCCTGGGACAGTGTGGGAAGGCTCTCTCTCTGTGTTCCCAGCCACAGCGGCTGATGACTCAGCAGCTCCAGCCAGTCAAGTGGAAGTCTCTGTGACGTCGGTCGAGTTACAGAGTCTGTTCCGTTCCCTTCTACCCAGGTGAACTTGCAGGACTATTTCCGCAGGGCGGCCTGCAGGGCTGGTTTTCCAGAAAGTCTCACCATGGGGAGGCTGTGGGTGTTCTCGGAGGCCAGTTTTCCTGATTGGGGGGGGTGGCGCAGATGATCCCTGGGTCTGCTCCTTCGTCTGCTCACCCTCTCTGCCACCGGCCTTTCTGTCCCACCCCTGGGGCTCTGCGACCTTCGCCACTGCCACAGCGGTACCCACAGTCCTGGCTGGTGGGGAGCTGTGAGGGAGCCCACTGGTTCAGTCTTTCCATGCATCCCCAAACAAGGCAAGAGCCCAATTACAGGGCCATTTGGGACTGTGTCACCGAGTGACTCAAGCCTTTTCTAAAGGGACTCCAGACAAATGTACTTGAGGTGACCTCAGCCTGCAGGTGACTTTCTCCAACCCAAGGCCCTAGGCAACCATTGTGGAAGGAAGACCAGGGCCCTGCCCCCCGCCCCCCCACCTCAGTTTCCTCACCTGGGGGGGGGGGAGAAGGGGGCGGGGGAGGGGCAGAAGGGGGCGGGGGAGGGTGGAACCAGGTCAGAGCCCCAGAACCTTTTTATCAGAAGCGTTTCTTTACAATCCCATAGGTACAGAAAGAAGGGAGCTGATCGGGTGGGTAGGGCAAAGGGGACGGAGCTTGAAAATACAAGGGCCAGGGGCCTCTTTCTGTTTTTGGAGGTCTCACTTTCTAGAAAAGCCAGTAGTCACAAGGTGTCTGCCTCAGGGTACCCTCCTCTGTGAAGTTCCCTGGATGCCCCCTGAGTCTAGGACACTCCTCCTCCATCCTCCCCTCCCACCGCCCCCAACTCCTCTGTTACCCGCTGTCCCCAAGTGCTGGGGTTAAGATGTCAGGATTCAGGGGCACTGAGTGGACACGCTCCCAGGACTTCCCACCGATGGAAACACTTGAAAGAAAACACAACTCGAGGGGCACCTCTGGCCCAGCATCTCCAGTGACGGGAACTGTGCCGTTCATGCTGGGCGGCGCATCCACGGTTCCCCAGGACAGGAAGACACTTGGTGTCTTCAAGTGTGTCCAGCGCCCTCCCAGTTGAACATAAGACCCCAGGGGTGGGCAAGAGAGGCAGGAGGGCAGAACCAGGGGCACAGAGCCTCTTCCCACACAGAGGCGCTGGCCATGGCCTGCCCCTGCCCCACCTTCACCACTCGGGGGCACCGACCCTTCCCATCAGTGCAGAGCCCTAAGGGAGGGGCTCGGGATGCAGGATGAAGCCCAGGCTTGGTTCAGAAGGGGAACACTGGTGCAGACACAGCCAGTTCAGGGAGCACCCAGCCCAGACTCAGAGAGGCAAGGAGGGGTGGGGTGAGGGACTGGAAGCCTTTCTAAGGCCTGTAAACACACCTGGGAGCTGAACTCGGTGGCTTAGCTGGGGCTTCCGTTGTTCACGGGGACCCCACCAGATGGGTGGGCAAAATCCATGGTGGGCAAGCGGGGAGCAAGTACATTCCCACAGCCCGGGCCTCGGGGCCGGCTCCACCCTCTGTGGGACCGGACATGGCGCGGCAAAGACACACAGTGATCCTGACCACAGAACGTTTTGCGGTGCCCCAGCTGTCAGCTACAAGCACCTAAAACCTCCAGTATGTTCTTCAAAGGAAGTGCAGTGTTGAAGTGGTGGGAGGCGTCGGGGGCAGCACAGGGCATGTGCGGCCTGTGGCCTGCGGGCAGGTCCCAGCACCTCCCAGACCCACCTCATGGCCACACCGCCGTCGGGCTTCCAGGGCAGAAAAACCTCAGCCACAACCATAAGGATCCCACAACCTCAATTAGGAAAACCCACACCGACACAAGGCCTGGTAACTGGTTGCCATGGGGATGGCGGAACGGGGTCCCTCCCCACCACACCAAGCCTGAAAGAGGCGAGGCCTCTGCAGTGGCTTGGGAGGTGGGGGCGGGGGGGTGCGGGAAGGCAGGGCAGCCAGGGGACGGTCCCTCCCAGGAAACCCTTGTTTCCAAGGACAGCTCTAAGAGTGGGCCATCTTGACCAGAGGCTGTGGCCCTTGAGTGACGGCTGTACTGTTATCAGCTTCCTTGGTGGCTCAGATGGTAAAGAATTCGCCTGCAATGCAGGAGACCCAGGTTCGATCCCTGGGTCCAGAAGATCCCTGGAGACAGGAATGGCAATCCACTCCAGTATTTTTGCCTGGAGAATTCCATGGACAGAGGAGCCTAGTGGGTTACAGTCTATGAGGTCGCAAAGAGTCGGACATGACTGAGCTGCTGCTGCTGCTGCTGCTGCTAAGTTGCTTCAGTCGTGTCCGACTCTGTGCGACCCCATAGACAGCAGCCCACCAGGCTCCGCCGTCCCTGGGATTCTCCAAGCAAGAATACTGGAGTGGGTTGCCATTTCCTTCTCCAGTGCATGAAAGGGAAAAGTGAAAGTGAAGTCGCTCAGTCGTCCGACTCTTAGCGACCCCACGGACTGGAGCCCACCAGGCTCCTCTGTCCATGGGATTTTCCAGGCAAGAGTACTGGAGTGGGGTGCCATTGCCTCCTCCAACATGACTGAGCAGCTAACACTAACTGCCTCCAGGTCTCTTCACCAGAACAAAAGTGGCTGTCACAGCATGTTATCTGAGCCCTGCCATGCACATGGCCTTCCTTAAGTCACTCAGCGTTTTCTCTTGCAAAGGAAGATGCTGCTACCCAACTCGCCCTGTTGTAGGATTAGAGCCAAGTGTGCAAGTATCTGGCACACAGTAGGGGCTTACTAAATGTAGCCACTATCAACACCACCACCATCATCACCACTGCCATCATCATCACCACCATTAATTACCATCCCCACCATATCCATCCCCCTCAACCCACCCCACCATCAACATCACCATCATCCCCACCACCGCCAACTTCACCATCAAGATCCCATCACCTCTACTACCACCATCATCATCACCACCATCACCATCATGACTTTTGTAAATGAGATAACTGAGGACACAGAACTGGTAAGGGACAGACAGCAGGTCTAAAATCCCGGTCTTAGGACTCGCAAGTTTGGCCATCTCTCTACCCTACCACAACTCTCCTCAACACAGACACACACACACACACACATGATGTCAGCATCTGTCCAGGTATTGGCCAGAGGTACTGTGGGAAAGCCATATAGCAGGGCTACAGGATTCGGCTCCATGACCTCTCTGACCTCACTGACTTCTGCTCCCTCCTTCACTCCAGCCATCCTCTCCTCCTCATGTTCATCACATACCCAGGCACCATCCCAGCTGAGGACCTTTGCTCTAGCTCAGAAGTCGAGAACTGCTTCTGTAAAGACTCAGCTGAAGTCCCTGGGTCACAGACAACATAATATGTAAACAAGTGAACATGGCTATAGTGCAATAAAACTTTATTACAAAAACAGACAGCACGCTGGTGACCCCAGGGGTCATGGTTCACCTAAGTTCATCTGCTATTGCTGTTCCCTCTGCCCGAAGCCCTCCTCTCTCCCTGGGAGAAAACAGCTCCATGTTAACGCCTTCCCCTTCTTTAGGCTTTTACACAAATAGCACTTTCTTCATGAAGCTCACTCTGACCACTTTTTTCTCCTAATAGATAAGTTTTCCCTAAGAAATAAAACTAATTACTTTATAAACAATTCAGGGACATCTAGAACATTCATGATGCTGTGCTAAAACCACTTGTGCCTAGTTCCAGGGCATTTCCCTCCCTCCAAAGCAATATTCACTGCTTACTGTTCTAACCCTACACCCTGTACCCACCCTGCTGCCTCCTCTCCAGATCCCTCTATCTTTTCATATATGTATTTACATGTTTTGATGTGGATCATTTTTAAAATCTTTATTGAATTTGCTAAACATTGCTTCAGTTTTGTGTTTTTTGGTTTTTTGGCCCCAAGGCATGTGATATCTTAGCTCTCCAACCAAGACTTGAACCCTCACCCTCTGTACTGCAAGGTGAAATCATAACCACTGAACCACCAGAGAAGTACCCCTCTACCTCTATTTTACTTTACAGTTTTAATTTCTACTGCATGCATCGCCTTTCTCTACGGCTTACTGCCTGTCTCCAACCCTCCTTCCCCTGGAATGCAGGCTTCACCAAAGAGTGGATCTTCATTTTGTTTCCTACTGTCTCCCAAACACCCAGAGCAGTGCTTTGGCACATAGTAAATACTCGGTAACTTGTTGATGAAGACTGATAAACAGATGGAGGGGCAGGACCACAAGGGAAGAGAGGGCTTCCAAATGGACTTTAAAACAATAAAACCACATCACACACTGTCGTCTTTCCTGAGCCTGCACTTTTCTCCCTGGAAGTGGAAGGGGCAGGGCACACACTACCTCCCCAGCCCTGCCCCTTGGGTGTGTCTCCTCCTATCTTACTGGGTCAGTTATCCTGACTGGGGACCAAGTGCCCCTTTTCCTGGGGCATTGAGCAAAGAGTAGGGGCTCTCATCAGATAGGCATGGCTGGACTTCTGGGGCCTCTGTACACCAGGTAGCCACAGGACACCTCCCCAATCTCTCTGAACCACAATTTCCTAAAGTGAAAGTCGCTCAGTCGTGTCTGACTCCTTGTGACCCCATGGACTGTAGCCTACCAGGCTACTCTATCCATGGAATTCTCCAGGCAAGAATACTGGAGTGGGTTGCCATGCCCTCCTCCAGGGATCTCCCCAACCCAGGGATCAAACCCAGGTCTCCTGTATTGCAGGCATCTTCTTTACCATCTGAGCCACCAGGGAAGCCATGTTTCCTAATTGGTGTAATAAAATAACCAAATGCCGTTTGTTAGGCTCAGATTAAGAGTATGCTTAGCACAGTGCCAGGCACTGCATGGGTGAACACTATTTTCAGCCTTCCTGCTCTCTATCTTGGGTCCCCAAACATCCCTTCCCAGTGGCTTCACCCCTTTCCCTCTCCTTCTCTGTCTCTTCAGTTCAGTGAACATTTCCTTCAAGAGAAGACAGATCCCCCTGTCCTCTTGCAAACACTAATGACCTCCTTAAAAATGTCCTTTCCAAGGAAAATCATTTTCCAAATGTACTTGCAGGCTTACTATGCTTTTGCCCACACTGGTTTTCACAGTTAAGAAAGCTTGGCCACAAAAATTAACTTTTCACTGCAAAAGTAATCCCCGTCTCTCAGCAAAGCCCAAATTTGGTCACTTTTGTCTTCACTATGTTTTCCCTGGGCTAAAGAAGAAAAGAAAGTGTGGGGAGATTGGGGAGGAGGAGGGAGGTGAGTTGACCCCCTGAGAAAAGCCACTGGCATTGACAGTTGGCCCCTGAAGCACAGCTGTGGCTATTTTGTTAGAGAAATAAACAGGACTGTTTGCTCATGAAAAAAATGCCCCAATTTTTCATAAGATATTCATAAAAATATTTGCATTTCCCTGTGAGTAATAGCTACTTCTGCTGTCCCCAGAATTTTTGCATCATCTACTTAAAAAAAGCTGAACAGACTGTTTAGAAAGCCTTCCCAATCAAATCCACCCAGCGACCTAGGCATGTTATGATGTAGCTATGACTGTGCATGCAGAAGGGCTGGGAGTCTGAGGTGTAAAGAGATCAGGGCGAGCCAGGCCCCAGCCTGAACCCGACAGCAACATAATCGCCAATTCAATAAATCCACCAGAGCAAAGTGGATTTATTTTACAGATGCAGGAACAACCCCAGAGAGGCCAAGTATCCAGCCCAGGGTCACAGCCACTAAGTGGCTGAGCTAGAATTTGAACCCAAGAATATCTAGCTCTTAATTCCCGATCTTCGAGACTGACATGGAGTTAGTTCAAGGGACAGATGAGAACTAGGCCGTGAGAAAGCTCCCCCCAAGTCTGAGGCCATGGAAGCCCCAAACCAGCACAGCACAGTGGCAACTGTAGAGAGGTTTCCAGTGCAGAGGTGAAGTCTCCTAAGCTTGGGTCCAAAAGAGAGTTCTGTTCCTACCAGTCTTCCACTAAACATGTACTTCCGTCTCTCAGTAGAGAGCACCACTGTTCATCCAGCCACTTAGGCCAAAAGCCTCAGTGTCATCCCCCGAGCCCATCCTCTTCAAGGCCTCTGCAGTATAATCAGCCTCCATGATGGTCCAATGATTCTTTTTTTTTTTTGGTCATGCTGCCTGGCATGTGGGATCTTGGTTTCCAGTCCAGGGATCAAACCTGTGCCCTCTGCAGTAGAAGCACAGAGTCTTAACCACTGGACTGCCAGGGAAGTCACAACCCAGGGATTCCTGCCTCCTGAGACTCACAGCCTGTGCAGTCCCCTCCCGCACTGAACCTGTGTAACCAAGGGGATGTGGTGGACACAACAGGACGATCCCAAGACGAGGTTGTGAAGGCCACTGTGCCCTCTGTCCTGGGATACTCACTCTGAGGATGCCTATGGAGGGGCTCATGTGGCCAGGAGCTGAGACCTCCAGGAAACAGGCAGTGTTCATTTGCCAGTCATGTGCGTGAGCACCTTTGGACGTGGGTCTTTCAGCCCCAGTCAAGCGTTCAGGTGAGGCAGCTCCAGCCAATATCTTGACTGTGACCTGACACCCAAAACCAGTACCACGCAGCTGAGTCACTCCCCAATTCCTGACTCACAAAAGTGAAGTCACTCAGTCGTGTCCGACTCTTTGTGACCCCTTGAGACCCCATGGACTGGAGCCTACCAGCCTCCTCTGTCCATGAGATTTTCCAGGCAAGAGTACTGGAGTGGGTTGCCATTTCCTTCTCCAGGGGATCTTCCTGACCCAGGGATCGAACCCAGGTCTCCTGCATTGCAGGCAGTCGCTTTACTGTCTGAGCCACCAGGGAAGCCTAAAAAGTATGAGTTAACAAATGTTGACGGTTGTTCTAAGCTGCTAAGTAACCTTTTACACGGCAACAGCTAACTAAGAAGTCTTCTACCTGCAACTATCCATCAAGTCCTATAGATTCTCTTTCCCAGTGACATTTTGACTCTGCCATCTCCCTGCCCTTCCACAGTGCGCCACTGTCCTGGTCCAGGCCACCACCACATCTCACAGGACGACTGCAGCCTCCGATGGCCTCCCTGCCTCCACCCAGTTCTCATTCAACCCACTGCCCATGTTGCAGCCTAGGTCAGTCTACAAAAACAAACCACTTCCAGTCTCTCCAATGGCTCCCCATGGTCCTTGGGATAAAGCCCGAACTCTTCACCATGACCCACAAGGCCTGTAGGCTGAAGCCCACCTGTCTCCCTCCCCAGCCTCATCTCTTGGTTCACTCGTGCCAGCCGCAATGGGCTGCCTTTGGTTCTCTAAACACACCAGCTCCTCCCTCCTCTCCCCTCTGACTCTGAGTCTGTGTTCCAACTGTTTCTTCTGCTTGAATTCCTATGACTCTTTCTTTGGTTTCCAGCTAAGAGGTCACCTCCTTCTAGAGGTCTTCAGTGATTACTTTGTCTAACAGATACTCCCTGTTACATCCTGTTTATTCACTCCCCTTATAGTGTGCATGCATGCTAAGTTATTTCAGTCGTGTCCGATTCTTTGCAACCCTATGGATTGTAGGGTTAGCACCGAAATCAGATTGATTACATTCTTTGCAGCCAAAGATGGAGAAGCTCTATACAGTCAGCAAAAACAAGACCGGGAGCAGACTGTGGCTCAGATCATGAACTCCTTATTGCCAAATTCAGACTTAAATTGAAGAAAGTAGGGAAAACCACTAGTCCATTCAGATATGACCTAGATCAAATCCCTTATAAGTATACAGTAGAAGTGACAAATAGATTTAAGGGACTAGATCTGATAGACAGAGTGCCTGATGAACTATGGACAGAGGTTCGTGACATTGTACAGGAGACAGGGATCAAGACAATCCCCACGGAAAAGAAATGCAAAAGAGCAAAATGGCTGTCTGGGGAGGACTTACAGATAGCTGGGAAGAGAAGAGAAGTGAAAAGCAAAGGAGAAAAGGAAAGATATTCCCATCTGAATGCAGAGTTCCAAAGAATAGCAAGGAGAGATAAGAAAGCCTTCCTCAGCGATCAATGCAAAGAAATAGAGGAAAACAACAGATTGGGAAAGACTAGAGATCTCTTCAAGAAAATTAAAGATACCAAAGGAACATTTCATGCAAAGATAGGCTCGATAAAGGACAGAAATGGTATGGACCTAACAGAAGCAGAAGATATTAAAAAGAGGTGGCAAGAATACACAGAAGAACCGTACAAAAAACATCTTCACGACCCAGATAATCACGATGATGTGATCACTCACCTAGAGCCAGACATCCTGGAATGTGAAGTCAAGTGGGCCTTAGAAAGCATCACTACGAACAAAGCTAGTGAAGGTGATGGAATTCCAGTTGAGCTATTTCAAACCCTGAAAGATGATGCTGTGAAAGTGCTGCACTCGATATGCCAGCAAATTTGGAAAACTCAGCAGTGGCCACAGGACTGGAAAAGGTCAGTTTTCATTCCAATCCCAAAGAAAGGCAATGCCAAAGAATGCTCAAACTACTGCACAATTGCACTCATCTCACATGCTAGTAAAGTAATGCTCAAAATTCTCCAAGCTAGGCTTCAGCAATATGTGAACCGTGAACTTCCAGATGTTCAAGCTGGTTTCAGAAAAGGCAGAGGAACCAGAGATCACATTGCCAATATCTGCTGGATCATCAAAAAAGCAAGAGAGTTCCAGAAAAACATCTATTTATGCTTTATTGACTATGCCAAAGCCTTTGACTGTGTGGATCACAATAAACTGTGGAAAATTTTGAAAGAGATGGGAATACCAGACCACCTGACCTGTCTCTTGAGAAACCTGTATGCAGGTCAGGAAGCAACAGTTAGAACTGGACATGAAACAACAGACTGGTTCCAAATAGGAAAAGGAGTACGTCAAGGCTGTATATTGTCACCCTGCTTATTTAACTTACATGCAGAGTACATCATGAGAAATGCTGGGCTGGAAGAAACACAAGCTGGAATCTTGATTGCTGGGAGAAATATCAATAATCTCAGATATGCAGATGACACCACCCTTATGGCAGAAAGTGAAGAAGAACTAAACAGCCTCTCGATGAAAGTGAAAGAGGAGAGTGAAAAAGTTGCCTTAAAGCTCAACGTTCAGAAAACTAAGATCATGGCATCTGGTCCCATCACTTCAGGGGAAATAGATGGGGAAACAGTGGAAACAGTATCAGACTTTATTTTTGGGGGCTCCAAATCACTGTTGATGGTGATTGCAGCCATGAAATTAAAAGATGCTTACTCCTTGGAAGGAGGGTTATGGCCAACCTAGATAGCATATTTAAAAGCAGAGACATTACTTTGCCAACAAAAGTCCATCTAGTCAAGGCTATGGTTTTTCCAGTGGTCATGTATGGATGTGAGTGTTGAACGGTCAAGAAAGCTGAGCATCGAAGAATTGATGCTTTTGAACTGTGGTATTGGAGAAGACTCTTGAGAGTCCCTTGGACTGCAAGGAGATCCAATCATTCCATCCTAAAGGAGATCAATCCTGGGTGTTCATTGGAAGGACTGATGTTGAAGCTGAAACTCCAACACTTTGGCCACCTCATGCAAAGGGTTGACTCATTGGAAAAGACCCTAATGCTGGGTAGGATTGGGGGCAGGAGGAGAAGGGGACGACAGAGGATGAGATGGTTGGATGGCATCACTGACTCGATGGACATGTGTTTGGGTAGACTCCGGGAATTGGTGATGGACAGGGAGGCCTGGCATGCTGTAATTCATGGGGTCGCAAAGAGTCAGACATGACTGAGCGACTGAACTGAACTGATGGATTGTAGCCCGCCAGGCTCCTCTGTCCATGGGAGGATTTCCCAGGCAAGAATACTGGAGCGGGTTACCATGCCCTCCTCCAAGGGATCTTCCCGACCCAGGGATCAGACCCATGTTTCCTATGTCTCCTGCATGGCAGGTGGTTTCTTTATCACTAGCACCACTGGGAAGTCCCTTATGAACTATAGTGACCTTAAATTATTTCATTCATTTAGCTTTTAAGCTTGCTTATTGTCACCCACCCCTCCCACCCCTTAGAAGATTACTCCTCAAAAGCTAGCACCGTGACTATACCTAGTGCCTGGCTGAGCAGGTACACAATAAAATGTCTTAAATGGATGAGTGAATGAACCCCATGTCTTAATGTGACTCCAGAAAAAAAATCCCTATAATTTCAGAGCTTGAAATTCCCATTAAGAAAACCATTAACTTCCTTCCTGTATGGTCCTAGGGAGTCCCTTCCTCTCTCTGGGCCTCAATTTCTTCAGATGAGGAACTGGGTCCCTGAGTTCTCAGGTCCCATGGGTCTTTGTGGTTGACACATGAGCAGTTAAGCCACACTCTGGGGAAGGTAAAAGAGCCCCATTTTTTTGTGCTGCTGGACAGGACCAGAGGGCCTCACCTTGGGTTCTACAGAGCAGACACATTGTCCTTAAAGATCAACTCAAGATAGCATCTCTACAGGAAGAACTGCTTTCTTTAAGGACTGTTTAAATTTCAGACCTGGGGACTTCCCCGGTGGTGTAGGGGCTAAGAATCTGCCTTGCAATGCAGGGGACACGACACAGGTTTGATGCCTGGTCTGAGAACTAAGATCCCACATGCCATGGAGCAACGAAGTCCACATGCTACAACTACTGACCCCGAATGCTACAGCAAGAGTCCGGGAGCCGCAACAAAAGATCCTGCATAATGCAACAAAGACCTGATGCAGCCAAATAAATAAATAATGTATTTTTTAAAATTCCTGACCAAGTAAAGTCCAGGGCTACTTCTACCACAAGCACAATTACCTGAAGATGAACCAGACACCTGTGTTCTCTGCAAGGCTCTGGCCATGCTTGTTCAGCCCACAAAAACATGCTGGGCATCTGGTCGAGACCTCACTGTAGGTGATCACTCACAGAAGACCAAAGATGGTGCCTGGGAGGTGGAGCATCCCCCTGGGGACTTTCAGAGTCAGAGTCTATGCCGGTCCCATAACCCTTTCCCTTCTAACTCCCATTACACAGCAGAGAAAATGGGGACAAGGTGGTTGGCCTTACAAAGTCTTTCTCTAAAATGCTTCTTTAATAGTAAAATGGCCAAGGAGAGCAGTATTTGGCAGATTACATTTCTACCCCTAGGATTTCAGACTCTAACTTGAATACAGAAAGAAGAGCCTGCTGCAAGGAGATGAGTGAATAGGACATGATCATTTTAATTTCTTAATGATGCTATAAGAAATCACTACACATTTAGTGGCTTAAAAATAACATGAATTTATTATCTGAAAGTTCTGGAAGTCAGAAAGCTGAAATCAGATTCACTAGGCTAAAACCAAAGTGTTGGCAAGGTTGATTCCTTCCAGAGGTTCTAGGGGAGACTATTTCTGATGCCTTTTCCGACTCCTAGAGTCTGCCTGCATTCCTCGGCTTACAGTCCCTTCCCGCATCTTAAAAGCCGGCAGTCACTGGTTCAGTGTCTCTCAAGCTGCATCACTCTGGCCTCCTTTTCTGTAGTCAAATCTCCATCTGCTTCCTTCTTATAAAGATCTTTGTGATTACATTGGGCCCATCAGGATAATCCAGGCAAACCTCCCCATCTCAAGATTCTTTAATTAATTTAATTAACTTAATTAACTGAAAAGTCCCTTTACCACCGAGGCAACATATTCACAAGTTGCAGGGATTTCAGATGTTGACATCTTCAGGAGCCCTTGTTCAGCCTGCCACAAGTGGTGATTTAAGATCACACATTCTCAGATCAGACTGCCTGGGTTTACATCCCAACTATGTCCTTTCCTAGCTGTGTGATTCTGGGAAAGTCACTCAACCTCTCTGTGTTTCCACTGACTCTTTTGTGACCTCATAGACCCAGGAGTCATGAGCGTATAAAGCATTTTAGCACAGTGAAGAAAGCTCAGTGAGAAAGGGCTTTAATTATTCCCTCCTCTCCACCAGACTCAGCACTAATGGATGCCAGAGCTGGGAGGGGTCTTGGTGATCACACAGCCCTGCCCTTCAACGAACAGCTGGGGACACAGAGGCCCAGAGAGAAGTGAGTCATGTGGGGCACACAGCACTTTCTCAGGCAAAGCCCGGCTGCCCTCTAATAACCAACCTGGCACCAATGCCCTCTAATAATCAACCTGGCACCGACTTGCCGGAAGGAGGGTCCAGAAGGGCAGAGGCCACAGCCTGCTGCACCCAGCACCCTGCCCTGCACCCAGTAGATGCTGGAGGATGCTGCAGCCAGAAAGTCACAGGGAGGGGGTGGGAAGTTCTCCCCTGCCGAACGCCAGCAGGAAGCACCTGCAGGTGCGGTGCCCTGGCCTGAATCTCACACCCGCGGTTCCCACCCCACCCACCGGGCTCGCGGGGCCAGAATCAGACTCAACACATCTCCCCCCAGGAGAGGTCAGAGGACTAATCTCAGCCAGGGATGTCGAGACCCAAGTTCAGGGCCAAGAGAAAGCTCTGGACCGACTGCAAACGTCAGCCGGGCCCCTGTTTCCTTTCCTTTCTGCGCGACCTCAGTGGGATGCCTCCCCTCTTCGGGCCTCTGTTTCCACGGTCAGAAAAGAGAAGACCAGATCAGTGATCGTCAATCTTCAATCCCCGCTTCCATGGATTTCAGAGAGTTCTAGAACAGCCGTCCCTGGACACAAAGCTGAAGCGCATGCCCAGCTTGCTCGTGCAGATGTCAAAGTTCACCAGCGTGTGCAATTCAGGCTGAACAGACATGTTGGAAGGTGTCTGTGATCAACAAAATGGGGGAAACAGTGACTCACCCCACACAATGGCCGGGTGAGCAGGCAAACTCCTCCACAAAAGGAGAGCAGGATCAGCATAGGCCCTTGGCAGAAACTCAACTAGGCTCCACTGCATCTAACCAAAGAGGGCTGACTCACCCCAGGGGTTCCCCTCCCACAAGGCTAGCTTAGACAGGCAATGCTGCGGACGGTCCAGTTTCTGCGACCATCACACTGTCCTCCGGCTGACACCCAGGATTCCCACAAGGCCTTCCCAAGGGCCTTTCCCATGATCTCAGAGGCAGCTAAAAGCAGATATTCAAACAGAGAGGTCATGGGGGTAGCCTGCAGGGCAAAAGCCAGACCTTTACTTTCTTCCTCACTGGGAAAATTTCCTGCCTCAGGGCCTTTGCACATGTCATTCCCCTGGTCAGATACACATTCCAGTATCTTGGTTTTTTTAATGAAATATTTCAAGCTTAAAGAGAGTTAAAAAATTTTTTTGATGTATATACCCACAGGTTTTGTGAAAATTCATTCACCCACGCTCTGTTGACAGTGGGTTATTTCCAAATTTTTACCATCACAAATAATGCTGCTCTGAGCACTCTGACACACATTACCTCCACCTCCTCCAACAAGCATTCAGGTCTCATTCCTCAAACCTGCTCCCCATCAATCCAAGAGTTGTGTCTTCATGTTTCTCCCCGACGGCTCCCCAATCTCTCCATCAAAGTACTTATCACAATTTATGTCTTTATTAGGTCCTCATCTAAAGGGACAGAGGCCATGTCCCCTTTGCTCTCGAGCACTCAGTGAGAGGTCACTGAGCAGACCTCAGTTAGTGTCTGCACTGCAAATGAGTGAGAGAATGAATGAATGAGCAAGCGAGGTATCACCCCAGAAGCGGGCTGTACTGGGCTCCTTTCCACCCGGGACTCTGAGAGATGACCTGGCACAGCTTCTGCTTGCCTCTTGCTCTGCCCTCAAAAGGATGAGAAGAGGGGCCAAGAATCCCCTGGAGATCTTGGGTTCCTGAAGCTTCAGAGAGCACTAAGCCCTGAAGCAGGGAGCCCTGGGAGCTGGAGCGTCCGAGGCTCTGGGCCAGGCCCTCAGTGCCAAGCCCAAGGTGAGATTCAGGAGACCTTCACCTGGGCTTTCCCAGGGCTCCTTGCAGCCAGGCACCTGGTCCTGCCCCACTTCAGCAAGTTTGGGAAGCACGCTTCTGCTGGCCACGCCCAGTCGTGACAAGCTGCTGCTCTGGGACCCGGCTACCTGGACCAGGGGGCTGCCCCCTCATTCCTGGCATCCCCGTGCTGCTGAAACAGACCAGCACCCACCTGCTGGCCATACTTGACCTTGGGTTGGGGGCCAAAGGGCAGGGCTGGGCAAGGCATGTTCAGTTCAGTCACTCAGTCATGTCAGACTCCTTGCAATCTCATGGACTGCACCATACCAGGCCTCCCTGTCCATCACCAACTCCCAGAGTTTACTCAAACTCATGTCCATTGAGTTGGTGATGCCATCCAACCATCTCATCTTCTGTCAACCCCTTCTCCTCCCACCTTCAGTCTTTCCCAGAATCAGGGTCTTTTCAAATGAGTCAGCTCTTCGCATCAGATGGCCAAAGTATTGGAGTTTCAGCTTCAACATCAGTCTTTCCAATGAATATTCAGGACTAATTTCCTTTAAGATGGACTGTTTGGATCTCCTTGCAGTCCAAGGGTCTTCTCCAACACCACAGTTCAAAAGCATCAGTTCTTTGGCACTCAGCTTTCTTTATAGTCCAACTCCCACATCCATACATGACTACTGGAAAAACCATAGCCTTGACAACAGACTTCACTTGCTATCAATCACTTGGGGTCTCTGTTTCCAAAACAAGAGAAAGTGATGGAAATAGAAAACTGGGTGGCAACCAAAAGAAACAGTAACAGTAATAGATGTAGCTGGTGTTTCTGAGCAGCCTCTCTGCAGGCTGGCCTCTCTGCATCCTCCCCTCCTCTCGACAAGGAGGAGCCGCTGTGACAGATGAGGACACTGGGGGTGGGCAGCCATCCTCCCCTTGCTCTGGGGGATGCCAGGACCTTAACCAAGCAGGCTTCAGGACCAGCCCCTGAAGCAGACTGGACACTGAGGGACAGACAGGCCACGATGCTAAGAATGGTGATATTTTATTTTATGATATTTTATTTGCCTGTGCTGTGTCTTTGCTGCAATGTGCAGGCTTTCTCTAGTTGTGGTATGTGGGCTTCACTGCCCCACTGCACGTGGGATCTCAGCCCCCCAACCAGGAATCAAACCCACATTTCCTGTATTAGAAGGCAGGTTCCTAACCATTGAATCACCAGGGAAGTCCCAAATGGTGATATTCTTAAAAAGACAAGCAGCACAAGACTCCTGCCAGTCCATCCAGGCCCCCCTGCTGCAGATTTCTGGGCGCTCTGTCAGAAGTACACCCTCCAAGCATGCAGCACAGACCCCTATTCAATTTCTGGCTGCCCACCTCTTTTTAAGCGTGTGGCCTTTGACTAGTTGTGTCCCTTCCGGCCTCCATTTCCTCCTCTGTGAAATGGGAGAATGCTTGCTGGATTAGGGGGGTCAGCTGAGGAAACGTCCAGGAGGCATTCAGTGCTGAATGGATCCTGGCAGCTTCCCCAGTGGCCAAGGGGTGGGGCGGGGGGAAACCATTCTGGTCCTGAACCTGCCCCGCCCCCTGCAAGGGCCAGGACACTGAACCCTGGGGATGGGAGTGAAAGGAGTAACCACCACACACACACATACTCACTCACTCACTCACACACACACACAAAGACTGGGCTTTGTTCTGAACACAGAGGCTGCTGAAGGGCACCCATGCGTCTGCCCCAGCACCACGGAGGGTGCAGGCCATGACCACCTGGGGTGGAGAGCACCCTAGGGCCCTGGAGGGAGGGTGACAATCACAGGCTGCCACCTGCTCCCTGAGTTCCCCGCTCTGAGGCTTGGGAGTCCTGACAAGAAGCTTGCCCGCCCTCCTTACGCCATCCTTCTGACACAC
Organism: Okapia johnstoni; assembly: GCA_024291935.2. Lineage (NCBI taxonomy): Eukaryota > Metazoa > Chordata > Mammalia > Artiodactyla > Giraffidae > Okapia > Okapia johnstoni. Next base: position 76,498,598 of record CM044318.1, on the reverse strand, counting down.
CTGCTTCCTCAGGACACAGTGATTTTCTTTTGATTTTACTCTTTTTCAACTTAGCGTTACGGCCTGAATTCTGAGTCTCAGGAGCAGGGCTCAGTCATGGCCTGGCCGAAAACCCTCAAATCAGAGACTACCTCCTCGAGAGGCAGAGAAGGCTGAAATGCCATGGGTCCCCCACTCAAGGCACTGCTGTCTCCTCCCACTAATGCTGACTGTGAGGTGTCATTCAACATCCCCATTTCAGAGGTGAGAAGACTGAGGCTCAGAGCCCTGCTGTATGGTACACAGGCAGGAATGGGAGACGTGGGATTGGAGCCCAGGCCTCTTGGCCTTTCAAAGACAAATGCCTCAGCTGAGGCCAGCATAGTCTGAGAGGAATAGAACGTGAGCCACCTTTAAACTGCCTGGGAACCACATCGAACAAGGAAAAAGAAATAAGCAAAATAAATTTTGGTAACATTTCACATTTAACTCGGTGTATCAAATATCATTCAACACGTAATCAGTATAAGAAAATATTAAAGAGACACTTGACTTTTTTTGGTCATACTTCATCTCTGAAATAGTATACACTCAGCTCACATCCCAGTTCAGACTGGCTACATTTCAGGGGCTCTGTGGCCATAAATCGTGAGTGGCTACCAGCTTGGACAGTGTAGGTCCAGAGGAACAGAGAAGCAGCAAAGACCAAGGGCTGCCCATCCATTCATACATGCATTTATTCACTCACTCAACCTACCAACCAGTCTTTACTGGGTACTTACAAGGGGCCAGGCGGGGGTCATACAATGTGAATGAGGAGGAAGCAAGTCCCACCCCCACGGGTTTACACTGCGGAGCTTGGGGACATGGAGAGGGTGGCAGTCAGGAAAGTCACACCCCACTGGCTCAGTCCAGGGTCCTGTCCCCAGGAAGACAAGCTTGGACAGTCACCTGCCAGGCTAGGGCCCCTTAACTGAAGGTTTGGGACATGTGGGTACATAACACCTCCTTTTCGGGACATCAGAATCACAACCCCTCCACCCTCCCGGCTACAGCTCAATTGGCACAATAACCTTCTGGCATTACTTTCATCCTCAGACCCTGAGGGAGTCCTTCGGATTTGTCCAAACCTGATGGAGGAGCTTTGCTCTCCACCCACCAGCAAGAACGGGCAGCGGCAGATCAAGTGGAAACCGGTCAGGCGTGCCCCTGTGGGTGCCAGGGTGGTGGCGGGCAGGGCCAGGGCAGCTGCGGTGACCGCCCCCAAAAGACAGAGCTGACACTGCTCCTGCCAAGTGCAAAGGTCTCCTGCGCCTGCAACTCCCACCAGGCCTGAACCCCGCAGCAAGCCCTCTAGGGAAGGAATGAGAAAGGGAGGGAAGGTGGCAGGGAGGGACTGCTGTTTCTGCAAACTCCCAGGGGTCCTCCTCCACGGAGGAGCAGGGGTTCTCCGGCCCACCCGCCCTAGACAGGGACACGGAGCCGGCCCTCAGCACACAATGGGTCAAGGGACAGCGTGGTACACCGGCAACAGGGTTGGATGTTGGCAACAGACTTAATACCAGGAGTCAGGGGCCTGTCGGTGAGCTTGGCCGCTAACTGCCGAGGTGACCTTGGACCAAACCCTCTAAACCACGGTCTCTGCATCTACAAAATGGGAATAAGATCATCTACCCTGCTGCTCGGGGTTGTGAGGAATAACTGAGAAAATGCATGTTCGGTTCTTGGCACAGGGCAGGGTGAGCACTCAATCAATAATAGCTCTCACTGTTGTCCCAAAGTTGTCACTGGGGCCACAGCCCTTGGCCACATCCTGATCACTGGCCCATCAGCCAGGTTGCCCTGGGCTGCCTCTCGGGCACTAAATCCTAAGTTTCCCAACTTCCCCAAACTCCAGGTAACATGACGCTGTCCAGCCTTCTGGATCCAGAAAAGCAGGTGGAGTCAACCCCTCCAGGTATGCTAATGGGCACCCACAGGAGCCAGGTACCACGTGGCACTTGAGGGTAAGTAAGGACACTTACTGTCGGGGAGGGGACACTGCAGACCATTCAACTGAGGAGGTGAACAAATCAGAGGAGCCCTACTGAGGCCCAAACCCATGAGACACCCCACTCTTCACTCCTCCCGCCCCCCGCGCTTATATTCCACTCTGGGTCCATGCCCACATCTGCGGTTTCTACAGCAAAACACACATCTGTCCCCTCTCTGTATCCACAACTGCCACTGGGCTGGGCCAGCGTCCGCTCTGTCCCCGGACAGGAGGGACCAGCCTCCCTCCTGCTCTCCCACCTCTGTTCTCATCGCTTCAAATCATCTCCGCCCAGCAGCCTGAGCATCCAAACCCAAACCGAAGCGTGGCATTCTCTCACGCAAAGTCCTCCAACGACTTACAACGAGCTTGGAGTACTGTCCAAAGCCCCGCACACGAGTAGCCCCCGCCTGCCCCTCACCTCGGCCCCCATGGTCCGCACTGCCCTCCAGGCATCCTGACCTCATCAAATTCCCATGTAGGCTTTGCAGTTGGTGCCTACCTCCGGGCCTTTGCTCTGGCTGTGCCCCGTTCCGGACCACCCCATACGGGCCCCTTTCTGACACCCCTGAGTCACACGACCCCTGTGGAGGCTGCCTGGGTCCCCACCTACGGTAACACCTCTACCGCGGAGTTGGTCTCCTTCTCTCATCTGGTCCTGCTTTATCTCCCTGACTCCACAGTTCTCATCACTATCGGGAATTACCCCTGTTTATGCATTTATAGATTATTTCTATCTGACATGATCGCGTTTGCTTCCTGGTTTACTCCCGGTCACCACCCTGAGCCAAAGGCAGGGATGGCATCTGCCTTGGTCACTGCTGACCCTCGGAGTCCAGAACAACGGCAGACACACAGCCCTCTGTGAATGCCTGTGACCATCTTCCAAGTCACTGAACAACCATGGGCCAGAGACCCCCTCCGTGAAACACCACTGACTCTGAGAGGGTGTGGGTGCAGGGGGAGGAGGACCAGGTAGGAGGAAGGGAGCAGATGCTGGTGCCACCAGAGCAACCTTTGCCCCAGTGACCGTGTCCTCAAGCAGCGATGGGGCAGGTGGGGCGTGTCACCGTGGCGACAGTTGGCTCCTCCAGAGGCCCTGGCGGGGGCCCCAGGGAACCCCTGGCTTCCGTGTGGAAGGAGCCCCGAAGGCTCCGCCCCCTCCTCAGGCTCCCAGTTCCCAGTCTCTGCTCAGAAACCTGGACCAACATGCCTTCTGGCCCTAAGAAGTATTTACATTTTGATTAAGTCTGGTTTTAAACCACCAGGTAGGCTGGCCTGAGGCCTCAGCACCCCAGCCAGTCCTGCTGTAGTAAGAGCATGCTGGGGGGCAGGTAGAAAGTATGGGACGGAGGAGGGGCTCATCCATGCCCCTAGGAGCCCCCTACCCCCACTCTCCACCCTAAACCCCCTGCCAGACAGAGGGAACCGCTGACTTTGTGAACAGTATCGGTAAGCAGTGTGGGGAGCCCCAAAGTCCTGCCTGGGAAATAAACCCTTGGGGCGAGGAACAGGGGCGTCCCAACCAAGCCAGGCCCCCAGGAGAGTGGCCCTTGGACTGCACTGCCCCTGACCAGGGCCTCCCTCCTGCCAGGTGGTGTCTCACCCAGGAAGCAGGAAGTGAGTCTATTCCAAACTGGGGACTTGCGCAGGGCACATTTTTATCCTGTTGGATGTACTCTGAGGACTCCAGTAACAACCAACCATTGTGAGACCTCGGGAGGCTGGGATAGGGTCCAGTTACTTATTTACAACCTTCAAGTCTCCTTGAAACTGTGATGCTGAGAGCAGCAAGTGACACCCTAAAGGAATGTGAACTCCTGGATTCAATACATCCACTCGGCAAGACATGGTCCCCACACCTGCTCCCTGCCACCCCACCTGCAAAGGGAAAAGGTCCAGATAACTAAGAAATGCTTCCAAAAGGTGATTTCCTTCATTTTGGGCCCCTTTCAAAGGAAATCAAGCTTCCTTACCAGAAAGCAGGATTCTGTTTGTTCCACCCAGAGCTGCAATGGCAAAAAGATTTTAAGCCTGTGAGCGCCAAAGAGATAGGAATGACTGCCTGGAGTTCCAGGACTCGAGACAGGGTTCAGGCTCAGTGGACAGGAGTGCGGCAATTGACTAGCAATGTCTGCCACTGGCAGGAGGAGGGAAATAATGCTATGAATGCTCCATGCATGTTTGCAGTTTAGGGCTTAGGTTTTAGCAAAATCAGCAGTGGGAATTCAGAAAACCAGGGATTCAATTGGTAAGAAAGCATGGTCAAAGTGACAACAATAAAAAAAACAGCAGAAGATTTTGGAGAACCAAAGAGAGAGCCCGTGGCAATTTCTTGGGCAAAGGGACAAATCACTTCCAGAAAGATCAGGCCACTTCCGAGGCAGCTGTCAGATGGGACATGTCCCAGAGCCACCCCATCTGAGCTGTCAACTACGGTCCACTCTCAGTTCCTCAGATAGACTCAATTCCAGACTTCTCACGAGACAGCGCATGTTTGACCTTTAAGGGCGCGGAAATAAATACCCAGAGTTATAAACAGGGTTTGCTGCCACTGTGGGGGGGTGATGGTGTGTGCGTTGTCGGGGATGAGGTCTCCTTGATGACAGGCATACGTTTAAAATCAGGGGGAATAAACCATAATGGAAATTCTGGTTTATTTATCCAGCTATATGTAACCATATCACTTTGCTATACACTGGAAACTAATAAAACATTGCAAATCAACTATACTTCAATTAAAAAAAAATACTTACTGAATGCTTTCTCTATCCTTATTGGGTTGTTATATTAAAATGGCCAAGTCAACTAAAAAATAAAACAAAAAAGGGTTTGGGAAAGGAGGAGCTGGAGCACAGAACGTTCCATCAGTTAGGCTTCCCCTAGGCAGGGCTGGTCGGGACTGGTGTTTACAGCAGGAGAAGTGACAAGCCGCCTAGCAGAGCACCATGGGCATTTTTTTAGGACAAAGGAGGCACCTCTGCCTATACCTTTCTATCTCAACAGAAGACAAAGGAAAAGGCTCCCAGCATGATTGCCTGAGGCACCTTACCAGGGAGGCCAAAACCTGCTGGGGTTGTAGCTGGGTCCCCAGTTTGAGAATCATGGCTAAGGAAAGGCTTACACAAGAGCAAGCGGGATAATTACAGGGCTGGGAGGAGGGTGAGTTCAAAGTGGCCACATCCCTCAGCCGGCCGTCCCAGGGTGACTTCCAGGGAATGCAAATTATTTCCCAGAGGAGCCAAGGAGACAGTGTCCATTTCTACAGAACAAAAGGAGACCTGGAAAGGAACTTCTGTTGCAGCACAAAGCACTGACATGAAACTGGAGGGGAAGGTTCCAGAACATGCTACACTAACTAGAAGGAGAAGGCTCAGTGATGTGGGGTCTGGAGTGTGGAAATCCAGGGGACAGCTCCCCAACCTGCATACGTCACAGGGCTGTCAAATGCATGGGAGACAGTGGAAGATTGTGAGAAGGTGCCAACTGCAAGTGCCTGCAACCACGTGACTGAACCTCGAATGCAGTGAGTGGTGAGTCCAAGAGGCCAGACCCAAACAAGAGGTAGCATGTGATCGTGTGCATCCAGAGTTCAAAGGTGGGCAAAATCAACCCCAAGTGTTAGCAGCACTTTGGAGCAAGCAGACACTGGAGGGGGCTCCGGGGGGCTTCTAGGGTGTTGGCTCTGTGATGTGCATGCTTTGCAAAATCCCATCCAGCAGTGCACTGATTGCTTCTGCCTTTTCTACATGAATAGTGAAGTGAGTGAAAGTCTCTCAGTCGTATCCGACTCTTTGCAACTCCGTGGACAGTCCATGGAATTCTCCAGGCCAGAATACTGGAGTGGGTAGCCTTTCCCTTCTCCAGGGGATCTTCCCAACCCAGGGATCGAACCCAGGTCTTCCATATTGCAGGTGGATTCTTTACCAGGTGAGCCACAAGGGAAGTCCAAGAATACTGGAGTGGGTAGCCTATCCCTTCTCCAGAGGATCTTCCTGACCCAGGAATTGAACCGGGGTCTCCTGCATTGCAGGCAGATTCTTTACCAACTGAGCTATCACCTCAATAAAAAGTTTACCCCCCCCAACAAAAAAATTGTTTGAAAGTCTTTTGCAAACTTCTAGGTCACAATATTAACATAAGGGACAGTGTTCTAAAACACAAGAGCTATCAATCTCCTAGAAATGAAAGGCAGGTGAGACAATTTCCTAAAGTCTCAGTTCACCCAATGAGACAATGATAGTGTTGGAGAGATATCAGATTGGAGGAGGCCAGGAATGTGGTCAGGACTGGACAAGGAACAGGGTGATCAGAGCACAAGCCTGGAGGTGACTCCTCCACTCACCAGGACTGTGAGCAGAGTAAGAAATTCCAGCTCTCTGCTTTCTGCTACAGCTGATGATGACTCCCATTAGGGTGGTGGTGTTCAGTCGCTCAGTTGTGTCCGGCTCTTTGCGACCCCATGGACTGCAGCACGCCAGGCTTCCTTGTCCTTCACTATCTCCTGGAGTTTGCTCAAACTCATGTCCATCAAGTCAGTGATGCCATCCAACCATCTCGTCCCCTGTTGCCCCCTGCTCCTCCTGCCCTCAATCTTTCCCACCATCAGTCTTTTCCAGTGAGTCGGTTCTTCGCATTAGGTAGCCAAAGTAGTGGAGCTTCAGCTTCAACATCAGTCCTTCCAATGAATATTCAGTGTTGATTTCCTTTAGGAATGACTTACACTAGGGTGTAAGCTCCCAGACATAGGACTTTGCCTTATTTGGCACCTGGACTCGTATCTGGTACACAGGGCAAGCTCAATAATCTTGATGAATGAGTAAGGGAACAAAGGAGCAAACAGTACTGATCTCAGACCTGCACTGTGAGGACCCAACAAGACATCACAGGTACAGTGCTAAGCAGAGCACGTGCGAGCAGTAAATGCTGGATAAATGTTAGCGGGCATTCAAACTTGGGTCTGTGCAATGTTCTCCCACCACCACAGAGGCATCTCTCCCAGACCTAGGTGCCCTTCTCTCCCCACTAAGGAAGGGTCAGGAGCAAGTGCAAATGCATCTTCTCAAACTATGAGGCCTGAGTCCCAGTCCCCTCCCCACCCCCATTCTGCTGCTCCCCAGCCCTGTAAAGTGAAAGGAGGGTGTGAAAATACTGCTGCTTCCAGACCCCAGGGGATTAGCAGGTGACTGTCAAGCATCTGAAAAGACAGAGTGCTCTTGTTATTACTAAACCAAAATAGATGCATCTCCGCTCCCTCCAACCAAAGGTGTCTATTTCAGGTTTGACATAACAATAGTCTTGTTCCCACTCCCTGACTTGGGTACCACCCTGAAGAGACATTTAGAGTGAGAGATGGGGCTGCACCTGCATCAGAGTTTCTAGGTACCATCCACTCCCATCCACTGCACCACCAGGGGCAACAAGGCACCGGCATGGCAGTAAGAAGCCTGCCTTGTGCCTGGAACTGGGCAGGTCGACATAAACTGATTTCCTGCCACCCATTGTCAAGAATTCACCAGAGTGACAGCCACATGGGCAGTGCTCCAGGAGGGCAAGGGGTGGACAGGAACATGCTCTGATTCTTTGCGACACTATGGACTGTAGCCCGCCAGGCTCCTCTGTCCATGTGATCATCCAGGCAAGAACACTGGAGTGGGTTGCCATTCCTGTCTCCAGGGGATCTTCCCGACCCAGGGATTGAAGCCCCATCTCCTGCATCTGGACAGGAACAGAAGCCCTTAATGCCCAGAGCATTTTCTGTGTACCCTGCTGTTGCTTCATTGAAGGCAAACCCTGCCTTGGAGCTTTACAACTACCCCGTGGGACAGCAGCATCTGTCAGTTATTAATAAATAACACAGCAGCATGGCCAGAAGAAAGTGGACCGGATCACACATCAGGAGCCCAGGTTCAGGCTGAATGTGCCTCTGTATGACTCTCCAGGCCTCTATTGTTTCATCTGTTAAATGAGAGAGAAAAATACTTTCCCCGCCTCGTTCACAAGAGTCAAAGAACAGTGTAAGCGAGTCCCACACTCGGGCTCTTGACCTTAAACTACAAGTGATCCATACTTTGTTTAGGCTTTAGTTTCTTTATCTACAAAATGAGACAGTTCGTGTCCGAAAGGCTGTCAGAAAGATGACACGGGCTGATGCCCCTTGGCGCTTGGTGCAAGGCTGACCCGGAGCTAGAGCTCAGTGTCACTGGGATTAAGTTATTAAAGGCTCTTTGTCAACCACAAAGTCAATATGACTGGAGAGCCTCGCCCCGTCTCAGCTGGCAAAAGGCATCCCTGAGTTTGTGTACCACTTCAAATGTACGTATTCCCCGAGGGCAAAAACTACATTTGGGGCTCATTTATTTCTTCTAGAATTCTCTGAAAGACCCCCAAAATAGCCACCGCCTGAGGCAGGGACCCAAAAACCATGAGCGGATGAGCACGAGGCGAAGGCACCAGGAGACGGTGAAGGCCGAGGAGGAGGACTGCGAAGGCGGCTCCTTCCTGGCTCCAGCAAGCAGCTCTGCGCCCACCAGCACCCACGGCCGCCGTGGCTACGCCGTCCAGAGCCAGTGCTGCCGGCGGGGTCCACGCACTCATCCACAATGGAACAAATGACCCCGAGAGGAGCCTGGGCCCACCTGCTGCTTCTCCAAGGGTGCCAGACAGAACCACCACCTCGGTATGTCGCTAAAAGGGCAACGCCGAGTTCACCGTTTCCTGCTGAGTTGTGTCACTTTGGAAACCCAAGGATCCCTCCCCTTTGTGTTGCGGATGCCAGCTTGCAAAAAGTGGAAGAGATTAAGCTACAAAAAACTTGAAGGTCATGGAGAGAAAGACCCCCCGCCCGCCACTGGATGATCCCCACCCTGCCATTGCCCACTCGCCACCATCTGCCCACAGCCGGTTCCGGGGGGGCCCCTACCACGCGTTTCCACTGCCTAAGACTCCTCTCACCCCCAACCTAATGTCTACTCACCCCTCCAGGACCAACAAAGGCTCACTTTTGTGCAAAGTTTCTCCTACTACTTGCCAAAGGGACCACCTCCCCCATCCCCTTGCTTCCCAGTCTATCCTGGGCTCCTTTACTGAATAAACAGGCTTCCATCTGTGACTGCACTGGGCTTGCTGCTGGAAATACAGAGATGAAAGCGCCCCACCCCCTGCTTTCAGGAGCCCAGTCCAGAAGACAAGACAGGCCAGTAAACAGATGATTATTCCCAACTATAGAACCCATATGAACAGGAGGCTGTAGGACCACAGAAGTGGAAAACCGAACCCAGGGAATCTCGTTAGTTAGTTAGTGTTAGTCATTCAGTCATGTCCAACTCTTTGAGACCCCATGGATTGTAGCCTGCCAGGTTCCTCTGTCCATGGGCTTCTCCAGGCAAGGATACTGGAGTGGGTTGCTATGCCCCCCTCCAGGGGATCTTCCCAACCCAGGGATTGAACCCGGGTCTCCTGCATTGCAGGCAGATTCTTTACCGCTGAGCCACCAGGGAAGCCCCTATCTAGAATCTAGAAGTTTCTCCAAAGGAGGGATGCTTCATCATGACCTGAAAGGACAAGAAAGTGCCCTCCTAACAGAAGTGAGTGAGAGGGCATTCCAGGCAGAGGCTTCAGAGGGTCAGGGGTCGTTGGGAATGGCTGGATCGTAAGTGTCTGGGAAGGAACAGGAGTCTGGGGGGAGAAGATGGAGCTAGTTTGTGGAAGGAAAACCATGATCAGATGGAAGTTTTAGAGTCACCATGATGTTAGCAAGACCAGGAGGTATTGCGTTGGCCAAAACGTTTGTTCGGGTTTTTCCATAAGATGCTACAGAAAAATCCACACGAACTTTTTTGGCCAACTCAGTATTTTGGGGGCCACTGCAAGAGTGCAGGCGAGAGAAGGAATGAGACTCTGAACCAGGATAGTGGCAGCAGAGGTGAGAACCAAGGACAGAGGTGATGAGAAGAAGCCAGAAGTGGAGAGACTGGGACAGAGGCATCTTCAGAAGCAGCTCAGCACTTGGGAGTGCTTGTGCTTCAACCACCCCTGCTAAGCAAGTGCTCCTTTCCAGCAGCAGCCAGTTTTTCTACTTCTCTTGAGCACAGAGTAGCCTCCCAACTGATAAGTAGTGGGCTTCCCAGGTGGCAGAATAATAAAGAATCCACCTACCAATGCAGGAGATGCAAGAGAGGAAGGTTTGATCCCAGAATCAGGAAGATCCCTTGGAATAGGAAATGGCACCCCACGCCAGGATTCTTGCCTGGAATATTCCATGGACAGAGGAACCTGGCAGGCTACAGGCCATGGGGTTGCAAAGAGTCGGACATGACTGAGCATGCACACACACAGGTTGAACTAAAAGTTTTAAATCCTAGAAGGATCCCTAAAATGTAGGTATTTGACATGCCAGGCCCTGATCGGAGAGGAACAAAGAACACGGTTGCACAAACTGGTAGAAACAAGAGAACCATACCCCAGTCAGGCCAAAGACAGCTCCACTGAAGCATAATAAAACTGCTTCCAGGAAGTCAATCAACAGATAGGCCCTGGGTCATGGGGAGACTCAGGCATAGAGGACATGTGGCACAAAGACCAAGACACAGGGAAATTACTCTCTTCCAGGCTTCTGCTCATCACTATCTGGGAGGCTGTGTGACTACGGCCAAGTCACCAACCCTCTCTGGGATTCAGAGCCTACATATGGGATCTTCCCAACCCAGGAATCGAGCCCCATTTTCTTACAATGCAGGCGATTCTTTACCGTCTAAGCCACTAGGGAAGCCCAAGAATACTGGAGTGGGTAGCCTATCCTTTCTCCAGGGGATCTTCCCGACCCAGGAGTCAAACCAGGGTCTCCTGCATTGCAGGAGGATTCTTTACCAGCTGATCTAATAGGGGAAGCCCAGATGAGAATTCAGAGGCTACAAATATGCCCACAGGCTGCTGCCATCCTTGACCCCCACAGTGGGAGGGAGAGCAGGCCAGGCCCCACCTCCTGCTCTGTCCCATACTCTGCCCAGAATACCCGCTCCTCAAAGCAAAGACATTAATCACTTCCTGCTGTCGAGGGAGATGCCTGTTTACAGCTGTCAGTGGGTCCAGTCTTAGGTCTTCAGAAGCAGAGGAAAAGCTGCTCAGAAATCCTTGATCACAGCAAGGTCGAAAATAGCTGCAGGCTCAAATTTTAGGAACCTCTCAGAATCTTTAAGTAAGGGCCATATACACACGTGGGCAGAAAATAGCTCCACGGAGCCCTCACAGCACCCAAAAACAAAAACAAAGAAACAGAACAACCTTACTCTCCCCATCCCTCAAACCTTTTTTTTTTTAATGAAAAAATTCTTTCAAAATGACAGTTCTGCAAAGAAAATATGCTCCTTTACCATATTTTCTCATGCAGTTAAAAATACAAGTGTTGCAGAAAAAAAAGTTTTGTTTGAGGTCAGAAGGGGGAAAAAGGCATGCGTTTTTGAAATCTTGGGAAATAAACAGACTCAGCCCTCATCTGCTGGCTCTCTGGGAATGTGACCTAAAGTGCTGCTGGGGGGTCAGAGAGCTGTTTAAAGGAAAGTTCAAGGGCATTCCGGAGGCTGGGGATTAGTAGCTCGGACACTGCGTCCCCCTCTCCAGATGAGGAGCTGCATGAAGAGGTGAGACGGCGGGGAAACAAGTGCCCCATGAGGCAGGTCCGTATCTGACCGGGCCAGGCTGTGCAGACACACTACAGACAGGCAGGAGCAGTGACACCGGTTAGGGGTGGTGGAGATGCTATCCACTCGGGGGCCAGGGTCACACTGGGTGGTCCCTTGGCCTGACCTGTCCACTCTCAGCAGTGGCTCAAGAACCCACAATAAAGCCGGCTCCTGGGAAGTTCAGGAAGCAGGGCTCAGAGGCGACTCGTGCACTGAATGCATATTTAGTAAGCACCTACTGTGTGCTTAGACCGAGCAACTGGACACTGCAGCTACAACCAACAAGACAGGCCCTGGCCTGCGTGGAGCTTACATCTGGGTGCACAGAGCCCCTCCACTCTCTCCTCCCCACTCCCCGCCCTGTGGGCCTCCTGACAAACCTGGTGGGCCCCGGTGTGTGCCAAGCCCCCACCAACAAGGCCTGGAGTGGGCCACGCCCCTGGGCTCAAGGCTCATAAACTCCTGGGGGTGGGGGTGATCCTGCAGGCAGTCAGGGTGGGGAGGAGAACAGACCCGGCACCTGGGGTGGTGTGTGGGCAGCCAGAGAGATGTGCCCGTGCAGGAGCTAGACAGCTCCTGCCTCCCCAGCTCTGAGCTAACCATGGGACCAAGAAACGGAGGCACGGGCTCCATTCCAAAGTGTGAGAACCGCCAAGCCCCGAGAGGGGGAGCAGAAGCCAAGGATTCGGATGCACTGGGGAGCAGCGGCGCTCCAAGCAGGACTTGGGAATCGGTCAAGGCTCAGTTTGGATCTGAGGCTCATCGTTCACGAGCTGTGTCTACCTCGACAGTCACTTCGCCTCTCTGAACCTGAATCCTCCACGGTTGGCAGAGCCAGCCTCCCAGAGACCAGCTTGCCACTGGCACCTGACAAAGCAGAGAATGACGTCCCTCCTGTCTGGACTTTACAGAGGTATGAATGGCGGTGTAAGAGTCAGGGCAGGTGGCCATGGATTTTGCCAGAGAAAGTCCAAAACATTTTAAAAGATAAAATGTCACCTGAGCTAAGTCTGAGATAGGAATACAATTTCTACAAGAAGAAAAAGAGAAGGTATTCGAAGCCCAGAGGAAATAGGCTTCTTTTTTTTCCCCAGGGGGCCTTCTAATGACATTTCTAAGTCCTGAAATGAAAGATTTGCGATGAAGAGAAAAAGTAAAAATGGTAATAATAATACACAACATTTCAAAAAGAAATTAAAAAAAAGATTTGCAATGAATTATGACTAGATGGACGGATGTAGCTTTTCGTTCCTTCCTTCCCCTCCTTTCTGCTCTTCAACATACATTTATTGAGCACTTACTATGTGCTGCAGAAGGAACAGATTGGTGAGTGAGACAGACATGGATGTCTCTGGGAGTTGACATGTGACCCACTGACATCTGACCCTCACAACCACCCAGAGTCGGTTTGGCCAAGTCAAGAAGCTTGAATTACGCACAGCAGCTTTGAGCAGAAACAGATCAAAGGAAACTCCATCAGCCTTCACCAACCTACCCCCCGACTCCCCATCTCCCCACCTTTCCCACCGAAACCACCACACCCAGACAAGGGAACGGGTGACCGTCTGCGTGGAGGGCTAAAATGATCAGAGACAACCGACCTTTCGGCTCCCTTGAAACCCCCCAACTCCTCCTGTCAATAATCATTTAGACTGCGGAACAACCTTCTCCCTTCAAATTATAGCAAGTTGAAAAACAGAGTCCACAGAGGTCCGCAAACTCCTGGGAGAGTTGATCTTGCTCTTGTGGCTTAAGGAAGGGTGAGGGGGCCACAGAGGCCCTAGGTGGGAGTCCCCACCAAACCCACTGGACCTGGCTGATAAGTCAATCACAGGCTGTGGCAAGCATGTTAGGGCAAAACGCCTAATAAACAAACACATTCTTTTTCCCAAAAGAGGGCAGATTTTACTTCAAAAGACTTAAAGCACTTGGGGAACTCAATTAATCAAAGAAATTATTCAGCCAGATTAACTCAGCCTGAAGACTTCAAAATCACCCTGATGAAATATTAAGGATGATTGAACTGGCTAAAGGGTACAAGGGCTTCATCATACCGTCCTCTCTGTGTCTGCTGCTGCTGCTGCTAAGTCGCTTCAGTCGTGTCCGACTCTGTGCGACCCCATAGACGGCAGCCCACCAGGCTCCGCCGTCTCTGGGATTCTCCAGGCAAGAACACTGGAGTGGGTTGCCATTTCCTTCTCCAATGCATGAAAGTGAAAAGTGAAAGTGAAGTCGCTCAGTCGTGTCGGACTCGTAGCGACCCCATGGACTGCAGCCCACCAGGCTCCTCCGTCCATGGGATTTTCCAGGCAAGAGTACTGGAGTGGGGTGCCATTGCCTTCTCCACGCTGTGTCTGAGTACACCTGAAATTTTTCAAAATGAAGTTTTAAAAAGACAGCTGAAAGAACAACACAATACCTTAAGGCTATAGGATAAATAAAAATAAAATATTCACAGTACAGTTAATAAACATAATAACCGTCCCCCGCATGGGAATTCCCTGGTGGCCCCAGGGTTAGGACTCATCCCTTTCCCTGTTATGGCCTCAGATTCAGTCTCTGAATGGGGAAGTAAGATCCTACAAGCCATGCAGTAAAAATGAAACAAACAAACAAACAAAGAGAAAGCTGGATTTCTGGGGTGTTTGGCTCTATAAACTACTTCTACCTGCACGGCATCCAATTTGAACTGGAAAATAGGTATCATCAGTCTCATTTTGCAGATGGGAAAGTCTTGCCTGAGGGCTTTCTACCAAGAAGCCTAGGTAAGAACTTGAAGGCGGGAGAAGGGGATGACAGAGGATGAGGTGGTTGGATGGCATCACCAACTCAATGGACATGAGTTTGGGTAGACTCCGGGAGTTAGTGATGAACAGGGAGGCCTGGCGTGCTGCAGTCCATGGGGTCACAAAGAGTCAGACACGACTGAGCGGCTGAACTGAACTGAACTAAGAACTTGAACTGGGCCCCAGGGCCTATTACGATGGCCCTCACCCCTGGCTCTTCCCCAGCCCTAGCAGCTCCGGGCTCCTCTATTTCTGCCTCAGGGCATGTGGCCTTATCAGTCAGTAGCTATTTTTTTAATGCTAAAATATTTTGCCCACCCCTACTCCTTTTCCCAGGCCACCTCATCCTATTCCTGTATCACAGGTCAGGATGTTAAGAACTGAGCCATGCCCCCACCCCAAGCCACGCGGGACTGACTATTCAGTCACCCACCAGGGCTTCTCAGTCCAGCATCCATCTTCCTGTCTGGATCTTGGGGTCAAACTCTTACTGGGCTAATGGATGGTCCTCAGTATAAAGTGTTTCCAGTGGCACAAGCTACAGGAGATGGTGAAGGACAGGGAAGTCTGGTGTGCTGTAGTCCATGGGATTGCAAAGATTTGGACACGACTGAGTGACTGAACAACAAAAGTGGCGTAAGTCAAGTCATCATAACAGAGAGCTTCCCAAGTCCAGGCTGAAACATTCCAGCCCCGACGATCTTTTCAGAAACCTTGTTTGAGCGGGAGACTGGCCACAGATTGATCTCTGCCCCGAACCAGAAACCAAGACGGGGGCGGGGTGTGGTGAGGGGGGTGGTGCAGTGGGTGGGTTGGGGGAGAGGCTGGCTCAGGAAGATCTTTTCTCCATACCCACCCTCCTCTCACTGCATCTTCAGACCATCCAGGAAACATTTTAAGTGACAGTCTTAACCCCTTTCATTCAAGGCCCATTTGAGAAAACACTAGTGCATTACTGTCCCTGCTTCTGCTCACACACCCTCCCCCTTGCTGGGTCTGTAATTTCTAGTCTCCCTGCCTACAGGTCACCTCCAAGCCCGAGGGGCCCTAAGTGCGTCAGCCAGCGCTGACCCCATGATGTATGGGTTTGATGACTTCACTCCTGACACCGGCTGGTAGACATACTCTATTTGTATACTCAGAACTTCTGTTATGTCTGAAACCTCATAACCTTTCCCGAAGAACACATCGTACCTGTTCTGAGCTCCAGGGAGTTTTGCAACGGCCTTGGGCCAAAAGCAACACGGCTCAGAGCCAGATCCCCACGCAGACGAGCAAAGCCTCCCCGAAGCTCAGGGCTAGGAACTCAGGGTGTCTGCCCTCCATACAGCCCTGCCCCGTCCCAGACAGCAGGAGAGATGCTCCATCCTTGGGGGCAACCCCGAGAGGATCATCCCTTTCCAAGGCTGCAGCTTTCGCCTGGCACACACAACTGGGGAGATCTAGCAGGCGCCTTCTAGAACCCAACACACAGGCTCAGGCCTGCCATGCTCTCTCATCTGTTATTCCCTTTAACCACTTCCTCATGCTTTCTCAGGTCCAGATGACAACAACTCCCAATATTCATTCATTGACTAGCAGAACGATCCAGAGCTACAACACCCAACGCAGAAACCACCAGAGGAAAGGAGCTACTGAGCACCCAAGATGCGGCTGCTCCAAACTCAGACCTTAAAATACATATTGGATTTAACACTCGGCATGAATCAAACCTGCCAGATATCTTACTAGGAATATTTATACAGATGACATGTTAACACTAATCTTGTGCATATAGTAGACTGAATAAAATATTAAAGTAATTTCAGATGTTTCTCTCTTCCTTTTTTTTCTTTTACTTTTTTTAAATGGGATTAGACATTTTCAGTTTCACAGGAGGCTCACATGAATTTCCTACTGGCCGGCACCGGTCTAGACAGTGACTGTGAGCTACTACCTGGGTCCAAACCTCAGCTCCATTTATTAGCTGTTTGCTGTTGGGCAGGTTTCTTTCCCCATCTGCGCTCCAGCTTTCCCACCTGCACACAGGGGATAAAAGTACCTAACTGCCCAGAGTTGGGGGAGGCTTCAATGAAATCACATAGACTTGCAGTGACCATAGCTGCTGGCATTCAATAAATGTTGGCTGCTATTCTTCATTCAACAAAGATTTACTGACCTCCTGGCATGCCAGGCTCCATACTAAGACCTGGGGACACAAAGATGAAACTTAACACATTCTCCTGCTGAAGGCATTCCCCGTCCTACCCACCCTCAGCTCCAAACCAGGTCTTAAAGTACCAGTTTCACCTCTCGGCTTTGCTACAGTGTGACCCTGAGTGACTTAGGTTGCAAGGCAGGGGACTCAAGGTCCCATCTGCAGAGTGAGGGATGGGATGTCCAGCTGAGACAGACGCTTGATGACTGAGAGCCCATGTAAACCATCAGCACAGTCAGGTCACCTCACAGCAGGCCTGGCCCCCAGAGGGCAGGCACAGACCTCTGATCAACCCGGAACAAGCCTCCCTGGGTAATAGCACTGTGCCCCAAGCCCCATTCACTCTTGGCCAGGGAGTCCAGGGAGGGGACATTCCAGAAACCAGCAACTCCCAGCCCCAGGAATGCATGTGAGTTGCTCCCTCCCCCAGGCCCCACCCCAAGTTCCTCATTTTCCAGCCAGAGAAGGACTTGAAGGGCCTGGAGGTGGGAATGGGGAGGTGGGAAGGTGGGGATGGGAGGTGGGACTTGGCTTCACTTTCATAACATAGACATCCCAAGATCAACTATTTTATATCATCTTCAAATGAGACTATGCTCACCCCCGGGGAGAGGGGACACTTCTATTCGATCCCAGCTCTACCCCACGTGCCGTGTACTATGAATCAGTATTTCTTCTATATCCTGTCATTACCTCGTACCTAGAGTGGCTATGCAGTTTCTGTTTAAAGAGTGCCATCTTAATAAAGGTAAATCATTTTAAATGTCATAATGTTTGTAACCTTCTTGTGGAATTTTAAATTTTGTTAATGAACATACAGCTGCAGAACAAAACAATGGAGAGCAGGCCAGACCTCTTGCCACCTCCGAGAGGCCTTGAGATATGCCCACCTTTGCAGAAGGGCCAGTCTCCATGAGCACTTGTGACTGTCCAGGCTTAGAGGAAGGACTGGACCCCCAGCAGCAACCTGCTCATGCTCACCAGACCCCCAACTAGAGTACCTGCCGGCTCTCCCTGGCCCCACAGTCCTGCCTTCTTACAAGAACTTGATTTTACGATTAGACACTCAACCTTGTTTGCTCAAGAGATAGCAGCTCAAATGCTTCCAAGAGAGCATCCTCAAAGCCTCCAGGCTGGTAGAGGCCCTGGAACCTACTGACAAACCCCAGGGTACTTGTCTCTACTCTGCTTAGCTCTGTGCCTGGCTGCTAGACATGAGAACAGGAAGCTGGACGTGAGACCAGACCCCAGGGCCAGCCTTTCCCACTCCCGGTGAGAAATCTGGAGCCCCTAGAGGCCTCAGCCCAGTCGTCCTGGAGGTCTGTCCAAAACCCCCATGGTCCACATTTCTCTAGCAGCCACCAGGCCCAGGCTCTGGTCTAAGGAGCTGGGGACACAGTGGCATGAAACAGGGCTGTGCAGGATGGGCAAGGAGAACAGACCATGATAAAGTGGGTGCACAAGCCATGGGAACGACAGAACTGGGGCCAGAGAAGTGTCTCTCCGGGAGCGATGTCAGGGCTGAAGCCTGAAGCTCAAGTGGCACCTGACCTGAGAGAGAGCTGGGAGAATGTTCCAGGCCCAAGAAATAAGACAGTAAGAAGGGAGGGCCCGTGCCCTCCCATACCCAGGAAACTAAAGTAGCGCAGGGACCTGAAACCCATGCTGGGAGGGGCTGTTGGTGACTCACTGGGGTGGAGGGTGCAGCTAGGATCTGAATTCTTCAAAGCAGAATACAGAGGCAGACCAGAGTGGGGGACAAATCAGAAGTGGGGGAACCACGTAGGAAGCCACAGCGATCATCTAAGCTAGAGACATGGACAAATAGTTCAAAGAGAGAGCCACCAGCGTTGATGAGAAGTAGGACGGGCTGGAGAGAGGACACCAGGTTTCTGGCTCGGGTGACAGGGCACTCTGGCTGTTTTCTGTGCAACGAGACAGGTCCTAAGGAATCAGAGGCTCAGAATCCACCAAACCCACCCTGTAAGCTCAGTAAGTGGCTGCCTGCCTCTCCGACACTAGCTCACAATCATTGTGTTCAGCCAGGCTTCCCGGCCCCCGTGTGGGATTGGACAGCCTGCTGGCTAGGTTCAGGGATGACAGTGCTCGAGGGCACACTTCCAAACGGGCAGGGGCCCAAGAGGGGAGGCAGCCAGGCAGCACCCCGGGAACCCGAGGCAGCCTGCCAGCATGGAAGTCTCTGCACGCTCATGCCAGGGGCCAGGCAGCATCCCTCCCTGTGAAGATGGTGCCACGTGGAGGCTGGCTGCAGAGCAGCAGCTCGCCCACAGGCTGGCAGTCATGGGCTGGACAGGCAAGTGTGGGCTGTGCCACAGTGAACAGTCCGTGGTTGCCTTCGGTGTCATCTCACGGCAGAGATTATCAACCCAGATTATTCTGTAAATCAGGATCTGAGTCACTGAGTCAGACCCACAACTGCCGTGGGAACTGCAGAGAGGGGTGAATTTTCCCCAAAGGAGGTGGTGAAGGCAGGATGTGCCTTAAATCCAAGAGGGAGGTAAAGGGGTATCCTAGGTGAAAGGAATGATCCAGCTGAAGGCGTGGAGACAGGACGTGACAACAGATTTAGTCTGGTTGGAGTAGATCCTTGTACGGAGGCAGGAAGAGCAAAGTTCTGAATTCAAGAGGCCGGCCTTGGGCTTTAAACTGCAGGCAATGGGAAACCAGTACTTCCAAAGCATTCTGCAAGGAAAACAGCTTAGCAGCTCTTCAAAACATTAAGCATGGAATTTCATAACCATCTAGAAATTCCACTTCTAGGTGTATACCCTCAAAAAATTGAATACAGGGACTCAAACAGATACTTGTTCACCATTGTTCACAGCAGCACTATTCACAGCAGTCAAAAGGTAGAAACCACCCAAGCATCCATCAGCAGATGAATGACTAAACAAAATATGGTGTGTCCATACAATAGGATGTTATATATATATGCCACCATATGGGTGAACCTTGAAAAGATTATGCTAAGTAAAATAAGTCAGACACAAAAGGACAAATACTGTATGATTCCACCAATATGAGGCACCTAGAATAAGCAAATCCATAGAGGCAGAAAACAGAACAGGGGTTACCAAGAGCTACAGGAAATAAGGAATAGAAGTTCTTGTTTGATGGGTACAGAGATTCTATTTGGGATAATGAGAAGGTTCTGGAAATGGATCCTGGTAACG
Organism: Okapia johnstoni; assembly: GCA_024291935.2. Classification (NCBI taxonomy): domain Eukaryota; kingdom Metazoa; phylum Chordata; class Mammalia; order Artiodactyla; family Giraffidae; genus Okapia; species Okapia johnstoni. The sequence goes on along the minus strand of CM044318.1, from coordinate 76,478,730 downwards.
GTTGTACCACATTGTGAATGTAATTAAGAACACTCAACCGCACACCTTAAAACGGTAAAAGCTATGTTTTGTGTTGGTCCAGCACCTCGAGAGACCTGGTTCACTTCCAGGCAAGCAGGGTGGAGCTGAACATAGCACATTTATTCCCTCTCACTCCTGAGACCTCTAAAGTAACAAAGAATAAGACAGGTATCAACCTACAAACCATGGGGTCACAAAGAATTGGACACAACTGAGCAACTGAACTGAACTGAACAACCTACAAAGGCAGAGGGGACTGGAAAGGGGATAACAGTGGACCAGAGCTGTTAGAACCACTTTTGAATGATGACAGAGGGGTAGATAGGAGAGACAACTGACATTTACGTCCCTGCAGGCAGCAAAACCAACGAGAAAAATCCCATGGTGGGTCAGTGGTAAAGAACCCACCTGCCAATGCAGGAGGCATGAGCTGAATCCCTGATCCGCAAAGATCCCTAGGAGAAGGGAAATGGCAACCCATTCAGTATTCTTGCCTGGAAAACCCCGTGGACAGAGGAGCCTAGCAGCCTACAGTCCTTGGGGTCAAAAAGAGTCAGATATGACTTCAAGACTGAAAAAAACAAAAAAAAAGACAAAAAGCAGGGGGCCCCACGCGTGCTGGCCAATAAGCTCGGAGTACTGACTTTATATACGTCCTAGCATGAACCATCATCATCACTCAGACAAAGCGGGCTTGGGATATTTCATTACCATTGGGATATTTCATTATTGTCCCTGCACCAATATTTTAAAGTCAGGATTCTTCACCTTAAGTACAGTTGTTTTGCAGAGACAGGGAAAAGCTTTCAGAGTCAAAGGCGCTCAGGTGTCCAATGCCCAGGGGTGTCCCACTGCTTACAGGTAAAGTCCCAACACTGCATTCCAGGCTTCTCCCACTCCGGGCCCAGAGCAACTCAAACACAGGATTTGTGGGGCCAGGACAGCAGGAATCCAAGTGAAAAAGAGGCCACGGGAACGAAACAGCCTGCGCGGGCAGGGGGTGGGATTCGCACCCTCCAACATCACCCGCAAAAGGTGTGTGTGCAAACCGACCCGCTCCTCTCCAGGAACAGAACCAAGACTTCACGCTCTCCCGAGGTGGCTCTGTTTCTCACATGCTTCCCTTCCACTTCACTGCTCCCAGGAAAGGGTGTGAGCACCCCCAGCGAGAGCACGCGCTGCCCACCAAGCAGCTCTGACGTGCGTGCGCCTGGGTGCTGGCCCGCAGCCTAGAACACCTCGCCTCCTCCTCACCCCGCAGGGCTCGAGGCGGCCCGAGTCACAGAACGCCAGGCAGCCGCGGACCATCACCACTCCCTCCCCAAGAGCCCTCAAGAGCCATCTGGGCCGTGAAGGGCACGTGTGGGCAGAGGCGAGAGGCCGTGCCATTGCCACCTGAGTCAAGTCTGGCTTAACCACGACTCCCCTCCCTGGCCCATCCCCGGAGTGCCCAGCCTGCCCCACCCAGGCCTGCTTTCATCAGAAAATCTGCCTCTCCTGCCATTTCTTCATACACTGAACTCCCCGGGGATAGGACTACCCTGTCCATTTTTCTGCGATGAGCACCTTAGCTCAGGGTTCGGCACCTAAGGGGGCAGGTTAAGTGCTGGCTGAGGGTAGAAGGGCTGGGGAGAGGCAGCAATGAGCTCTGATTCCCCACTCAGGCAGGTCAGACTCCAGACTGTCTCTGCAGCGGGCTCATGCCAAGCCAGGGGTCAGCTGAGAAGTGAGCCCAAGGCATCCAAGCGTTTCACGAGGAAGTCACAGGTGCGTCCACCTCTCTGAGGTCTCTGGTGGGATGCTGTGGCAGTGGACAAGGCAGTTCCTTGCCACGTGGCCTGGTGACTCCAGAGCAAGTCAGTGTACCTGCAAGGCTTGGCTGGGTGGGAGACAGGTACGCATGGAAAGAGTCCGAGTCTTCCCTCTGGCAGCTTGCAGGGAGAGGCCAAGGCCAAAGAGGCCCTGAGAGAACAAGTGGAGGTGACGGGCTCACGCAGCCTTGTCACCCAAGGCCAACCACAGGCTGTTAGGTGACTGCAGGAAGGAAAAGGGAAAGGCTACAGGAGAATTGCTGGGGAGGGTTATTTAAAAAATACAGATTCTGGGGACTTCTTCCCTGGTGATCCAGTGGCAAAGACTCCGCACTCCCAATGCAGGGGGCCTGGGTTCGATCCCTGGTCAGGCAACTGGATCCCACATGCAGCAACCAAGAGTCTGCATGAAGCAACTGAAGATCTCACACCCAGCAACAGAGATTGGAGACCCTGTGTGCTGCGCCTAAGACTCAGTGAAGCCAAATAAATATTAAAAAAAAAAAAAAAATACAGATTCCTAGCACAGTGATGTCATCACATAGAAACTGACAGTTTGTCAATTTCCAGAGAAGTTAAACCTATACCCACCATAGGACCCAGTCATTCCATGCCAGGTATTCACCCAGGAGAAAAGGAAAAATATATGTTCATAGGAAGACTTACACACAGTGTTCCCAGTCGCTTTATTTGTAATGGCAAAAAAAAAAACCAAACTGGAAACAATCCAAATGTCCCAACAGGGGAGGAGATAAGGAAAGAATTACAGATACATGTAACAGTGTGAATGAATCTCAAAAATACCTACACTGTATGAAAGACACCAGATGAAAAAGAGTACTAATTATGTGATTTCCTTTATAGAAATCTCTAAAAAAAAACAGGTCAAATCATCCATACTGACAGAAAGCAGGATGAGAGGGGGCTGGGGGTTGGGGGTGCGGGGGTGGAGGTCGGGGATGTGGAGAGAGGGATTACAGGAGCATCTGGAAATTTCCAGGGGTGACAGACAGGCTCACTAACTTGCGGTACAGGTTTCACAGGTAGGTGGATATGCCCAAACTCTTCAAATAGTAAACATATTATAAATATGCACAGTTTACTGCCTGCCAATTATATCTCAATGAAGTGGCTTTAAAAGAATATCGGGGACTTCCCTGGGGGTCCAGTGGTTAAGAATGAGCTGCACAATGCAGAAGACACAGGTTCAATCCCTGGTTTGGGAAGATTTCACATACCACGGAGCAACTACGCCCATGGGTCACAACTCCTAAAGCCCATGCACCCTAGAACCCGTGATCTGCAACAGGAGAAGCCACTGCAAAGAGAAGCCCACTTGCTGCAGTGAGAGAAAGCCCGCACACAGCAAGAGACCCAGTACAGCCGTAAATAAATAAATTAAATTTTAAAAAAGACTATAGATCCCTGGGTGCCAGTCTGGAGAGTGGAGGCCAGTCATGCTGTGGTGGAGGTATTGCATAGAAAAGGAGGTGGGGTGCAGGCCTTCTCCAGCACCCCGAGCAGAGCGACAAGGACCAGCCACAGGGACCCCAGGCTGCCGTCTTCCCCTTGCCATTTCTGTCCGTTCACAAGATATACACGGGGACCATGTCTCAACAGCATCAGTTATCCCTCCAGGGAAAGTGTGCAGACATCTCTATCTCTATTTTAACATCTGGAAGCCCCATCATGTCCCCCAGAACTAGTCTGGAGCACCACTAGGAAGAGAAAAGTGCACACAGTCACCCAGTTGTATGGTGTCTATGCCCCAGTGTGGTGGTCTGTGAGCTGTCTCAGGGGTCTGGCTGAACCAAACCAGGTATCAGTTACCCATGCTCCGTGTCTAGCAAGTAGATGTCAAACAAGCTACCTTCTAGACTGTCACCACCTAATTTTTCACTTGAGAACATTTAGGCTAAAAATGGATTCACCCATGTGAGGCTAAAACCTGGTTATGTTATCCAGAGATTTGGCCCAGGAATCATACATTTTTCCAAGTCACGAGGACAAGGGATGGAAATATGGCCATCAAGGGATTCCAACCCAATTCCTAATACACTTCAAGGTAAGGCTGAATAAGTCTGACATTATTACAATTATTTCTGCCTGTATATTTGCTTTGTGGGTCTTTTTCTTCCTTGCCTCGCTCAAGACAGGAAAGAAAAATGCCAAAATATTAATGACTGGCAGAGTTCACTCCTTGGAGAAATTTTTCTATGGTATGATTATATCACTGTTTTAAAAAAGAACATATTGTAAAATACAAAACTTCATCTGCCAAAGTTAATTGGTACAGAAGTGACAAAGAGCATGATCACAATTGATCATTGTAGAAGACCTGTGAAGTGCAGCACGCATAGGCCAACCACAGAAGAGCCCCAGATTAGAAGTTAAGCCGTGGGTTCAGGTCTCAACTTGGCCCTAACTAGCTGTGTGCTATTAGGTCTTCCACGCACCCTCTCTGGGCTTTTTCTCATCTTTTTCATCCTCCCCAAAGTCCCTCCTCTCTTTGACATCCTAGGCCTCATTTCACGTCCTATTGGATCTCAGATCTGTTGGAGTCTTCCACCCCGATCTGCTAGCTGTGTTGCTAAAATGTCAAAGGTGACTTCAAGAAAACCAAAAACACCCTCTGTTCTTTCTAAACCTCATACTTTATGCCAGGCTCTGAGCCGCAAGCCTTTCCAGCAAAAGCCCAGTGTATCCCACTTCTGGCCTAACTGTTTGTGTGAAATGTTAATCTGGCAAACAGAGGAGGAAAGACAGACTTTTCATCAAATCCCAACCAGGGGATTCTCAAAACCCACTGAGGTGCTGTGACAGCCATGGACAATTGCATCCTTGTCCACATCTTCAACAAGGATGAAGATCATCCAGCAAGACGGTCCCCAACTCCTGCAGCCCTTCTTTTCTTGTCTGATGTTGACCCTAAGCACATAAGACCCGTTTTCATAATGCTCAGTCCTCTCCCTGAACAAATGTTGCATTTTTATACTCCAGTGAGTAATATCTGAATGCCTTCCAAAGGCACCCATTTCATTTATTAGCATCTCAATCGGATCATAAGCCAGGAAGACCAGCAGCCAAAAGCACAACATGTCGTGACTTTAAAATCACAGCAGCAAAAAAAAAAAACAAAAAAAACCAACTCTGTCTTGGAGAATTTGGACTTGACCCCAGTTCCAAAGGTCATCATTTATCACAGGAAATAAAGGGTTCACCGTATGTTTTTCTTCCTCTGTATCAAGTCTCCATCAGAGGAAAGTTTACATAAATGAAACACAAAATTGAAAGGGCTGCCTGTCTCCAGGAAGTGGTAACACGACCCGTGGTCAGAGATCCAGTCCTGCCCAGTGTAAAGGAAGCTCTCTCAGGCCGCCCTCATCGGTTTCTAAAAGGTCAAGTGCAGGTCACACTCACACAACCAGTCCAGGTCACTGCTCAGAGAACAGAAACCAAAGATGCTGATCAACCATATGCTCTCCTCACTTCACTCTGGGTGTTTATCTGGGCTGTATCCCCAGCAACAGTCAAGAAACTTGCTCTCCACCCTGGGCGATGGTCACACCCATGATGACGGTGATATGAAGCATTAGCTGCCATTTACTGAGTTACCAACATGCCAGTGACTATACTCTGTCTCATTTCATCTTCCCCAAAGGCAGCATCATTAGCCCATTTTACAGATGAGGAAACTGAGAGCCCTAGGAAGCTAGCAAGTGGCCAAGCCATAATATAAATCCCAGGTTCTGAACCACTTTCCAATATTGCACTCTGAGAAATTTCAAACTAGAAGGGTCTTTGCATTTCCACAGCAACTCCCTCATAACAGTAGGAACCTGCTGCCCACAGAGGCCACGAGATTTGCCAAAGGCCACCTGGTGAGAGCTGGAACTGACGTAGGAATCCTCAGGTGCTGACTCTCCTGGGAGTGTCCTTGGGGCTGCAACCTGGTCCTCAGATCTCACCCAAGGGGGACACGAGGGAGCATCACCCAAGGGGATGGAGAAACCTATGCTGTAGCTTTCCTTCAACTGGCAAAGATGCACCCCATCCCCCTCACCCTCTGACCACTCAGCTCCCACTTGAGCTGCAGACAGCAGGCTGGAGAGGAACACACCCAGCCTTGCTTCAGAAGACACAACATTGTCACCAAAGGAAACACCACCTAGACCAACCATGGAAAGACACCTGCGCTGAGGCTCTAGGTTTCCTACCAACCGGATACCACTTACAGTACCAGGGTGACACTCAGAAAGGATGGGTTGATCGCCTTCTGAGGGCAGCCCCGTGGGTAAGTGCGGAAGGAAGCCGCACAATGAGTGTGAGCCCTGGGATGAACGTCATCCCTGGGATCTCTCCAGATGTCTCCCCCTCACCTGCTCTCCCTCCCACATCGTGTGCGATGGGAACTCTCATCCGCTGCTGGTGGGAATGCAAAATGGTCCAACCACTTTGAAAGGCAGTTTGGCAGTTTCTTATAAAAACTCAACATCCTCCTACCATGTGATCTAGCAATTGCATTCCTTGGTATTAACCCAGAGTTGAAAACTTCCATCCACACAAAAACCTGCACAAGGATATTTACAGCAGCTTTATTCATAATTGCCAAAACTCGGAGGCAACCACAATGTCCTTCAGTAGCGTGAGTGCTGAGTCGTTTCAGTTCTGTCCAGCTCTTTGCGGCCCCAGGACTATAGCCTGCCAAGCTCTTCTGTCCATGGACTTCTCCAGGTAAGAATACTGGAGTGGGTTGCCAAGCCCCCCTCCAGAGTATCTTCCTGATTTAGGGATCAAACTCCACGTCTCTTACGTCTTCTGCATTGGCAGGCAGGTTCTTTACCACTAGGAATGGATAAATAAAGTGCAGTGCCTTCAGACAATGGAATATTAATCATTAAAAGGATATGTGCTATCAAGGCATGAAAAGACATGGAGGAAACTTACATGTATGTTACTAGGCCAAAAAAAAAAAAAAAAAAAACCAATCCAAGAAGGTTACAGACTGTATGATTCCAACCATATAACATTCTAGAAAAAGCAAAACTATGGAGACAGTAAAAAAGATGAGTGGTTGCCAGGGGTTTGGGGTAGGGAGAGTTGAAAAAGCAGAGCACAGAGGGTTTTGGGGGCAGTGAAACTATTCTGTATGATACACAGAAAGGTGGGTACATTTGTCCAAAGCCACAGATGTACACCACAAAAAGTAAACCCTAATGTAAACTACGGACTTTCTATAACTATGATGTGTCATGAAGGTTTATCAGTTGAACAAGGCCGCCACTCCGGTGGGGGATGTTGATAATGGAGGAGGCTTTCCACATCTGGGGGCACGGGGTATATGAGAACGCTCTCTAGTTTACTTTTAATTTTGTTGTGAAGCTAAAACTATTCTAAAATCTTAAAAAAAAAAAAATTAAGTATATGGCTCAGCCACTTTCCCATCATCAAACAAACCCAAAACCACAGTCAAAAATTCAGTGGCCAGTGCGAACAAAGCCTGAGGAAATAAGTCCTGCCCCGTGGGTCGGAGCAGTGGTCTACCCGCACCTGTGGTCTGAGGTACCAATGCCTAGGGCATCCTGGACGGGCTTGAGAAAGCCTAGGGCATCCTGGATGGGCTTGAGAAAGCCTGGGGCCGGAGTGTCGAGGCCAGCACCCAGCCCCCGACGTCCAGTAATGACCACCATGGATTGCTCATGGATAAATTTACTTTAAAATGTACTTAAAATGTGTTTTAGGCAGTCATGTGGAGTCTGCACACTCTTGAAGTCACCCACTCCTGAACTTTACCACCTGCTGCACCAAGGCCGACGGCAGGACCCCACCATGCGGCTCTATTCAGAAGAGATCACAGCAAAGTCCCCTCTGTGCCGCTGGGGTCCATCGTGGCCTCCAACACTCCCAGCCTCAGGGCAGCTGCCAGTGGGTACATCGTACAGTCACTTTCTTTGAGCTCAGGGTGGAGCTGCCAAGGCCCCCTTCTGGAAGTCCATGGTCTCCCCCTGACCCAGCGCAAGCCCTTCTCTGACCGGGCCTTTTTTTTTTCACATGAATATCTATTTGTTTGGCTGCACAGGGTCTTAGTTGCAGCATGTGGGATCTAGTCCCCCGCCAGGGATCGAACCTGGGCCTCCTGCACTGGGAGCTCGGAGTCTTAGCCACTGGACCACCAGGGAAGGCCCCTGACTAGGACTTTAAAAGTGGTTAAAGGTGCCCCATTAACCCACTAGTTGCCCTCATATTCTGAGGCAGGGGGACTAGAATATGCCTGGTGTTAAAGGGGAGGACCATCTCTGGTTCTGTGCAAGAATCCTAGAAGGTCCAGGGTGGAAGGACTTTAAAGAATATCAACATGGACCGCTGCATCCGTGTCCCTCCCCAGGGGCCATCCAGCTTCCGCCTGAAGCCCTCTGGGAACAGGAATCGACTCTCTCCAGGGCAGCTCGGGTCCCAAGGCAGCAAGGCAATGCTCTTGCCTGCTGTCACTCCAGGTCTATGAGCTGGACCACAGATGACCTGGACGATCTGATGGGGTCAGGCTTTGAGAAGTTCAAAGGCCGTGACCACTCCGTCTGCTCCTCACTCCCCACCGCTCCACTTTCTTCGAGATTCTCTTGTGTCCCCAATGCCCTTTTCTAAGGACACTGCACACTGGCTTTTTGGGATGAAGCTCATCAGTCAGGGCAAACCCCTGACCCACCATGTGCTGGCTCTGTGCCCGGCCTCACCTAAGTGCCTTACAAACTCATGCTCGCAGTCACCCTGTGCAAGAGGGTGAGAGATGCTCAGAGAAGGTAAGTGGCACCTCCAAGGTCACACAGCTGGTAGGAGCAGGAGGGGATGTAAAAACCCAGGTCTGTTTCCATTCAGCATCTGTGCCTCCTGTACAAAGCTGAAGTCCAGAACATTCTGAACTGTTTCTGATGAGCAGACCATCGCCAGTACATCCAGGAGAATCACATCAACCTACAGTGACAAAAGCCTTGATTACACTTCTAAAGTGAAGTGGGTCTACTGGCAAGCCTTTCCCAACAGGATCTCCAAGGACAGTCCACAAAATAGGGCCCAGCAGACAAGTAACAAGAGCAGCTAGAGTGTATCAACCAGCAGAAGGTCTCCAAACATTAACTCCATTAAGCCTCCCACCAAGGTGGGTACTGTTTTTTTTTTTTTTTTTTTAAGGGAGAATTTTATTTTTTTGTAATTTTATTCATTTATTTTTGGCTGTGCTGGGTCTTCATTGCTGCATGGGCTTTCCTCTAGTTGCGGCAATTGGTGGCTACTCTCCAGTTGTGATGCTTGGGCTTCTCATTTCAGCGCCTTCTTGTTGTGGAGCACAGGCTCCAGGGTGTGCAGGCTTCATCAGTTGTGGCTCTCAGGTTCTGGAGCACAGACAGGCTCAGTGGTCACGGCGCACGAGCTTAGTTTCTCCGTGGCACCTGGGATCTTCCCAGACCAGGGATCGAACCCGTGTATCCTGCATTGACAGGCAGATTCTTTACCACTGAGCCACCAAACACACAGATGAGAAAACACACAGATCAGGTAAGCAACTTCCCCAAAGTCACACAGCTGCTGGAACTGGGGCTCAACCCTGACTAACCTCGCTCTCAAATAGGGTTTTTTCTCATTAGAGTCAGAGCCCGATGTTGCCCTCCATCACTGCCGCCGGCGACTGAACCTCCGAACGCCAGCCAGCCCTGACCGTGTGAGTCATCTACAAGCTCTGGACCAGCCAAGGTCTTCAGACCCAGTGACTCAGTGCAGCCACCCAGGTCCAGGGCTCCAGCTCTCTCTTTGTCAAGTGCAAAGATCTGTATATGCTAAATGTCTGTTTACCAGAGCAAAACAAAGAAGTTAATGCAGGCAAACAAAATCTGTAGGAAACACATGGTTTCAGCAAGTCACTGGGGCAGCGAACAATAGAAGGGGAAAGGCCACGCAGAATCTCTGCAATGAGAAACTGCCTCACGGGTCCTAGACCTGCACACCCCTGACTTGTGCCAGCAGCTGGGGGTTGGGGGTGGGAGGTGGAAGAGACTCTAAAGAGGTTGAAGGCAGCGTCTGAGAGGCCCCGGGCCTTCACAGCACCTCTCTGAATGACCAGAGCCCCAAAGGGCGTGGAGGATGTGGCAGAACACGTGTGCCCAGGGTGGAGCTTCCGGCTGAGCACGCCATCCCTCCCAGCAGTGTCTACAGAGCCGGCGCCTCCCCAGGGTCCACAGTGCTGTCGGACGGTGAGCTTAGGAAAGCGCCCGTCTGCTATTATTCAGCAACTTCTAGGCGGGTCCTGTTATTATTACTAACAAAGATAAGATTACAACTAATAATAACGCATGACATTTAAATACATTTCGTACTATCGCTTCAGCCTTGTTCTCTGAGGCAGGGTAGAGTTCAAATTCCACGTGTGTATTGCTCCAGTGGCCTCGAGTGCCAATTGGCACATGAAATTTCCAGAGCCTTCTTTTTTTTTTTTTTTTTTAATTTATTTATTTTAGTTGGGGGCTAATTACTTTACAATATTGTAGTAGTTTTTGCCATACCTTCTTAAGAATGGATTTTTTTTTTCTTTGAACAAGTATGCCAGGTACCCTGCACTTGGAGCTGCTGGAAGGAAAAAGCCTGTTGTCTTACTTTCAAAAACAGTACCAACTTTCTACTTCACACCTCTCAGAAGAAACCTCTGGACATCTCCTAGAGATCCCCCAAGACACACACACACACTTACACTAATCCGTGCCTTCGCATTTGAAGGTCTCTGAGAAGGTCGGCTTGTGTCGCAAACTCAGCATGAACCAGACCCGCACCCACCAGCACATGGCCCCAGTCAAAGAGGAGACAACACATAGGTAAACCCACCAAGGCACAATCACAAATGTTGGCGAGTGCTGGGAAAGGGAGAAATGAACAGCGGGGCTATAATTGAGAATAATGGGGCGGGTGTGGGGGTCCTCAACGGAGCCCAGCTCCTTAGGACAGCAAATAAAGGCTTTTCCGAGAAGGTGAGGTTTATTACGCCAGACCCTGAAGGTCAAGCGAGGCATCAAAAGGGTGAAGGGCAGGGAGAGGATGTAGGGATCCAGGCAGTGGGACCAGCACGCAGGAAGGTCTGCTGAAGGAACTAACAGGCCCCTCGCTGGCAGAGGGGTGGAGCAGGCCCAGCCAGGCCCCTTCCCTCCTGAAGGTCAACATCACTGGCTTGGAGCTGGCCAGCATCTCCCCTTTTCCAGGGAAGAGGCCTGGAGAGCAGAATCTGTAATTCCCGTTAGTTCTGATCGCCGCCTCTGGACCAGCTCATTCAAGTGTGTGAGGTCTTGGAAGAGGGCCTGCCCATGGGGACCCTCGACAATGTCAGTCCTGACTGCTCTTGTCCCCAGGCCGCTACCTTAAGGACCACAGGATGCTCTCAGGAAATCCCTTCCTTGGGGACACCTCCGGCCTCCCACCTGTGCCCATGCTTCCCTCCTCACAGGAAGCGGCCACGACTATTGTTTATTGTTCTCGAGCAAGTCACGCCAATTGTCAGCAAAGAGGCCACGTGCCACAGTAAGCAAGAAGGTGTCAGGTCTACAAACTTCCTGTGAAAAGTCCCTCTTTGTTTAGAAATGATGCTGGCTTGTTTCTACCATTTCCATTAAAGAACAAACAAAACCTTTGCCCAGAAGAGTGTGGACAGAGGTACAGTTATGATCCGCCTGAGACCCAGGCCCCAGCTCTACCCTGATGAGGGGCCAGAACACCCATCCCCTCTGGAGAGGGGCCTCTGGGCCCACGAGGTCTCAGCTGCCAGGGGAGCGCTCCCCCGTGGCCATCCAGTCCCAAGTCGCTCAGGAGTAAGGCCAGCTGGAGTGCGAGCCTCTGCAGACAACTGATGAACCCAACCTTCAGGTTCCGGTCTAGAGATGGATCCAGTAAGCATTCTCTAGAGAACTAAACAGACCGTACACCCCACCCACCCCCCTCTCCCTCATGTCCTGGGATGACGAAGATGATGATGGCCAAGATGACAAGGACAACAGTTAGTGAGCTTCTCATGTGCCATGTGTCAAGGATTTAAATCTCAGAAATTCTATCAATATCCCTATTTTACACATGACAATACAGAGGCTCAGGGAAATTAAATGAATTAGGTCACATCCTAATTGGTAAAAGAGCTAGGATTCAAGCCTAGGCCACTTGACTTATTCCAACCTCAAAATCATGACCCCTCTATGCAACGCAAGTCCCCAAGGAGGTCTGGCTCATTGATGGGGCTGCACTCATTGAGGAAGGTCCTCAGACATCAGGACCAACTGCTAACACCCACACATGGGGGTCTGCCCAGAGGCAGAAGGAAACGAAGCTGGGACTTCGTCTACGGTAAAATTGCTTCTTTGCACAGAAAAACAGTCCATCCCCAAACCAGAAATACACTGCATTGGATTCTTGTTGTTGTTGATCTTTAATACTTATTTTATTTTTCGGCTGTGGTGGGTCTTTGTTGCTCCATGAGGGCTTTCTCTAGTTGTGGTGAGCGGGGTCTTCTCTTCGTTGTGTGGGCTTCAGTAGTTGCAGCACGGGGGCTCAGTAGCTGAAGGCGCTAGAGCACAGGCTCAGTAGTTGTGGCACACAGGCTTAGTTGCTCTGAGGCAGGTGGGATCTTCCCGGACCAGGGACCAAACCTGTGTTGCTTGTGTTGCAAGGCGGATTCTTAACCACTGGACTACCAGGGAAGCCCCCTGGATTTTTGTTTTGTCTTAAGTTATTTCTTTCTACCTAATGAACACAAAGGTTGTTTGAAAGCTGACTATGCTAATTCAGTTTTCCCATCAGCTGCTTCAGAAGCATGTGAGAGATATATGACACATACAAAGAATTTCTCCATCTGGGAGCACACAGGGCTGTGGGTGAGGCCAGGGCACAGAACAGGAATGGGGTTGGTACTCGTTGTCCATACCTTGTCCTTTGCCACCTGGTGACACACCCTGAGTGTGGACAGTGTCCCTTCGGCAGGGACACTCATCTGGGATGGGCACAAGTAAGGGCACCCTGTCCTCTTCCTCATGTCTGCGGAAATTGCGTTGGCTTGTATTCCCATCCTCGGGAACTCCATTTCCTGTGAGGCAGCACCCAGGGTTTTGGACGAGGCTGGACAGACGACATGGAGGATGCATTCTCTGACACCCGAGAAGCCTCCCCAGTCCCACATCACCATTCATGTAGCTGAGCTGGGACAGCGCTCCATCAAATCCACAACTTTGAAAACACTCCCAGAAACCTCTGATCGGACCCCCTCATTTCATGGAAGACAAAACCCAGGTCCACAGCAGTCACTGGACCTACTTGCTGCAGAATCCAAGAGTGGTCAAGGGCTTTTTTCCCTATACTGCCACAAGCACCTTCTAAGAGTGGTAGGATGAGGTCAATTTGGTTCTGCCAACAGTTGAATGACCATGAACAGCATCTCCTGGGCAGTGAAAGAAAGTGAAAGTCGCTCAGTCATGTCCGACTCTTTGCGGCCCCATGGACCATGCCATCCATGGAATTCTCCAGGCCACAATACTGGAGTGGGTAGCCATCCCCTTCTCCAGGGGATCTTCCCAACCCAGGGACCGAACCCAGGCCTCCCGCATTGCAGGTGGATTCTTTACCAGCTAAGCCACAAGGGAAGGGGGGGGACCTAAGCCATCCTTCCTTACCTTCCCCTCCACTCCTCCACTCCTGCCCAATCTTGATCTATCAGTTATAAGTGCCAATCATATTCCTGCTTGGATAAGATTGGACACCTGACCTTGGGCTCCATATAGAATCCACCTTCCCTGCTTCCTATCCTGGCCACAAGGATTGGATAGCATGTTCCCTTGGCTTGACCCTACAGCCTTACCAATTAAACTTCCTCACCTTTAAAAACACACAAGTCATGAACGGGAAGGAAAAGCTCATTGGATGGTGGCTGAGCATCTGGGAAGGGCTCTTCTTGGGAAAAACAACCAGCATTGTTTCTAAAAGTAGGTTAAGAATTCAGACCGCTAGGGCCCATGGCAACCTCAGATTAACCTCCCAAAAACAATGGACACAACTGTTCCACTTTGGGACATCCTCTGAGGAGAAGCCAGGGGTGTCCTCTGTCTCCAGGTAGCCCCAGGCTCAGCTAAGGACACAAATTTTCAGCATGAGGTCCCACTCTCAGGACCTCATTTAAATCTGATCACCTCCCAAAGGCTCACCACCTAAATCTTGTCACAATGGAAGTTAGAACTTCAACGTGTGAATTCTGGAGGATACAAATATTCAGTCTACAACCCTAAATTGAAATTAAATTCCTTACTGTTTCACTCATCTACCCAGGAACCTCAGCAAAGGCCTGCTCTATCCTGAGCCTCAGTTTCCTCATCTGTAAAACAATGCTGCTGATGCCTGACACACAGAGGAGTTAAGATTAAGGAGGGTCTTCTCTGGTGGTCCGGTGGCTAAGAGTCCATGCTTCCAATGCAGGGGGCCTGGGTTCAGTTCCTGGTCAGGGAACTAGATCCCACGTGCCTCAACTAAGAGTTTGAGTGCCACATTAGACCCAGTGCAGACAAATACAAAAATATTTAAAAGAAAAAAAAAAAGAAAGAAAATTAAGGAAACTAAGGAACAGAAAGCAGTGAAGACAGAGACTGACACGTGAGCAAGACAGTGTGACTGTGTGTGTTAGCCGCTTAGTCGTGTCCAACTGTCTACAACCTCATGGACTGTGCCCACCAGGCTCCTCTGTCCATGGGATTCTCCAGGCAAGAATACTGGAGTGGGTTGCCAGTCCTTTCTCCAGGGGATCCTCTCAACCCAGGGGTCGAACCTGGGTCTCCCACATTGCAGGCAGATTCTTTACCGTCTGAGCCTCCAGGAGAGGAATACAAAAATTATGGGCAGGAGGGAATACTTTGAGACCAGACACATGTGCTTGATTCTCAGAGGGAAGGCCCCTGGGCTCCTGGCAGAGAGGGTAAAATAAGTAAAGGTTGCTGGGTGTCCAAAGAGGCTGCCGTGAGTCCCCTCCCCCTAGCCCAGCATGGAGAGGCACAAAAGGATGGAAGGAGTCTTGAAGTCTGCCCCTCAACTAGACACTGCACACCCTAGGATAGGTTTGCACCTTCCTCTTTGGACCCTAAGATGCTATACAAATAACTGGTTTTGGTCAGTAATAGCAACAATTAACATTTAAGTGCTAGGTAGAGGCTAGGCCTTGAGCTAAACCCATTCTATGCATTATCTCAATCAATGGAGCCTCAATCTTCTTTCCATTTTGTGGAGGAGGAAACTGAATACAGAGTAGTTGGGGAATTATTAAGATCAGACAGCTCCTAAATGGTGGGCAAAAATTCAAACTCAGGTCATTTGACTCCAAAGAGGACCCCAATCTACACTCTTGGCCTCCACTCAATCAGATGCTGATTGGGTGGCTGAAGGTGCTGTGAAAAAGACTCTGGCAACAGCCCTCAGCCAGCGACTGATGGGAGATGGTTCAGAGAACCCAGCTACCTGGCCCCTTGGGTGGGAGAGACCTCAGGTGTGTGTTCTGTACTGCTTCTCAGAGTTCCCCAGGGGATAGAGTATGGGCTACCCCAAATGGTAAAAGGCTTGATGGAACACAATTTTTTGGCTTCCTTTGTTTTCCTCAGTTTTCCACTGCCCCACTGGTGTTTCCTGAGACCATCCCCCAAATAAACCACATACACTCCAATCACTGCCTTAGAGGCTAGTTCTGGGAGAATCTGAACTAAAACAGGTAAGGTAAATAGAGTAGCTTCAGGTACTTCACAACGAAAAAAGCCAAGCCTATCATGGCTCTGAGCAGTTTGGAGTCTAGACTATAGCCTCATCACTGGTGATAAGGCAAAATGCTACAGCTCTTTGGGAAACAGCTTGGAAGTTTCTTATAAAGTTAAACATACACTTACCATATGACCCAGCAATCCCACTCCTAGATGTTTACCCAAGGGAAACGAAAACTTATGTTCACACAAAAAGCTGTTCATGAATGTTTATAGTGGCTTTATTCATAGTCGCCAAAAATTGGAAACAATCCAAATGGCTTTCAACTGGGGAACAGATAAACAAACAATGGAATACTACTCAAAAATAAAAGGGAGCTTATACACATGGCCACACGGTGCATCCAAACGCACTATGCGAAGTGAAAGAAGACAGACCCAGAAGGCTACGACTTGTGTGATTCCATTTATATAACATGTTTATATTGACACGACATAGGGATAGAAAATAAATCCAGGGTTGCCAGAAGCTGGGGGTGGGGGAAGAGGTAACTATAACAGAATCTGGGGGAACTTCAGAGCTGATGAAAATGTACTTGATTGTGGTAGTAGTTATATGACTGTATATATTTGTTAAAATGTACAGATCCATGCACTCTAAAAAGGTGAATTTTATACCTTAATGGAATAAATAGGGAAAATAAAAGATAATAAAGGCAACAGTCTAAGCAAGGGCCCCAAACATGCTCCCAGACCAGTTTTCCAAGATGCTCTTAGACTCTCTCAACAGTGGCCCAGGTGAGATGCAAATAAAGATTTGTACCCAAATTGATCAGACAGCCCAGCCCACATACAGGATCCCTTCATCCATAGGCTAAGCCCCCACTTGGCCCCAACATTCTCAAGCTATGGCATACTCCCACCTGTAACAGTGCCCCAGTGAGGGTCATAGCAGACTTAGGGAGCTGGGGGAAAGGACATTTTCCTTCCCAACTCAGAATCACTGCTTTAGCTTCTCCTTAGGCAGTGTAGCCAGTCTACCAGGGAGAAAATGTTGACCTAAGTTTCCATCAGACAAATTAGGAACTACTTTCAAACACTCACCAGAGAACTCAATGAGGCTAACAGGAGGCTGTGATTACAGTTCAAATGAAAGGGGCATCTGGACTTCCCTGGTGGTCCAGTGGTAAGACTCCACGCTGACAATGTAGGGGACACAGGTTCGATCCCTGGTTGGGAAACTAAGATCTCACATGCCAAACAGTGTTGTCAAAAAGTATAATTAATTAAGTATCAATTAATTTTTAAAAGGAATTTAATTAAAAAAAGCTGAGCACTGAAGAATTGATGCTTTTGAACTGTGGTGTTGGAGAAGACTCTTGAGAGTCCCTTGGACTGCAAGGAGATCAAACCAGTCAACCCTAAAGGAAATCACTCCTGAATATTCATTGGAAGCAGTGATGCTGAAGCTAAAGCTCCAATACTTTGGCCACCTGATGCCAAGAACTGACTCACTGGAAAAGACCCTGATGCTGGCAAAGACTGAAAGCAGGAGGAGAAGGGGATGACAGAGGATGAGATGGTTGGATGGCATCACCGACTTGATGGACGTGAGTTTGAGCAAGCTCTGGGAGTTGGTGATAGATAGGGAAGACTGGTGTGCTGCAGTCCATGGGGTCACAAAGAGTTGGACATGACTGAGTGACTGAACTGAATTCAAAAAAATGAAAGGGGCATCAACAGATACCTAAACAAAATGTGATACATCCACCCAATGGAATATTACTCTGTCACCAAAAGGAACGCAGTACTGACAACTGCCACCACATGGATGAACCTTGAAAATGTTATACTAAGCAAAAGAAGTCCAGCGCAGAAGGCCACATAGGGTATGATCGATTTATGTGAAATGTCCTGCAGGAAAGGACACAGACTAGAGGAGCTGCAGCTGGGGCAAATGGCACATGGCTGCTCACAGTGGGCAGGGCTTCTTTGGGGATGAAAGTGTTTTGGAATCAGTGTTGATGGTTGCACAACATAATGAATACACTAAAATTCCCTGAAATGCACACTTTAAATGGTAAATTTTATGATATGTGAATTATATCTCAACTTTTTGAAAAAAGGAAAGAAAAGAAAGGGGCTCAAAGGCCAAACACTCATTACCAGAGACCCAGCCACTACCACAGAGTCCAAGGAAAGTGGCTCAAAAGCCTAGGGAATGGGTCAGGGTGGGAGTGGGGAGGAGTTGGGGGGTGCCGTGGCCTGGGGCAATTTCCCCAGACCCACAGGCCTCAACCCAGCCATTCCAACCTCACATGAGTTCCCTAAATTCTCTGAACCTAAAAGCCATTCTGCAAAGAGCAGAGAGGGCCTGGAGGAGGGAGGGAGGGGGCTGGGGGTGACTGGGGACCCCTGGAGCTGGGGCTCTGCCTCTGCTTATATCCTACACGCAGTTTCCTGTTCACAGCTGTTTTCCCCATTAGACCATGAGCACCTTGAGCACAAGGATGGGCTCTGCTTTGCTCACCACTATGTCCTCAGTCCCTGGAGCCTTACGTGACACAGAGGGACTGAACGAATGAGACCAGAGAGGAAATTAAAGTCCTATCCAAAACATCATAATACACTGTCTGAAGCCCCCAGTTGCACAGAATAGACAAAATCTTGTTCTGGGCTCAGAAGGACAGGATTCAAGTTCTAGTTGTGCAACCCTGGGTGGGTCATGGGTCTTCTCTGACCTTCAGTTTCCTCTTCCTTTTAAAAAGGGCTGTGTGGCCAAGATGACCTTTCAGCACTTCCCTCAAACGCAAGCACTGTATGATTCTGAAAGCATTCTGTATTTTCTGAAAGCTCAGAATTAAGACAGTGCCATTGCAGAGGGACAGTCACCAGCCAAAAGACCCCTGCCCCTACGCACCACCCCACTTACACGCCATCTGCCTCATCCTTTCTGGTCGAGACTTAGTTTAGTCTAAAGGCAAGAGTCAGAAGAGACGCATCAGCCGCATTAACTAAGGCATAATACTTTCCATCAGGTGTCACAGCATTCTGTACTTTGTCCTTTTCCCGGGGGGGACTCAGAAAAACTATCCACATGAGCATCTGAAAATAAATGTGTTCTGTGAAAAAACCATGCACACACACACACAAACACACACACACACACACACACACACCCCTGGGGCAAAGAACAGCCAAGAGCTCAAACACGAAAAACCCTCCAGGCCCTCCTCCCCCAGGCCAAGCTCCAGAAGCTGCATCCGGAAGATGCTGCATTTTTCTGAATTGTGTCATTATTCACAGAGAAGTTCACTCTCAGGCTTCACATCCACCCTAACTGGCTGGGCGGCCCAGAGCCACAATGAAGAAAGAGCTGGCCACTTGCACCATTTTTATGGTGAGCTATGACCTCCAAACCAGCAGGGTGTGTGCCGAGGACAGAGCAGGGGTGCTGGGCCATCCGTGGAGAGGCCGAGCATCACATCAGAGACCAGGCACACGCAGAGCTTGGACTCAGTCAACAGGGCACATAAAACAGAGCAGCTGCACCGTGGACTCTAAGCTTCCAGGTAAACGGGGAACATGGGGTGGGTGAGGGGCAGGCTTGTCCCTCTCCTCCAAAGGCTTCCCACAGCCAGCAGGGCCCAGGGGGGCTGTGGAGACCACCGCACCGGGAGAAGCTGACATCAGTGACCTGCCGTGATATGTTTTCTGATGCAACTCAGAAGCCAGGATAGTCCATGGCTGCCCCAGTCCCCCATGCTCGTCCTTGGAATTTGAAAATTCCTCCAAGGGCCAATGTGATCTACTCTACCACTGAGCTCAGAGAGGCATGGGGTGGTGTGGCGTCCCTGGACTGTCACTGCTGAGCCATCTCCAAGTGGAGGAGGACAGAGCAAGGGGCTTCCCTGGTGCTCCAGTAGTTGAGAATCTGCCCGCAATGCAGGGGACATGGGTTCGATCCCTGGTCTGGGAAGATCTCACATGCCTCGGAGCAACTAAGCTGGTGCGCGGAAATCACTGAGGCCTCATGCCCTAGAGCCCACGCTCTGCAACAAGAGAATCTACCACAACGAGAAGCCTGCGCACTGCAATGAAGAGTGGCCCTCACTTGCTGCAACTAGGGAAGGTTAGTGCAGCAGGTTAGGACAGCCAGCCTGGAGTGATGAGATGGTCAAGGACAGCCAGGCCAGCTCGCCGACCAGGCGCAGGACAGGTCAGTCCACACTGACCATGACCCTTGCCCTCCAGTGTCCATCACTTTCTCTAAAAACTCCTGGACTTTGGGACACTTGATTTATGGGCTCCAGGGAAAGAGGATGACTTACTTGATAAATAAATCTGGGCAAGTTCCAACGTTCAAAACTGCAACCATGGCCTCATCTCTTGGTTTCTTTAAGAGAGAGAAATGTTATTTATTGGGGTCTCCTCTAAGACCTAATACACATGAGACAAAAATCAGCAAATGACCCCTAACCCCCTCACTGAACTCCACAAGTCAGGAACTCACAACTAAAAGCAAATTCAGGAAGGTCACAATTCCACTTCTTAACAGTCTCACCTTTGCCTGAAAGTCAGGAGAAAAAGAGAAGTGGAGAATGTTCCATAGGAATATGGAAAGGTGGCTGGATGGGAAACGTGAGGACAGAAGGAGGATGCTATTTGCCTAAGGCCATGCTGCTACCCAGGGGAGAGTGGAAACCAACTCAGGCTTCATGACGCCTGGACCAGTACTCTTCTCCCAGTTCCCCACTGTAGCCATTGCACCCAGGTATCAGTCTTCTGGGGGCCAGTGGAGCCTCCGTCCCATAGACAAGCATTCATGGAACCTCCCACCCTTCGGCCCTAGGAAAGGGCTGCGCTCCTGCTAGCTGGGATCCAGCTGAGCCTCTCCTGGGAGCCTCACCATCTCTGCCCTCAGATTCCAAAAGTAGAAAAAGCAGGGCATCTCTCTAGTCTATCACAGGCCTGGGCTGCCAGCAATCACAGCATGGTGGTCAGCTGCTCCCACCATCAGGACCAGAGGCTGGGGCCACCAGTCTCCACCCCACACTGACCGCATGGTTTCCCTTTCACGCACCTGTCTCCAAGATGGTCTAGCTACTCACACACCTGCCCATCAGCACATCTTGCAGGACCAGCTTCCACAAGGACCTGCCAGGGGGAGTGTTGGCTTATTCCAGGTCCCTGGGCCTGGGCTGAGGTTGGCACACCCGTCCAGAGGGAACGACATCTCAAGGCAGTGAGGGTAGGATGAAGAAAAGAAAACAAGCTTCCTGTTCACGGGAGAGCTGCAAGGGGTAGATGCACAGGGCAAAAGAGCAGGGTGCAAGCTCAAGACCACCAAGATCAAGGCCAGCAGCTCTCAGTGGCATCTGGAGTCATTTTTGGTTGTCATAACTACAGGAATGCTACTAGCATCTAGGGATGCTGTTAAACACCCTCCAGGGCACAGGACAACCTCCATAACCCCAGAGGATTATCTGGCCCCAAATATCAATAGTGTTGAGA
Organism: Okapia johnstoni; assembly: GCA_024291935.2. NCBI lineage: Eukaryota > Metazoa > Chordata > Mammalia > Artiodactyla > Giraffidae > Okapia > Okapia johnstoni. Next base: position 76,457,642 of record CM044318.1, on the reverse strand, counting down.
CTGACAAACCCTGCTTTAGGCACATATCCTCTGGAAGAAGTGGGTTTGAGGGTGTTTTTTTTTTTAATATTTATTCATTTGGCTGGCCTGGGTCTTAGCTGTGGCACACAAGATCTTTGATCTTCACTGTAGCAGTTGCAGCATGCGGGATCTTTAGTTGTGGCATACAAACTCTTAATTGTAGCAAGTGGGATCTAGTTCCCTGACCAGGGATAGAACCCGGGCCCCCTACATTGGGAGCTTGGAGTCTTAGCCACTGGACTACTAGGGAGGTCCCTGGAAGAAGGTTTTATTCTTCTACTTTCTTTCCCCTGGGCCACTTTCAACACTGCTGTATAAGATAGCAAGAAAAAAACACGAGAGCCTGACAGTTACAACATCAGATAAACGCTCACAGCCTGTCAGAATGGAAGTTTGGGCTTTTCATCCATTACAGTGACTACCAGTCACTGGGCTGCAGGAAGGCAGGCCAGCCTTGGGGAAAATAATTCAGAGTAGAGTCAGCTTTAAGAGGAAGTTGTCAATATGTTCTCAAAAAGCTTGAGCATCACTGACAGGCCATGGTGATGCCATCAACGTCCAACTTGCGCTGCCTTTTCGCTTTGGTTAAATAAGCATCCCTCTTCCAGAGCCTTTTGGGTATGGCCTGCTTTGGGTTTTAACGTGGTTTTAATCAGGGCATCGTGGCTCTTGGTTCCTTCAGGAAATTCTGTCAAATATTTCACATTCCTCATGGAGAACAACTGTCTGTGCAGGTTAAGATCCCAAGTTTTAAATTGTGGGGTGAGTGGCGTTTTGTTGTTTTTTAATGTCAGTATGAGGAAAAAAAAGAAGTGGAGAAGGAAAGAATGTGAATGTTCGTCATTGAAAACACACACCAAACCAGAAACATTCTTCCCTTCATGCACAAGGTCAAGAAGATCTGGGTAAATTTGCTTCATGTTCTGCAGACGCACTAATGGAACATGAGAAATGCTACTGCAAAGGCCCTTGACAGGAGCCCTGGGAGATGCCTAAAAATAGCCATTTCACCCAAAGGAGGGTTATCTGTTAGAACTACATCATTCCCAGCGTGACTGAGCAGCACAGACTGTGACACTGGGACATGAAAAATATAGTAACAGACACTCTGACAAATTCGTTTTACTTAGAATGAGAGATAAACTTGGCCGTGACTAAGCCACTCCCTTTGAAGCCCACTTCCAATTTTCCTCGTACTCAGTTATCAAGATGCTGATTTGGGAAAGCGAAGGGAGAGGATGGAGTGTCTGACACCTCCTTATCCCTTTCTGGAAGTAAGGGAATAGCATCAAAATCTTTGTGGACCGTTAATATTTTTTTCTTATTGAGCCCATCCTTGCATGAAATGTTCCCTTGGTATCTCTAATTTTCTTGAAGAGATCTCTAGTCTTTCCCATTCTATTGTTTTCCTCAGAAATGGTAGGGACCTAACAGAAGCAGAAGATATTAAGAAGGGGTGGCAAGAATACACAGAAGAATTGTACAAAAAAGATCTTCATGAACCAGATAATCACGATGGTGTGATCACTCACCTAGAGCCAGACATCCTGGAATGTGAAGTCAAGTGGGCCTTAGGAAGCATCATTACGAACAAAGCTAGTGGAGGTGATGGAATTCCAGTTGAGCTATTTCAAATCCTGAAAGATGACGCTGTGAAAGTGCTGCACTTGATATGCCAGCAAATATGGAAAGCTCAGCAGTGGCCACAGGACTGGAAAAGGTCAGTTTTCATTCCAATCCCAAAGAAAGGCAATGCCAAAGAATGCTCAAACTACTGCACAATTGGCACTCATCTCACACGCTAGTAAAGAATGGTTAAAATTCTCCAAGCCAGGCTTCAACAGTACGTGAACCGTGAACTTCCAGATGTTCAAGCTGGTTTTAGAAAAGGCAGAGGAACCAGAGATCAAATTGCCAACATCTGCTGGATCATCGAAACAGCAAGAGAGTTCCAGAAAAACATCTATTTCTGCTTTATTGAGTATGCCAAAGCCTTTGACTGTGTGGATCACAATAAACTGTGGAAAATTCTGAAAGAGATGGGAATACCAGACCACCTGACCTGCCTCTTGAGAAACCTGTATGCAGGTCAGGAAGCAACAGTTAGAACTGGACATGGAACAACAGACTGGTTCCAAATAGGAAAAGGAGTACATCAAAGCTGTATACTGTCACCCTGCTTATTTAACTTATATGCAGAGTACATCATGAGAAATGCTGGGCTGGAAGAAGCACAAGCTGGAATCAAGATTGCCGGGAGAAATATCAATAACCTCAGATATGCAGATGACACCACCTTATGGCAGAAAGTGAAGAAGAACTAAAGAGCCTCTTGATGAAATGAAAGAGGAGAGTGAAGAAGTTGGCTTAAAGCTCAACATTCAGAAAACTAAGATCATGGCATCCGGTCCCATCACTTCACGGCAGATAGATGGGGAAACAATGGAAACAGTGGCTGACTTTATTTTTCTGGGCTCCAAAATCACTACAGATGGTGATTGTAGCCATGAAATTAAAAGACGCTTACTCCTTGGAAGGAAAGTTATGACCAACCTAGACAGCATATTAAAAAGCAGAGACATTACTTTGCCAACAAAGGTCTGTCTAGTCAAGGCTATGGTTTTTCCAGTGGTCATGTATGGATGTGAGAGTTGGACTATAAAGAAATCTGAGCACCGAAGAATTGATGCTTTTGAGCTGTGGTGTTGGAGAAGACTCTTGAGAGTCCCTTGGACTGCAAGGAGATCCACCCAGTCCATCCTAAAGGAGATCAGTCCTGGGTGTTCATTGGAAGGACTGATGTTGAAGCTGAAACTCCAATACTTTGGCCACTTGATGCGAAGAGCTGACTCACTGGAAAAGACCCTGATGCTGGGAAAGATTGAGGGCAGGAGGAGAAGGGGACGACAGAGGATGAGATGGTTGGATGGCATCACCGACTCGATAGACATGGATTTGGGTGGACTCAGGGAGTTGGTGATGGACAGGGAGGCCTGGTGTGCTGTGATTCATGGGGTCGCAAAGAGTCAGACATGACTGAGCGACTGAACTGAACTGAAGATTTTTTTTTTAAGATGCTTACTTAAATTTGTGCATGCTAAGTCACTTCAATCGTGTCCAACTCTTTGTGACCCTGTTGACTGTAGCCCGCCAGGCTCCTCTGTCCATGGGATTCTCCAGGCAAGAATATTGGAGTGGATTGCCATGACCTCCTCTGGAAGATCATCCCGATCCAATATCGAAACTGAGTCTCTTATGTCTAATGCATTGGCAGGAGGGTTCTTTACCACTAGCGCCACCTTTTATCTATTTTTTTTTGGCCACACAGCGGGACATGTAGGCTCTTACTTTCCCAACCAGGTATAGAAGCCATGTCCCCTGCATTGGAAGCATGGATTCTTAACCACTGGGTCAATGGGGAAGTCCCTTGAACAAGTTTTTAATTCCTTCTGAGCCCCACGGTTTTCATCTGTAAAATAGAGGTGGTTCTGAAAACTAAAAATGAGAATGTCCAGGCCCAGGGCTCAGTACAGAGGAGGCCCTCCCACCACAACTGTGAGCACCTGCTGATTGGAGGAGACAGCTTTCCAGGGAAGGTCGACCCAGAGGTCTGGACACAGCACTCAGAGGGGAAATTCTGCTTCTCAAGACCCTGTTTGCAGCCCTAAAGAACCTAACTCTTCCCAAACTCAGTTTTTTTACATGTACTCTGTTAGTCCCTATCCAGCGTTGTCATAAATGTGGGACAGCAGGGATTCCGGGGAGCAAAAATTGGGGAAGTTGTTCTGGAAAGCAATTTGGTAGCACTTATCAACATCCCTCTACCATCAAGTTCACTTCCGGGTGTCTGGGATGTCCACTTCCGGTATCTGCAGGCTCTCTGCCCATATACAGGGAGTTATGATAAAGTTAGTAACAATGATGCTATAATAGCCAACATTTATGGAGCATTAAAAAGTTCTAAATGTCTTACATGTAATTTATTCACATACATTTGACACATTATAATCTGGTATATTCCGCATGTAATATTTATTTGATATAGTTAGGTAATCTCACCCTACAAAGTAGGTCTTGTTTTTTTGTTTTGTTTTTTTTAACTACAGTTGAACAAAGAAGGTTTATCATTATCTTCATTTTACAGAAAAGAAAGTGGAGACATGGAGAGATCAGTAACTTGCCCTAGGTCAGGGATCAGCAAATGTTTTCAGTAAGAGGCCAGATGGTAAATATTTTAGGTGGCCCAGATGGTTGCTGTCACAAACTATTCAACTCTGATGTTAGAGCATGAAAGCAGTCCCAGACAACAGGTAAACAAAGGGGCATGGCTATATTCCAACAAAATTTCACTGATGGACACTGAATTTTGAATCTCATGTAATTTTCATATATCAGGAACTACTTATCTTTTGCTCTTTTTTGCCAACCATTTAAAAATAAGAAAATCATTCTTGCCTCACAGGCCAAACAAAAACATGAATAGGGTGGATTTGGTTGGAGGGCTGCAGTTTGCCAACCAATCCCTGAGTCATACGGCCTCCTTTCCCCCACATCTCACTAAAGTACCATTTCAAAGGCAGGCAACAGAGGTCGAGAAGGCAATCATGTCTGCACACTTTCGTTATATCATTTAACACCAAAAAGAAGGACAGCGAAATGGTTCAATAAATCACACATGCATATTATGAGACATGTTGCAGCATTAAAAGGTCACGCACACACAGACTGACCAGCAGCAGCTCTGGGTATGTTAAGTGAAAAAAGGAAGCCATACATCAACATATACATCATGACCCTGTATGTGGATTAAAAATAAAAGTAGTTGGGTATGTTGTGGTTTAGTCGCTAAGTCGTGCCCAACTCTTGCGACCCCATGGACTGTAGCCCACAAGGCTCCTCTGTCCATGAAATCTCCCAGGCAAGAATACTGGAGTGGGTTGCCATTTCCTTCTCCAGGGGATCTTCCTGACCCAGGAATAGAACCTGTGTCTCCTGCATTGCAGACAGATTCTTTAACAACTGAGCCACCAGGGAAGCCAATTGTGTATGTTGCATGTACCTGAATACACACTTGTTTGTGGACATATAAACAGTGAATGTAAAGAAATAGGTCTAGAAAGAACAGGGACCTTTCACGGCCAGGGAGGGTGGTGGGTTGGTAGCAGTGAAGGGACTTTCGAGCTCTCCTGTGAATGTAGGCTGCTTTATAATTTGAACCTTTTACATCCCAAGTGTATTTATTTGTTGTATAATAAAAGGAAACAAAGTTGAGGTCCTTGTTACAAGGTACTACTACCAACATACTTTGAGCTCTCTGAGCAGTTTCCATGGACTTGGATCTAAACAAAAGCTGGTTATAATTAATTACCAAAGACCAAAGACATTCTTTCCAGAAGGGAAAACAAACAAGCTAACAAAGGTGGCATAAACTATATAGTAAGTAAACACAGCTATGACTCTTATCAATAGGGACTTTTTTAATTGCACATATGTACAACCCAACCTCCTCGAGACATCATTAACCTTCAAACCAAGGATGTCAGTGGTAAACAAAGCTGTCAAGGTTTTCATCTGGTGTGTGATAGTCCAGCCCTAGCTTCCTTGCCTGCGTAAACTGTAATTTATGAAGTTATTTTGGCTTCCTCCATTGGCATGAGCACAGCTAAAGGGGGAGTCATCAACTGGGGAAATGAGATTTCCCTCGGTGCCAATTTTTAAATCTAGCCTCCAGGTCATCTTATTTTTTGGACGCTTCCCACAGTCACATTTTTTGTTTGTTTTACATGAAAGAGCACATTCCCTTTCCCCAAGCCAGGTTTACCATTTCCATTGCTCTTATTAAATGCATCTTATCCAAATGGAATGTTCTCAGAGTTTCTGCCTTTCACTGGTCTGGGTAGGGGGCCTAGGACAGACACACAGACTCCGCACTCCAGGCTCCCTCCACATGCCATGTAATTGCATCTGCAGAATGAAAGAAGGTTCAAGATCCCACTGTGAACCCAGGATCCCAGACTCTTCTCATCACAAACAGACCCCGTGGGACCCTCAGCTAGTCCCTCTGTGCCCATTAAAACAGCAGCTGCTGAAGCAGAGCCTGATGGTGCTAAAATGCAAGCCTGCGATGAGCCTGGTCCTTCTCAAGTGACATTCCCATCAGGGCTGCGAGGGCCTTCCGTTGACCAAACAATGAATGTTTTTAATCCCAAGCTATACCTGACTTCAAGAGTACAGGAGGGGCTTTAAACCTCTAGTCGACATGACATGCCAGTCCCAAATCCACGACACAGCTGTATGAATTGCTAAAACTGGCACGACAAAGCTATCCTAGCCAGGATTTGAGCCCAGCCAGCCATCTCACAGGCTATCTCTTCGCTGTGGCTGCGAATGATTTCCTCAGTTGACTGATCTGTGATGGAACATCACTTGCCCCTTTGAACACAGCAATTCCAATTCCTTGCTTTTGTGATGGGATCAAGTTTACATTTTCCAAATACTCTCCTGCCATATTAGGGGCAGAAGATAAACTGTTATATAATCTACTTTAGATATATAGTTTTAAAAAGTGACATCTACCCTCTTAACACACTTTTAAGTGCATAATAAATGTCATTGTTGTTGTTGCTGCTGTTCAGTCGCCAAGTCATGTCTGACTCTCTGCGACCCCATGGACTGCAGCACGCCAGGCCTCCCTGTCCATCACCAACTCCCGGAGTTTACTCAAACTCATGTCCATTGAGTCGGTGATGCCATCCAACCATCTCATCCTCTGTCACCCTCTTCTCCTTCTGCCTTCAATCTTTCCCAGCATCAGGGTCTTTTCCGAGCATAATACAATATTGTTTACTATAGGCAGTATGTGTACAATAGACCTCTATAATTATTCTTTTTGCATAACTAAAAATCTTATACTTGTTAAACAGCAACTCAGCATTGCCCTCCTCCCTCCAGCCCCTTGTGACCATTCTACTTTCTGTTTCTATCAACTTGACTATTTCAGATTCCTCATATAAGTGGAATCATACAGCATTTGTCCTTCTGTGAAGGGCTTATTTTACTTAGCATAACGTTCTCCAGATTCATTCATGTTGTCACAGGTGGCAGGATTTCCTTCTTTTTTGAGACTGAATAATATTCCAGTGTGTGTGTGTATCACATTTTCTAAATCCATTCATCTGTTGAAGGACATTTAGGTTGTTTCTATCTCTTGGCTATTGTGAATAATCCTGCAATGAACATGGATGTGCAAACATCTATTTGAGATCCTGATTTCAATTCTTTCTGATAATTACCCAGAAGTAGAATTACTTGATCATATGGTAATTCTATTTTTAATTTTTTGAGGACCCTCCATACTGTTTTTTACAGCAGCTGCACCATTTTACATTCCCATCAACAGTGCACAAGTGTTCCAATTTCTCCGCATCCTTGCCAATACTTGTTATTTTTTGCTTTTTCGATAATGCCCATCCTAATGGGTATGAAGTATTGTCTCACCCTGGTTTTGATTTGCAGTCCTCTGATTAGTGATGTTAAGCATCGTTTCATATACCTATCAGCCATTTATTTGCATGTCTTCTTTGGAGAATAGTCTATTCAAGTCCTTTGCCTTTTTTTTTTTTTTAATTTGACTACTCCAGGTCTTAGTTGCAGCACATGGGATCTCTTTCCGTTATGGCATGTGGGATTCAGTTCCCTAAACAGGGATCGAACCCAGGCCCCCTGCAGTGCACTGAGTCTTAGCCACTGGACCACCAGGGAAGTCCCAGCTTTTTTTTTTTTTTAACTGGGTTATTTGGCTTTTTGCCATTGAGTTGTAACAGTTCCTTATTTGGGGGAGATATTTATCCCTTACTAGACATGTAGTTTGCAAATATACAGTTTACTTTAGAGCAGAGTCTTATGAAGGACAGGGAAGCCTGCATGCTGCCGTCCATGGGCTCACAAAGACTCAGACACGACCGAACGACTGAACAATGAGTGTCTTATGGCGTATTTGAATAGAAGATTTTCAGACTATCTACACCAGGCTGGCAAGATAATGTCTGTGGGCCAAACCTGGCCCAACACTTGTTAAAAATAAAGTTTTATTGACACATAGCCACGTCCATGTGTTTAGCTATAGGCTATGGCAGCTTTCGAGCTACCACGGTCAAGTTCAGCAGTTTCACAGAGACCACATAGCCCACAGTAGAAATACTAGCTGTCCTTTTCAGAGAAGGTTTGCTAAACCCTAGTATACAGGATCAAGGCTTAAAAACGTATGTTTATTCTGGCCTCTATCATAATGTGACAAGAAGGACAATTCTGAGTCAGACAGCTCTGTTTAAACACTGTGATTTTTGTGACTGGAAACAACTTTAAAATCCAAGCTCCTATCACCCAGGAATAAAGTTACTGATGAGTCTGTGGTGCTACCAGGAGGTGCCTAGTCTTACACGGTTTTCACCCTATGCCTCTCCTTCCTCCCCTTCTCGACCCTTCTCCAACTCGACCCCCACCCTCCACTCCAGCCACTGGGCAGGCAAGCGACATCATGCTACCCAAAAATGTATTTTCTAGGACTTTCCAACTGGTTCTCAGAAAAGATGCTCTCTTTGCACTGGGGCTGCTAAGAGAGCTGATATGGGACCCCCTGAGCAGTCAAGTTAAGTGGAGGAGAGACCAGCAGAGCTAAAAGGGACAAAAAGAACCCCAGGGACACTGTTTGAATGCTGGATCCAGAAACCCCCAGTAATACTCTAGATCCCCAGACACGAGGCCATAAATTCTCATTTTTGTTTAAGCTAGATTGGTATTTCTGTCACTAGCTAACCAAGAATTTCTGAGCACTGTAGTTGTAATCTTGTTTTAATATTTATTTTTATTTATCTGACTGTGCCAGGTCTTAGTTGTGGCATGCGGGATCTTTGATCTTTGTTGCATCTAGTTCGACCTTCATGGGATCTAGTTTCCTGACCAGGGATCGAACCCAGGACCCCTGCACTGGGAGCATGGAGTCTTAGCCACTGGAGCACCAGGGAAGTCCCCTGATCTTTTCATGTTCTACTCCCTGCAGTTATGAGTTCATATATCATTTTTTCAATGTTTCTACCTTATCTTAATAATCTTCACCTTTAATGGGTATATAATCCATTAGAAGGGACAAACCTGACCTGACTACCCAGCCTACTGATACAATGCAGACCCCACTGGGTGCCATAATCCTGACTCGGAAAATCCTGCTCTCAGCAGACCCAACCAGCAGGGCACCATGATGTTGTGGGCAGCCCCTGTCACACAGGAGACCACCTCCAGCCACCCAAGTGCCCCTTTAACCAACAAGCCCAGGCCTTGCCAGCTTGGCACCAATGCTAGTGAGACAGTCTCCCCAGTGTCACTGAGCTACAGTTTGTGGGTGTTCAGCTGTGAAAGTCCTGCACCAACCCTTCCCCCGCCTAGACCGTGTCCCTCACAGCCAAGACTCCACGCTGTTGGATTCCCTGCGTAGCAGTAAAACTTTCCCATTTAGTGCCCAGTCTTTGGTCTCTTGGGCTTCCCTGGTGGCTCGATGGTAAAGAATCCACCTGCCAACGCAGGAGACCTGGGTTCAGATCCCTGGGTCGGGAAGATCCCTTGGAGAAGGGAATTGCTACCCACTCCAGTATTTTTGCCTGGGAAATCCCATGGACAAAGGAGGCTGGTGGACTACAGACCATGGGGTTGCAAAAGAGTTAGACGTGACTTAGCAACTAACCAACAACTTTGGTCTCTTAGTCTTTATTTTTTTCTTAACAGTGTTAGTTACTTGTGTTATTTGCAAGCTTTCCCCTCAAGCAGGCAATTTCCAGGTCAAGGCAGAGACCATGTCTGCCTGGCCACCCCAATCGCCCCCGTGCTTGGGGCCAGAGTGGGTGCTTAATGCCTGTTTGTTGAGTGGGTGGATTAAATAAACGAAAGGATGCACCCTAAATGCCAGCCGCGACACCATTTTTCACAGTCATGCTGGGTTGGCCTGAAAGGTCATTTGGGGTTTTTTGTTAACATCTTATGAAAAAGCCAAAGGAAGTTTTTGGGCAACCCGGTATATAACACTACCTCTTTCTACAGCTATGCCAGCTTCGTTTTGGCAAAAGACATTCCCAGAGAAGTCTGTGGTCAGCAGTGCGGGACAGAATTTGAAGAAAGACCTGTGTTAGGAAAAGCTACATTTTGGTGAAGCCTCATTGGAACTGTCAGCTGCTGACAGGGCTGGGAAGAGGGTGCACTGGAGGCCACCTGTCACGTGTCCCTGACAAGAAGTTGCTCGAAGGTTATGACTCCCCCTTGCCCCAGGAAACAGCCCTCCTCGTGACAACACACGGACTGCAGGCCAACCCCTCGCGTCAGCGCAGCTCATCCAGGTTTGTCCTCCACCATCTGTTCTCATAGAAGCCCTGGAATAAGTGGTGGTACCATCCCCAGTTCACGGATGAGAAAACCAAGGCTGAAAGAGAACGATTTGTTAAAAGTCACTCTGCCTATGAAATGATACATTAATTAAAGAAAGAGGTACTTAGGCTGAGGCAGCCTACATCAGCAAACCAAGATTGAAGCCCTTAAGTGCCTCGAGGTTATGAAATTAAAAGGCTAAGGATGACCAGTCTAGGCTTCAGTAAATCAAATAATTTCCTTTCTTCGCTTCTGCACTTTCTCCATATAGGTCTTTCCCCCACTCCTATCAGCGGAACACTCCTAACCACTTCTGGTTTGGAACTGCCTAATGGGAAGTGATTTTTGCTCCAGTAAACTCTTATTAAAAATTTTAATATCCCTCAGTTCGTCTTTTAACAGAAGTGACTAGAGACCAGATTTTTTTCGACCCCTGATCCCCACTCTTGCAATCAACCGTGGTCGAGGACAGACCAGTGTCCCCAGGAAAGGACTGAGGGTCTGGCGTGAGCCTGCTGCCTCTGACCTCGGGGTCCTTTGGCCTGGGCATCTGCATCCTGGGTGTTCTAGCTGGGCAGTCATGTACTTCTCTGCATCCTCTTTCCTTTCAAAACCCTGCTTCTGAGGGCCTGCCCACATGGACAGAAGGCCGCTCCAAGCCCTCTTGCAGCACCCACAACCCCTGTATGGTTTGAGCATCTTACTAAGACGCTCTAGGTTCTTTTACTTCATTCTACTTGTCTCTTTTTAATGTGCTTTCTCAATAACAAAACTTTCATCCTGTCTTTTCAGCAAGAAATTTGGCTCTGAAGGTTGTACATGTCACTTAGCTTACAAAAAGAGAGAGAGATATATATATACATATAAATGTGTATATATATATATATTTATATATATTTAATCATGTTTTTCAAATGCCTTGGTTTCAGCACCGCCTCCCCAAACAAGTTGTCTGCTGAGCATCTTCTGCTTTTTCACAGTAGAGTGACTATGTAACTTATTGTCCAAACAGGGACCCTTTTAAGAATGAAAGGTGCTGTGCTTAGTCGCTCAGTTGTGTCCAACTCTTTGCGATCCCATGGACTATAGCCCACCAGGTTCCTCTGTCCACGGGGTTTCTCCAGATCAGAACACTGGAGTGGGTTGCCGTGCCCTCCTCTAGGAGATCTTCCCAACCCAGGGATCGAACCCAGGTCTCCCGCATTGCAGGCCGATTCTTTACCAGCTGAGCCACCAGGGAACCCCAAGAATACTGGAGTGGGTAGTCTATCCCTTCTCCAGGGGATCTTCCTGACCCAGGAATCGAACCAGGGCCTTCCTGCACTGCAGGTGGATCCTTTACCAGCTGAGCTGGTAGGGAAGCGGCGACACTATGAATCCTGACACCGGCCATGTGGTCTCCCTTCTTCATGGGCGTCACCACTTCCCGACAGGGCCCAGGAGAATGTATCAAACCACTTTCAGATACAAACTGCATTCAGTTATGTAATATCCGGCCCTGAAAGAGACAGCAGCCATGCAATCCACTTTTAAATAAAGAAGATTCTCTTTGCTCCGCTCTCTGACACGGAAGCTTGAGTATCTAACAGAAGGGAGGTGTTCTCCAGTTTGCTGCCCAAGCAGCCAAAGTATCCAGCTTTAAGGATACTGTGTTCTCTAGCAGGGATTCTAATGCGCTGAGACTAAACCTTTCAGGAGGAGAAGGGTGGGGTAGAGTCTGGTCCCTGAACAAAGAGGGCTGGGGAGATGGCTGGGGCCATCCTAGCCGCCAAGGCATGGCCACACCCATCAGTACAGATGGAGTAGAATCTCTGCCCTTTATTTTAAAACCTCAGAGGAAATCATGCCACCTCCCCAGGGTGAGCCAGTCCAAAGTTTAACTGAGCTCTTCAGGGCTAGGCACCCCTCCTTCCGGTCCACCCTCCACCCAGGAAACCAGTAACATCTGATCCTCCGGCCTGTTGTCTGGGCAGCCTCCACCCACTGTAAGGGGCAGTCTCTCCTCTGCAGGCCAGAAAGCCTTCTCCGGGCCCAGAAAACGCTCAGGACACAAAACAGAAACACACACACTCACACAGATCCCCTTCCTCTCCAGCTCAGAGGGCTCCCCTTCTGGCCTTTTAATCCCCAGGCCCATTGGAAATGGAAAGACAGGAAATGCAAGATGCAGTGCCTGAGCCATTTTCATCTTAACTCCTGCCCTCCCCCGCCCCGGCCTCTCTTCCCTTGACAGACAGACAACCCATTAAGAGCTCGCTCATAATAGTCTTTCCTGTAAGAACTTGTAAACAGCATCCTTGGAGCTTGACTTGGGTATTTCCCAGCTCACTTACTTCCATTTCCTTTGCCTTGGAATGTTTCATGGGGATGGGGGAGGCTGATGGGAGGGCCTCTCCCCCTCCATCCCCTTCACCTGCGCTGCCCAGCTCCCTCCTTCCTTCGGTGTCATAGAAGTTTAAGTCTCTTCCCCTTGAACACTTCTACCACTTAGATTGGTGTGTTCCTTTTTGTTTCTTTGAAGGAAGCCCTTCCATTCAGCAAGCTGAGACTCCTGCCATAGCCTTCATTCCAATACATTCCCACCACTAGGGAATCATACCAGGTTCTTGGCAGTTCTCAGCATTAAATGAACAAAACCTCTGCTGCAGAAATTATGTTTTAAGTAAACACTGTACCTGCAAAACTGCTTTTTTTTTCTACAGGAGCCCTTGTTTTTATATAACTTAAAGTTTGCAAGGTAAATACACTCTAGTAAGGGACAGAGGCTCCAAACCCAGGGCTTGGTCAGGTGACCTAATTGAGTGAAGGAGACTTGGGACGGGGCAATAGGGAATAGTGGGGTCTGTGGTGAAATGTGGAGCCTGCAACCTAGCCCCAAAATATGCAACTGTAGACAGATGTTGTTATGTAAAAATCCTTACTTCATACTGCCAGAACTTCCAACGTTCTGAGAAAAGTCTCAAGTCAGGAATGCTACATGAAATTTTCTGACTTTTAAAATAGTGTGTGGGGAACTTCCCGGTGATCCGGTGGCTAAGACTCTGAGCTCCCAATGCAAGCACCCTCGGTTTGATCCCTGGTCAGGGAACTAGATCTCACAAGCGGCAACTAAGAAGTCGCATGGCTCAACTAAAGATCCTGCATGCCCCCACTAAGAGACCCAGCACAGCCAAATACAGAAATAAATATATTTTTTTAAATAGTGTGTGGGCTGAACAGTCTTCAACCCCTGGACTAAATGATAAATAGCCCCCACTACAGCCCATGCCCCAGCACCACTGAGCACTGCCACCACCTACACCAAAGAACACAACACGGATGCCCACGGAGAGATGGCAAGGGCATGGGGCTCCCAGGCAGGGGGATGGCAGGGGCAAAGGCAGACCCTAAACCCCCCTCCTCAAAGCCCGGCTCCTCTGGAGGCTCTGGCCTCCTGGGACACCTTCTAGGAACAATCTTATTTTTTAGGAAGGGAACAATCAGGAGCTAGGGTTCACTCTAGAGTCATTCACTCTAATCACGTTCACTTTACAGAAATTCACTCTACAGCGGGTTTCGCTGAAACAGATCTGTAAGAGATATGATGGGCAGCAGCCTTTTCCTAGTAAAAATATACAAGATATGCTAAACACAAAGCCCTGAACTAGTCTGCAGGCCCCTGTGAAGGAGCAGAAACCAGTAATTCAAATAAATAATCCTACAAAACAAAGGCCTATACCTTCCTTCCCAAACTCAAAGCAACGGGGCGGGCCCGAGACCCTACAGAGAAGAAAAGCACATTCTAGAATCATCTTCACTTGCCTGGTTTAAACCACTGAGAAGACACAGGATACTGACAAGTTACTTATTCTCTTTCAGCTGCAACTGCCTCATCTGTGAAACGCAGGTAACAGCACAGTTCTAATAGAATCCCTGGAAGCATAGAAACTGTCCATCAGCCTTTGGCCAACAGCCAGCTTCAGGAGTTTCCTGGGTGCATAATTCATCCCCAAAGTATCTACTGAGCACCTTCTGTATGCAGATGCACGACAAAGAGCAATACATAGGCACAGGCCCTGGCCTCCCCAAATCCACTTTTATTTCTAACAGTAAATCCTAAATATAATACATTTTCAAAAAAGAAAAAAAAAAAGCTTCAGAAATTACTCAAGCAGATGTCCTTGCACCTTCTTATTAAAATGATTCATGCTTTTTGTTATGGAACCAATTCACGAGTTTGGGGGAGTTTAAGCAGCCTGGATGTGTCTTACAAATGGGCACTCAATGAAAAAAAGAAAAAAACTGTCACATACTCCCACTCCACAGCATTTGTAACAGGTCCAGTCAGCCCACAAACAGTAGTACATTGGGTTTTTCCTTTACCGAGGATCTAATTTACATAGACTTAACGGTGTGATTTTGTTTTTAAACCTTACTCTTTTGCTTCAACATTTTCCAATTAGTTACACATTAGTGAATCTCAGGATATGGTTTTCCAACCATAATAGACAAACCAAGTCACTATTATTCTCTGTCCACCATGTTTGTTCTCCTGATTTATTTCTTTAATATAAATCTACACATGAAAGAACATCACAGTCGATGAAAGCCAGATTTAGAAAAGAGTTCTCACCCAACCTAGGTTTCCAGATCAAATTCAACGCACACTAGCATTTCAAATCCATCTGAAAAAAAAACACCTCAAAATATATTTCTGCCTCCCACTGACTGTGGGACTTGACTAGGATTCCTACATCCTCTGTGCCCCAGTTTCCTCATTTATAAAATGGGGAGATCAACTCTGAATACTCATTGGAAGGACCAATGCTAAAGCTGAAGCTCCAATACTTTGGCCACCTGATGCAAAGAGCCAACTCATTGGAAAAGACCATGATGCTGGGAAAGATTGAGGGCAGGAGGAAAAGGGAGCGACAGAGGATAAGATGATTGGATGTCATCACCGACTCAATGGACATGAGTTTGAGCAAACCCCGGGAGATGGTGAAGGACAGGGAAGCCTGGCATGCTGCAGTCCATGGCATCTCAAAAAGTCGGACACGACTGAGTGACTAAACAACAACCAGCTACCTACTTCATGGGTTTGTAGTAGGGACTCAAGGAAATAAAACACACTTTTATCAATTTTTTTTTCAATACCAACATGAGATGGCGGAACATAGTGATAGAAAGGGAACAGACCCTGGGGCCTGGGTTCAAATCCTAGCTTTTCCATTAATAACTGTGACCTTGGACAAGTTAAGGAAATTCTCTGAGCCTCAGCTGTGGAACTGCAATTAAAAACAGTATCAACCTCAAAAGGCAGTTGTGAGGAGGGCCCTGGCAGACATAACACTGTATTAAGTTTACAGCTATTTTAATGATGATAAAATAAAGGCTTATCAGAGGTGTTATCCTCTCCAGGGCGAGTGGCTGTATAACGAGTTTATGGACATGTCCAGGCTCCCACAAGAAAGCAGACTTTGGGATCAAACCAATGTCAGCATAGACAAATCCACTTCTGGGCTCACACATGGCTATTGTTCCTGAACACCTTGGGTTTACATTTCCATGGTGACCAGCATGTTTGTTTACTTGTTTCCTGATATTTTTTTTTTTCTACAACTGAAGTTCCACAAGGGCAGCCAGGTTGGAGACTGTATTGTTTGTAGAAAACATCAAATGCACCTGCCCCTGTGCTCAGGCAAAGCCTGAGACAAACGTTCAGCCAGCCTTCCTGGACTCGGAGGATCCCCCTGATCGATGCCCTCTGAGTCTGCCTTCTAGGGCCACGTATCCCCTAAAGACATGAGTTCTAACCCTGAGGGAGTCAGGACCCTTTGACTGTTAGTGTCAAGTCACAGGTCTCCCCAGTAGGAAGTCCAGGGGGATAAAACTGGCTCCCAGGATGGCTGGGGACCAATATCATATAAATGACACAAGGAATTAATCTCTCTCTCTCTCTGTCTCTCCCTGTCTCTCTCTCTCCCCCTCCCCTTGTCTCTCTTTCCCACCCTCTCTTTCTCTCCAACTCTCTCTGTCTCTCTCCCTCTCTCTCTCATGCTGCCTTTATTCTCAAGCAGGATGTGGCAACAGCCACCAGCAGCTTCAAGCTTCCCTTCCGCTGGCTTAGCAACCCCAGCTACAGAAGAGCAGCCCTTTCTGGACCATGAATCACATCCTCATCTCTGGTCCCTGAGGGTAAAGAGAGAAGCAGTGCTCTGATTGGCCAGGGTAGGGTCACATGCTCACCGACAGAGCCAATGAGAAGTCACTACCACCCAACATCATGAATTGAATGAGGGAGGAGTGGTCCCCCAAGAAAAATGGATGTGCTGTTACCAGAAGAGGGAATGGGTGCTGGGCAGGGAAAAAGAACACAGCCATCTACTCCCACATTTCCTTAAAGCTGTGGCTTGCTGCCACCCCACCCAAACTCCCCTCTGGCCTGGGGGCCCCTATAACCTTCTAGGCTGGCTGTTCCTCCACTCAGTGAGGCCCAAATCATACCTGCATCTTTTCCTAGAACCAGCATCATTTTCCCAGCTGCTATGCAATGCTGTCTGGGTTCAAACTCAATAGCGTTGTTCACATACGTCCATATCCCATTAGGTGCAGAGTTCCATAGATTCAGCCTCCAAGGCCACGCCTACCCACTCCATTCCTTCTTTTGGAGAAGATCTTGGTCAACTCCCACTCGCTTCTCAGAACCACTGGGCATTTGGCCTCACAGCCTCCGCTGCTAGATCCAGCCTCTTCCAGCTCGGCCAGTACCAGCCTCCTCTGTTCAAAAATGCAGTGACACTATTTTGCCTAAAAATTTCACTCCCGACCTCTCAGCCTGGCATTCAGAGACCTCCCGACTCCCCATATGACTGTCCACTCTTCCAGCCTTTCTGCCCGCTGCTGCTCTGCAACTACTCCAGACACCAGGCAAACCACCACCCCATGCCACTCCCCGCTCCCCGCCCCATCACCACCATTTGGCTCGAGCCTCCCCACTGCCAGGAACCTCCGTCTCCACCACGCTCCACCCTGTAACCTCATTAGGTGGAATTTTTCCCATAACACTGACTTTAGGGTCAGATCCAAGTTCCAACACTTACCAGCTGCATGACTCTGGATAGGTACAGTAGGCTTTGTGTCAATTGGTCATGTGCACATGACTATGACACCTAACTCACTGGATTGAAACCTACATCTCTGTAAAGCCCCCCACCAAGGACTTCCCTGGTGGTCTAGCAGTTAAGACTCCATGCTTCCACTGCAGGGGACACAGGTTCAATCCTTGGTCACAATGCACCCAAAAAATAAAAATAAAGAAAAAATATGTTAAAGTCATTAAAAAAAAATTTTTTTAAAGCCCCCTTCACAAAGCCTTGCTTCCATCACCAGTCATATCCACAACTGGGTGTTGTTTTTGCTTTGGCTCTATCTCTTCATTCTTTCTGGAGTTATTTCTCCACCGATCTCCAGTAGCATATTGGACACCTACTGACCTGGGGAGTTCATCTTTCAGTGTCCTATCTCTTTGCCTTTTCATACTGTTCATGGGGTTCCCAAGGCAAGAATACTGAAGTGGTTTGCCATTCCCTTCTCCAGTGGACCACATTTTGTCAGAACTCTCCACCATGACCTGTCCGTCTTGGGTGGCCCTACACGGCATGGCTCATAGTTTCATTGAGTTAGACAAGGCTGTGGTCCATGGAGATCCAACCAGTCCATCCTAAAGGAAATTAGTCCTGAATATTCATTGGAAGGACTGATGTTGAAGCTGAAACTCCAATACTTTGGCTACCTGATGCAAAGAACTGACTCACTGGAAAAGATCCTGATGCTGGGAAAGATTGAAGGTGGGAGGAGAAGGGGATGACAGAAGATGAGATGGTTGGATGGCATCACCAACTCAGTGGACATGAGTTTGAGTAAACTCCGGGAGCTGGTGGTGGACAGGGAGGCCTGGCATGCTGCAGTCCATGGGGTCGCAAAGATTCAGACATGACTGAGCGAATGAACTGAACTGAACTTATAGAGTCAGGCTAAGTGTCTGACTCTTTGTGACCCCATGGACTTCAACCCACCAGGCTCCTCTGTCCATGAGATTCTCCAGGTGAGAATACTGGAGTGGTTCACCATTTCCTTCTACAGGGGATCCTCTTGATCCAGGGATGGAACCCATGTCCCCTGCATGGGTGGATTATTTACTGCTGAGCCACTCGAGAAGCCCACTTCCTTTACAGAGCCTGGCATTTGGCAGGGGCTCTGTAAATGATGGCTTCACACTGTCAACCACCAACCTCCATGGTCCAGCCCAAACACCAACTCTCAGTGAAGCCTTTACTGAATGTCCCCATCAAGACCAACTTTGTACATATGTTCTACCTTGTAAAGTAGTTGCTCACATACCTGTCCTTCCCCAACTGTCCTAGAGCTTCCTGAAACAGAAAGCTGTCTCTTTCATCTTTACATTCCTAAAGCACCTCACCTGGCCTTACACACCTAGGAGGTGCTGGAATCATACTAGTGAAACTGACTCCAACTGTGTGCATCCCAAAGTACTCCTGCTCATTAGCTGTTCATTGGTTCACTAGATAAAGCTTACAGGACCCCAGTCCTGGGCACACATCCCTAGTTACAAGATTCCAGAGAGTCACAGTGTCTCTTTATCAATTTCCCAACTTGTCACACAAGAATCCAAGGGCTCACACCCCACTAACTGCCACATGAGGATAAATTAAGCTAATGGTGGTGGTTGCTGTTGAAGGAAACATACAGCACCCACATGTCCCAAAGAACACAGCCAAACAAAGCAAGTGCCCTGGAAGGAAAAGGAAATCAACCCTGAATACTCATTGGAAGACTGATGCTGAAGCTAAAGCTCCAATTCTTTGGCCACCTGATGCGAAGAGCTGACTCATTGGAAAAGACTCTGATGCTGGGAAAGATTGAAGGCAGGAGGAGAAGGGGACGACAGAGGACAAGATGGTTGGATAGCATCACTGACTCAAAGGACACGAGTTTGAGCAAACTCCGGGACATAGTGGAGGACAGGGAAGCCTGGGGTGATGCAGTCCTTGGGGTTGCAAAGAGTCGGACATGACTTGAGACTGAACAACAGCAACAACAACCC
The DNA here is from genome assembly GCA_024291935.2 of Okapia johnstoni. Taxonomy (NCBI): domain Eukaryota; kingdom Metazoa; phylum Chordata; class Mammalia; order Artiodactyla; family Giraffidae; genus Okapia; species Okapia johnstoni. The sequence goes on along the minus strand of CM044318.1, from coordinate 76,438,105 downwards.
TGCCCAATATACTGAAAACAGTCCCGTTCTGCACTCTTGCCTCCTACGCCCAACCTCCAAAATTCCTACCCAGAGGGGCTGCTTGCCTTACATACCAAACCTACAATAAAATGCAAGCTTTTCCAAAAAAATCAAATTCACATTTGAAAGACAAAGATGTTTCTCTACCCAGCAGAGTCAAAAAAAAAGGGTACTAGATGCACTAAGGCATTTATTCAAAGATTCAATCCAGCTAGTCAGTCAGCCAACAGATGGGTCCAAAAGGAGAAATTTCTAGAATCATTTGGGCAAGATGGCTAGAATAATCTTATGACTACCATGGTGAAATGCTAAGAAGGACAACCCTTGGTGAGAGCCAGAGGGCCTGGCATGTTTATTTTTTTTACGGATTTTATTTATGTTCCCAACAAATGGCCTTACAAGGCACAAATCGTCATTCCCCACCCCCAAGTGGAAATGCCTTTATTTTTATAAATAGAATGGATGCTCACTATACAAAATCCAGGTTTTCCTAACTTCCATTCACTGTGTTATGATCATCTCGCTGTATCAGTAAGAATAAATATCCATAATTTCTTCAGGGTTGCATATGAGTCCATTTTTTGAATACACCAAAATCCATTTCATCAAGCCTCTACTGAAGGTCACTGAAATCGTTTCCAATTTCTATTGTAAACACCCTCTACTGAATGACCACCTGCAAAGCACTTGTACATTGATTTCTTTTTCTGAAGAAAATAACTTTTAAAATTCTTAAACATTTTTTTGACCATGCCACGTGGCATGCAGAATTTTAGTTCCCCAACCAGGGATTGAATCTGCACCCCCTCCATTGAAAGCACGGAGTTCTAACCACTGGATCGTCAGGGGAAGTCCCAACCACTGGACGGCCAGGGAAGTCCCTAAGAAAATAATTTAGAAATAGAATTTCAAGGCCAAGGGTTACACAATTTATATATGTATGTATCCCAAGCTGTCCTTAAGAAAGACTTATTAATTTATACTCCTATCAGTAGTGGAAGTATCATGTTTGAAAGAACTTATTTACCCACATTTCCTTAAAGAGACATTATCAATGCTTAAAAATTTTGCCACGCTAAGATTACGTGCATATAAATAAGATTCTGCTTACTAGTAAGATTGAGACTATTTTCTTGTAGAGTGAATCCCTACATACCACCTATCTGACCAGTACCCTTTTTATTCCCCTAGAAGTGACCTCCCCACTAATAACCCCCATTCTCTTTGGAGCCACCATGTTCTTAGGACTTTACCTCCGTGGCCGGCAACCTAAGATTCTAAGAACTGATGCCTGTGATTAATGTTAATTGTTCCAGAGCAATCCACTGACAGAAAGCAGGCCAGTGGAGTCATTCCTTAGGATTTTTTTCAAATCAGAATTGGGGAGGGAAATACCAGTCTTGCTGGCATCTAACATGCCTTCCCCAATGACTGGTTAGCTAGTTATCTCAACACCGTTTCCTGAGTAAGCTGTTCTTTTCCCATTGATTTGAACGCATCCTTTATTATATACTAAATGTTTGCATATACTTGGGTCTGTATCTGAACTTTGTATTCTATTTATATTCTTTCTTTGGTCTCTGTAATCTTTAGGGCATTATCCCCACGTGATGACAAAGATACAGAAAGGCTACATTATTAGCTTTGTGACCTCAGATGAACTATCAACAAAGCAAGGACAGAAGCCAAATTACCAGTCTCCACCTAGTACTGATTCCAGCTGTAGGAACCTTACACAGAAGAGGACCACCAGCCCTCTCAACATCATGCTCATCTATGAAATCTGTGTCACCAGCCAAGCTAAGGCAGATGTCTAGACAGGATGTTGCAGGGGAATAAAGAAGCGGGTCAGGATTTGCCAGGAAACTGACAACAGTGCCTGGCAGCTCCCATTCCCATCTCTAACCTCTTTCCCTGTGGGTGACAACAGTGTCCCCAACTAGAGTCCTGAAAAGCAGGCAATGCCAATAAATCTATCTCTGACTCCCTGAGGGATGCCACCAAGTCCACATGAAAGTGTTCACATCGCTAATGCCTAGCTGGAAAACTCTTATATTTTCTCAACACAATTTCCTTACTGGTTTTTGGGTTTTTTTTCTTTGACCAGAGAGAGCACTGTCTCTTTTTAAACTTTCCAGGAAGACTGTTTATTAAGATAATGCAGTGCAGAACAATCAAACTGTTTATTTTTTACTTTTGATTTAATTTTCCTTTCTATAATCCACTAAAGAAAACACTAGAATCATGCATTTGCCTTTCTTAGATTGCAGGCTTCAGTTAAATTAGCAGCGACGGATTTGGGGTTTTGGGTTTGTTTTTTTTTTCCTGTTTGTTTCTATTACACACATAACCCCTCCCAGCTTCAATTCTTTCCTTAGGGTAATTTTCATTTTAATGTGTAATGCCTGCTCTTCAAATTAACATCAAATCTTATTACGAAGTAACCACAGATGAATTGTTATCAGTGGACTATGCACCAGCAAATTCTCAACATTTGAAGGGTGAGAAGAGCTCTGGAATTCATGTGGGCTAAGGTGTGCATTTAAACAGCTGAGGAAAGTTTGGCTCAGAGAGGTCAAGCAGTGAGTCTGAGCTCACACAGCCAGTGGATCAGTGGCATATCTCCCTCCCCTTCAACCTTTTCACTGTGTGAAAAGTCACTTCGATTATGTCCAACTCTTTGCAACCCCATGGACCATAGCCTACCAGGCTCCTCTGTCCATGGGATTCTCCAAGCAAGAATACTGGAGTGGGTTGCTGTGCCCTCCTCCAGAGGATCTTCCTGACCCAGGGATCGAACACACGACTCTTTCATCTCCTGCATTGGTGGGCAGGTTCTTTACAACTAGCGCTACTTGGGAAACCTTGTCACTAGAAGCCTTAATTGCACTTTCAATAGAAATGGCGCATCTTGACGTGGTGCACTTAACAGCAAGAGAAGATACCACATTACCTTGAAAAGCCAAAAAGTAGATGTCTCAACGCCGCCTCTAGGAATTTATGAAACGGCTTTTCCCTGAGCTGTGCCAGGTACGAGCAACACAGCAGCCCCATGTGCTAAAAGATTCTGACCCCTGGTTGAACGTGTCTGTTTCCTTGAAGGTGACGCACAAGGAAAGCAGAGACCTGGGAATCTAGAGACTGAAGTTCTGGTGCCAGTTCTACAGCGGGCATCCCAGCTGTGTTTAAGCATCAGGAGGGCCCCCTCAGCAAGGCAGTCCACTGATTCTATTGACCGATGCTACCAAAGCAGAACCAGGACTTGGTGGCTCAGCCCTACACCAGGCATTTCTGGGCTTGAACCGCAGACTTCAGTTTACCATTAACATTTGGTGAGGCCAGGGAGATACAAGGAGAGAAAAATCCCTCATCCCTGCTCTCAAGGAGTTTGCAGTTCAATGGGTGAAGCAAAAAGCCTATCTAATATATATATATATATATTTATTTATTTAAAATCCAGCTGTACAGAGGGTATGAGTTCCCCAACACTAAAAGATGTGAGCAGAGGGGAGAGACCTACTGTGAGGGAAGTAGCAGAGGGTCCTATCTAGGGAGCCAGGCTGGAGCTGAGTCTCCAAGATCATCTCCAAAGAGAGTGAGAAAACTTTTATTTTTTTATTATTTTTTATTGGAGTATAATAGCTAACATTGTTATGTTAGTTTCTGCTGTACAACTAAGTGAATCAGCCATATGTATACATATATCCCCTCCCTCCTGGAAGTCCCTCCCACCCCTCTAGGTCATCACAGAGCACTGAGCTGAGCTTCCTGTGCTTTACCGCTCTAAATTTTACATATGACACTGTATATATGTCAATCCCAGCCTCCCAGCTCACCCCACCCTCCCCTTCCCCGCTATGTCTACACCTCTGATCTCTCTGTCTGGTCTCTATTCCTGCCCTGGAACTAGGTTCATCTGTACCCTTTCTCTGGATTTCACATACGTGCATTAATATACGATATTTGTTTTCTCTTTCTGACTTACTTCACTTTGTATTACAGGCTCTAAGGCCCATCGGAGTGGTGGTCCTCACACCTGGCTGATCCTCGGGCGTTTCTAAAATACAGCTTCTCAGGTGCTTGCCATGAGCTTCTGATTCAGAATATCGTGGGCAGAGCTCGATGTTATGGGTTGCATTGTGTCTGCTCCCCCCCCCCCCCCCCCCACCAAAATAAAGATGTGTGGAAGTCATAACCCTCAGAATGTGACCCTTTTGGAAACAGGGTCTTTATAGAGGTAATTAAGTTAAAATGAGGTCACTAGGGTGGCCCTCAATCTAGTAAGACTGATGTCAATAAAAATTAATTTAAAAAAATAATCAGCGTGTTAAAAAAAAAAAAAAGTAAGGCTGGTGTCCTTATAGCAGGGAGAAGTTTGGACCCAGAGACAGACAAGTACAGAGGGAAAACCGCCTGGAGAGACACAGTCAGAGGAAGGCCGCCATCTACAAGCTAAGGAACGCTGGAGGCTACCAGAAGCGAGGTCTGGAAAATCTCTTTCCCCAGCACCTTCAGAGGGCGCGTGGCCTGCCCACAACTTGATTTTGGCCTCCAGAACTGTGAGACAATAAACTTCTGCGGTTCTAAGCCGCCCATGTTGTGGTCCTTCGCAGCCCTGAGTGGCCCTGGGGAGTTCATGCCGCCTGGGAATCAGTATGAGCCCAGCTGCCGTCGGGGAGCACCCTCGGGTCCTACTCTGAAGGCTGCTTCCACGCTGGCCCTGCCCTGGGTGTCCACGGGGCTTCCTTTGGTCCTAAGCCCTTCCTCTGGGGAAGGGAGGAGCGGGCTCTGGTGGTGGAGCTCCTTCCTGCAGATGCCAGGGAGCCCACTGCCCTGTGAAGACATCATCCAATTAAGGGACAGCCTTTCTCCTTCCCCTGGGGCTTCCAGGCGCGATAAGCCCCGAGGCAGATGAGTCAATACATCCTCAAATGCTTCCCGGAAGAAAATGCCACTCTCTCCTCCAACTGCTACAAAAATACTGAGGACCCAGGACATTGGACTTTGCTCTGGAGCCAAGCTTATCTCAGAAGGAGATAGACTAGGGTGGGCAGGGCCAGGACTTGTTTTCTTTTGTACTGTTTTTATTTGCGCTCTGGAGTCTCCAGGTGGGACCCACAGAACCCTCACCCAGGTAAATCATATGCAAACCTGCAGTCAAAGCAGTTACCAACGGAAGAATCTGCAGGAGCCCCCAGAGGAGAAAGCCCTACCAGCTAAGTGATAGGAGGCAAAGGACATTATGTGGAATCAACGGCCCCTTTGAAAGAATTAGGAAATGGTGCCCCTCCTTTCCCAAAATACAGTTATAAATCTACTTCCTCTGAACAATGAACTCTGAACCCCAAGTTCAGATGCCTCCCTAGAGTTACTCAACATACAACAAACATGGAAGTCCTTAAAGATGGGGAAAGATGCAGTGAGTTAGCACCAGAGGAGGAATGGGGAGAAGTGGGTCCTTGCCGTGTGACTTTGGAAAATCACATCACCTCTCTGAGCTTGCTTTTTCTCAACCTGAGATAACAATAATAATGGCTGCCAAGTCTGGCTTGTGGTGATGAGCAAAAGAGAGAAATACATGAGAATTCCCTGGCAGACCAGTGGTTAGGACTCCTCAATTCCACTGTCAGGGGCCCGGGTTTGACCCCTGGTTGGGGTACCAAGATCCCACAAGCCTTGCAGTGAGGCCAAGAAAAAAAGAGCAAAAGAAATATGGGCCCTTATCTGAGCCTGTGTTCCCTGCTGATTCACACATGCAAAACCCAGGAGCAATTACAAACTTGTTGCCAAGTCAGTCTTTGCCCGAACTTATTTCCCTAACTGAAGGTTTGAATACCGTAGAAAACATGACTGAACACTCACATGGGGGTGTTAAATCCTAAAGGTTTCAAAAATGTCGCATCACATGTCCTCATGTATATCATGTTTCTTCCTCATAAGAAAATGTGCTCTGTACATCCCTAGGATCACTTAACTCCATTTCAGAAAATATCACTATTCTTCCCAAAGTAGGGGGTGAGGAATGGGGTGGTGGGAAGCCCTATTAGACAGATACCACCATGTGGGGGGGGGGGGCAACTAAGTGTTTAAGTATATAATGATGTTATCCAATGAGTAGAATAGTCCCACACTGTTTACAATATATTGAAAAATTGGAAAACCTAAATTGTTGCTGTTGTTCAGTCGCTAAGTCGTGTACAACTCTTTGCAACTCCATGGGCTGCAGCATGCCAGGCTTCCCTGTCCTTCACTATCTCCTGGAGTTTGCTCAAACTCATGTCCATTGAGTCGGTGATGCCATCCAACCATCTCATCCTCTGTCGTTCCCTTCTCCTCCTGCCCTCAATCTTTCCGAGCATCAGGGGCTTCTCCAATGCCTTCTTGATGGTAAATGTCTTGGTTAAATACATCATTTAAACTACTCCAAAACAATCAAAGACATAGATGCGTTTACAACCAAATAACCCTTAAGGGTCTCTTAGAAAACACCCAGCATTCCATGACACTCCATTTCCAGAGTCTTTCACAATTTTTCCTTACACCCCTCCGTCTCATGGGAAACTATAAACACAGATATGGGAAGGCACTACAACTTACTGTTGACCGAAAACAGCTGCAGAAGCACATGTATACCAAGATCCCACTGGTGTCAAGTGTATCTGTATGTCCATACGTGCGTATGCATAGAGATCGGGGGAAAACGTCCACCAGAATGCTGATAGTAACTATCTCTGAGGGGTGGGACAGGTAGCAGGGGCACATGGGTGGAGGGAGATTTTTACTTCCTTCTTGATGTTCTGCGTTGTTCTTTGCATTTTCTCTAGCAAGCAAGTACTGTCTGTGCAGGAGCTTCCCAGGCAGCTCATTGGTAAAGAACCCACCTGCAAGGCAGGAGACACGGGTTCCATCTCTGAGTTGGGAAGATCCCGTGGAGTAGGAAATGGCAACCTGCTCCAGCATCCTTGCCTGGAAAATTCCATGGACAGAGGAGCCTGGCGGAGTACAGTCCATTGGGTCGCACAGAGTCAGAGTTGACGGCGCGACTATGCACACACACACACACACACACACACACACACACACACACACACACACAGCATACACTGTCTGTGCAAATGTTTGAAAGCCTTCAAATTAGGTAGAATGATTCAGACTGAACTATGAGTCACAGTGCCACATTAATTATTTTACATACATGTTAGTATATGCTCCTATTAGCTGGTAAGATTATTGAGGGCAGCAGCTGTGATGGAGCAGAAAGACTATCAGAGTGGAGACTGGGTTTTGCACTGGGTCCGGGCTGTGAAACTAGCAGAATGCACCAGGAAAAGGCATTTACCTCTCTTAGCCTTTGATTCTTTATCTATAATACAGGGAAGAATAAAACACATCTCACAGGACTGTAAAGAGTAAATGAAACCATGGGTACAAAGGATTGTATAATTCTTAAATGATTCCGTTAGAAAGAAGGGGGGAATTCCCTGGTGCTCCAGTGGTTAGGACTCCACGCTTTCACTGCTGTGGGTGCTGGTTCGATCCCTGGTCGGGAACTAGTCCGAAAGTCGTGCAGGGTGGCCAAAAAGATAAATAAAATTAAAACAAAACTACCTTTATTTAAAAAGAAAGAAATGGAAACCCCATTGTTTCTTGTCCTCCGTTCAGAGCCTAGCATGGGGCCCCGCACACAGTGGGACTTAACTAAATATTGGATTTATGACACTGGGGAAGATGCAAAAACAACCTAGGGTTATTCTGCTGGGAATTCTGCTTGCAGGGATTCCCCCAAGCTCTCTGCTTAGGGCAGACAATTAGAACGCAAAGGCCCACCATGGGCGAATGAAATTATAAGCAGACGTAAGTCCACTTCTCTGATTAGGGCTCTCAAATGCTTAACCCCCTCATAGGCATTCCTGAAACGTTTGTAAGCCGCCCAAAAAGACTAGCGAGAGTACCAGGCAGTAGAATATAAAACAGTTAGCCACCTGATAGTAAGCTGAAGGGAACCGGAAGACCAGCCCTCACCTTAGTCACCCAGGAAAATGTCGAGGAAACCAGGTTTGTCCTTCTTTAATTTGCATCCTGCTCTATAAGAAATTAAGCTTTAACTTTAAAAACCCCTCTAATTGGATACTACTGATGGGAAGTCATCTGGGGCAAATATATAGGCCTGGTGCATGCAGTCCACCCCAAGCAATGGTTAGTGGTTTGGGGAACGAGTGTGTGGCAGAATAAGCAATGGTTACTAATTATTATATAGCACAGGGTTTGGCATCGTCCATAAAGCCCCATCGTGACGGCCCCTTCCTCTCCAGAGAGGATTACAGGATTGACTGGACATTTTTTTCTCTGAGCGAACATACATTTTCCTTGTCTTAATTGGATCCAGCCTCTTTGCCCTGAGCAAAGAGGCCATTTTTCTATAACGATTCTATCCTTCAAATGCCAGGTCGATCATCAGCCATCCCAGGATCTGGAAGAAGCAATGTTTGGCTTCCTATTTTCTTTCCATTTGCTCAGCGTTGTTCTAGCAGTGATGTGAAAAGCATGTGAGGATCGTGTCTTAAGCTACCTCTGACTTAGCCAAAAAAGGTATGAGTGCTATCAGCGTTAAACATCTTTGACCCACACAGAGCCTTCAGAATTGGGGCAACTGTTTGCCCCGAATGTTTGGACTAATGCAAATATTTATTTCTTCCAAAACAAGTAAAACAAACCACTTCCAAATTGGGGGGTGGGGGTGGGGAAGTCTGCCAGACATTTTTCACAGTTAAGACAAACATTTGGAAAACATTTTCCAATGTGCCCTATACCTTTAGTTAATCTTTCTTAACCATGTTGAATCATCTCCTAATTTGCCATCTACTGTGACATGAAGGCCACTTCTTTCTTTTTTAATATTTATTTTTTATTTATTTGGCTGCACCAGGTCTTAGCGGCAGCACTCAGGTTCTTCCTTCTTTGTTGCAGCATGCAAAATCTTATTTTAGTTGCGACATGTAGGATCTTTAGCTGCAGCATGGGAGCTGGGATGGAACCTGAGCCCCCTGCATTGAGAACTCAGAGTCTTAGCCACTGGACCACCAGGGAAGTCCCCCAAGGCCACTTCTTGAGGACCTTATTTTCTTGGCTCTTCCCCTCCTCCACATAACAAACATAGCATTAATCAATCATTCCCAGATCAAGGTTAGTTGGACATCTATGTTGCAGGTACACACTCATCTGACTGACAGCCTCCTTAATCTGTGACTGTAGGCTTAAGTGGCATCAACCCGCAACAGCCCTCAGCTTGAGAAAAATGGGATCTTGAGACACCTTTGCATTCAAGCCTGTAGCCCAATTCTCTCTCCGCACCCGACTCCTTATTTTGGGATTTCCTGGCTCAGTGGTAAAGAATCCACCTGCAATGCAGGAGACACAGGTTCGATCCCTGGGTCAGGAAGATCCCCTGGAGGAGAAAATGGCAACCCATTCCAGTATTCTTGCCTGGGAAATCCTATGGACAGAGGAGCTTGGCAGGCTACATACAATCCATGGGGTCTCAAGAGTCAGACATGACTTACCGACTAAACAACAAAAACCCCTTACTTTTCTAGAGCCTGGGGTTCCTTCTCAGGGGATGTTATCTAAGAATCCCAAGAGCTCTTCCTGAGTGTCTGAATAGACGTTAAGATGGAGCACAAGCCATGGGAGAGCTGTTTTCCATGGCCCGTTTGTTGACCTTCTCCAGCTTGTTTCCATTTCACAAGTGGTGCTAAGACCCGTGCCAAGATGGAATTCCATTTCAAATGAGGTTTCATAAGGCCTTTTATCAGATATGCAGACCAATTACACTGGCTGGGTTTTCTCTACCCTGTAGCTGAGTCACTCTATCCTTCACCCCCCACTTCCTTTCCTGCAGTGGTTAAGTTCAGAGCTTCACCTTCTCTGCAGGAGCAGATCAAAGGCTTGACTTCCTGTCCCCTCATTAGGGGGCTAGTGACATCCCGCTGTCTCCTCTCCATCAAGACAGCAACCCCCAAGAGACTCTCAGCTCCCAAAGAGCCTTGAAAAGTTGCTAAATTAATGCAAAAGGCATGCGCACACACATGTTCTGGTTTCTAAATGCAAATACCCATATGGTTACCCCTGAAACACTGAAAAGGTTAACCCCAAGAGAGCTTTTCTGGGGAAAAAGGCTGCTTCACACATTCTCTTTGGGAGGGAGAAGGGGTGTGCCCCGCGATGTGGCAGGGAAATCACTCCAGTAGGTTTCCCCCTCCCCCATCCCAGCCCCCTCTTTTCCTCTTTTTTAACATTTATTTATTTGGCACCTGACCTCTTTAGTTGAGACACCTGCGCTCTGGTTCCCTGACCAGGGATCGAACCTGGATTCTAGCCACCGGACCACCAGGGAAGTCCCTCTACTTTTTTTATTAGTAAAGAAGAGTTGCAGAGAGCTGAGCATATACCTAAGGTGCCACCATCAGAGAGAGGTGCTGGGGGACAAGGATATCCCAAGGGGCAGCAGGCACCGAGGGAAGCGGGGCTCGGGGCAGGTGTGGCCTGCACGTACTGGGTGCTCACACCTGGCCCTGCCAAGGAGAGGGCTGCCGCCACTGACGTGTGGCTACTACCGTCCATCTCCTTTAAGCTCCTGTCCTTCGGGGGTAATTCTTTGGCTACTCAAGATTCTCCCTCCCCAAGCCCTGCCAGGAGGACAAAGAATGCCAGGAGGCTGACTGGCCTTGCTCTTTGGCTGTGCAGGTATGCATGAGGGTGTGGGGAACGTGGGTAGCAGAACACAGGTGATGCGGCTTCAGAAAGAATCGCAGCCACGTGTGCACGCTGGCATGAGCATGTATGTTATTTGTCCCCTCCCCGACCCCACCCCCGCCAATCACAGATTCATCTGCATTGATAAAGAGTTCTATTTTTTGCTTCTTTAAATCTTCACTTTTATTTATTATTTATTTATTTGGCTGCGCCAGGTCTCAGTTGTGGCAGGTGAGATTTTCATTGCCACAAACAGGATCTTTTCAGTTGCAGCACACCGGCTCAGTAGTTGTGGCACACGGACTTAGTTGCCCTGAAGCATCTGGAATCTTCCTGGACCAGAGATCAAACTCAGGCCCGCTGCCTTGGGAGCATGGAGTCTTAACTGCTGGACCACTGGGGAAGTCCCAACAGTTTTTGAAATGGAAACGCTGACTGTGAGGACTCACCTTATGGTAGTCATTCAGAGCCCAGTAGGAATTACATCCTCCAACTGCTCTCAATTTAGTTGAAATCAGGGTCTGGGAGGGCAGTTAGATTCTCATTTTGCCCCTTTCCCCAGGAAATCTGTTAGAGACTCTTTCTCACCCACAATGGCAACTTCAGAGCATTTACATTTAGAAACCATATCGCCCTGAGAAATGGGTTTGGTCTGGGGGGTTTTGGTTTCTGTGGGAGTTTGGGGCTTATATTAATATGATTATAAGGGAAGGGAAAGATTTCTTTGGGAACGTTAAAGGATTTTGGGAGAGCTTCTCCAGAAAAGTCCACATTTCAAGTAACCTTGGACAAGCGAGCCCCTTTCTGCTGTCTCACTTTCCCCATCTGATAAACAGGGGTGATTTCTATTGTGGAAAGTGGAGAACAGATGAGGAAACCCCCTGGGAAGCCTTGGGGCAGCCCAGGCCCTGGCCACCCCGTGGGCCTCTGTGGCCACTTCCCAACCCAGGAATGTTCGTATCTGCTCATCTCAGTTTCTTTTACTTTCTGCACAGGTCCCGGAGGTTGTCCTTTGAGGTTTATTTCATCATTGCCTTAAAAAAAAAAAAAAAAAAAATACTGATACTCCACAGGCTACAGATTCCTAGAGACAAAACAGGCCCAGTGGAAATTAGCCTAATTTATTACTGACTTCTGTCAGGAGGAGGTTACCAGTCGACTCTTTGGCACAACTTCAGATGGCTATTCTTTGCTTCTGACCCCAAGAACAGCAGCGAGCTGTTTTATTGTTTCAACTAATCATGCTGCTTTTTAAGTGTGTTCTAACAGCGTTGTCCTTAAAATGTTTCAAATCTCGCAGGAAAAGTTTTTAAGGAGAAATCATTTTAAAGTGGATACAAGAACAGTGTGTTTTTGACATCTTTCTCCATGATCTTCTTGCAATCTGTCCTGTTCAAAAGAAATGGAAACTCTTAAAATTGTTTTTATCAATCGTCCTGTTCATTTTAGACCACCTTTTTTGAAGTAAATAGAAAGCGGGTTTTTTTTTTTCCTTCTTTCTGTGGATTTACAGTACACACTTTTTTTTTTTAATTAATAAAATGATTTTAAAGTATCCTCACCTCAGGAGATTCTAGGAGGAACATGGGGCCCTGTGGGAATCTGCATGCATGCTAAGTCACTTCAGTCGTGTCCGACTCTGTGTGACCTTATGGACTGTAGCCCGCCAGGCTCCTCTGTCCATGGGATTCTCCAGGCAAGAGTACTGGAGTGGGTTGCCATGCTCTCCTCAGGGGACCTTCCCAACCCAGGGATCGAACCCGCGACTCTTATATAAGTCTCCTGAACTGGCAAGCAGGTTCTTTACCACTAGTGCCACCAGGGAAGCCTGTAATACACAATTTGAATCAGGACAGTCAGTTGCTCAATAGAGGGCAATTTCCCAAAAAGATACAAAAAAAGGTGGGGGAGGTGAGAAATATGAGTGGCTTATTATTACCACCAATATCTATGATTGCCCTTGAACTGCGTTTTTCTCTGATTAAGACTCAGTCCTAATCTCCAATCCCCCAGCCCCCTGCCCCCCAGTCCTTTGTTTCTCACCTCCTCCCCCCACCCCCCTTACCTTCTCCCAATTTTCATGTCAGAAGTTATGAGGTTCTCACCCTCATTTAACTCAATGTGTGTAGAACCCTAGAAGTTATGTCCAAGGAACTTTGTGCAGAGCCTTCTGCACCATCCAGCAGGGTAGCCACCGGCCCCTTGTGACTGCTGAGCACTTGAAATGTGGCTGGCACGCTTAAGGAATGGCATACTTCACTTTAATTAATTTTTAAAAATATTTATTTGGCTGTGCCAGGTCTTAGTTGCAGCACTTGCGCTCTTTAGTTTTGGTACATAGGATCGAGTTCCTGGACTTAGAATCAAACCGAGGGGCCCCTGCATTGGGACCTCCGAGTCTTACCCACTGGGCCACCAGGGAAGTCCCTCACTTTAATTAATTTAAATATAAACAGCCACATGCAGCCAGTAGCTATCATGTTGGAGGGTGCATCTTCAGAGGACTAGACAGACACTTGAACATTTTCAGGTCATTCCAGGTGACAGGCTCTACCAGAGGACATGCTCAAACCCACAAAATCCCAAGAAAAATCCAGAAAGGAAGGCGGCCTCCACCATCTTTACTCCGGAACGGTGGCCCATCGGTTCCGCCCAGGCTGCTGCCCTAGGAAGACCACCACGGTGTTGCCTGAAAGACACCTCTGTACACCAGTTTCTTCTTGGATCTTCTCATTCCCCAACCAAAGGGACCTCTTGCGATAGTTTTAAGTGGTTTCCATTTGTAGGAACTGACCTTCATAAAAATACTCGTCTTGGAAAATTAGCAGTTGTCTTCCAGATTCGAGCCTATCCCTCAAATATAACCTGAGTTATCCTTAAATCATGTTTTGGTCCCGCAGGCTAGTGTCCAAGTTCTAGGCACAGCAGAGTCAACAGAGTTTCCAGCTAAGCAGGTTATACCACAATCAGCTTCAGCTCCTTGGAGGAAAAATCAGGTTCTACTCAGATCTGATTTATCAGTTTAAAAGCCTAAGAAGTTAATGATGATGTCCAATTCCATCTCTTCACCCACCTCCAGCTGAGCCTCTCCAAGGCTAACATCCAAAATGTCACCTCCCACAGGGTCCTTCAACAATCAAATGCTGAATGAATGAATGAATGATTTGAGCCTTGTAAGAATTTCGAAAGACAATTTAAAAATGGTTTTCACAAAACAAGAAACTGAGGGAGGGGGCAAAGTCTAGACAGGACAGAACTGCTTTCTCTTTAAAAGGTAACATGAATAACTGTTCGAATATTTGATGTTAATAAAGAATTTTTGCTTTATAAAAAAGTAAGCATGATTTATACCAAATGGGGTGCTTCCCCCACTGTCTGGATGGTATTAAATCCAACAAAATTGTCTATATCCCCAAAAGATAAAATTTTAAGAAGCTTTATGGATTAAAATCTTTTCAATATTTAGGATATTTTAAAATAAAATTTTCCACTGAAATGTAACAGCATGTGTTTCAAAGTAAAAATCATTCCTATTACTTAAGCCCACATAATCTATTTTTAATCATTTAAAAATCACATCTTAAAACCCTTTATCTTCACTATTCTATTTTGAAATGAGGTGTGGGGGCTAGGGGTTGTAAGACTGAAGAAATTCCCTTTCCTTTTCTGTGTCACCTGTTTTTAGTCACTTTCTATTATCGTCTCAAGTTTCACCTAGAATTGTATGATCTATTGTAGTAAGATCTTTTTGTAACTGTAAGACTTGTTTATTTAAAAAAAAGTCAAGATATTATAATGCTTTACCATGAGCCACAAATATACTGGCAACAAATTATTAACTTTAAATATTGACTGAAGTCCTGAAACCATTTCATTAGAAGACTGTGAGTTCCCAGGTCTGGGTTGAATGGCCCTTGGTAAAGGTCAATTTGGTCCTGCATTGAGCTCTTTCCTGAAAGTCACTCGGATGTTACTGAAGTCTTCGGCCCACACCCAAAGGGTATCATTTAGCAAGCCACTACAAGAGTTATGGCTGCTGAAGACATAATTTAAACAAGGATTAGTCTGGGGAGTGGAAGAATCAAGCTTTCTGGAGTTTAGAATCTGACAAGAAGCAGCTAAGCTATTGAAAGATGAGAGACTTGAAGGCATTTATCTGATGGTTTTAAAAACCAGCAGCTAGATTAATTAAAAGCATCATTTGAAACCTTTCTGTAAGAAAGCAAAGCCTCTGAAACCATTTGCTTTTGGTTTCTCCACCTCCAAGTTGTCAGTACTGAAAAGAAACTCAGAAAAAGTAAAAGGCAGTTTTGTTTAATGATGGCATTGTACTTAATAGGCCCAGCAGCTTTAACACATGATGAGCTGCCCGAGCCCAGGATGCAAAAACTGCTGCTCTTCTGCACGGAAAAGCTTTAGGGCAGAAGCAGCCACGGGGCTGGATTAAGTAGGCCTGCCGATAGCAGTTAAAAGGGCTGCAGGCTTCAGAGACATTCCAGTGTTCTAATAACGATATTTCGGTTTTGTCATCATGAACTAGGGGTGCAAGGAGAATAGGGAAGGGCTTTCAGCCTTGCCGTGGAATGCTGAGTCTGTCCCAGCAGGCTGGCTACATGCAAACCCCCTCCCCTCCCCTGCCCTTCCCAGCCTCTGCGGTCACCTCTTTCCGGGTCCCCAATCTTAATCACTGGGAAGATCCAGGCCAACAAATTTACAGAGATATGTGAGTGAAAGGTTCTTGCACGTTCTGATTTTCGACATCCTGACCAAGGGCAAAATCATGACGTTTCTGACTTCTCAGTTCCTGTAGTCGTGCCTGCTAGTACCATGCTCGGGAAAATGTGATCGATACTCCCTCTCTGTCCTCTTTATTGATCAAATATGGCTACTACTGCCCTGGGAAGAAAGGAAGGGTGGGACCTTACAAAATTTCTTCTCACCACCGTTCAAAGAAGTGAGGCAAAACACTAGAATATGACAAAAACACAAAAACCTTTACTGCCAACAATAAAATCAAAAGGAAACACACAAAAGGCCCTCTGCAAACACTTTCTCACTACTATGATTTCAGCACTAGTGTGCTTGCCAATTTTCTGCGATTCCGAAATGTAAATAGATAGACAGATAGAATTAGTCTTGGGTTTCTTTTCATTAAATGCTTAATCACTTAGCTCATTTCCATAAATTGGCATGAATTCAGTCTCAACTTCTTTTCTTTTTTTACCCTTAACCACCCATTTTTTAGGAGAGTAATCTAAAGTTCCTAAGAGTGATCAAGTTGATGCTTTCTCTTGAGTCCAGAACAAAATACATTTGGGTGGTTTAAAATTTTGAACTCAGATCTCCATCTTATCAAAAAACAGTCACAAAGGTGCAAGCTGTTTCCAATGTTTTCTAATTATTAATGATGAACCACTTTAATTCACTTACAGATTTTCTATCTTATTGCTATACTCATTTTTCCACTTTATAAAAGTATTATTATGGTAAGAATTTTAGCTTACAATGAATTTAGAAGACAGCTGCCTTTGAGAATGCATAATAACAAAAGATAGGCCCCCAAATTACCCACCAACATAGACAACTACAGTTTATAGCATTTGCAAAGTGTGTCTGTCTTTCTTCAAGGCCTGTTTCTCTATTGTTTGCGACAAATGTGACTTTTACTTGAAAGCCACATTTTAAATTGTTTACAATGCATTTTGTTAACTGAACTAAATTAAATTTCACATTCACCAACCGTATTTCTCATTTATAACCACTCACAAGAATCTTCAAGGAAGTGGTTTTAAACATTGTAAACAATTCAGATTTTTAAAGATACTACAATTTTTATGTTAGATCTTTCATTATATTGACTGGAACTTTCATTTCTGAATATGTGGGTAATGTGATTATTAGGAGAATTATTTAATTGAAAAGAATCACTTCAACTATGTAAGAATTGAGAAGAGAAAAATAAATTGCTTTTATTTCTAAAAGCTTCTACAGTAATTAGAATATACGTGCTCAAATGTTTAATAAAGACCCAGTGAGAAGAAAGTGGAAGCACTTAAAATCATGGATTCTCTTTAGACATAAAAGAGAAAGAGGGGGAGAAATGCAGATTTCAAAATGAAATTTCCATGTAAGTAATTAGTTTTTCTTATTTGGGTGTCAGTTTCCCCGTATTCTTACGGGGAAGGCCCCCTCCATTTCAAAGGAATTTCAGGAGCTATTTTCTCACCCTGAGATGACTACCAAACTCTCAAAGAGAAATTGAAAAGACTTTAAAAGGAAAAGGAAGTAAAAGGCACATTCTTGAGAACTTTTTAATCACTGTAATTCGGTCATTCCATATAAGCCTCCAGACTGTAGCTCTCTTTTCCAAGGCTCTAAAAAAACCAATTTGTTAACCTGACAGACAAAATTACCAAGCGGTGCATTCATTTCAGTGAAAAAATCTGGGGAGACCAAACTGGGGGAGAAAATTAATAATACTCTGCCCACTCCAAGCAAAACATTTTAAAAGAAGCAATCAAATGCTAAGGGAAAAAAAAAAAGCAAGCTCTAGGCAAATAAGTGTGTAGAGCAGCAAATGTAGGCAGCAGAATTCCCCGGGCAAAAGGAGAAACCAGGGAAACTTGCAAAGCCTCCAGTATCGTCACATCCAATGATTTCCCAGGAAAAAATTTCAGAATGGAGAGGGAAAAACTTTCCCAGCCCCCGAGCCCTCAGGTGTACAACCATTTTCCACCACTAGGTGGCGGCTGCAAAGGCTGTGAGCCGGGGGCTGTTTTCTCCGCTTTTTCCCCCTCGAAGGACTCACTGCCCTGTTCAGGAGACAGCCCACTAGCCTCTTGGTGCAATTTGCTAAAAATGTTGGGTTAGGAAAAAAGAAAATACTCGGGCTTTAGAAACTGAAGTCACCAGGAACAACCTCTGTTAAAAGTCTGTTCACACCAAAGCTGGGAAATGGGAAGAACAGACCTGCACATTTTCAGATCGGCTGGAGTTTCCGAAGCAAACCTTCCAAGATGCTGCTTTGGAGACAAGTGAAGCTGAAATTACGACATAAGTTGTTGAGTTGTGCATCACCTACTCACACACCGTCTACAGTGCCACAAGGTGATGGAATCGGCTGGATAAACATGAACCGTTTTACTGCTGGCCAGCAAAGTCTTCCTTCATTCATCAAAGTGTGTGAATGAAAAATATTAAGAAGTAAATAGGGCGTTTTCGTGGACTGCTCGCCGTGTACTCTTCTGAAGTCAAGACCTTACCGAGACTGCTTTCGACCTTGGGTGTCAAATAAAGCCTCCTCCCATGAAAGCGAAAACCACTTCCCTTTTCATAAAAAGGCTGCACCCAGAGCTCAAATCTTGGCAAAAGAAATGTTACATAAATTCCAGGTGTTCCTAAATACGTATGCTTACCCGCACGGAATCATTTTAGGAAGCATCTAAGTTTCTGGGCCACTTTCTCTCTCACCCTCTCCCTCTCTCTTTCCATCTCAAGGAAGAGTCAAAAAGTGCGTTTATGGTCTCGACTTAGCTTCTTACCCACTCCATTTAGACGATATTTCCTGCCAACCTAATGCAGAAAATCGAATGATTTGCATCCAAAACGCATCTAAGCACTGGCACACTTATCTTTCTTTTCCTAATTAAGCCATAAACCAAAAAAATTCACTTATCTCTCCCCGTCCTCAATGGGGAAAAAAATCACCCCTAAAATCATGAATTCTTTTCCACACGATTTGCATAGCCATCCTCTCGTTATGTGAACAGGCTAATTCCTCCACATCTTACTTTGCCTTTAAAAGGCTTCCTTCCACACGACGGGATTTCCCTAAGAAACATTCCCAGCGGATGGTTTCCAGCAATAACCTATATCAACTCAGCCGGCGCAAGCAAAGACTTGGCTTCTGCTAATTCCACCCTCCGCCCCTCCACCCCCAACACACACACACACACACACACACACACACACACACACACACACACGCACGCACGCACACACAGAACCGTCCCGGGCCAACTCGGAAAAGCTGTTTGATTTGCATGTTTGCCCATCTCTTCCTGAATGAATGCCTTTCCAACTGACCTTTCAACAGCTGCCGAGAAGGCACGGCACAGTAAGGTTAGAGCTGGAAACTAGGGAATCTTTTGTAGCATCCTAATCCTTGCAACCTCGACGTGACGTTTTCCTTTCTCTGCCCAAGTCCATGTTCCCAGAGCACAGGGGCAGGAACCGTGAAGCGTTTGCCGAGCACTCTCCGAGGTGCCCTGCTCCCGACCAAACTCACTGCGGGCATCCCGCACCCGCCCGATACCCCAGCTCGTGGCGAAGGCGCCAGGCACGCACCCGCCCTGCCTCTTACCTTCCCTGGCTTTCAGCAAGACCGTGTTGGCCACGATGTTTTCCAGCTCCATTGACAGTCGGCGGTCAGCGAGGGAGCCGGCCGGCGGGGCTGTCAGCGCCTGACGGTGCTGCCGCTGCTGCTGCTGCTTGCCAGAGCCGGGAGAGAGCAGCCCGCCTAGCCTACCGCATTATTCTTTGCTCTTATCCCTCGGAGTTTCCACCTCTGCAAAGAGGAGCCGCCGCCGCCGCTTTTTCCTCTCTCTGTGTCCCCCCTCCCCCCTCCCTCAACAGTTTCCCCCCCACCCCCCACCCTGCGCTCTGCTCTGTCACTCCATTCTCCTCCCCTCCAGCTCCCGCGGATGCTTTAATGCTTCGGATGCTTCTGCCTCCCCTCTGTCTGTCCCGGGGGTGTGGTACTCGCAGGCTGGGGCGGCCGCACTACGCAGGCGCCGGGCCGGGCCACGCCTCCTGCTCCGGCCCTCGCGGCGCGGGGCCTGCTGGGACTTGTAGTTCGGCCCCGCGTGCTGGGCTGTGGCCGGGACTGGCGCGCGGCGGCGGGAGTCCGAGCACCGCCTCGGGACGTGCCCTCGGAGGGAAGGCGTGGGGGCTGCAGCGGGCGAATCAAAGGCTGCTCGGCCGAGCTGAAGCCCCCCACCTACCCACCCAGCCCAGTCCTGGGGCCCGTACTCGCACATCCACGCCCGGGGAGGCGGGGTGGTCCCGCTCGCCCGCTTCCCGCCCGGCCGAAAGCCCAGAAAGCGAAGCTCACAAGCCACCGCGAGGGCGGGGCAAGGCGCTGCGTCCCAGCAGGAGCTGGTGTCGGTTCTGGCCTCCCGCGTGGCGTGCTCGGGGTGGAAGGGAGGTCAGGCCGGCCGGACCTGCAGCCTGGCTTCCTCCCGAGCACGCCAAGCCCACGCGGGCGGGGGCTGCAGCCCAAAGGCGGCCAGGCGCGCCCGCGGGCCCCGCACGCGGCGGCAGGCGGAGGTGCTGCCGTCGCACACGCGCTCGGTGGATGACAAAGGTGTACTTTGTTTCTCGTCGGAGGGCGCGAAGGGGGATCCGCGAGTCGGCGGCGACTCGGCGCTGGCGGCCGCATCGGCACCCGCGCAGCCTGAGCGCCCCTCGGCGGCCGCGGGGTGGAAGCGCGGCGGCGGGGCCGCGCGGACGACCTCTCTGCGCCTCGGGACACCGGTCTGCGACTCCCTGGATCCCGGCGTGGGATGCGGACCGGTTCTGCTAATAACCTGCTTTCCATCACGCGGGGCCGCGAATCAAGTATCCTCATTCCAACCCAAACTGATTCATATTAATAAAAACGCAGACGGAATCGCCGGGGTCAGAAACATGAGTAAGTTAACAGCACCAAGTCTGTGTTGGACATTCGTTTTCCAAGTCCAGGCTTATTTATCTTGGGGCTCTTAGTGCCTTTCCATTGTATGCTCAGAACGTCGGACCCCAGATCTGCGCTCAGGGTCTCCTCCTTGCTGCCTCCGAAGGCCCCGTTCCGGGGAAACAGGCGGTGGGACACCCCAGGTCTGCCACAAGTGTCCTCCGATCTGGGAGAGGGGCGGGCTGACCCCCCAAAACAGTGAGGTCTTTGCCTTTTGCCCACCCTGCGGGCCGGATATCCGTCCGGAAACCGTCTCTGGGCCTTCTCTGTCCAAAAAGAGGAAACCTTCCACCCCCCAGGGCTGCCAGGAAGTGGCAGGGAGGTGCAGAGAGAAACGGAGAACAATTACTATGCATTGGAGAATATAAAGAAATTAATAGACTTTTCAGGCCTTGGAAACGAGGATGGTCGCTGATTCTAACAGCTCTGGATTGTCTCGTTTCCTGATGGAGTGTATCCATCATCACCACTCCCTCGTGTCTGGATTTGGGTCAGTGGGTCTCCCAGGACCTCACTTGTCTGCGAAGTAGGGGGAATAACAGTTTGCCTTTCAAAAGGCAGGGAGCTGAGCAGATGATTTCTTAGGCATCTCCCACTCTAGGCATTACTATTCTAAGCACCCCAGGCTTGGTCTTGGCTACATAGCCACCTACTTACAATGAAAGCCCTAAGTTAGAGTCAAAGAGTCTCTCGGAGAGACAGAGAATCAGAGCTGGGAGCATCTCGTGCATGTGAGTACTAAGTCGCTTCAGTAATATCCGAAGGTTTGCGACCCTATGAACCCTAATGTAGCCCGCTAGGCTCCACTGTCCATGGGAGTCTCCAGGCAAGGGTACTGGAGTGGGTTGCCCTGCCCTTCTCCAGGGGATCTTCCCCATCCAGGTATGGAACCCGAGTCTCTCAAGTCTTCTAAACTGGCAGCCGGGTTGTTTACCACTAACACCACCTAGAGCTCACCAACTGCAGTAGGTATTTTGCCCCTTGCCGGTAACCTAAGGCCTGATCCAGTCCAAACTTGACTTATTTGACCAACAAAAGCAACTAACTAAAGAGCTCCCTGCTTCGAGTTCAAGATAGCAGAATAGAAGGACGTGCGCCCATCTCCTGCGAGAGCACCAAAACCGCAACTAGCTATTGAACAACCATCACAGGAAGATGCTGGAACCCACCAAAAAAAGATAACCCACGTCAAAAGACTTTACATGGTTAATTTCACTGAACACAACATGCAGGTGAGGTAGAGAACAGAGCTGCATTTTATAGATAAAGTCACCAGGTTAGGAGACGTTTTATAACTTGCCCGAAGTCATACAACTAATAAGAAAACCTACAGAAGACCTATCAAAGAAGACCTACCGATTTGAACCTAGCCATCAGACTCAGAGTCTATGCACTTAATTTCTGGCGAGCAGCCTACTGAACTGGATTGCAGTTTTGTTTGGCTCCCAGAGTAAACTTAAATTGTATTGTAAGAAAGCAAAGTAGGCAGTTGCCTAAATGATTAAGGGGGGGGGGGTTCCATTCCAGATCTTAACGCCAGCATTATAACTTCATTCCTTCCTATTAAATGCATTAATGACTCATAGTCCTCTTGAAAAATGGGTTTGATTCAGGAAGAGTAATCTATTAAATATCAACAGGTAAGTTGGGAGTCTCATTGGCAGAGAGCAAGAATGGAAATCCAAATGGAGAGCAGGTGATTTTGAGAGGGATGGGAATACACCGTAGACAAATGCTGACTTCCCAATCCACTCAGGGTCAGCTGGGCCAGAAATGGGAAAGAAAAAGGGAATCTTCTCATTCTTCTGTCAGCACCTGTATTGTATGAATAAAGCTGCTTGGTCAGAGTTCTTATAAATTGAAATGAACGTCACATTCAGAACGTCATATTCTGCAAGTCACAAACCTATCTTTGTCCTAAAACATGGATTGCTTTTGCTTGAATAATCAAATTGGCTTTCTGACCAGTGCTGGAGCTGGAGTTTCCTTCCCTCTCCTTGTGTCACTGCTTTCTAATCATCAGGAAACAGCTGAAGAGACAGGGCTTTCATTCTCCCATTTTTTTCTCTTTCTTCAAAGTTTACCTTTTTGCGCCAAGCACAGCAGGCAATACCAAAGTGATTTCCCAGGAGAGTCCGCCGCTAGGAAGACTAGCAAACTGGGAGGAAAACCACTGAGATAAAATGGAATAAGAGTCACTGTGGACACAGACACAAAGGACTTTGGAAGCAGAGAGGAAGTGATTTCAGGCTCTTAGGAAGAATCCGAGAGGAGAAATGAGAGCCGACAGTGGGACTGGAGGCATGAAGGAGGTTTCCTGTTATGTTCCTGCCTCTCTTAGAACTCACTTCATCGATGGACCCAGTGGTGACCAAATCTGACATTAAAAACTTTGCGGACTTCCCTGGTGGTACAGTGGGTAAGAATCCACCTGCCACTGCAGGGGACACAGGTTCAGTCCCTGGTCCGGGAAGATTCCACATGCTTTGGGGCAACTAAGCTCCTGTACCACAACTTCTTAGCCCACACTCTTGGAGCCTGTGCTCTGAAACAAGAGAATCCATGGTGGTAAGAAGCCCTTGCACCACAGTGAAGCGTAGCCCCCCGCTCACCGCAACTAGAGAAAGCTGGTGAAAAGAGATGAAAACCCAACGCAGCCAAAAATAAGTCAATACATTGTTTTTAATGTTTTATTTTTGGCTGTGCCGAGTCTTCTTTGCTTTCTCTATTTGGAGAGAGTGGGGGCCACTCTCTAGTTGTGATGCATGGGTCTCTGCTTTCATTGGCTTCTCTTGTTGCAGAGCACGAGCTCCAGGTGTTTGGGCTTCAGTAGCTATGGCGCATGGGCTTAGTCGCCCTATGGCATGTGGGATCTTCCTGGACCAGGGATCGAACCAGTGTCCTCTGCATTGTGAGGTAGATTCTTAACCACCAGACGACCAGGGAAGCTCTAAATTAAAAAAAAAAAAAAAAAAAAAAAAAAAACACTTTGCAATATTGTAGACCACAACTCTTCTTCCCTTTATTTTAAGTATTTTTCTTTAAAGTCAAGCTGCTTGAAAAGAAAAAAAAAAAACTTCTATTATCCTAACCAAAACATTTTTTAAATGTGAGTAGTAGTAGAAATATCACACTTTGGAAAAAACTGACCTCCAAGCAACACGTGGGACAGTAAAAGCCTTCAGTTTCAAGATAAACTATCTGATTGTAATAAATCAGGAGGCTTCACCCTGGTGCTGCCAGATAATTATGGCCTGTAGACATCCAAATGCTCAATTTCAATTCACTTTACAGACTTGAATAAAATACATGCTATTTATCCCCCCCAAAATGGGCATTTTTTGTTTGATTCAGTGCCGAGCAATCAGATAGATTTACATGACGGAAAAAATGCTCAAATTGGTAAGGAAATTACACAGCGAAAGCATAAAAATTAATTCTGAGAGGAAGGAGGAAAAACAGACTCTTTCCTAGTAATCTGTTTAAAAGCCAATGATTTTCTGTTAGTATGGATGAGGAAAGAATCCAAGCCATCACTGATAGTCTTTTTACGGAGTCATCTGTGGGGGTCTCGACTGCAAGTTCAGAAAGAAGATTCCAACCACAAGTCATCTCCATGTTCCTCAAACTGAAGCAGTTTAGCTTCAGTGAGAAGTTAAGCTTTAGTGACAAAGAAAGGCCCCCTGCTTGATGCTGTGTTCTGTTGGGAGGGTCCCCACAGTAGACTTACTTGGGCCCTGAATTGTTACAAACTTGTTGTCTCCATTGTAAAGGAAACTGAAAATATTAGTCGCTCAGTCATGTCTGACTTTGCAGCTCCATAGACTATAGCCCACCAGGCTCCTCTGTCCTTGGGATTCTCCAGGCAAGAATACTGGAGTGAGTAGCTGTTCCCATCTCCAGGGGATCTTCCCGACCCAGGGATCAAACCTGGGTCTCCCATATTGCAGGCAGATTCTTCACTGTCTGAGCCACCAGGCAAGCCCAAAGGAAACTGAGCCTGGGGAAATTAGGTTAACTGATGAGCCGTGGCAAGGCTAGTTTTTTTTCAGAGTGCCTGCCTTCCCTGAGGGCTTCCCCAGCAGCTCAGCAGTAAAGAATTCGTCTGCCAAGGAGGAAACCCGAATTCGATCCCTGGGTCGGGAAGATCTCCTGGAGAAGGAAATGGCAACCCACTCCAGTATTCTTACCTGGGAAATCCCATGGATAGAGGAGCCTGGAGGGTTACAGTCCATTGGGGTTGCAAAGAGTCAGACACGACTTAGCAATTAAACAACAATAATCAACTGCCTTCCCTACTCAAAGGCCTGAAAAGTGTCTTTTTCATCTTTTGATTCCATTCTCTGTAGAACCTACTAAGTACCTTATACATAGTATTTGGCAGTATTTGCTGACTCAGAGCACATGCCAAGACACAGCCCAACCTAGCCCTCTGGGGTGCTAGTTATTCTGCACTAGTTAACTATCAAAATTTCTTCATCACTGCCTGATCAGAGATTAAAAGGGAAATGTAGAGGAGTCTGGCCTCCTGGTCTGAGAGGTCAACATCAAAAAGCCATGACACTCAGTCCCTGAGAACTGAATCCCTGGAATGATTTCACCTTCTGCCTGTACCTCCATCCTCCAGTCCAGCTGTCTCCAGCAATCTGCCCAGGAGTTAAGCCAATCACACAATTTTAAGGAAGACTAAGCAGACCAATTTCAATTCACTTTACAGACTTGAATAAAATACATGCTATTTATCCCCCCCAAAATGGGCATTTTTTGTTTGATTCAGTGCCGAGCAATCAGATAGATTTACATGACGGAAAAAATGCTCAAATTGGTAAGGAAATTACACAGCGAAAGCATAAAAATTAATTCTGAGAGGAAGGAGGAAAAACAGACTCTTTCCTAGTAATCTGTTTAAAAGCCAATGATTTTCTGTTAGTATGGATGAGGAAAGAATCCAAGCCATCACTGATAGTCTTTTTATGATTAGCATCTATCAGGCAGATCATTTGTTTAAGCATGGTAGCCTACCCTGGAAATGGGGATAAAATCTTGGCAACAAAGGTAGAATTGCTTTTTAAAGAGAAAAAGGTGAGCTGAATTAAATTCAGTGTCAGGAGGCTTTAAAGCCGGGTGACTCATGGATGAGAGGGCTCCAGCAATTTCGACCTTAGTGCTACAATAACATAAACTTTCTCTGACTCCAAAGACTCTGAGCCTAATTATCTCTGAGACTTTGATATACGTTTTGACTGTCCTCAGGCCACTGTGGGTAGGTGAAAACTTAATTGGCCCAATAAAAAGGAAGACATTCTTGCTCCCTTACTAAAAGTCTTAGCTAGTCAGTTATACGCTAAAGGGAGTCTAACAAATATTTGGAGTTTAAAAAATATAATGCTTTGCACAGACTGTTTTTTTGAAAAATATGTAAAATAGAATATAGTCTATAATTTAGAACAGCTTAATTTCCTCCTGTAGGAGCAAAGGCATGGGTTCCCTGCCATTGACATGAGCTTGCACAGGAACCCGGCAGGTTGGAGCATTCCTTCCACTTCCCTGTCATTCTTCTCTATGGAGAGAGGATGCCATCTAGCACGAACTCTGCAGAGCTGCAGCTAGCCCCCAAATGGCAAAAGGAAGCCTCAGGTTCCACATTTGTGAGCCAAAATGAGCCCATGAGTGTGGTAGGCAACTCAGTACAACACAAACCATCCTCATCTGCTACAAAGGGAATTCTGCTCTTGACATGGTCATCGGGTTATAGAATGTTTCAGTGACTTATATCTCAAGCTCCACAACCCTCCTGTGTTCCACGATCCAGCTGGGACTCCAGAGAATCCCCTCCTTTTCAGGCTGAATCTGGGATCTCTGTGTTTCAGGGAAGTGGAGGAAAGATTGTTGTTGTTCAGTCACTAACTTGTGTCTGACTCTGCGACCCCATGGACTCAGCACACCAGGCTTCCCTGTCCTTCACCATCTCCCAGAGCTTGCTCATGTCCTTGAGTCGGTGATGCCATCCAACCATCTCATCCTCTGTCGTTGCCTTCTCCTTCTGCCTTCAATCTTTCCCAGCATCAGGGTCTTTTCAAATGAGTCGGCTCTTTGCACCAGGTGGTCAAAGTATTGGAGCTTCAGCGTCAGCATCAACCCTTTCAATGAGTATTCAGGACTGATTTCTTTTAGGATTGACCAGTTTGATCTCCTTGCATTCCAAGCAACTCTAAAGAGTCTTCTCCAACACCACAGTTCAAAAGCATCAGTTCTTCGGTGCTCAGCTTTCTTTATGGTCCAATTCTCACATCCATATATGACTACTGGAAAAACCATAATTTTGACTATACAGAACTTTGTCGGCAAAGTAATGTCTCTGCTTTTTAATACACTGTCTAGGTTGATCATAGCTTTTCTTCCAATGAGCAAGCATCTTTTAATTTCATGGCTGCAGTCACCATCTGTAGTGATTTTGGAGCCCAAGAAAATAAAGTTTCTCAGTGGTTCCATTGTTTCTCCGTCTATTTGCCATGAAGTGATGGGAGCAGATGCCATCATCCTAGTTTTTACAATGGAATATTATTCAGCCACAAAAAGGGATGAAATATTGATACATGTGACAAAGTAGATGAACCTTGAAAACATTTTACTAAGTGAAAGAAGCCAGATGTAAAAGGACAAATACTGTATGATTCCATTTTTATGAAATATCCAGAATTCAAAAAGACAGAAACATGGATTGGTTATCAGGAGCTGGGATACAGTGATGGGGAAGAACTGCTTACTGGGTCTGGGGGTTTATTTTGGGGTGATGAGAAAGTTTTGGAATTAGATAAAGGTGGCTGTTCCCCAACATTGTGAATATTCTAAGTGTCACTGACCTGTTTCCTTTAAAATGGTCAATTTTATGTTGTGATAATTTTATCTCAATAAAAATAAAATTTTTAAATCCAAGTAATAGTTGGAGAATACCTAGGTTGGATTAAGTGATTAATAATATACTGGACTTCCCTGGAGGTACAGTGGATGAGAATCCGCCTGCCAGTGCAGGGAACACGGGTTCGATCCACCGCCTGGGAAGATTCCACATGCCTTGGGCAACAAAAGCCTATGAACCACACAACTACTAAATGTCGTGTGCCTTAGCCTGTGCTCTGCAACAAGAGAAGCCACTGCAATTAGAAGTCTGTACACCACAACGAACAGTAGCCCCCAGGCAACTGCAACTCGAGAGAGCCCACGCGCAGCAACAAAGACCCAGAGCAAACAAAAATAATTAATTACAAAATAATCATAATATTATTAATATGCAAAGGAAATTAAAGAAATATTAAAGGCCAGAGAAATGAAAGATGTATAACCAGAAAGTTGCAGGGCTGGGTCCCAAGACCAGTCTCTGATTCTTTATGCCGCGTTATTTCCATTCTGCTTACTGCACGATCTTCCAGAACAAGAGGAAAGCCATAGCATTTTTACCAAGTGCACCAATCTTGCAGGAAAGAGAGAATGTTGGCCGGAAGCCTAGAGTCCAGAGAATAGATAAATGGACAGAGGGAGTGATTAAGAAATGGAGGACTTACTGGAACATGCATGCTGAACAAAATCAGGAAAAGCAGTGGGAGGGACACGGGCAGGCTGGTTTGCATGGTGGTAAGGTGGTACTCCACTGAAGGAAAGAGGCCTAGAACCATGATAAGCACTCCCCAGTTAGGAAACTGCAGATTAGGAACTCTGCCACCTGCTAACCCTCAGGAACTCATCCGGGGGCTCCCCCGGCCCCCAGCACCCTTCTCATCCTCTCTCCCCTCTGAGATGTCACAAACAGGAAAGCATCTTTATTTTCAACACAACCTCTGGTCCCACTTCTACTCAACCTCTGCCCACTCTGGCCTCCAGCATCTCCCACCCCTGGGAAAATTAGAAGCAGCTTCTCCTTGCACAAGACTTGGGGCCCCTCCCCTAAGTGGCCTTAACAGAGGAGGGAGCTGGAGCCCATACGAACGCTTTGAAAATGGTGAGGTTGAGTGGAAACCTTCCATGCTCCATGACGAGGCACCAGTATTTCTGAACCATTGATGACTAAAGGGAGTCACAGAAGACTTAGGCAAACAGTACTTTGTTGTGGTTGTGGTAGGGGTGGAGGAAAAATTCATCTGAAAGGAAAGAAGGCTCTTTTATTTTGGGAAAACACTTTCAGGGGCTTTTAGTTACTTGAGAATCAAGCCACTACCCACTCTGGAATGAGAATAAAGAGGAATTGAGCTGGGCTGCACATTCTCTAAAAACACATCTTCTTCAGGGGAGGCTGATCACGGGATGCTTTCTGGGAGAAGCCAAGGTGGGGGTGGGGGAGGGCTGGGATGGGAAAAAGAGGTGAGATCAGGGTGTTCCCCGAGATATTTTCCCAAGGGAGCAGATCCCTGCAACATGGAGAAGGAGGGATATTGCAGAGAAAAGTGGTCTCTCAGGGGAGCCTAAAGAGCTTGGAAGGTGACAGAGAGCATTAAAGGGATAGCGTCCACCCTGCTTTATGTTTGTCTTGTTTGCATTATAATCTCCAGCTGTAATCCCCAAGCCTTCCATTTAAAATGATCGCTCATCTCTGCTGGCATCCAGGAATTGAGGGAAAGACATGTGACCATCCTGGGATCCAGAAGTGTAAACAAGAAGACAAGCAGCCCAGAAAAGCTTCTGGGCAAGAGGGGAGCTGAGAAGCCCAGAGCGGTACTGATGCCTCAGGTGAAGGGCATGTCTAGGATCGATATGTATGTGCTCAGTCGCTCAGTTGTGTACAACTCTCTGCGACCCTGTGGACTGTAGCCCTCCAGGCTCCTCTGTCCATGGGATTCTCCAGGCAAGAATACTGATGAGGGTTGCCATACCCTCCTCCAGAGGATCTTCCCAACCCAGGGATCGAACCCAGGTTTCCCACATTGCAGACAGATTCTTTATCATCTGAGTCACCAGGGAAGCCCAAGAATACTGGAGTGGGTAGCCTATCCCTTCTCCAAGGGAACTTACCAACCCAGGAATCAAACTGGGGTCTCCTGCATTGCAGGTGGATTCTTTATCAGCTGAGCTACCAGGGAAGCCCCAGGATTGATACGGACAAGATATAAAGATGCTTTGGGAATCCCAAGAGGTCCTGGGAATGAGGACTGGTAAAAGGCTGGACCACTTTCTAATCTAGCCTAGGAGGGATTCTGGCTGATGGACTTTGGGATGCTAATTGTAATGACATTTTTAATAGCCCAACATGCCAGAGAAGAACTTAACAGTCACACAAGGTGTCATCATTACCATTTGTTACTTCCTTCCTTTGACATTTATGGTGTGATTGTTAAGTGGGAAGCATAGTTAGGCACCACGGAATGAATAAGACCACAAAGACGGGTAAGACACATAGGCTCTACCTTTTAACAGCCTCTGGGTGTTTTGGGACAACCAGTCACATGTAAGCAACTGGAGTGGAAGAAAGATCAACAGGAGAAGTACAGAGGGCTGAAAGAAGGCTGCTTTAAACTGCCTTGATGCAGTGTTGGCAAAATCTCCTAGAAGCCACTTACACTCATCAGGGAGTGTAAACTGGCACAAGCACTCTGGAAGGCAATTTGGCAACACATACCAAAAATTACTAAAGCACACACAGCCCTTAGTCATAGCCGTGACCATTCCAGAAATATACCCTAAAAATATAGGTAGGAATGTGTGCAAAGGTCTGGCTACAAAGATGTGTCAATATCATAATATTAATTATAACATAAAATTTTGGAACAACACAAATCTTCAGTAATCTCAGGTTGGTTAAGTAAATTACGGAACAACATTCCAGTGGTATTCCTGTCAAAAATATTTAACCTGAATTGAATGGTGAGGAAATATCAGATAAGCAAGTGGAGGAACATTCCACAAAAGAGCCGGCTGGTGTCCCTTAAAACTGTGAAGGTCAAAGGAAGATAAAGACTGAAGGAGACTAAAAGACAACTAAATGTGATGTGTAATTTTTGGATTGGATCATTGGGGACAGTTGATGACATTTGAATATGGACAGTGGATTTGATAATAGTGATCAATGTTAACACTCTTGATTTTGATCACTGTATTGAATATTATGATTATTATATAAGAATGTACTTGTTTTTAGAAAATACACCCTCAAATATTGAGGGGTTTTTAAAAAGTGAATTAGCTAGTTATGCAAACTGCAAACCAGGAGAGCCATCAAAAATCATCCAGAAATGAAACATGACTCAAGTAACAGTTCAAGGCAACAGTGAAAGATCTGTGATAAAACACAGAGGATTGATCACCAAGAGAATTATGTTGATGATAACTTTCAAAGGCATTTAGGGGAAGGAGATATCAGCTGGGGTAGGGGAATGGGTAATCAGAAATGGCTGCATATTGTGAGTTTTAGTCAAGGCTATGGTTTTTCCAGTAGTCTTGTATGGATGTGACAGTTGGACTGTGAAGAAAGCTGAGCCCCGAAGAATTGATGCTTTTGAACTGTAGTGTTGGGAGAAGACTCTTGAGAATCCCTTGGACTGCAAGGAGATCCAACCAGTCCATCCTAAAGGAGATCAGTCCTGGGTGTTCATTGGAAGGACTGATGTTGAAGCTGAAACTCCAATACTTTGGCCACATCATGCAAAGAGTTGACTCATTGGGAAAGACCCTGATGCTGGAAAGGATTGAGGGCAGGAGGAGAAGGGGACAACAGAGGATGAGATGGCTGGATGGCATCACCGACTCGATGGACATGAGTTTGGGTAAACTCCGGGAGTTGGTGATGGACAGGGAGGCCTGGTGTGCTGCGATTCATGGGGTCGCAGAGTCGGACATGACTGAGCGACTGAGCTGAACTCAACTCAACTCAACCAGGTTCATCTACATTTGCTAGGGGTCTGCCATATGCCAGGCACAGTGCTACAGGCTGGGCATGTAACAGGGAGCAAGATGGGCATGGACCTTGCCCTGGTAGAGCTTTTACCTTGGGAGGAAACCCAGCAAATAATTAGTAAACAGACATAGTATTTGTAATTTCCAATCAAAGGAAACAAGGGCCAAGATAGAGAATAACAGACTTGGTCATTAGGAAAGTCCTCTTGGTGAAGACGATAGCCAAGCCATGTCCTAAATAAGGAGGAGGAGGGACTTCCCTGGCAGACCAGTAGTTAAGAATCTGTGCTTCATGCTGTATAGTGTGGCCAAACTTTTTTTTAAAAGAGGAGGAGGTAGCTAGAAATGTTGTTTGTTCAGTCACTAAGTTGTGTATGACTCTTTGTGACCCCATGGACTGCAGCATGCCAGGCTTTCCTGTCCTTTACCATCTCCCGGAATTTGCTAAAACTCATGTCCATTAAATTGGTGATGCCATCCAACCATCTCATCCTATGTCATCCCCTTCTCCTCCTGCCTTCAATCTTTCCCAGCATCAGGGTCTTCTCCAGTGAATTGGTTCTTCACATCAGGTGGCCAAAGTATTGTAGCTTCAGCTTCAGCATCAGTCCTTCCAATGAATATTCAGGGTTGATTTCCTTTAGGATTGACTGGTTTGATCTCCTTGCAATCCAAGGGACTGTCAACAGTCTTCTCCAGTACCACAGTTAGAAAGCATCAGTTTTTTGGTGCTCAGCCTTCTTTATGATCCAACTCTCACATCCATACATGACTACCAGAAAAACCACAGCTTTGACTCTACAGGCCTTTGTCAGCAAAGTGAGATCTCTGCTTTTTAATATGTTCTATAGGTTTATCATAGTTCTCCTTTCAAGTAACAAGCATCTTTTAATTTCATGGCTGCAGAGTTTATTTTCTTGGGCTCCAAAATCACTGTGGATGGTGACTGCTGCCAGACATGAGTGGAGAGAATTCCAGTCAAAGAGCACAGCAGGTGCCAAGGTGTGGGCTGGGTGTTAGGGAAGTAGGAGTAAACCAGTATGGCTGGAGCAGGAATGGGATGAATGGGCCCAAAATGAGTGGTCTGGAAGGAAGCAGGGGCACAGACTGTGTGAATTGGGGTTTTACCCCAATAAAAAACAGGAAGCCACTGAAGAGTTTTATGTAGGAGATGAAATGATCTGGTTGGTGTTTGCTGCTGAGGATGCATCGGAAGGAGGCAGTGAAAGCAGAGACAGGTTAGGAAGCTTCTGGGCCCATCATGGGAGGCAGGGAGGAAAGGAGGCAGATCAGGTGATGGGATGGGCCTCACATGTGGACTTTCACAACATCTCCGAATAAAGTTCATTACAGAGAGGATGACAGGACTGAGAAAATGGCATTCATCCTCAACCTTTCTCTCTTTCTTTCTTAAATTGTATTATTCTAGAATTACATCATATTATCATTTACTTATTTATTTTTGGCTGCACTGGGTCTTCACTGTTGCTCATGGGCTTTTTCTAGTTGCAGCGAGTGGGGGCCACTTTCTAGTTGCGGTGCTCCGGCTTCTCATTGTGGTGGCTTCTCTGGTTTCGAAGCGTGGGTACCAGAGTGTGGGCTCAGAGTTGTAGCTTGCAGGCTTAGTTCCCCTGAGGCCTGTGGAATCTCCCCGGAGCAGGGATCAAACCTGTGTCCCCTACATTGGCAGGCAGATTCTTAACCACTGAACCACCAGAGAAGTCCCATCCTCCACCTTTCAACTTGGTTTCCGACACCAGCTCTCCCAGTATGGAATGAATTATGACTAAATATTTATGCCTAAATCCTGAAGTCAGCCTGTGGATAGCACTTTGTATTATAATTTTTGTAGAGCTGTGTTAAGTTTAGGTTCTCCTAGACCTTGAGCCTAGGATTCAATGCAAGGAGTTTGTTTGAGAGGTACCAGAAGTACAGGTGAGGCAGGGGGAGATCAGACAGGAAAGCAGCTGGTAAAAATGTGTTAAGTAACCTCCATGGGTAACTGCCACTTAATCCCTCTGGAAACTCCAGGAAACACACCTCAGGTTATCTACCCAGGAGCAGGGGAGCTGGGCTACTTTGACATGAGCTCTCTCCACCTGGCCACTGTGAGGGCTGTCGTGGTGGCGGTGGTTTAGCTGCTCAGTTATGTCCTACTCTCGCAACCCCATGGACTGTAGTCTGCCAGGCTCCTCTGTCCATGGGATTTCCCAAACAAGAACAGGGGTTAATTCTCTTAAATTTGTCTTTCTGCAGGGGTGGGTGGTCCAGCCCTCCCAGTTCTGAAAGCCCTCAACACAGAGATGCAGGTAAGGGCAGTTAAGGATCTCTGGGGTCCAAAGAAGTAGCAGGGTCTGAAGGATACAGAGACTTGTGATAGAGCTGCATGGATTCTGTGTTGTTTTCTTTCCTTTTTAAAATAGACCTCGGGACTTCCCTGGGGGTCCAGTGGTAATAGCTCATCTTCCAATGCGTGAGGTTTGGTTTTGATCTCTAATCAAGGAGCTAACATCCCCCAGGCCTCGAGACCAAAAAACCAAAATGTAAGGCAGCAGCAGCAAGACGGAAAACCAAAATGTAAGACAGAAGCAATATTGTAACAAATTCAATAAAGACTTTTAAAATGGTCCACATCAAAAAAAACCCAAAAACTCACATCATGGAAGTGACCTAAGCCTTTTTGACCACCAAGAGGCCCTAAGAAGCTGTGAAAATTCCAGGGGCAAAATGGTGATGGCCTGGACTGAGGTGGTGGCAGTGGACATAGAAGACATCCATCCTTTGGGTGCTGGTTGGCTGCGGTGGCGGTGAGGAGGTAGTGAGGAATAGGTTTGAGGAGAGAAAGCAAGAGTTTGGTCTTGTGTTTGTTGAGTGTGGGCTGAGTAAGAGATATCGGAGTGGAGATGTTGGCAGGCTGGCTGGGAGACACCGCTCTAAAAAGGGGGTAAGTGGCCTAGAGTTAGGAGGAGGATTTTTAGGGCAGTGGACTATTCTGTGTGATACTATAGTGGTGGATATACATCAGCACACATTTGTCCAGACCCACAGGATGTACAACAATAGAGTGAACGCTAATGTAAACTCAGGGTGATCATGACATTATCAGTGTAGGTTCATGGATTATAGCAAATACACCAACTTAGCGGATGGTCGGGGAGGCTGTGCAGGGGAGGAGCCAGACAGTACACGGGAAGTCTCTGTGCTTTCACTCAATTTTGCTGTGAACCTGAAACTGCTCTAAAAAATAAAGTCTATTGAGAACTTCCCTAGCAGTCCCGTGGTTAAGACTCCATGCTTCCCATGCAGGGGGCATCAGTTGGATCCCATGTGCCCTGCAGTACATTCAAAAAATTAAAAAATATATATATACACACACATATATATATATGTTGGAGAAGGAAATGGCAACCCACTCCAGTATTCTTGCCTAGAGAATCCTGTGGACAGAGGAGCCTGGTGGGCTGCTGTCCATAGGGTCGCACAGAGTCAGACACGACTGAAGCGACTTAGCATGTATGCGTGCCTTGGAGAAGGAAATGGCAACCCACTCCAGTATTCTTGCATGGAGAATCCCAGGGCCGGAGGAGCCTGGTGGGCTGCCGTCTATGGGGTCGCACAGAGTCGGACACGACTGAAGCAACTTAGCAGCAGCAGCAGCATATATATATGTATAGTCTATTGAAAAAGGAGGCAGGGGTGGGAATAGATGCATGCATGCATGCTGAGTCATGTCTGACTCTTTGCAACTCCAAGGACTGTTGCCTGCCAGGCTCTTCTGTCCGTGAAACTTTCTAGGCAAGAATACTGGAGTGGGCTGGTGCTTCCTACGCCAGGGGATCTTCCTGACCCAGGGATGGAACTCGTGTTTCTTGCGTCTCCTGCACTGGCAGGCGGATTCTTTACTACTGCTCCAGGGAGTAGGTGGGGGATAGGCAGTAAAGATAGCAGAGGAAAGACTCAAAGGCTCAGAAGGAAGCCAAGGTGTGCTGGGGGGCAGGACAGGAAGAGTCTCAGACTCAGGAAGGTGAAATAATCTGCGGGGTTCTGAATGGAGGACAGGTTGACTCCATCTGTTACTCACTGCTGTGGAGCAGCCCGAGGTCAGGCAGTGGGAATTCAGGGATGAGGTTATCAGGAGAGGCCTTTGCCAGGAGACATGGCTCAGCATTGAGGGTGCATCTTCTCCAGAACCCAAGAGACAGCTGAATCTGGGGCCCTCATCAATAGGAAAAAAAGGGGGAAAATGCTTTTTGCCATGGAAAGAGGAAGAACTCAGTAAAACCCAGAGTAACGTCTGCCATCTCTAATTGTAGCCTCAGTTACCAGAATATTAACTTGTGGTTCCAGGGAGGTATTTTCCAAATCACCATGAAAAAGTAGCATATATCTTTTCATTTGTCTTTCCCTTGTCTAGGTCCAAAAATTCTTCTCCCAGACTCAAAAGGGAGAATTTCAGTTATTTTCTACTCTTTTGGTAATGGAGACAAGTTCAGTTTGTCTTTTTCCTCTAGGGGAACAATCTACGTCCTTGTTGTGACAGCTAGAGAAAATTGAATAAAGAGATTCTTTTCCCCCCAGAATGAATGTGGAAAGAACGTTTTGGCCACTATGCCAGCCACTGCTTATTCATTAGTTCGACGAACTTTTTCTGAGCATTTGTTATGAGCCAGGTACTAGCCTAACCATGGTGACCACAGAGCTGAGTAAGATATGAGCTCCACTCTCACGAAGTTCACAGTATGGTTAAGATCTAGACAAGACATGTGCGTGTGTGTGTTTTCAGTCGCTCAGTTGTGTCTGACCCTTTGGGGCCCCATGGACTGTAGCCCACCCAGCACCTCTGTCCACAGGATTTCTCACGCAGGAATACTGGAGTGGGTTGCTACTTCCTACTCCAGGGATCTTCCTGACCCAGAGATTGAACCTGCGTCTCCTGTGTCTCCTGCATTGCAGGTAAATTCTTTACCTGCTGAGCCATCAGGGAAGCCCCAGACAAGACTATCGGGAATCCCAGCATGATGTAGCAAGAGTGAGAATGAGAAATGAGAATGAGAAAAGCTTTCTAGGTACCTTCGGGGTTTCACTAATGACCCATGGGGGAGGTAGTCAGAGAAGGGTTGGCAGAATAGTATTCAAATACCAATTCCAATTAAGGTTATCTTTTCTTGGAATGAACAAATGGAGGACTCTGCTTATCCTCCCAGAGGACATCTTTGGCTCTAGCCAGAGATTAGCTGAAGAACACTCACTTTGCAATTTCTGAACAGGATATTGAAAGGCTCTAATGTGAAATTCCTTCTGGGCCTCTGGGCGGAGATTCTAGGGTACTTCATTCTTTTTAGGACCAGGGAGATAAGCTTTAGACAAAGATCAGCAGACCAATGTGTCCAATGAGGAGTTCTCCATTCTCGTTGTCCCCCAGTCAATGAATCCCTGTTGAACCACAGGCAATTGCTTCAGCTTTCTATTTGGAAAAGAAGTGATAAGCAGTGAAAAATCTCCAATAGCCAAAAGACCTCGGAATTGGGCATCTATGTTGAGCCTGTAGGGGTTCCCAGGTGGCACTCGTGGTAAAGAACCCTCCTGCCAATGCAGGAGACATGAGAGGGGGGTTTGATCCCTGGGTCAGAAGGTCCCCTGGAGAAGGGCATGGCAGCCCATTCCAGTATTCTTGCCTGGAGAATCCCATGGGCAGAGGAGTCTGGCAGGCTACAGTCCATAGCGTTGCAAAGAATTGGACACGACTGAAGTGACTTAGTACACATGCACATTGGACCTGTAAGCAGATAGGGTAGGGGTTCCCTGGAGAAAGAGAACCAGGCATGACTTTCTTGATGTAAGAAAAGCCACTTTGGGCCTAAACAATTTTTGTGATCTAAGGGTGGCCACAGTGCTGTCCTTGAACAGGTCTTAGTAATTTATGATCTAAAGGGAACAAAAGAATGCAAAAACAAATGACTTTAGCAAAGATAATACTTCAGTTATAAACACTTCCAGATCTGTTTCAATGATAAGGATTGGCTTGAAGTGTTCAACTACCAGGTCAACTGGAACCTAAGCGATGACATTGACCTTTTCTGGCCCTCTTAACTTCAATCAACTAAAGCTTGGATTCTATCTACCACCCAAGCCCCTTCATGCATATCCACGTACCCTTAGCTTGAAATTTCCCTAATTTTGTTATTTGAGGAGACAATGCTTTGGAAAATATCTCCTTACTTAGAACTTCCCCAGTGGTCCGGTGGCTAAGACTCTGCACTCCCAATGCAGGGGAACCAGGTTTGATCCCTGGTCAGGGAACTAGATAGATCCCACATGCCGTAACTAAGAGTTTGATTGTCTCAATGAAGATGGAAGATACTGTGTGCCACAACTAAGACATGGCACAGCCAAAGAAATATTAAAAGAAAAATCTTATTTGTTGCAAGTAATAAATCCTTCCTTTTCCTGGTCTTTGCCTAGGTTGTGTCATTTGGTTCCACACCCACCATCCCACTTTGGAAAATATCCACTTGGGATCTACATTTTATCACACTTACTTGATTTTTATCATGTTTGATGAACATGCTTCAAAGTACCATGCTCACCACTGAGCACTTGGCTTTGCTAATCAACAGAAAATAAATGTTAAATGTCTTAATTCTCCCAATTTTGGCAAGAGAAGCCAAAATGGAAGCCCACACATAATCCCAAAGATTTTTCAGGACAACAAAACCTTGATGTATCTGACCCACTTGGCTTATTGGTGGTGGTAGTTTAGTTGCTAAGACATGTCCAATTCTGGCGACCCCATGGACTCCAGCCTGCCAGGCTCCTCTGTCGATGGGATTCTCCAGACAAGAAGGCTGGAGTGGGTTGCCATTTCCTTCTTCAACTTGGCTTACTAACAGAAAAACTGCATTAATGATTTTTTTAAAGAACATTTATTACTTATTTGACTGCACCAAGTCTTAGTTGGAGCATGCAAACTCTTAGTTGAGGCATGTGGGCTCTAGTTCCCTGACCCCAGATGGAACCCCAGCCCCTGCACTGGGAGCACCAAGTCTCAGCCACTGGGAAGTCCCTGAAATTGCATTCATGATTAATTCCACTTCATCTAGAAGCCAGACGTCTCTAAGCTAAGCTAAGTCATTTTAGTCGTGTCCGACTCTGTGAGACCCCATAAGACGGCAGCCCACCAGGCTCCGCCGTGCCTGAGATTCTCCAGGCAAGAATACTGGAGTCTCTACCTCTGGCCAAAATAGGAGAGGGAGCCTTTAACACTAACAGTAATCCACAGTTTCACAGTTCAGTCAGTTCAGTCGCTCAGTCGTGTCCGACTTTTTCCAACCCCATGGACTGCAGCACGGCAGGCTTTTCTGTGCATCACCAACTCCCGGAGCTTGCTCAAACTCATGTCCATCAAGTCAGTGATGCCATCCAACCATCTCACCCTCTGTCGTCCCCTTCTCCTCCTGCCTTCAATCTTTCTCAGCATCAGGGTCTTTTCCAGTGAGTCAGTTCTTAAGTCAGTAGCAAATATGAAAATATCTATCTTCCCACCTGGATTGAATCTTTTTAGGTGGGGGCGACAGAAACAAAGTATCGCTTTCCCAAGCACGAAGCTACTTATAAGTTTTAACAGGACTTAATCCTCCTCTGGGTGGGATCGAGGGACCCCACAATCAAGACGTGTACCAGGCGGAGGGCCCCTAAACCGGTCAGGAGGTTGTAGCGCTTTCACGCCCCGGCACCGGCGCGGGCCCGCCCCTGCCCGCCGAGACCACGCCCCCTGACCACGCCCTCCCGTAGGCCCCGCCTCCTCTACGTCTCTGTCGGCCCCGCCGGTCCCCAGCACACCGAAGATGGCGGCCGCGGCGGGAAGGTTGCTCCGGGCTTCGGTGAGTGGCCGCCTGCGGGGCACAGGCGCCGAGACCCTGCGGTGGCTCCGAGAACGTGCTTCCCAAGTGGGGTGCCCCTTCCCTTGGCCTGGAGGCCTTTCACCCTTGTTGGAGGATATCAGAGGGTAATGGACCAGGGGCCGCCGCCTCTAAGGCGGGCTCCCCGCGCCTGCGCAGAGCCGCCTTTCGCCCACCCCGCCCCCACCCCCACCCCCGCCTTGCATTCCACTCTGCAAATCCCTCTTCGCTGCCAGTCGTGGGACCCCAGTCCACTCTCTGCCTAAGCATCTGGCTCTGGATGCAGGCGACCTGTCCCCTGGTCCCTGTTCTATAACTGACTCTATGACCTTGGGCCATTGCCTTTTCCGAGCCTCAGATAACTTCCTTACCTTAACACAGACTGCCTACCTCAAGGGTTTCCGTGAGCATCCCTTTAAATGCTGGATGGACACCAAAATGTAACCAAAGTCCTTGAGTGCCGAAGGCTCTTGGCTGCCCTCCCTCCCCTTTCTCGTGGAGGGGTTCCACCCAGGCTCTTTCTTCCCGAGTCATGCGGGACCCTGAAATTGAGCAAACGTTTCCCTTGAGCCCTGTCCAGACGCCCAGAGGCTGAACTTTGCCCTGTTTGTTTGCTCCTCTGTGGGAATGGCCTTGTCTTTTCTAAGGGAAAACCTTGACATGGTAGAACATGCCCAGCACATCTGCTAGTAAAGAGCTTAATACACAGAGCCTGGCCAGTCGCCTGGTCTGAGTCCTCTGGGTTCCTTTTAAAAGCATGAAATCTTCATATTCTTGTAATTTCCCTCTGCCTTGCAGTCTTTTATTTCCCATTGATTAATACATATGTGTCGAGTTGGCCAAAAAGTTCGTTCAAGTTAAACCCAAATGAACTTTCTGGCCAACCCGATAATTATATTTACATATGTATATACGCTCAACCACTGGATCTCCAGGGAATTCCCTATATTTTTTTAAAAAATAAAAATTACATAATTGAAGTGTATTATATCATGATATAAGTAATGAAATAATTACTACAAACTAACATCTATCTCTTCACATAGTTAGCCTTTGTGTGTGATGAGAGCACCTGTCTACTCTTTTAGAATAATAATATGCTCTGTTATTTCCAACTTCAATACAGCATTATTAATTATAATCCACATGCTTGTACATTAGATCTCCAGACTTATTCATCCTCCATAACTGCAGTGTTGTACCCTTTGACCAACATCTGCCTGTCTTCCTCCCCAGTCTCCTTTACAGTCTTGAAGGATAAGGAAGCAGAAGGGAATTTTAAGAACATGTAAACTCAATCCATGCTTTTGCAATTTGGAGTTTTTGTTCATAGGAACAAGGCCAGCCAAGGCCACTACTGGCCTGATGCCCTTTCAGCAGGGTTTCAGCCGCCATTCTGGGAATACGTTCTGATATAAACTGTTTCTCTTTTTAGCTCATCCGACATGTGAGTGCCATTCCTTGGGGCATTTCTGCCTCTGCAGCCCTTAGGCCTGTTGCTTCTCAAAGAATATGCTTGACAAATGCATCGTGGTCTGGTTCCGGTCAAGCAAAATTCGCCTTTAGCACCAGTAAGTGTCCTTATGTTTTGGTTTGAACCAGATAAT
Organism: Okapia johnstoni; assembly: GCA_024291935.2. NCBI lineage: Eukaryota > Metazoa > Chordata > Mammalia > Artiodactyla > Giraffidae > Okapia > Okapia johnstoni. Next base: position 76,397,213 of record CM044318.1, on the reverse strand, counting down.
GGAAACATTTATCATCTCTGAACAGGAGCTCTGAACTATGGCCATATATTAGACTCACGTGGGGAGTCTTTACTATCGTACCACTTTCTTAGTCCCACCCCAAACAAATTAAGTCAATCTCTGGGGTGAGACCAGAACATCGTATATTCTTAAAGCTCACCAAGTGATTCTAATGTGCAGCCAAGGGTTGCGACCCACTGAGGCAGACTGCCCTAGTGGCACATTTCCTTGTTGACTCCAGAGGTTTTCATCCCCTGGGTCGAGGAACATGAAAGAGGGGTGGGGACGGTCAGAGGTCTCTGGGCCTGCTGCGTGTGAAGGGTATGAGCTGACTAGGGACGGACAGTGCAGCTACTCTAAAGGCTTTTGGATTCAGACCCGTGGCCTGGCTCCACGTGGCCACGTTAGCCCATTCTGTTGTACTACTCCGTGATCTGAGTGACGCACAGCTGTTCCCTGAGATTTATACTCCATACTAAAATATGAGATTTGCTCAGTACAGCCTCAGATAATGAGTGGCATTCGAAAAGGCCTCCTTTAGGTTTGTCCCACCTTTTAAAAACACTAACTTGTAATGGTTGCGGGGGTGGGGGTGGGGGATGTACTTTAGCAAAACCTTTGTTTGTTGGTGAAGTGTTCTAAAAAAACTTTACCATTTTCTCGGAGCTTTAAGAAATTTCTAGTATCAGGTTGATGACACGAATTTAACTTTCCTTGTCATCTGTCCCAAACCCCAGCTCCCAGTAGCTCCTCCTGTTTCTGAAGCCAGGCATCTTGACACCTGGCCTCCTTTGTCCCGCCTTCCCAGCCTGAAGCCTGGCCTCTGCAGTCCTGACACAGCTCTTGCATCCTTTCCTTTCTTTCTGTGCCCTCTGCTGTACCTTGCCTGCCTCACCGCTCACTTAGATAGCTGCAGTCACCTCCTGACATCAGGCTCTCCCTGCTCCTCTCACTCTCCCTTGCCCGACTAATCTTCCTAAGAACAGCTGACGCATCACCCATCTCCTGCACAGAAGCCTCCAGTGATTCCTTTATCTCTCCTTTTAAGAACAGACTCATCCACCTGATATATAAGGGCCCTCTCAGCGTGGCCTTCCACCATCCTTGCTCTGTCCCCCATGCATCTTCCTTCCATGCACACCTGTTCTCTACGTCAAGCAAACTCGGCTACAGGCCATTCCCCACACCTGCCCTGTTCCTTCCTTTGTGCCATCCGCCCTGGTCTTGGCAAAAATCCAGACCATGCTGAGAACCCACCTCCAGGTTTGTGTGATCCTTAATTCTATGTTCATCCATCCCTACTCTCTCCTGTCTTCTTTTATCTATTTATTTGCTTTTTGGCTGCACCTTACAGCATGTGGGATCTTAGTTTCCCGAGTAGGGAGCATACTGGTGCCCCCTGAAGCGGGAGCTGAGTCTTAACCACTGGACTGCCGGGGAATTCCCTCCTGTCTCTTAAGCTTCCATAGCACTTTGAATTAGTGTACAGTCTAGACCTATGGAAAGAGAAACAGTTTTGTAAGATGTACAATTGAACTGAACCTTTTAAATATACTGCTGATTAATTACTGGGAGAGGTTTAAGTAAAATCAGATAAGTGGTTGGTTTAACGAATGAACTGTACATGCATGTTTTTGGGGTATTTTTCAGGTTCCTCATACCATGCCCCCGCCGTCACCCAGCATGCACCCTATTTTAAGGGCACGGCCGTTGTCAGCGGAGAGTTCAAAGAAATTAGCCTTGATGACTTTAAGGGGAAATATTTGGTGCTCTTCTTCTATCCTTTGGATTTGTAAGTGTATTTTCTGTGATGCTGTAACATCATCCTGGGAGCAGGCAAGGATCGCTGCCTTGCCACTGACATGGCCTACCTTTACTCTTGTCAAGGGGAGGGTTATTGCTGACTCTATCACTGATAGTCTTGTTGATACAGCTTGTATCTGTAGTTAATTCACAAGTGATAAGTATAGGGGGTGGAGTGGCATTCCTTTTAATGGGTTTTAATATGGCTCTTTTTTTTTTTAAAGATGTATGTATTTATTGGCTGTAGTGGGACTTGGTTGCTGCACGTGGACTATCTCTAGTTGTGGTGCTCGGGCTTTTCATTGTAGTGGCTTCTCCTGTCATGGAGCATGAGCTCTCGGGCTCACGGGCTTCAGTAGTTGCAGAACGTGGGCTTAGTAGTTGTGGCTCCTGGGTTCTAGAGCTCAGGCTCAATAGTTGCGGTATACGGGCTTAGTTGCTCTGTGGCATGTGGAATCTTCCGGGATCAGGGATTGAACCTGTGTCCCTTGTACTGCAAGGAGATTCTTACCCACTGGACCACCAGAGAAGCCCTGTGGCTCCTGTTTTAGGGCTCTGCAGCCCAGAAGCTGCACTACTGAGCCCACGTGCCCTCGAGCCCACGTTCCACTCTGGAGTAGTGGTTCCTGTAAGCCTGTCAGGGAGGAAGTTTCCACTGGTCTGGGGGAAATGAGAAAAGTAAGGATAATAAAATGAATTTTCTCATGAAGCTACTTATTTAAATAAAATTTTGTCTTTATTCTTGGAGTATGTCTCCCCCACACCTATTTTTTGATATGATTCTTAAAATAGAAAGTTGGTTAATTTTTTTTTTTTTAAACTGGAGTATCATTGTGACCAGGAGTCCAGTGAGGATGATTAACCCTTTTGCCTTTTTGTCCTTTAAGAAAATAGAACTACTCTTTAGACAACTGTAGTTCAGATTTTAAAAGTCTTTAAAAAAAAATTCTCTGATAAGAATTCCTGCCCTTTTTTTCTAGCACCTTTGTGTGTCCTACAGAAATTATTGCTTTCAGTGACAAAGCCAATGAATTTCACGATGTGAACTGTGAAGTTGTTGCAGTGTCAGTGGACTCCCACTTCAGCCACCTGGCCTGGATAAATACGCCCAGGAAGGTATACATGTATCCACACTGCCTTTGCACTTGTGATCTTAAAAACTGCCGGATCCCATGAAAGACCAACCTAGAAGTTGTTAAAGCACGACTAGTCTGAAATGGGCTATTTGTCAGTCCTAACCTACTGGAAGATTCTGCTAAGCTCTATCCATGTCTCCTGTAACATTGCATGTATTTGCTCCTCACTACACCTGTGTTTTCCAAACAATAACAGAACAAACTCAGCAGGGCAGGGGAAACAGCTGGACTCCATTGTCTCCCCTCTCACCTGGACCCTGAAGATCCCCGTACCCTGTGAGGCAGGTGGGACAGTGGTTAAGTTCTCTGATCTTACTCTTCTAAATGATCAGTGTTCTTGCCTAAAAACTTGCTTGGGAGAATCAGTTTCTAGCTATGATAGTGGACTATCAAGTATCAAATTATTCAAAATATTCTTTTTTTTATTATTCCATCTTTATGCTTCAGAAATGAATCTTCAACCAAAAGGATACTTTTAAGAATTAGAAAAAGAAAAGTCTGTAGTATTCGCTGGGTTTAAATCCTGCCTCTTCCCCTTTCTAGCTGGGACCTGGAGCAAGTTACTCAACCTGTGTGTGCCTCAGTTTCATCATCTGTAAAATGGCGACATGATAGTAGCTACTCCAGGGTGCTGGAGGAGGAAGTGGGGCAGTAGAAAGAGCTTATAGTAGCACTCGGCCCGCTGTGGGTGCCCAGTTACTGCTGTCTGGCTGGTGTTGGTCGGTTGACGTGTTACCTGGCTGAGGAGGCTGTGGGAGCCACAGTGTAACCACCAGCCCTGTTTGCATTTTTATCAGAATGGCGGTTTGGGCCATATGAACATCACACTCTTGTCAGATTTGACCAAACAGATTTCCCGAGACTACGGTGTGCTGTTGGAAGGTTCTGGCCTTGCACTACGGTAAGATCCATTTTGTATGAACTTAAAATTGTTTTTTGTGTTTAGCATTATTGTACTTCATAGGGAATTTACAGAAACTTGGGTAGGGAATTTTTAGAACCCCAAATCCTTAATTTGTCTTTTATTGTAATAAGCATCAGTGGATGCCTCCTGCGAGGGTTGGCAGTCTTTCAGAAATGGCTGTGACGTGTGTGCCCCCTGTGTCTCCCTGGGCCTGTTTCTGAAGAAGGATATTGTCGGCTGTACCAGGTCTTAGTGGCAGCACATGGGATCTAGTTCCTTGACCAGGGATCGAACCAGGGCCCCCTGCATTGGGGAGCGCAGTCTTAGCCACTGGACCACCAGGGAAGTCTCCTACCACGTCTTAATGGTCACACTGCTTCACTCTCCCTGACCACATGGGAGCCACTCCTCGCAGTGAAGCCATCAGACTGTTTATAGAGATTGGAGGGCGGGGGGCAGAGGGGGCCAGCAAGGGTAGGGGTCAGTTTCCTGGTATGGTTAGTATCTTGTACAAGCACTGGAACCAGACCAGAGTTTGAATTTATTTATTTAAGCTCAGCTGCTCAGTAGCTGTATGACTTTGAGCAAGATATTTAACCTCTTTGAGTCCCTTTCTCCCCACAATTAGAATGAGAATGTACCTCCCGGGTTGGTTGTGAGGATTGAGTAAGGTGAAGCAGCTACAGAATTTGTGGCACAGGTCCTCGTAGCTGTTGTGAGCCCTGTCCCAGACTGTCAGTCTTCCTGGGAGGGACAAGAACTTAGGCATCATGATGGCTGCTGATGAAGGAGGGACAGGGCAGAACTTGACCTCCAGGACACAAGCAAGGATCCCACTTTGATGGGCCTCACAGTTTTGTTGGGGGCTGGCTTGAACCCGCTCACCTGCCCACCCTCGTAGCTGATCTCCAGCCTGCTGGGGGTACACTGGAATTTTGGCTCCGGAAGCCACGTGGGAACTTGGGCCTTTTGACTCCAAGGAGATTACTGCCTTCCTTTAATAAATGGAAGCCTAGCTCTGACAGCGTTGGCAAGGGAAAGAGAAGAGTCATGCTGTTTTCCTCCCAGGATCCCTGTAGCGTCTAGTTAGCTCCCTACTGGTTTCACTATTAAGACTGACAATGGCAGAGGAGTCGAGTCTGGCTTGTAAGATAAGCCTTTCTTTCTGGAGACTGTGCTGTGGGCCCATCTCCAACCCAGCTCTCTGTTTCCGAATCTACACGGTGGACTCCACCTCGGCTGCACCCTGCAGGAACACCCCTTAGCCTCAGAGCCTAGACCCCCTAAGGCCAGGCCCAGGGAGGGAGAACCACCTTTTTATCTCCTGAGTGTTTTCTAACTTGCCTTTTTCCTGAGTGATCAACGTTTGGGATGCCACACCCTTTTAAAGATGGACTGTTATAAACCTCTGAGTTTTATGACCTCTGTGTAAGTCAGAGTATCACCCTCACTTGTATAGAAGACCCCAGGGCGGTGGGTTACCTCATTACATTGTTGCTAAGTGATAGTGATGGGCTTGGACAATCTGTGGATCAAAATAAGAGCTGTAAGTGATTGAAACACATCAAATATATTTAAATCCTAGAATTGAAGAATTCCAGGAAACCAGTTCACTATTTTGAAAACTTAATAATGAAAGAGTACTAAGCACTCATTCTGTCTTTCTATACAAGCTGTACCTCAGGGTAGCCAAAAATAAACAAAAGTGATAGGATTGTTTTTCCTTTAGGTTTTTGCTCTGCCTAGACTTAAGGCCAGTAAATTTTCCCATGGGATTTTCTCAATTCACTCATAAGTATTTACAGAATACAGATAAAATATGTCTCTGTCCCTTCTCAGTCGCCTATGGTTTCTTGCCAAGATTTGATACAGCTGCCCAAAGAATGCTTACTGCATCACTAATGAGAAGTCTTTGCTCTGTGTAGTTCAGTGACCTTCAGATAACTGTGAGACATCCAGGTCACATCTGTGAATGTGAACACACTGGCCTAGTCCAGTCCTATCTTTCTTAAAGCATCTGTCATCAATAAGAGATGATAAGCTTTTTGCACAAGGAAAACCTTATTTTTAAGCACATCATAGAGTTTAATAAGTGCTCTATCAAGGAGAATTAAAGACAGGGTAGAAGTAGAGTCTTTCTAGCTCTGGTAATGTTGACATTCTGATGAGGATGAATCTTTACGCAGCGGTCTCTTCATAATTGACCCCAATGGAGTCATCAAGCATCTGAGCGTCAATGATCTCCCCGTGGGCCGAAGTGTGGAAGAGACCCTCCGCTTGGTGAAGGCGTTCCAGTTTGTGGAAACCCATGGAGAAGTCTGCCCAGCTAACTGGACACCCGAGTCTCCTACAGTAAGTTTCTTTCCCAAAAGCAATGGGAGCCCAACCAAGAGGGTCCCAGATCCTCAGTGCCCCAAGGGCTGCTGGCTTGGAATATCCACGATGGAGCAAGGGTGGAGGTGGTGTGCAAATGCATGAAGCTGCTGTGGGTGGCGGTGGGACCAGGCCCCAGGCAGGCTGTTAATGTCAATTTCATCCATGTATTTTAAAGGAAACAGACCAATCTTTTAAAAGTTAAATAACTGTAGGTTAAAAATTAAGGGTCTTCAGCTCCCTTTTGATATCATAAAGTCACTTACCCAGTGAAATGTTTTTGTATTTTCAGATCAAGCCCCATCCAACTGCTTCCAGAGAATACTTTGAGAAGGTAAATCAGTAGACCATCCTGTGCACACCTGCAGCTTCCCACACCAGAAAAGAACCACAGTGGGAACTTACTTGTAGCTTTTCAAAGATTAGTATTTATAGAAGGCAAAAAAAAAAACCCAGTGATGCTTGTATTCATAAATAGTATTACTCTAAATGTTTTGTTTTTGTAATGTTGGCCAAGGCTTTTAAAATGTTTTCAGTTACTAATGTAATGAGTCCAAGGCAAGGTATGGATGGATGGCTAGTTTCTACAGTGTGTGTAGTTCACCTGTTTCTTGGATCATGTCTTCAATGGGAAAAAGAAACAGATCTTTTTCCTCAGCCTTACTTGAACCTTTGTGTATACCAGACTAGTACAATAGGTATTGAAAACTTCTGATCAAGGGTCCTGAAATTTTCCTCTTGAATTGCTTTGTATTAAACTGAATTTTCTTTAAAGACCACAGTTTTAAGTTGTAAGTGGTCTAATTTAACACTTGGAATGAATGTGTGTATGGTTGAAGGAAATGTGAATCATGTTTTTTTAAAACAAAAAACAGTGGCAAAGTGACTTAATTGATCATGCATGTTCCCCATTCCTGAGATTTATAGTCTATGTAGTTATTTTACTTACTTTGTTAGCTGACTTAGTGTCTACAAACATTTCTAATATTGATTGGGTATAATTAGAAAGGATATTTATTGACTCCAGGGATTGCAGTATGAATTTGAATCATTCATGCATTTGAATTATTGTAATTATTTTCTTTCTTGAAGTGTTCCATGTGAAAAATATAATAAAAAATAAACATATTTTAAAATACTTGCATTTTTAACACCATTAATTCTTGCTTCAGCTTACTTATATTGTGAGGCTCTCTAGTTTTCCTTCTCTGATTATATCAACAGACATTTATTGAGCATTTAACTCATTGGCTACAAAGATGAATAAGATGCTGGCTCCACATCCAAGAACTGGACAAAAGAAATATGGAAGCATTTATGCATTTTAATGGCTTCCCTAGTGGCTCAGACGGTAAAGAATCTGCCTATAATGTGGGAGACCCAGGTTCAGTCCCTGGGTTGGGAAAATCCCCTAGAGAAGGGAATGACTACCCACTCCAGTATTCTTGCCTGGGGAATTCCATGGACGGAGGAGCCCGGCAGGCTACAGTCAAATCCTGGAGTGCCTACTAACTATATGCTAGGTACTATTTTAGGGGCAGAATGAACAAAAAAGACATACCTCTTCCTTTTTTGCACTTACATCCTAGAGGGAATAAACAATAACATTACTTAGAATGTCTGGAAGGACAGTAAAGTGGAACAAGGGCCTAGAGCAGAGAGCTGCAGGCATTTTAATAGGGTTTCAGGGAGTCAGTCTCTCCAGGTCTGTTTTCTCATCTGCAAAATGGGGACTGTAATTGTACCTACCTTAGGGTTTTGGTGTCAAATGAGATAAATCATGTAGAAGGTGAGGTAGTTACAGGGATAAAAAGGTTCTAGGCAAAGTGAATGACAGGTGCAAAGGCCCTGAGGCAAGAGTGGACTTGGGGTAGGTGGAGAATTGAAGGACCATGTGACCGGACCTGTGAAGGGGGAGAATGGTAATGGGGAGCCCAGAGTGCTTTATGGGCAAGCTAAGGACTTCGAATTCTATTCTGAGATGGGAAATGGCAGAAATGTTTTGAGAAGAGTTACATCACCTTGTTCTTAGAGGCTCACTCTGTCTCTGTTAAGACTAGACCCCATAACAGTGCAGAGAGGAAAGCAGGTCAGCTGGGCTGGATTTGTGACATACTTGCGGTTAGAGCCAGCAGGATAATACAGGTGTGCTAAATACTACAGTGCAATAGATGCATTCCGGGGAACTCTGAGGAGGGGGGCACCTTACCTGGCTATGGGCATCAAGAAAGTCTTCCTGGAGGAGGAGACGAAGTCTTGGAGATACAGAAAAGTGACCTGTAGGAGCTGAGAGGCCACATGGGCCTGAAGAAAACCATGAGCTGCTTTCATGTTCCCAGAGGCAAAGTCAAAGGGAGGGCAAAAGCCAACCGGCTGCAAGTGGTCCAGACTGAGCACCTCCTATGGACCCAGCACTGCTGGGGCTTTCACATGTTTCTCTCATTGTACCCACAACAAAAACACAATAGGTACAATTACTGTCATCATTTTACAGATGAGAAAGTAGACTTGAAGATACTGACTTGACCATGGCCACACAAGTATTCCATGGCACCAGGTCCCTAACCTAGGACTCCTAAGGAGCCCCCTGAACACTCTCAACAGCCTTCCACAAACACACGTAACCTTCACACACCCCAGTGCTGGGGAAATGGGTGGAGGCAGAAGGAAGGCACATTTTCCTCTACAAGTGGTCTCTACCCGCTTTCATGTACAACAGAGGAAACTGGATTTGCCCCGGCGCAGGGGAAAAACTCTTGGGCAAAGACACTGCCTGGGAGGCAGGGCTAGGGAACCTAGAAGGGCCCCGGGGCTTGGTTTAATGCTCTCAAGTCGACTTCTGAAAATTCGAAAAAGAGGTACCACTGGGCCGCACAAATTATGTAGCGCGTCTTACCCCCCATCCCGTGTCCGCTGGACTTCAGGTGCAATCTGAAGGGATTTCTGAGGGTAAAAAGCCTGTGCTCCGGAAGGTGAGACGCTGCAGGAGTGCAGGGTGAGGCTGTGGAAGGTGCCAGGCGCCCCTGATCGGATCTTCGCTATAGGTCCCGTGATATGGGGGTTACACAGGTGAACCGTCTAGGCCTGAAGGCGGCCAGCATACCCGAAAGTGGGAAACAAGGTGGGGAAGACATGGCCTATGGGGGAGGTGGGCTCCCGGCAACAGCAGGCGTGCGGGAACGCGGGAGCGGGAACAGAGCGCACGCAGTACGGAGGAGCCGAGGGCGCGCGGGCCTGGGACCCGGGAGCCGGGAGCCGGGGCCGGGGACGCGCGCGCGCCCGGGGCGGGGCTCGCCGCCTGGCTCCTCCTCCCTGCCAGGCCCGGCCGCCGCGGCCTCTCCGGGCAGCTCTTAAGGTCCCAGGAAGACGAGCCCGGAAGAGGAGAAGAAGCGAGGGGGGCCCGGGCGGCTCCGAGGGTGCAGCGGCGCCGCCGCCCGCATGGAGCCCAACGTGCGCTTCTGGATCACCGAACGCCAAGTACGGCCCGGGCCCGGCGCGGCTGGGGGCGGGGAGGGCGCGGGCCGCGCGGCCTGGAGTCGCCACTGGCCGCCTTCACCTTGGGCAGGCCACGTGGTCGAAGCACCCGCCTTCTCGTTTCAGAACCCGGGGAGGGAACGAAGGGAAACCCAGGCTTGCAGGATGCCGAGGGCCACGGCTGTTAGCGTGCGTCGCCTCTGCCGCCGACTTAGCTAGGGAGGGTAACACAGTGTCACCCTGCAGATCGCACGAACCAGGAGTCACTCCCCACCCCTCAGGGGTCTGCTTCTGCTGCCCAGGCTGTTGCTGAGCACCAGGTTGGAGAGGCACAAAACAGGTCATCCCCAGGAGTTCCCCAGGAGTCTGTAGGCTCAGCCACCCGACCACGGGATTCCGGGCTGCGGGAAGCCCCGCCTGCAGGCAGTGGCCGGGAGGCGCTGTCCAATAGAAATAGGATGGAGCCACGTGGGTAATTCCAAATTTTCTAGTAGTCACATTAAAAATATATATATGACTTTTTCCATCTTAGTTTTAATAATATATTGCATTTAGCCCAGCAGAAACAAAATATTAACATTTCAACATGTAATCGATATAAAAAAGTATGAATGAGATTTCTTACATCCTTTTCTCTAGGAAGTCTTTGTGTATGGTTTCCACATCCTGGCCACAGCACGTTTCTAGAATGTTCTCTTTCAGCCTTGACCTAGAGCAGAGCTTAGCTCCGTTTGCTTAGGCGGAAAAGTCAAGGACAAGGAACTCAAGTGGTCCTAGCAGAGCCAGGCCTCAAAGAGGGAGTTACTGCAAAGTTTGGGGGTTTGGGGAAGCAAACCAAGCCTCCTTTGTCCATATCTGAACCAAACTGCCTTCATTGAGTCTTCACTGGAGAGTTCAGTTCTTTATGACTGGAGTTAAGCCTTATAACCAGGCTTCCCAGGTGACTCTGGTAGAGAATCCGCTGCAGTGCAGGAGACTCCGGTTCAGTCTCTGGGTAGGAAAGATCCCCTGGAGGAGGAAATGGCAACCCACTCCAGTATTCTTGCCTGGAGAATCCCATGTACAGAGGAGCCTGGCGTACTACAGTCCTTAGGGTTGCAATGACAAGACTGAGCACGCATTCAAGCTTTATAATCACCCGAGGGGTGTGAAGAAACAGATTCTGAGACCTTTCTAGGCAGTGCTTCAAGGTGATATGTGGGGAGTGAACATAGGTCCATTTGACCCCAAAGTCTGGGCTTTTAATCCTCAAGAGCAGTTTGAGGTGAAGAGCACAGACCATTGGGTCATTTCCTAATTGGGCTTCCTTGAGGACATTCATGAGCCCTTGGAAGCTTCAGTGTCTTCACCTGTAGGATGGGGATGTTGTGAGGATTCTAGGAGATGCTGCAAGAAGAAGGCCTTATGAGGTTCTGAAAATAATGTTAACTGTTGTTATTACCTGTTTTTGTTTTTCTGCTGCCATTAACCTCCCTGGTACTCCTGCCCCTCTTAAGTCTTTTATTCAAAGATTTCTTCAGTGGACAGAATTACTGGATCCTACGAATTTGGTTCTTTCAATTGTAAGTATTTTCTTGTTTTCAAAAACAGTGAATTTCACATTTTATTCTGAAATGTGAAGGCTGTGTGTCCCTTTTCAAAGCAGTTGAAATAACAGAATCCATGTATATTATCATGTTTTTATTCCTTGTGAATTGAACCTGTGGGATTGGAAGGTGGATACATAAGAGCAGACATCCATTTAACAGGTAGTACCAAACCCTGGCTTCCCAGGTGAGTGACTCAGTGGTAGACAATCTGCCTGCAATGCAGGAGACACAGGTTCGATTCCTGGGTCTGGAAGATGCCCTGGAGAAGGAAGTGGCAACCCACTCCAGTATTCTTGCCTAGGAAATCCCATGGACAGAGGAGCCTGGTGGGCTACAGTCCCTGGGGCCACAAAAGAGTTGGACACGACTTAGCGACTAAACAACACCAACCAAACAAACCCTGGGCTGGTGCTGGTGGTTTCAAAGGGAATCAAAACAAACCTCCCTGGTAATGCAGGACAGACTAGCAAAGCTAGTCACAGACCTTGACTCAGGACTCTGAGGGCAAGGTGTAGTGGGGAATTGGGGGAGGTTGTTTAAAGAAGGCTGGGAGGGAGGAACTGTCAGGAAGACAGGGCTGTAAGCAAATGGGAGGGGGTCAGGGGGCCAGGTCCCCCAGTTACTGGGTCTTTTAACTCAGGGGAACCAGACAGTTCTGGAAGGTCCTTGTGTGTCATTCAGACAAGAGGGATTTGTACTTCGCCATGTGACAAGTAACCAGAGGGACCCAGACTATGATCAGTTCAGGGGAGGACTCAGTTGTCTAAGTGAAAGATGAGAGTTTGAACCAGGTGTGGCTGGGGGATGAAGAGGAACAGAAACCCTTCGTGAGAGACCAGCAATAACACTTTCAGCCAGATCCGCAGGGACACTCCCATCTTTGTGCTCAAATAAATGTTCCCTGGTGTTTTGTTTATAATAGAGAAAAACAAGAAACAAGCTGAATGCACATCAGTAGGGAAACAGAGAAATATAATATGGTATATTCATGCAGTGGAATACTGAGAGTGTGGGTTCAATCCCCGGCCAAGAATTAAGATCCTGCAAGCCTATTGGAGCAGTCAAAAAAAAAAAAAAAAAAAATTAAAATCAGATGTTAGTAAGCATGTGATTCTTAAATCTATGGATAAATCTGAAGTTGAGACCGTTGCTTGATTTCTTTATATCTGATTATAGGAAAAAATAGAAAAATCGAGGCAACTATTGTTAACAAATGAAGATGCATCCAGAGGTGACTTGGAGGACAAAAGGGTATGTTTCTTGTTCCCAAGTGTGCCTGGCTCAAGGCTGGGCTTGGCTGCCTTCAGGTGATTCTAACTGCATGGTCTGAAATCAGGTGGGATTTTGTCATCGTCAACACTGCTCAGTTGGGTTAGCTTTTAAAATATAGTTAGGATTCCTTCTTGTAAGCCACATAAATATGAGTTATGACTGTTAGGAACTAGTATTAAGGGGAAAAAGCATAGGGTTCCTCCTGTGTAACAGAGATTGGCAGTTGCAGTATCTGTTATGGGTGTTCTCTCTAGCTGACTCCTGAGCCCCATGGCAAATTCCAGAATTCTGGCAGGCCTCTGAAGTCAGAATCTGCTCCCTGTTAGAAGCAGTGTTACGGGGTGGGGTTACAGCCCCTGCCCAAAGATTTAAGCCCAGTGTTTGTTATCTACCTTGCAGCGAATGGGGCTTTCCAGAGCCCACAAACATCAATCCCTTGAGGAGCCTGTTTAGCTCACATGTTTAACTTGGTTTTTCTAAGAACTTGTTGGGGCCTCTGAGCTCACACCTGGCTCTGTTACAGTGTCTTGGCTTAATGGCGTGGTTTGCACACAGCCTGCTCTGCTCTGAGCCGGGGGAGGCTGACTGCGTTCAGGGACTTCCCCAAAGGACGAGTTAGATGTTGGCTTCTCCAAGGCCACAGGCTTGGGGGTGCTTTTTAATGTTTTGGTCATTTTCGTGTGGCTCTTCTTTTTGCTTGTTAGTTCATTTATTTGGTTTACTTGTTTTGATCTGCTCTGCCCCCGTGGTAGAAAACAGTTCACCCTCCATTCTCTAAAAGGTGGAGCAAAGGTGGCACCAGAAATGAAACTGGAGAGGAGCTATTTTGGCTGCCGAGCCACCTTTCAAAGCTATTGCTTGGTCTTTCTCTTTTTAGATACAAGAAGCTTGGAAGAGAAGTCTTGTAAGTTTCAGCCTCACCCTAATTTTTAGCCTAAAATAACAAAACCAAACATCAGACTCACCTTTGTGTTTACCCTTCTGAAGTCCACAGTGCATCCTGACAATAGCCGGCTAATACCTGGTCCTTTTCGACCTGCAGGTGAGTTGATTCTAATTTTCACAAGTGGTTTGTAACCTTTAGAAAACCTTGCCTCCCTCCGAGTCACATGGTTGGTTCCCCTGGCAACCAGGCCCATCCTTCCCAAAGTCACCCTATTGACGTTATCTCAGGTGTAGTTGAAAGGGGCTTGTTATGAAGAATGAGAAGCACTTGGGACTTCCTGGGTGGTCTGGTGGCTAAGACTCTGTGCTCCCAACTCAGGGAGCCCAGGTTTTATCCTTGACCAGGGAACTAGATCCTGCATGCCACAGCTAAGACCTGGGGCAGCCAAATAAATTTAAAGAAAAAGTATAAGAGACACTCCTTTCACCTTTATCCCCCTTCTAACTTAGGAAATTTCAAGGGTTTTAGGATCTCTGTGCCAGGAATAGGGATGAAGACCAAATACATATGTCTTCTCATAAGTCACAGTGTCACAGATGTATTGAATTCACCTGAAAGGATGAACAAAGACTTGCGACAAGTGACCACTTACCCTTAGTGACAGAAAGCCTGGTCAGGTCTTCCTCTGCTGTGCTGGTTTTAAGTTTTGCCTTATGCACGTAGTTATTATTTTTATTAGAAAGAAAAGTGCGTAAAAAATATCCTTTGACTCCCTTGCCTGAGAACAGGCTTCTGGGTGGGCGATTTTCCACCCTCTCTGCCGTCACTGACCCTCTTGTCTTTTTCACCAGCTCTCCTGCCTTTCACGGCGCCCACGGTGAGTAAGCTGTCATTCACCACTAAGAAGCCAAGGGGTCAGGAGGATGTCCATCCATCTCCTAAGCTCTGGGCCCCTGTCCCGTGACTGCCTGATAGATGGTTAGGACCTCCCACCTCTGACCCTTGTCCACACCCCACCGCTGCTTATCCCCCCGGGCATCAGGGCCTTTTGAGGATACACAACGTCACAAGGTAACCCTTTCTTTGAACACCTACCGTGTGCCAAGCGCTATGGAGGAGGTTGATGAGTTAGGACATGCTCCATGGCACAGGCCCATGTCACTGGCCCATGTCACCTCCTCTCCCCAAGCCCCCTCCCCCTCAATCAGGCAGGCCCTCCCCTGGGACCTGGAATCACCCCCAGCGAGGCTGTCCACCTTGGCTCTTGTGAGGCACGCTCACTAAGTGACAGCACTCCTCTGCCCCCTGCAAATTTAATTTAAAATAAATTAAAATGGTGCTTCTCAGCCGCCCTGCTCGATTGCACATCTGGAGACAGGGACCACTGTGAGGCAACCCCCGGGCTCTCATTGCCTATGGGGGCCCATCCAGCACCACCTGTCCACTGACCACTAGCCCCTGGCATCCACATCTTCTGCTTCTTGCCCCCGCTCTTGGGGACTCAGTTCTACATCTCCCTGGGGAAACTCTGTGTGCCATAAGCCTTCCCTCCCCCCCAAGACACTCAGCTCTGCTTTATTTTAATTGAAGTATACTTCTTTTACAATGTTTCAGGTTTACAGCAGAGTGATTCATTATATATGTATTCTTTTTCAGATTCTTTTCCATTGTAGGTTATTACAAGATCTTGGATGTAGCTCCCTGTACTACACAGTAGGTCCTTGTTTATTTTATATATAGTAGTCTATATCTGCTTTACTTTCTTTACAGCTATTTCTGTCAATGCTGCCAGTGAAAAGTCTGAAGTCCATGATTTTACCTCAGGTAGCAATTCTTTCTGTTTCAGAATTATTGAATTTTGTTACGCTTGAAACCAAAACGTGACGTTTTAGCCTCTGTCTTCCTGTAGGCTTCCTTCTACACCTACAGTACAGTCTTCAACATCGTCAATGGAAATGCAAGTTATGTGAGTATTACGAGGCCCAGAGGGCATGCAGTTTCACTGTGTTTCTTTTGGTGATTTTGTGTGTTTGTTGAAATTATCTTTCCTGGGTAAAAAACTGTGGTATTTGCTAAATATGAACCTTTGTTTTTCCCTAGGATCGTCGCGCCCATGAGAGTTTATTACTAGGAGCAGGAGTGATTGCTTCTTCAACTTTTTTGGGTGTATGTATTTTTTAAATGTGTCAAATCTTTTTTACTCCTCAGAGTCAAAATTTTATGTTCTAACTAATTTAGAAAGTACGATTAAGACATAAAGAAGAAAATCAAAGTTACCTCTAATCCTATAATCCCAAAATTCTGTGATTTTTTTTTTCTAAGTTTATAGGCATGGACTCAGTACTGTTATCTTTCTTAAAAAAATTAATTCAGGGGACTTCCCTGGTGGTCCAGTGGTTAAGGCTCTGAACTACCACTGCAGGGGGTATAGTTTTGATCCCTGGTCAGGGAACTAAAATCTCATATGCAGCGCTATGCAACCAAAAAAAAAATAATAATGTCATGTTTGTAAACATGTTATACAAATTGTGTATTGCTTTCAATGTCAGGACACTGTAATGAGTGAAAATGTAGACTTCAGAGTCTGATGAGCCTGGGGTCACATCTTGGCTCAAATCCTTAACATCTTAGTGACTCTGGACAGGTTCTGTAGCCCAAGTCTCCTAGTGTTCCTCTGATGATCAGGGAGAACACTTTAGTGTTGCAGGATTTAAAACAAGAAATATGTGGAGACGCTTGCAGGGTCCTGCCCTGTAACAGGAACTGAGTTGACACTAACTCCCTGCTGGTCCCATGCAATAATGATTTTTCTCTCTTGTTTTCTAGTTATTCCCTCGTTTGCTCCAAGTAAGGCTTTCAATGAATAGCATTCTGAGCAGAAATGTCATTCCCGTCATCATTCTTGGTAAGCAGGAGCCTGCCTCCATCTTCAGGGATACCCCAGTCCCTGGGCCTCACTGCAGCTAGTGAGAGCCACCATTTACAGCTTGCTGGTGCCCCAGGTCCAGATGGGGTCTTTGGTTTGAGAAATGACGTTTTCTCTGTAGATACCCTTTTAGTTGTCAAAGGATGAACACAAACCTGGAAACGCAAATTACATTTTATTTATTTATATTTATATAAATATATATTTATTTGTAATAAATATTCATTATACTCCAATTGTTTATTTTTTAAATTTTTTATTGGAATATAATTGCTTTACAATATTGTTAGTTTCTGCTGTACAGCAAAGTGGATCAGCTATATGTGTGTCTGTGTGTGTGTGTGTATACACATTTACCCTCCATCTTGAACCTGCTTCCCACCGCCCCCATCCCAACCCTCTAGGTCATCACAGAACGCTGAGCTGAGCTCCTGTGCTAAACAGCAGCTTCCCACTAGCTCTCTGTTTTACACATGGTAGTGTATATATGTCAATCCCAATCTCCCAGTTCGTCCCCCCTTCCCCTTCCCTCTCTGTGTCCACATGCCCATTCTCTATGTCTCCATCTCTTTGTAAAGACTGTACAAGCCTTGTCCATATATTATTTCACTGAATCTTGACAACAACTTAGGGGCAGGTAATATTATTCCCATTTACAGATGAGGAGACTGAGGCAAGGGGCAGTTGGGGAGATTTTCTAGGGTTACACAGGGAGGAAGTATAGTCTTGAGGATTTCAAACTAGTGGTCTGACTCCAAGGGAGCAACACAGATATTAACCAACTGTTTTAAATTTGCCAGCCTGCAAGTTCAGTGGTTCACACTCAGCATTTGGGCTTGGAAATCAAAGCAGCTTGAAGAGTTGGCAGAATTAGGTCAGTGGTAAAATCTGGGAGATTATGTTATAGAAACTGGGTCAAGCCAGCTTCAGCAAAGAAGGCAGGCATATTTCAAGGGCCCTGGGGTTTTTATGGGAATCCCGTCAAGGGTGTCAGGACCTGGGGCTGGGTTGTAGTCAGGATCCAAGACCGAGAAGCCAGCAGTTCTGACCCCTACTCCACAGCCCAGGAGAGAGCTGACCTTGTATGTGTCAGGTGACCACCCGTTTTATCGGCAAAGCACACCCATCAGAGAAAGAGGCGTGACCCTCGAAAACATGTCCCTTCACTGGACCCACACTTATCGCTCTGTTTCCTTCTTTATGTCCATAGCCCAACTCAGTGGGATGAATGTGATCGCCTCCCGAAGTTTGGAGCCCATGCGTGGGATCGAGGTCATGGACAAGGAAGGCAATGTCATAGGTTATTCCAGAAAAGCTGGGACAAAGGTAGGGGATGCACGCTGTGGCGCTGTAAGCTGCTTGGCTTTGGGGCAAAGAATTTAATTGTCAGTCTGAGAGCTGGATAACAAATTCACATCTCCCTTCAGGCTTTTCTTATCTGTCTTTTTTCTTGATGCTCAGAGAGAGTTTACATTTGCGCTCTGAGGTTTAAAAGGTGATGCAGTATTCTGGGTTCTCCAGAGAAACAGAACCAATAGAATATCTGACCATCTATCTATCAGTCATCTATATAAATACATTAAGTGTGTGCTGTGCTAAGTCGCTTCTGTCGTGTCCGACTTTTTTGGAACCCTATGGACTGTAGCCCACCAGACTCCTCTGTTTGTGGGATTCTCCAGGCAAATACACTGGAGTCGGTTGCCGCACCCTCCTCTTCCAGCGGATCTTCCCAAGACAGGGATTGAACCCACGTCTCTTGTGTCTCCTTCCTTAGCAGGCAGGTTCTTTACCACTAGCACCACCTTCTCCAGTGGATCTTCCCAACCCAGGAATTGAACTGGGATCTCCTGCATTGCAGTTGGATTCTTGTACTAGCTGAACTACCAGAGAACCCAAATATATATCGAGATTTATTTTATTATTATTTTAATTTTTACTATTTGGCTGTACAGGGTCTTAGTTGCGGCACGCAGAAACTCTTAATTGCAGCTTGTGGGATCTAGTTCCCTGACCAGTGATTGACCAAGACTGGGAGCACAGAGTCTTAGCCCTTGGACCACCAGGGAAGTCCCACCACAGTCCAATTTTAGAACATTTTCATCCCCCTGAAAATTTTGTCGGGTGCCCATTTCAGTCACTCCCCCTCCCACCCCCAGCCCCAGGGAAACACTGATCTGCTTTATGTCTTCATTGTTTTACCTTTTCTAGAAGTTTCATACAAGTGAATCACAGTATTTTTGTGTCTGGGCTCTTTGACTTTTGAGGTTCATCCCTCTTTTAACGCGTTGGTAGTGCGTGACTTTTTATTGCCAAGTAGTCTTCCAGTGTATGGCTGGACCACGTTTTGCTTGTCTACTCCCCAGGCGATGGACATTTGGATTGTGTCCAATTTTTGGCTGTTGCCCCTGATGCCGCTCTGACCACTTGGGTACAACTTTGTGTGTAGATGTGTGTTGGCATTTTTGTTCAACAGAATTTTAACTGCAGGGCATGTAGAGAAGCGCGCAAGCAAATGTTTAATCCACAAGTTGTTCTTCAGCACCTCCCACCTCCCAGGCGCTGTGCTGGGCTCTGGAGACCCACCTCCTCACCAGTCAGCATCACTTCTCTCCAGGGGCTGGGAGGGAGCCTCGGGCCCTGCTAGCTACCCAGTTATCTACCCCATCTTATTGAGAGGAGATTCCTTGTTTGCAAGATGGCCAATTTAGGGTAGAAGAAAGGTTTGATGATCTACTTAAAAAAAAGCAAAAAAACCCTGATCTTTCTCTTTAGAATAAAGTGTCTGTGATCGTGCGTAAGCTTGAGCATTCTTTCGTCACTTCCCTATCACTGGAAGGTTTCTTTTCTTCGGCTAAAATTTCAGAAACTGCGTAACCAGCAATATCTGATTGTAATAGGGCACCTTTGATCAGATTTCAGGAGCCTAGTCCACACTGTTTTCCATTGACTGGCCGTGTCAGCTACTCAGCTGCAGGCCGTCACGCGTCTCGCAGTGTCTCCTCATGACCGGTTTCTGGTTTGGAATGCCTTCCCTTCCTCACAAGACAAATGGAGAGAGGCCGGCCTTGCCCTGCTGACGCCGAAACACACCAGGCTCAGCTACCACTCTTTTCTTCTTGGAGTCGAGAGACTTTATCTTATATCCCTGAAAGGTTATTTTTAAAAGCCACACCCTCCTTGCAGCCCTCTGTCCTTGTGGAGGAAGGGCATTCCTGCGGGGGACCAGATGGGCTGAGCATTAGTGTCCTAGGCAGAAAACAAGCATGTAGGCCACAGTAGAGAAGCCTGGATGATGGGCTTCGGACAATGGGCTTTGGACATAGCCATGGAGTCACAGGAGGCCGGAAGTGCACAGAACAGATTTCAGGGGAGGGCAGGGTAGGCAGAGTACCTGTCTGTCTCGCACTGAGCGTGTCAAGTTGTGTCTTACCCAGGGACTGGGTTCTGACGTTCCAATGCAAGTGTCATCTATAGTCAAAATTTCCCTTGAACATCTCCGATGTTGCCCTTGAGTACACGTGATTTTGTGCATATAACCCATACTGTCAGTGATATGTTTAAAGGTTCAATATAGAGAGTAATGTATATTATAGAAAAGATGGCAACACAGTATACACTATACATACATGTTTATGCAAAATAAAATTTTATAACACACTGTTCATCACACAAGCAAAAGATGGGTCCGTGCAGGCAGACTCATGCATGTAACGTGCGGACATGATGCCATCCCAGTGCCCTCGGAGCTGGGCTTCCCCTACTGGAAGGAGTGGGATTAACTGGGGGCAGTTCAGGAGAGGAAGGCTGGTGGCAGAGTCCTGGACTGAAAGAAAAACGTGGAGGTGTCCTCAGTGGCGAATCAAACTTTTTCAGCAAAGGGACTGCCATTTGGTTCTAAGTAAGGATTTGTTTGTCAGCTGCTTCTGCTTGTGCTTAATGTTTTATTTGGGGTGGTTGGTGGAAGTGATGGAGACCATTGTGGAGTCAGGGAGAGGTTAATCTCATCTCCGGTCACTTCAGGCACCAACTCCAGGCATCTTCTGTATGTGTGCAGGTCAAGCGCTGCTTCCAGCTCTTTGCACGTGCAGAGAGGGGAGAATGGCAGTTTGCCAGTCTCTGTCATGAGTTGCAAGATCCCTGGAAATCATCCCACTCCATGTGCTAAGCTGCTTCTCTTTTCATTTCCACTAGGCCGTTAAAGATACAGCAACATCCAGAGTTGTGCTGTTTGGGACCTCTGCGTTTATCCCTGAAGTCTTCGCATATTTTTTTAAAAGGTAAGAAGTATGCTTATATCCCTAGGAAGGAATAAACATGTTGACCATCAAAATCGTATAAGATTTGTCAAATACTGAACCCGATGAGAGGGATGGGAAGAAGGTACTTTAGGAATCTTCCTTCTAAACAGTCTTCATCACCGTTAAGATGGTAGGATTGATTTAGGGCAGGTGTGGAAATCCTGATGTGCACATTCCAACAAACCTGGACTCTCCCCCAGGCTCTGTCCTCAGTTACATCTACTCCTTGGGCGTGTCCCTGCACCTGCTGAGGCTCGATTCCTCATTTCTGTTGATAGAAAGATGAGTTTGGAGGATTTGCAGGCCCTGGAGAAGGACCTGGCAACTTACCCCAGTATTCTTGCCTGGATAATTCCAGGAACAGAAGAGCCTGGCAGGCTACAGTCCATGGGGTCACACAGAGTCAGACACGACTGAGTGACTAACACTTTCACTTTTTCACTTTTCTTTCCCAAGTCTCTTTCCCCTCTTCGTTCCAAGCATGTGTTAAATTAGCTTAAGTGGCCCAGAATCAGTTGACTGCCATTCCTTTCTATTTGTTTTAATATTTATTCATTTGGCTGTGCCAGCTCTTAGTTGTGGCCTGCAGGATCTTTTAGTTGTGGCTTGTGGATCTAGTTTCCTGACCAGGGATTAAACCCAGGCGCCCTACATTAGGAGCACCAAGTCTTAGCCACTGGACAACAAGGGAAGTCCCTGCCATGGCCTATTAGGAGGAGAGCCTGCGGTCAGCTAGTGTGAGAGGCCCCACTTGCAGGAAGTAGCTTAGGGCAGGAGGAGAGGCATTGGCTTAGATACTAGGAACGGGCAGGGCAAGTAGCCTGTGGCAGCTGATCAGAACTCTTGTGCATGACAGTCCTCTCTTCTCCTTTGTGGGTGTTGTCTTCCTGCTTTCCCTCTGTACATTGGCTTCGTCACATTGACACGTGACTGTGGCCACCTCTCAGCTCGTATCCTTGCAGTGTCCTTTTTTTTTTTCCCTGCGGCAGCAGGTGCTGCCTCCACCGCCACCAGCCTCCGCCGTCCGCGTTCTCTCCAAATAAATAACCCCCGCAGTGTCCTTTTTTTTAAAAAAATTTTTGGCCATACCCCACAACATGTGGGACCCTAATTCCCCAACTAGGGATCAAACCCACGCCCCCTGCATTGGAAGGCAGAGTACTGGAGTGGGTTGCCATGCATCCACCAGGGGATCTTCCCAACCCAGTGACTGAACCCATGTCTCTTATGTCTAACCTATATTGCCAGGTGGGTTCTTTAGCACTAGCCACCTGGGAAGCCCCTTAATCACTAGACCACTAGGGAAGTCCTCACAGTGTCTGGATGAGAGAGAAAAAAACAGCAAACCTTGGGGGGTTGGGGGCAGGGGGTGTCTTCCACCAGTTCACAAACTCCTGGAAAAGGATTCTGTTGCCCCAGGAGGGGTCACCTGCCTGGTGCTGGCCCAGTCTGCTCAGTGCATTTCAGGAAGCAGCAGTGTTCTGTCCAACTCTTACTTCCCGTGGTCGATCCAGCTGGGTGGGTGTGGGGACTTCTGCTGGGTTGGGTCCCACTGCTCCTCTCTGGCTGACCTCAGCGTGGGGGATTCTGGGAAAGCTGGGGTCTCGAGGTTCATCCTCCAAGGCCTGCACAGTGGTACCACCTGCCTGGTGGGGAGAGGTGGTCCTCATTTCCCGGTGGGCCTTGGAGGTGCCTGGAAGGGACCTCGTCCCACACCGATGATGGTATCCAAGGCAGGGTGGCTGTGGTGGCCCTTCTGACTCAACCCTTTCATTTTTCCCTCTGAAAAGTCTCAAGGCTCAGAAGGGGAAGGCGACTGACCTGAGAGCCCAGGGTCTGTCAGTGGCCGAGCCCCAGCCGGACCCCAGGACCCCAGGTCTCTGACTTCCCAGGCTAGGCTTCTTGCACCTTCTTCCCACAGTCTCAGAGATCAGGGTCAGAATGTCACAGTCCAGGGGAGGAGGGCGCAGGTCCTAGAATCTGACCTCTCACTTGTGAGAATTTGAAGATGTTAGACAAGGTCCTTACCCGGTCGGTGGCTGCATCCTCTTGTTGGTGTGAAGGAGATGATGATAACAAAGACCTCATAGGGTCGGAGGATAGCAGGTGAGCAAATGCATGTGAAGTGCTTGACCTGGGCCTGACGTGTAGTGAGCTCTCCATCTGTGCAGCTGCTAGTATCACCTGTTGTGGGGTGATTAGGAACGGAGGCCGGGCCTGGCTGCTCAAAAAACAGTTGGCTGCCATTTGAGCCCAAGGCGGGCCTCTAGAAAAGCTCTGGAGGGATGCCCCTGGTGGCCCAGTGGTTGAGTCCAAGCTTCCATGGCAGGTGGCCTGGGTTCGATCCCTGGATGGGGAACAGACCCCACATGCCATGTAGTGAGGCCAAAAAAATAAATAAAAATTTAAGTAAGCCATCTTTAAAAAAAAATTTTTAATTAAATTAAAAAGCCCTGGTTTTTTCTTATAGGACCCAGTTTTTCCTGCAGAATCCATGGTCACTGTGGACCCTGAAGCTTTCTTGTACTATCCTTGTCATGGGATTGATGGTACCACTTTCCTTTAGTGTCTTCCCACAGATCGGACGGGTAAGTGTCCCCCTTCAACTTCCTCTAAAAAAACCAGTTTGTCTCTTCTCATTATCAAAGTGAGATAACTCATTCTCTGAAAAAATCAGGCCAAGTTTACAGAATAAAACAAAATAACATCATTTACACATAATCCCACCCTGCAGATGACTTGTACAGTTTTGGATTCTGTTTTTCTTAACTGTGTATCCAAAGTGTTTTTCTGGGACATTCAAAAAAAAAAAAAACAACTTTGAGATAGTTTAAAGCTTCATAAGATACTATAGTGACGCCCCATCCCATGGGGCTTTCTGCAGTGATAGAAACGTATATGTGTTGTCCAGTATGTGTAGACCCTCATCACAGCTGGCTGTTGAGCACTGGAAACATAGCTAGTGTGGCTGAGGGATTGAATGTTTAATCTAGTTTAAGTGCTCACGTGCAGCTAGGACACCCGTTCTGTGCGTGCTCAGTCGTGTCTGACTCTTTGCAGCCCCATGGACTGTAGCCCACCAGACTTCTCTGTCTATGGGATTTCCCAGGCAAGAATACCAGAGTGGGTTGCCATTCCTACTCCAGGGGATCTTCATGACCCAAGGATAGAACCCGAGTCTGTCTCCTGCATTGGCAGGTAGATTCTTTACCACTTGGAATCTTTACCACTAGTGCCACCTGGGAAGCCCCTGCTGCTCCATAGAGCAGGATATATTATAATCTGTGATGAGTCACACTGCGTGGACTCAGATTCCCAGCTCATCCACGACCCTGGTCAACCTGCTTAAACTCTCTGAGGCTTAGTTTCTATTAAAGACAGATGGAGGTCATAATACCTCTGCAAAGGCTTGTTGCTGATAGCAAGGACATTATTGATGTAGTAGATACTGATTTCCAGCATTTCTTGGCTGAAATGCTTGTTGCTGTCACCATCACCACCCCCGACCCTCAACCCCCACCAAGCAAGTCTTGGCATTTGCTGGACGTTTAAAATACCTTGTTGATCCGAGGTGGGTATGAGGTGGCTGAATGGTGGTCCTGTTCTGCCTGGGGTGGCTTGCAGCTAGTTCAGTTCAGTTCAGTTCAGTCGCTCAGTCGTGTCCGACTCTTTGCGACCCCATGAATTGCAGCGCGCCAGGCCTCTCTGTCCATCACCAACTCCCGGAGTCTACCCAAACCCATGTCCATCGAGTTGGTGATTCCATCCAACCATCTCATCCACCGTCGTCCCCTTCTCCTCCCGCCCCCAGTCCTACCCAGCATTAGGGTCTTTTCCAATGAGTCAACCCTTCGCATGAGGTGGCCAAAGTATTGGAGTTTCAGCTTCAACATCAGTCCTTCCAATGAACACCCAGGATTGATCTCCTTTAGGATGGACTGATTGGATCTCCTTGCAGTCCAAGGGACTCTCAAGAGTCTTCTCCAACACCACAGTTCAAAAGCATCAATTCTGCGGCGCTCAGCTTTCTTCACCGTCCAACTCTCACATCCATACATGACCACTGGAAAAACCATAGCCTTGACTAGACGGACTTTTGTTGGCAAAGTAATGTCTCTGCTTTTAAATATGCTATCTAGGTTGGCCATAACCTTCCTTCCAAGGAGTAAGCGTCTTTTAATTTCATGGCTGCAATCACCATCAGCAGTGATTCTGGAGCCTAAAAAAATAAAGTCTGACACTGTTTCCACTGTTTCCCCATCTATTTCCCATGAAGTGATGGGACCAGATGCCATGATCTTAGTTTTCTGAACGTTGAGCTTTAAGCCAACTTTTTCCCTCTCCTCTTTCACCTTCATCAAGAGGCTCTTTAGTTCTTCTTCACTTTCTGCCATAAGGGTGGTGTCATCCGCATATCTGAGGTTATTGATATTTCTCCCAGCAATCTTGATTCCAGCTTGTGTTTCTTCTAGCCCAGCGTTTCTCATGATGTACTCTGCATATAAGTTAAATAAGCAGGGTGACAATATACAGCCTTGACGTACTCCTTTTCCTATTTGGAACCAGTCTGTTGTTCCATGTCCAGTTCTAACTGTTGCTTCCTGACCTGCATACAGGTTTCTCAAGAGACAGGTCAGATGGTCTGGTATTCCCATCTCTTTCAGAATTTTCCACAGTTTATTGTGATCCACACAGTCAAAGGCTTTGGCATAGTCAATAAAGCAGAAATAGATGTTTTTCTGGAACTCTCTTGCTTTTTCGATGATCCAGCGGATATTGGCAATTTGATCTCTGGTTCCTCTGCCTTTTCTAAAACCAGCTTGAACATCTGGAAGTTCATGGTTCACGTATTGCTGAAGCCTGGCTTGGAGAATTTTGAGCATTACTTTACTGGCATGTGAGATGAGTGCGATTGTGCGGTAGTTTGAGCATTCTTTGGCATTGCCTTTCTTTGGAATTGGAACAAAAACTGACCTTTTCCAGTCCTGTGGCCACTGCTGAGTTTTCCAGATTTGCTGGCATATCGAGTGCAGCACTTTCACAGCATCACCTTTGAGGATTTGTAATAGCTCCACTGGAATTCCATCACCTCCACTAGCTTTGTTCGTAGTGATGCTTTCTAAGGCCCACTTGACTTCACATTCCAGGATGTCTGGCTCTAGGTGAGTGATCACACCATCGTGATTATCTGGGTCGTGAAGATCTTTTTTGTACAGTTCTTCTGTGTATTCTCGCCACCTCTTCTTGATATCTTCTGCTTCTGTTAGGTCCATACCATTTCTGTCCTTTATCGAGCCTATCTTTGCATGAAATGTTCCTTTGATATCTCTAATTTTCTTGAAGAGATCTCTAGTCTTTCCCAATCTGTTGTTTTCCTCTATTTCTTTGCACTGATTGCTGAGGAAGGCTTTCTTATCTCTCCTTGCTATTCTTTGGAACTCTGCATTCAGATGGGAATATCTTTCCTTTTCTCCTTTGCTTTTCGCTTCTCTTCTCTTCCCAGCTATCTGTAAGGCCTCCTTAGACAGCCATTTTGCTTTTTTGCATTTCTTTCCCATGGGGATTGTCTTGATCCCTGTCTCCTGTACAATGTCACGAACCTCTGTCCATGGTTCATCAGGCACTCTGTCTATCAGGTCTAGTCCCTTAAATCTGTTTGTCACTTCCACTGTATACTCATAAGGGATTTGATCTAGGTCATACCTGAGTGGACTAGTGGTTTTCCCTACTTTCTTCAATTTAAGTCTGAATTTGGCAATAAGGAGTTCATGATCTGAGCCACAGTCTGCTCCCGGTCTTGTTTTTGCTGACTGTATAGAGCTTCTCCATCTTTGGCTGCAAAGAATATAATCAGTCTGATTTTGGTGTTGACCATCTGGTGATGTCCACGTGTAGAGTCTTCTCTTGTGTTGTTGGAATAGGGTGTTTGCTATGACCAGTGCGTTCTCGTGGCAAAACTCTATTAGCCTTTGCCCTGCTTCATTCTGTACTCCAAGGCCAAACTTGCCTGTTATGCCAGGTGTTTCTTGACTTCCTACTTTTGCATTCCAGTCCCCTATAATGAAAAGGACATCTTTTTGGGTGTTAGTTCTAGAAGGTCTTGTAGGTCTTCATAGAACCGTTCAACTTCAGCTTCTTCGGTGTTACTGGTCGGGGCATAGACTTGGATTACCGTGATACTGAATGGTTTGCCTTGGAAACGAACAGAGATCATTCTATCGTTTTTGAGATTGCATCCAAGTTCTGCATTTTGGACTCTTTTGTTGACCATGATGGCTACTCCATTTCTTCTAAGGGATTCTTGCCCACAGTAGTAGATATAATGGTCATCTGAGTTAAATTCACCCATTGCAGTCCATCTTAGTTCGCTGATTCCTAGAATGTCGACGTTCACTCTTGCCATCTCCTGTTTGCCCACTTCCAATTTGCCTTGATTCATGGACCTAACATTCCAGGTTCCTATGCAATATTGCTCTTTACAGCATCGGACTTGGCCTCTATCACCAGTCACATCCACAGTTGGGTATCGTTTTTGCTTTGGCTCCATCCCATCATTCTTTCTGGAGTTATTTCTCCTCTGATCTCTATTAGCATATTGGGCACCTACTGACCTGGGGAGTTCATCTTTCAGTGTCCTATCTCTCTGCCTTTTCATAGTGTTCATGGGGTTCTCAAGGCAAGAATACTGAAGTGGTTTGCCATGCCCTTCTCCAGTGGACCACATTCTGTCAGACCTCTCCACCATGACCCATCCGTCTTGGGTGGCCCCACACGGCATGGCTTAGTTTCATTGAGATGGACAAGGCTGTGCTCCGTGTGATCAGATTAGCTAGTTTTCTGTTATTTTAGTTTCAGTGTGTCTGCCCTCTGATGCCCTCTCGCAACACTTACTGTCTTACTTGGGTTTCTCTTACCTTGGGCCTTGGGTAATTCCTCTCGCCGCCACTGCCGGCCCCCAGCCCCCAGCCCGGCCTAGGCCCTGTCAGCCGCCGCCTCCGGCCCCCCGGCCCCCGGCCTAGGCCTAGGCCCTGTCGGCCGCCGCCCCGGGGCCCCCGCCCGGTCTAGCACCTGTCGGCCACCGCCACCGCCCCCGGCCCCCCGGCCCGGCCTAGCTCCTCTCGGCCACGCTTCTGCGCCGAGCCGTCGCAGCCGCCTCGCTTCTTTGCAGCTAGAGTGCGGGGCTAAGAGAGGTTCTGCCAGGGCCCTGCCCAGGGTACCTCCTCAGACATTGTGTGGGCTGCAGCATTTGTTTATATTTGAAATTCTCCATAAGAAAGTTTTTAAGGAACTTTCCTGACAGTCTAGTAGTTAGGACTCTGAACTTGCAATGCAAGGGGCCCAGGCTCAGTCCTTAATCAGGGAACTAAGATCCTGCAAGTCTTGAAGTGTGTGGGATTTTAGTTCCCTGACCAGGGACTTAACCCGGGCCCTCAGCAGTGACAGCGTGGAGTCCTAACCCCTGAACTGCCAGTGAACTCCAGGTTAATGGTTTTTTTTTTTTTTAGACATCTCTGAAAAGATTGGACTGTGAAATAGATGCTTTCTGAACTTTTTTTTTGCTACACTACATGGCTTGCAGGATCTTGGTTTCCTGACCAGGGATTGAACCCAGGCACCCTTGGCAGTGAAAGCTCCAAATCCTAACGTCCTAACCACTAGAGCACTAGGAACTCCTGAAAAAAAAAAAAATTTTTTTTTTTAACTTCTAAGGCAAAAAACCTGAATATTGCATATTAAGAATTTAACTTTGTGTTTTTAGATACAGTGCAGTGAGCTTGAAAAGGAAATTCAGTCGGCAACAGAAGAAACGGAACTCTTCTATAACAGAGGGGTGTAGGTGTGCGTTTTAGCTGCATTTGGTTGGTTCCTGTATGAAAACCTTCCTCTAAGGTTTCAGTTTCAAGAACCCTTCCACAAGTGTCCTGTAAACCCTAGAGGTGTCTGTGCCAACAGGATGGTTTACGATGACACCTGCTGAGACTGGGCCTGCCTCAGGTCAGACAGGCTTGGATGGAAGAAGAGAAACGGGGCTGCCCTGTCTGACCCACCAAGTGCAGTTGCTAAGGGGATGTGTGCGTGATGTAAGAGTCGGTTTTCTATTTGTTTGTCAGCCTGTGAAAAGATACTGTAAAATCACCAATAAACTTGTCTAGAGTTGAGTATTTGAAAACAGAGAAAGGTCCACGTGCCCAAAGCACAGGCATTAAACTGCCAGCCCACCTCCAGGTGGGGAGTGGGTGAAGGCCTTCCACCCCCAAAGCAATCGTGTTTCCCTTCTCAGCTTACTCCCGTTTGGACAGCTGCTTAAAACCTTTGCCAGCTGCTACCTAGCTCCTTCTTTCTCCTCCCTGGCAGATGACTCGTTCTCGCCCTCCACGGTGAAAGCCAAGGCTATCGGCCTCCTGGCACGAAACCTGCTGACACTCCATCCACACCCAGCCTCCCCTCCTCCCTGCAAGATCAGCAGTGTCCTGGGCTTGGGCCCCACCGACCCTGCCTGTTTCCTTGTGGCCTTGCTCTGCAGCCTTCACTGCCCCCTCTGGCTTCAGCCTCCCTCCTCTGCTTCTTCCCAGGAGCATTTCAACTGCATGAGTCACCTGGCTCATGAAAAAACAAACACCCCTCTGTGTAGCCCAAGTTTTTCAAAGAGTTTTCTGCCCTCACTCTTTCCACCCCACCTTCCACTGCTAAGGCTGCTGTCATCCGTGCCCCCGGCGCTGTTCACATGGCCACTGCCCACTGGGCAGGCCTGTCATGGGGCTGGCTCTCCCCTGAGCAACAGGCCCACGTCCAGCTGTCCCCTGCACTTTGCCATCCAGACATACATTTGGGAGCATCTTTCCCTCCCAGTCTCAGGAAATGGCACTGCTGCTTACCGGCTTAGTCAGGGCCACTGGCATCCCTCTTATTCCCCCCTCCCCGCACCCCACTCAGTAGACTGAGCAGCTGGATAGTGTTAAGCCACTAGAACTCACCCCTCTGTCCGCGCCACCACCACATGGCTCAGTCCCAACAGCATCCCCTGCTGGTATTGCTCATCAATCCATTTCTAGCCTGCTCTCCTAAACCACACCTGCTTAAAAGCCTTAAATGGCCTCCCAGTACACCAGGATCAAGTCCAAATTCCTTGCCATGGCAGGCAGAAGACTTGAGTTTATTCCTCTCTTGCCACACCCGCTCCTCACTCTAGACTGACATCCATTAGTGTCTCTGAGCCTTCCCACATGCTGTTCCCTCTGTTCCAGGTTAACCTCTCCCTGGGCTTCAAGTCTGACTTGGACATCGATCACTTTCCTCCAGGGAGCCTTCCAGGATTCACAGGACTGAATTAGGTGCCCCTCCATTGTGCTCCCATAGCGCTCATGTCTCGCCTAGCACTTGCCACACAGCCATGCCATGGCCTGTTTGCTGACCCTATGCCCCCACAGACGGTGCATCTTGAGAGCGAGAACCATTGTCCTGGGCATCAAGGAAGCCCCAGGATATGATACACAGTACACAGTGTAGAGTAGGTACCCATGTTTGTGTACTGGATGGAGGATGTTTCTAACACACCCTGCCCCAAGTCATCTCAGAACACACCTGTGGGGTTTCCCTGGGGGTCCAGTGGTTAAGAAACTGCCTTGCAATGCTAGGGACACCGGTTTGATCTCTGGTCTGGGAAGATCCCACAGGCTGTGAAGCAACTAAGCCCGTGCTACACAACTACTGAGCCTGTGCTCTAGAGCCCGGAAGCTGAAACTACTGAAGTCTGTGAGCCCTACAAGCCCATGCTCCACAAGAAGCCACTGCAATGAGAAGCCCTCACACTGCAATGAAGAGTAGCCACCGCTCGCTGCAACCAGAGAAAGCCTGCATGCAGTAATGAAGACTCACCACAGCCAAAAAAATGAATCTTAAAAAAAAACAATGCACCTGTGGCTTTCAGTTTTTCCTAGGCCACAATGACAGTTATCTCCAAATTTGGTAAAAGGTGTTTCACCACAACCTAAAAGGACAAAACCAGTCAAAATGATCTACCAGTCAGCTCCGTGTAGCCACAAGTTTCTACTGAACAAAATGACAAATGTGCAAAGGCTCCAAGTGAAGATTTTAGCCACTGATCGATGATACAGTAGTAATGTGAGGACATCTTTTCAAAGATGACACTTTAGAGTCAGCTCCAGGAAGGGGGTGTGGAGGAGGACCAGGTAAGGAAAGAAGGGCCAAGCCAGGGGTGGAAGGAACCAGACTGCTTAACGTTCATATAGGTCTTCAGATAATCCCCAGGGGGTCTGCATTTGACAGAGAGGGTTTTTTCTTTTGTTTGGTTGGAGTGGGGAGAAAGGGCACAATTTATGCCTAAAAGTGCTGAATATCAAAATATTTCACTTTATTTCTGTATCATAAATTTTTCATTTCAACAACTTTGATCATGAGCTAATACAGTAATAAACAAAAAAAGAGGGTGAAAAAGACGTTAGTATTCATTTTCATAAAGTGCAGATTTAATTTTAAATTGTTTGCCCCAGTAAACATCATTTTACTTTAAATCCTCCCCTGCCCCTACCCAAGAAGGCGCTGTTTTAAAATTGTTTTCCTTAACAATGTCTACCACCCAGGATAAATGAAAAATCCAATAAAGACAAGTTTTTCTGCAAACATTTTTCTGGTTAAGATTTCTGAGGACAAGAGTACTAAGTGAAAAAAATAACCTGTCATAATTAATATGAATACATATAAGAAGAACATAATTTAGACCCCCATGCTTATTTTGCAATTTTCAGGTCTCCAATTATGAAAAAGGTACCTAACTAAACAAGAATGGATACCTTCTTATGTGGCCAAATTAATTTTACTGACATTGCTTGAAGACATTCTCTGGTTTTGGCCTTTACGAGAAGTTAATTCTCACACTCCCTCACCAATTATATAAGGTTGTTGTTTCAGTCAGACAGACATTTATATTCAAAATAGGCTTCTTCTCTTATGCTACTACATAAGGACTGGCCTCTTTTTTCAAAAGAATATTGCTACCAACTAGGTTAATTAAAGAGTACTCATGGCTTAAATTTGCCAAATGCTTACCTCTGCGACAGTATAAATATGGATTATTAAAGTTGTTTACTCAAGTATAAAATCTAGGCAAAACCCTTGTAATACAGGCAAAATATTCAAAGGCTAAGAAAAAAAAAATTCTTTTACAAGAAAGTGCAACTGCAGGGTCTTTTGAATGATCTTCTAGACGGTTCTGCAGAGAACTTAGTAGTTTGGCTCAGAAAGTATAGAGTTCCTCATGAGGAATTAAAGTTCTTCCTAGAAGAATTCAAAGCAAAATTTCAGGCAGCTTTCTGAAAATAAACCATTAGTTTGTGGTTACACAATGAGATAAACTGGAACTTATAATAACGAAGGCCTTCAGATTTGCTGCGATTTGCAGGAGAACTTGACAGAGCTGCTCTGCTCTTACCCGGGGATTTTGGGCTTTTATAAAGTTACATAGGTGGTTACAACACTTTGTAAACATTGCGAGTAGATATGAAATTAATCAGATAGGAAATCAGAAGTGTTTTCATGTGTGTTTCAGTGCTTTTTCAGGTCAAATAACAATGCTTTCAAATAAAACATTAAAAATATAACATTTTCTTGGTTATTTCCCGCATTTTACATAGTTAATGGATAATCATGGTGCTAGGGCTTTAGATCAGTCATCAGTGATACATTCTGTCCCACTGTCAGATTTTCAGCATTTGCTCTGCGGCTGCTAGATGGTAGAGGAAGTTTTCTGTGGCTGGTGGAAATCGTCTTTGCTTTAGTGCCTCATAATTGAGCACTCGCTTTTCTCCATCATCCGAAACTTCTGAAAATGGAGCCAGGTTGGTGAAGATTTCTTTTGTTTTTAGGGAGATATCCTTTAATAGAACAGGAAAATATACAATACACTAGTGTCCAAAAACTTGAATAGCTGTCCAGAAATTTTCCTATTTCTTTATCAGACTAACTTTATTTATAAACTATAAAAAATGAAACAAATTTAAAACAACAAAAAATAAATGTCACGGCTAACTTTGTGCAGCAGCAATGGTGGGGGTGGGGAAATATTTTAACCTTTTTTTTAAGTGCACAACTCAGTGGCGTTTTAAGTACTTTCATCATGTTGTGCAGCCATCACCACTACCCATTCCCAGAACGTTTTCATCATTCTAAACCAACTCTGTACACATTAAACAAGAACTCCCCACCCACCCCGCTAGGCCTTGGCAATCACCACTGTACTTTCTGCTGCTATGAACTTGCCTATTCCATTAATAGGTACTAGTGGAATCAAAACATCTGTCCTTTTGTGACTGGCGTATTTCACACAGCATAATGTTTTCCAGGTTCATACATGCTGTAGCACACATCAGCACTTCATTCTAAGGCTGAGTAATATTCCACCATATGTACACACTATGTTTTGTTTATCCATCCATCCGTTGATGAAAATCTGGGTTGTTTTCACCTTTTGGCCATTGTGAATAACGCTACTATGGACATGGGTACATAAATATCTATTTGAGTTCCTGTTTTCAATTTTTAATATAGAATTACCAAATCTATATTAATGCTGTGCTTGGCTTTTTGAGGAACATGTTCTTGTTTTTAGAACAAATCTCTTCCCAAAGTCCCCTCCTGCCTGGGATGAGCAGCCCAGCACCTGCACTGCAACACAGGCTTTCCTTCCCCTTCACCAACTGACATTCCCTTTGGGAGGCTGAGGACTCAGCAGGGCTCGCATTAAAGTCATGTCTGTTTCCTGGTTTGCTGTCATCATTAATTTATTCGGATATTTTTGAATTCTGAAAACACACCAGGCACTATGTCATACATTATACTGAGCCATCTATGGATCACTTTTAGTCCATGAAAAACACTGTAATTCAAAACTCAAATTTATACATTTCACCAACACCGTTTTCACTCTAATGTTGATGGTGGAATGGGTGGGTAATGGCCATCTGTCCAGTAGGAGAGTCTCAAGAGTCTGGGTTCTCAGGACAAAACCCGCCCACCCCTCCCGGCCACAGATGTCTGGGCCAGCACTGAGGAGAAAGGCACTGCTGGCTAGTGCCCACCAAACCTATGGCCCCTCTCACCACTTGGCGGTTATATCTTCCACAATAACTGCTTGATTTTGGCACCAGCCCCCCGTATCCATCTCTCCCTGGAGCCCGGTAACTGACTGGCTCATCTTCATCAGGCCCATCCTGAAGACCTCCTCTGAGCAGCTGCCCATGGGCCTCTCCAGTCAATTCCCTCTGTTCACGTGGACAGCAGATAACCTGCCGCTGCCAAGAGATGCCTTTTTGGGACTCCGTCGGTGGGAAGACACAGGCATTACCTGTATAACTTGGCTGTCTGACTTCTCTGGATCTTCTGCCGACTGAACAATCAACTGACCGATTTCTTTGTGCAGTTTGCCCATTGTCATGGCCTCTGGTGAGATCAAGAAGAGTATGTAACGTGAATGTTTAGCCATTTACAAAATGAAAAATCATCATCTACATGACAACCCAAACGACTGTACTGAGGGGATTCTGAAAAAACAATTGACAAGCCCCCACATCTCCATCCTGTTACTACACACAGATGAGATGGTTGGACGGCATCACCGACTCAATGGACATGAGTCTGAGTAAACTCCGGAAGTTGGTGATGGACAGGGAGGCCTGGCGTGCTGCAGTCCATGTGGTCGCAAAGAGTCGGACACGACTGAGAGACTGAACAGACTACACATAAATATGGCGACACAACAGGAGGTGAGGCATGATCGTGATTTATATACTTCATGTCCAGAGTAAAAATACACCAACGCCAAACCAAAATTCTGATAAGAATTTTTATTTTCTTTCTAGACAAAAACCTAATGAAAACTGACTACGTATAGTTGTGATTGTAAGCCAAGAGCCTGACTTTCCTATCCACGTCTTCACAGTTGGGAATTCACATT
Organism: Okapia johnstoni; assembly: GCA_024291935.2. Taxonomy (NCBI): domain Eukaryota; kingdom Metazoa; phylum Chordata; class Mammalia; order Artiodactyla; family Giraffidae; genus Okapia; species Okapia johnstoni. The sequence goes on along the minus strand of CM044318.1, from coordinate 76,362,583 downwards.
TATCTTTCTGGCAGGAATATTGTGAAAGCAGTGCTTCCTGTCAGTTCTGCAGAAGCATCTCAACAATCACGGTGTAAAGGGCCTTAGGAATAAGCCAAGACAGCAACCTAAGTTACAGTAATTATGGGCTGACCAAAAAGTTCGTTCAGGTTTTTTTTGTAACGAACTTTTTGGCCAACCCAGTATCTACATTGCTATTTTCTGCAGCAAGAAGGTTAACAGAGATTTCTGGTTAACACTCGAGAGGGACAGACTCCACTGGGATGAGCCCATTTTATTGACTCAGGGCAGCAGTGGACAGCAGGGAACAGCCATGCTTTCCGGTCCTAATGCTTCAGCAGTTTCAGTGGCCCTGGCCATAGCTGTATTTCTACCATTCCAGCTTTACAAAAGGCAACATCTCCTAAAGACCTGATACTATATTTTGAATTTTTCACCATGAATATGTATCATGCTTGTAATTTCCAAGTGAATTAAGAGAAAACAAATTTTAGTTCTATTAATTGGAAGTTGCTAGATAAAACCTCACATAATCAGAACCTAGCTAACAACTATCCCTCACTGGCTAGCATTCGGCTGCTCCCAATTTTAGGAGAACGGTAAATGACAACACAAAAGTTATTATCGGTAATTCTCATCTAAAACCAAGATTTCACAATGTCCTGGGCTCAAAATGTATAATATAAAACCCAAACCTTTTCTACTTTATGCAGCTGTAATTTAGGATGAGTTACAGTTTCCAGAGGTGACCCTACGAAACTAGCGCACCCTTTCTTGGTCTTTAGCCCCCAAGAATACTCTCATTCCCTGGTGTTTACTGAGACATTGTTCAAAAAGATTTTCCACACAGGAGTCACATTCAACCCTTGTAGTGACATATGTCTGCATCCTCTTTGATACTTTGTCCTTCATGAGGTGGAGTCTAAATTCTTTTCCCTTAATGACCTGCTTTAACGAATAGAATATGGAGGAAGTGACGGTATGTGATTTCCCAGACTAGGTCGCAGAAGACACTGTGGCCTCCTCTGTCTTGACTTACTGTTGGGGTGATCAGCAGTCACGTGCTGAGAACACTCAAGCTGTCCCAGGGAAAGGCCCCTGTGGTGAGGCCGCTTGTCCACAGCCGCGTGAGCAAGCTTGAAAAGGGATCCTCTTTGCCCCAACTAAGCTGAGCTTTCATTTGACTGCAGCCCTGGCAGTATCTTGATTAAAACCTCATGAAAGACCTTGAGCCAAAACCTCATAGCTAAGTCACTCCTGAATTCTTGCCCATCAAAACTATGAGATAGTAAGTATTTCGTGTTTTAAATCACAAAGCTTAGAAGTAATCTGTTACGCAGCAATAGATAACAAATACACCTTGTTTAAAGAGAAAAGTGGAGAAACAATATGACTAGACCATTGATCTTATTAATATATATATACCATACAGCGTAAGCACTCACATGTATCCTTAACGGTTAGGTCTACTAGGATGAGTGCTGTGTTCCAGACAAGAAAAATCCCTCCAGCACAACAGGTGAATATTTAGTATTTAAATAGAGAATCAGCCTAAAAAATGCAACTGCTTGGCTTATATCCGGTGTCAACAACAGAGAATAATAGAGAACTAACCTTTTGCGAGCGGGGCAATGGTGACCTCAGTGTCTGCCAGATTCACAAACACGTCGTACAGGTCTGATCTGTTGCTCACCTCCAAGTCCACAAATCCAGCGATGTAACCTGTGTTACAGGGAGGAACAGGTTACTGGAGGAGGAGGAAATCACACTGTGAACATACCAAAACGGGAATGAGTCTAAGAGCTCATCAGCTGCTTTTCTTCTCTGTGTCACTGATCGCAGGGCATTTAAGCTGTATCTGTGGTATTTCTTAAGGTGCCATTATTGCCAACTGTCTGAAGAAACTCACACACCCCTCAGGATGTCCCAAAGTTAGATTTTATGTCAAGGAAGAAGGCTGAAGTAAATCATCAGCTTTTCAGTTGTCATTATTTGGGTCAAGAATGACAGAGGAGGGAATTCCCTGGTGGTCCAGTGGTTAGTACTCGGTGCTTTCACTGCTGGGGCCCAGGTTCAATCCTTGGTTGGGGAACTAAGATCCCAGAGGTCATGCTGTGCGGCCAAATAAAAAATAAAGTCTTTAAAAGAGAATGACAGAGAAAACAGCGTGTAGCAAGGATTCTCTTGACCACTGTCCCCTCCTAGGTTTTTGTCACCAAGAAGTCACAGCCAAACACTCGGGTTCCTCGGGGACAGCATAGAAGAAACAGCATCATTGTCACCAACTTTAGATCAGATACAATAAACACTAGAGGACTCAAAGCAACTCAACAATCAGCAGACTGGACTTCCCTGGTGGTCCAGCGATTAGGAATCCACCTGCCAATGCAAGGGACATGGGTTTGACCCCTACTCCAGGAAGATCTCACATGCCATGGGACAACTAAGCCCGTGGGCCACAACAACTGAAGCCTGTGTGCCCTGGAGCCTGTGAGCCGCAACAAGAGAAGCCACCACAATGAGAACCCTGCGCACCGCAAGTGGAGAGTAAACCCCGCTGGTTGCAACTAGAGAAAGCCTGGGTGCAGCAGCAAAGATCCGGTACAGCCAAAAATAAATACATAAAAAAGAATTAGCAGACTTTTGGAACTGGTGTTAAAACAAAGGTTCCCAGACTTTTTAGATTTCACAGGGCAATACAATTAAAAAAAAACTGTTTTTTTGGACCAATTTTACTTTACCAAGTGAGGACGTTTAAAAAACAACGGCGTAACAAAAGCAAAAACCTACCACAGAGCACCCAGACATAGATTCCCTCAGGTGTAAGAAAATGTGATAAGAAAATGATGACCAAAATCATATATCGAATATGATTCATAAAATCATGATTTCTATGATATATAAAATCATATATCAAATATCAAAAAAAAAATGATACTGCAGATTTCTGGAGAGAGAGGACACTATTCAGTAAGTGTTCCTGAGCCAAGTTGCTATCCAGATGGAAAAAAATGAAATAGTGGAACTCACACCCTACCTACAAAAAACAGTAATTCCAGGTAGATTAAAAGCTTAAATGGGAAAGAAAAAACTTTATAAATTTTTACAAGAAAATACAGGAGAATATCCTTCTGCCATAGGGATAGAAATTTTCTTGAACAAAATATAAAAGATAAAATCATAAGTCTAAAAACATCCCAACACATTAAGATTTCTATTCATCAAAAGATACCATGAGGGGAGACTTCCTGGCAGTCCACTGGTTAAGTCTATGCTTCCACTGCAGGGGGTACAGGTTCAATCCCTGGTCAGGGAACTAAGATCCCACCAGCCTTGAAACATGCCCCACTCCATAAAAAGGAAAATGAAAACGGTGGTAACTTTTAGGTGATTTTGTGTATTTTATCACAATTTTTTTTTAATTTTATAATTTTTGTTAGAGTATATTTGATTTACATTGTTGTGCTAGTTTCAGGTGTACAAATTTTTTTAATTAAAAAAACTTTCTAAGGGAAAAAAAAACTGGCTGCATTTACCAAAGAAATAATAAATAATCAACATTCTCCTTGCTGTGCTGTGCTTAGTCGCTCAGTTGTGTCCAACTCTTTGCAACCCCATGGAGAGCAGCCCGCCAGGCTCCTTTGTCCATGGGGATTCTCCAGACAAGAATACTGGAGTGGGTTGCCATGCCTTCCTCCAGGGAATCTTCCTAACCCAGGGATTGAACCCAGGTCTTCCATGTTGCAGGCAGATTTTTACTATCTGAGCTACCAGGGAAGCCCAACATTCCCCTTAGGAATGCTCTAAAATTAAAAAAAAAAAAATCCCCCCCAAACAAACAAAAACCCTGGTTAAAGCTGAGCTTCTCCTCCCCTGGGAGCCTGCTGCCTACCTGGGCACATCTGTAGGGCTTCCAGTTCATCGGCATCCAGGTGCACATAGGAGTGAAGTATGGTCCAGTCCTGTCGATGCCACACCAGGGCAGGCAGCGTCCTGGGGAATCAAAGTGAGAACACAGATGGTTGCCAGCCCACCCCTGAGGCTCCGCCTGTCCTGTTCCCTCTTCTTCTGGGGGAGGAAACTGGCTTCCAGATGCAGAAGGAGAACAAACGCTCACTGTGCCAACACCTCGAGGCTTCAAAGTAAAGTAATGCAGTGTTTTGCTGTTGCTTAGTTGCTCGGTCGTGTCTGACTCTTTGTGACCCCGTGGACTGTAGCCCGCTAGGCTCCTCTGCCCATGGGATTTCCCAGGCAAGAAAACTGGAGTGGGTTGCCATTTCCTTCTCCAGGGGATCTTCCTGACCCAGGGATCGAACTCCCAAGTCTCCTGTATTGGCAGGTGGATTCTTTACCACAGAACCACCAGGGAAGCCCAAATGTTTTAAACACCACTTTTGGGGTCAGATTAGCTACAAAAAACTGAAGGTATTAGTTTCAAAAGATCTCCATGGTGGAAAGGAATGATGCTTTTACAGTGTTCCCCCATGGTCCAGTGGTTAAGACTCTGCCTTCCACTGCAGGGGGTGTGGGTTCCATCCCTGCTTAGGGAGTATCCCACATGCCTCAGAGGGCAGCCAAAACAATAATAATAATAATAAAGTGCTCCTCCCAATACTCCACTCTGCAGACTGCCACAGAGGCAGTCTGGGGGTAAAATCCAAAGTGGGCCCTGCAAGCAAGAAATTTTTTTGAAGCCTCCCATTTCATATTTAAAATTCCAGCCAAACTTGCAAACTATTTTGTGTTTGTTTTTATATGAAAATAAGTTTTCTTAAAAAACTTCCAGTGAAACAGCTACTTCATTCAGGAAGAAGCATGTGTTGAATGTGCCTGTGGTTTTTGTGAACCCTCTGGTGGCCTACTAGATATCTCAGAAGCTGAGGACACTCAGGTTTCAGAAGCATAAATGTAGAGGAAGAGGGAAAACGGGTGGAGAAACACAGAATTTGGGAGTGAGAGCAGGATAACAATTCTGGTCCCATTACTGTGACCTGAGGCAATCACCATCCTAACAACCATAATCATTTCTAGAGTGCACACTATGTAACGTGCTGAGCATGTTACACAAATTATTTCCAATCCTGAAACCAAGCTTATGAGGTGGGTATTACCAGCTTCATTTCACAGATAAAGAAACTGAGGTGTAGAAAGATTACATATCCTTTATGTGGTCACAAGGCTAAGAAGTTGTCTCCTAAGACTCCACCCCAGGTCTTTCTGCCTAGCAAGCCTTTTTTCTTCTCAGTATCTAACCACTTAGCCTCCATCTGCTTATCCATAAACAGGGCAGTCACACTTCCTCCCAGGGTTCTTCTCGTGAGTCAGTCTAATATACCCAGGTGACTTACACAATGCCTCACATACAGTGAATAGCATAAATGCTAGCTCCTCTGCTTTTACCAAAGAATCTAAGAACAAATCTAAGTTAGATTTGGCAGAAAACAAAACGAATCTATATTTACTATATAAATAAGAGTCTGTGATAAAAGAGAATGGAAGAACAACTTGCCCAAAACAGGGGTCAGGCAACTATGGCCCATGAGTGTGCTGTCCTTATTTGCACGTAAGATTTTACACGGAACACAGTCGTGCTCATTCATTTACGCATGTGCTGTCCACGGCTGCTTTTATGCAACCCATGGCAGTTGAGTAATTGGGACAGAAAGCATATGGCTACAAGGCTGATATCTACTCTCTGGTAAGGGAACGTTTGCAAACTTCCTGCTCCAAAATATTTATATTTCAAAATTTAAAGAAGAATCTGTTCAAACTCAGTGACCTTGAATACGAAATCTAAACCAAAGTGGTATTTCACCCCTAAGCTAACACATCCTATTTATACCATCGTGCAAAGCAACAGGGCCCACAGTGACACAGAGGACCCCAAAGTGGCTGCCAACAAAGTTTACACTTTTTAATGATAAGAGATCATACCTGGTAAACTCCTGGACAGCTTCTATTTTGGGGTGATAGACAACAATTCTTTTCTTTAGCATCAGTGCTGTGTGTAAGATAACAGTTTCCATTCCAAACTGAGATACAATGTCTTAAAACAAAAGAAATTGTGAGTGCATTAAACATTATATAAGGAAATCAAGTTTTTATCAGAAATAATTCTTATCACATGAATGCATAATTGTTTTCAATACAGAGAATAAATTTTGGTAAATGTTACAAGTACAGAAGCACCTTAGTTGGTGGACGGGCGTATCACTCCATACATCTGCTCTCCAGGATGGGTGTTACGGTAGCTACACCCACTCCCACAAGGGATTGGATACTGGATGCAGAGGTGAAGCCAGATTCACAAGAAAGGGGAATTATATGAAGGGAATGACCATCTTTGGGATCGTGAAAGCTTAAGTTAAAAAAAAAAAGGTTCACTGATCCCTCAAACTTACATTTACATCCTACACAAGTCCTTGTGAGACAGCTGGACAAACAGCTAACACCTCAACAGGGATGCTTAGAAACCATATGAAACAGTGGGATCAAGGATAAGAACGAAGGCCAGCATTGCCCTCGGAGTCCTCTCTCTTTCCTTGTTAAGGACACAAACTCCCGGCTTAGCTCCAGGCTGGACATTCCAGCGAGGAAAGAGAGGCAGGGAGTTAGACTGGGAACTGGGGCAGGGGCTTTAGCACCCCCGGAGGAAGAGGTTACTGCTAAGATCTAAGGAAAGGAAAACGATGGAAGTCAGTGGAGACTTCGACCTGCGACTTCAGCACACCGAAGAAAGAACTCTCTATAGGCAGTTGGAATCATATGGAAAGAAACACCACACAAGTCTGCTTTCCTGACAGAGTTCTAACCACATAAGGAAATGGAAAACTACCTTCCCGCACAGGAAACAAATATCATGTAGATGAAAATATGTGGAAAGAGGAAATAATAGTCTAATGCGAGACTGTCCTTGGCCTGGGGTTTTGTTGTTGTTGGGGTGGGTTTTTGTTTCTTTTTTGCATCTTTTTTTTTTTTTTACCTTTGATGGAACCTGCAAGGTATGCCTTCCGGGCATCAAAGTCCTTGCTAAGGAAAGAGCCATTTTCTTCACTCTGGCATATCCCCTTCGTGAGAACCGCGATGTAACTCTCCATCATCTTAACTGGGCTCCCGTGCTTCAGGTACATTCTGCGAGAAAGGACAAAAAGCAAGTGTGCTTCTAGTTAGCATGGACCACCTGGAGTAAAGCGCCAAGGCCAGACATGGGTACGTTCTAAAGAACCTGAGCCAACTTGCTAACACACTTCTGAATGCCTGCATCTTTTCATGACATGGTTACTTCTATAAATTTACTTGGAAAATATATTAGAACAATAAAACCACCACTGGGAGAAACCTTCAACAGTTCTGTGAAGTCAGCTCTCGTTACATCTGGGGAGGGCGGCTGAGGTCCACTTAGGCAGGAGAATGAACTAGGGACTTCCTGAGACCCCGCTGTTCTCAAGAATACTGTATCCTTATCTATTTTTATGTCTTACATTCACAGGTGGTGTCGTTGGGCACAGCAACTCTTTTATTGCTGGATTTCCTTTCGTAAGAAAGGAGTTTATGCATTGTTCACAGAGAAAGCAGCAGTAAGTTGCAGAACGTGTATTTACTATTCGAGTTCTCAGAGGTAGCTATGTTTAGATAATTAAGAAATCAAACTCCTGTAAGTTTCTGGTGATAAATAAACACTAGATACATTCATTAAATTAAAAAGGTGCAGAAAAGGCTGACAGGAAGGCGGCTACATTCACAGCTCACATGTGAAATCAGGCCCCTCCCCTGCAACCTCTTCCTGTGAGAGCCTCAATGTGAATTCTTCTAGAGAAGTAGGTCTGGGTCTACTTGGGCATTTTAGTAGCTGAAGGGATACAAAAGTGGGATGAACATACAATAACTGTTTAAGACACATCACTTGAAAACTATATTTATTGTAGATTAAGTGAAAAAAAGCATGTGATTTAACTGCCTATTAAATTTCGTCAACTATCAGTGTTTTTAAATTATTTTTGTGCACACACTGGGGAAAAAGAGGCAGAGGACAATGAATATGATGAACTGTCATGTATAGAAAACAATCAACCCCATGAACTCATCCAATGCTTATAGATGAAGAAAACAGCTCCAGTAAGACATAAGGAAGGCAAGTCCAGGAGCTGCCCCGAGGTGGGGGGGTCGGAAGGAAGAACTGGAGACTGGGAACTGACGAAGACAGGGACTTAGGCTTCACTGTACACCCTTTGGTGTTATTTGCATTTCTTTTTACTGTGTGCTTACATTACGACCACCAAAGCAGAGCAGAAAACCAAACGGCACCATTAAAATGATTTCATATTTAAAAAATAAAATTTCACTTTAAAAAATTAATTTAAAATTATAAAAAGGGGTCATGGCAGTGGGCCCAGATCCCAGAGCGAATGGACCCCGCATGTGGGGATTCCCCGGCCACCGTGTGCAGTGTGCTACGAAGGGCGCCTCTCACCAGAAATGGGAGAGGGCACCTTCCTGCCATCAAAAAGTGCTTTTCTAACTAACACAACATTGTGAATCAGCTATACCTTAGTGAAAATAAAAAAGGGAAAGTGAAAAAGTGTTTATCTCTGTGTGTGTAAAGAGGCACATGTGTTCGTGGGGAGACTGAGTGTGCGTGCAGAGAGCACGTGGGTGTGGACAGGTGCCAGGGCAAACACTTGAGAGTGTTAAGGGGGGCGGGCAGAGGAAGTGGTTGGCATCAGCTTGAGTCCTCATTCCTCTTGTAACTGTGACAGGAGGAGAGAATTCAGAGTATGACAATGTCACAGCACTGCACAAGCTGAGAAACCCTCTGGGCTTCCTCCAGGGCAGGAAGTACGGTCTAAAGCTACCTGGCCTTTGGAGGCCTAGAATATTTCCCAGTGAATTCAGTTGAGTAACCTAACCTTGACTCAATCAAATGAAATGGGAGTCCACCATTTGTTCAGAAACACCTCTGCAGCGTCTTTTGTTCACGGCTCCTGGATAGTGACCCTTCTAACAGGAATAATTTCCCTTTGTGTCAGTGCCTTATTTGCAGACAACTGTGTAGGTTCCAGTGAGCCACACTCCTGGAATTTATCTCATGGAGAGCAAGAAGTTTTTTTTTACCACAGCTGACTGCAAAAACAGTAAAACTTCATTTTGTCAAAATATAACCTAACTGTAACATTAAGGTCATGAGATGGTATTCTTACACTGTGTGTATACATATATAAAAATGGCAAAAATGCAACCATTTATCAGGCTTATAGTGTGAAAAACAAAAACAACACCTCTTATCCCGCCCCCCATAAAAATCTACATATTGGATGTAAACCTGAGGGTAATACATAACACTGATCATTATAATTCTATCTAGTGACAATATTGGGGAAAAAAAAAGCAAAACCTGAAACCCTGCAAAAGTCTTGTTTAAAGAAAAAGACAGGGGTGCTCTTTCTGCCCCCTTCTGATGCCTATGTCAGAGCTTTCTCTATCTCCTTTATACTTTAATAAAACTTTATAAAAAAAAAGATAATGTCTCTCACATATAAGAGAGATTTCACTAATTTTACTAGATACACTTATCAAGGCAAGAAAGCAAACTAGTATACTTCAGATTAATTTTTTCAACAGTCGTGAAACTGAAGGAGTCCACTTGAAGCATGATTAACCAGTTCATCAGTTTCTCAGCTCCTCAGCATTCCAGCTAAGAAATACTTTCCTGTCCTTAAGCATAATTCAGAATGCCCGTTAGCCTTCCCCAAATGACTCCCACACACAGACTGACACAAATGAACCAGCTTACCACTTTCATCCTAAGGAAAGTTCCAGCTTGGAAATGAGCAGAAGTAAAATATCCCCAAATGACTCCCACACACAGACTGACACAAATGAACCAGCTTACCACTTTCATCCTAAGGAAAGTTCCAGCTTGGAAATGAGCAGAAGTAAAATATCCCCAAATGACTCCCACACACAGACTGACACAAATGAACCAGCTTACCACTTTCATCCTAAGGAAAGTTCCAGCTTGGAAATGAGCAGAAGTAAAATACCAAAAGTGGCAAGTGACTCAAAATACCCAGCACCTACAACAGTTGTGCAAACTGCCTTTTCTCCCCCCATCTATCATTTTCCCTGATAACAGGAGTAGTACCATGGAAGTAAGACAAAATTCCTCTTTATAAAACAGTGTCCAAACAGAAGGCTGAAATATGTTTCCTCATGTAGAAATCTGCTACATGACTATTGAGTAAGATCCTCATTTTTGTATATTAGCATTTAATACAGTTTTCATACAGACCTACACAATATCCTAGTGAAGGCGGCATATTTCTCTGGATTAAAATCTTTGGCGGTCAGAACAATAGAAAAATGAGTCACCTGTCCAAAACAAACAAAAAAAAGTACACTCTTTAAAGACACTTTAATAGAATTAATCTTTATTACTACATCCTAACAATCCTCTTGTATAAGACAAACCAGCATTAAAAAGAAAAGATCAAAATGTAACAAGTCCTCATTTGCCTCTTTATACTTTTATGTGTATATTATTTATAAATACATATACACATAAAAAATATTTTCTGTGTGTGTGTATATATATATATACACACATAAAAATTATATATACATATATTTAATTTCCTTTTAGTTAGAATTCTTTTTCTCAAAAACATAAAAATATTTCAAATATCAGAAATGTGAGTTTTTATTTAAAACCCCCTACCCTCATCAAAGCAGAATTAGGAATGCTATATCAGACCTACCACTTGGTGACTATTTTTCATTAGTGAAATAGAAGGATGGAAAACAACATATATATGTTTCAGTAAAAATCATACAGTTCCCCAAACATTCAATTCTCTGTAGGATGTTATATAGGCTAAAGGGCATTGTTATAACCTTCATTTATTTATATGCCTCTATTACTATATATACAAATTTCTGATCATCATATACCTATTATTCCCATTAGTATCTTTTTACAATTTACATTTTCTAATTATTAATCTCTTTTTTGTCTTAAACCTCTTACAGTTTCTAAATTGTTGCCTTCCTGTTACTTTAAATGTAATTCCTAACATTTAAACTGGTATCCTGAACATGTTTCACATCGTCTGGTGACTGACTACAGAAATAGCCCCGAAATGCTAAAAGAAGTCTTCACCCAAAAACCAACCAGGGGCTCAGCCACTCCGTACCAATACTCTTTTCTCTGAAAAAACCTGCTGGCTGTGTGGGACTAGGAAAGTCCAAAATGACCACATATTTACTGGCTTTTAGCCTGTCACCTTGATGGTGTCCGTATCAAGTGACATACACACAAAGTCTACTGAACACACACATCTCCTTAGTTATCCTCTCTATTCTTAACATACCCTTGTCAAACATAAACCAATAAAAAAGTTTTCTTAATCAGCATAATTATATCCTTTAAAATAGTTTTTAATTATGGAAAATTACTTCTTCCCACTTTTAATCAGAGTCAAGGCTTTGAAAACTTTTCTACATTTCTACTCCATCTAAGTGTAACCTGGGAAAAGCTTCTCTATAACCAACCACGGGTCAATCAAACAATATATACCAATCAATATAATGACTGAGAGTGAAATGTGAAAGAGAACATTCCCAATTAAAATCATATATTTAATATCTTCCCAAGACATATTATGAATGAGGAAGTCTGAAGCTAAGGGTTATTGGAATAATCTCACATCACTTAAAATATTTTTCCATTCTGTTGACCCTCCTACAGTCGTACCTTTTTCAGAATGGAAGAATCTGGAACTTCAACGGTTGTGATATAAAACCATGTTCTTCTGTACTGACCAAAGACGAAGGGATGGAGCGGTTTGTCTCCATCTGTAAGGCAGCATTTTCGCAGCAGCAGGTTCCTTAAAGTGGCTGTGGTGGAAGGGTAACACCACACCCACAGGACTTCTCCATTTGTGTCCTTTTCTACGGTGGAAAGATGCTCACTGTGAGAACGTCAAACAGCAGCAAGGAAGTGAATTGATTGGTTACTTAGAAGCACTTCGTGGAATCAGTTTCAACACCCCATTTTACAAAGAAACCCAGGGCATGTGAGATCCCCCCCACCCCATCCCCCAGTTCTCACCAACATCTCCTGGTCCCATTAGCTAGCTCTCCTGATCTCAAATTTTAAGCCACCTGAGTAACAAGCTTTTCTAACAATTAATGAATGAAAATGTAGCTTTAGAGGTTTGGTAGGGTCTTCCCTGTCTCCTCCCATACAAATTCTCATAAACTTATAATCACTTTACCTTATGATCTAGTTGGAAGTATGTTTAATAAATACATAGAAAGGGTTTGTTGAAAACTGGAAATTAAGAAAATGGGGACATATCTGTCATATCATGCTGTGCACTGATAGTATGAAGTCTATATTTAAAATTTTAATAATAATGGTTAAACAGTCATACATGAAGTTTCACCACCAAAGTCAATACCTTAGTAACAAAATAGGAGCAATTTGCTAATAAAAACTCCAGGCAAAAATAGCCTAAAATTTAGAGAAACAGTAACTGAACATACACCAGTAAAAATCCAGTTTTTCATCTACAGACTTAAAAAAAAACAAAACCTTTTATTATGAAAATATCAAGTATAAAAAAGTAGAGAATGATAAAATGCATCTCCATCACTCAGCTTCAGCAATTATCAACACCTGGTCCTCCTCCGGTCATAAGGGGAAGGAGCTCCACTCACCCCCATTATTTTTAAGCCAATCCCTTTTAAATTCATGTCAACATGAAAAATTTTGAAAAATGAATTGAAAATGTGGTAATTTATCTTTTTCTTTGCTGATACCAGATAAAGACGCGCTTTAATTCAGTCTTACCTCGAAAGTACCTTCAAGGACTAAGAAGTCTTAGCAACAAAGATTGCTCAGTTGTGAGCGACTCTTTGTGACTCCATGGACTATACAGTCCATGGAATTCTCCAGGCCAGAATACTGGAGGGGGTAGCTTTTCCCTTCTCCAGGGGATCTTCCCAACCCAGGGATTGAACCCAGGTCTCCCGCATTGCAGGCCGATTCTTTGCCAGCTGAGCCACAAGGGAAGCCCAAGCACACTGGAGTGGAAGATGTCTTAGGTACTTAGGTTTTGTTTTGAAACAGTTTTAAAATCACATTAGAAATGAACACAGAATCTGTTCCCAGATAAATGCACTCCTTTGAGACAGTGAAAATAATCAGCAACATTTAGCCACATTTCCACCAGTTCTGCTAAATCGAAGCAATGTGCCTGTGCACTAGGGTTTAGGCATATATGAAAATCTCTGGAGAGTATTGTTTCAAAGGACAGTGGCATGCAGGGAACCGACAGACGTTCCCCTAAACCAACTCCGCGCTCACTGTTGCTGTCGGATGGACGTTGCTTCAGAAACCATTACACAAGCATCGGGCATGCATTTCCGGCAGCCCAAAGATCCTAACACACTTCCTTATCCACTGATTTCCTCAAAAGAAACTTGGATTCCACCCACTATTATGATATTACATGTTACATGCACGACCTCTCTCTTCGGATGCAGGCATTCTGCCCTGGTATGAGGTGGGGCTCTGGGGCTAGACTGCAAGGGTTCCCATCCTGGGTCCCCACTTCCTAGTGTGGCTTCTTGTACAAATGACACCCTGGGCCTCCATCTGCTCGGTGAAGTGGGCATCAAACATTAGCCAGACCCCCTGGAGCCGAGGTGAGAGTCAAACGCGAAACAATCGATGCAAAACGCGTAGCACCCCGGGCTTGCAGCAGGCCACCACCTCTGGAACCACCCGATCACATGACCGGGGCCAGCCGGGCGCCGGTCTGGCGCCCGTCTTCTGCCTCGCTCAGAGGGACCCCGGCCCTGCAGCCTCACAGACGTGCAGCCTGCAAGTTGCCCTCGGCCTCACCGGGGCCTCGCCTGAGCAGCTCGGTCAGCCTTCACGTCCAGGCTCGTCTGCAGCCCGGAGCGTCCAGGAGGACTTCCCTCATAGAACCCTGGAGGTCTCCGGGGTCCCCCCGCCCTGCCTCCCAGCCCAGGCAGGCCCCAAACAAGGCCGCGGGCGCACGGGCCGAGGTGGCAAGCCCGGCCCCTGCGCCGAGGAGGTCGGGCCCACAGCCCCTAGCCCAGGCCCAACTTGGAGGGGGCCGCGCCCTCCCCACCGCTGGCGCTGCTGCGGGCCCAGGCGGAGACGGAACTGGGTGCGGGCCTGCGGGGCAGGGCGCCTGGGTCCTCACCGATCAGCCCGACTCCGAGCATCAGCTGAGTGTCCACAGCTGCCGTAGCAGCCATTTTCCGCCGCCGCCGCAGAGCGCCGATCCCAGCGGCCAGCCGTAGGCCCCGCCCCTTCTCCAGGCCTCGGCCACCCAGGAGCCCCACCCGCTCGCAGGCCCCACCCTTCAGGCCCCGCCCCGCCTCCCTCCTCCAGGCCCCGCCCCCCGCCCTGAAGACACCCTCCCTCCTCCAGGGCCCCGCCTCCCCGCCCTGAAGACACCTCCTCCCTGACCCGCTCTTCCGGACTTCCTGCCTCGCCACTTATTTTCGCCCCAGGCGCGTCACCCTCGAGTACTGTCTCTTTTCTCTAACCCAGATCTTCATCCTCCGTCTCCTCATTTCAGTTCTGTTCAGTCGCTCAGACGTGTCCTATCCATCACCAACTCCCGGAATTTACTCAAACTCATGTCCATCGAATCGGTGATGCCATCCATCTCATCCTCTGTTGTCCACTTCTCCTCCTGCCTTCAATCTTTCCTAGCATCAGGGTCTTTTCCAGTGAGTCAGTTCTTCGCATCAGGTGGCCAAAGTATTGGAGTTTCAGCTTCAGCATCAGTCCTTTCAATGAATATTCAAGACTGATTTCCTTTAGGATGGACTGGTTGGATCTCCTTGCAGTCCAAGGGACTCTCAAGACACCACAGTTCAAAAGCATCAATTCTTCAGCGCTCAGCTTTCTCCACAGTCCAACTCTCACATCCATACATGACCGCTGGAAAAACCATAGCTTTGACTAGACAGACCTTTGTTGGCAAAGTAATGTCTCTGCTTTTTAATATGCTTTCTAGGTTGGTCATAACTTTTCTTCCAAGGAGCAAGCATCTTTTAATTTCATGGCTGCAGTCACCATCGATTTTGGAGCCCCCCAAAATAAAGTCTGTCACTGTTTCCCCATCTATTTGCCATGAAGTGATGGGACCAGATGACATGATCTTTGTTTTCTAAATGTTGAGGGTTTTTTTTTTCCTTTTTTTTAAAAATTTATTTTTAATTCGATAATTGCTTTACAATGTTGCGCTGGTTTCAGCATACATAAATCAACCATAAGTATACGTATATCCCCTCCCCTGAACTTCCCCCTACCTCACCCCTCTAGGTTGTCGCAGAGCACTGGGTAGAGCTCCCTGTGTTATACAGCAACTTCCGATTAGCTGTCTGTGTTACATATGACCTGAAAGAGACACGTGTACCCCAATGTTCATTGCAGCACTGTTTATAATAGCCAGGACATGGAAGCAACCTAAATGTTGAGTTTTAAGCCAACTTTTTCACTCTCCCCTTTCCCTTTTATCCTCAACCCACCCTAATCTTCACTCTTCCCTGAGGGCTTTCCTCATTCTACCTCTGCCCTCCGGTCTGGCTCCAATGAGCCGTCCTGAGGTTGGAGGGAAGGTCTCCCCATTCATTCATTGGCTTATTCATCCAGCCATCCCCCCAAAAAATAATTGAGGATTTAAAATGGCTTTGGAAATACAGGGTTGACCAAGACAGAGTATTCTAGTGGGGGACTTACTAAAACAGCCCAGAGTGATAAGCCTCTTGCAGTAAAATAGCGCTGTTTGTTGAAGAGTTGAATGGGCATGTGGTGATCTGAAATGGGTGTTAAGGAAGGCTTCCCTCAGGGATATTTGAACAAAGATCTGAATGACAGGAAGAAGCCAGACTGTTTGGGTGGCTCCAGGATCCTTCCTTCTGGATTCTCTGTGTCTCCAAACCCAAATCACACAAAACTCATCAGGGAAAGATCCTTAGAGTCTAGTCTAGTCTGTACACTGGCGCTCAGTCGTGTCAGACTCTTTGCCATTGCATGAACTGTAGCCTGCCAGGCTCCTCTGTCCATGGGGTTTCCCAGGCAAGAATACTGGAGTGGGTTGCCAGCATTTCCTCCTCCAGGGGATCTTCCCGACCCAGGGATCCAACTTGAGCCTCTTGCATCTCTTGCATTGAGATGCATTGGCAGCCAGATTCTTTACCACTTGGCACCACCTGGGAAGCCCTTGGAGTCTATAGGCAAACAATTCACTCTTCATCTCATTCGATCTTTTAAAAAAAATTTTAATATGAGATATTTCATACATACATACCAATCTAAGAAAAAATTACGACTACCACCAAGCTTAAGAAATAAAGTATTACAGGGACTTCCCTGGCAGTCCAATGGCAAAGACTGTGCTTCCATTGCAGGGGAAACTAAGATCCACATGCCAGTGAGGCCCGGCAGAAAAAAATAAACAGAAATAAAGTATTATAAATGTCCCGCCACTTCATGACAAATAGATAGGGGAAAAGTGGAAGCAATGACAGATTTTCTTTTCTTGGGCTTCAAAATCAAACATGAAAATTAGCCAATCAAAACAATGGTACATTACAGAATGCTATGAAGCTATGCAGGAAAGTGAGGCGGACATATTTGTACTAACTGATTATAATCCCATAAACTTTATCATTACAGTGCTGCTGGTTTCCCAGGAGGCTCAGTGGTAAAGTTTTTGCCTGGTAAAACTCTAGGTTCTTTGTGTACTTATGTGTATATATGGGATGGGAGGGATGGGCACCCAAGTGCTGACAGTGGTTTTCTCAGAGGAGGAGCATGGGGGCTGTGGGGATAGTGTGAAGGAAGGTTTGGGGCTGTGGATTGTATAATAAAAATACAAATATAAATATTTAGAAATGTTGTTCAGTCGCTAAGTCCTGTCCAACTCTTTGCAATTCCATGGATTGCAGCATGCCAGGCTTCCCTGTCCTTCACTATCTCATGTCCATTTAATCAGTGATGCTATCCAACCATCTCATCCTCTGTCGCCCCCTTCTCCTCTTGCCCTCAATCTTTCCCAGCATCAGGGTCTTTTCCAATGAGCCAGCTCTTTGCATCAGGTAGCCAAAGTATTGAAGCTTCAGCGTCAGTAATAGTCCTTCCAATGACTATTCAGGGTTGATTTCCTTTAGAATTGACTGGTTTGATCTCCTTGCTATCTATGGGACTCGCAAGAGCCCTTCAGCACCACAGTTCAAAAGTATCAATTCTTCAGCACTCAGCCTTTTTTATGGTCCAACTCTTACATCCATACAGGACTACTGGAAAAACCATCAGTTCAGTTCAGTTCAGTCACTCAGTCGTGTCCGGCTCTTTGCAACCCCATGGAAAGGCAGCACACCAGCCTTTCCTGCCCATCACCAATTCCTGGAGCTCGCACAAACTCATGTCCATCGAGTCGGTGATGCCATCCAACCATCTCATCCTCTGTCATCCCCTTCTCCTCCTTATGGAAAAACCATAGCTTTGACTATATGGACTTTGGTGGGCAAAGTGATATCTCTGTTTTTACTATACTGTCTAGGTTTGTCATAGCTTTTCCTCCAAGGAGCAAGTGTCTTTTAATTTTGTGGCTACAGTCACCATCCACAGTTATTTTGGAGCCCAAGAAAATAAAATCTGCCCGTTTCCACTTTTTCCCCATCTATTTGCTATGAAGTGATTGGACCGAATGCTATGATCTTAGTTTTTTGAATGTTGAGTTTTAAGCCAGTTTTTTCACTCTCCTCTTCCACCCTCATAAGGGGCTCTTTAGTTCCTGTTCACTTTCTGCCATTAGAGTGATATCATCTGCTATCTGAGGTTGTTGACATTGCTCCCAGCAACCTTGATTTCAGCTTGTGATTCATCTAGCCCTGCATTTTGCATGGTGTACTTTGCATATAAGTTAAATAAGCAGGGTGACAATATACAGCCTTGATGTGCTCTTTTCCCAAATTTGAACCAGTCTGTTGTTCCATGCCTGGCTCTAACTGTTGCTTCTTGACCTGCATACAGGTTTCTCAGGAGGCAAGTAAGGTGTATAGTGCATAAATATATATATTTGCAAATATTTATAAATTTGTATATTTAGTACATAAAGGCTTTACATATACTATCTGTAAGGTCCATATGCAAGTCAAGAAGCAACAGTTAGAACCCTGTGTGGAACAACTGATTGGTTCAAGATCGAGAAAGTAGTATCACAGGGCTGTCTGCTGTCACCTTGTATGTTTATCCTATACGCTGAGCACAACATGAGAAATGCTGGGCTGGATGAGTTACAAGCTGGAATCAAGATAGATGGGAGAAACATCAACAACCTCAGATATGCGGATGATTCCACTCTAATGGCAGAAAGCAAAGAGGAACTAAAGAGCCTCTTGATGAGGGTGAAGGAGAAGAGTGAAAGAGCCGGTTTAAGTCTAAATATTAAAGCAACTAAGATCATGGCATCTGGCCCCATTACTGCATGGCAAATAGAAGGGAAAAAGGTGGAGGTAGTGACAGATTTCCTCTTCCTGGGCTCCAAAATCACTGTGGAAGGTGACTGCAACCACGAAATCAGAAGACGATTGCTTCTTGGCAGGAAAGCAATGACAAACCTAGACAGTGTGTTGAAAAGCAGAGACATTACTCTGCTGACAAAGATCCATATAGTCAAGGCTATGGTATTCCCAGTGGTCACATGTGGTTATAAGAGCTGGACTGTAAAGAAGGCAGAACACCAAAGAATTGATGCCTTTGAACTGTGCTGCTGGAGAAGACTCCTGAAAGTCCCTTGGATAGCAAGGAGATCAAACTAGTCAATCTTAGGGAGATCAACCCTAAATGTTCACTGCAAGGACTGATGCTGAAGCTAAAGCTCCAGTATTTTGGTCATCTGATTTGAACAGACGACTCATTGGAAAAGCCCCTGATGCTGGGAAAGATTGAGGGCAGAAGGAGAAGAGGGTGTCAGAGGATGAGAGGGCTGGACAGCATCACTGATACAATAAACATGAACTTGGGCAAACTCTGGGAGATGATGAGGGACAGGGAGGCCTGGCATGCTGCAGTCCAAGGGGTTGCAGAGAGTTGGACATGACTGGGAAAGGTCCATAACTGTAAAAATATAGAAAAAATTTCAAATGTTAGGAAAAGTGGTTTTCTTCAGGTAGATAAGACTTCAGCAATTTTTTTCTCATGCTATTGCTTTTATTTCACAATTTCAAAAATGCTATATTTCTTTGCATCCAAGAGTTCATATTTTTAAATCTCTGAAATTGGGACACATCATATAAATATAACCGGAAGTGTTTTTCTTCCTAATGGTACATAAAATGATGTGCTTAATCATTGACGGCATTTCTAGACCTGGTGAAACATGGTAAATAGAAAATAAACAAGAAAATTTGTTTAATCTCTAGACCCCAGATATCCTGTCTTTTCCACCTCACCACTATGCTGACTCTTAAAGACACATTTAGCCCAAAATACATAATAATTTTGTGTGGTATTTGGACTAACCAATAATACCACACTAACCAGTGTGGTATTTGGGTAACCAGTTTCCATTAAATTAACAAGAATGTAGAATCAGTAAGACTTGATTTCCTTTGCTCAGTGCACTAGCATCTGCAAAACAGACTGTGATGTGAACTAAAGGCTGGGGCGATGGTAGAGCACAGCTCTTGTCTGTAACTGCCTTACAACAGGGGAGAAAACAGAAAAGAGGGAACACATGACCGGATCTATTGCTTCTGGGACTTCAGACCTAGAGACGCAAACTTGTGGAAAGAGAAAAAAGCCTCAGAGGTGGAGCAAGATGAGAGCCTCAGAGGCATAGCCTCTCCTTGCCTGGTTTAGGTGGCTCTGCTCTGGGCGGGGACCTAGGGTGGACACCTTAAGTACTTCCTCTAAGAGTGAGTTAGGGACAGCCCCCCGTGGCCAAGGCCCATGGTGTCATCTTAGTCTCTGGCACATTCTGGAGGCATTCAGAAAATAAATGAGGATGAGATGATGACAAGTAGATACAGAAACAAAGAATTGGAAGGAAATGGTGGTATATACCGGGAGGGAAGGGAGATACAGGGTAGGGAATGCAGAGGTTGTCTCTGCAAAGTGGAAGGATGATTGGAATTTCCTCCCTCCCCTTGTACTTCCTGGTGTGGTCAGACCTGCCAGACAGGTTCTCCAGAGTCAAGGGGAAGAAGCAGAGGGTGGAGAGAGGAGAGGCACCCCAACTTTTGGGGATAAGTCTGATTGCTGGGTGTGGCAACACAAACTTGAGTTCTAATCCTAGCTTTGCCCCTTATAGCTGTTAAATCAATCTTCTCTGGGCTTGTTTTCCTAGTGATCAAATGGGGCTAATCTTATTTTCCTCTGTATTTGTCTTAAGTTGGACCAAGAAAAATCTTTTTGCTAATGTTACAGATAAGAGTAGCCTTGTGGAGAGAATGAACTCAATTATGGTGGCTGGAGTCATGGCAGGACAGGCATTTAGGAAGTTTCTTTCCTTCTTTGTCCAGTCAGTTCAGTTCAATCGCTCAGTTGTGTCTGACTCTTTGCGACCCCATGAATCGCAGCACGCCAGGCCTCCCTGTCCATCACCAACTCCCGGAGTCTACCCAAACCCATGTCCATCGAGTCGGTGATGCCATCCAGCCATCTCATCCTCTGTCGTCCCCTTCTCCTCCTGCCCCCAATCCTTCCCAGCATCAGGGTCTTTTTCAATAAGTCAACTCTTCGCATGAGGTGGCCAAAGTATTGGAGTTTCAGCTTCAACATCAGTCCTTCCAATGAACACCCAGGGCTGATCCCCTTTAGGATGGACTGGTTGGATCTCCTTGCAGTCCAAGGGACTCTCAAGAGTCTTCTCCAACACCACAGTTCAAAAGCATCAATTCTTCGGCGCTCAGCTTTCTTCACCATCCAACTCTCACATCCATACATGACTAATGGAAAATCTATAGCCTTGACTAGACGGATCTTTGTTGGCAGAGTAATGTCTCTGCTTTTCAATATGCTATCTAGGTTGGTCATAACCTTCCTTCCAAGGAGTAAGCGTCTTTTAATTTCATGGCTGCAATCACCATCAGCAGTGATTCTGGAGCCCAAAAAAATAAAGTCTGACACTGTTTCCACTGTTTCCCCATCTATTTCCCATGAAGTGATGGGACCAGATGCCATGATCTTAGTTTTCTGAATGTTGAGCTTTAAGCCAACTTTTTCACTCTCCTCTTTCACTTTCATCAAGAGGCTCTTTAGTTCTTCTTCACTTTCTGCCATAAGGGTGGTGTTATCTGCATATCTGAGGTTATTGATATTTGTCCAAGTATTAGTTAAAAGGAGTGCAGCAGAAACTAACCAGTAGCAGCATTATGCTTCCAAAAAAAATTGCAAGGAAAAGTATTGCAAGCAACAGTAGTAGTTGCTGGATTGGGCTCTAAGGGAAGGGGTAGAGAGATTCAATCAGTTACCAAGAAAGTTGGAGATAAATTTCTTCTCCCAGAATATGGAGGCACCAAAGTAGCTCTAGTCAAAGATTATTTTTCATTTAGAGGTGGTGACATTCTTTAAAAGTACGTACATGCTAAGTCACGTCTGACTCTCTGTGACCCTTTGGACCACATTCCACCAGGTTCCTCTGTCCATGGGATTCTCCAGGCAAGAATACTGAAGTAGGTTGCCATGTCCTCCTCCAGGGGATCTTCCTGACTCAGGGATTGAACCCATGTCTCTTGTGCCTCCTGCATTGGCAGGCAGGTTCTTTATCACTAGCGCCACCTGGGAAGCTTGTAGACTGAAATAAACCGCTATTGAAATGGCATCTGCACATTCCACTGAAATATTTCATCATGTAAATAATTTCCACTTCTCTCTTTTATAATAAACTAATGATATCACCCTGATGTGGAGAGCATCTCCAAGACCACCCCAGGTTCAATGGCTTGTGCGGGGGCTCACAGGATTCAGCACGTAGCTGTACTGTAATTTATTATAGCTGGAGGATACAAGCCAGACAGCAAAGGGGAAAGGCACGGGGGTGATAGTTGGAGGAGACCACGTCCAGGCTTCCAAGAATCATCTCCTAGTGGGGTCACGTAGGATGTACTTGGTTTCTCCAGTGACACATAGTGACAACACATGTGAAATATTGTCCATTGGGGAAGCTCATTAGAGACGCAAGGTTTTTATTGAGGGCTGGTCACAGAGGCGCTTCCTGCCCAACACATGGCAAAATTCCAGCCTCTCACAAGGAAACAGGTGTTCAACATGAACCCCACTTCGTGCATGAATAGTTCGGGCGCAGACACTCTTATCAATTCTGGGAATGGCAGGAGCAACCCCCAAATCTGACTTCCCAGAGACCAGCCACGGGCCTAAGCTTCTCAGCAAGCTTCTTGAAGGATGGCGGTCTCTGGCCTGCTAGTCTGGTTTGCACAGCCTGCTTGTTGCTTGCTCGCCAGGAAAAGAGTAAGAAATCGTTGGCATTGATATGGGTTTGGAAAATGCCCAAATTGTCTGAGCATGTGGATAAGGGACCCAGTGTTTTCCACAAATATTCCAGTGCCTGGGTCCCTGTGCGCCAAGTGTGGCACTTCTTTTCATCTGTTTCAATAATTGGATTTAAGCAGAGATTAGGCACCATGTCAGCCAAGAAATTCTTTGGCGGGGTGGCAGCTCTTTTAAGGGATTCCAGGCCTGCCTGGGGACTGGAAAGTCACCTCTGGAAGGGGGTTCAGTCAACTACCCTGACATTGTCTTGATGGTTAACTGGCTTCCAGCCTATTCGAGGCTTCCAGAACATCACCAAGAGGAGGTCATTCTTCTTGTATTCTCCAAGGTTTCAGGATGCTTGTATTGGAAGCTGAGTAGAACGTAGGCCCCAAGAAGTCCAGCTTTGGAGCTGTGTCACATTAAAAGAAACAGTTCAGTAAGGAAAATGCAGTTAAAATGAATTCTGATCTTTATTTGCATTTTTCAAAGAACGTTAAAGACCATAGATTTATTACCTACAGTGATACGTCTTAAAATTTATTTCTGCTCATATTTTTTAAACATTTTATTTTATAATTTTTAATTAAAAGGAATTTTTGGTGCTGAAACCTGGAATAAACGTTTTGTTTTAGAACAGTTTTCGATTTCCAGAAAAGTTGCACCAATAATACTGAGATTAATATATGTGTGCAGGGCAGTGTGTGTGCTCAGTCTTGCCTGACTCTTTGGGACCTCATGGACTGTAGCCCGCCAGACTCCTCTGTCCCTGAGATTCTCCAGGCAAGAGTGCTGGAGTGGGTTGTCTTGCCCTCCTCCTTCCTGACTCAGAGATTAAATCCAGGTCTCCTGCATTACAGGTGGCTTCTTTACCACTGAGCCACCAGGGAAGCCCCAGATTACTATATATTCCTTGCCCGATTTTTCCTATTATTAACATCTTATATCATAATAGTAAATTTGCCATAACTAAAAAATGAACTAAAAAGGAACCAATGTTGATACTTTAGTAACTGAAGTCCATATTTAATCCAGATTTTCATAATTTTTACCTAATTCTTTTTGTTTCAGGTTTCTAGTTAGGATAAACTATTTAGTCAACATGTGTCCTTAGGGTCTTCTTGGCTCTTCTTTCCTTGTTTTTGATCACCTTAACAGTTTTGAGGAGTGGTGGCCAGGTATACTAGAAACTGTCCTTCAGTTAGGGGTTGTCTGATGTTTTTCTCATGACAAGACTGGGTTATGCATTTAGGGGGAGGAAGACCACAGAGGGCAAGTGCAGGTCTCACCACATCGTATGAGACCTTGCTCACCTGGCTGAGGTTGTGTTTGTTGGAAAGTCACCCCCACCCCCCTTTTCTATACTGTTCTCTTTGGACAGAAGTCACTCTGCACGGCCCACACCTAAAGAGTGGAGGGTTATGCTCCACTCTATCTATATAAATTACGTAGAATTCCTCGGAAAACCTCTCTATTCACCCGCATCTATTTAGCTATTCAATCATGTATTTGCGCTGGCACGGACGCGTATTTTGGGAAACTCTCGCTCTCATTCATCTGGCACGGGTTCTCATATCTTTTTCTGCTCTTCCTTACAAATAACTTTTTCCATTATTTTCATTTCCTCTCTTCTTTCCTTTTCACTCCCATTAACCTGTTTTCCCACTCACTCTCTCATCTCATCCCTTTCCTTGAATCTCCTACCCTATTTCTCCAGTTGTCCTCCCGATTGGTCGATTGGTTACTCTGCATGCCATATAAAGTATCTAGAAAATAAAGTATAAATAAAATAAAATGTCTAGAAAACAGGGGGAAGGGAAGCGGGGAATGCTCATTAGTCAATATCAGAATAGTTTAGCAGTCCAGGGGGCAGAAAGAGGCTGTGAATATTTCAAGCATCGATTATTTTATCCATTTTGTATGCATATATGTGGAAATGTTTTCTAGAGAGCTTGTGTTGGCAGTGGTGCTGAGAACCATACATGTAGTATCTTACTCAGCATCACAACAACCTCATCATGCTTATTTCAGAGTTGATAAATCTGAGACTCAGAGAGATTACCTGCTCAATGTCAAGTCAAATGGCAAAGCGGGGGTTTTAAGCCACAACTGACTCCAAATCTGGTGTGCTCATAGGAAGAACTGAGATGTATTTATAATCCTGGTTCCCTAGGAAATGGAACATACCTCTACTTCTAAAAACACCAATGTGGAGTACAGAAACATGTTCACAATCTCAGAGAGTCTCAGCTCTTACGAGGCTTTGGCTCTGTCTGAATTTGTTCAGTTCAGTACAGTCGCTCAGTCGTGTCTGACTCTTTGCGACCTCATGAATCACAGCACGCCAGGCCTCCCTGTCCATCACCAACTCCTGGAGTTTACCCAAACCCATGTCCATCGAGTCAGAGATGCCATTCAACCATCTCATTCTCTGTTGTCCCCTTCTCCTCCTGCCCCCAATCCTTCCCAGCATTAGGGTCTTTTCCAATGAGTCAACCCTTCGCATGAGGTGGCCAAAGTATTGGAGTTTCAGCTTCAACATCAGTCCTTCCGATGAACACCCAGGGCTGATCTCCTTTGCGATGGATTGATTGGATCTCCTTGCAGTCCAAGGGACTCTCAAGAGTCTTCTCCAACACCACAGTTCAAAAGCATCAATTCTGTGGCACTCAGCTTTCTTCACTGTCCAACTCTCACATCCATACATGACCACCGGAAAAACCATAGCCTTGACTAGACGGACTTTTGTTGGCAAAGTAATGTCTCTGATTTTAAATAGGCTAGCTAGGTTGGCCATAACCTTTCTTCCAAAGAGTAAGTGTCTTTTAATTTCATGGCTGCAATCACCATCAGCAGTGATTTTGGAGCCCCCAAAAATAAAGTCTGACACTGTTTCCACTGTTTCCCCATCTATTTCCCCTGAAGTGATGGGACCAGATGCCATGATCTTAGTTTTCTGAACGTTGAGCTTTAAGCCAACTTTTTCACTCTCCTCTTTCACTTTCATCAAGAGGCTCTTTAGTTCTTCACTTTCTGCCATAAGGGTGGTGTCATCTGCATTTCTGAGGTTATTGATACTTCTCCCAGCAATCTTGATTCCAGCTTGTGTTTCTTCCAGCCCAGCGTTTCTCATGATGTACTCTGCATATAAGTTAAATAAGCAGCCTGAATTTGTAGGTACACCTTAATTACAGTCTTGCCCTTTTCCTCCATTGAGCTGGTACCTCGGTTTTCACCTCCTGCAAAGCAGACTCCAGAGTGTCTTAGTCTTTTTTCCTCTGTGAGTTACTGTGGAGAAAACTGTTAAGGTCTCTGGGTTTGTTTTCTCTTGCTGTGTCACAGGTGACCACGAACAGTGGCTTAAAGCAATACCCACTGTTTAGCTCCCTGTTCTGAAGATTTGTGTCACAGCACTCTGTTCAGGGACTTGATGGCCAGGCTGCCTTCCTTTCTGGAGGCTTCGGGGAAGAATAGGCTTCCAAGCTCACCCAAATTGTTGACAGAATTCAGTTTCTTGCAGACCGAGGCCTCTGTTCACAGGGTGACTTTTTCCTGGGGGCTGCTCTCAGCTTCTAGACTGCCCTCCAACCCCTGCTGCAGTTTTTCATCATGTAGCTCCCTCCAGATACTCTCTCATGCCTTGAATCTCTTCCCTCTTCTGCCTCTGACTTCAGACCCAGATTTAAAGGGCTAATGTGATTGGCTAGGCCCACCCAAATAATGTACCCACCCCCCTTTTTCTTTAGCCATACCGGGTAGCATGTAGGATATTTCCCCAACCAGGGATCAAGTCTGGGCCCCCTGCAGTGGAAGCATGGAGTCCTATCCACTGGGCCACCGGGGAAGTCCCAATCTCCCCTTCTTAAAGTCAATTGTGACACATAATATAACCTAAAAAAAAAAGTGAAAATGTTAGTTGCTCAGTCTGACTCTTTACAAACCCATGGACTGTAGCCCACCAGGATCCTTTGTCCATGGGATTCTCCAGGCAAGGATACTGGAGGGGGTAGTCATTCCCTTCTCCACGGGACCTTCCCAACCCAGGGATCAAACCCGGGTGTTTTGTATTGCAGGCAGATTCTTTACCATCTGAGTCACCAGGGAAGCACAGCAGTAATACCCCATCACATTTACAGTCTTAGGCATTAAACAGGCTGTGTAAACCACATCTTACAAGTCTACCACAGCCTCCATTCCTTCATTTATTCACACATCTCATATTTATGGAATGCCTGCCCTGTGCCAGGCATAGTTCTAGGAGTTGGAGATACAATGGTGAACAAGACAAACTTGACCTCTTAAAGCTTACTATCTAACATAGTAAGACAGATAGTAACCAAGGAAACAAAGAAAACTCCCTGTTAGTGCTGAGTGCTCTGTGGAAAATTAAAATGGGCTGGTCTTTAGGAAAGGGCTCTCTGTGGAGGGACTGTTTTAGCTGCTCCTTGACAAGATAACACAATGAAAAGGTCCATGTGAAGATAATCTAATATCCATAAACCCAAGATGAAAGTCTACACGTTCCAGGGTTCCTTCTAATCATGTTTAACATGCTTCACAGAGAAGCCTCTTTTTAAACCACACCCAAAACCACTATGCACAGTGTCTTACTCATTCTGCTTCCTTGGCTGCAGTTGATTTGTGTAGCTTTGAGTGCAAGCTCCCAAGTTCCCCAGCAGTAGCTGGGCTCCATGGCGTGCCAACCTTGGCCTGTGTGAGCATGTATTCCATGTCCCGTAAACAAGCCTCCGTTTCTCCCTTCAGCTTTCTTCTACAGGCAAGCAGAATCTTTTTTTTTTTAACATTCTTTTTTAATTAATTAATATTTTTATTTTTGGCTGTGCTGGGTCCTCACTGCTGCAAGGGCTTTTCTCTAGTCGCGGAGAGCGGGGGCTACTCTTTGTTTTTGCAAGCGGGCTTCTCATTGTGGTGGCTTCTCTTGTTGTGGAGCACAGGCTCTAGGTCATATGGGCTCCCAGGCTCTGGTGCACAGGCCAAATAGTTGTGGGGCATGGACTTAGTTGCTCCTCGGCCTGTGGGATCTTCCTGGACCAGGGATCGAACTTGTGTCTCCTGCATTGACTGGCAGGCGAGTTCTTTACCGCTGAGCCACCAGGGAAGCCCCAAGGCAAGTAGAATGTTAACTGAAGACTCCTGAGTATAAGATGCATGTTTCCCAATCAATAATAATATATCACCAGGACATGTTTCTGCTAAAAAATATACTCGACTGAATCTGCATTTCAAGTTCCGGCTTTAAATTTGCAGCACTCGAACTTGCAGTAAGGTGAGAACTGCCTGGCATAAGCACGGTGCACTCCACATGTGCCCTGGGCACACCATTGTTTAAAGGCTTCCCAACCCCAGCTGGACATTTTCAAGGTGAGGAACACCAGGCTGTGAGGTTTTGGACCTAGTTTGTTATCACAAAGCACCGGTGCCACCGATTCGCTCTGAAACACACACCTAACAACCACTTTCTGGGTGCGACCATGAGTCAGGCACCGTCCAGATACAAAGATGAAGGGTCCCAGTCACTACCTTCAAGGGACTTCCAGGGTGACACAGGAGAAATGTGCAGATGGGAAATTATAATATAGAAGGCTTGCTTTAACCAACTGTCATTTATTCAAATGACTTTGACTTACTGAGTGCTTACTCTGCGTGAGATACTGTTACCGGTGCTACAGATACAGCAGTTGGACAAAACAGACATAAATCCCTGCCCTCATCAAGCTTATATTCTAGGAAATTTCCTGATGGTCCAGTGGTTAAGACTCCATGCTCTCACTGCTGAAGGCCTGGAATTGATCCCTTGTCAGGGAACTAAAAGTGCCACAGGCCAGATGGCACAGTCAAACAAGCAAATAAACAAACAACTTATCTTTTAGAGGGGCAGACAGTAAAGAAATAAACTCATAAAATATATCAGGGATCAAATGGCAATAAATAAATGTTATGGAGAAAAAGAAAGGCTAGAAGGGTGCTAAGAAGTATAGAAAGAAGGGAGGTTATTATTACTTTAAAGAGGTGAGAGAAGACATCGCTGAAAAGGTGACATTGGCATGACGTGAGAGAGACAAAGAAAGAGAAGGGGTTGTGTTGGGTCTTGCAGGTCATCACAAGGACTGACTTTCATGGAGTGATCTGGGGGCCCCAAGAGGGTCTTGATTAGGAGACTGACACGATCACCTCACTTTCGTTTTGAAAAGGATCCCCCTCCTTGCTATGTGGAGAAAAACAGGGAGGGAGCCAGGTGAAAAGAGAAAGACAAGCTTGCTGCTTATACACTCCAGCTGAGAAGTGATGGGGACTCAGACCATCATTGGATAGCCGTGGAAGTGGTGTATGTGGGATTTGTTGATGGGCTGATTGGACGTGGGACTATGACAGAGAAAAGTGGAGTCAAGGATGTCTTTAATATTTTTGTGGCTTAAGCAACCAGAAAAATGGGGTTGTAATTATTCTCTGGGGGATGGTGACAAGAAGAGCAGGATGGAGCCAGAGAGACTTGGCGTCTGGTTTGGGGCAGGCTGAGTGTAGCGTGTCAGACATTTAATGGATGTGTCAAATAGACATCTGGCTGTGAGCTGGGCTTTCAGGAAAAGAGGTCAAGTGCTGGTGATACAGTGTTGTAACTTGACAGCACAGACATGATTTGTAAAGCTATGAGCTAGAATTTGGGGTGCCTTTGCTGTCAGCATCTTTGCTGCAAGCATTTTCGCTGCAAAGTGGCCATAAGACAATTTTGCCATGAGGGATATAATAACCGGTTGACAGTTTGGGGTTTGACAGTTTGGTTTCAAAGAGTTGAAATGCATTAGCATTTCTTCCAGTCGGTGACATTATTGATGTCTTTATACAAAAGTCTTTAACATTTAAAAGGAAGAATCACACGTTCATTCTGACAGCATTACCAGACTGGGCCACCCGATAAGTTACACACACACAGGACTGGGAAGGTTATTGCACAGTGTTTCAAGGGTTGAGGCAGGACTAGGCATGACCCCTTTTCCCACAGCCAGGCTCTGAGTCCGACTTCCACGAGGACGCCTTACTCCAAACAGGCTGCTGGGTGGCTGCCCTCAAACCTTGCCTCCGGATTGATTCTATAACCAGTGAAGTTATTAGCACGATTCTCACGGCTGCTCCCACTGCTGCAGAGTGTCGTGTCTGTGGCAGTGGGACTCTGAGCACTGCCTGCTCATCAGCAGCATGTCCTGTAGAGTCTTGATGACAGGCAGGCCGCAGGGAGACACACCAGCAGCCTGCTCCAGGACAAGGCAGCCCTGGCCTGAGGATCTCTGCCCCCTAAGATGAAGATTGTTTGCTAGTCAGTTCTTTTTTCTGACAACTTGATGGTTTTGAGTTGGTTGTGATCCAGTGGTGTTCAAGTACTTCTTTGAGGGTGGGCCTCTGGCTGGGGTTGTGGTGATGTCTCTCCTTTACTTTTTGTTCTTTTAGCTTCCCCCCCCCCCATTGTTTTATCTTTTACAGCAAAATTGCCTATGGCCAATTAGTTATGAGGCAAAAATGTTCGGGGCAAAAATGTTTGCGACAAAGATGCTTACAGAAAAAGCATCTAGAACTATGAGCTAGAAGCAAGAGATGAAGGCAGTTAGAGGAGGGACAAGATCCAGGAACTGACCTCCGGGACTTTTCAACCTTAGAAGTCAGAGGGACGAGGAACAGACAGAGAGGTGAGAAGAAAATCAGGAAAGGAGGATCCTGGAAGTCAGGTGGAGAAAGTGTTTCAGGGAGGATACAGTGATCATCTCTGTGTGTGAGAGGAGATGGGCTGACCCTAGATAGGAGCATCAATGGATGGTAATAGGAGGGAAGGCAGAGAGTCTGAGCATAGATGAGGGTGGGCAGCAGATGGCAGAGTGCCAAAGTTCTCTAATTTCTCTGCTATTTTCTCTCAGCCATTGGTGGAGAGTAGAGAAAGGAGGGTCTGGAGGTTAGAGAGAGGAAGACGTATGAACTAGTCATCTAGGAGAGTGAGAGCATGGCCAAGAGAAGTGCAGCAGGATGGGTGAGCAGCAGCATGGTGCTTGTTGAGGCTTGTGGTTGTGAATCTGAAGTGAGACTTGTTGATGTGGCTGTGCCTTCATCTCCAGTCATATGAGGCTGCAGGCAGGAGTAGGTGAAGGGTTGGATTGGCCAGGGTTTGGGGTAAAATAGAGAGAGAACTGAACAGACAATAACTAAATGATGGATTCCATGTTGGGCCTGGGGGGACTTCCTTGGTCGTCCAGGGGCTAAAACTCCGTCAATGCAGGGGGCCTGGGTTTGATCCCTGGTCAGGGCACTGGATCCCACATGCTGCAACTAGGGATCCTGCATGCCGCGCCGAAGATTGAGGACCCCACGTGCTGTAGCTGTAGCTGAGACCAGGTGCAGCCAAAATAAATAAATAAAAAGAAAGAAAACGTTGGGTCTGGAAGAAACAGAGGACATGGGGGACGACAGCAGTGAAAAGAGGTACACTGGATGAATAGATTGCAAATAAATCCCAGTCAAGCAGAAGGTTGTTACAGTTGGGATCTGATAGAATTAACCACAGGAGGGGGTGGTCAGAAAGTAAGATGCTTGAAATCTAGATTTGGGGACTGAGGTAGTGTGACAAGATATGGATAGAGGTCAGCATACTATGGCCTTGCAAGTTAAATATGGCCTGCAGCCTGTTTTTACACAGCCTTGAGATAAGAATGGTTTTTCACATTAAAAAAAAAGACTATTATCCTTTTAGCAAGAACAGTTGCTCCAAGAATTGAAGGTATTTCACGGCCCACAAAACCTAAAATAGTTACTACCTGGCCCTTTATAGAAAGAGTGCTGACTCTTGGTCTAGACTCTAGAGTATCAACGGGTGTGTGAGTGGCTGAGGTCAGGTAGAGGACACAATGGTGAAGGCCAGGAGGCCAGGATATGTGGCAGGATCATTTAATTGGTATAGAGCCCACCAATCAAAACAATGGTGGTGTTGGAGAGAGTGAAGGGGAACCAGAACTAACAGTCAAGGAATGAGGGGGTGTGACCTGGGATTGGTAGATGTCTGAAGAGAAAGGACCATAGTGTGGAGGAATCACACGTGGCCTAGACTGCTGATGTGAGCATCAGAAGTGAGAATTTAAGGGAAGAGAGAGAGAAGGAGACAGAGAAAGCGTGCTCTGGAATGGAAGGAGTTAGTGGGTTGAGCTAGTTGCTCATGGACCCCCCTCCAGGTGCCAGTGGTTTGACAGAGAAACACAGCCACCCCTTGCCAGGGTTGCAGAGGCAGCAGAGTGCTCACAACCGGCCTGGGTGATGGAGCTAATGGTGGCCTGAGCAAAGACCATGGCAAAGGGGCAGTTAGGTCAGCCCCAGCTGGCAGAAGAGGCTTTGCAGAGAAAGACTTTGGGTTGAGGTTTGAAGTATTAGCAGGAGTTAGGTAATGATGGTGGTGAGGGGAAAGGGATATATATGTGCAGGAAGACATGGTATCTTTGAACACTGACTTCAGAAAATCATGAATGAACTTGGGCACAGTAGGAGGTTCAGTTCAGTTCAGTTCAGTCGCTCAGTCGTGTCTGACTCTTACCCAAACTCATGTCCATAGAGTCAGTGATGCCATCCAGCCATCTTATTCTCTGATGTCCCCTTCTCCTCCTGCCCCCAATCCTTCCCAGCATTAGGGCCTTTTCCAATGAGTCAACTCTTCTCATGAGGTGGCCAAACTATTGGAGTTTCAGCTTCAACATCAGTCCTTCCAATGAACACCCAGGGCTGATCTCCTTTAGGATGGACTGGTTGGATCTCCTTGCAGTCCAAGGGACTCTCAAGAGTCTTCTCCAACACCACAGTTCAAAAGCATCAATTCTTTGGCGCTCAGCTTTCTTCACCATCCAACTCTCACATCCATACATGACTACTTGAAAAACCATAGCCTTGACTAGACAGACATTTGTTGGCAAAGTAATGTCTCCGCTTTTTAATATGCTATCTAGGTTGGTCATAACTTTCCTTCCAAGGAGTAAGCGTCTTTTAATTTCATTGCTGCAATCACCATCTGCAGTGATTTTGGAGCCCCCCAAAATAAAGTCTGACACTGTTTCCACTGTTTCCCCATCTATTTCTCACGAAGTGATGGGACCAGATGCAAATCAGTGCAATTAGGAGCTTTGGGTGAAGAACATTATTGTTTCTCCTTTAATATTTGTGTGTGAGGCTTAGGGATAGTGAACTGTGTAGATGGGTAGATGTTCTATGAGTGAAACATGACATACATTGGCCTTTAAACTTGTTACACTGCCCCATGAGTATTGTAGGAAAATGTATTATACGTGTTTACATAAGGATTTATTCATTTCTCTCTCCAGCCTCTTTTGAGAGCATCTTGTCTGCCTGATGCTCTGCCAGGCATTGGGGATACAGTGGTGAACAACACGAATATAGTCCTTCCCCTCTCAGAGCTTACATTCTGCAAGTAATTACACTGAAGTATGGTCAGCACTAAGAGAGGATGTTATTGGTGCTCAATGCCTTGGCATCTAAATTAATCTGGGAGCCAGGGAAGAATCCTGGCAGCAGCGACATTTAATGTGAAGGAGAAATAGGTTGTTGTTGACAGAGTAAGGAATGGGTGATGGTGAATTTCCAAGTGAAGTGATGGCATGCACTGGGTTGGAGGCGGGAGAGGGCTGTTTCAGGCACTGAAAGACATTGAGAGTGGTGAGAGATGGGTCTAGAGAGACAATGGAGGCCTGGGCTGGAGTGGATTCTCCGTCTCCACCTGGCTTCTTTTTTTTTTTTTTGGCTGCCTGGTACCTCTTACAGGATCTTGTTTCCCTGACCAGGGATTGAACCTGGGCCCTGGGCACTGAAAGCATGGTGTCCTAACCACTGGATCGCCAGGGAATTCCCTCCACGGAGCTTCTGATGAGTGTTCAAAGTTTTCCTCTCTCTAGACTGCAAAGTCTGAGAAGGCAGGAACCAAATCTGTCCTGCTCACTGCTGCATACCTACCTATGGAGTGCCTGCCTTTCGAGTCTGGCACATAGTAATGGTTTGTTGATTGTGGTTTGTTGAATGAATGTACAAATGTGAACCTTGGTTTAACTCTGAAATTTATTATGTTCATCAGTACAAATACTTTCATTATAGCATTCTTGTAAACAATGAATGTGAAAGCATTTCAGCAAACTGTGAAACATGATACTTGTTTTAAAGCTGTGAAGTATTATGTTGCAAATATGTATAATGTAGTACTTCAGTTGTACCCTTAACAACTGTTTTTTTTTTGAGAACGTTATTTATTCCACTCAAGTCAGAAAAATCCTACAAAACACTGTATTAGAGAAGTTATCCAGTTATATACAGTATAAATGTAGCTTGATTAGGGGGAAAAAACCTTCATCAGCCTGATTGCTTCCTCTTGCCACTTCCTGAGTGGCTTTTAGCATTATTCAGGTTGCTTGTTTTCCACTAAGTGAGCAATAATCAACAGCAAGTAATTACACTTTTCTCCAGGCCTAGAATAGATCCCATCTTGTCCCTGTTTGTGCACTAGTCTATTTTCACCAGTGAATCATCATTTCTGTGAAAGGAGGCATCGTGCTTATTTTTATCCCCAGCATCTAACGTTATGACTGTTAGCTGGTACTGAATACCTGTTAGTTGAGTTTAACAGGTAAATTTATCCTGGAAATTGACATTATACCTTTACTCATTCAAAAATATGGTAAGAGACTCTAAATACTTTTCAAGCACTTAAACGGTCCTTTCTTATGGTTGCTGCTACTTAGTTGCTTCAGTCATATTCGACTCTGTGTGGCCCTGTGGACTGCAGTCCACCAGGCTCCTCTCTCCTTGAGATTCTCCAGGCAAGAGTAGTGGAGTGGGTTGCCGTGCCCTCCTCCAGGGAATCTTCTAGACCCAGGGATTGAACCGGGGTCTCCAGCATCACAGGCAGATTCTTTACCACTGAGGCACCAGGGAAGCCCCATTTGGTGTTGATATATTACCAAATGCTTCATATGCAGTCTTCCCTTGGTATCTACAGGGCACTGATTCCAGTTCCCACCACATATTAAAATATGCAATATTCAAGTCTTATGGCATAGCATTTGCAGGTAACCCTATCACATCTTCCTATATAATTTAAATAATCTCTAGATTACATATAACTCTCAATGCAGTGTGCGTGCTAAGTTGCTTCAGTTGTGTCTGACCCTGCGACTCTACGGACTGCAGCCCATCAGGCTCCTCTGTCCATGGGATTCTCCAGGCAAGAATACTGGAGTGGATTGCCATGCCCTCCTCCAGGGGACCTTCCCGGGCCAGGGATTGAACCCATGTCTCTTATGTCTACCTGCATTGGCAGGCAAATTCTTTACCATTAGTGCCACCCGGGAAAAAGCCCTAATGCAGTGTAAACCTATGTAAATAGTTGCCAGTAACAAATTCAAATTAGGCTTTTTGAAATATCTGGAAATTTTCCCAAATATTTTCTTTGTTTCTATCTGTTGCTCTCTCTTTTAAGGCATTTTATTTTTTTTGGCCATGCCGCGCGACTTGTGGGATCTTAGTTTCCCAGCCAGCGATTGAACCTGGACTCTCAGCAGTGAAAGTGCAGAGTCCTACCCACTGGACTTTCAGGGAATTCCCTTCTGAATATTTCTGATGCATGTCTGGTTGAATCTGAGGATGCAGAATTCCACAGGTGTGGGTGCAGAGGGTTGACTGTACTTTTAAAATAACTTCAAAGAGAAAAGGATACAGATGTACAAACACTGGTTTTCATTTTATCTACCAATTTTCTAGTATTTTTATTGTTTCAGGTCTACCAAATAATGAGTAATAATCAATAATCATTTTACTATTTTCTTTGAGATATGACAATGGAAAGTTAAAAATGTTGGAAAGCTTTTCTGATACTTAGGCCAGGTTTCTTTTTATTTTATTCTGTTATGTACCTCTCTGGTCTACTGAAAAAGTTTTCTGTCTATAGCATTTAAAAGCTATATTTGCTCCTATGTTTAGCTCTTTAATTTTGACTTAATAATTGTATACACAAATAAGTGTCTTGATCTTGTCCTATAAAACAGTTCCCATGGCTTTTTAATACTTATTGCTCAACTTTGCTCTTATTTTTTGAAGAGTAAGCTCAGGGTGATCTAATCATTTGGAGGAAGAACTCTCTGAAATGAATTTTAAAGTCTACAGTTGGTCTCCTCTATTGTAGGCAGATTCTTTACCACTCATTATTACAAAATGTGTAATAAATTTGGAACAATTTATGCCACTGCTGCTTTCTGAATTTTTCTTCTGAACTTATTTTAATTTTTTTTGGCCAAGCTGCAGGGCATGCAGGATCTTCTATTTCCCTGACCAGGGATGGAACCCATGCCCCCTCAGTAGAAGTGCATAGTCCTAACCGTTGGACCACTGTCAGGCAAGTCTCAGAACTCATTTTGAGTAATTAGATTAAGTTTAAATGGCTATCAAGTTCTAGGTATAATGTTTGAACATTAAAGTGGTTCATCAAAAATAGAAGACCTGTAGCAAAGGGCCTGTTACAGAATTTTTCATTGATACTTTTCTTTGGTTTGTGTGCAGTATATGCTCAACATAAAGGCGACGACACTTCATGTATTTTCAAATATTTTGAGGGTCTGGTCTGCTGCATGTCTTTTCTCCCCACGCCAGACTGTTGTCTCCAGTATATTCCCAACCTTCAGGTCTTGGCTCAAAACGAGCCTTTTCTGAGGGCCCGGGCACTCTCTGTGTCATCAACTTTAGAATTTTATCTAGATGTGGAAAAAGCTTGCTTAGTTGTTTAGTTCCTTATTGCAACCCTCCTCCCCATGCTAGTCCGTCATGTGACAGGTCTCCACTAGAGGTGGACAATCCTTGGCCCAATGATATGTGCTCAATGCATTTGTGTTAAGTGAATAAATTCGGTATTTTAACTCAGCCAAGTCAGTATCCTTGCCGGAGAATTCCAGGGAGAGAAGCCTGGCGGGCTACAGTCCATGGGGTCGCAGAGAGTAGGACAGGAGTGAGCAATTTTCACTTTCAAGTCAGATCATCCCCTTCCCTAGGCGAATGAAACGCCAATACTTTGGCCACCTGATGCCAAGAACTGACTCATTGGAAAAGCATCAGCTGGGAAAGATGGAAGGCGGGAGGAGAAGGGGACGACAGAGGATGAGATGGTTGGACGGCATCACCGATTCGATGGAGGAGTTTGAGCAAGCTCTGGGGAGTTGGTGATGGACAGGGAGGCCTGGCGTGCTGCAGTCCATGGGGTGGCAAAGAGTCGGACACGACTGAGCTGACTGAACGGAACCGAAATGAGGCGAATGAGACCTGATTCTAACTTTGCAGGACTCCGCACAAATCTTATTAGAGGAAGACTGCGCTTTCTCGCCAGACAGTAGCTCTGTCCCAAACTGTATGCTTTTCACCCCTATTCTCACTCGAGGATCTAGGGGCCTGAGAACCCGCTCCCCAAAGTAACGCTTCACAGAGTCCGGAAGTGGAACCCGAGCGCCCGTCAACCGAGCACAGCCGCCACGTCAGCCGGCGCGCGTGACGCCAACGCGCTTCCGCGCGTGAGGGGCGGGGCGCACCCGGAGGCCCGCCTCCTACATCCGGGCCCTAAGCGGCGGCGGCGCCGCCGCGCAGGGGGGGTCACGTGGTTCCTTCCTTTCCGTCTCTGGCCGGCTGGGCGCGGGCGACTGCTGGCCAGGCGCGTGGAGCCTCGCGCTGGTTCCCCTTCGTCTTCTCTCCTGGCCCGGGACCCCGAGGATTCGCTGACGCCGGGTGAACTGAGCCTGCCGCCAAGATGCCGGCCTATTTCCAGAGGCCGGAAAATGCCCTCAAGCGCGCCAACGGTGAGGAGGGGATCGGAGCGCGCCGGAGCGGGGCGGCCCGAGGCCTCGGAGGTCGAGGGGGCCAGGGCCTGGTGCGCGGTGTGCGGCCGCCCGACTGTGGCTGCACAGGAGGCCTGCGGCCTGCCCGCCGCCGACCCAGCCCGGGGTTGGGTATGGTATCTCTTCTCGCTCCAACCGACAGGGGAGGTTGAGCGAGGAGGGTGGGAGATGCGGAGCCGGGAACCGTCTCTGCGGGGCTCGCCTTCCTCCCGCCGCCGCCGCCCGGTGAGTCTCGGGGGGCAGGGTGGCGGCGTCGCGGCTCCGGAGACAGGCCGACCCGGGCCCGAGCTCCTCTCTTTCCCCGCCCCTGCTGGGCACCCCCTCACTCCAGACCACGGGGCCTTGTGCGCTTCGGCCCCGCGCCCCCGGCCGCCATCTGGGAGTGCTGGGGAGGAGGAAACATGGCTCCCTCCCGGGGACAATGCGCGAGAACCTCGGCTCCACCTCCCGCCGGGCCGGGAGGCCTGGCAGGCCCACCTCCGGGCCCTCCTGCGGACGCCTCCGCGCCCCCGGATCCAGCGCCGCGCTTTGCCGGCTCAGGGTCCACTTCCCCTTCCGACCCCTCTTCTCCGCTTCGGGGACTCCGACCCCTTTAACTCGTTCCCTATTTTTTTTTTTTTCCCCTCTTTTGGCATTGATTATTGGCAGCTGCGAAGCCTACTCCGCGTCACAAGGAAGTTGGGACAGAGTTAATACTATAAGAAGAACTTGAAGTTTCTCTCAAAGATTAGGAAAGTCAGGCCTAGGGAGACGGGTTTGCCCAAGGTCACTCCGGGAGTGAGTTGTTGAGCTAGAAGCATAACACCAAGGTCTCTGAACTTTCAGATCCATCGTGGGCCCCCCCTCCCCCCCACTATTGCGCTGCTGCTTGCGATTATTTCCATATGTGTGCTTGAGTCGGCGGCACTGTTGGGAAAACTTGTGTGTGTCCTGATCTGTTCAAGAGGCATTTATTACGTTGCCGTTACAGGGGGTGCAAATGTATTCTCTGGTCTTTCAATAGATTCTTATTTAGGGTTTATAAGTGTTAGGGCGTCCATTGCTCTTACATTTTCACGCTTCCTCAAGCCAAACGAGTTTTGGGTCTTAACCCCTGTTGTGGATCGAAGTACCGTGTCTGTTAACCCTTTTATACTTATGAAGCTTATTCTGTTAGTTCGTTTGAAAATCCTCTTGGGTAAAGGTCAGTTTCGGTCAATGCGTACAGTTGGTACTACTGATAATCTGTCAGGGCCAGAGAGCTGTTTGTCATATGCTTGTTATTTTTACTGTAAGTTAACAGTTTTGGGGATAAATAACCGTCTGTGGAATAGGATAATGCCACATTCTGTGGAATAGAGTAACTGTTCTAAAAAACAATTGAAACTACAACTTGGATCTAATCACTCACTCTGATCTTCCTTGTCAATAGTTTGAACAGGCAGGAAGTTTCCATATGCTGATTAACTTATAGGAAAGAAAATAAGATTGAGATAGAAAT
This sequence comes from Okapia johnstoni, assembly GCA_024291935.2. Taxonomy (NCBI): domain Eukaryota; kingdom Metazoa; phylum Chordata; class Mammalia; order Artiodactyla; family Giraffidae; genus Okapia; species Okapia johnstoni. Next base: position 76,323,642 of record CM044318.1, on the reverse strand, counting down.
TTAACCCTACAAAATAAACCAGCAAATTTAGGGAAAGCATTATTTCTTAAAAGTTTTGAAACTTAAGAGAATTATTATATATTGTGGTATACAAATGGCTTGGGTGAAATTACTACTCTAGATCTGTTTTATAGCCGTTTGAATGCTTTACCAACACATTTTTTTCCATGTTAATTGGCTGAAGCACTGTAATCTCCATGGCCTAAATACTACATATTGATGTGTTCAAGCTTTGTATCCTTCACTCCTCCCTTTTGAATCTGTATGAACTTAGTATTTCAGTAATTTTAAAATTAGAAGTGATACATGTTAACATCTTAAATCTTTTCTCACAGTTTCTAAGTTGAGATAGATTTGATTCATGAAGAGCAATTGGTGAAAATGTCAGAAATTAAAGTAGGCAAGATGAGAAAGACATGGGGATGGGGACTTGGATTTGTTAGTGTAGTTTTTGTAAAAGGCCTTTTAAAAAGCTGTTAGATGAGTGCTGGTATAGTAGAGATACCTTCCCTTTCGAGTAGTAAAATTTCTGTACCTTGCATCTTAGATCCTGTTCTAGTATCAAAGAGCAGAATGTGGATGGCATATGACACTGCTGACAAAATTTTATAAATAGGGTAATCAGAACACATTTTATTTTTAATGGAGATAATCTCATTTATCTATAACATTTGTAATATCAAATCAAATCACATTTAGACCCCATCCATTAGAGTATCCTAATAAGATGTGAATAAATTTAGGTGTAGAATGGTTTGTCAGAGCAATATTTTTGGAAGCAATTGGAAAACAAGCATTCTGGAAAATGAGACCAAGTCCCAGCAGTTACCGGCAAGAGATTTGCATACCCCAGAATCATTCAGAAAAAGCCCCTTTTCCAGTTCAAATTGATGATAGTGCCAGTTCTGTTGCTTCTGACTGTATAACAGCCTTTTAACTTACATTCTACAACCAGTGTCTTAAAAATAAAGTTGTTATTAAACCCACAAATTATGTAACGTTATAGCTTATCTACTTGGTCTCTTACACAAATAAACTGGTAAAATTGAAGGGCTGACCTAAATTTACTATAGGTAGATACATGGATCACTCACTGTGTCTTTTAAGAATGCCTACCCTCCTAGGAATAGTTTGTAATTCCAGATTTTATTTTTAAGGCGATATCAATCTAGAAATGAACTTTTTTTAAGATTGCAGTACAGTTTTTAGTGTGTGATAGTTTTCTCCAGCCTCAAAGACTTGTTTTTTCCCCTAATTAGGTGATTGTTTTGGAATTTGAAAGTATTGAATTTGGTATCTTGACTAGCTGTTGAGGAAATGAAAAGTACTTTCGGTTTTATCACTAAACAAGACTTACTATTTTTTTTAAGTGACATTGTTACCACAGTCATTTAAAAATGAGAGATTGGGAATTCGTTTTTGATAGTTTGTTATTTTGTCACCACATCATACTGGGGCCAGCTTTTAAATTTAACTCTTGGTGCCTATTTTGCATCATATTGACAGTACTTACATACAGTAGTATGGGATTTGAATCCTCAATGTAAGATGGGGAATTGGATATAATAAGTCATTTTGGTGGGCTGCTGTGATATCCTTAATGTAAAGGATAAACGTAAAAACATTTACTCCCCAATTTTTGGCTGATAGAAGCTGTTTCTGTTAAATAATTGTGAAAAAACACTAAAATACTGTTGAATTTTAAAATAACTGTGTGCATGCTCCAGGAAGATGATTAGTAGGTCCTTCCCTTAAAACAGAAGAGGCTTAATTCCAGCAAAGTATCTAGTTGTGTTCAATATTACATCTTTGAATGGGAGGGGTGTAATAAAATTAACCCAAGTGAAAATGGCCTTTCTCCCATATTGGCAGATTTGATATTGAGATTATTGAAGTATTGAAGAGGGGTTTATATTAATTTGCATGTGAGGAGTATGATTTGGTATAATATGGGATAAGGTAGGATATTGTATTAAAAGATACTTATTTCAGTGTGTTTTGTGATTTCTCCTGCATAAGGTTTTAAAAATACACTAGAGTTGGAATATTGTTTGTAGTTTTCCTGGAGGAAGGAATGTTCAGAGGCAGCATTCCTGAAAGATGTGATGATTGGAAGAAGAAATAAGAGTTACTCACTAAATCCATATATCTAGTAAATCCTTCAGTTAAGAATCATTTTGGTCTGTGTTTGCCCCAGCATAGTTATATCTTAGATAATGCTATACATTGTTAGGTTAATGCCTAAAATAATTATCTGTCAAGATTTTTTTTAGAAAAATAAACAATGATTTTAAAAAACAGATGTGTTTTAAGTTTTTATAGGGTAAACTAGTGTTCTGCAAATTATTTGTCAAATATTCAGTGGAGAAATTTGTGTGTGTGTGAAATTTGGCACTTAGTTTTAAGTTCAACATAACCAGAAAAGAACCACCCGTAGTCTGTTAAGTGTATGAAAGAAAGTTAAGAAAAAGAAAAAAAAATATGATAAATTTTAACTTTGGTCAGAAATGTGATGGAGGAGCCTTTGCTTCTGATATTCAAAACAAGCAGTATACCCAAAATCTGAGGTTTGAACAGATTTTGAAATATTGCTACATACAGAATGCCATAGTACAGAGGGTCATGCCGCACACAGATTCTCCTGTTAATAAATATCTTATATCTGTGTAGTATGTTTGTTACAACTAATGAATCAATGCTGATACGTTATTATTAAGGAAAGTCCATACATTGTTCATATTTTATCAGCTTTCTGTAATGTCCCCTGTGTATTCCAGGATCCCACCCAAGATACATTTCATTTAGTTGTCTCCTTAGGCTCCTCTTGGTTGTGGCAGTTTCTTAGATTTGGTGATGGCCTTGACAGTTTGAGGAGTATTGGTCAGGTATTTTGTCTCTTAGCTGGGATTTGTCTCAGTTTGTTTCTCGTGTTTAGATTGGGATAAATAAGTGGAGAGATACTTTGTACTCATGGATTGGAAGACTAAATGCTGTTGTCAGTTCTTCCAAACTTGTTATATAGGTTCAATGAGATCCCAGTGAGCTATTTTGTAGATATCTACAAACAATTCTGAAGTTTGTATGGAAAGGCCAAAGGTGTTACATAGCCAGCTAGTACTGAAGAACAGAGTTGGAGTACTCAGACCACCTGACTTCAGGATTTTCTGTTAGGCTACAGTAATCAAGACAGTGAGGTGTGGGCAAAAGCCTAGGCAGGTCTGTAGAAAAATGATCAAAATAGAGCCCCCAAATAGACCCCACACAGTCAATTGATCTAAAAGGAACATAGTCAATCTAATTTGTTTTTTCTACCTCAAGTCTTAATACAAACTAGCAAAAATTGCATCAGCCAGATCATTGTGACTGAAGTTACACTTGCTTTTTCTGCCTATTCAAGGGGGAGATTGTTGCCCTCATGACTTGAATTTCTGGAACTTTATAAAGTAACTTAGACATAATTGGTGCAGAGGAATTGAGTGACATCTAGTTTTACCTATAAGGTCATATTTGAGATAGTATCAGTTTTTCATTGTTTTACCTTGGCATAGTGTTAGAAATCAAAAATAAATTGTGACCTCAAAAGAGATGGTAATAGGTTGGGAAATTAAAACAGCCAAGTTAAAAAGCAAGATTTAGGTCTTCATATAGCATGCATAACTAATTTTAATTCTCCTGAATTACTTTTCCAGAATTTCTTGAAGTTGGCAAAAAGCAACCTGCTTTGGACGTTCTTTATGATGTTATGAAAAGTAAGAAACATAGAACATGGCAAAAGATACACGAGCCGATTATGTTGAAATACTTGGAACTTTGTGTGGATCTTCGCAAGAGCCATTTGGCTAAAGAAGGCTTATATCAGTATAAGAACATTTGTCAACAGGTATGAACAGCTGGGTTTTTATATTTTAGTAAGTGCTTTTAGTCGTTTTGGGAGGCGTTTACCTTTCACATTTACCGTTTATACCATAAAGTTTGCTTTTAAAATATTTTTTGGTTTGTTGGGAAGCGAGTTTTATTTATTTATTTGTTGGCTAGGTGAACATCAAATCTCTAGAGGATGTTGTTAGGGCATATTTGAAATTGGCAGAGGAGAAAACGGAAGCTGCTAAAGAGGAGTCCCAGCAGATGGTCTTAGACATAGAAGATCTGGATAATATTCAAACTCCTGAGAGGTATGTGGGCTAAATTGCTAAATATATCTTTCTCATTGTTTTTCTTCACATGTGTTTCCATTGTCCCCATTTGAAGTAAATGTTTATTAGAAAGAATGCTTGTCTTTGGAATTTTAAATGTACAGTAACTTCAAGTCATGTACTATTCAAAGTTCATAAAAGTGAAAAATTACAACCATCTGGTAGGGTGTATACTAATTTAAATGGCTTTAATACAGATTGAGAATTCAAATACTTGGACTAAGTGATAGCTTTACAGTATGTTCAAAGTTATAGGTAGGATTTGAACTACTTTTTAATGATCATTGTTGGTTTTGGTTTTATAATCATATGGCAAAGTAGGAAACCATGTCTAAAATTGTTTTCAACATTTTAAAATATTTTTGTAGTGTCCTCCTAAGTGCTGTAAGTGGTGAAGACACTCAGGATCGTACTGACAGATTACTTTTAACTCCATGGGTTAAATTCCTGTGGGAATCATACAGACAGTGTTTGGACCTTCTTCGAAACAATTCTAGAGTAGAGCGTCTCTACCATGACATTGCCCAACAAGGTAAAACAAGAATTGATTTGAAAAGTTGACTTAAGGATAGGTTTTGCAAAAGAGTAACTGTTAAAGTTAACCTCCTTTTCTCTGCAGTACTTATTTTACATAGTTTTAATTCTTACTTTAGATGATTGGCATTCATTTGAATATTAAATAAGAAATTTGTTTCATTAATCAAGGTAATTCTTTGTTTTCCATTGATGTCTGAAGCACTTTTTAAAGTCATTTTGGAATTTTCTAAGTGAAAAGATAAACAACTTTTTATTGCTTTCTGGCAGACTTGATTCTATCAATACTTTAGGCTCTGTAGCATACTCTTCAGCAAGCTACTTAACCATGTGTACTGGGTTTCTGAGGTCTTTTTGAGCTCCAGAGTGTTATTGAATATAGAACTAAACCTTACTGAAGACTCAGGATCATCATAAAAATATCCAATAGTTAACACTCCATGCACTTTTAATCTGAAGCAATGTATTAAGTTTGTTTTCCTAATCTTGTCTTTCTGCCTTACTGTTGCAGCTTATCTTCCTATCAGTGCAACCTTTTAACTATATGTGACATGAGTGGCTCTTGGCTTTTTCTTACGTTTAGCCTTAGGCACAGGCTTGTCACCATTCTTTTTAATATGGCATTGGTTTTTGTTTATTCAAGTTTTAAGTGATTATGTGACTAAGAACAGCTTACTATGAATATTAGAATCTGTTTTGTTTTGCCCACATGGCTAGCATTTAACACAAGTAAACTAGGACCTTTTGATTACAGTTGAGATAAATATTAACTTGTAGTTAATACAAGTTTTGTTTCAGGCCTGTTGAAATAGAAATACTCTTTTTTAAGGGATTGACAAAGGACATTCAAAGAAGTTATTTTAGTATTGCATGTATGATAGTAGAAATTATGTGTTTTAATGATAGAGCAAGTAGTTCATTTATACATCTGTACACAATTGAAATTAGGTTACCATACAACCCAATTTGTATTATTCAGTTTCAGTTAGTGCAGAAGCTTTGTTTTCTAGTAAATTAGTTAAGAGAGTTAATTGTATTTCAGACCAGAATTTTTTTGCTCTTTTAGGGTTTGAAGTGATAAGTGTTTGAAAGGTGAGTCCCTCTTAGACCTAAACTTAAATAGCTTCCTTAGCTCTCAGAACCATTTCAGTCCTAGACCAGGACTGATGACTGTGTCTAAAAGGTGCTCAGGGCACATGAAGTGAGTTATGACTCTGATCACTTCTCAAGACTGATGCTGAGTTTGGTAAATCTTGTTAAGATAACTGACCTTAATACATGAAATAGAACCTGTTTAAATACTAAGTTTATGGTGGAAAGTACCTAATATATTTTACAATTATGCTTATAGCTTTCAAATTCTGCCTCCAATATACCCGGAAGGCCGAATTCCGTAAGTTGTGTGACAACTTGAGAATGCACTTGTCTCAGATTCAACGCCACCATAACCAAAGTACAGCAATCAACCTTAATAATCCAGAGAGCCAGTCTATGCATTTGGAAACCAGGCTTGTTCAGTTGGACAGTGCTATCAGCATGGAATTGTGGCAGGTATGCTGTGAGCTATTTTGGCTTTTTTTTGTAGTAATAATAACCAATATTACCTTTTTTTCTCTTAATAAGTATCTGCATCTTGGTATCTCTTGGTTAATTTCAATAGCTAGGTAACAGATTTGAGGTTGTCTAATGGAGAAGGAAGAGTTTGGGACAAGAAATCTCAGTTATTTTGGTTCTAGATGCCTGCTGTCAATTCCAAACCAAATCATGTAATCTTTTTCAGACCTCAGTGCTCAAATTGTGGCTCAGTGCCTGGAGAGTATGCATTTACAACATTTTGTAAATAATTTCATGGTAGTTTTGTGTCTGTTGATGCTGATTTAAAAAAATCAGTTTGTCTTTCCATCTTATTTTAATAGTAATTTATTGTATTTTATAAAAATATTGATGGCAACAGTTTAGAAATTACAAAGACAAAGTTGTCCTTTACTGCAGAGAGTTGGAGAAATGCAGCACTAGACTGTCGCCTTGATTTCTCAGTGCTGCCTAGACTTAGTAAGCATGCACAGTGAATATCCTACATCAGAGATCTCGGTAGTGGGCATTTTGTCGACAACATGGACTTTTTTACTCTAAGGATTCTGCAGATATTTTCTCATGAGTTATCTTTATATATTTGATTCTCCCCACCAAATCTTATTGAAATTACAGAGAGAGAGACTAAAAATTGGTAGTTTTCAGCCAATGAAAATGTGATTTCCTGCTCTCCCATATTTTCCTTTTCTGTAGGTACACCCTTAAGATACCTGAACTAAAGAAAAAAAGTTTAATAGAAGACAAGTAAACACGCCTAGTATAGAAAAAATGGATAAGTAAATAAAAGGAAGAAAATATTTATCTATTATCTTAACACTCAGCCTTTATATTGTGTTTTATGTCCTTCCAGATTCTTCAAAAATGTATTCCCCCTAAGTGGTATGATACTCTTTAAAGGCTTGGGCAGTCTAAGAAATTGTGTTAGTTTTCTGAGATATATCATTTAGTTAAATTATGAATAAAAAGAACCACACATGAAGGCATTTTATTTGCCGTTTTTATTCTTAAGTGTAATATATGTTAAGTTTCATAAAGAGATTTGTTCTTTGTTTAGAATGTAATGACTATAATTTATACCTCTAATTTTAGGAAGCCTTCAAAGCTGTGGAAGATATTCATGGGCTATTCTCCTTATCTAAAAAACCGCCCAAGCCTCAGTTGATGGCAAATTACTATAACAAAGTCTCAACTGTATTTTGGAAATCTGGAAATGCTCTTTTTCATGCATCTACACTCCATCGTCTTTACCATTTATCTAGAGAAATGAGAAAGAATCTTACCCAAGAAGAGATGCAGAGGTAAGAATCTTATTGTTGGATAGTATTGAGAGATAAAAGAAATATCTTGTAAATGGCATGATAATGTTAGATTAGGGTTTCTCAGCTGCACTGTAGACTTTTGGGGCTGGTTATTTCTTTGTCAGGGGACTGTGTTTAGGATCTTTGGCAGCATCCCTGGTTTACCCACTGGTTGCCAGTAGCACTCCTTCTAACTGTTAGCTACCAAAAAATCTCAGTGATATTCTTGGGCAGTATTCTTGGTCTTTGGTAGCTATCTTTTATCTGATAACCAACCCTCCAATTGAGAAAATGTTAGGAAATGTTAGGAATGGCAGTGTTACGGTATTAGCTTCCTTAACTGAGTGTAGGTATTTAGAATCTAGGAACTAATTAGAAGCCCTCCCCTCAAAATGAGCACTTTTATCAAGTAACTTTTCCCCCCCAGCTATAAAACATTAACTCTGTAAATAATTGGTGTGTGTATTTCTATGTAGATAGCCTGTAACCTAACAATCTAAAGACTTTTATTTTTTTAGCATTACATGTATACTTTCAGTCATGTTTGGTTTTTATTATACATTTTAGTTGGGCTTAGGCAACTCACATACCATTTTTTATTGGCAGACCATGTTATTTTGGTCTCTAGTAGAAATACATACACCAAATTGTTTTTCTTAGCTTGTAAGCAGTGCATGGAACCAACTAAGTTTTTTCTAGTGTATATGGCAACGTACTCCAGCCTCCTTGCCTGGAGAATCTTGGACTGAGGATCCTGGTGGGCTGCAGTCCACGGGGGTTGCAAAGAGTTGGGACATGACTGAGTGACTAAAACTTGCACTTTCATATATATATATGCTGCTAAGTCACTTCAGTCGTGTCTGACTCTGCGATGCCATAGACGACAGCCCACCAGGCTCCCCTGTCCCTGGGATTCTCCAGGCAAGAACCCTGGAGTGAGTGGGCTGCCATTTCCTTCTCCAATGCATGAAAGTGAAAAGTGAAAGTGAAGTCGCTCAGTCGTGTCCGACTCTTCTCGACCCCGTGGACTGCAGCCTACCAGGCTCCTCCATCCATGGGATTCTCCAGGCAAGAGTACTGGAGTGGGGTGCCATTGCCTTCTCCGATATATGTGTGGTTGCGTGCGTGCGTGTGTGTGTGTGTGTGTGTGTGTGTGTGTGTGTATGTATGTCTGTCTATGTGTATATGTGTGTTTTGCCACACAGAGCATCATGTGGGATCTTAGTTCCCCAAATAGGGATTGAACCTGTGCCTCCTACATTGGGAGCTCAGAGTCTTAACCACTGGGCCACCAGGAAAGTCCCTTAAAATAAACTATTGAGGACAGTGTTCATTGTGTCATTCACTGTCTGTTATATAATCCTTGTCTATTGGAATAAGGAAAAAGACTTGATTTTATCAAGTTATTTCTATACTCTTCTGTTAGAAAATACTGTAAGAGTACTGTCATAATCATTAGGCTGTTTGGCTCTGTGTACATTATTTTCCTTAATCCTCCCAACACCGTGTGACTTAGAAAATTAAGTATCTTGCCTAAGGTTCCAGTCTTGGAAATAGTGAAGCTGAGATTACAACTCTTGACTCGTGGGCTCCAGAGCCGGCAATCCTTAGTGTCCTACGGTGCTCTCAATTCAACCTGAGTTTTGTGTTTCAAGGAAGCTAACATTTAACTTTTGCCCTCAACTCCCATAATATGTTTTTGTGATCCTGTAACTTTTCCCTCTTCTTGTCAATTTTTTCTTAGTTTTAAAATCTTCCCTAATAGTTTTTATAAGGAAGTAGGGGTATATACAGATATGTCTGTGCTGCCATTTAACACAGTCTTTCTCTATAGCTAGAAAACAGGGACAGTGGTCTGTGGGTGGGTGAAGTTCTGCTTTTCCAAGTATTCATTTTAGGACAATCCATTTCTTTTTTAATTAATCCCATGCTTTGATGAATACTTAGGAGGCCAGTTCATCGTGGTGGTATACGTATTCTGTCACTGGCATATTTTACTAGATAATTAAAGAGAAGTGTTTTTCTGCTTATCAAGTGACATTTGCAAATTTAACAGATTGTAACTTTGTTCTCCAGAATGTCTACTCGAGTTCTTTTGGCCACTCTTTCCATCCCTATTACCCCTGAGCGTACTGATATTGCTCGACTTCTGGATATGGACGGCATTATAGTTGAGAAACAGCGTCGCCTTGCAACCCTGCTAGGCCTGCAAGCCCCACCAACGCGAATTGGCCTTATTAACGATATGGTTGGTATAAGTTTTAGCACTCTTTAACAGCTTTGAACAGAACGCTCTATGGTCAGGTTTTATAATTTATGATTAAATGCTGGGACTTCTGATGTATTGCCAGGGGATTCTGATGCATGGACAAGTTTGAGAACCATTGGTGTAAGTCACCCCTGTGTTGAGGTGAGATGTTTTGTCTTGAATGAGCTGGAGTTAAATTGGATGCAGCAGACAAGACTCAGACTAGCTGTGAGGAATAGCATGGGCCCCTTGATAAGGGAAGTATGATGGGCAAGAACGATCATGGCTTATTTCAGGGGCTGTAGGGAAAAATTAAGCTGATACGTGTTAGAAATATGATGATGAATCCAGGAAAGCATGGAATTAGATTAGGCCCAGTTCTAAACAACTCATGTGTTTCCAACTTTGCTTTAACTTTCATTGTATGTTAACTAAGGCAGTGGTTCTTAATCAGGGCTATGCACTGTAATTGTGTGTGAAGTACTTTTAAAATGCAGATTTCTAGATTTCACCCACTGCATATATTAAATTGATTTCCGAATATAGAGCCCAAGGTTTTTGTATCTCACAGTGTTTTACGTTGGACTCTTTAATTCAGTGGGAATTTATCATGTTAGTGTCTGTTACCTGCCAGGCAAATGATAGTTAAATGGAATTTGTACTCCAGAGGAGTTTGATTCACAGTAGTTTGACTTAGTGGTTACTGTGGTACGCCTCTAGCAGATTACTTCAGGATGAGAAAAAAGAGGGACAGGTACTAGAGAATAGGCCTTATTACTTCACCAGCAGAGTCAATCAGTTTGGATAAAAATTAATACATTTGTATATGGCAATAGTTTTCTCTTAACAACAGTTCTCTGTTATAGTAGCAAGGCAAGTTCCCTTTGTGGTCAGTTTTTTAAAAGAACTAACTTCTGAAGTAGTATTCCGTCTGAATGCCTTCATGTTTTATTCTGCTGCCATTTATAAAAACCGGCTTTGTGTGTTCGCATGTTTTTATGGGACTGAATTAGGATTAAATGTAATTAAACAAGAGCATTGTGTTTAGGAAGAGGTCTTAACTAGCAAATAAGTATTTAAAAAAATTTTTTTTAATACTGAAAAGTGTGCCTGGCTGTAAGTATTATCCATATCTCTTGAGCTCATGTAGCACACGTTGATGTTAAAATTGATCAGTTATGATACTGATGCAGGAATCTGTTGGTGGGCTCAGGGTCAGTAGGCAGGACATCCACGTTTGGGTCCTCATTGGACCCATAAATAAATGTTTATAAGAAGGCTTCTAGTTGGTGCCAGACGAAATGCTTAACTAGGTGTCAGGAGGCGTTTTATAAATCTTGAGTTCACTATATGTACAGGGTCGAGACCTGAGTATTAGGTGTATGTAGCTAAATTCATAATCACCTAGAGAATGATTCTAGTATCTCAGCAACAGACTAAAATTAATCAAATTCAAGAGATTGTTAAGCTTGGGAAGCAAGTATACTTCAGTAGATTATGATAGCCTGTCTCAGCACATTCCTTATTTGGAGGGGGTGCTCAATGGAAAATCCAGAATATTCATTTATTTAAAATAGAAGTACAGTTGATTCATAATGTGTTAATTTTTGCTGTACAACAAAGTGATTTAATTTTATGTACATTCTTTTTTATATTCTCTTCCATTATGGCTTATCTTGGGATACTGAATATAGTTGTGCTGTTCAGTAGGAAACCTTGTTTATCTATTCTGTATCTAACAGTTTGCATCTATTAAACCCCAACATCCCAGTCCATCCCCCTGTAAGCACAAGTCTGTTCTCTATGTCTGTGGGTCTATTTCTGTTTCATAGATAGGTTCATTTGTGTCATATTTTAGATTTCACATGAAAGTGATCATATGGTATTTGTCTCTTTCTGACTTCACTTGGTATGATAATCTCTAGTTGTATCTGTGTTGCAGCAAATGGTATTATTTCATTCTTTTTTTATGACTGAATAGTGTTCCACTGTGTATGTGTGTTCTTTTCAGTTCATCTATTGATGAACATTCAGGTTGTTTCTGTGCCCTGGCTGTTGAGAATAGTGCTGCTATTCACAGTAGTAGGGGTGCATGTATCTTTTTTGAACTACAATTTTTTCTGGATCTATGCCCAGGAGTAGGATTGTTGGATCATATGATAATTCTAAGTTTAGTTTTCTGAAGAACCTCCATACTGTTTTCATTAGTGGCTGCCCCAAGTTCCATTCTCACCAGCAGAGTAAGAGGGTTCCCTTTTCTCCATACCTTGTCCAGGATTCGTTATTTATAGATTTTTTTTTTTTTTGCTGATGGCCATAGAATTTCTTGATAGGTGTATGACTGATGCCCCATAACCTGAGGGCAGGTTATGCAAGCTGCATCTTTATTGTGCAAGGAAGTTCTAGTCAGATATCAACTTAAACTATGATTAAATTGTAACATACATTTTTAAAGCACATGTCCTAAGTATAATCGCGTAAATTCTCAAAAAGATTTTTCCATTCACCACTTTTTCCTATTTCCCCCAAGAATAGCCACAGTCCTGATTTATAACACCACAGGTTAATTTTGCCTGTTTGTGTATTTTATATGAAATTTAAATCTCACATAAATATGTGAAATTCTTCTCCTCATTGGTGAGATATATTCATGTATTGAATATAGTTGTTCTTTCTTTGTTTCTGTATATTATGTGAATCAGGGCCTGTTTTGTCTTGAAGTTTTTTTTTTTTATGAGTTTGTGGCTTTCCGAGCAGTGTTGCTGTAATAACTTTTCTCTGATACAGCTATTTGTAAACTGGTATTTACTTTTTATTGATAGTAAACTGATTTGTGTTGGCCGCATGAATTGTCTTTGTAAGTATTTTGATTGTATTGGTGAGTTTTTATTTCCTTTGTAAATTCCTGTGGGGTTTCACTGTAGAGAGCTACATAATTTGGGGCAAGAGACTCAACACAGTGGTCCTGGATTTCTCTTTGGTAAATTTAGAGGTGGTTGAGGCTAGATAAATACCAATCATTTCCCACATCTCCAGTCTAATATATTTATTTAATTTATAATCAATTCAGAATCCTAGTTACAAAATACCTTCAGCAGTTAATCCTTTTGTTTTGCTTACCGTAGGTCAGATTCAATGTGCTACAATATGTTGTCCCAGAAGTGAAAGACCTTTACAATTGGCTGGAAGTCGAATTTAACCCACTAAAACTCTGTGAGAGAGTCACAAAGGTAAGCTTTGGTTATATTATCACGTAGCCATCCCTGTTACAGTTTTACATTGTATTATTTTCTTTTTTACTGGAATATAATTGCTTTACAGTGTGTAAGTTTTTCTGATGTCCAGCGAAGTAAATCGGCCATATGCATACATATGTCTCCTCTGTCTTGGACTTCTTTCCACCCCCACCCCGGTCATCAGAGCACCTGCTGAGCTTTATGGGTAGCGGCTTCCCACTAGCTGTTTTCCACCTGGCAGTGTATACATGTCAGTCAGAACCTCCCAGTTAGTCCCATATTTGTTAACAGAGAAGTGTTATCCTGTGTGTTTGAATTTGGTGCACATTTCATTGTCTTTTTTCTTTATGTCAAGAGAAAAGATATTTCTGATGTGCTAAATAAACCTTTGGAGGTAAATTAGCAGCATGACTTAATTTAGCCATTGCTGTCAGTCACCTTCATACAAGAGTCAATAGCTTCATGTTACATTTTGTATTTCTTTGCATTGTGTGGTGATTTTGTCTGTGAAGAAAATGAAAAAGTATCACAAGTGTTTTAATATTTATTGTAGAGAAAGTATAACTCTTTCAATGGATTTTATAGGTTCTCAATTGGGTTAGGGAACAACCTGAAAAAGAACCAGAGTTACAACAGTATGTTCCACAACTGCAAAACAACACCATACTCCGGCTTCTCCAGCAGGTAAAGATGAAAAAATGGGTGTTTTATGGAACAGCAGGGAATTTTCCATTGATTGTTTTGATCACAAAACTAAAATATTTAGAAATAAACCAGAAAAACACTTCCTCAAATTCTAACCCTCACCAAAATTAGTTTTATGTGTTTGATTTGAAAAACAATTATTTTACATAATTCATAGCTGCTTTTGTATCTTTTGTTAACCATTGTCTTCATACTTTTTTCCTTGTTAGCCATGTACATCTTATTCCTTTTAATACCTATATACTTTTTCATTGTCTAAATGTACCATGGTTTATTTATTCAGACTATTGGTGGAAGTTTTTTAGTTTTTTTGGTCATAATAAATAGTTGAAATAGTGAACATTTTCTATACAGGTATTTTGCATACTTCTGTAACTTTTTGTAGCTAAGAAGTGGAATTAGCCATTGTCTACACATTTGAAACTTGTAACAGATCCTCAGAGATTGAATACATGGACCCTCCCGCCAGTAGTGAAGAAAGCTTTTCTTCCTGCTAACACTAAGTATTGTCAGTGTTTTAGTTTTTTTGGCAATCCTGTGGTATGTGGGATCTCAGTTTCCCCACCAGGGATGGAACCCGTATCCCTTGCATTGGGCACGTGGATTCTTAACCACTTGACCGCCAGGGAAGTCCCAATATTGTCAGTCTTTTAACTATTGTAGTTCAACTTTGTACTTAAGTTTGCATATTATGGTTTACAGTATGACTTAAATGATCCGGTGTGTCTTCCATTTGTTTCATTGGTGGTGGAGAGCGTTTGCTGTATGTTAACTTCCATATTTGTGCACATGTCACTGACCTGCTTTCTCTCCTGTGTGTGAGCAGTGTTACTTCTTCTGTGCTATACAAATAATTGAAGGTTAATTAGCAGTATAACTAAATAGTAATACTGCCAGTCTCCTTCAGACAAACAGTTTTATTACATGTTTAGATGAATTAGGTAAGTAGCAGGTCTCTATCTACAATTATGTGACCATTTAGGATTTTTTTGGTTGGTTTTTATGGAACTAGGATTTGAAAGGATTATGTGATGGTTTGAAATATAGCGTAATCTTTTCATTAGCCTTGGATTTTAATTCTGGCTCTAGCAATGCATTCTTTACATACTCTGAGCTTCAATTTCTTTTCTTTGAAAAATAGGCTAACTTTCTAACTTTCTACTGTTCCATGAGACTCCACGTAACACTTGCTGAATAAATGATAGCTATTATTACTAACCTTGTGTTTCTTATGCAGGTGGCACAAATTTATCAGAGCATTGAGTTTTCTCGTTTGACTTCTCTGGTTCCTTTTGTTGATGCTTTCCAACTGGAACGGGCCATAGTCGATGCAGCTAGGCACTGCGACCTGCAGGTAGGTGCTGCCAGGGGACACTGAGGTTGTGGAAGGCCTGGGAGGACTAAAACACACACTCTTTGTTTCTCTGCTTTTGGTAGAGTGGCAGTGTTTTAAAGCTTTAATGAATTGAGGCTTCTAGCTTTGATATTTGACATTCTTCAGTTGATTTTTTTCTTAAATTCAGTTGAAATTTTAATCAAAGTTACTCATTTGTATAATGACTTTATATTTGCATGTAGATTTAACTATTGATAATACTCTTCAATTTTTATAGGTTCGTATTGACCACACTTCTCGGACCCTTAGTTTTGGATCTGATTTGAATTATGCTACTCGAGAAGATGCTCCAATTGGTCCTCATCTGCAAAGCATGCCTTCAGAACAGATAAGAAATCAGCTGACTGCCATGTCCTCAGTACTTGCGAAAGCACTTGAAGTCATTAAGCCAGCTCATATTCTGGTACGCATCTGTGGGAGAAATGGGTGACAGAATTTTGAGGGGCCCTTTAGGTCTTTCACAAAAAGGTTTGAAATGATGTCTCAGAGAAGGGATTTATTATATATTTCCTCTTTAGTTGTGTTTGATACTTTTGATATTTTGTTAAATGTCTTTGTCAGATAACACAGATCATTGAGCTGCCTTCTGTGGGTCAGAGTAACAGGTAAGGTGATAATAGGAGTACTGTGATGAGTGATAACAGACCATAGGTGATGACCCTCCACATAGGGAGTACTGTGATCACGCTTTTCCTTCCTGTTTAGATTGTTTGTGAGTTCTGTTAGTATTTTCTCCTTGGCTTTGACACTTTATATTATATGTGGTTCAGATAAAAGTTGGCCTAGCAGATAAAGGTTCTTCAACTATGTCATTACTCTTAAAGACTTTGAATAGTTGTAGCATCATAATATTTGGTGTGAGAAACTAGTAGTTGAATAATGTCATCCTCTTTTTAAATGTAAATACATGTTAGGGTAATACATTAGGAGTATGTAGCAGTATTTTTGGTGTCGGATACTGTGGTATGTCACTTAAAAATATTTTTAATGCATTTGTTCTTGAAGCAAGAGAAAGAAGAACAGCATCAGTTGGCTGTTAACGCGTACCTTAAAAATTCACGGAAAGAGCATCAGCGTATCCTGGCTCGCCGTCAGACAATTGAGGAAAGAAAAGAGCGGCTTGAGAGTCTGAATATTCAGCGTGAGAAAGAAGAACTGGAGCAAAGGGAAGCCGAACTCCAGAAAGTGCGGAAGGCTGAGGAAGAGAGGCTGAGACAGGAGGCAAAGGAGAGAGAGAAGGAGCGGATCTTACAAGAACATGAACAAATCAAGAAGAAAACTGTTCGTGAGCGTTTGGAACAAATCAAGAAGACGGAACTGGGTGCCAAAGCATTCAAAGATATTGACATTGAGGTATGTAGTGTATTAATGCATTAAAATTCCAGTTTTATTCAGGTCTCTTAGAAGCACAATTCTTTACCATTTATTGGTTTACTTTGGGTTATTTGGTTATTTTGCTCAGTTTGATACAGCTGTTAATAGTTCATTAGTCTGCGGAATAAAAATTTGATTTTGGTGACTCGGCAGTTTTTAATCACCGTTGAAATGGAGTTTGGATACAGTAGAATACAGGAATAAGAAGTAGATGTTAAGATTACATTGTTTTTCCTCACAATCAAATAAGCCTCTTTTAAAACATTTTCCTGTTGCCTGAATTTACCCATTGTAAGCATTTGCCTTTTTGAAATAAAGTAATTTAGGATCCATTTCTAGAAAGAAATGGTGCTCCGTATTGACTGGTATGCACTTCTTTTATACTCTTATTAATTGTGGTACATTTCTGTTACTTTTCAGGACCTTGAAGAATTGGATCCTGATTTCATCATGGCTAAACAGGTTGAACAACTGGAGAAAGAAAAGAAGGAACTTCAGGAACGCCTAAAGAATCAAGAAAAGAAGGTAAATGAAAGAACTGATGAACTTGAAGGTGCCAAGTTAAAAGAATTCTTTTTAACAACATTTGCTTTCATGATACTCAGATTGACTACTTTGAAAGAGCTAAGCGTTTGGAAGAAATCCCCTTGATCAAGAGTGCTTACGAAGAACAGAGAATTAAAGACATGGATCTGTGGGAACAACAAGAAGAAGAAAGAGTAAGGCTTTAATTGTAATATTTTTAGACTGTAAGCTATAATAAAGCCAGTAATGGGAACAGGGTTTCAAATTGATTTTTGTGTTATTTCACCAGAAATTGTGCTTTAATGGCTGTGTACAAACAGGTTAGTAGACATTTACAAAATAGAGGTTAAAAAATGTGAACTTGTAAAGCACAAAGGATAGCTGAGCTTTATTGTTTCTTTGAAAACTGCTTTATGGAGATACAATTCACGAATTCAGAGTGTGCAGTTGACATTTTTAGTATATTTATAGAATTGGGCAACAATCTGATTTTAGAACACACCCCAAAGGAAACTTCATACCCATTAGCAGTCACTCCATTTTCTCTCCACTCCTTCAGCAGCCACTTAACTCCTTTCTGTCTCTTGACTTGTCTGTTTGGGGTATTTCTTACAGATGGAATCATATAGTCTGTGTGTGTGTGTGTGTGAGAGAGAGAGAGAGAGAGACTAAACAGCTCCTTCTGTAGTTTTATTTGTTTATATGTACTTAACAGTACAAAAGCAACATTTGCAAGTGTTTATGGTGGCCAAATTTGTAGTAAAAATGAGTGACCTCATTTTGGTTAAAAAAGTAACCACAGGTGGGAGACACCATGGATCTGTGGTGGCTGCCTCTTCTTGGTTTCATTGGATTGTTGTCATTCTGGGCCTAATGTTAACCATTTTTTCCGGTTTTCTTAGAAGTTGGAATTTGTGTGATAAATCTTTTAACATGAAATTAGAGAAAGTGCTACAGACTGCTAAAAGCTTGAGAGGATTTGCTGCTTTTTAAAGTTAATTTATTAAAACAAAATTTTAAAAAGTTTCTTTTGCTTGTGCCTCATGGCATTTGGGATTTTAGTTCCCTGATCAGGGATCAAACCCACACTCCCTGGATGGGCCAGAGAAGTCCCTCCAGTTGCTTTTAAAGAAGAAAAGACAGTAAATAATAAAGCCATGAAGTATTTGTTGTTTTGTTTTATCATATACATTTTAGTTTTTCCTACATAAATTTTGTTGTTGTCGTTGTTCAGTCTCAAGTCCTGTCCAACTCTTTGTGACCCCATGAACTGCAGCCCTCCAGGCTTCTCTGTCCTTCACTATCTCCTGGAGTTTGCTCAGACTCACGTCCATTGAGTCAGTGATGCTGTGGTACCGTGGGGTTAAAGCTGTTTCTTACAGATGCCCCAAGTCTTTTTTATTCATCTTCTGTTCCTCATTGTCATCCTAGGGAGCTGTTGGTATGGCAGAACGGAGGGGGCAAAGGAGCTGCTTATACTTCTTCAAGAATATCTGTCAGAAATTTGGGATAAATTCATAATCAGATAATGAGCAGTTTGAAATTTAACTTTTTATCATGTGTTTGCAGATTACTACAATGCAGCTAGAACGGGAAAAGGCTCTAGAACATAAGAACCGGATGTCACGAATGCTTGAAGACAGAGATTTGTTTGTAATGCGGCTCAAGGCAGCACGACAGTCTGTTTATGAGGTGAGCTTCCTGGTTTCAGGGAAACCTTTATTCATGAGCTTTTGCCTTAAGGATTCTTCATTGTGGTGGTACACTCTCTGTCTTGAGCTAATATAATCATCACTCAAATAATATTTTAATAGAGATATCTTGAAATTATTTCATAGACTTAAGTAGCCATCACGATAAACGGATTTTTTCTGAAGGTGAAAATAGAGTGCATTAAACCTGCTTTTGATATAAACTTTTGTTCTTTGATTCAGAAAGAGAAAAAAACTAGATTGAAAAGTCCTGCCCTTAGACTCTGATTTAATGATTTTGTTTATTTTGTATAAATAAATCCACTGTGTATAGATAATACTGTCAATTCAAAGTTTTAACCATTTGACACGCAAGAACTTGTCATTTGGAAATTTGATTTTTAGGTTTGTAGGTTGCTTTTTATGGTTCCACCAAACTTACAGTACTTTTGTAAACTTACTGCCATTTTGTAGCCCTTGATAATTTGATTCCTTTTTTATTTTGGTGATGATGCAATTACAGGAAAAACTTAAACAGTTTGAAGAGCGATTAGCAGAAGAACGGCATAATCGCTTGGAAGAACGTAAAAGGCAGCGTAAAGAAGAACGAAGGACAACCTACTACAGAGAAAAAGAAGAGGAGGAGCAGAGGAGGGCAGAAGAAAAGATGCTAAAAGGTGACTATCGAGACTGAGATGGGGCTGTATGCAAGGCTGATAACAGGTCTCTGTACAGCCTTACTTAGGAAATAGGAACGTGGGACCAAGCTGATCAGCTTCTTCACTGCAGCTAACGCGTTCTCAGGTTCTGACAACCCGACCTAGTTCTCTGCAGTGTGTTCCCTGTGAGGGTGTTCATGTCCTCTGCTGGCCTATTTCCACGATTTTGGTGTTCTTTCACAAACTCTGCCCTCGTATTTTTTATCATTGTAGTCTGTATAGTATTAACATTTATTGAGCAAAACGTGCCACGTGAAGTCTCGCAAGTGATTCTTTTTGTAGCATCACAGATGCTCAGGTGTTGTGGAGGGATTCTAATTCTTCTTTAGTTGTGTTGAGTGGGATACTTGTTTTCTTGAATATTTTCTGATATTCAAGTTTAGCTGATTGTAAACTATTTTAAAATTCTTAAAAAGAGTTTTCTTCTACTTTATGCTGCCTCTAATACCAGAAAAATAAACGTATAACACTGGTGGAAATGTGTGGGTGGGAGGCACACTTGATAACCTGATGCGTTGTGCAGAGCGAGAAGAGCGAGAGCGGGCTGAGCGCGCGAAGCGTGAGGAGGAGCTTCGAGAATATCAGGAGCGGGTCAAGAAGTTAGAAGAAGTTGAAAGGAAAAAACGTCAGAGGGAGTTGGAAATTGAAGAAAGGGAGCGTCGTAGAGAGGAGGAGAGGAGACTTGGTGATGACTCGCTTTCTAGAAAGGTAAGTGCGAACGTCAGTTTTATGTGTCGTGTGGTTGTCAGCCAGGTCTCTGCATGACCGAGCTGTCAGTGCGTGGGTCAGTGTCTGGGCATGGTGTTTTGAATCACGTCGTTCAGATTTTAAGTCTGGTATTGCTTTATCTTTCCAAAGAGGAGGGTTCCTAAGGAGGATGGGGAGGGGATTAGACTTGTTTTAGCAAGCTGGGATTTTATAGGCTTTAGAGTGCTTGTCAGTAAGAACTAATCCCATGAAATTAAGTATTTGATGAAAAGGAACACAGTCATATGGAAGAGGGACTGTTCAGTTCCTTGAAAGGAGTTGTGATGATGTGAGGGACCTCAAAGATGAATTTAGGGGACCAGCCAGTATTCAATATCCCTTGTTAGAAATGCAGTCTCAGGCTCAGAGCCAAATCTTTTGAACCAGAATCTGCATTTTAACAAGATTACCAGGTGCTTCAAATGCGGGTCTAAGTGTTTATTTTTAATTTCTATTCATGTGCAAAACGACCAGTGCTTCTGACTTCTAACACCTTCTCCCTGCTGTAGCCTTGTTACCTAAAACCACATTGTTTCAGACCCATCCCTCCTTTCTGTCCCTGTGCTCCTGCCTTATTTAATTCAGCTGGCTTCTTTTGCCTGTGTTACTTACAAGTCTTCTCCCTGGTTGTGATCTTTTCCCCTAGCCTCAGACCTTCATCTATACTGTGGGTTGCTTGGTTTTTCATAATGCACACTTGACTGTTACCTCTGCTTTTGGTTTTAGACCTTCCTTTGGGTCATACTCATTGCTTAGAGCCCAACTAAACACACCTTGGCAGTCAAGGCCGTGTATGTTTACTGTTGTTTTCATTAGCTTCATCAGTCTAAAACAGATACTGTTTTCTTAGTCACCTATACTCTAGCTATTCTGAGTTAGTGTTATCTTTTATTGTGTCTGTGACATCTCCCTGCATGCTCTTTGTTTTTCCTGCAATGTGTCCATGCTGTCCTTTAAATGAAATACTGCTTATTTTTTAAGGTTAGAGGTAAGTAGCTGGAGGGTTTCTTGCCTGCCATGTCTCTGATCCTTTATCTGTGCCACACCTGTCTCAAATGCTTCCCTTTATTGGAGGATCTGCTCCTACTTGTGTAGCCTTCAATTTGTTTTATAATATATGAATGGACTTCTAGTTTTGTTACTCTTGTTGGTAGTTATTATGAGTGTTCTTTTCCTATTGGGCACAGTTGTGTGTGTGAAATAAGAGTTAATATTTGATTTGCTACATCCTGTTAATTTAGTTCTTCTGAAGCAGATGAGGTAGACCACCCATGGTTATGGATTTCAAAGGTTTTCATCAGTTTTTGCAGTTCTGTGTTCATCCTTGGTTGTTGTTGTGTCTGTTTTGTTAGCTCCCCATTCCCTTTCAGTTGGAGAGTGTTCAGTTCTTTCTGTTCATGTTTAACATGGTAGTTGACTTTGGTAACTAACTAGTGCTTGTGGCTTTATTCCTGACGTTTGTTTTGGCATTTATGCTTTTCTCTGCTCTTTTACCATCCTTTCTTTTCAAAGTCTAAACTTACAGTCTGTAGATTTGGAGAACTCTTCCCTTTCTTCAGAACAAACAAAATGTGCGAAACAAGCACTGCTGTGCTTAGTCGCATCTGACTCTTTGTGACCACACAGATTGCAGCCTGCCAGACAGGCATTCCGTCCATGGGGATTCTCCAGGCAAGAAGACTAAAGTGGGTTGCCATGCCATCCTCCATGCCCTCCCAACCCAGGGGTCGAACCCAGGTCTCCTGAATTGCAGGTGGATTCTTTA
This sequence comes from Okapia johnstoni, assembly GCA_024291935.2. NCBI lineage: Eukaryota > Metazoa > Chordata > Mammalia > Artiodactyla > Giraffidae > Okapia > Okapia johnstoni. Next base: position 76,301,618 of record CM044318.1, on the reverse strand, counting down.
CTGACTGAGCCACCAGAGAAGCCCAAAGATTATAAGGCTTAAGGCCTCTTTATCCCTTGTAGTAGCACCTGTGTTGGTCATGCAGTTGTGTCACTGCAGCCCCATGGACTATATAGCTGGCCAGGCTCCTCTGTCCATGGCATTCTCCAGGCATAATACTGGAGTGAGGAGCCATTCCCTTCTCCAGGGGATCGTCCCAACCCAAGGGTCGAACCCTGGTCTCCTGAATTGCAGGCAGATTCTTTACCATCTGAGCCACATCTATTTAAAGGCTTGACTTAAATTTATTGCCTCCAATGCATTTAAACAATGTTATCTATTTAGAAATCACTTAGCAGTTTTACAACTGCATTGGCAAGGTGATTTAGTTTAAAATATGTTTACACTGTATCTTTTCTCCTTTGTATATATGTTTTTTGTTTTGTATATTGTATATTTTATTGTTTTTGTGTATGCCTCACAAGAGGTTTTGTTTTTCTCTCACAGTTGCATAATGGTTCATTGGTTTGGCCAGTTCAGAATCATCCTCCTTTAGAAGTTGAGAGACCTGTCTGTGCTCACTGTCCTAGTACTTAGTGGGAAGAGGGTTCTTGACAATAGTCTTGATCTTTTTTTACTTCAGTAGATACTCTGCTGTATTCCTAAGAAGCTCTGAGAAAAGAAGTTCTGATGTTTCACCAAGTCTTTGTTTAGTTGCCTAAGCTTAGGTCTTTACTGTTCACCCTTTTTGGCATGTGTGCCCCATCAGTCAGGATTCAGTTTACTTAGAGCATATTGAATTGTCTTAACTTGGAGATTTTTTTCTCATTTTCTCTTTTTCTGGCCTTTCAAAGTCCTATTCTTTATCTCTTTTAATGTTTCATTCATTCTTTTCATCTCTCTGTGCTATAGCGACTAGCTCTTTGAGGCTCCTGTTCAGTTTCTATCAGGTGTTGCTAATGTAGTGACTCTAACTTTGCTCAATGTAGGACTCTCGTTGGGGAGATAGAGATACAGAAGGCACTTGGAGAAAAGGACCCGAAACAGATTCTGAGTGGAGAAGAGGCCCTCCAGAGAAGTAAGTAGAATTAAGGAGAAGAGACTAATCCTAGGTCCTATTAGTATCTTAATAGTGTTTTTCTAATTTGGCATATTTTGTGGCGGTGGGGAAAAGGGAGTCATGAGGAACTGTATGTATATCTATTACTGAAATGTTTTTTATGGTGTGCTTCAATGCTGCTGTAATTACTGACATGGAATAGAGATCTTCGAAAATACGTGCTTTAGGTTTTTCTTTCTCTTTTTAATTTCCTAAACTAATGGTATTGAGGTTAGAGTACAGTGAATGGTTTCATAGTATTTTTCTTGTTGTTTTGAAAGCTTGTAGTAATAGATGTACAAATTGCTAAGGCATTCCTCGTAAAGTGCAGATAGCATTTAGAGGCAGTTGTCTGCTTACTGGTTTATTTGTTGACATAAAATTTTGGATTTCGGATTTTGTGGGGTTTTTTTTTTTTATTGGAACATACTTTTGTAGGACTAAGATTTGAATTTCTACTTTGGAAGTGAGTGAAAGCATTCCCAAAGAGATCATGTACTTTCTTAAGAAAGTATACTCTTAAAGACGTTTGGCTTGTTACTTTGTAGGGAGTGGAGACGTGGAGAAGGGCGGGACGAAGAGAGACCTCACAGAAGAGATGAAGACCGACCGAGGCGCCTGGGGGATGATGAAGAGAGAGAGTCCTCTCTCAGACCAGACGATGATCGCATTCCCCGACGTGGCATGGATGACGACAGAGGCCCACGACGTGGTCCTGATGAAGATCGGTTCTCTCGCAGAGGGGCGGACGATGACCGGCCTTCTTGGCGTAGTGCAGACGATGACAGGCCTCCCAGGCGAATTGGCGATGAAGACAGGGGTAGCTGGCGTCACGCGGATGACGACAGACCACCTAGACGAGGACTGGACGAGGATAGAGGAAGCTGGCGCACGGCCGACGAGGACAGAGGACCCAGGCGCGGGATGGACGAGGACCGGGGGCCACGCCGAGGAGGTGCGGACGAGGAGCGTCCCTCCTGGCGGAGTGCTGACGACGATCGTCCCAGGCGGGGCATGGATGAGGACCGGGGTCCCAGGCGTGGCTTGGATGATGATCGAGGACCTTGGCGGAATACCGACGATGATAGATTTTCCAGGCGAGGTGCAGATGACGACAGATTTTCCAGGCGCGGTGCAGATGATGACAGGGGGCCTTGGAGAAACATGGATGACGATCGGATCTCAAGACGGGCTGATGACGATCGGATTCCCAGAAGGGGTGATGATTCACGACCTGGCCCCTGGAGACCATTTGTCAAACCAGGTAAAACTGTGGTATTCAAAAAACCAAATTGGATGCTTTATATGTATTTCCAAATGCTACCTGAAATTTTACAGCAGTTAATCCCCACTATTCTGTAGAGAGTAGCAGGTTATTTCAAAGAAAAAAACTCAGGTCTCAAAGGACAAATTACATTTTGATTGTCAAGTAAGGAAGTGTTCCTGCTATTGCAGGGCTTCTTTGAGGTTCTTCTTTCTGTGCTCGTCCCTAAGTATCAGTGTTCTTCGGGTTCCTTCCTGGACTGGACTCCTTGTAGAAGTAATGAAAAATAAAAATATACTACTAATCATTTGTCTGTACTCTTGTCAACCATGGCATTATGGTTCATGAGAGGAGCCCATTTCCTTTCTCGGTCTTGGGCCTGTTCATCCTTTCATCCTTTTTTTTTTTTTTTAATTTATTCGGCTGTGCTGGGACTTAGTTGCCAAGCGTAGAATCTTAGGTTGTGGCATGTCAGTTCTAGTTCCCTGACCAAGGATCGAACCCAGGCCTCCTTCATTGGGAGCGTGGAGTTTTTATAGCCGCTGGACTACCAGGGAAATATCCCCCCTTCATAATTCTTATTCTCGAGTAATTGTGTACAGGTCTATGCCTTCATTACTGTCTTGCCCAGATGACTTTTCCCCGTACATTCAGACCTGTTTCCAACTTTTATGTAGCACCTGGTCACTGACACTTCAGAATCAACCTGTGAAAACAGAATTCTGCCCTGCCCCCCACCAAAAAAAAAGACACACACGGTTCTCTTCAAGAACGTCACTGTCCATCTAATTGTATAAGATGGGAGTTCTCCTTTACTCTGCTCTTTCATCCTTTTTGTATCTTTTCAGTGACCAACATCTTTTCAGTAATTTGTTTTAAAAGCATTTTGAGCGCCTGCCTGCTCTTTACCTTGAGTGGTTTCTGTTACATACTTGTATTTCTTCTCACTTCATTCCATTGTGAAACTTCGTGACTTTTGCGTAAGCTTAACTTTGCTGTGCTTTATGTAACATGGGAATAATAGCATCGGAGATTCTCATAAATTCATGATAATTACATTTTTATAAAGTCAGTGAATACTGAACCATTGCTACTAAGGGAAATACTAGGTTAGGTTCCTGTTTTTTCCTGAACCCTCTGGTCAGTTTTTTCCAGCCAATCAACACATACCTCATTTAATGTGTATTATTGATTCATTAGCATTGAACTCCCTGACCAACAGCACTGTCACTCATTCCTGGAAGAAGCTTATCTAACACCCGTTATTTTCTCCCTAAATCATGTCCATTGCTTTTTTGTCTTTGGGAGAATGCTGGGGGTAGGGTTGGTGGCGCACTTAAAAACTGCAGTCACTAACAAAAAGCACAAAAAGAGTGGAAACGTGGCACTAAATAGGCCATTCAGAGGCTACTCGTTTAAAGTAGGAGAGCTGCGGCCAGAAGACAGCATTGCCTTGTTTGAGCTCAGCTGAGAACAGGCCCATCAGGCGGCTCAAATATTTCACCACTGGGTGCATGCCTGGGAGTGACTTGTGAAAGTGCTGGAGTGCTAATTTTGGCATTAACAGATTTTTAGCAAGTAGCAAATTAGCAGGTATGGAATAATCTGCTTATCTCAGAGCTGTGGATAGGATTGAAAGAGCTAATAATAGACGGTTTAGACTAGTGCTGTAGCACACCAGAATATAAATGTTAGTGATGATAATTGTTGGCCTTGCAGCTATAAGAGATTTTCATCAAAATAATCTGCTTCCTTTCATTTCCTTTTGTGTGTGCGCCTGTGCATTTGTGTGTACACATTTTTCCTAGATTTGGACATCCCATGGCTAAGTGAGATATTGAGCAGGGCCAAAGGCTTTGTCCTTGTTTCATGACCTTATGGTGGTAAATGGTAGGGGGCAGGATTGTGAAAGGAAAGAGTCTTTTTTAGTTAGAAAGGTTTTGAAAATGTGAGATATAAGCGAACTCATAATTGGGGCTCTCTCAGATCTAGATCCTACCCCCTCACCCTTGAAGTTCTCTGCTTAAATGAGTTGTCTTCACTGTCAGAACAGGTTTACAGATTTTTATACCTGAAATCTCTGCCTATGGAACATAAAGTTCCTATATGTTACATGTTAGAAAAACAAGAATAGGTAGTCATAAATAGGAGTTGGTTCTGTGAAATGAGTTTTTTGAAATTATGTTAGTGTCTTAATTAGCCGTTACAATGGTGATGGATTAACATCAAGATTCATGGTTGCCAATCTGTTTCTTGAGTGGAAATTTTCGTTTTCTATTTTAAAAACCTAGGTGGATGGAGAGAGAAAGAAAAAGCCAGAGAAGAGAGTTGGGGTCCACCTCGAGACTCGAGACCATCAGAAGACCGTGAATGGGAGAGGGAAAAAGAGAGAGACCGAGATAATCAAGATCGAGATGAGAACGACCGGGACCCAGAGAGAGAAAGAGACAGAGAGAGAGAGAGGGATAGAGAGAGAGAGAGAGACAGAGAGAGAGATGGTGATCGAGAGGACCGCTTCAGACGGCAAAGGTTTGATACTCGGGTTAAGACTGTCTGTGGCCTTATGGTTAAAATTCCTTTAATATTGTCCTATGCATTCCCAGCTGTTTTTGAAAAAACATGCTCCCCCCCTTTCATATATTTATCTAGTAGAATCATAGATTTAAAAAAATTTAGAGGTCATCTAATTGAACCCAATTCCTCTCTTCAAAGAGGGGACAGGCAGGCTGGTGCTGCCTGTAGGTTGTGTGGCTCTGTGGTGGTAGAACCAGTCCAGGTTCTTCACTGTCCATTACTTTTCCCCTGTGGTTGAGGTCCATTTATTGCTTTTAAATTATTAAAAAGCCCCTTTGCTTTTACTAGTTTTAAGAGTTCTGGCTTGTTTCATCTGGTCAAAGTGGCTTTGTACTAATCTAATCTAGATCAGCATAGTTCAGTCCAGTTTCCTGCAAGGATGAAAGTGTCCTGTAGATGTAATGTCCACACGGTAACCAGCTGTCAATTTGACTGTTGAGTATTTGGAATGGGTAATGACTATTCTGTTGGACAGTGAAGAGCCAGATGTTCTCATTTGACTTCATGCCTGAAGCATCAGTTTGAAGTCAACTCATGAGTTTCAAGTTTGACCTGAGTATTATATATCCACTTAAATTTACCCGTGTTGTCTAACGACAGAACTTAACGTGTCATTTGAATTGGCTTGCAGGGATGAAGGTGGTTGGAGAAGAGGACCAGCTGAGGAGTCTTCAAGCTGGAGAGATGCAAGTCGTCGTGACGATAGGGACCGCGATGACCGGCGTCGTGAGAGAGATGATCGCCGTGATCTAAGGGACAGACGAGATGACAGGGACCGAAGAGGACCGCCTCTCAGATCAGAGCGCGAGGAAGGTGGAGATGTGCTTTCTGTGTGACCGCTGAACACCAGGGAACCATAGTTGATGAAGGGATTTACCGTCTCTCTAACTTGTGTGAACACCAAAAATAAGATGGCCAAGTAGATCATTTATTCCATTTAAAGTTCATGGTTTTCACAGATATAATGGAGAAGGAAATGGCATCCCACTCCAGTACTCTTGCTTGGAAAATTCCATTGACTGAGGAGCCTGGTAGGCTCCAGTCCATGGGGTTGCAGAGTTGGACAGGACTGACCAACTTCACTTTCACTTTCATTTTGGTTAAAATGACCATGGCACTTTTGCCTCAAAAGCTTTTACTATTTGGTTTTACATCGAGGGTATTTCTTCTTTTATAGTATAATGAAATATATTTCAGTTATTTGCTGTTAAGTCTTCAACAGGAGCCAAAAATCCTGTAAAAAACTTTTATCCAGCCAGATTTTTGTCACCTTATCCTTAATTTTTTAAAAATTAGGACACTTCCCAGGCCAGTGATTTCTTGCTTGCAAGTTGGTATTTTAAGTCTATTTTAAAGGTTTTTCAGAAATTGTATCAAAATGATTAAAACGTATCTAGCTTTTTTTTTAAATGAAGATTCTCTATCATCTTCAGTACTGGATTTCTGAGTAATTTGAGGCATTCCTTTTGCTTCAGTTCTATTTAGTCTGAGCTGATAGAATACAGTACGAATTCATTCTCTCTCCTTTTCTTTTAATTAAAGTAAGTTCTTGGAGACGTGCTGATGACAGGAAAGATGACCGGGCAGAAGAACGGGATACCCCTCGTCGTGTTCCTCCCGCAGCTGTTTCAAGAGATCGAGACCGAGATCGAGACCGAGAAAGGGAAGGTGAGAAAGAGAAGACCTCCTGGAGAGCTGAGAAAGATAGGGAATCTCTTCGTCGTACTAAAAATGAGACTGATGAAGATGGATGGACCACAGTACGACGTTAAGTCTCAAGATAATGGATTCAAACTCATGTCTTTACATAGGTTTGATCACATTCAAGGATTATTATACTTGTGCTTCAACCAATCTAAATTGGATTCTTTAATGTCTCACCATAACACAAAAAGCATGAACTTGTATTAATCCTATATAATAGATTGATCAGGCACCGCATCCACAGACAGTTGGAAAACCACGCCATGTTTTTGAATTTAAGGTGTTGCATTATTTCATCAATCATTTGTTTACAAAAAAGAAAAACTAAAAATAAATTTAAAATGAGAATTCTTCAGGTATTGAGTAACACCTATATCTTGGTATAGAACTGATCTTTTTTCTTTTGATTTTGAAATATCTGGTATTAATTTGGAATGAAGTAAGGTTCTGTTATAGAGAATGTATTTGAAGTCTCTAAAACGGAGCTGAAACAGTTCTCACACCATTGAGACATACCTCTAGGTATTTTGAGGTATTTACTATTTACTAAATTCAGAAGGTTTTTAGGTTTACTCTAAGTGCAGTAAACATTACACACATTGGATACAGTGGAGTTTTTGGTAGATTTTACTTGAAAGAAGGTGAGTATAAACCAACTTGTGGTCATTATTTTAATGACGGGAATACTGCTGGAGTGTGAGTCCAAAACAGATATAGCTTTTAAATTTTAAAGCATTTGGTAAACTGTGGCTGAGTTTTTTCTGTTGCCAATAGCAAACTGCTTTTCCATTTATGGAGAATTCATGCCTTTCAAGCATTTTAAATATGACAATATTTATAAATGTGTGGTTTGGAGGAATTGTTTAAATTCTTTTTCCTAATTTCCTTTCTCTTCAGAATAGATTCTTTCAATAAGCAGTTTGTAGTAATGACTGTGTTGACTTCAGTTTTGGAGTGTAGTAGCTATGTTAAAGATTAACTATTTGGTCTTATTGAAGCCAACACAGAACTTGCTGCTGTTTTTTCTTCAATGATAAATAAACCACTTACAGAATTTGTTTTAGTGTTGATTTGTGGTTAGAGTTAGTGTTTCATATATAGTGTTTAGCTTGCATATTCAGTTGAGTTTATTTCACTTGAGGTTTTACCAGTGGTATTAACTTTCTCACTGTTGAGTATCAGAGAAAATAATCTAAATATAACAAAAAGCAAATGTGGCTAGGATGTTCCCACTGAAGTGTCCTCCTCTGTTACTGGATGAACCTCTTAGTTTCCCTGTAAAGTTGCCCTCTCTGTATGGGGGGTGGGGTGGGGATTGTGTGTGTGTGTAAAGTTGTGTTTCCCTGTAAAGTTGTCCTCTCTGTGTGGTGTGTATGTGTGTGATGTACATCTTGAGTTATCCCCTGAAATTAAAAGCATAATTGATTTCACATAATGTTAATTGCAGATTTATAGTGGCTCTAGGCACTTAGGTTCTTTCTGGTGTTGGGTAGTGGTGAGGATTACTGTTGTTGCGGCTATGAGGCCAGAAGAGGGAGTACTGATGCTTTTTTAAAAAAAAACTTTACCAAATACAGCCTTTCCTTTTCGATGTTAATGATAGAAATCACTTAAAAAAACGTTTTTCTTAATTTAGATTTCAAACAAGTGAATGTCTTAAAAGGTTCTCTTTTGTGAGAAGAGGGCCTTTTGTAACAAGTGAGGACTTAGGACAGTAACCTGCTCTGTCCCGTTACTAGAACAGGACATAACCTGGGCGATCACATACAGGCCCCAACAGACATTCATTTGAGCTGATTGGTTTACATGGCTGTCTGATGGTTAGGTTTCCAGGCTAGTCTGAAAACCACCCTTCCTAAGCAGACCCTTTCTCAGATGTACTGTTCTCCCACGTTGTGTGCGCTGGGTGTTGGAATCAGAGCACAGGGCAAGGGCAGCAGAATGCAGCTGCTTGTGATCCTGCTCAGGGTCTCACAATCTTACCCCTTCCCTCTGTTTATTTACAGGTGTCTTCCATGTTCCCAGTGGGCTCTGCATTTTTAGATAGGGTATCATTATCATCAGTATGGATGGGTCTGAGGCTGGAGACCGGCCCAAAAAAGGTTCCACATCCCAGTAGTTGTCCAAAGTGGCTACTAGGGGAGGTTGGCATCTGTATGTGTGACATGATTTGGCTGTACACCGACTTAAAATTGTGTAAGTCTAACTAAAACATACTGGAGATTAATGGAAGGAATGTTCAAGTTGTAGCTAAGAATAGATTGGAAAATTAGGGCTAACTTTTCTTTGAAGTACATGTGCATTTGTGGTATGATTTTAAAATGTAAGGCAGTCTGTGGCTGCACAGTTGGTAAAGCTCTTTTGAGGATCCCATACATCTTTTCCCAAAAATATGCAGTCTTATGAAAATAAGTAATTTTGTCACTATTTTGTATTCTTTCTAGACTTCAGAAAATTGGGTTTCCTTTTACCTTAAATTTAGCTTTTCCAGTGCTTAAAACATGTTACAGATTGAGAGTTGCTTTTAAATGTGTTAGAGCTAGTAAACTTTTCATAAGAGTTCTAGAAAACTACTGACATTCTCCGTTATGCTTTAAAATACTAGAAGCTCAAGTTAGCTGGAAAACAGGCAAATGGCTGGTGGGGGTGGGGGAGTGGGGTGCTGCTGATAGGGTAAGTCAGCTGCCTAGTGCTTCCCATCTGGAAAATGCACCCACCTGTTAATAGTGACTCTTGAAAAGGTAGAATTAAAGCAGTGCCAAGAGGTTGACAGGAATTCATGTGACCTAACAACAACCCAGAGAGCAAAACTGAAGAGTTTTTTGAGTTTAGGTATATTCATGTCTGAAGTTCTCTCATTTAGAGCTAGACTAACAGGATTTTTTTCTTGACCAAGAAATGAATGGTTTGCCTGTTGTGCCCCCCTTCTTCTCCTGCCCTTTGACCAAAAAGCTCATAGCTATCTCAGCTATTATGGCAGCTTCTTAGACTTTCAAAGAAGTGTTCAAATCAAGCAAATTTGCTGTGGAGGGAGTTAGTTGTTTTAATATGAAGGCAATCTAATTTTTAATAACCTAGCTAAGCTCTCCTGGAACCTCCAAAGACTAAAATCTGTTGCTGTTATTTTCAGATAGTGATTTTGTACATTTTAGATGACTTCATGTTAATTCATTTCCGTGTCTGTTCTGATGGTAGATAGTTATGGTATTCACTATGGTAGACTTGAAAATGAAGATGGGAGGTTAAATCCCAAATCAAGCCCCTTTGCCCAAGGATTAGATTTAATCTCACTGATGAAGATAACTGGTGGGATTCCAGCAGGGTTGTCTTCCAATGAGAGTGGGAACACAGTAGAGGGAGGCTGTGTTCCTTGTCTTACCCGCCCCCCCACCCCATCAGTTCCTTTAACTGGTGCTTATACTGGTTTGAGGACTTCTGTGATGGTTTAAAGCTGACATAGTCCAGAGTGGAACCTTCCTGAACACCATTTGTTCCATTAACCTTCCATAGCTCAAAGGATTCCATCTTACATTTAGTCTGAGAGGCAACAGCTGGAATGAGATTGCCACTATTTAGACACCCTGAAATCGAGCAATTCAGAGTGGATTAATACTGCAACCCTTTGGATCTTAAGTATGACATATTTTTTAAGAACTGGAATAGGAAGGGGCATAAAGAAAACGCCAAGTAGTAGGGTTAAAGGCAAGGTTAATGAATTCATATACTGTTACACAATTTTTTTAAACAGCACCATTTTCAAGTGTATACACAATATGATTGTAAGTTGGCACTATTTTTAAAGGGGGAAAACGGTAGTTGCTCCTTCCGTAATAAAAAGATCTGGTACATGAGCTGTATTCTACCTGCTACCTACAAATTGTACATTTTATACATCTCCAGCTAGGACAAAAACAAGCCACAAGGAGGGAACACCCATCCAAACTAACACTGTAAAGTATACCAAGTCTTCACTTAACGATGCTACCAGGCAGAGCTTCACCTGGAATTATAACAACTGGGTAAGGACAACAGAAATATTACTTGTTTCAAACAATAAAATAGTCATTTTGCTGACACTCCATAAAATAGCCAGTTTTAAGTTCAGTTGAGAGGCTTTTAAAAAAATATTCTAGACCTAGTAAAGTGCCTCCATTCATAAAATTAAACATCCAAGATTAGATTGAGACAATTTCATACTGATGCACATTCTAAAATAGGTCGAGGTATAAATAAAACAGCGCCTCTAAGTTGCCACATTTCAGTTAGTGGAATACCCAGCCTTCACCGTCTGGATGTGCACAAACTACAAACAATCAAGATTTTAACGTCTAGTCTCAACCGCTCTTCGACAGCAAAGTTCTCAGTACCGTCGGCTTCCTCTGGAAAATCCAAGACGAGCTCCACACTCCCCGGCAGCGAGGGAGAGATGGTGCGCAGACCAAACACGAGAGTAGGCAAGTGGCTACCCTGGTGGCATCAGGAGACCGGGGTCCGGGCCCTTAGCGCAGCTTCTTAACGGGCAGGCCGTCCCGGGCGCTGCGCGGCGGCGGGCGGGCTGCAGGCGGCGGCAGCACTTTGGAAAGCGGGCAGTACTTGATGGTGTGCGCGTTGTCGCCGCTGGCACCGCACAGGGGGCACGTGTACCGGCGCAGCACTGGGCACAGCACCCGCCCGTCGGGTCCCTTCAGGATGTGGGTGGTATAGAGCGCCACCGCCTCCTTGTTGTTCCGGCAAAACACGCACACCTGCAGCTCGGGCTTGAGCAGCCGGGCGGCGGCCGCCCCGGAGGCGGCGTGCAGCCTGGGCTCGGCCGCCCACGCCGCGGCCCGCTCCTCTCGCGGCGCCGCTTCGGCGGCGGCGGCAGCGGGCGCGCAGCCCAGAAGCACGGCAGCGGCGCGACCGGCGAACGGGCTCAGCTCAGCGAAACGCTCCTCCAGCAGCCCGGCCTCGGAGGGGTCCGCGCAGAGCTCCAGCGCGCGCAGCTCCAGCGCGCCCCCCAGGTAGCGGCTCCGGGACCCTGGATCGTCGCTGTCGTCGTCGTCGTCGTCGTCCTCGTCGTAGTCGGGCGGCCCCAGCGCGGGCCCCAGCGCCCCGGGCCCGGCCCCCGCGTGGGGGGAGCAGCACGACGAGGAGGAAGAAGAGGGCGGGGAGCCGTCGCCTCCACCGTCCCCCGCCGCGGGCGCAGCCGAAGCGCGGCTCGCCGTCCACCGCCTTGGTGATGAGCGTGGCGAGCCCCAAATAGTCGTTCCACGAGCTGAAGGGCTGCGGGTGCGCCGGGCCCTGGGCGCTCACGTAGCGGGCGCTGGGCACGAGCGCCATGGGCGGGGGGGCGCGGCCGCGGCGGGGCGAACGGGGCGCCCAGGGGAAAGCCTCCATGGGCGGGTTGCGGGGCGCGCGCGCACCGCCTCCCCGCCGCCGCCGCCGCGGGCCGGACGGAAGGGACGAGCCGAGCCTGCCTGCCGGCCTGCCTCGGGGTGGGGCTGCCTCTTCGCCTTTTATCGGGCCCCGCTCCTCCCCGCCCCGCTGCCTCGCCGCCGCGGCCCTGCCCCCTGCCCTCCCCCGCCCGGGCCACCTCGCCCGCGCCCGGGACGGAGGCGGAGCGGAGGCGGACGCGCGGGGGGTGGGCGGGCAGTGAGCGCGCGCAGCTCCGGCCCGCGAGGCCCCTGCACCCCACGCGCTGCGCCCGCCTCGCCAGCTGCCGGGCAGCTTTCATTCTGGGAGGGGGCGGACAGGCACCGCCTCGGGCCGCTGCGCTAATTGGCTGCTGACCAGAGCCCCCTGCGCCACGGGCGCCGCTCCGGACGCTGATTGGTGAATCCGGGGGAGGGGGCGTACCCTACCGCGCAGCTGGGAGGGAAGGGGGGTGTAGGGGAGGGGCGGCTGCTGGGGCCCGCCTTCGTCTGAGCTCCGTTCCCCGGGTTTGGAACAGGTGACCAGTCCTGGATCTCCCTCGGCCTGGGGGAGAGACCCACCTCCCAAGCTTTTAGTGCCCTGGGCCAGCCTTCTGCCTTCTGAGAAACCCTTTCTCTCCTCTCTGCTTCTCATCAGCATCAGCAAGGGAAGATGTGGGGAGGCAAGACTTGGTGCGAGCTAACGGTGCAGTTAAGTGGGAGCCGCCCAGCAATCAAGTAACTTCCTTTTGCACAGCGTTTTGGAGAGCTTTCAACTGGGTGGAATCCTCGCACAAACCTCAGAAAGCTTCAGAGAGGTTTTGGTTCTTACCTTGTAAGTGGTGGAAGGACACAACTTTCCCACAGCAGCATTGTAGCACCTCCCAACAGGTGTTCCGAGACCAGGTGGTGGCCAGTAGCTGGTGACAGACAGGTAGGGGTGAGGGCCTTAGGACAGTGATCAGTGTGTGTGTGTTTCTGGGTGTGTGTAGCTCCTCACTTCCCCTGCCCCTGGGGTGGGGGCACCATAGTGAAATATGAGGTGTTTGTGCAATTGAAATAACAAAGCGTATTCAGGGGCCACTTCAGCGTCACCATTTAATGAATACAGTACTTTTGTAAAAACGGTGGAAAATAAAGCAGAAGACTTGAGCTGGCTACGAGATGGTCATGCCCTTCCCAGGAGAAGGAGCAACACGGTTTTTCAAAATATGGAAAGTAGGAAAAGTATTAGGTAGGGGGAGGGTCCCTATAGGGTGCTGAGGAGGGGGGACAATGCCTCCTCTGGGAGCTAAGCTGGCAGGCAGGGTTGGCTTCGTCGGGCGGGGCAGGGTTTTCCTTCCTCTCTCTGGAGGAGCTCTGGCTGTTGAAACAAGGGCTAGGAGACTGGTATTGTAGCTGTCATTAGTGGGTGGGTCTGGGTATGTCCCAGCAGGTTTAGAGTGGCCCCGTAGGGGTGCCCAGAACCTAGTGCTGGCTTGGGTTAACAGTAGAATGAATGAGTGACTCCGAATGTTTGCAGTGAAGGGGATCTTTGGAATCATTCAATCCGTTCTTACTTAACAGATGAAGAAAATGAGACCCAGAGAAGAGAAAGCTTCTTTAGACCACACAGTGAATTTGTCACTGCCAGAGTGAGTACTCAGGCCTCTTCCTGACTGGCCTTGTGGCCTTCCCTCTACACCGAGAATCTGGAAGCTATTTCAGACTTTGAGTCTGTCTGTGCGTGCATCACACAGGGGTATGGAGGAAGAGAAGCGAGATGGGGCCTTGTGCCTTTGGTCTGGGCCCCTGCCCTCAGCCATGATCTAGGGGCCACGCAGTAGGGACAGGGAAGGTCTTGAGGCAGTAACGTGATGCCTGTCCTGGCCACCTGTCTACATGCCGGGGTGGAAGGTATGTTTTTCAGGCTCTTCCTCACCTCCTACTCCCTGACGGTTGATTTAAGTCCCCAAACCAGGCAGTGATATTCAGCACTTGCCAAGCCAGTTCCTTTTCCAAGTTTGTGTTGGCACTCAAGTTGAAAAGCTATTCCTTTATTTCCTCCTGTCTCCCACCAAAAATAAATAAAAGGGCCTGGCTGGCGTGGGGCTCCTGCAGAAGCGTGGTGGGTTTGCTGACACTGAACTCAGAGCTCTTACCACGAGAACGCTGGCCCCCAGAGTGGTATGAAGAGTATTATTCTATAAATGGAAAATTCCACTCTGTTCTTGCAGCCCTGCAGCCTGCGTACTTTCAAGGTATCCGGGCTTTTCAAGCTCTGAAGACTGCGAGCTACTATTCTGAGAAAAACCTCTGCGAGCAAAGTTTAAAGCCACCAGTGGCTGAGGCCAGCCCCCCTTGGTCAGACCAGAAAGAATGGCAACTAGGAGAGGCTTTCTTTCCTCCCTCACGTGGATTTTTTAGCCCTTGTGGATTTACAGGGAAATAAACGCTTTTAAGTGAATGTGAATGGGAACAAATGCCTCGATCGGGAGCTGTGGCCTGGGTGGGTGGGTTGTGGTAATTGTGAGGCAGATGTTCTGGGGAGAGCTGGAGGGGTGCGTCCTGGGGCCCTGCCTCCCTGCCGGTTCCCCAGGCTACTCACCTCATCTGCTGTCAGCCTGGCCCAGAGTAGGTGTTTTGCCCTGAAAGAGTGTCTGGAAGTGGAGGTCAAGGGCATGAAGCCTTTTTTTTTTTTTTGGCAGAGGTACATGCTGCACCTCAGTATTACTGTCAGTGACCCCAGAAAGGATAGAGTGGGTGCCTACCCCAGCTCTTCCTCAGTCAGCAGTTACTTTTGTCACCAAGTGCAGACCTCAGATGAGCTCTCTAGCTCTCTTTGAGGCTCTTTAGCTGACTTCTGAGATGTGCTTTAGTACCTCTGTAGAATGAAGTCCGACTGCCTTTGGTTCCGCTTCCAGAAGTCTGGACTGAAACAGACAGAAAAGGCTGAGTGTGAGGCTTTCTTTGAGGAACACTTTCAGGTGGAGGGGGCAGGAAGACAGAGCAGGAGAGGCCTCATCTCAGAGGTTAGACAGCATTGCTCCGTTTCTTCTGGAACGGGGCCTGTGTGCCACAGGCAGGGCAGGGCAGGGCAGGGTGAGTTGCGAGATGCTCGAGCTCCGGGTGTCCACCTCTCCACGTGGCCCCCAGACCCCATCCTGGGCCGTTGCTGGCAGCAGAGCTGAACCGGGAGAGGCAACACACAGACCTCGGGCGTCTTGAGGCTCTTCAGAAGCATGAGGTCAGCCCCAGGGAATGAGGCAGCTTGGCAGGGGTCCAGGCGGCTACAGAGATGCTGTTTGTCAGGCTCTGGGTTCCTGTGGGCCCGCCTGCCAAGCTTCTGTGATGGGCAGGAAGTGCTCTGGGGCCTGGTGGTGCATTTGGGCGGATCAGGGGCTCACTTCTGTTAACGGTCTTGACTTTGTCTGTGTCATGCCTCTGGCCAAGCTCAGAGTGCTCTTTGGGGCTTAGGGTCAGCCACAGTTGGTTAAGAAGCCCCGTGGTGATGTGGCGGGAGCTGGCTGGGCCAGTGGTTGGGTTTTTACCTTGGTCCTTCTGCAAAGTCTTGAGTGGCCTTGGATGAGGGACTTTACCACTCTGGGCTCCGGTTCCTTCCCCCTTCAATGAGGGGGCTCTATGTAGAGTGACGGCCACGTTCTCCTTTCTTTCTTTGATGAAGTCTCTCCCTTGACCTGGCGAGGTGAGCTGTGATAGGTGTAAGCCAGCAGAAACAGCCCCTGTTCCTTGATATTTTTAGGAGAGGGCTGGTAACCCGTGTCTGGTGCCTGAACTATAAGGAGGGGTGTCTGTTAGGGAGGTTCTGGAAGAGAGCTTGCTCCTTTCTTCAGGAAACAAAACAAAACCAGGAACCTCACCTTATTCCAGTCACTGGCAGGCTGAAAAGCTGAGGCAGCCAGAGGTGACAAAGCTAAGTCTTCGGGACAAAAATCTGGTACACTGATGGCTGTCTGGAAGAGTTATTTAGAAAAATGAAGCCTCGGTGACATTTCTGTTGCTGTCCTGTGACTTGTTACACAAGATAATTAAGCATCTTTATTGTTTCAGCCACGGTAAGTCAGGTATTGCTTGCAGCTGAATTCAGTCTAATTGAGATGTGCTGTGCTCAGATGCTCGGTTGTGTCCGACTCTTTGTGACCCCACGGTCTGTAGCCCACAAGGCTCTGCTGTCCATGTGATTTCCCAGACCTGAACACTGCAGTGGGTAGCCATTTGCTCCTCCAGGGGATCTTCCCGACCCAGGGATCAAACTCGCATCTCTTGCATTGGCAGCCGGATTCTTTACCACTAGCACCACCTGGGAAGCCCAGCTGAGATATAGTAATATAAAAAAAGCCTTTGGCAATTCTGTCAAGAAGGTGAGACTCCCCATTCTGGTCAGATGGAGGTGATAACCATGTCAGCATTATGTGTGTGTACGTGTACGAAGGACGGAAGGAAATCCGGAGGACTGAGAACAGCAGCTTTGTAGGGCTCTTCTCTTACCCAGCCTGCCTTGCGCTGAAGTCTCCAGCTGATGTTAGTATTGATAACACCATGACCATCAGACCAGGTGCTTCATAGCATCGTCTGGGTACCTCCTACGTAACCGCTGCACGAGGGCTGGCTGGGATTGCCCTTGTGTTAATCCGTGAGTTGAGGCTGAGCTCACATGTAAACTCGTGACCCTCTCCAAAGCTGGGCTCTGCTTCCTTGGGTTCACCTGGTCGTCCTCTGGCCCTGGGGCTTCTGGGCACAGCTGAGGGAGGCTGGCCAGGAACCAGGCTGGGGCCGAGGGAGGCAGAAGGGGACATTCAAGGCCAAACTGGGCCCATCTATCGTGTCAGAAATTGTTCCCCAACAAAATCAATTTCGCTCAAAAGTGGTGTGGACTTTTCTGTTTATCCATTAGTGGGTACTTTGGTTCAACGAGTAGTCCTTTCTGTTTGTAACACACCCTCCACCTCCCGGCCAGTATGGTCCCAATTTTGTTTAAAGCAAGTTATGCCTGGAAGCTAAGGGCCTGAAGGGCAGATGTCCCTGGGCTGATGGTGCTGATGGTAACAGCAATAACAACAGCTGGCTCATCCAGGGCCTTCACAGGCTCATAGATTTTTTTTTTTTTTTTTTTGGCCACGCCACGCAGCAGGCAGGATTCCCAACCAGGGATCGAAACCATGCTCCCTGCACTGGGAGCGCAGTGTCTGAACAACTGGACCACCAGGGAAGTCCCAAGCTCGTAGTTTCTTAAATTCTCCCAACAGTCCTATAATCGTACCCTTTTCACAGAAAGGAAAACAAGGTTTGGGGAGGCTTACAAAGTGTGCCCAGGGCTTCCCTGGTGCCTTGATGGTAAAGAATCTGCCTGCCAATGCAGGAGACATGGGTTTGATCCCTGGTCTGGGAAGATCCCACATGCTGTGGAGCAGCTAAGCCCATGCATCACGACTGTTGAGCCTGTGCTGTAAAGCCCTGGAGCCGCAACTACTGAAGCTTTGTGCCCTCTAGAGCCTGTGCTCGGCAACAAGAGAAACCACCGCAGTGAGAAGCCTGCGCACCACAACTAGAGAAAGTTCGTGCACAGCAGCAAAGACCCAGCACAGCGCCCCGCCCCCCAAAAAAGTGTGTCCAGCATCTCCTGGTGGGTAGTGGGTGGCTTTCTCCAAGATCTGAGCTGGGAGCTACCCTACTTCCTCAACTATCTCCTTGGCCTGTGGATATTGAGTTAGAATTCCCCACTTCCTGTCTTCCTATCTCCTCGCCTTCTTTCTAACTGGGACTGTCAGCTCTCTCTTGCTCATCTTCAGTCCCTGATGTCTGCAAGGGGAGAGGCGCAAAGGCTAGGGCCCCGAGTGGAGGAGTTAGACATAAAATGATATACTATGAGGGTAAGGTTGTTCTCCAATGGGCCTGAGGGGTGGGGTAGGGGTAGATGAGGTCAGGGAAGGGGATGAGACCAGACTGCTCAGCAGGGCTGCTCTGTATGGTTCTGAAGGTTGTGCACTGTGCAAGGGCTTCCCATCTCAGGGAGTGCCTTGTGCTTCCTAGACGTGGTTATATTGATATATGTATGAGTGCATCTATGATAGTTTTCTGGCAAATTGGGAGTAAAGTCTTTTTTTAATGAAATCAGTATATGATGACAATATTCTGACATTTGGAAAAGCCCTGTGGAAGAAATGTCTTTTCCTAATTTGCCCAAAGCTTTGACTCTGACCAGAAGTGTGAAATGCTAAGATTCTTGAAAGCAGCCTTCAGTTTGCCATTAGCTACATGCCTGTGGGCCTTTTGAAAGCTTCGGGTGGCAGTGTCTTTCTAATTGAGCTGATTCAGGCAGGTGCTGGGTGCAGTTCTGCCCTAGCAGTGGTGGTGGACCAGAAGCTCCACTGGGGTTAACATTTTTAAGGTTGCTCCTTTTAGACATCTTTTCTCCATCTTACCTGCCTTACGCTAGCGTTTCCGCAGCTGTCTCGAGTTCTCTAGGTCTTCTTGTGCCCTGACAGTGCCTGCCCTTGATGGTGAGGTGGCAGTTGTGCCTGTCCTGGGGCTTCTATGGCTTAGGAACCAGAAGGCAGGGTGGTGGTCCAGACTGGTACAAATTGAGTGGCTTTAAGCAAGTGATTGCCCCTTGCTGGGCCTCAGTTTTCTCTCATTTAAAATAATGAGGTGGCCAAGACTTCCCTGAGGGTCCAGTAGTTAAGACTCCATGCTTCCAATGCAGGCAGTTCAATCTCTGGTCAGGTAACTAAAATGCCACATGCCATGTGGTGTGGCCAAAAAAACAAACAAACTCAAAACACACCCCAGAAAACAAGCAAACAAAAAACTGGGGACAAATTCTACCTCAATAAAGTTGTTTAAAAAAAACGCCAAAACCTAGGGACAGGATATAAACTCAAGATTAAAAAAAAAAATTAAGTGGCCTAAGTGATTTCTTAGCCTTTTCCAGCTCTCAGATTTATTAGTTCACCATCAAGGCCTTGGGCTGAATGTGAATAAGACAGACATCTGAGCTCATGGAGTTCATACTCTGATGGGGTGGACAGACAGACGATGATACTTTGGAAGAAGGCGTAATAGTTTCCTATTGCAGCTGTAACAAATGATCACCAACATAGTGGCTTAAGACAGTACAAACTTGTTTTCTTACCATTCTGGCGGTGAGACATCTGAAATTGATCTCAGGGCTAAAGTCAAGTTGTCTGCAGGGCTGTGCTCTTTTCTGGAGAATCTAGGGGAGAAACTGTTGCTTTTTCCAGTTTCTCGAGGCTGCCTGCATCCCTTTGGCTGTCGCCCCCTTCCTTCTTTAAAGCCAGAAACAGCAGATTAAGTCCCTTCCATGCTGTCATCACTCTTTTTTTTCTGCCTTCCTCTTCTACTTCTCAGGACCCTTGTGATTACATTGGGCCCACGTGATAATCCAGGATCATCTCCCTATTTGAAAAGTTATGACCAACCTAGACAGCATATTAAAAAGCAGAGACATTACTTTGCCAACAAAGGTCTGTCTAGTCAAGGCTATGGTTTTTCCAGCAGTCATGTATGGATGTGAGAGTTGGACTATAAAGCTGAGTGCTGAAGAATCGATGCTTTTAAACTGTGTTGTCGAAGAAGACTCTTGAGAGTCCCTTGAACTGCAAGGAGATCCAACCAGTCCATCCTAAAAGAAATCAGTCCTGAATATTCATTGGAAGGACTGATGCTAAAGCTGAAACTCCAATACTTTGGCCACCTGATGCGAAGAACTGATTCATTTTAAAAGACCCTGATTCTGGGAAAGATTGAAGGCAGAAGAAGAAGGGGATGACAGAGGATGAGATGGCTGGATTGCATCACTGACTCAATGGGCATGGGTTTGGGTAGACTCCTGGAGTTGGTGATAGACTGGGAAGCCTGGTGTGCTGCAGTCCATGGGGTCACGAAGAGTTGGACATGACTGAGAGACTGAACTGAACTGAACTGAATTAGCAATCTAAACTAATCTAATGATCTAATTAGATCTAAACTCGATCTAATTAGCAATCTTAATTCCACCCGGAACCTTAATTCCTTTTGTCATGGAAAGTAGCATAGTCCTTCGGGTCCTGGAATTAAGATGTGGGCATCTTTGGTGGGGGGCATTATTCTGCCTCCCACATGAGGAGTACAGATAACTGGGACCCCTTGGCAAGGGGCATCCAAACAACACACATGGGTCCCAGGACTTTTGCATGTCCAGAAGTCAACTGGGCTGGTGAACTCAGGTTTCCTTTGCCAGTCAGGACCTGACAGAGTCCTGGGGACTCTATGGGGTGGAGGAGCCTTGTGTGTGTGTGTGCATGCGTGTGTCCTCAGGCAGATGGAAAGTAATTGCTGAGGGTCTGAGTTGCAAGAAGGGATGGTGAGCAAAGGAAGTGGCATATTAAAATCATTAAAAATAATGATTATGATGATGTTATTTAATTTGTGGTCAAAATAAACAGCCAATTTCAATAAAAATATCAAGCAACAGCAGCATGTACATCACGAGGGAGTGACTAGAGTAAAGCACTCTAAAATCCTGTGCTCTGATTCCAACACCCAGGAGAGTAAAGATACTAACTCTAAACATTTTCACTTATGGAAAATTTTAAGCGTTACAAAAGTAAAGGCCCCAGTGTACAGAATCCTAACTGACCTTTCCCTTAAACCACGATGACTCTTACTTTATCTACCCCCCACGCCTGTTTTTCACTCCATTCCCACACTGTGGGTCATTTTGAAGTTATGAACATTGATAATAATTTTGATAGGTTAAGTATGTGTGTTAAAATCTGTTGAGCACCACTGTTAAAGGAAAATAGGGGCTATTTATAGTAGATGTAAAGAAGTGGAGTGAAGACAAAATATTACAAAAGAAAGCATGATCAAGGTGAAAGGCATGAAAATGGTAGAAGAAATTAGTTGCATGGCAGAGACTAACACAGCATTGTAATGCCATTATCCTCCAATTAAAAATAAATAAATTAAAAAATCAATGATAGATAATTTGAAAAGATTGATACAGAAAAGTGAAGGAATGAATGAAATAGAAAACAAAAATGTGACAGATGATCCATAGAACCAAAAAGCTTGTTCTTAATAAAAAACAAAATTAACTTATTTGGCAGGATTTATTTCTTAAAAAAAGACGACACAAGTGAAAAATTTTGTGACTAGCTACTTCTTAAATTTGAAAATGTATAGGAAATTGAAAAATTGCTGAAAGCAAAAACTCAAGAAGAATTTAAAAACCACAATAGTCCTCTGACAGGGTATAAACTGAACAGAGTTAAAAGTATCATCATAGGGACTCCTCTGGCAGTCCAGTGGTTAAAACTCCAAACTTCCTCTTCAGGGGCCCCCAGTTCAATCACTGGTGGGGGAAGTCCTGCATGCCACATGCTCTGGCCACCTAAAAAAAATTGTCACAAAGAAAATGCCAGATCCAGATGACTTTAAAAAGAAGTTCTATCATTCAAGGAACAAATAATTTTAATCCTATGCAAACTATTCTAGACGTTAGCTAAAGAAGAACCATTTTCTAATTAATTTTATAAGACTAGTATAGCCTGATATAAAAATAATAAGTATAAGAAGAGAAAATTACAAGCTAAGCTCAGTTGTAAAGATACATGCAAAAATCTGAAAATATCAGCAAATCAAATTCAGCAATGAAGGGGAAAACAAAAGATAATTTATCAGTTCTAATGCAGATGGACCTATAGAATGAAATATTGGTTTAACAAAAAAGTAAGTTAATGTAATTCACCACATTAACATAGTAAAAGAAAGAAAACAAAAGATCATCTCAATAGATGCAGAAAAAGCATTTGATAAAAAAATTTTTGTAAAGTTAGAAAAAGATTTCCTTAACTGATAAAGCATATCTATAGTGAACATTATAATTAACACTTCTATTCAGTATTGCACTGGAGGTCTTAGAGGTCCTAGCCAGTGCAGGATGGCAAGAAAAGTAGAATTATAAGGATCAGGAAGGAACAAACAAAACTGCCATTATTTACAGGTCACATTTTCTTTGTAGAAATTATAAGAGAAGCTCACTAGTCTGGGAAGATCCAATATGCCACGAGGGAACTGCTAAGCCTATGCTCCGCAAAAGGAGAAGCCCCTGAAATGACAAGCCGGCATACTGCAACTAAAGAAAGACTATGCGAGGCAGTGAAGACCCAGTGCAGTCAAAAAATTTAAAAAATTGTATTTGGAGAATTTAGCATATCTTTTCCAGAATCAAGCAAACAAAAATAATTGGAGGTACAGACAATCTGAACCATACAAATAATATACTTGAGCATTAGCTGTCTATAGAGCATTATACTCAACAGACAACACATTCTTTACACGTGGGACAGTTATCAAAATAGACCAATTACTGACCATGTAGGAAGCCTCAGTAAATTCCCAGGGATCATATCATATTTTTGCCATGTTGTAATAAATATAAATTCTAAAAAAAAATCCTGTACATTTGGAAATGTAATAATGTATTATATTTAAAATTTACAATGAACTTTTAGAAGATACAACAGAGTTTAGTAAGTTTCCTGAATACAAAATCAATGTATACTGGGAAGATCCCCTGTAGAAGGGAATGGCAACCCACTCCAGTATTCTCGCCTGGAGAATTCCATGAACAGAGGAGTCTGTGGGTGACAGAGTCAGACATGACCAAGCAATTAACACTTTTCATGCATTTCAATATACCAACAGCAACAGAAAGTGTTTGCTGTTGGTATATTGCCAACATAAATGATAAAATCTCACTTAAGCTGGCACTAAGAAATCTCCCTACAAAGAAAAGTACCAGATCCAGATGACTTTATAGATAAGTTCTCCTATTTGAGGAAAAATAATTCTAATAATTAATAAAATATGTACATGATCTCTATGGAAACAATTGTAAATTTTATCAGAAAGACATTAAAGGAAACCTAAATAGGAGAGAGAAACTGTTTGTGTATTAGAAAACTCACTATTGTAAAGTTGTTCTTCCAAATTCATCTATAGATTCAATGCACATCCAATCAAAATCTTAACTTTGTGTGTGTGCACATAGGTGTCAAACTTGACAAGATGACTTTAAAACTTGCATGAAAAAACAAAGATCAAGAAACACAATGCACTCTTGAAGGAAAAAAGGGCTGGATGGGTAGGAGTAGGAGCTTGCCTGGCCAAAGATCAAAATTATTAAAGCTTTAGTTATTAAGATGATGTGCTAATGAGAGAGCCATAGACTGAGTGATTTAAAACCAGAATCACACAGTAAAGAAACTTGAGGGACTTCCCTGATGGTCCAGCGTCCAAGACTCTGCATTCCCAAGGCAGGGAGCCTGGCTTCAATCCCTGGTCAGGGAACTAGATCCCACATGCTGCAACCTAACAACAACAAAAAAAGAAAGACCCCATGTACCACAACTGAGACCTAGAACAGCCAAATTAAAAAAATATATATATATATTAACAAATAAATAGAAATGTAGGGGAAAAAAGAACATGAACAAATGATTCATAGTTGACATAAAAATGATTTTTAAATATATGAGAAAAAGCTTCAGTTCCACTGACAAACAAAGAGAAGCAAATTAAAACAGGAGACTATTTTTACCTATCAAACGATTTTTTAAAATCCTTCAGGTTTTCAAGAATTTGAAATGGATTCTTTCCTGTATTTATCATTTTGGACAACGATCGACAGTATCTGTTAAGAGCCTCAAAACGTTCATACCCATTAGACTGATGATTTGACTTCTAGGAATCTATTCTAAGGAAATAACTCAATCAGTTATTCTTACCCAGCAGTCAGAAACTCAAGCAAAAATGTTTACTGCAGGGTTGTTTGTAATAGTAACAGAATGAAAAGCAACTTAATGGCCAAATAAAATGGAGCAGTTAAATAATGGTGCATTTATGTGATGAACTATATAATAAAGTCAATTAAAGTTGGGTATTCTATTCATTTTAAAGACATAGAATGCTCATGATGTAATTTGTAACCATAGTATTATTCTGGAATATTAACAGTGGTTTTCCCTGGGCTTTGGTATTAGTGAAGATTCCCCACCCTTCTTTTTTTCCAGTGTAGTGTCAAGAGCTATGCTTTGGAGCCAAACAGACCTTCCATGTCAAAGCCAGCAATGATTAGTTGAGTCTCTCTGATACTGACTCTCCTGCCTCCCTTCCACTTTTAAGGACCCTTGTGATTACACTGGGCCCACCAGGGTAATCCAGGCTACTCTACTTTAAGATCCATGGATCAGCAATCTTATTTCCATTTCCAACTTTAATTCCCCTTTGCCACCGATTGTGCCTGTGCTCAGTTGTGTCTGAGTCTTTGTGACCCCATGGACTGAAGCTTGCCAGGCTTCTCTGTCCTTGGGATTTCCCAGGCAAGAATGCTGGAGTGGGTTGCCATTTCCTCCTCACATGGTACCATATCCACAGGTCTGGGTGGTCATCTTCTGCCCGCCACAGTAGCCATGTTACCTTGGGCACGCACTTCCCTTAAACCTCAGTTTCTTCATCTGTAACAGGGTTTCTTCACTTCAGCACCATTGACATTTTTGGATGGATAACTCCTTTGCTGGGGGCAGGGGGGCACCCTGTACTTTGTAGGATGTTCAGCAGCAGCCCTGGCCTCTATCCATTAGATGCCAGTAGCAACCGCCCCCTTCCCTACAACGTGACAAGCAAAAACATCTCCAGACTTTGCCATGTGTCTCTTGGGGGCAAAAATCACCCCTGGTTGAAAACTGATCTATAAAACAGGTATAGGGGCTTCTCTGGTGGTCTAGTGGTTAAGAATTTGCCTGTCAATGCAGTGGGGAAGATTCCACACTCTATGGAGCAACTAGGCCCGTGTGCCATGACTGAAGCCCATGTGCCTAGAGCCTGTGCTCCACAAGAGAAGCAACCGCAGTGAGAGCACATCAACAAAGAGCCAGTGCAGCCATAAGTAAATAAATAAATCTTTGATCAAAACAAAACAAGAAAACTGGTATAGTTCTTACCTTGTGGTGTAGTTGTAAAGGATCAGAGAAAATGGTGTGTGCATAAGGTTTAGCATAGTGGCTGGTGCATAGAGAAGTTCCCCTTTCTCTCCACTTCCCTCTCCTCCCCACTCTGCTGCTGCAAGTGGCTATGTATCTCTGTTTTACTTTTCTGAACGCACTTTGTGTGTGTGTGTGTGTGTGTGTATGTGTGTGTGCACGCGCACGCTCAGTCACTCACTTTGTGTGCTCAGTCATTCAGTCGTGTCTGACTCTTGGCGACCCCCTGGACTATAGCCTGCCAGGCTCCTCTGTCCATGGAATTTTTCAGACAAGAACACTGGAATAGGTTGCCATTTCCTACTCCAGGCACTCACTTTACTGTTATGCTAATTAAAACAAGTTATCAGAAATTCTTAGCAGTTGTGCAGTAGGCTTGAAAATTAAATACCCTCCGAGGCAAAGGTACATTTTCAAGAAAACATTACAAATAAATTTCAGTTATTCAAATAGCGAGTAAATCCCAATTATGAAAAATTCAAACTGTATACACAAAGCTAATATTTTCTTTCATTTTTCCCAACCCCACCCTCCATCATTATCTTCCCAGAGGTGTTCCCTGCCTATAAGTGCCATGAGGACGGGAATTTCACTTGTACTGTTCATCATTTTACCTCCAGCGGTTGAAGTAGAGCCAGGCACACAGTAGATATTCAGTTCGGGTTTGTTGAATGAATGAATGAGTTTAGTGTGTAGCATTTCAGTTCTTTGAAAAAAAAATTGCTATATAAATCTTAGTGGTGGTTATTATTATATTCTAGTTCAACAGTTTATTAGCCATATGATCAAATTACCTAACCACACAGAAATTTAATAATTTCATTGCTTGAAAGTGGTTAGTACTCCTACTGCAGGGGATTGTTGTAAGATATCCCAAGTCTTTGACTATGCATTTAAATAGATACACACACACACACACACACACATTCTTTTAAATCTAGTGTATCTGAGATCCTATGTATTGTTCTGCAATTTAAAACAATTTTCAAAATTTATTTGGCTGTGCTGGGTCTTAGTTGCAGCACACAGGACCTTTTGTTGTGGCATGTGGGATCTAGTTCCCTGACCAGGGATTGAACCCAGGCCATCCAACCCTGCATTGGGAGCTCGGAGTTTTAGCCACTGGACTACTAGGGAAGTCCCTTGTTCTGCTATTTGCTTTTTCATTTAATATGTCAGAGGAGCTTTCCAGGTCAGTATATATAGAGCTGCTTCATTCTTCTCAGCTGCTCTAAAGATGAACCATGGTTTATTTCAGGGATAGTGTCAAACTCCCGGCCCTCCTCCTCCTGGTGTCTGGCAGGTGCTTACTGAACAAATATCTCTTGCTGAATCACCGCCTGGGCAAAGTGCTCCTCAAGCTGGAGGAGACTGTTGATATCTTAGTTTTCATCAACTGTGCAAATCTTTGAATCTTTTTGGTTTGAATGCGTCAGTCTGGTCTGGAAATCTACCTGAGACTATTTTTAGCCTGTTTGGCCAGGGGATCAGCTGCTCTATGGAGATGTTCACTCAGGGCCAGGGGTCAGCCTGCACGTACTACCTCCAGCAGGCAGTCACAAGCGCTTGAAGATACTCCTGAGCCAGGGCTGGAAGCGGCTGTGGGACCCTGAGTCCCTGAATCTGAAAGCAGGACTGGGGGGCTCTCCTGAGATTGGCCCCGGCCAATATGTAAGGACCTCAGGGGATTCATGCCTGGATCCTTCTCTGGTCCTGCTCGGACTCTCTCTATGATGGTGGTTGCCCGCTGATGGAACACTTACACTCTGGGCTTAGTCTCTGTCCTGCCCTCCCTTGGCTCCAGACAAGCTGTGGATGTTCACACCTTTGTACAAACTGTTTCTTCTGCCAGGAATATCCTTCTTTTTTTTTTTTTTTTTTTTTTGCATTCAAGGCTCAGCTCAAATGGACCCTCTTGGGTAAAGCTTCCCCCTCCCACTGAGATGACCTGGTCACCCTCTTCTCTAAGTGCCCAGAAGCTCTGTACCTGCTACATCCTGGTCACAAGGAAGGAAGCTAACTGCTGCTACCTGTCTGCTCTCCTCACCCAATGAGGGCTTCTGGAGGCAAGGACCCCTGGTGCCCATCCCAGTGCCTGGCACATCATGGGACTTTGTATATGGCTGCTGGGTGAGGGAAGCTCCGTGGAAGCAGGATAAAGGTGCTGCGAACAAGCAGGTGAGCGGAAACAAGTGCTCCACAGAGAAGGAGCTGGGACCTCGTGAGGTTAGGAGCCACGGGCTCTCCTCAGGATGACTTCTTCATCATCATCACAGTGGTCCCTTCAGGCTAAAACAAGACACTCAGCACATCAGATACTTGAGTTCGACTCAGATGAAATCTCGTATATTTTCTGAAAAAGAATACTAAAAGAAGATGGCAGTGGTTTCGGTGATGTTGATTTTACATGTATCTGAAAAACAAAGCACTTTGAAGCACGCTCCACGTTGGAAGTCACATCAGCTGAGCATAGTGACGGTCACTTTTCTAGGGGGGTGACCCTTTCAAACCTCAGCCATCCAGGATGAGGCCGAGAAGTGGAAAGTGAGTAGAATGCTTTGGGTAACTATCTCAGAGAAGTCTGTGAGAGCATTTTAGCTGTGCACAAGAGTCAGGTCCTTGCTGGGATCCTATTAACTCTTACTTTACATACATATGTAACAGGTACCTTTCTTTATCTGGTTTCTCAGCTCAGACTATAAGGTAGTGGTGATAGAGGACATGTGGATGGGTTGGGTGGTACCTGTTGAAAGCAGTGAAAAGCAGTAACTGAGAACCTGACAGTGAGAGAAGGGACCAGTCAACTATCAAAAAGCTAATGTAAGCACAGGGTCACCTTGGCTTGGACCATCTAGCATCTGGACAAATAGCTCACTTGCAGGGTATAATTATTTGGTAATGTTGATTCTGAGGGCTTCCCTTGTGGCTCAGGTGGTAAAGAGTCTGCCCGTAATGCTGGAGACCTGGGTTTGATTCATGGGTTGGGAAGATTCCCTGGAGAAAGGAAAGGCTACCCATTCCAGTATTCTGGCCTGGAGAATTCCACGGACTGTATAGTCCATGGGGTCACAAAGAGTCGGACACAACTGAGTGACTATGAATTATAAGAAAAGCATTAAATTCCAATTAGTCTGTTTAAGAAGGCAGGAAATGTGTAGTACAGTTTAGAAAATGATTAACACGTAGTTTGGAGTATCGATCATGTAGGCATACACGCTTACTTAATGTGTCTTCTCTCCCTTTTCAGAACCACCAGGTAAATAATAACTGTGGTTCAATGTGTCCAGCTATGAGCTCTATCCTGTTACCTCATTTAATTTCCAACAACCTTGGGGGGAGGGGTTATAGGTAATCCCATTTTATAGATGTGAAGGGTGAGGATCAGAGAGGGAAGGTAATGCATCTAGTGTCACACAGCCAGCAAAAGCTGGAAGGGACTTTGATCCCAGGTTAATAGACTCCAAAGCCAGTGCTCTTAACCCATGGGTCCTGACTCTGCTGTGACTTTCCTCCCTTGCCTCAGCCCTGCTGGGTGTGTCTTCTGCTGTCCGTTAATTGCTCCACTTGCCCTGGCTCCCAGGGAAACGTTCAGGGTGATGGAGTTGTGTCCCAGGATGCTGGATGCATCGTCAGGGCCCCTGATGTCCACTGCTGTGACATTTGCTAATGAATAGCTCCTTTCCTGGAGCCAAATGAAATTCACTGTCTAGCCACCAGAAAAACGCTCCATGTGACCCCTGACAGCTCAAAGATGAATGCTGACTGCCTGGACATGCTTAGGGCGTACCTTTGACCTTTGGTTGAACTGACCACACCTGTCTCCGGGCTAGAGGTGAAGTCTAGGGTCATCCCTCTGTCAAGTGACAGGGCTCAGCTGGATGGTGGAAGGGAAGCAGGGTCCAGGGTCCCAGCCAGGAAGCCACAGTAGCTGCCCTGTGGGATGCTGTGAGGTCATAAGAGCCCCGGAATCTCCTGGGGGAGTCTGAGGTAGGATGGCACCGCCTTCCCCTTGCTGCCGCCTGAAACGAGGCCATAGCTCCCTCCTCGCCCCCGTGGTGAATACAAGTGTCACCTTCAGACAGGAACTCACCTCACAGCATCACCTGCTAGACCAGATCCCGAGTAAGCAGGAACTGGGGCTGCTTTCTGATTCCCTGGCAACTCGCAACTTCTTTCTTCCTCTGGACTTCAGATTCCTCACCATTAAATAAGAAGACAGACAAAGGAATTGAACTCTATTCATACTTATCACTGTTAAACGGGGATGAGTTTATCTCAAAACCTTGTGAACTACCCCGTTACTTTGTTAAATGAAACGCTTCATAGGCATATTTTCTGTATATACTTTGTGTGAAAAATATAGAAATATTTGTACAAGTATAGAAGGATGTATATATATATGTAATCCCAGAGTGGTCATCTGGGATTTCCCTGGCTACCTGTAGTGGTTAGGACTCTGCATTCTCACTGCTCAGGGCATGGGTTCAATCCCTGGTCAGGGAATTAAGGTTCCACAAGCCACGTGGTGTGGCCAAAAAAAAAGAATGTTCATCTTCAGGCAGTGGAATTATGGGTACATAGCCTGTACTTAATTTTTTTAAATACAAAAAATTAAAACCCAGGATATCAAGAGTCCAAATTCTGTGCTCTTGGCTGATTGATGCTGCTGCCTCTGGTATTAAAGTCCAACAGTGGCTGTCCTCTTTGTTCCTGGAGGCTACTGTCAGCTCATCACAGGTACCAGGTCCACCTGCCAGAAAAGTCTTGGTGGTCACACCTGCCCATTCTGCCTCCTGCCCCTCTGGGTTCCCTGTGTTGCACACCTGAGCATGCTTTCAGCTGGGATTTTGGTGGTGCCAAATTCTATGTTCAAAACGGTCCAAGTGGAAGTCTGGGTCTTATATGTTTTTTTACCTCTCACTACTGTAGCCATTCCTCCCACTCCTGGATTCAAACATCCTGGAGAGGTAAGAATTAGAGTAGAGTAAGATAGGTGAATGGAGTTCTGGGGCAGTGGGGGGGGGGCGTCTTCTCTGCTTTCCTGTCTTAGCTCAGGATATCATAGATTGGGTGGCTTATATATAACAGAAATTTGTTTCTAATGGTCCAGAGGCTGGAAGTCCAAGATCAGGTCACCGGCAGATTTGCTGCCTGGTGGGGGGCCTTCTTCCTGGCCCTTAGATGGCCCTCTTCTCACTGTGTCCTCATTAGTGTCCTCTCTTATAAGGGCACTAATCTTATTCATGAGGGCTGCACCCTCATGATCTAATCACCTCCCAAAGGCCCTACCTCCATATACCTTCACATTGGGGATTAGGTTTCAATATATGGATTTGGCGGAAGGGGGAAACATTCAGTTTATAGCTCTCTCCTCAATCATTCTCTAGGGTCACTCTTGTCCACACTTGTTCCCTCTGCCCTCCTTGCTTTCCCGTAGTAAATCTTGCCCAGCCTTCAGAACAAGCTCATATGTGGCTTCTCAGTGAAGCCTTTGACAGTAGACTGGGGAAGTGAGTGCTGTATGCCCAGCATTCTTTCTCATGCTCCTTTGTTAGGTTCCTCTGAGGAACTCCTTCAAGGCCATGTGCCCTGGTAGGGTTGTCAATCACAGCTCTGCCCCTGCCACAGAGGTCACCATATGACACAGGCTGGCCAGTCATCAGAGGATCCAACCCCCTGGCCACAGAGATTGGTTCAATGGTGGGCATGTGACCCAAACAGGACCAATCAGACTCTTGCCTGAGACTGATGTGAGAATGTTGCAAGACAGAAGTTCTCTATTCACTGACCCTGCTCACTTGGAATGCTGTGAGTCTGCAGCTGCTGGTGGCTGTCTTGTCTGCGTAGAGGAGATCAAACCAGACAATCCTTAAGGAAATGAACCCTGGATGTTCATTGGAAGGACTGTTGGTGAAGCTGAAGCTCCAACACTTTGATCACCTGATGCGAAACTCATCGGAAAAGATCCTGATGCTGGGAAAGACTGAAGGCAAAAGGAGAAGGGGGTGGCAGAGGATGAGATGGTTGGATGGCGTCACCAACTCAATAGATATGAATCTGAGCAAACTCTGGGAGATGGTGGAGGACAGAGGAGGCTAACGTGCTACAGTCCATGGAGTCCCAAAGAGTCAGACATGACTTAGTGACTGAACAACAACAACATTTATACTTCTGTGCTATATGGTTGCCACTTGCTACTGTCCCACTCCTCAGCAGGACCTCCCTCCTCCTCTGTCAGCCCACATAGACCACGAGACCATAGGTGGTGGTTAGTAAAAGAGGATTGAGTAAACCAGGGAGAGATGAGTGCAGGTACCACCCTGAGACCCCTTCTGCAGCTGCTCATGCTTCTTCTCAGGGACAGCCTGGGTCTGAACGTACCTCATAAGGAGACTTTTAAAGAGAACATACAGATCTAGCCCCAGCAGCCAACATTCCTACTTCAGGAATGAGGCTGGGCTTGGGCAGTGCCGCAATGGTTTGGTTCAGGCCAAGAGAACAACAGACAGAACTGTTTCTGGGGGGATGAGAGAGCTTGAAGCTGTAGCACCAACACCTGCCAGGGACAGAAGTGACACCAGGGTGCACCTTGGCCCCTTGGAGGGTGGCCAGGAGCTGTCTGGGAAGTCACAGGCAGGGAGTGGGGCCACGGTCCAGACAGGGGTCCATTTGAAATGGGTGGAAAGCTCATTTCCTGCCAAGAATCTTGACTGTGCACAGCTTTGACTCCCAGGGAAAAGTTCAGATTTATTTAGTGTCCAGTGCCATGTCCTAGACCTTGGGCATTGTTTACAGTGTGCCTGTGTGAATAAAAGTGAGGATGGGCTTTTCAGAAAATGGAATCAAATAGTCAACATATTTTCAGGTCTGCAACTTGTAGAAAGCTTGGCAGACAGTTGAAGCAGTGTTTTCCTGTAATAAATTAGAAATTGTTTTATTTTTCTTTCAGCTAATTTTTCGTAATAAACTCAATTGTGCTGTGGTGGGGCAGGATTCTTTTAAATAATTCCTCCCTGAAACACAACATCTCAGATTGCCAGAGAGGACCCTTGATATGATGAAGATAAAATAATCATTTTACAACTCAACTATGTTGTACTTTGATTTGTGGAAGTCACTTTCTCCTCCTTATGTCGGCTCTCAAGTAAATACCATGCCTATTGCTTAGGTATTAAGTCCAGAGATGGTGGTTTTAGTAGAAGAATGGGCAGCAGGGAAGACAAATCCATATTTATTTATTTATTTTAATTAATAAAATGTATTTTATTCAAGTATAGTTGATTTACAGTGTTGTGTTAATTTTTGCTGTGCAACAAAGTGATTCAGTTATATATATATATGCACCTTATTTTACATATTCTTTTTCATTATGGTTTATCACAGGATATTGAATATAGTTCCCTGTGCTATACAGTAGGACCTTGTTGTTTACCCATTCTATATCTAATAGTTTGCATCTGCTAATCCCAAACTCCCAGTCCCTGCCTCCCCCACTCTCATCCCACTTGGCAATGACAAGTCTATTCTCTGTTTCTGAGTCTGTTTCTGTTTTGTAGCTGGATTCATTTGTGTCATGTTTTAGATTTCACCTATAAATGATATCATGTGGTATTTGTCTTTCTCTTTCTGATTTATTTCACTTAGTATGACAGAGTGAAAGAGGAGAGTGAAAAAATTGGCTTAAAGCTCAACATTCAGAAAACTAAGATCATGACATCTGGTCCCATCCCTTCATGGCAAATAGATGGGGAAAAATGGAAACAGTGAGAGACTTTATTTTTGGGGGCTGCAAAATCACTGCAGATGGTGATTGCAGCCATGAAATTAAAAGATGTTTACTCCTTGGAAGGAAAGTTATGACCAACCTAGACAGCATATTAAAAAGCAGAGACAGAGACCTTTGCTGACAAAGGTCCGTCTAGTCAAGGCTATGGTTTTTCCAATAGTCATGTATGGATGTGAGAATTGGACTACAAAGAAGCTGAGTGCCGAAGAATTGATGCTTTTGAACTGTGGTGTTGGAGAAGACTCTTGAGAGTCCCTTGGACTGCAAGGAGATCACTCCTGGGTGTTCATTGGAGGGACTGATGTTGAAGCTGAAACTCCAATACTTTGGCCACCTCATGCAAAGAGTTGACTCATTGGAAAAGACCCTAATGCTGGGAAGGATTGGGGGTGGAAGGAGAAGGCGACGACAGAGGATGAGATAGTTGGATGGCATCACCGACTCGATGGACATGGGTTTGGGTGAACTCCGGGAGTTGGTGATGGACAGAGAGGCCTGGCGTGCTGTGATTCATGGGGTCGCAAAGAGTCGGACATGACTGAGTGACTGAATTGTACTGAAAGAAAAAAAAAGATCAAAAGAAGCATTAAGGATAGAACAGAACCATTAAAATAAAGATACTCGAGAGCGGGAGGGGGCCGGGAAAAAAAAACAAAGATACTCAGTGGATAGATTAAATAGTACATTAGACTCAAAGAGAAAATTAGTGATGAAATTATCACAAATGCAATACAAAATAATAAGCAGAAGGAAAGACAGGTTAGAAGATGTGGAAGAGAGAATGAGAAAGTCCAGTATACATCTAATAGGCCTCCCAGGATGTATATAATATGGGGAGAGTAAGAGAGAAGTAATATTCATCGGGATAATGGCTGAGCATTTTCTAGAATTGATGAAAGCTAAGAATCTTCACACTGAAAATGGACAAGGAGTCCTGTGAAGGTAGAAACAAGTAAATCTGCACTTATTTATAGTGAGTAAAATTGTAGAAAAACAAAACAAAGAGAAATCTTTAAAGTAAAAAGACTTAATTACCTACAAAAAACCAAAACCAAACAAACAAAGAAACAATCATTGGGCAGACAGCAGATTTAGAAATGATAGAAACCAGAAGACACCACTCTAAATAGCTGTCATTCAAAAATTATATAGCCAACAAAGAGTGAGGGCAAAAAAGAGACATGTTCAGAGAGAGAAATTAGCACTCTAACACTCCTGGATCCTTTTTGGAAGGATTATTATAGACTGTACAGTTTTCCCACGATACTACGGGGCCCTGAGATACATCTGTGGGGTACTAGTTCCAGAAATCCCCCATGGACACTAAAATCCGCAGATACTCAAGTCTTGTATGTAAAGTGATATTGTACAATGAATACAGTTAGATCTCTGTGGATTATATTGAGTAGTTTAAGCCCAGAAGGAAAAGGTAGGCTATAGGAAGTAATTGTAAGACAATAATTTGATAATTACACACATCAGTCTAAATAAGCCCTGACTGTGTACAAACCAGTGATTAAATAGAACTAGTTTGAGGGGTTCAGAAACAGGTGGAACTAAAGTACTAACTAGATCACAACAACCTGAAGAAACTGGAGGTTGGTGGGACTGGAAGCAAAGTGTTCTAAGGTCTTGGTGTCATGGAGGATACTGATATGGCTTCACTTGAAACGTTGTTAAGAATTCATATTAAGGGACTTCCCTAGCAGTCCGGTGGTTAAGAATCCACTGTGCAATTCAGGGGATGTGGGTTCGATCCCTAATCAGGGAAGTAAGATCCCATATGCCGTGGAGCAACTAAGCCCAGGTGCTGGAAGAAAGATGCCATGGACTGCAATTAAGACCTGATGCAGCCAAATCAAACAATCATCCATCAGTAAAAGAATTCATATTAAAATATGATATAAACTAGCTACAGTAGTAAAATAATACGTATGCCTTTGAAATCAGTAGAAAAGGAATCTTTAAAAAAAATGATTAATCCAATAGAAAGCAGGAAAGGAGAAAAAAGAAGCAAAGAAAAAGCAGAGTAAATACAAAACAGAAAATAGGATGACAGGAGGAAATCTGAGCATTTTAGTTGCCACAGCACAGGTGAGGGGATTGCACTTGGCATCTTGAAGAAATTCTCTAACTGGATTAAAGAGTAAAGCAACCACAACTTGAATCCAGCTTTGTGCAGCTACCAGTGGTGCCTCTAAAGCATTAAGGATATTTGAAAGGTCGAAAGAGATGGGAAAAGATACGTCCAACAACGACTAACCCAAAGAAAGACAGTGTGGCAATGTCATCATCAGACCATTTTTAAACATTTTATTTTGGTTGTGCTGGGTCTTCATTGCAGCGCCTGGACTTTTTCTAGTTGCGGCAAGTGGAGGCTGCTCTCTAGTTGGGGTACAGCCTTCTCACTGCGGTGGTTTCCCTTGTTATGGAGTATGGGGTCTAGAGCACGTGGGCTTCAAGAGTTGTGGCACCTGGGCTTAGTTGCCCTGTGGCATGTGGAATCTTTCCAGACCAGGGATTGAACCTGTGTCTCCTGAATTGGCAGGTGGATTCTTCACCACTGGACCACCACGCAAGTCCATCATCAGACAAAATTAGTGAAAAACAGAGCCTTATACCTCATGTAAAATGAACAGTTCACCAGGAAGGTACACTTGGATGAGTATCCTCAACCAACATTATTTCAAGAATATACAGAAAGTAGAATTAGGAGAAGAAATGGAAACATTTACAGTCTCGGAGGGAGATTTTAACACAGCTTTCTGGAAAATGAAAGCTCTGGTGGACAGAACTTCAGAAAAACATTGTTATCAATCTTGATTGGATGAATACATAGAGAACCCTAACCCTGTATTTATCATTTAAACATGTATTTTCAAGCCAACGTGAGACATTCACAGAAATCGATCACTTACTAACCCAGAGCAAGTCTCAACAAATACCAAAGAACTACCATCATACAGACCGAATTCTCAAGCCACAATCAAGAAAATTACAAATCAATAATGAAAAGCGAGTCAAACAAGGAGAAAGATTATTCTCAGGATTTCCAACCACACTCACAACATCGTGACATCAGGCATGGGAGCTGGGCTGATCGTTACTGCTGTGGGTTGACACCCTCTGTTATTATGAGGCAAACTATCCCTCCCCGGGCTGGTGTGTGGGTCCAAGGACGGAGATTGCATTGTCAGCATAGCTGAGCCAGGCGCACTCTGCTCAGTTGGTGGGTTAGTTTTTGAGGTTGACCCTGCAGCAGCAGCAGCTGAGTCAAGGGACAGGCTGGAGGTGACACCTCAGGAGTCTTATCTTTGGCTTTGCCTCTGGTTGCCCACTGACTCCGGATTCAGGTCTGAATGAAAAACCCATCTTCAGGCTGGAAGCAGCCTTTAGCCTGAGTGCTATGTGGGTGGCTCTGTTTTCACCTTTGTTTGTCTGTGGTCTAGACCCTACCAGTCCTTGTGAAGGGGGTGGGGAATTGCTGAAGAAGCATTTTAGTCTGTATGTTGGCTTTCAGGTGGCTTTGGGTCTGGTCCAAAGTTGGGACCCCAGATGAAGGAGAACAAGAAGGCAGTGTGTCAGATGGAGGATGATCTATGAGTCAGGCAACTGGTCTCAGCTCTCTTACTAAGCAGCACCATAATCTCAAGCAAGTTACCACCACCTTGAACCCCAGTATGTCTCTTTTTGAAGTACTCAATCAACCAGAAGGAAGTTTGGAATCTGGAAGTTTTATCCAGGACCCCTTGTTGTGAGTGAGTCCAACCAGGACTCAGACTGGCGCAAACTGGCTCAGAAGCCCGTCTCAGACTGGCTCAAAAAAAAAGGGACTTGATTGACTGATGAAACTGAGAAGCTCAAGAGGGGGATTCTGGCTTCAGGTGTGGCTGGATCCAGAACTTCAAACAAGATCATCAGTACTTTACCTTTCTCTGCATTGCTTAGCACTGCTTTCCTCTGAACTGGCTTCAACCTCAGGCACTGCTCTCCGTTCTTAGCGGAGATGGCCAGCTGCAGATCCAGGCTTCCATCCGATCAGCTTCAGAGCCCCTGTGGGAAGATCATACCTCTTTTTCAACAGTTTCAACACAAATCTCAAGATTGAATCTCATTCGTCTGACTTAGGTCACATGCCCATCCCAGAACCAATCACTAGCCCGACCAGTGGACACGCTGGTGAACCAGGGCTTGGTCATGGGCTGACTGCTCAAGCTGATAAGGAGTGACTTCCCAAGACTTCCAGGATTTTAGCAAAGCAGCATCCTCCCCTCCCCTGCCCTCCACCCCCACCGAGGTAGGCGATGGGGCTACCCTCCTCCCCTCCCACACCGTGGTCATTGGGCAGTTGGGCTGGGATGCTGACATGGATTTGGATCTTAAATCGCTCACACTCTGGGGAAGGCAGAGAAGTACGTGCGAACCGTAATATCAGCCAGGCCGTTTCAAAGGCTATAATTGCAGCCCATGTGATGTGCTGCCAGAGTTCAAATGAGGCAGGAATTAACTGTGCTGGGGGGCCTGGGAGGGCTTCTCAGAGGAGGTGATATCGATCTGTCCTGCATCTCTCCCTTTTCTTTACTTTCTGCCTGCACTTGTGGGCAGCCCAGACAGGTGGTGACTCAGGGCTGACCCTGGCGCAGGATCCGAGCCTCCCGCCACATGAAGGAATCGGTGGCAGCATCGCAAATCTGATTATTGGGAGCCCAGTGGCTTCTAAGCACTCCTTGAGGACCCTGGCTTCGCGCATCTGAATATGGAAATTTAATAACCATATTTGATATAACCCTCATCTCTGTCTGTATCATTCCAGACAGAAAATTAGCCTTGGTGTTTGCAATATTATAGACATTAGGGAACTGGTTCAAAAAAAATACTAGTTCCTGAGTTCATGGGCCTGAAGTGACAGAAGAGGCTGGTTGGGTTGCTGATAGAATCACAGAACGTGAGAGACGGAAGCCTGAGAGGTGATTCAGGCCAAGGGTACTTCATGTGGAGGCTGTGAAGTCATCTAATGTGGAGACAGAGTTGTGCCTCCATGCGTGTGTGTGTGTGTGTGCGTGTGTGTGTGAACGCACACGCGCGCGCGCGCGTGTGTGTGTGTGTGTGTGTGTGTGTGTGTGTGTGTTCCCTAGGGAAAGTGTTCATAGCTCTCATCAGATTTGCAAAGGAATCTGTGACCACTAAAAACTAAGAGCTTTCAACTGGGGTCCCAGTCCTCATGTGACAATGGAGAAGAATGGAGCCCTGGGGCAAAAATATTTCTCAGAGCCCCTCAGGTCAGGGTCTGAGTTGATGTTGAAGCTTAGATGTCCAGATACTGGCCTGGGGTGAGGGTTATAATTGCTTAGTCACTAAGTCATGTCTGACTCTGCGACCTCATGGACAGAGGTCCACCAGGCTTCTCTGTCCATGGGAGTCTCCAGGTAAGGATACTGGAGTGGGTTGCCATTTCCTTCTCCAGGGGATTTTCCCGACCCAGGGATGGAACCCGCATCTCCTGCATTGGCAGATGGATTCTTTACCACTGAGCCACCAGGGAAACCCAGGAGTGGGGGATCTTTCATCAAAGCAGGGGTTCCCAAGCTGACTGGGCATCAGAACCTTTGGGAGGCTTGTCAAGTGCCCTGGGCTGGCTCCAGACCCCCAAGTAGAGGACAGCTGAGCCCCAGGAAACTGCATGCTCAGCAGGTTCCCACATGGGTCTCCTGCAGGCTGCTCAGACCTGGCACAGAGATGAAAGTCTGGTCCACAGCTTGGGAAGAACAAACCTCAGATGGGTGGAGGATCAAGGGGACACCTTTGATGGCGGTTGGGTAGGTGGGTGGGTCTGGGGTTTCCAAGACCACCCTCAAGTTTGGATATTGACTAGAAGGACTCATGCATGTGTGTGCTAAGTCACTTCAGTTGTATCCGACTCTTTGCGACCCTATGGACTTGGGATTCTGTCTATGGAATTCTCCAGGCAAGAATACTGGAGTGGGTTGCCATTCCCTCCTCTAGGGGATCTTCCTGACCCGGGGATCGAACCCGTGTCCCTTGCATCTCCTACATTGGCAGGCGGGTTATTTACCTCTAGCCCCACCTGGGAAGCCCAGAAGGACTCATAGGATGTGGCATATAGTCGTACTCATGGCTGAGATCTATCACAGCAGAAACATACAAAGTAGAGCAGCAGAAGGAAATGATGAAGCTGTGTGGGATGAAGTCCAGAGGAAGCCGAGTACCAGGGTCCAAGAGTCTCTCCCAGCCGAAAGACTGGGACACGCTAGAGTCCTCCAGCCTCAGATCTTGAGCACTGTCCACTAGGGGCACTTGTCTGAGCCTGGGAGTCCAGGGTTTTTATTGGGGGTCAGTTGCATGGGCACCCTGTGCCTAGCACACACCCAGATCCCAAACCTTCAGAAGGAAAACAGGTGTTCAGCATATACCACAGTTTGTACAAACATTGTGGTCATTCCCTAACTGTGCCCCCCTTCTCAGGGAGCCATGAAAACTGCCAAGGCCTTTGTAAAGGTGGCAGTCTCCTGCAAAGT
Source organism: Okapia johnstoni (assembly GCA_024291935.2). Taxonomy (NCBI): domain Eukaryota; kingdom Metazoa; phylum Chordata; class Mammalia; order Artiodactyla; family Giraffidae; genus Okapia; species Okapia johnstoni. The sequence continues at coordinate 76,262,240 of CM044318.1, read as the reverse complement.
GGGGACACCAGCCGGCTTGACCTTGATGATGCACTGTGTCACTGGTGTTCTGGGGTGACCAGGCACCTCAGCATACCTGCGTCCCCAGCAGACAGATGGTAGTAGCAGCTGTATATTGGGCAGTGTTCCTGTGACTGCACCAACCTGGAGCCTCTGCTTCTCTGTGTCACCAGCGTCCACCTAAAGTCCCCAGGGAGGCCTCTGTTAGACCGATTGAGGACTTGGATCTGGCATGTTCTGCTTCTGCAGTGGGGGTTGATTTCGGTGTCCGGTCAAGGCTCACAGATCGGTGTATCCTCTTGCTTAGGCTGCCATAATGGGTCCCACCGGCTGCGTGACTTAGACAATAGAAAGTTCCTCAGTTCTGGAGGCTGGAAGTCTGAGATCAAAGTGTCTGCAGGGATGGATTCTTCCGAGGCCTCTTTCCTTGGCTTGTAGACAGCTGTCTTCCTGTGTCTGTGTCCGACTCTCCTCTTCTTATAAAGACATCAGTCAGATTGGATTAGGACCCACCCCCATAACATGAATCCCCTCTTTAAGGACCTTATCTCCAAATATGGGGCTTCCCAGGTGGCGCTAGTGTAAAGAACCTGCGTGCTAATGTAGGAGACATAAAAGATGCAGCTTCAATCTCTGGGTTGGCAAGATTCCCCGAAGGAAGTCATGGCAACCCACTCCAGTATTCTTGCTTGGAGAATCCCGTGGACAGGAGAGCCTGGTAGGCTACAGCCCATGAAGTCACAAAGAATCTGACATGACTGAAGCGACTTAGCATGCATGCGTGCATCTTTAAATACAGTCATCGTCTGAGGTGCTAAGGGGTAGGATTTCATGATATGAATTTTGGGTGGACACAATTCAGCACACAACTGTAGGGTTTTCCCCAAATGTAGGCAGGAGGCTTGGAAGCTGGGTATTTCTCTTTAAAGGACAACACTGGTTGTCCTTCAAGGGTTTTAACGTCTGGGGGCTTCTGTGGTCAAGAGCTTTTCCCCTTGGTTAATGTAAATAACTTTTCCCTCACTGGAGTTTCGCTGTAACCAGCCATGGTTCACAGAAGAAGAAAATGCAGACTAGTTTCTGAGCAATGAAGACAAGTCCCTTATCAAATCTCCACAGCTGGCCAGGAGATTCTGAGCTTGCAGTTCTGTTCTCTGGAGCTGGGTCGGGTCCCAGCCACGGGGGAACTGTGGAAGAAGTCAGTGTCCCTCCAGCCACCATGCTCACTGGCTGGTCCTACCAGTTGCAGGTTCCCTGGGCTCTGACGTGCAGGTAAATGAGACAAGGGTCAGCATTCCCAGCCCCCACACGGTGCCATTTCTTACTTGGTTTCTTGAAGAAAGCGCCCTGGTTATGTACATAAAAGTCTCTGGGGGTGAGTTAACGGCCCCAGAGGCATTTTAGGAGCCGTGTGTGGGCTGCCTCATGGTCTGAGCCCAGGCCAGGGACTTATGAGAGTCTGTGGCTAAAGAGAGAGAGAGATACCATCAGGGAAGACACAAGTCTCCCCCTGGTCCTCCCAGACTTTGATTCTGCTGTGTCAGAGGTCCCACACAGCCTGCTGTGACCAAGAGACCCTCACCTCCTGGGTAAGTAAAGACAGGACACCTTGGTGTAGCCCTGCAAAGAGGTGACAGCTTCAGCTGCAGTGGGAGATAAGGGGATCATGAGGACCCAGGGAAGGCCTGCCTGGCTCCATGTTCTCATAGTTACATAGTGATGATAGCTTGAGCATCTACCCTTCCCCACCCTGGCAGCTAGGTATCTCCCCTTTACCCTTTAGCTGGGGCCCCTAGTCAGCTCAGCTGGGCTCTGCTGACATCTCTCTTCCAGAGTGCAACACTGCTGTAGGGGAGGAAAAAAGTTTTCCTCTATCCTCTTAGGTCCAGTACCTGAGGCCTGCAAACTAAACTGACAACTGACATATGAACAAGAGAGAATTCATACAAATATGATTTGATGTTAATATTTTAATTTTTTTGTGTGCAGAATCAAAGTCTGGGAGGAGCAGGGTGAGACTTGTGTCCACCTGGTGGCATCCCTCTCTCTTTTTAGCGACAGGTTCTTCATAGAAAAGAAGTGAAGACCCAAGAAACGGTTAGACCTGGTGACTTACATCCCATTTATATAAATTGTGTAGAAGATGAATTGTAGAAAGATAAATTTTATTGAAATGAAGGGAAGTTGAGGGTTATTTTGGTAAGGTTTGTTTGTGCAGATGCGTCTCAGAGATGACTGTCTCCAGTGATAGACTTGATCTTCTGGTACAGGAGTGGGAAGGAGAAACACCTTCACAAAAGGAAACTTCTGTGCTGCTTTTAGACAGACTGGGGGAGGGCAGAAGCTTCTTTGTTTTTGCTGCTCAATTGCCTTCAATTTAAGGTTCTCTTGGAGCAAAGTGGCAAATTTGGGGGTGGCATATTCTGATCCCTTTCACTGCCCACCCCTCTCCCATGTCAGGTTCATGTATGTGTCCACACTTATGACTTTAAATGATGTGGTCACGCTGCCACCGAACCTCCTGGAAGCTGGGATCTCGTGAGTGGCATGAGAGAAGGTGACAGAGCAGGGAGGTGGCAGGAGGGCCTCCCAGGCACCAAGCCTGGCAGCTGGGTCTACTGGTCACCGGCTAAGAAGCTTCATTCTACTTAACTACTGCCTTGGGCTTCCCTGGTGACTCAGAAGATAAAGAGTCTGCCTGCAAGGCAGGAGACCTGGGTTCAATCTCGGTGGGAAGATCCCCTGCAAGAGTACATGGCAACCCAACTCCAGCATTCTTGCCTGGAGAATCCCATTGGCAGAGGAGCCAGGAGGGCTACAGTTCATGGGATCCTAAAGAATCGGACACGACTGAGCGATTAACCCTTTTCAATCACTGCCTTATCCATAGTGTCGGGGTAGCCCTGCCTGCGGGCCGCTCCCTACCCCCCACGGCCCCCACATAGCTGGCGTAAGGATAAAGCGAGTGCGGGTGAAGGCATTCTGTAAACCATGGAGTGTTGTGAGGGCACAGTGATCCCTTAGCCTTTCCTCCTAGTTGCTGACCTCTCTGGGGAATCCTGATTCTGTCACTGGGACAGCCGGGAAGCGAAAGGCTTGATTCACTCCAGCCTGCGCCTGGGGACCCACTGTCTGAAGGGCGCCCCCTGGTGTCCATCACTGCAGCGCCTTGGGCCCTGTTTGGGAATGTCTTAGAAATGGTTCTCCCTTCCCTGAGGTTATAACCTCCTCTTTCCCAGAAGGAATTCCAAACTGAAATGTAAACTGGGGCTGCATCTGCTGAAGAAGCTCTTCTGCAGTAGCCTCCCACCTTCCCTGCCTACTGGGATAGAATATACACAGGGAAGTGAAGTCGCTCAGTCATGTCCGACTGTTTGCGACCCCATGGACTGCAGTGTGCCAGGCTTCCCTGTCCTTCACTATCTTCTGGAGCCTGCTCAAACTCATGTCCATTGAGTTGGTGATGCCTTCCAACCATTTCCTCCTCTGTCGTTCCCTTCTCCTGCCTTCAATCTTACGCAGCATCAGGGTCTTTTCCAATGAGTTGGCTTTTCTTATCAGGTGGCCAAGTATTGGCATTTCAGCTTCAGCATCAGTCCTTCCAATGAATATTAAGATTGATTTCCTTTAGGATTGACTGGTTTGATCTCCTTGCAGTCCAAGGGACTCTCAAGAGTCTTATCCAACACCAGTTCAAAAGCATCAATTCTTCGGTGCTCAGCCTTCTTTATGATACTACTCTCACATCCACATGTGACTTCTGGAAAAACCATAGCTTTGACTATAGGGTCCTTTGTCAGCGAAGTGATGTCTCTGCTTTTTAATGAGCTGTCTAGATATGTCAATGTAGGCTATTATTATTATTGTTCTGAGCCCACTTGTTTGTTTTTATGACTCTCCAGTATTCTGCTGTACTTGACTGTGATGGTCATGGAGGTAATTTCTGATTTTCCACTCCTACAATCCACGCCTCATAAATAAACTTGTAAACAGAGGTGCTTATGAGTATTTCTGCCAGACAGATTCTTGATTCCTTGTGTCTCCATCAAATGTCCCCACTACATGCAAAAGAGGAAAAGACTATGAAGATTTTCCCAGGGTCCCTCTCTGTCCCTTTGGAAAGGATAGGCTAGGAGCAGTCTGCTGAGAAGCTGCTAGAGAAAGAAGACCAATCTGTACGATTTGCCTTCCGAAGAGGGGGAGCAGTTAGGATGCAGGTGTGGAGTAAGAGCCATTTGCTACAAACGGTGAGAAAAATAGCTTGTGGGAGCCTTTGTTCCTTCAGAGGCATAATTGCCTTTGATGGGCTGTTAATAGGAGTCATTATGTGGTTATTAAGAAGGGAGTGTGATGAGCCCAGCTCTGAATAGCTAATATCAGGGGGCTCCTGGTTTAATGTTGTTTTTCCTCTGCACACAAGGAGTCCTGCTACTTACCTGGAATCCCCTTGAATCAGGGAGTTTGAACTTTGAGGCCAGTAGGTTGGGACAATTCCTGAGGGTACCGATTACTTCCTGGGGCAGCTAATGGTGGCGGGGAGGGGGGCAGTGTAGGGCAGGGGAAAGACAAGGAAAGGAAGAGATGAGAAGGGAGTTAGGAAGGGTGATCAAGGGACGGAGTGGAACTTCCCTGGTGGTCCAGTGGCTAAGACTCTGAGCTCCCAGGGCAGGGGACCTGGGTTTGATCCCTGGGCAGGGAGCCCATATGCCACAACTAAAGACCTGGCCCAGCCAAATAAAATAAATGTTTTTAAAAAGAGAGAGATGGAGTGATGGAGAGATGAGGAGAGAGAAGGCAAGGGAGAGAAAGAGGGGCTGGAACAGGGTGATAGTGAGCAGAAAGAGAAATGGGCAAAGGGTAGTTGGGGGGAGAAAAGACAGGGGGAGGGGGGAGAGAAGAGAGATGGAAGAAAAGAAAAATGGGAAGAACGTTAGCCCGTAGGGTAATTTCTAGAGCCTGAATTCTAGCTCATGACCCGGGAATGACCTCCAAAGGCTGATCCTCGGGCCCACCCAGCCCTGCTGATTTCATTTCTATATTTAACAAGATCCCTGGTGATGACTCTGTAGGTTCAAGTTCGAGAAGCATTGATTTGAGCTCAGCGTGGGGCTTGGAGTGGTTCATGCCAGGGCCTGGGGGACTCGCCAAGGAGGAGCAAGCTGGGCTTGATTTTGCTGAGAAGCTATGTTAGATGGAGAAAAGTGCCCGGGAGAGAAATGAAGCGGAAGGGGGTTTGGCGAGGGCTGGGAGTGATGGTGGTGGTGGGGGGAGACTCTGGTCAGGGGTGTCACCACGTTAACACTTGCAGGAAGACCTACAGGAAGCCTGGGGGATCTGGAGAAGCCGTGCGGCTCTTGTGGGTCAGACACTGTTCTGAGTTCTTCGCTGTGTTAGTTCATTTACCCTCACACCCCCTGGGGTGTTTGGTGGCAGACACACCGAATTCAGAGCCAGGAGGGGGTTGAGCAGTTCTGGCCTATTATCCATGAGCATGAGTCTCTGCCCTCCTCTGGTTCTCTCTGTAATACTTCCCAGTCTTCACCTGCATCGACAGGGCCTCAGCCTGATGCCCAGTCCTGGAAAGTCTGGCTTTCTTCTGGAAGCCAGAGACCCTTACACTTCACCTAAGAGGTGGCCGAAAATGGTTGGGGTCGGTCCAGGGCCCAGTGGCAGGACAGCTAAAGCCTCTTGCACAGCCTCCCCCCACCCCCACCACCACTTTCATGAGCCCTGGCCAGGAGGGTGACCTGCTCAGGGTTCCTTGGAGACTGGTCAGCATGGGTGAGGTAGGCTGATCTCTGGTCCCACAGCCAGAACCTACATCGTCCAGAGATGTGTCTGGAGCAATCATAGTGGTCCTCTGCCTGGGGATTTGTGATGCTAGGTCACAGGAGTGACTGAGTAAGAGCCAAGTTGCTGGGGACTCAGGACTGGAGGTCCTAGTTCCAACCAATGCCACTGACAAGCTGCGTGACCCTGGGCAAATTAGTTTAACTCTCTGGGCTTCAGTTTGCTTATGTGTAAAATGGAGAGAATAAAAATAGTGCCTACCCGTAGGGTCTTTTGGAGCATAAATGGCATCCGCTGTCAATAATAAAATCAGTAGGAATGCATTTAATCTGTATCATCTTGTTTTTATTACTTCTTTGACTTCTATCGCTTCTCTGACTTCTATCTTTGGCTTAGCAGTTTGGTTCTGGGACTGTTTCCTGCCTGTGGAGGAGTCAGGGTTGCATGAAGAATACCTCACCTGAGTTTGAGGAGTCTGCAGCCACTTTCAGGGCCAGGAGGAAGTCACTGGTCTCCTCTGCAAAGTTACAAAGTTCCCAAGTGCCCGCCTGGCCAGACTTTTCCTGGCTGCTCCTGGGGATGTTCGGAAATGAATGATGGCAGGTGTTGCGATTGTTTTGCAAAGCACCTTGTGCAACCCAGAAGAGAATCTTCACTTCCTCCATACCTTCCAGTCCAGGGCCACATGCAGACAGACGATGTATGTGCAGACGATGGTTGGCAGGGACTGACCACAGACTCAGTCCCACACAGCTTTAAGTACATTCAAAAGGTCATCTTGACCTTGGACCTGGGGATGGTTCAAAGCCTCTGACACCTGTGGGGGGCTTCTCAGGCATCCATGGTTCAACGGACACAGGCAAAGTCCAGATTCCTCCGTGTGGTGCCCTTGGCCTTCCAGGACCTGGACTGCCTGGCCTTCAGACCTCCCTGTACTGGCCTCAGAGGCCCTCCCTTCCCCCAGCTCACTGCTGCAGCCCCCAGGACCGCAGTGTGCTGTGTTTCCAGGTATTTGGGAGAGGTGGTCTCCCTGCCTAGCAAGCCGGCTCCACCCCTCGCCCTCCTGAGTCCACCATAGGACTCACAACTCTCAGGCAGGTCTTTCTGTCCTGTCTTTGCCCTAGTGGGCACCTGCCAGCAACTTACCACCCTCCTCCTAGAGGCTGCTGTAGGCTCTGGGTGTTCAGCATCTCTAGTTTCCAGAATATACAAGACACAGTGAGTGAAGGAAACTTCCTCCTTCTCAAAAGCCAAAAGGCTCCCTCCAATTGTATCCTAGAATTAAAAAAAAAAGTATTTGGCTGCATCAGGTTTTAGCTGCAGTAAATGGTGTCTTCACTACATGAAGTCCAATCTTTCGTTGCAGTGCACTGACTCTCTAGTTTTGTCGCTCCAGCTCGGTAGCTCTGAGGCATGTGGGATTTTAGTTCCCGACCAGGGATCGAACCCAAGTCCTCTGCATTGCAAGTCAGATTCTCAACCACTGGACCACCAGGGAAGACCCTATTTTCTAGAATTAACTCTTCCCCATTACAGAGTCGGACACGACTGAAGCGACTTAGCAGCAGCAGCAGCAGCATTGCAGTTTCTGCTCCTGCTTTCCACCAGAATGTGTAGGAGTTCCGACTTCTTCCGGTGAGTGGGGAGGAGAGAGGAAATGAAGTCTGGTGTTTGTCTTGTACGACGGGCACGAAGCCATGCTTTCTCAGAACAACTTTATCTAAAAGAGCAAATCTGGCTGAAATGCTGTTTTTCTCTTTCTGCTCCTCTCCTCTCCCCATTCTGCCAGGGCTACTCCACCTCACACCGAGGGAAGCAGAATTTCTGGGGGGTGGGACCAGGTCTAGGTATTTTTTTTAAATTTGCCCCAGATGATTCTAATGGCAGTAGGGCTGAGAACCACTACTTCAGGGTAAATGTTGTCATTGGGACTAGAAATCTCCGAGGCCAGAGACATGGATGGGGCATGGTAATAGCAACAGTGCTATCACTGGGTTGTGGCATGTCTTTCTTTCCTTTTTCTATTGTCCTTCACAGTGGCTCTTATTTCAAGCCCTAACCTCAGCGGCACATAATGGCTGCAGCAGCTCCAGGTTTCACATCCCCTAAACTTCAGGTCCTGAGCAGAGAATGTCCGGCTCATGGCCTACTGCATCTCATTGGTGCTTGCCTTTTCTTTCTCTGGTTGGCATGTCCCTGGTTGTTTTCATTCTACAAAGATGCTTTCTCCAGCAGGTAGACTGGTATAATTTCGTTTTGGGGTGTGTGTGTGTGTGTGTGTGTGTGTGTGTGTGTGTGTGTATCATTAGGACGGGGGGACCTGTGAAGGAGTGTGGGAGCACAGAGTGAGGCTGAGGCAGGAGGCAGATGGGCACTCCAGGGTAAAATGATTGGAGATTCATTCCCTATGGACTGAAACTCCAAGATAAGAATAGCAGGACAATTAAGGAAGGAGACTGGGCCCTACCCAGACCACATATTTCTTTTCTCCAACTCAGGAGACCTCCCTGATCACGCATGTGCAGAAAAGGCTCCTTGGGGGCCCAAGGGGAGTTACGTCAAGGATGTTCCTTACCCAGACGCATTTTAGGTACAATCCACCTTGGCTAAGAGGTGCGTGGGCACACATGGGAGAATCCTGAGATATACACCATATGGACTGTGAACCAGGCAAGCCAAAAGGATTACCCGAAGAAAACGCAGATGAAATGCCCCATAAATATGACTCAATCTGCCACAAGGGCGCGACTCAGGGACTTTCCCTCTGAGTCTGCCGTGTGCCTATCTACACGCTCTGCACTCTTTTCCTCTTAGTCCTTTTGCTTCACCACTTTCCATCCTGGTGGAAATTCTCTTCTGCAAAGCCAAAGGGCCAGGGCCCTTGTCACCGACCACTGGTCTAGTGGCTAGGATCTGGTTCCTTCACCGCCGCGAGCGAGCCTCAGTCTCCGGCTGGGAACCCAAGCCCTGCTCCCAGCCATTGTGAGATCAAGGTTACTGGCTGGGAGAGGGGTCAGGAACAGTTAATGGGAGGGCTAGAAGAGAGAGTATTCCCAGCTGAGGAGCCAGCAAGATTTATATTAAGAAATATACAGTTAGTCTTCAGCCTGTTCCTGGCACCTCCTAAAACCCTTGGAATTTCTTAAGTGGTAAGAGGATAAAGGTGTCTTTTGTTATTTATAACAAGCCCCTTTCAACCGCAGCTGAGTTTATGTTAATGAGGGGCCTATTGGAAAGCCCCTAAGGATGGGGGTGGGGGTTGCCAGGGGAACCAATCAGAGGGTTGGAATTTTGAGTCTTTCCCCTCACCCTACACCTGTTTCTCCCGGGGAGGGAAGAGGAGGATGGAGGTTGAAACAGTCACCAATGGCCAATGACTCAATCAATCATGCCTATGTATATAAAACTCCTAAATAATAGGGTTCTGAGAGCTTTGAGGTTGGTGAACAAGAACACAGCAGGTTTGGGACTTCCCTGGCAGTCCAGTGGTTAAGATGCACTTCCAATCCAGGGGGTGCATGGTCGGGGAAGTAAGATCCCACAGGCTGCGTTTCATGACCAAAAAAATAAATAAAAAGAACACAGCTTGTGTCACAGGGTTTGATACCCCAAGCTCCCCGGAGACAGAAGCAGCTGTACTCTGGACCCTTCTGGACCTCACCCTATGAATGTCTGTATCTGGCTGTTCATCTGTGTCCTCCATAATAAACTGTTTTCCTGAGTTCTGTGCACTACTGTAGCATGCATGTGCTGCATGCAATGCTTCAGTCGTGTTCGACTCTGCGACCTCATGGACTGTGGTCCATCAGACTCCCAGTCCATGGGATTCTCCAGGTGAGCATACTGGTATGGGTTGCCATGCCGTCCTCCAGGCCATGGGGACCTCCTATTTAGAGGAGGTCTGTTAGAAGCACATGTGGCAACCTGGACTTGGAAGTGGTGTCTGAAGTGGGGGCGTCCTGTGGGACTGAGCCCTTCGTCTGTGGGGTCTGAGGCTGCCTCCAGGTAGACAGTATTGAGTTCAAGTGTAGGACACCCAGCTGGTGTTACAGGTTCGCTTGGTGCAGGAGACCACCCCTGCCATTGTCAGAAATGTCCCAAGTGTCTTTTAAGTAGAAAAGTCAAAGTGGACAGAACACGGGGGTGTTTCTGTACAGGAGGTAATACATGTGCGTAACTTAAAAAGGTTTTAAAAGTTAAACATTAAATAGTACCCTGTGAGGCTTCCACTGTAAAAATGGCAAAACTGTCTCCCATTCCCCATCTTGCTGCTCAGTGATAACATTTTCTTTGTTTTTCTAGAAATGTCTTCTGGTTCCTACCTCCACGTTCCAGTGTTTACGCTGTTCTTGCATGATTTTTCCATTTTAGACACTAATGATTTCCTACGCTGGAAGATGGAGATTTACCATTCTTACATCTTCCTTGCCACAGTAGGCTTAATACTGCACCCCTCCCCGAGATGTCCCTGCCCTAAACCACCCCCCCTCCGCCCCAAACCTGTGAATGTTACCTTATATGGCAAAAGCAACTCTGCAGATGTGATTAAAGTTAAGAACCTTGAAATGAGGAGATTATCGTGGATTATCTGGGTGGGCTCAATTCAATCACGAGTCCTTAAAAGTGAAAGGCAGCTGAGTAGGTCAGAGAGTTGACAAGGGAAGATGAGGCAGGAGAGGGTAGAAGCCCTGTTGTTGGCTTTGAAGGTGGAGGAAGGGGGCCACGAGTCAAGGAATGTGGGTGACTCCGGAAGGTGACCTGCCCTCCACCGATAGCCTGCAAGGAAATGACACCTTCAGTCCTGGCCATGGCAGGGGGCTGAATTCTGCCAACAACTTCAGTGAGCAAGGCGATAGATTCTCCCTGGAGCCCCGGAAGGCATGCTACTTTGTACACATTGTGACTTTAGCCAAGCAAGACCCACATCTCACTTGAGACCTAGAAAGTGAAAGCATTAGTCATTCAGTCATGTCTGCCTCTTTGGGACCACCAGGCTCCTCTGTCCATGGGATTCTCCAGGCAAGAATACTGGAGAGGGTTACCATTTCCTCCTCCAGGGGATCTTCCCGATCCAGGGATCAAACCTGGGTCTCCTGCATTGCAGGTGCATTCTTTACTGTCTGAGCCACCAGGGAAGCCTAAGGACCCAGAGTGTTAAGATAATAAATATCTGGGGAATTCCCTGGTTGAGGCTCTGCACTTTCACTGCCGAGGGTGTGATCAATCCTTGGTCAGGGAACTAAGATCTCACAAACCTCATGGTGTGGCAAAAAATAAATAAATAAATTTCTGTTGCTTCAGGCCACCAAGTTTGTTCAGCAAATAGCAAGAGAAAATATACCTCCCACTCTGACACACATACTTCCTCATCACCTTTCCTTCTGATACATTAATAACTATAATTCAAATTTCAGTGTTTATGTAAGATGAAACATTGTTCCCAGCTGATCTATGTAGAGTACCAGAATTATGTTTGTCATTTTTTGTTTTCTTGGAGTTAATAATTGCTTTTTTGGGGGGGTTTAATTTCCTGTATATTTGTGAATTCAGCCCTAAGTATTTGATAACACTCTGTCAGGTGCTTAGTTGCAAAAAACAGATCACACTCTAGCTAGAAGTTGTTACAGGACGTTCACATGCAGGGACAGGGCTGGAGGTCAGGGAGAGGTCAGTCTTCCAGCTCTGCTGTCCCTGAAGGTTAGATGCCTTCCCCTCTACCTGCTCTTGTAAAGCAGGTGTCTGTTATTGACACCTGCTTCTTACATTACTCTCCCCAGAAATGAAAGGTCACGTGGATCCGCTGATTGCCAGGGCTGAGGTCACATGTCTACACCCTAGCTGAGAAGGAGGCTGGAAAGCTCCAAGTTCATCTGGGTTAGTTGCTCTCTGGATCTGCGGCATCCTGGAATCTCCCCACCACCTTTTTCTGGATTTCTTCCTTGCCTCTCTTCTGTGCTGGACCCCCTGCTTCCTCATTGTAGTGGATCATCGCTAGCTGGATTCTCTGATTGAATGAGTGGGCTTGTCAACTGCAGGCTCCACTTTTTTAGTGTTTTTCACTTCAGGTTTTCCATTTTTGTTGCACATTAGAATCACCAGGGAGCTTTTACAATGAAGCTGTCTGACCCCTCCCTAACTAATTAAATCACTGGAGGGCGGGGCTCTGGGACTGGTGTCTGTTTAAGGCTCCCCCGGTACTTCTAATTGTAGGTGAACTGGAGAACCCGGCTGTAGGGTGGTTTAGTTCAGCTGTCTTGAGAAGCAGTCATAGCTGACATGTAAGTAGATTCTGTCAACTTGTAATCATTTGCATCAAACCCTGAATACGGTGCCCCCCTCTACAACAGAGACAGTGGGAAATAATAGAGAGGAGGTGCAGGAAATCGTGTTTTCTCCGACAAAAGTTAATTTTATATTAAGGATCCCTGAAAGAAAAGCAGGGAAAACGTTTTTATCTGTCATGCCTCCTTCGAGGACACAAAACAGCTGTGTCAGCACCTGGAGCTCTTTTTCCCTTGAGTTGGTCAGACTCCCTCATGAAGAGTTTTCCATTCTCCTTTTTTTTTTTTTTTCTTGCCAGCATCCTGAGATCCGAGTCGGGGTAGAAGACGGTGGGGGGTGGGGATCTCGATATCTGACATGTAAACTTGGATTTAATCCTGTTTTGGGCACGAGTCCTCCCTCCGCAGAGGTCCTTGGTGTCCCCCAGTGTCGAGGTCCTGTTTTACTTCTCTAGAGCATCAGCTGTCAGTTTTCCACCAGGGCAGAAGGGGCGTTTGGTTGACTGTGAGGAGAGGGAGAGGTGATCAGGGGTCTACCTGCTCCTAAGGTAGTCGCTCAGCTAACCATCACTTTGTCAACCCCACCTCCACCCCCACTGCCGGGGTGCTGCGGCTGCCTGGGTGGGGTTCTTCCGTGGAAACCAGGCTGAGCCCCAGGGCTCTACGTGGCTCTCTGGGTTCTGCTCTCTCAGAGCTTATCCATTTGCTTCCCATCTTCCAAAATCTTGTTCCTGCTGTTTCTCATTCTTTTTTGTTCCTGTGCGCTTATTCCTTTAAAGACGCCCTTTACTTCTGTCTTAATGGGGCGCGGGGAGGAATCACAGGTGAATGTGTTCCATTTATCATCTTCCGTCAGAGGTCTTCACCACTGCCATAATGGGAATTTATTGTATGGCTTTGTGAGGACAGGTGAGCTATTTTAACTTTAGGGGATGGCTAGTTTAACGATTGCAATGTTAACTGTTCAAATGTAAGTTATTTTCCACGAGGCACAGATTTCACTGTGAACAATAGATCTTCTGGAACCTTCTGGGGTGATGGGCTGCGTGAGAGGAAAGGCTCTGTGTTGAACATCGATGGGACAAACTTTTATTTTTCAGAGACAAGCTGGTTCCCGTTTTGCACAGCAATGTAGTGATGTGTATCACAGATACTGCCGAGCGCCAAGCTTGGGAATTTATGCTGCGTTTCTGACTTTGTGTGGATTTCCATTCACAATTGCTGCTGGAATGTTCTACAGACTTTTTTTCCCAAGAGCTAGACTTGTGTGTTTGATTTTGTTTGGATAGTAACATTTCTGCCTTTGTTGCCAAATGCCAGGATTTGTAAAGTTGAACTCTTGAGCTGTAAACCGAAATACAGCAAGTCAGCGTTTCTAGGTGTTGGATTTCCAGGGAGAGGTCTTGAAATAGGGATCCATGAGGTTCTATTTTTGACCAGGTAGTTCAGGAAAGAGTTGGAGGTGAGCTGAGGGGTTAGGGGTCCCTGGGGGAGGCTGTGGTTTGTCTGCTAGTTGGGGAGGGACCAGGCTACTTGAGTCAGACCCCAGACAGCAGGTGGGGAAGGAGACGTCTGGAAATCTGGACTCTGGGCTGCAGGCAGGTTGCCAGCTCCACTGAACTTCTGACGAACTGTTTCAATGTTTTATCCTTCCCAAGGTGGAGGCGGCTCTGGGGAGCAGAAAGAGTCCGTTTTACAAGGAAGGAACCCAGACCTTGCTGGTTAAGACAGGCCCCTGCTTCCTGCTAACTCTCAACAGGAGTTGGCAAACTTCTCTTGTGCAGGGCCAGAGAGCAAACATTTTAGGCTTTGTGGGCTGGTCGGTCTCTGTTGCATAATTCTTTTCATTCTTTTTTGTGTGTGTCTCTTCAAAAATGTCAAACCGTTTTTAGCTTGCTGGCTTACAGAGGCCAAAGTCAGGCTTTGGCCCACCGGCTGTAGTTTGTGGAGCCCTGAATCACATCACTGTTTACTTCTCTCATAAAACCTCCCACAATTTGAACTATTTTGTTTATCTTCTCTTTCCTCTACTATGAACTTCATGAGGGCTAAGGAGGTGGCTACTTTATTCTCTGCTCTGACTTGAAGGCCTAGGGCTGTGCCTGGCATGGAAGGGGTGCTCCAGTATCAGTTGAATGATTGAATGCATTGTGAGTTCTAATTTCATCTCTGGTAACTCATCTGTAAAACAAGGGACGAGACCTTGGGGGTCCCTGAGGGAGCTTCCAGAGTTCAAGCTCTGAGATTCTAATTCACCGAGCAGTGTGGGATTTGGGTTCACATTATAGCTGTATATGGATACTCCAGCTGTCTCTGCCTGCTCCTGTGTGCAGGGCAGAGGTAAAGCAGATAGGTCCTAGGAGCTGAGGGTGACTCTTGCTTCTCACCTGCATCCTTCCGCAGACATCGGGTCAGTCCTGCCTGTGCTCAAAGCAGGATTTTCCTCTGAAAATGACTCTGATCCTATTAATCCTCTGTTGACAGTTTGCTGCTCCAGCCCTTGTCTAATAGACTTGATAGTCAAATTATGTAACAACTGATACAAGCACAGGTGCTGACCAGTCAGGGCAGGTGTTAGATGCAAACAGTGGGAGTTGCCATGGCAACGTGTACCGCTCTTCTCTCTGCCTCCTCCCTCAGCCTAGCCCCCACGATTCTCCACCTGGGCTTGAGCATTCCACACTGCCCTTCTTTGTACAGGCTTTTTCTTACACCTAGAGTGAACTGCCCTGAGCTCCATTTCCTTTACCTGGCAAACTCCTATGCATCCTTTACGATCCAGCTCAGCTATCGGCTCCTCTGTCCCCAGGCACACTTCCTTGATCCCTTTCCTTCATGCCTGTAGCACTTCGATGGCATTATTGTTCTGGACTTGGGTTTGTCTCCCCTCTGGACTCAGTTCTCAATGTCTGGCTCCTAAAAGCCTCAGAAAGTATTCATAGAATGAAAAGGGATTGAAATCAGAAGAATGAAACTTGTATGATGGATTTTAGACCATAAATCGTCTCCTGGGTTTGAGCAGTTGGCTTCATCACTGTTGCAAGTCGGCATTTTTGTGAGGCTCTTGCACAGTGAATGAATTGGGCAGCTGGGTCTTTAAGAATTGGCACTTGTCCTAATGTGGGTTAGATCCCTGAGTCAAGAAGATCCCCTGAAAAAGGAAATGGCAACCCATTTCAGTATTCTTGTCTGCGAAGTCCCATTGACAGAGAAGCCTAGTGGGCTATCGTCCATGGGGTCGCAAAGAGTCGGACACAACTTAGTGACTAAACAACAACCTATCCTAGTGGTGTCCCAGGACATCACTGGTGTCCCAGGGTGAGCCATCTGCAGGGGGGAAGCTGAGAGGCTGAGGGGGTGGGCACAGCCTCTTACCAGGAGTCCTCTCACGTCTCTGGGCCCTGGTTCCCTTGCTTATTTTTCTAAGGGATCACTAGGTTCCCTCTGAGGTCCCTTCCGGAGGTAAAGTGTCAGAGGTACCATGGAAGAAGTATTGAGTTATCAGATCAGATCCTGTATCAAATACGACCCATTCTCTAAATGCCTCCTTCTCTGGGAAGTCCCCCAGGTGTCAGATCCCTCCACTGCAACATCATGGGCTATAGTCCTAGAACCAGGCTGTCTGTGCGAGCCCTTGCTGAGTGCCAGCACCCGACGCCTTCTGCTGCTCAGCTGTCCCACACTCTGTGCCCATTTCACAGTGAGGCTCAGAGAGGCCAAGGGAATGGTGGAGGGTATGCTCTGCGGCCCACTCCTGAGATCACCGACAGACAGTTCCTGCCTCTCTTCCAGGGATGTCCGTTGGTGCTGGCCCATGTGCACAGCTAGTCTGAAGGGTCAGAGGGTTGACACTCTGGAGCGGGGGAAGGGGGTTGTTAGATAAATTCCCAGCTTCCAAGCCCTAGTGGGATACCTCCAGGCTGCTCTGCCTGATTTTTTGGGGGCTCCCCTGCAGGGGTCCAGGCTCATTAAGCCACCTTTGGTTGGCTTTCATCCCTTCCCTGCCATACCTCCCCACTTCCAGGAACCAGTGCTTCCTGAGATCCTGTCCCAGATCATCTATAAACTGCATCCAAATCCTCACCTCATGGTCAGCTTTTGAGGACCTGCTAAGTGGTAAAGCCAAGATTTGACCATGTCTGGCTGACTCTGCATTCCCTTCCCCATAGGGGTGGTGTTTGCTCTGCAGAAATTGTGGGGTTGAGGCCAGAAGCCCAGCCAGGGTCCAGATGCTGTTTGTTTAAGGCCCTGAAGCCTGATTTTAGCATGGCCTGGATAACCTTTCAGTGGATGCTTGCTGATTGGATGTGCTTTCTTCCAGGAAGCAGGAAGCTGGAGCTTGAGGAGAATGATGTCCTTGCCTCGGGGCTGGTTGTTGACAGAAGCCGGAGAGAAGGAGCAGGTAGGTAGTGGAAAGGAGGATTTGGGGGCTGTCACCCCTCTACCTCGCCTCTGGTTGCTCAAGCTCTGCTTCTCTTTCCCTCGCTCGCCCCGGCCCCACCTGGCCTCTTGGCCACTGCCCTTGGGTTCCATGAATTTGGCAGGGAGATGGGGATCTTCTGAAGGTGTTACTGGCCTAACCAGAGAACTGCTTAGCAGGCATGGTGTGGATGTAGTTGATGTGTACAGTGTGTAGGCTCTGGTCCGTGCTATGGAGGACCAAAACTGGCTTAGCAAACCAGACTAGCATCCAGAGAACAGTTGTGTTTATGGCAGTTCAAGAAAGGATGCTGGAGTTGTCCAAGGAGAATTTCTGGAGAAGGTATGGGGATCACTTAGATCCTGGTAAGGAATAGAGGGGACCCTAAGTGGGGTCCCCGAGGAGAGAGAGCTCTGGGACTGCTCACAAAGGGGAGGGCAGGGACAAAGAAAGTCCCCCTAGGAGGGGACACTTATGCTTGCTGGCTAGAAGGGGCAAGAAAGAAAGGGATGGCAGCCTGGAGCCAGAGCAGACTGCCCCAGCTAGAGCTGTTGGCCAGAGGCGGTGACTGCGGCCCTGCTGATCTGTGGCTGAGGACTTGCTTCTCCCATCACTCTCTTCTCTCCTTGCCCCAACCCCTTGCTGGGATCTTCCGTTCGATGAGCCCAGCCGGAAACTTAGATGCTGGACTAGGTGGAGAGGCTGAAGAAAGGAACCAACCAGTGGGGCTTCCATGGATGCAGCCTGCGTTTCCCTCTGAGCAATGCCTGGTACGAAGCCCAGCAGTCCATTTTCATGATCCTGCTGTCTCTGTTTAATCAGAAAATGTCCCCGTCTGGGACATCTTGGTGTGTGGCTTTATTTCCAACTGGATGCCTCCTTTTCTCTAAACGTGAAGCATCTGAACAGCCCCACATTTGGAGTAATTGTTCCTTCTTGCTCCTTTGCTTGTACTTCCCTGACCTTGAAAGAGCCATTTTCCAGGACCGTCACTAATGGACCTTCACGCGATGACAATAAAATATCCCAGAGCTCAGAGAAAAGAAAGGAGACGCTGTCTTGAGTGGCTCCTTGTGTTCCCCGATGTCATCTTATGAGATGGCCAAAGTGCTGAGTCCCCGCTGTGCTCCCACCCTGCCTTGGCCACGTTGGCCTGGTCCCTCTGATGCTGGAAACGGCACAGTGTTCTTTGTGCAAATCCCACCTTCTCCATTGAGGAATGTGATGGCCAGCAGCTGACCCACCGGGAAGGCTGACTAGACACCAAACACCAAGAGCTGAAGGCACACCAGCCGAGAGGGGAGGGTCCTGCCAGTAGCTGATTTTGGAATGTTCGGTGCGTTTTCTGAGAACTGAAAGGTGCCTTACCCTGGGAAAGCGGATCTCAGGCCTCTCCATATCTGTTCTTTCCTCTGCTTCCAGCTTGCAGCCGCTGCAGGACTCACTGCCTGCCTGTTTGTTGTTTGTTGTTCAGTTTCTCCGCGGTGTCCGACTCTCTGCGACCCCGTGGACTGCAGCAGGCCAGGCCTCCCTGTCCTTCACCATCTCCTGGAACTTGCTCAAACTCATGTCCATGGAGTCGGTGATGCCATCCAACCATCTCATCCTCTGTCATCCCCTTCTCATCCTGCCTTCAATCTTTCCCAGCATCAGGGTCTTTTCCAATGAGTCAGCTCTGAGGGCCTAATATTCAGACCCCCAGCTGGCCCTGCTCGTCCTCTGCTGGCCGGAGGGTAGAAACAAATCCTCGAGCAGGACCAGGCTCCAGCCCGACCTGGGAACCAGAGACTGATTCACCAGTGGTCCTGGCAGTGCTCTAACCGCCGTCTGGCAGAGGCAGGTGACTTCCTTGGGATGGGGTGGCCCTTGGTGGGGGGTGCCCGGCGGGGTCATGAGCCGCCTCTAAGCCAGATCTCTGGAGGGTACAGTGCAGGATGGGCAGTTCTTGTGGGGTCTGAGCTCTAGGCTTAGGCAGAAGACCAGATTCAGAAAGCCCAGCTGTGATGCGGGAGCCTCCTGCGAGGGCAGGTCCCTGACTTCTGGGCTGAACATTAGGAGGCCTTGGTTCTTGCCCTGGCTCTGCCCTCTACTTCTGGTGAGGCCCTGGACAAGCATCCTTTCTCTTTCAGATTTCTCATCTGCAAAACTAGGCATCAGGTAGTGACGTGATGTCCCTTGTGGCTTGGACAGCCCAGCTTTGCTGTCACCAGGGTCCCTCTGCCCATGTCATAGCTCCAGTCTGATAGCTGCAGCTCCGAGTGCCCGAGTCCTCATCCACCACGAGTTCATGGCTCTGGCAGTCCCGCGGTGTGGACGCTATGGGCTCCTCCCTCACCAGGGGAGACACAGAGAGGACCTTTGACCTTCTCTGAGATCAGACAATGGGAACCAAGCTCAGAGCCTCTGACATAAACCTCACCGGGATTTTACTTCCTCACACTCCTGTCTGAGCCTATCCCCTTCTGGGACCAAAGTGTCCAACCTGACCCTCATGAGTTTTCTGAGTTTTATAAACTGCCTTAAACTTAGTGGCTTAAAACAATACAGATGTATCTTGTAATAGTTTTGAGGGCAGGAGTTTGAGACAGGTCTCACTGGGCTGAAATCAAGGTGTTGGCAGACCTGCTTTGCTTCTGGGGTCTGAGGTGAGCCTTCTTTTCCAGCTTCTAGAGCAGTGGTCCCCAACATTTTTGGCACCAGGGACCAGTCTTGTGGAAGACAACTTTTCCATGGACAGGGAGCAATGATGGTTTGGGGGTGATTCAAGTGCATTACATTTATTGTGCACTTTATTTCTGTTATAATTGCATCAGCTCCATCTCAGATCATCAGGCATTAGATGCCGGAGGTTGGGGACCTCCCTAGACCTTTGTCTAGATGTTGCCCACGTTCCTTGGCTTGTGGCCTCTTCCTGCAATTTAGTCTCTCTCTCTCACACTTGGTACCTCTTCTACCTCTTCCTTTATCACATCTCTGACCCACTCTGTCTCCTCTTCCCTCTTTTTAAGGACTCATGATTAGATTGAACCCATGTGGATAATGTCTCTTTCTAAATGTCCTTAATCTCATTCACATCTGTAAATCCTCTGGCCATTTAAGGTAACATATTCTCAGGTTCTAGTGATTAAGGTGTGGATGTCTTTGGGGGCAGGCATTCTTCCTTTCACTCTGCCTCACTCTGTGGCTTGGGGCTTGACCCACAGCAGTTTTCCTGTGTGAAGAGGCACCTCTTCCTTGGAGCCCTCCCTGACTACACCAGGCAGAGGTGGCTGCTCTGTAGTCTGTATTCCTGTGGCCCCAGGTGCTCTTTGTCATACTTGTGTGGCAGTGCTCATGGTGGGTCTCGCTCCCTAACTGAGAATGTGTGGGCAGGGAGCTGACCTTCTTCTCCCTGGGTCCCTGGTGTCTGGTGGTAGTGAATAAACACATAGGGCTGGTCTGGGGAGTAAGTGCTGGGTGGGATGGAGAGCTTTCCCAGGGCCCCTGGAACACAAGCAACTGCCCTAAGTGGAAACCGATCCTTTTCTTCAATCCTGGGATCTCTTGGTGGCAAAGTGAAGCACGGGTCATAATATCTATTTTACAAGGGAGAGAATAGAGGCTGGTAGTTCAGTGGTGAAGAATCTGCCAGTGCAGGGGACACAGGTTCAATCCCTGGTCCAGGAAGATTCCACATGCCTCGGAGGAACTAAGCCTGTGTGCCCCAACTATTGAGCCTGTGCTCTGCGACAAGAGAAGCCACTGCAATGAGAAGCCTGCACATCACAATGAAGAGTAGGCCTGGCTCAGCATGACTAGAGAAAGCCTGCACGCAGCAGTGAAGACCCAGTGCAGCCAAAAATAAAAATAATGAAAAAAGAGAGACTCTGAGAGGTTCAGTGACTGCCTGGACTCCCCCGGGGAAAGTGACGGAGCTGAATTCTAACTCAGTTCTTGTTCTCTCTCCCCCATCTCACTCAGTTATTATTATTTTTCAAATTGTCGGTTATGGGTTGAGTTGTGGTCCACATAGATTTAGACATTCAAGTTCTAATCACCAGTGCTTCAGGATATGACCTTATCTGGGAACAAGATCATTGCAGGTGTCAGGAGTTAAAATGAGGTCATGCTAGGTTAGGGTGGGCCCCCAACCCAGTGTGACTAAGGTCCTTCTAAAAGGGGGAAATTTGGAAGAAGACACACACACACACACACACACACACACACACACACACACACACACACACACACACACACACACACACACACACACACACACACACACACACACACGGAGGAGGCTGTGTGAAGATAAAGGCAGAGGCTGGGATGATGCTTCTAGAAGCCAAGGAATGCCAAAGATGGCCAGCACACCACCCACAGCCAGGGGAAAGGTTGGAGCAGACTCTGTCTCACATTTGTCTAAAAGGAATCAAACCATCTGACACCTCGGTCTTGAATTTCTAGCCCTGAGAACTATGAGAAAATACATTTCTGCTGCTTAAGGCATCCAGTTTGTGGTACTTTGTTTCGGCAGCCTTGAGAATTGATGACACTGCCTGCTGATGCAGGCCCAGGCCTCAGAGATGCTGAAGCCTGTCTGAGCTGACCCCTCCCAGGCCTCCAGCCTCCTCTCCCTCCCCTCCCCTCCTGCCTCTCTGTGAGCTGCAGTCACACTGGCCTTCCACGTGTTCACCTCTTAGCAGCTGTGTTAGGGTATAATGGACACACAATGTAGTGTGCGGTTTGACAAGTTTTGACATATGTATATACCCATGCAGCTGTCACCACTATCAAGATAATGAACAGATCAGTCACCCTTGGCAGTCTCTCCACACTGCCCCACCTCCTAGCCCAGGAGACAACTGTCACCATAGATTAGCTTGCATTTTCTAGAATTTTACGTAAAGGGAATCTTCCAGTAGGTGTCTCTTTTGTTTTGCACACTGGGCTTTTTCCAGTTTCTTAGAACTACTGCTCTCCTGACTTGTGATCTGACCTTCCTCTTCCTGTCCTCCTCTTCACCCCTTGTTCAGTCATTCAGTTGCGTCCCCATGGACTGCAGCACCCCAGGCTTCCCTGTCTATCACCAACTCCCAGAGCTTGTTCAAACTCATGTCCATCGAGTTGGTGACACCATCCAACCATCTCATCCTCTGTCGTCCCCTTCTCCCGCCTTCAATCTTTCCTAGCATCAGAGTCTTTTCCAATGAGTCAGCTCTTCACATCGGGTGGCCTAAGTATTGGGAGTTTCAGCTTCAGCACCAATCATTCCAATGAATACTCAGGACTGATTTCCTTTATGATTCACCCTTTGTTAACATCTCCCCAATTCTCATCAGTTTCTCAGAGGCTTCCTGGGCCCCCAGACCAGAAGGGCCCCCCATTTAACAGTTTGCTAGAGCCCTGCATCTGCTCTGGATACAGCACGGGGCCATTTGCATCACCTGTGCAACAGGTTCAGGCCTGTCTCTCTCACTGGTCTCGACAAGGGACAGGCCTGTAATGGATTCTGCTCACCTTTATCCCTGGCTCCCAGTAAATGGGTGAACAGAGGAAGTGATGCATGCCTGTAATGGGAGCAGCAAAAGCACAGAGCTAAGGAGCTGGGTCTCTGCAGTCAGCTCACCAGTGATCTTGGGCAAGATCATCAAGCCTGCCTTCTTCCCACTCCAATTTCCCATCTTTTCTTCCCCTACCTCCACCGTGCTGCTTGGCTGGAGGGATCTTAGTTCCCTGACCAGAGATTGAACCTGGGTCCTTGGCAGTGAGAGGGCATCGTCCTAACCACTGGACCACCAGGGAATTCCCTCCAATCTCCCATCCTCTCTGCCCCACTCCTGGGAAGCAATTGGGCATCCCTGATGGCTCAGAAGGTAAAGGATCTGCCTCTCAATGCAGGAGACATGGGTTCGATCCCTGGGTTGGGAAGATTCCCTTGGAGTAGGAAATAGCAACCCACTCCAGAATTCTTGCTTGGAAAATCCCATGGACAGAGGAGCCTGGCGGGCTACAGTTCATGGCATTGTAGAGTCAGACATGACTGAAGGACCAACACTACCCACCTCCACCATGCTGTGCAGCCTGAGGGATCTTAGTTCCCCGACCAGATATGGAAACTGGGTCCTTGGCAGCAAGACTGCGTCGTCCTAACCACCAGATCACCAGGGAATTCCCTCCAATCTCCCATCTTTAAAATGGGCACAATAACAGTACCCACCTCCCTACGTGGTTTTGAGGTCTGAAGGATGTCCTGCATGGAAGGAAGGAATTTCTAAAAGCACCTGACACGTATAGCTGGCCCTCAGTGGTGGTGGTCAGACATTCTGGCAGGGTCTGCCAAGGAATAGGACAGTTGTGTGGCATTAGTTAGCATTTATCCTGTGTTAGCATTTCCAGGCAAGGACCCAGACCCGTGGGAACATTGAGGAAAGAAGTGAGGAGTGGAGGGGAGCACTGGCAATCTGTGGGCAGAGTAGATAGTTTGTAACCAGGTCTACCACTGAAGCTCGGGACCTCGGGCAGAGCCGCCTTGAAGCCTCAGTTGCTGCATCGTGAACACAGGGATCATCTGACAAGCCTTACTCACTGCACGGGGTTATTGAGGATTATGTGAGCTGGGGCATGTGGAATCTTTGTAAGCTGCTGAGCAGGATGGGCAAGTTATTGCTTAGTTTTTTGTGCCCTGGAGTGGGCGCCAAGTGTGGGTTAGGGGTCTTCCACATCACCGCTGTCCCTGGGAGAGGCGTGGGCACAGTCACTGCTTCTACATGAGATTTTGGTTTCCTGGGCCTTTCTGGGGACTGGAGCCAGTATGAGACCCAGCTCTATGTGGGTGGATGTTGAGGGTTTAAGGGGGAATCTCAGAGGAACTGCAGAGCAGAGCCTTCTACACAGTGCCCTGCTTCCAGTGAGCGTGCAGCTGAGAGCGGCTGGGGAAGCTGACTGGGTGGTCTCTGAGCCCTGGGATCTTGGGGTCCCATCTGGCCACTGTTTCGCGAGGCCCAGGCAGCGCTGTGCTCAGTGTCATCACGCTGCACGCTGGCTGTGGGCCACCGTCCTGAGTGTCCGGGTGGGTACATTCATGTCTCCTGTGGTCTTGGGTGGAGGTTCAGAGGGTGGGCTCTGGAGGGAAGCAGAGTGTGGTTTGAATTGTACTCCATCCTTTGTCACTCTGGGGTCTTGGGTGAACTGCTTTACTTCCTCAGACCCCAGTTTCCCCCAGTAAAGTGGCAATAGGGCTTCCCAGGTGGCGCTAGTGGTGAAGAACCCACCTGCCAAGGCAGGAGATGTAAGAGAAGCAGGTTTGATCCCCGGGTCATGAAGATTCCCTGGAGGAGGGCACAGCAATCCACTCTAGCATTCTTGCCTGGAGAATCACATGGACAGAGGAGCCTGGCGGGCTACAGTCCACAGGGTGGCAAAGAGTTGGATACAACTGAAGTGACTTAGTATGCACACAGGCAAAGTGAGGATAGTAATAGTACCTTCTCCTGGAGTCAGCTGTGAGAATTCAGAGAGCTCAGAGCTCCTTCCATACAGAGAAAGCACTCAGAGCAGGCAAGCGAGAAAAGGCGCCAGTGGACGTGACCTACCTGGGGATGGGCACTAATGGTTTAACTGAGCCGAGGCCCAGTTACCCATGGGGGTCTCTGGATCCCAAACACAGAGAACTGGGTGTGGCTCCCTGCACATCCAGGGCTTGGAGTCGGTGCATTGCTTGTGTGGGGCCGTGCTCTTGCCCTTAAAGCATGGGAGCAGGGGTGACCTTGTCTGCTCACTGTCCCAGGAACTGTTGGGATATATTTTGGAGGGCAAAGTAACAGCAATCGAAGTCCCTAGAACAAAACCCAGGAATCTCAAAGACTCACATAAATGAGGTGGTCTCAGAACAATGATCTGCTGTCACAGACCCCAGGGCAGACACAGGCAAAGAAAGCCCCAGATGCACAGGTCACCCCCAAGAAGCTTCCAGTCTTCAGATTTGCAGGGCTGTATTGTTCATGAATACGCTCGTTTATTCCTCGTTGATTTGTACTCCATCCTGAGCTGTCTGGGTGGAGGACTGGCGGTAAGTGAGGGAGCAAGGTGTCCTTGTGTTCCCTGGTTTGTCTGCTGTGTTAGTCGGCTCCGGCTGCCACAACAGAACACTGCAGACCAGGAGGCTTCAACCACCGAGGCTTATTTTCTCAGTTTTTCTGGAGGCTGGAAATCTGAGATAGAGATGTCGACAGGGATCATTTCTGGTGAGGTCTCTTTTCCTGGCTTGTAGTCACCCACCGACTCGATGGACATGAGTTTGAGCAAGCTCCGGGAGTTGGTGATGGACAGGGAAGCCTGGAGTGCTGCAGTCCATGGGGTTGCAAAGAGTCTGACACGACTGAGCGGCTGAACTGAACTGAGGCAGCCACCACCTTGCTGTGTCCTTCTGTGGACTTCACTCAGTAGGTTTGTAGAGAGAGGGAAGGCGGGAGGGAGAGAGGGGTAGGAGAGGAGAGATGGAGGGATGGAGAGGGAGGGAGGCAAAGAGGACTCTGGTGTCTCTTCTTATAAGGACATGAGTCCTATTAGATTAGGGCCCCACCTGCATGACTTATTTAACTTGAAAGATTTCTTTACAGGTAGTTTGTCCAAATACAGTCACATTGGGAGTTAGGGCTTTGACTTGTGGATTTGGAGTTGGGGGATCATAATTCAGTTCATAACAAAAGCCCAGCCTAGGGTGGCAGGTGCTAAAGGGACCGTGATGGGACAAGGCAAAAATGAAGGAGGGGACTCTTCCAGACCATTAGAAAAAGAGCACTCTAGGGCAGGGGCTGCTCACTTGGCTCAGGGAACATGGAGAGAACAGTGGGTTTGGGGATATCCTGTGTTGCAGCACTTGGACCC
The DNA here is from genome assembly GCA_024291935.2 of Okapia johnstoni. NCBI lineage: Eukaryota > Metazoa > Chordata > Mammalia > Artiodactyla > Giraffidae > Okapia > Okapia johnstoni. The sequence goes on along the minus strand of CM044318.1, from coordinate 76,236,881 downwards.
TTACTATGGAATATGGCCTTGTATCTGTGACTTAACCCCTCTGAGCCTCTACTTCCTCATCTGGAAAATGGGAATAATAGTATCCACTCCATGAAACAGCTTTGAGGATAAATTAGGAAATTTATCTAAAGGGCTCAGCCCTGTCCCCGGTGCACTGTGAGACAGGGGAGTGGCAGTGATGGTCCCTGGGGCAGGTGCCCTTGGGTTCCAGTGTAAAGCATGAGCTAGGGTGGCGAGCGTCCCTCACTTCGTAGGTGTGAATCTTAACGATGGATTAGAGAAGAGCTTCTGGGCGAGGCCAGGCGAGGAGGGCTTTGAGGCAGGTGGGGAGACAGATGTGACTCATCCCAGGGCCCCTCAAGGTTGAGGAGATGCAGGGGCTGGCAGGCAAATGATTGAGTATGCAGTGAGCTTCATCATCACTGGATGGGACAGATGCCAGAGGCAGGAGCAAACCCGGTTGGGGCAACAGAGTGCAGCATGAGGGGCTCAGGGGCCCAGTCTAGACATGTCTCACCTTTCAGCTCAGCAGCCTGCCCTTCCCTTCTGATAGGAGAGGCACGAAGCCAAAACAAGGTGCTACTAAATGTAGTTGGTGACATTCGTGAGTCAGCAAGCTGTTTTATTTCATCAAAGAAGATTAAAACTTTTTTTTTGGTTAAGTGCAAAGTTTCTTTTATATGATTTATTGTGATCAGGGTCATTTTAAAGGATCAGTGCTCAGAAGCAGGGGCTCCAGAGCCTTCTATAGATCAGATCTTCGTAGGGGCTGTTACTTACACAAGAGCCGCTGCTGACTGAGTCTGAAAGGCAGAGGGGACACTGAAGTCACAGGTCATGAGCTGCAGCTCCTGCATCGGTTGGCATGTCTCATCCAGAGTGGACATGATCAGTTCTGGGAGCCTGTGTTCAAGGATCGAGGCACTAGCTTTGGCTGGCTCATTGTACCCTTGAAGTTCTCCAGGGAGATTACTGGGACTCTTTGTGGGAACCCCTAGCTGGGATCTGTCTGGATGTTATTACAGGCTGAACCAACTGCATCCCTTCCAGATACTCCAGGCTCGGGGAGAGATGATCCCTGTCACAGCCCCCTCTGCCCTCGGCCCACTCCACCGTGAGGGTAGGGGGAGTACCACATCTGCCTCCTGCCATCTTGCTCACCCACACCTGGCCAGATAAGAGGCAGGCGTTGTGATGTTTTCCATGTTGGTGGGCTTCTGGAGTTCCCTTGTGCTGTGTGTGTGCATACATGTTGCGTGTTTCTAGTTAGGACTGGGAGAAACTCAAAGTGAACTATCTTGGAATCTCAGTGGAATTTCTTGGCATAGTCTTATCTTAGGAAGGAGGAGGCAACCTGAATGTTCACTGTCCATGGCAGGAGGGTGGGTTTTCCTGGGGTCTCGCTGGCTTGAAGACTCATTCTTCTCCCCCTCTGTGGGAGCCCTAAGCCCTCCTCTGTGGGAGCCCCAAGCCTGCCTCTGTGTTCCCGTGGACCGTCTACAGGGCTGAGTAACCTAGTGCTTTGTCAGTTGTGGCGCTGACTCCCGCCAGCTGATGGTAATGACACCACTGGCCAGGGATTCCTCTGTCCAGGCCAAGTGCTTGACACTTGGTAGCTCATTTCTCCCTCCCAGCATCTGTCTGTGGAAGGTATTGCTCCGTTCTGCACATTCCAGATGTGGAAGCCGAAGCCCAGAAAGGCTCTTTAACTTGCCCAAGGTGACACAGCTAGAAATAGAGTCAGGGCAGCAGTCCAGACTTTCCAACTTGAGGTGTGGCTGTGGGTCAGAGAGCTTTCTTGACTCTAATTGGCTTTAGTCTCTTGCAGCCCCTCCTTCTGCCCAAGTGCCCCCAAAGGCCCTCGTTGTCTTCTGGTCTCTAACCCCCACACACATGTGCTTCCTTGAGCTGAAACACCCTTCCACTTGGCCACCTCTCACATTTTCTCAAGATTCGGCTCAGTGACCATCTCCTCCAGGAAGCTCTCCCTGACTACCCCTGAAGTCCAGGCTGGATGTCCCTCCAGGTGGTCCCATGGCATCCTGGGCTTCCTCCCAGCAGATGTTGACACCTATTTTTATAAGTAGGGTTCTGTTTGTCCAACTCCTCCACCAATGCAAGCATCTTCAGGGGTGGGCCGGCTCTCAGATGTTTGATGAATGAATAAATGAATGAATGAATGGTAACTTAAGTCTCTTGCTACAGTGTCTTGTCAGCAGGGCAGCCTGGTTGCTGGGTTTCCATTCCTTCTCACCTCCCTGTGCCCTGATTTCATATGAAAGATTGAGAGATTCACAGTGTAAACGGGGGAGCCCACATGAAGCCCTCAGAACAGCCTTGACCCTCCCCGTGAGCTGGCCTTACTCTGCTGGTGCTTTACCTCCTGGGGGTGGGCAGGGAGGCTCGCCCCAGGCTGACCTACTTTTCTCTCAGGCGTGCTTCCCGGGGTGAATGACTCAGCGTTTGGAAATCTGGCTTCTTTTTTAAGGAGCCACATCATTCCTCCATCAAACTGAAGATATTAGGCGAGGTCAAATGCCTGCTGACGGGTGGGGTGGGATGGACAGTCAGAAAATTGTCCGGGTAAAACCAAGAGACTACTTAGCAAGGAGGACAGAAAATACAAGGTGGGTATGAGAACGTGGGGAGGTGAGGAGGGGCTGAGGTAGGAGATGCAGGAATTGGGGTCAGAAATGAGACTGGAGGCAGTGCTCATGGCTACAGATCTGTAGATACCACAGCCCCCAGACCCTGAGCTCTGAGACCACCCTGAGATTACCCTCACAGGGATACAGTGGTGCAGGAACTCCGAGGGGAAGGTCCTTTCCTCCTTCACCTCTGAATTGTCTCTTGCAGACTTTTCCAAACTCCACTCTGTACAAACGAGTCCCGCCAACAGCTCTGGGAAGAGAGTTCTGTGGTCACATACGTAAGTCCACTCCTGCGTCCCCTCTGGGGTAATCATGAAGAATGTTCACATGGGAAGAGCCTCATGGAGTCCTGCAATCGAGAAGTCCTCTGAACGTTTAGGCCAGTGTTTCCCTGACTGCTTGACCAGGGAACCCTCATCACAGCATCTTTTCACATGTTGTTCAGTCACTAAGTCATGACCAACTCTTTGCAACCCCATGGACTGCAGCACGCCACGCTTCCCAACTTCACCATCTCCCAGAGCTTGCTCAAACTCATGTCCATTAAGTTGGTGATGCCATCCAACCATCTAATCCTCTGTCTCCCCCTTCTTCTCCTGCCCTCAATCTTTCCCAGCTTCAGGGTCTTTTCCAGTAAGTCAGTGCTTCCCATCAGGTGGCCAAAATGCTGGAGCTTCAGCTTCAGCATCAGTCTTTCCAATGAATATTCAGGCTTGATTTCACATATTACCCCCAACAGCTTCCTGTATTTCTAGGAACCCCGTCCCTGGAAGGGGACCAGTACACTGTTCATAGCATTGTGATTGAACTGACTTTTATTTGGAAACTTCAAAATGAAAAGTCAAATAAAATCTGTCTTAGCTTCTCAGGGCTGATGTAATAAGTACTGTAAACAGGGTGGTTTCAAACAACAGACTTCTGTTGTCTCAGAATTCTAGAGGCCAGAAGCCTGTAGCCATGGTGTCAGCAGGGCCTGGCTCCCTCTGACGCCAGTAGGGGAGGCTCCATCCTGGTCTCTGGTAGCTTCTTCTGGTGGATGCTGCCTCGTGGCAGAATCATGCCTCTCTTCCTGTGTGTTTACATGACCATCTTCCCTCTGTGGGCTGTCTCTGTGTCTCTTCCCTTCTTATAAGAATGCCATGGACTTCCTGGTCCAGTGTCTAAGACTCCACACTCCCAAGGCAGGGAGCTGGGTTTGGCCCCTGGTCAGGGAACCAGATCCCACATGCTGCAACTAAGAGTTTGCATGTTGCAATGAAGATAAGAAGATCCTTCCTGTTGCAACAAAGACCTGGAGCAGTTCAAAGAAGGAAAAGGAAAAGCCAGTTGGAAAAGGAAAAGCCATTAGGATCTCATCCTAGCCCAGTGTGACCTCATCTTAACGAATCACATCTGCAAGGACCCTGGTTCGACATCAGGTCACATTTTCAGGTGTTGGGAGTTGACTTCAATATATCTTTATGGGGGACACAATCTAACCCATAATACAACGCATTAGCAGCAGGTGGTTCTGGGCTGGGAATTCACTGTAACCATCCAGAAAGGTGCTTTCTCCATTTTCCAAGACCTTGGCAGTGATGTTGTCACGTGCAGAGCTAGTGTGAATAGAGGTACTGCCTGCTGGTCACTGTGCAGAGTGTATTATGAATACAAACAGCAGCTCGCTGCACCTCACCACAGGTGAACTGGAGTTTGAAGCCGGGTCCGTGTGTTGGCCCCATCCTGGCTTTTAGGTTTTTGTGCTGTGCAGTTTCTGGTGGAAATCAATAGCTGGCTTCAGATCAAGTCCCCTTGTCCCCCAGATGCTTTTTCCACTTGTTCACTTTTTTTTTTTTGGCCTTCGTTTGTTGATTGGCCATTTAGATTTGACATGTAGTGAATTTATGTTGAATTTATGTCCCTATCCTTTGCACACTTTTCCTTTGTCTTCCTATTATCAATTTGTGACAACTTTTTTTTTTTTCGGTAATTTTATTTATTTTTGGCTCTGCTGGGACTTTGTTGCTGTGCGGGCTTTCTCTAGTTGCAGGGAGTGGGTACTACTCTCTAGCTGAAGCTCAGTAGTTGTGTTACATGGTCTTAGCTGCCCCGAGGCATGTGGGATCTTCCCGGATCAGGGATCAAACCCGAGTCTCCTGCACTGACAGGCAGATTCTTCACCACTGAGCCACCAGGGAAGCCCCAGTTTGTGAGAGCTCTTTATCTAGGACAGCGACTAACACTTTCTCTCTCAAATGTAAATATTCTCCCACTCCACAGTTTGTTTCCTTAATTCAAGAATTAAATATTTTTTTTGCCAAGATGTCTTTATTTTCTTTCGTACACTTTGAATTTCCTATCTCTATGAAAAGAGATTCACCAATACAGACTTCACATTTTCTTGTCTCCTAAATTAAATCATTTTTCTTGCTTTACTTTTTGCATGTAAACGTTTATTCCAGCTGGAACTTACTTTTGCCAATAGAACTTAAGAGTCTGAGGTAGGGATCTGACATTATTTTCATCCAGAAAGATATCCACTTGGGCTAGCACCATCTGTTAAGCCATCCTTTCCCGCTGAATTTCCACTCGCTCCTGTTGAATTTTTTCCAGGGAGGGCAAGGCTGGGAAGCTGTCATGGAGGAGGTATGGTTTTGGGAACTGCAGGAGTGTTGGGATGAGGTGCTTTGATGAGGGTGAAGCCTGAGGAGGAAGGGAAAGGAGTTGAGGTCAGAAGGGTTCGACTGAGAAGAAGAGGTTATGGGGTCAGAGAGCTGAACAATGTCAGGTGATCCACCAGGCACCCCTGGAGGAGCCACCCGGGAACCAGAGCTTCCGGCTGTGGTGGGGCCAGCGCTCCTGGGACAGGGAACCCTGTGTGGGTGCAGTGTGCCCTTGACCACAGGGTGTGGTCCCAAAGGCATGGCAGTCTGGGGTGTTGATGAGAAGGCAGAGCACATGGCCTGGGACTTGAGGAGACAGGTCAGAGGGATTCTTCAGAGGCTGGAAAACAGCAGGAGCAAGGGTCCAGTTTCCTTGATGCTGGCCATGGATGCAGCATCCACTGCTGTGTCCTGCACACACCCCTGACTCCCCACCCCACCCCACCCCAGCACTCACCTTCCAAGGATGCGAATGGATTCTTCCTGGAAGCATCTCCTACTTTGCATGGGCATGTGCTTGCCCAGTGCAGTCTGGAAATGGTAATTAATTAACTAATGTCTTCAGGAGCAGACCTCAATGCAGGACAGGTGAGATTTGGTGTACAAACCCCCAGCTTGTTTGGTCCTTAGGTGGGCAACTCGGAGCAGTGGTCTGCACCCTCCCCAGAGGTCCTCACCAGGACTCAACTCCAGTTGCCCATGGCGATGATCTTGGGAATACACCTTTCCCTCTCTCTTTCCCTTGCTCCCCTACCTGAGATTCCAGGGACCACCTCCCAGATCAACTCCTGGCACTTGCATCCTTATCTCAGAGGCTGCTGCTAGGGCAACCCAAACGCCACTATTAGGTCAGCACCCCAGAGGGCTGGTGGAACCATCTCATCTCTCTGGCTTCAGGCATGGTTGGTCCCAGGGTGTGGGGGAGGTGAGTGTGAGCCTCTGGGGAAGGGAGGAGAGGCTTGCAGAGTTTGCCCCCGGGGAAGGCTTAGCATTGGAGGTTGTGAGCAACAGAAACTCAACTCTAACTAGTTTAACCCAAACCAGGCTCCTCTGTCCATGGAATTCTCCAGGCAAGAATACTGGAGTGGGTAGCCATTCCCTTCTCCAGGGGATCTTCCTGACTCAGGGATCGAACCCAGGTCTCCTGTATGGCAGGTGGGTTCTTTACCATCTGAGTCACCCAGGGAAGCCCACAATATTGACTTACAGAGCTGAAAAACTCTGATGATGGTACTAGTCTGATGATGACACTAGCCTGAGACATGGCTGGGCCCAGGGGCTCAAACCAAGTCAGCAGTTCTCTCTGTTGCTCACATGCTTCAACTGTAGTTGGTTTCATTCTGGAAAAGGGACTATTCTCTAACCCCAGGTTTATACTCCACTAGCTTAACAACCCCATTGGAAAGAGTCTGCCTCTCCTCCAGTAATTTTAGGAAATGTCCCAGCCCCAACTTTTCCTCATTAAAGTCCCATGAAAGACCAAAGTCTGAACCAATCCTGGAAGCCAGGCGGAGGGGGTGACTGACCAGCCACCCTGGGGAGTGAGGGGTGGCCTTGCCTCTCCCTGCAAAGATGGGCTCCATTCTCTATGGAAGAAGGGATAGGAGAATGTAATCAACAGATGAGGACGGATAGGTTGGGCTGGCGAGGGGCAAAGAACAGAACAGCCGGGACAGGAGGGAGGAGGCAGGGGGAAAGGGGACAATTTTGGTGACTTTCTTGCAGAGCCCAGGACTCTCTAGTTGCGCATGCTGGCTTAATTGCTCTGAGGAGTGTAGGAGCTTAGTTCCCTGTCCAGAGATCGAGTTTGCACCCCCTGCAGGAAGGTGGATTCTTTTTTTTGTGTGTGTGGTGAAGGTTATATAAATTACAAAGGTTATATAAGGTTACAAAGGTTATACAAATCTTGATCTTAACAGGCCCTGAGAGTTTTCCCCTTTACCCATATGTGAAAAGGCAATGATCAAGGTTTTCCTGTTCTGTAAGTGTTTTGTGCAACAGTGTCCATGTAGGTCTGTTCACATAGCATCTTTGGACCGGGTCGGAAGCCTTCCTCTGGAGTCCGGTCTCACGTAGGAGGAGCTGGCTGGGGCCCTGACTTCCCACTTCTAGGGTGGGTGGTGCGCAGTTGCAGGCGGGGTCAGTCCTGCAGAGACTCCCTTGGTCTGTCTCTAGCTCCCAGGAAGGTCATCTAAGTGAGAAGCGCTGGGGCTGGGGAAGGAGCCAGAGTTCCGAGGTGACTGGAAGGGGATGACGGGGGTTGTGGGGGACCTCTTGGGGCTGCACAGGGTCCTGTTGTGGAGCTTCCAGAGCAGCTCCTCGTTCTCCAGGGAGATGCGCTTATTGACCTTGCATTCCTTCTCCAGCGACTCCTGCAGGACCCCCTGCTCTGTGGAAAGTTGCCTGGAAACTGCCATGTGCTTGTCCGTCCAAGCTTTTAATTCTTCATTCTCCTGCTGGAATCGCTTCTGTTTGTCCACCAGTTTCTCCATCTTCATTCACTTGACATCCCATTGGTGCAGCTTCTCATTCTTGATCTCCAACACAGCTTTCAGGCCTTCTAACTCTTGCTCCAGATGCACGATCTGAGGGTTTTTTAAATTTGTTTTCTCTCTTGATATTCTTTTCTGTTCTTCTGATTTCAACTTTTCATTTAAAAAGCATCACTTTCACTCTTCAGATCATTGATTTTGTTTTTCTAGTGATTCTTGCTTCTCGTAAAGCAGATCCTCGAGGGATTTCTTTTCCATTTCATGGCTTTTCTTGATTTCTGAAAGAAGGTGGATTCTTAATCACTGGACCACCAGGGAAGTTCCAAGGGGGGTTTATTTTTAAAACTTTTAGTTTGAAAATGGTTTTAGATTTACCCAAGATTTGGAAAGATAATACAACTTTCCTGTGTGTTCCCATTCAGTTTTGTGTGAACATCTTATGTGCCCCACAGTGCATTTACTAAACCTAAGAAATTATCATTATGGTGTCACTATCAGTGAAACTACAGACTTCATTCAGATTTCTCCGGTTTTCCCCACTGAGTCCGTTTTTCCATTCTAAGATCCAGTCCAGGATCCTAGTTTGCTTTCAGTCATCATATGTCTCCTCCAATCTGTGACTGTTTTGCCATCTTTCTCTACTTTTCATTACCTGGACACATTTGAGAGAAGCCATCAGCTATTTTGTAGAACATCCCTCAGTGTGGGTGTACCTGATGTTTTCCCCCGAGGAGACTAAGCTTGCGGACTTGGGAACAAAGACCAGAGAGGGGAAGTCTTATCCATCCATCGTACCTAAGGGCTCAGGGTACCAATGTGCTTTTCCATTGTGCTGCCTGCTGGGCTCTCTGCCGTAAAGTTCGTATTTCCCTCTTTTCCACACTCCATGTGGGATTCTGGGCTTTGGACAAACTTTATCCTGGGAATGGGGAGCAGACACCCTCTCTACCCTCCTGGGTTCTCCCTCCTTTGGGGCCAGGTCTCTTCTTATACCTGCCAGAGTGGATGCTGGTGCTGTGTACCCCACCCCCCTTCACTCTCCAGAAAGGCCAGTGATGGCTTCTTCTCCAGCTTCAGAATCTCAGGGCCATCCTGTCTGCTGGGTCAAAGGACCGCTGTGCTTCAGAGGTGGCTGGTTTGGGGCTCTTGTGTACATCTGGATTCTAATTGACAAACTTGGGCCAACACCAGGTATGCCTCTGCCCCAGCTTCCTAAAGAAACCAGGTGTTTTCTCTGCGACAAGGAGGGTTTTCTCCAGGGCAATAAGGAGGGTTTGCTCGCAGAAGCGGGAGTAAGTGAGTTACCTAGGAGGCCAGAGGTGCCTCTCACCTGTTGGGAGGAGATGGATGTCTCTACTGCAGGAAGGAGGTGGGGGATCTCCTGGTGGCTGAGAGTGGGGCTCACAGAGTGGGGGAGGACACCAGCTCTAGTCCGAGCTTCTGGTGACAGCCAGTCTGCCAGGGTCTCTGCTGACGTGCGGCTGCTCTCTGGAATCAAGACATTTTGTAGATTCAGTCATTTGGGTCTTGTTGGCAATTATGTTCTGAAGCATAATCCGTTGCTGGAGCAAGTAAGACCCTGTGCTTTGAAAGGAAGCCAAGCCTATAAAAATAAGCATGGTTGGTGACCCAGAAAACTCGGAAGTTTGTCCGATTCCTGTGCATGTATGGAATTCAAGCACTTTAGCTCCTTCTGGCATCCAGGGCCAGGCTGGGAAAACACTGGCTTTGGGCTTGGTATCAGCCCCGTGAGATGCAGGCCTTGGCTGCATCCTCCATTAGCTTGGGGTGACCTCGGACAAGCCACCTGGCCTCCGGAGCCCAGTGTCTCCTCTGAGAAATGGGGATAATAATAGTGCAGCCATTGCATTTTGCAGCTCAGGGGCTGTTTGGATTTGAGGTCATTAGGCAGGCAGGAAATTAAAAATACATATTTGCATGAGGGCTATTTTCTGCTTGGCCCAAGAAGGAGAAACAAGATTTGGGTGCTGTGTGCCTGGGGCTGAGAGGGATACTAGGGTGGCAGGGAGAACCCCGTTTGCCTCCCTCACCCTTGCCCAAAGGACTGGCTCTGAGTCCCGTGAAGCAGGAAACAGAAGTGGCTGCCTTGGGGAAACTTTGCAAGATGTGGGGCTCAAGTGGTGCTGCTTGGGGCCCTGGGGACAATGTGGGCCTGACCAGGAGGGCCCCTGGGCCGTTTGAGCCTGGATACTGCCAGGGCTGGGGGAACACCGCGGGTACCTGGAAGATTTCCTGCCCTGGGAGATGGTATCTGAACACCAGTGCCAGGGCAGGGTGGGACATGTCCCTGGAGGGGCTTGTGGGCAGCACTGAAGAGCCTGAAGTAGAGGAAGGTAAGCAGAGATCATGCCTGAGCCCATGGGAGCCCCAGGAACGCACGGAACAAGGGTCAAAGAGGCTGAGATCCTGGGGGTGGTGGCCTCGAGCTGGTGAGATGCAGGCTCAGTGGGCATGGGGCCCCCAGATGGACCTGCAGGGATGGCTGAAGACACTGAGCCATTATAACATCTACCTCTTAAGACAGGGCAGATGAGAGTACCGGGGGCAGGCATTGTCACAGCACTCAAAGCTGTGACAAGCTCCAGTGTGCCCCACCCAGCCACTTTGTCATCGCTCTGAGCCTCAGTTTTCATACGTGTGAAATGGAGATGATGGGAATGCTTTCCTTCCCCCAGGACTGTTACAAGGATGTGTGTGTGTGTGTGTGTGTGTGAGTGTTCGGTCACTCAGTCGTGTCTGACTCTTTTGTGACCCCATGGACTGTAGGCCACCATGCTCCTCTGTCCATGGGATTCTCCAGGCAAGAATACTCGAGTGGGTTGCCATTTCTTGCTCCAGGGGAATCTTCCCAACCCAGGGATCGAACCCGTGTCTCTTGTGCCTCCTGCTTTGGCAGGCGGGTTCTTTACCACTGAGCCACCTGGGAAGCTTTTATAAGGATGGAGTGACATAAATATGACTTCTTCTCTGAGGCTGAATGACAGGCACAGAGTCACACAGCTGAGCATTGGGGTCAGATTCTGTTTGTGTCATAATAAGCGATGTATCCCTGAATAGCTGATGCTCAGCTGGTGTGGTTGAAGGAAGAAGTGAATGCTGTTCCCATATTCCACAGTGTCCCATTAGAGCCTGAAGTGCTATTTGGAGAAGTCCTGTTATGAACACACTCCCGCAGAAACAAGCAGAACCTGAGCTCTGAGCAATGAAGGCACTTGATAGTCACTGAGAGCTGGCCCCAAACCTATTACGTGCTGCTTTCTTTAATCCTCATAATGATCCCATAAAGTGGGTCCTATGACTAGAACCCAATTCCCGCTGAATATAATTCCCGTTGTGCAGCAAAGGGAACCAAGTCTTGGAGAGGCCAGATGATTTGCCCGAGTTTCCAAGGAGGTAAGAGGCCAAGCCAGGATTTGAACCAGGTGGCTTACTCCAGCGCCCACATGTTCTAGCCTTTCCTTTTGCAGCTGATGGTGGCAGAGAACTTGGTCCCAGATATCCAGTGGTCAGGCCACCCCTGGACCCCATCTCTGCTTAACCAACCCAGGCCCCCCCACCACACCACATCACTAATGAGCAGTTTCTATTCAGTTGCTGCCGGGAAACCCAAGAGCCCAAGTTTCCTCCAGGAATTACATTAAAGGCTTAAGAGGCAGAGAATGTTTCAGAATAGCTATTGGAGCCAACAATTATTATTTTTTTTGGGTGCAATGGGTAAAATTTCTCTCTCTATTCTTACTCCCCTGCTAAACCACTCAATTGAATAAGTAAGAGAAACAGCAGCATGTGTTATTTGAAAACTGTTTAGTGCAATTACCTCTGCAGACTTTACTGAATTTGAAAATGATAGATGGCAAATCTTAATTTCCCAAGCTCTCCATCCTGGCAAGCAGTTTGTTAAAGACTAGCAGTGCAGCTAATCGCTGGTGCATAATGCCCGCAAATACAACGTTTTTCCTTTTTATATAACACATTATGCTAATCACCCTGTATTCCATTTTTCAATAAAAGGTCAGCAGAGCACTGTTTGTTCAGAATGTGCAATTTAAACTTCATGTCTGTCATTAGAGATAATCTAGGTTTGCTGTATCAAGTGGGGTTGTCATGGAAACCAGACCCGCAAGCTCTGTTTATGGCCTTTGGAGAATAAACACTTTGCATTTATTTCTCTGGAAAGGGGAAAAAAAAACCCACATCAGAAATCATTGAACAATTAAGTGAGGTTTGAAAACAAAGCAGTGATAGCCTAGAAGAGAGAGCTGTGTCGTTCATCAAAAGTCAATAACTGTCAGGCAGTTGGGATACCGGGGCATTCTAGCAGGTGACTGGTGGAAGTGGTCGAATAGTTCCCCTGGAAAGAACAAGTAAGGGAGAGTGGATGTGTTATTATGCCAAGTACAGAATTAATTTAAGTGTGCTAATGGGCTTTATCCAAGCTAATATACCCTCGAAAAATATTTTGTATAATTTGCATCAAGTGCCTGATTAGGCTTTTTTATGCCATATATTTGGATATTCATTTGCCAGCCTCACATACCTGAAATGATTCCACAGTATGGTTTTTCTGATCTTCCTCTCCTCATTTATAAAGACCCTCCCTAGAAGCAGTTCAGAGATTCTGGGCTTAAGCATTTTAAGATCCTGCTTGAGTAGCTTTACCATATTTATCAAACAGAAATATAGGATGCATTAAATTTGAATTAAATGTGAACACTTTTAAATTTGAATACTCTTTAAAGCATAATTATGCCCCAAATATTTCATGAAATATACTTATGCTGAAGTTATTCATTGCTTATCTGAAATGCAAATTTAACTGAGTGTCCTATATGAAATCTGTCTTCCTGTGTCTGGGGGGGTCCAAGGAGGTGAAGAGGTAATTCTCTGACCTCCTCTGCCAGCCTCAGACCTGTGATTCCTTTAATAGGTGAATGAGAAACGTGTGCATGGGATGTGTGCGCCTGTTACTGTTCAGTCTCTCAGTCATGTCTGACTCTTTGTGACCCCATGGTCTGCAGCACGCCAGGCTTTTCTGTCCTTCACCATCTCCCAGAGTTCGCTCAAACTCATGTCCATTGAGCCGATGATGCCATCCAACAATTTCATCCTCTGTTGCCCCATTCTCCTGCCCTCAATCTTTCCCAGCATCAGGGACTTTTCCAATGAGTCGGCTCTTTGCATCAGGTGGCCAAAGTATTGGAGCTTCAGCTTCAGCATCAGTCCTTCCGATGAATATTCAGGGTTGATTTCTTTTAGGATTGACTGTGCATGACGAATCCTGTTATGTCACGGTGTAATTGTGGCTCTAAGGTGCCGGAGGCACCAAGCAGAGTCAAGTGCAAAAAAGTCACCCACCTGGAAACAACCAAACACAGCTTGGCACAGCCACCCCACAGGGGAATGCTTTTAGGGGTTTCCCACTGAAAGAGGACCTCCTTCCCAGGGCTGGGAGCTTGCTGCCCCCAGTCCTTTCTGGATCTAGTCCCTCGTTTTTTTAGAGCTGGGCCAGAGGAAGGAACTGAGGCTTATCTGTGGGGTGTGATGCTCAATTCAGGGCTCAAAGGGTGGGGTTCTGTGAACTGTGGCCCTGGCTCTGGGCAACTTCACTGTTGTAACCTCCCCGCCCCCTCCCCCCCCCCCCCCTCCCCCTGATGCAGGAGCCTCAAGAGACATGGGTTTACTCCCTGGGTCGGGAAGATCCCCTGAAGAAGGGCATGGCAACCCACTTCAGTATTCTTGCCTGGAGAATCCCCATGGACAGAGGAGCCTGGTGGCCTACAGTTCATAGGGTTGCAAAGAATAGGACCAGACTGAAGTGACTTAGCACACACACCACCCATGCCACACAATTTGCAGAAATCTGGTAACCGGCAGAAGGTGCATTCATTAGACAATTGGATTCAGGTTGATGAAGTGAAGTAAAACCCAACACACATTTCAGCATGTGGAAATTCAGTATTTGCTGCCCTGGCTCAGGCATCTCAGGGGACCCAAAGCCAGAAGACAGCCAGTCCTCCAGAGGGGTCTCGGCCAGCAGGGTCTCAGCCACCGATGTCACTCGAGAACCAGCAGATGGTCCAAATGCCAGAGCAGAGGCAGAAACAAAGTGCCAGGAGAATGTGTGGGAGGAGGAGATGAATTCCACCCTGGACATCTGGGGAGCCATCTTGGAGAAAGGGGATTCACAAGTGATCTTTGAGTACAGGGTATTAAATCAGATTTAATCTTTGATCTTTGAAGACAGAGTATTAAATCAGATTAGTTAACACTAAAATGTATGTCTCTTACAAGGACACTCTCACTGGCTTTGGGGGCCACCCCAATTCAGCACCATCTCATCTTTATCCTTAATTACCTCTGCAGGGACTCTCTTTCAAGATAAGGTCACATTTAGAGTTCCTAGGTAGATACGAATTTTTGGAGGAGGCTAGTCAACCCACTACAGTTGCCAGTGGTGAAGTCTTATAGATTTCACCAAATGTAGAGATTCTGCTTTCTCTTGAACAATCAGATCTGGCTCTGGTGGTCTGCAATAGGCTGGTCAGAGGGACAGCTGGCCTTTTCCCAGGTCTGCCCTCTCCAGGTACCAGGTGCCCTGCTCTGTTCTTCACCTGCCCAAGCCCTGCTTTAGTTCAGGTGGAGCCGTCACAGGGCCTCTGTGTGGCTGGAATCTGCCTCCTCTTCTCAGCTCCTTCCTAATGCTTCCTTCATGATGCACACTCATTTATTCTATGCATGAACTACTGGTTAACAGTATTTATCTCCAGAGTCACAAATATTTGATTCCAATTAGGGATACCAAATGAGACCCACACAGCATCAAAAATGCAGTGTGTGTATTAGTTGCTAAATCGTGTCTGACTCTCTGCAACCCCATGGACTGACTGTAGCCCGCCAGGCTCCTCTGTCCATGGAATTCTCCAAGCAAGAATATTGGAGTGGGTAGCTGTTCCCTTCTCCAGGGGATCTTCCAGACCCAGGGATCGAACCGAGGTCTCCTGCGTTGCAGGCAGATTCTTTATTGTCTGAGCCACCACGGAAGCTGCAGGTCAGGTGATTGAGAGCCCTGGGACACAGAACAAGGAGGGAGGGTGTAGGCTCCCAGACTAGGCAAGCCATGCAGCTCCTGCTCTGATCCCTCTGTGGTCTTGGATGAGTAACTCAGTTTTAGCTAGCCTCAGTTTAACACCTGTGAAATGGGTATAATAACAGTTCCCTTCAACTTTGTGAGAACTTGAAATACTTTAGGGAGCTAAGTAAGATATTTTTCCAACATCTAGGATAGCATTTCCAATTGTGCGTGTTCTAAAAGCAGTTAATAGGTGTTCTGTGAAAAAAGAGTTTCTGGTTAAGCAATTTGGGAAAATATTCAAGTATGAAAAGCAGCATTTCCAGGATGTAACATGAAGTATGGATTTCCCAGATGTATTTGGGCAGAGAAAAACCACTTCCTCCATCTCTTTTTTGGGACTAGCAAGGCATAGAGCCCAGCACCGGGAAAACACACCATGCTTTCTGATGAGTCCTGTCCCCCCACCAAATTCTAGATATTTTTGTAGGTTTTAGGAGGGCTCTAGCCTTGGTTAGAACCGGCTGGCTGCCCAGATAGGAAGGGATGGGGAGGGCCAGGGCAAGAGTCCAGCTTCCCCACATGGACGCCCACCTCTCGCTGCTTCCAGGACCTCCAGAGCCAAATCTCATTTTCAGAGGAACTTCCGGCTAAAGTGCTGGAACACAGATAGGGCTTCCTGGGTCCGGGGGTTGGGGATTGCCTATTCCTGAAGCTGTCACCTTCAGGCTCCTTATTTCTCTGCCACTAAACTCCACCAGCAGACACTGCCCGGTAACCCCCCACCCATCAAGACTTGAGGACCCAGGCAAAGCTCATCAGCCTTAGGGTCTAAGCCTTAGATTCTACCTCTAAGTCATTCTTTTTCCTTGATTAGCTTATTTTTATTTGTCTACTTTCGGCTGCACTGGTCTTTGTTGCTGTGTGCGAGCTTTCTCCAGTTGCAGCAAATGGGAGCTACTCTCTAGTTGTGGTGCTCAGGCTTCTCATTGTGGTGGCTTCTCGAGTTGTGGAGCACAGCTCTAGAGCACGGGCTCAGCAATTGTGACGCACGGACTTAGTTTCCCCCTGGCATGTGGAATCTTCCCGGACCAGGGATCGAACCCATTTCCCCTGCATTGGCAGGTAGATTCTTAACCTTTGGACCACCCAGGAAGTCTTCTTTAAGTCATTCTTTACAATTCCTCTGCTCATATCTCTTGGCAATTCAGTCACATGTCTCTCCTAGCTGCGGAGGAGGCAGGGAAATGAGTCTTTTACCTGCATGCCCTTGTGTCTGCCTGAAAAATCAGTGCTGTCTTAAGAAAAAAGATGGCGATACTGGGAAGATGCATGTATGCTAAGTTGTTTCAGTCGTGTCTCTTTGCCACCCTATGGACTGTAGCCCGCCAGGCTCCTCTGTCCTTGGAATTCTCCAGGTAAGAATATTAGAGTTGGGTTGCCATGCCCTCCTCTAGGGGATCAGGATCCATCACAAGGATCAAACCGGTGTCTCTTATGTCTCCTGCATTGGCAGACGGGTTCTTTACCACTAGGGTCACCTGGGAAGCCCACAGGGAGGACACTGGGAAGTAACTAACAATCTGCTACAACATCCTTACTTAACTTTGGACAAGACACTCTTTTTGTTTATTTTTTTATTAAAATTCCATACATGCTCATGGATGAAAATCTGAAAAATGTTGGCAATTTTCAAAAACAGAAGTGCTATCGGTGACACTAATCCTGCTTCTTAGAGATAACTATTATTAACTCTGGATATAAATGTTCCCTCCCCCTGTTGCCCAATTTTGAAGTCATATCTTAAATTTGATCTTCCATCCTGCTTTTTCACCATATTTTTTCATGTCATTGAAAACCCTTCACAGTGTTTTTTAAACAATGACGAGAGATGTATCATATGGCTGTAATTATATGTACCATCATTTGCTTAGTCATTCCTCTAATGGTTATTTAAATTGTTAGCAATGTTTCGTTATTAACAATAAAGAACATTTCCTGGGTTTTGACCTCATTTTGGATGATTTCCTCAGGGTTTATTCCTAGAAGTGAAATTACTGGTTCACATGGGCTGAACTTTGAAAGTTTCTTAAATACACAATCTCAAATTGCTTTCCTGAAAAAGCTGATTCACCTCACTTCCTCCAGGATTGAGAAGAGATACAGGTTTTAAAAAATGTGTTGGCCTTACTTTTGTGATGGTGGTGATCAATTGATTATTGAAAAATCCTCCTCTCTGCCCTGTTATCTAACTGGCATTCTGCCACACAGCTGATGTCTTTGTGCTGTAGAGAGGATGGGGGCCATGGGTACTGTAGCCCACAGAGCAGGCAGCTTCCAGGATCTCATTAATGTTCCAGAGAGATCTTTGGCCACAGCCCTGTGCCCCATGTGTGGGACGATGCTGATCGTCTCATAGATATGATGGTTTCCACCCTTCTCCAAGTTTTCCTTCCTCTCTTTGTTCCCTGGCTGGTTCTTTGAGAGCTCTGATCACCAGAGGAGAGGTTAAAGACGACCACTGTAATCCATTCTGTCCATTCAGAAGCGTCAGTTTCACGGTTCTTAGTTCCTTCTGTCACCAGTTGATGATGTGGTCACCAGTTCTTTAGGAGGTGGACTTGAGGCCAGTCTCTGGGGCCGTAACAGACACAGGGTCAGTTCCCCATTCATGACAGCAGTAGCAGCTGTCAAAGAAACCTGGATATGAGACAATCAAAGAAAGCTAATGCTTTGCCTTCTGCAAGTCTGAAGAGGAGAGCTCTCTGCCTTTCCTTTTCAAAAAAGAAAAAATTGAAAAGATCTTTAAAAAAATTTTTAGAGCAGGGCTTCCCTGGTGGTTAAGAATCTGCCTCACAATGCAGGGGACACTGGTTTGATCCCTGATCTGGGAAGATCCCACATACTGCAGGGCAGATAAGCCCTCAAGCTGCAACTTCTAAGCCTGTGTGCCACAACTACTAAAGCTCACACTCCTAGAGCCTTTGCTCCACATCAAGAAAAGCCACAACAATAAGAAGAACAGCAATGAAGACCCAGCACAGCCAAAAATAAATAAATAAAATTCAAAAAAAATTTTAGGGCAGCTTAAGATTTACAGCAAAATTGGAAAAATAATAGAGTTCCCATATACCCAAACCCAGTTTCCCCAATTGTTAACACCTTACATTAGTATGTTACACATTTGCCACATTGCATGAACAATGATTGACACTTTATCATAAGTCCTGTGGTGGCTTCTCTTGCGAAGCACAGGCTCTAAAGGTGTGTGGGCTTCAGTAGTTGCGGCTCCCAGGCTCTAGAGCACAGGCTTGGTAGTTGTGGTGCACGGGGTTGGCTGTTCCACAGCATGTGGGATCTTCCTGCACCAGGAATCGAACCTCTGTCTCCTGCATTGGCAGGCAGATTCTTTACCACTGAGCCACCAGGAAAACCCAACTTTGACAGTTTTGAGGAGTACTGGTCAGATATTTTGCAGAATGTCCCTCAATTGGGGTTTGTCGGTTCCTCCCTCACTTCCCTTGGTTTTAGGGAGGAGAACCACACAGGTAAATAGCCATTTATATCAAGGGTGTATGTTATCAGCATGATAGCACTGTGGGTGTTAACCTTGATCAACTGGCCTAGGTAGTGTTTGTAGGTTTCTTCCCTATAAAGTGACTTTTCCTCCTCCTTTTCTTACTGTGCTCTTTGGTTGGAAGTTATTATGTGTAGCCTGTACTTACAAGACTGGGAGTTAGCCACTTCCCAGAGAGCAAGTATTTATATAAAATATTAGGAATTCTTTTGCATGCAAGATTTGTCTTTTCTTCCCCATTAATATCGGAGAAGGCAATGGCAACCCACTCCAGTACTCTTGCCTGGAAAATCCCATGGACAGAAGAGCCTGGCAGGCTGCAGTCCATGGGGTCGCTATGAGTCGGACATGACTGAGCAACTTCACTTTCACTTTTTACTTTCATGCACTGGAGAAGGAAATGGCAACCCACTCCAATGTTCTTGCCTAGAGAATCCCAGGGACGGGGGAGCCTGGTGGGCTGCCGTCTATGGGGTCGCACAGAATTGGACATGACTGAGCGACTTAGCAGCAGCAGCAGCAGCCCCATTAATATATTTGTTTATTTGTTCATTTCTTTATATCATTGTGGATTCTTGGGTTCCTTTTGCACAAATTATGCCCATATATTTTTATAATAGCTTTATTGACATTCACCACACAATTCATCCATTTAAAGTATTGTTTGTTTAGTCATGTCTGACTCTTTGTGACGCCATGGACTGTAGCCCACCAGGCTCCTCTGTCCATGGGATTTCCTGAGCAAGAATACTGGAGTGGGTTGCCATTTCCTTCTCCAGGGGATCCTCCTGAACCGGGGATTGAACCTATATTTCCTGCATTGGCAGGCGGATTCTTTACCCACTAAGCCACCTGGGAAACCCATTTGTTGTTGTTCAGTAGCTAAGTTGTATCCAAATTTTTGTGACCCCCATGGACTGCAGCACTCCAGGCTTCCCTGTCCTTCACTATCAGAGTTTGCTCAAACTCATGCCCATTTAGAGCCTATTTAAAGTATACAATTCAATGTTTTTTTCAGTATACCCAAGTTGTGGGTCAGAGCAGACATAGAATCACTTCCCCATCCAGAGCAGCAGCTGGTGTCAAATAAACCTGGACATGAGACAACAAAGAGAGTTGAGACAACTGCAGCCACAACAACATTAGGGTATTTTTTCACTGCAAAAAGTACTTTTGTCACCCCACAACCATTATCAGGACTTCCCTGATAGCTCAGTTGGTAAAGAATCCGCCTGCAATGCAGGAGACCCCGCTTCAATTTCTGGGTCAGGAAAATCCGCTGGAGAAGGGATAGGCCACCCATTCCAGTATTCTTGGGCTTCCCTTGTGGCTCAGCTGGTAAAGAATCCACCTGCAATGTGGGAAACCTGGGTTCAATCCCTGGGTTGGGAAGATCCACTGGAGAAGGGAAAGGATACCCACTCCAGCATCCTGGCCTGGAGAATTCCATGGACTGTATGGTCCATGGGGTCACGAAGAGTCAGACATGACTGAGCGACTTTCACTCACAACCATTAACAGCCACTCTCCACTTGCTCCCAATCCCCCTAAATTTAGGCAGCTAATCATCTACTTCCTGTCTTCATAGATTTGCTTATTCTGGACATTTCATATTAAAGGAATCATACAATATGTGATCTTGTGTGTTAAGCTTCTTTCACCTTTGTTTTCAAGTTTCATCCATATTGTAGCTGGTATCAGCACTTCATTTCTTTTTATTGCCAGTTGTAGTCCACTGTATGGTTATATCACATTTTATTTATAAAGTCATCAGTTGATGGATATCTGTGTTATTGCCATGTTGGGACTATTTTTTAAAATTTATTTATTAGTTTTATTAGGCTTTGCCAGGTCTTAATTGGAGCATGTGGCATCTAGTTCCCCAACCAGGGATTGAACCGGGACCCTTTGCACTGGGAGCGTGGGGTCTCAGCCACTGGACCGCCAGGGAAGTCCCCATTTTGCAGCTATTTTGAGTAACGCTGCTATAGCTTCTCATGTACAAGTCTTTGTGTGGATATTGGCTTTTAATTTTTTCTCTTGACTATATAACTAGGAGTGGAATTGCTGAGAAGTGAGTGTAAAGAGGCATCTTATTGTGGTTTGGGTTTGCATTTCTCTGATGGCTAATGATGTTGAGCATCTTTTAATGTGCTTATTGGCTATTTGTATGTCTTTGGAGAAATGTCTATTCTGATCTTTTTCCCAGGTTATAATTGGGCCAGTTGTCATTTTGCGATTCAGCTGTATAAGTACTTTGTATATTCTAGATATATATAAATCCCTTACCAGAGATACGATTTGCAAATATTTTCTTCCATTCTTGGAACTGTCTTTTCATTTTCTTGATGTTATGCTTTGAAGTACGCTGTTTTATACTTTGATGAAGTATAATTTATCTTTTTTTTGTCTTTTGTTGCTTGTAGTTTTGTTGTCATACTTAAGAAACTATTGCCTAGTTCAAGGTGATTAAGACGTATGTCTATATTTCCATCTATGAATTTTAGTTTTAGCTCTTACATTTAGGTCTTTGATTCCTTCTGAGTTAATTTTTGGTTATGATATGAGGTAGGAGTCCAATTCCTCCCTTTTGTATGTAGATATGCAGTTGTCCCAGTACCATTTTTTTGAAGGCACTAGTTTTCCCCATTGAATGATCTTGGCACCCTTGTCAAAAATCAATTGTCCGCAAACAAAAGTGTTTATTTCTCAACTCTCAATTCTATTCTACTGATCTAAATATCTATCATTATGTCAGTATCACACTGTGTTGGTTATTGTAGAACTGTAGTAAGTTTTTCAAATCAAGAAGTCTGAATCCTCAACATTATTTTTATTTATTTTTATTTTTCAAGATTATTGTGACTTTGAGGTCCATTTAATTTCTGTATGAGTTTTAATATATACTTGTTACTTCTGCAAAGAAGGCAGCTGGAATTTCAATAAGAGATTGTGTTGAACCTGTAAATAACTTTGAGGAGTATTAAAAGTATTATCATCTTAATAGTAATAAATCTGGTCCATGAACATAGGATATCTTTCTATATTATATATATATAGTTGTGACGATGTCACGTGACTTGTGGGATCCTAGTTCCCCACCAGGGATTGAACCCAAGACCCAGGCAGTGGAAGCATGGAGTCCTAATTCTTGTACCACCAGGGAATTCCCACAGATTGTATTTTTATTAAAACATTCTTTCATATATGCATTTGGTATTTTATATTTGTCATCATTCACATGTTATAATTTCTAAAATTGTTCCCTTTGATGTGAATTGAGAATGTGAGGTGTCATTGTAATTATGAATATCTGAATATTTGTACTGTGATACCAGCTGGGAAATCACACAAAAAGAGTGCATAACAACATGTATATATCCTTATAGTCTACCTGTTTAATTCAACATGATGTAGCACAAGAGTCAGAAGGCATCTCCTATGGCAAGATTCTTACCTACAGAATTATGGAGCCAACAAAGCTGAAGTGGCCCCGTATGTCCTGAAAGTACATTACATGGCCTCTATTGTCTGAGTAAAGGCTCAATTGGAAAAAGTTGGAACTTTACCAAAATTGGATTTTCCCTAACATACGAGTATTGCCTTGAATCATCCTGCTTGCTGCACTGTTGAATTAAAACCCTTGGTGAAGCAGTAAGCTCTGGAAATCGTTAAGCTGCTTTGTGACTTGGAGGAAAATTTAAGAACTAAAACAATGCCTTTGTCAAGTGTCCTCATTCACTCCAGAATCATTAAAATCTATTCCAATATTTGGAAGCAGATTTCACAGAAATTGCCATTTTCCATTGCCTTGCATTGGGATGACAGTATTGATGTCTTTTAGTAGAACCAGGTCCAGCTTTGCATCTGTTATCTGCACAAGGACAGCATCAAACAAAGATTCCTATTTTCTGAGCCTGTTTGGAAGGTTCGAAGATCTCCTGTGCTTTTTGATTTTTTTAATCAAAAACTTAATTTTGAGATGAAGGTAGATTCACACGCAAGTTTCACTGTTATTTATTTTTATTTATAACTGCTTTACAATGTTGTGTTGTAGTTTCTGCTGTACAGTGAAGTGAATCAACTGTATGTGTACATGGGTCCCCTCCCTCTTGGACCTCCCTCCCACCCATCCCATCCCACCCATCCCATCCCACCCATCTAGGTCATCACAGAGCTGAGCTCCCCGTGCTAGACAGCAGGTTCCCACTAGTTATTTATTTTACACATGACAAAGAGTCAGACACGACCTAGCGACTGAGCAACAGCAACAACGAAGTGTATATATGTCAATCCTAATCTCCCAATTCATCCCAGTTTTGAGAATTAATAGAGTGATCTCTTCTACACTTTATGTATTTTCCCCCTATGGTAACACCTTGTAGAACCATAGTACAATATCACTACCAGAATATTAGTATTCATATGAGCAAGACACAAGATATTTCTATCACCACAAGGTGCCCTCATTCTTGCTCTTTTATAGTTATATCCACTTCCCTCCTACCCCCATCCCTTCCTGGACCCCAAGCCACCACTAATCTGTTCTACGTTTTTATATTTTTGTCCTTTTAAGAACGTTATATAAATGGAAACGCGATAGTCTGTAACCTTTCAGGATTGACTTTTTTCCCACGCAGAATAATTCTCTGAAGATTCATTCATTCATGCTGTTTATATTAATACTTTGCTCCATTTTATTAAGTAGTATTCCATCCTCTGTACCATAGTTTGTTTAACCATACATCCGTCAAGAACATCTGGATTGTTTCTACTTTTGGCAATTATGAATAAAGCTGCTGTAAACATTCATGTACAGGTGTGTTGCCATAAGCCTTCATTTCTTTGGGATAAATGCCCAGGAGTGCAAGTGTTGGGTCACGTGGTAGTTGCATGTTTAGCTTTTAAGAAACTGTGTAAGTGTTTTCCGGAGTGACTCTGCCACTGTGCGTTCCCACCAGCAGCATGGTGGAAGTGACCCTGTGTCTCTGTATCTTTGTCAGCGTTTGGTGGTGGCATTATTTTTTATTTTAGTCATTTGATAGGCTTTTAGTGATGCCTCATTGTTGTTTTAGTTCCGTTTTGACTAATGGTTAATGAACATCTTTTTATGTGCTTGTTTACCACTGTATGCTCTCTTTGATGAAATGTCTTTTTTTTGGCCTTTTGTCCATTTAAAAATTGGATTGTCTTTTTAACCCTAGTTTTTTTTTTTTTTTTTAAATATATTCTAGACACTGGTCCTTTGTGGGATATGTATTTTGCAAATATTTCTTCTGTAGCTTGTGTTTTTATCTTCTTAGTTCAGTTCCATTGCTCAGTCGTGTCTGACTCTTTGCGACCCCATGGACTGCAGCACACCAGGCTTCCCTGTCCATCACCAGCTCTCGGAGTTTACTCAAACTCATGTTTGTTGAGTCGGTGATGGCATCCAACCATCTCATCCTCTGTTGTCCCCTTCTCCTCCCGCCTTCAATCTTTCCCAGCATCAGGGTCTTTTCAAATGAGTCAGCTTTTCACCTCAGGTGGCCAAAGCATTGAAATTTTAGCTTCAGCATCAGTCCTTCCAATGAACATTCAGGACTGATTTCCTTTAGGATGGACTGACTGGTTGGATTTCCTTGATGTACAAGGGACTCTCAAGAGTCTTCTCCAACACCACAGTTCAAAAGCACCAATTCTTTGGCGCTCAGTTTTCTTTATAGTAAACCATAGCTTTATCTTCTTAACAGGCTCTTTTTTGGAACAAAAGTTTTAAATTTTGATGAACTCAAATTTGTCAACTTTTCTCTTTTGGTATCAAATCTAAGAGTGGTTTGCCTAGCTATAGATCTCAAAGATTTTCTCCTATTGTTTTTCCTAAAAGTTTTACAGTTTTATATTTGTACTTAAGACCATAATCCATTTTTTTTTGCAATGGAAACAGAAGCCTCCCCATCATACCGTTTAAAACTTTTTTATTTTTATTTCAAAATTATTATTATTGTTTTTTGGCTGTGCTGAACAGCATGTGGGATCTTATTAATAGTTCCCTAACCAGGGATCAGACCCATGTCCCCTGCATTGAAAGGGTGGAGTCTTAACTACTGGACCTCCAGGGAAGTTCCCCCATGATCCATTTTGAGTTTATTTTTATATAAGGTATATCATATTTAATATTTAATATCATATATATAATATTTAATAAGATTTAATGAGATTTTTATATAAAGTATATGAAATTCAATACTATTTTTGTAGAGATATACAATTGCTCTAGTATCATTTAAAAGACTATCTTGGGATGGAGCGTTGGGATGACACAGAGGGATGGGAACGGGAGGGAGGTGGGAGGAGGGTTCGGGAGGGGGAGCACATGTGAACCCATGGCTGATTCGTGTCAATGTATGGCAGAAACTACTACAGTATTGTAAAGTAATTAGCCCCCAACTAAAATAAATAAAATAAAATAAAATAAAAGACTATCTTAAAATAAATAAATAAATACATAAATGGCTGTCTTCCCTTCATCAAAATGCTTTTGCATCTTCGTCAAAAATCAGTTGGCTGTGTTTGTGTCGGTGTGTTTCTGGGTTTTCTATTTTGCTTATTAATTTGTGTGTCTACCCTTCCTCCAGAATATTAATATTCACCAGTCACACAGTGTGGACTGCAGTAGCTTTCTTCTCTTTCAGAATTGCTTTTGTTCTTACAGTTCCTTTCCTTTTCTATATAAGCTTTAGAATAACCTCTGTATCTACAAAAATTCTTGCTGGGATTTTGAAAGTAATTGTATTAAATCTGTATATCAGTTTGGGGAGAATTGGTGTCCTTTATTGTATTGAGTCTTCCAGCCTGTGAACATGGTGCATTTCTCTTTATTTAGAGATTCTTTTACTTCTTTAATCAGCATTTTGTAGTTATCAACATGCAAGTCCTGTCAACATTTTGTTAGATTTATGCTGAAGTATTTCAATTTTGGGGAGCAATTTAAAATGATACTATATTTTTTATTTCAGTGTCTACATGTTCATGGCAAGTATATAGAGATAAAATAAACTTTTTGATTTATATAGATTTTTATATCAATTTGGTAAAAGAGAAAATGCTTATGTACATTTCTTTAAAAAGATTTGTAAGATGTAACAAAGTATTTGTTTCTATCCCTGATAAAATGTTTGGTGAAATTTTTCCATGTTTTCTATAATAAGTATTCTTTTACTTACATACAGATGTATGTTTTGGCTTGTTAAAACAATGAAAAGTCATTTTATTGGGAAAGTAGGCTTTGGTCCCTAAATCACTTTAATTTGAAAATCAGTGTAAATATAATTTTCAACATTTTATTATGGGGACTGCTCAGTGATTACATATTATTATTCATATTACTAATTTAATTATCATAAAATATTGATTTAAGCCTGGTTCATTTGCATAGACACACAAATAATGTTCCTATGTTGCTTTTGTCTCATCTGCTTTTCTTATTATTTAAGTATGCATGAAAATATTACACAAAAAAATATTACCTGACATCTAAGAAATCCAATGGATTTTTGTTCATCTCATATTCTATAACCTTGCTAAAATTATTTATTAGTTCTAGGAGTTTTTGTAGATTCGTTTAGTTTTACTGTGTAAATAATCATGTCATTTGCAAGGAGAGACTGTTTTATTTCTTTCTTTCCTATCTGTATGACTTTTGTTTCTTTTTCCAACTTTATTTCTCTGGCTAGGTCATTTTGCACTGTGTTAAATAAGAGTAAATGTCTTTATCTTGTTCCCAACTTTAGAGAGTAAAGACTCACTCTTTCACTGTTAAGTATAATGTTCACTGTGGGGCTTTGCAGATGCTCTTTATCAAACTGAAAAAGTTCTATTTCTGTTTGCTGAGAGTTTTTAACATAAATGTGTTTTGAATTCTGTAAAATGATTTTTTTGCATCAAGATGAATATGTGATTGATTGTTCTTAATTAGCTTGTTAATATGATGGGTTATATTGATTGATTTGTCAATATTAAACCAGTCTTGGATCTATAAAATAAACCTTGGTTGGTCTTAGAGTGTAATTCTTATTGAATATTGCTGAATTCTATTTCTTAGTATTTTGTTAGGGATTTTTTGTGTCAATATTGAAGAGGGACATTGGTCTGTCCCACTGGACTGTAGCTTTCTCTTTTTGCATTGGTAACAGGATGATAATAGCTTCAGAAAATGAATTGGGTGTTGTTCCCTGCTTTTCTACAGAATCTTTTCATAAATATATATATTTTATGTTCTTCCTTCCTTCTTGATGTTCTAAGAATTTTGTGTTTTATTTTGTTTGTTTGCTTGTTTATTCATTTAGAGAACTTCCTTTAGTCATTCAGAGTAGACAAATAGCTGGGAAAAGAAAAGAAGCGAAAAGCAAAGGAGAAAAGGAAAGATATTCCCATCTGAATGCAGAGTTCCAAAGAATAGCAAGGGGAGATAAGAAAGCCTTCCTCAGCGATCAACGCAAAGAAATAGAGGAAAACAACAGAACGGGAAAGACTAGAGACCTCTTCAAGAAGATTAGAGATACCAAGGGAACATTTCATGCAAAGATGGGCTCGAAAAAGGACAGAAATGGTATGGACCTAACAGAAGCAGAAGATATTAAGAAGAGGTGGCAAGAATACACAGAAGAACTGTACAAAAAAGGTCTTCATGACCCAGATAACCATGATGGTGTGATCACGCACCTAGAGCCAGACATCCTGGAATGTGGAGTCCAGTGGGCCTTAGAAAGCATCACTATGAACAAAGCTAGTGGAGGTGATGGAATTCCAGTTGAGCTATTTCAAATCCTCAAAGATGATGCTGTGAAAGTGCCACACTCAATATGCCAGCAAATTTGGAAAACTCAGCAGTGGTCACAGGACTGGAAAAGGTCAGTTTTCATTCCAATCCCAAATAAAGGCAATGCCAAAGAATACTCGAACTACCGCACAATTGCACTCATCTCACACGCTAGTAAAGTAATGCTCAAAATTCTCCAAGCCAGGATTCAGCAATACGTGAACCATGAACTTCCAAATGTTCAAGCTGGTTTTAGAAAAGGCAGAGGAACCAGAGATCAAATTGCCAACATCTGCTGGATCATCGAAAAAGCAAGAGAGTTCCAGAAAAACATCTATTTCTGCTTTATTGACTATGCCAAGCCTTTGACTGTGTGGATCATAATAAATTGTGGAAAATTCTGAAAGAGATGAGAATACCAGACCATCTGACCTGTCTCTTGAGAAACCTGTATGCAGGTCAGGAAGCAACAGTTAGAACTGGACATGGAACAACAGACTGGTTCCAAATAGGGAAAGGAGTACGTCAAGGCTGTATATTGTCACCCTGCTTATTTAACTTATATGCAGAGTACATCATGAGAAACACTGGGCTGGAGGAAGCACAAGCTGAAATCAAGATTGCTGGGAGAAATATCAATAACCTTAGATATGCAGATGACACCACCCTTATGGCAGAAGGCAAAGAAGAACTAAAGAGCCTCTTGATGAAAGTGAAAGAGGAGAGTGAAAAAGTTGGCTTAAATCTCAACATTCAGAAAACTAACATCATGGCATCTGGTCCCATCACTTCATGGGAAATAGATGGGGAAACAGTGGAAACAGTGGCTGACTTTATTTTTGGGGGCTCCAAAATCACTGCAGATGGTGACTGCAACCATGAAATTAAAAGACCCTTGCTCCTTGGAAGGAAAGTTATGGCCAACCTAGATAGCATATTTAAAAGCAGAGACATTACTTTGCCAACAAAGGTCCATCTAGTCAAGGCTGTGGTTTTTCCAGTAGTCATGTATGGATGTGAGAGTTGGAGTATAAAGAAAGCTGAGCGCTGAGAATTGATGCTTTTGAACTGTGGTGTAGGAGAAGACTCTTGAGAGTCCCTTGGACTGCAAGGAGATCCAACCAGTTCATCCTAAAGGAGATCAGTCCTGGGTGTTCATTGGAAGGACTGATGTCGAAGCTGAAACTCCAATACTTTGGCTACCTCATGCAAAGAGTTGACCCATTGGAAAAGACCCTAATGCTGGGAAGGATTGGGGGCAGGAGGAGAAGGGGACGACAGAGGATGAGATGGCTGGATGGCATCACCGACTTGATGGACATGAGTTTGGGTAAACTCCGGGAGTTGGTGATGGACAGGGAGGCCTGGCGTGCTGCAATTCCTGGGGTTGCAAAGAGTCGGACACGACTGAGTGACTGAACTGAACTAAACTAGAGTAGATCTGCTGGAAACAAATTCTTTAATTTTCTTTTATCTGAGAATGTTTTCAATTCCCCTTCACTCCTGTAGGATATTTTTTCTGGGCATGAGATTCAAGGTTAACAGTTCTTTCTTTCACCACCTTGATAATATTGTGTCACTTCCTGCTCCATGGTGCTCCATAGCATCTAATAGGAAATCGACAGTCATTCTAATTGTTTTCCTGAAAGATAAGTTGTCGTTTTTCTCTGGCTGCTTTTAACACTTTTTCTTCATCATTACTTTTTAGAATTTTAATTATAATGTACCTTTATGTGGGTTTCTTTGGGTTTTTTCTGTTTGTGATTTACTCATCTCCTCAAATTAGTAGGTTTATATCTCTTGCTAAATTTGGGATGTTTTCAGCCATTATTTCTTTGAGTCTCTTTTCAGTCTCACTCTATTTCTCCTCTGCTCTAGGATTTTGATGACAAGAATGTTAGATCTTTTATTGTAGTACCATAGATCTCTGAGGGTCTGTTCCTCTATTTTTTTTTTCTTTTAGTCTATTTTCTTCCTTTAGTTCAGATTGGGTAATTCCTCTTGTCTTGTCATCCAGTTCACTAATTCTTTGCTCTGTTTCCCATTTGGCTATTGAGCCCACCCACTGAGCTTTTATTTCAGTTGTTATGATTTTTAGTTCCAAACTTTCTGGTTCTTCTTTATATTCCTTTGCTGAGGTTTTTCTATCATTTAATTTGCTTAAGATGCATTTGTAATTGCTTCTTGAAACATTTTTATCATGGCTGCTTAAAAAAATTTTTTTAATTGGAAGGTATTTATTTTACAGTATTGTGTTGGTTTCTGCCATACATCAGTGTGAATTAGCCATAGGTATTACATATGTCCCTTCCCTCTTAAACTTCCCTCCCACCTCCCTCCCCATCTCATCCCTCTAGGTTGTTACAGAGCATTGGCTTTGTGTTCCCTGTGTCACACAGCAAACTCCCGCTGGCTATCTACTTTACATATGGTAATGTATATGTTTCAATGCTACTCTCTCAAATCATCCCACCTTCGCTCTCCCCAAGTGTGGCCAAAAATCTCTTCCCTATGTCTGCATCTCCATTGTTGATCATGGCTGATTTTAAATCTTTGTCATGTAATTCTAACATTTCCGTCCTCTTGGTGTTGGCATCTATTGATTGTCTCTGCTCGTTTAGTTTGAGCTTGTCATGGGTCTTTCTATGATGAATGATTTTTGACCGAAGCCCAGGCATTTTTGTCTTGTGTTGTGAGACTACATCTTATTTAATCCTTTTGGTTTAGCTGGGTTTCTCTGACACCATTTCAGTAGGGGACATTGTAGTGCTGCCTTGTTGCTGCCAGGTGGAGACAGAAGTCCAGGTTTCCTACAAGGCATCTGTTGACACCTGAGGTAGTGGGGGCTCCTGGTGAGTCCTAGTTAGGAGTTCGGGCTCCCCATGTTGTCTGCACTGACACTGAAGAGGTGGGGGCTCATTACCACTGTGCGGGGGTGGGATAAAAGCCCTGGCTCTCTACTCGATCTTCTCTGATACTGTCTGGGTAGGGGTGCTGGGGCACTTTGTTACAGCCTTGAGAGAGTGGACTTCAAAGCTTCCCACTTGGCCTTTGCTGGCATGAGTAGAGATGGAACCACAGTTTTAAGTGGTGGTTGGCTGCAGCAGAGTGGTCATGGGCTAACAGTGTTCTCTCCTAGCCCTTTGGCCAGGACTTGTTGGAGAGAGCAGGCTTTTGTTGGAGCTTTTTGCTTTTATTTATTTATATTTTTGGTCTGTGTGTATTAGCCTTTCTAGATTGTTAGTTCACTTCAGTTCAGTCGCTCAGTCGTGTCCAACTCTTTGCAACCCCATGAAGCGCAACACGCCAGGCCTCCCTGTCCATCACCAACTCCTGGAGTCCACCCAAACCCATGTCCACTGAGTCGATGATGCCATCCAACCATCTCATCCTCTGTCGTCCCCTTCAGCTCCTTAGAGGGCTTCAATTTGATAGAGGGCTTTTCCTACTCCATGTGGTGGGGGGAGGTATACGGAGTAAAGAGAAAACTCAGGGAACTCACCATAGTCTTTTGTGGACACCAAGGTCCTTGGCTGGTCTACTTTCTTCCCTTCAGTATACTTATGTGTGTTTTACGTATAGTGTTTACGGTTTTTAGTTATACATAGTGGAAAAAATAGGGAAAAATATGTCTGTTCCATCTTCCTAGAAGTGGAAGTATGTTCTGGACTCATGGGTATTCATTTTATACTTGGTTCTAATCCAATACTATTTTGTTTTGTTTTCTACTGAAAAATTTTCAGCTACAGTCATTGGTTGTGGTTTTTCTTTTGCATCAGAATCCACCGGAGCTGCTTCAATGGACAGGCAAGGAAGAAACACTATGGGCTAGGCCTCTGTTTCAATGTGGAAGGAGAGGCTTGGTTTCCTTTAAGTCCTTCTTTCATACAACAGCTTGAGTAGAGGTCTTATTTGAAGCCATTTCTGTGGCTCCCCAATAGCTGCCCAACATAACTTGGAGGTAGGCTAATCAACTTATTAGATGGCAGAGGCCCTAGACCCTAGCTGCTCCTCCTCAGAGCCTTGATCCTGTCCATCTGATTGTGACAATTCTTCCTCCCACCTTCGCTTGTGAGGAAATGGGATGCACCCAGGGTGATCACTTATCTGGGGTGACAGCAAGTAAACATGAAAAATGTGCTGGGGAATGCAAAAGGACAGTGATCAGAAAGGCTTTTTCTTTTGACCTAAATCATGATGTTTTGGGCGTCAGCGAGAGTTTCCGAAGTTATTTATAACTGTCCATCCCTGTTAGGGGATATATGTTTTATCTAAATATAGATAATCTTTTCTAATCAAATGATAAATGTGTGTGTCCCAAATGGAAGGCCCTAGTTAGCCATCTTGTTACAGAGGTTCAGGTGAGTAATGGAAATATTACCGGCATGACATTGGATCAGATGCTTCAAGATACTCAGTGTTTGGATGTTAGGGCTCCTTGAGTTTTTTGGTGGAAGACCCTTCGTTGTAACAGAGGTAAGCTTCAAAAGCCAGATTCTTTTAGAATGATACTCAAGGTACTTCTATTCTGGCAGCTAATGATTGTGTGTGTAGGAGGACTGTTTGTGTCACTTTAGAATTTCTGTTGTGAACAGTCAGCATCTGGCTCCTTATCTCCCATCCTTCCTGAGGGATCCCAATGGGGCATTTCAGTTCCAGACTTAGTGGGTGTCTAGTACTCATTTCCTCTTCACACAAGGGAAGTCCACAGAGTGTTAGAGCTGGCAGGAACCTAATTACTTCTCCTCTAAAGCAATCTTGGTTGCTATTTAGAAACATCTGGAAAAAAAACAAACCACTAGTGTCTGGGCCCCACCTCTAGACATTCTAACTGTTTACACCAGCATGATAAAGTAGGTAGTGTTATTATCTCCATTTAACAAATAGAGACCCTGTTGCCTGGATTAAGTTTCTCTTAGACCAATAGTTGCCCAGGGTGGAGCAGGATTTGAAACCAGACAGTCTGTGTCTGGAGTCCCAGATTTGTGTGTGTGCGTGTGTGTGTGTGAGACTGATATTTCATTTTATCTTTTAATATTTCTCTGAATTTTTCTCTATTTTTTGAAGATGAGCATGCACTGATTTTATTTATTTTTTAATTTTTAAACTATTTTTATTGGAGTATAGTTCATTTATAATATTGTGTTAGTTTCTGCTATACAGAAAAATGGAGCAGTTCTATATATATACATATATCCACTTTTTTTTTCATTCTTTTCCCATATTGGTCATTATAGAGTATTGAGTAGACTTTCCTGTGCTATATAGTAGGTCCTTATTAGTTATCTGTTTTATATATAGTAGTGTGTAATGTCAATGCCTATCTCCCAATTTATCCTTCCCCACTCCTTGGAGCCCCAGATTTTAATCAACACACTTCCTGGACGTGAGCCTTCACACATGTTGGTTTTCTTCTACACCAGGGAATGTTAGAATCACCTGAGAAGATTTTTACAGACGTGGACACCTCTACCCCGCTCCCTGGTTCTGGTTTAATTGGGTGGATGTGAAGTCAGTGCCCTGATGGGTTTTTTAATATCTCCAGGTGATTTGAATGGGTGTCGGGGTCAAGAACCTCTCGATCATAGGGATGATTCCTCAATGTCTAGAAACAGACCTCAATGCCCAGAGGCAGAAGTGAGCCAGAGGTCGTACCAGGACTCAGATGCTGCCCAATTTTCGACACACAAGGGGCATCTGGCTGAATCAGGCTCTTGACCTTTTAATTTATTTACTTATTTTGAGGGTTTACATTCTTTTAACATGACTTTTAAACTGAGAATATTAAGAAATTGGAAAATTTCAGATAGATGCTCAGATTTCAGAATTCGCTAGACATGTCAGAGTATCTGATGACACTTGAGTGGAGCTGAGCCCGACTGTCCTTTCCAGTTAGAAGCGTTCCCACTGGCATTCCCATTGCCAGTCTCAAAGAGTGCTGGAGTTTACAGCCGCTGTACTCCAACCGTGGGGCTTCCCTGGTGGCTCAGTGCTAAAGAATAGGTCTGCCAATGCAGGAGATGTGGGTTCAATCCCTGGGTCGAGAAGATCCCATGGAGAAAGAAATGGCAACTCGCTCCAGTATTCTTGCATGGGAAATCCCATGGGCAGAGGAGCCTGGAGGGTTACAGCCCACGGGGTCACAAAAGAGTCAGGGACAAGTTAGCGACTAAACAACTTCTCCTGTGATGTCCTTCATCATCAAGCTTTGGGCTGTTGTTTTAGTCACTTTTCTTAATTGCAAGCACCTTAACGTTTTCAACCTAAGGACACCTCTGCCCCTGGGGAACATTTGGAACGTCTGGAGATTTGTTTGAATGGCACACTGAAAGCGGGGGACAGATCTCCCAGCTTCTAAGTGGGTAGAGGTCAGAGATGCTGCTAGGCATCCTACAATGTACAGGGTGGCCCCACAACTGAGAACTGTCCAACTCTGAAGGTCAGTAATGCCGAGGCTGAGAAACTCTGCCTTGAGGTAGTGTCTATGGCTCTTGCTCATCTCTGAACAGCCCAGGCCCTGGGCCTGACTGGTGGCGCATAGTAGACGGTCAATTAAATGTCAGTTGGCGGGCTGTGCTGGCTTCTCCTCTGCTCCCACTGGGTTTCAACCTGACTCATGGTTGCTTTGCTCTGTGAGCACCATATGGCCTCGCCTAAATGAGTGAGTCAATACAAAGCCTTCCATATGCAAAATAAGTGATCTTGCGAATGAAATCCAGAGTAGGGACATGGTGATTTCATCTGAAGGCAGAGACTAATTAAACACAAGATTGCAGCACGTGTATTTCTTTTGAGAATGGAAGGCTTCTTCAGTGGGACGATTCATTGCTCATTCCTAGAGAAGAGGAATAGGGAGGACGTCTTAATCATGCTTTTACTGATCAAAGGTGTCCTGATATCCTTTCATTAACTGGGTGAAGAATGAAACTGACCCAGTGGGACTTCTGGGCAGCATAAATTAATTATAAATTGCTGCAAATGATCTGGTATCTAGCTTACATGCTTTTGCAGCAAAAGGTCAGAGGAATTCAGTTAAGGCTCCGAGGGAGCGGCTAGTAAATAACCAAAGCTGGACTGTGCTGAACTAAGGCTTCATGTCACCCTTTTGGTGACCACTTGGGCATGGGGACCATGCTGGACTTAGCCTGGCCACCACTGTGTCTGGCCTTGCAGCTATGTCCAAGATGAGGTGGCAGATTTACAGTTAACAACCATCTAGGTTTGTCTGGGACTGTCCTACTTTTAGCATGAAAATCCTATGTCCTGGGAAATTCCTCTCAAGGATGTGAAAATTTTTAACTATAAATTCAACTTCTTTAGTAAATAAAGAGCTATTCTTGGTATTTATTACTTCTTGGATGAATTTTGGTAGTTTATTTTTCAAGGAATTTTTCCATTTTACTTAAGTCGTCACATTTATTGGCATAAAGTTGATTGTAATATCTCGTTTATTATAACTTTATCATCTATAGACTCTATAATGATATTCTCATTCTTGTTGTTGGTAATTTGTATCTACTTTCTCCCTCTCTCTTTTTTTCCTCCTGATCAACCTGGCTCAGATTGATTAGTTTCATTAATATTCTTTAAAAGCAGCTTTGGTTGATTTTGATTTTTGATTTTCTCTATTATTTTTCTCTTTTTCATTTATCTCTGACCTTTCTGATTTTTTCCCTCTACTTAATTTACATTTAATTTGCTCTGTTTATCTAGTATCTTAAGGTAGAAGGTGTCTGACTATGTTTGTGAATTTCTCTGTTTCTTCTTTCAGCCCTCCTTCTTTCTCCTTCTCCTCTTCTTATTCCTCTTCCTCTTCTTTTTTTGGCTTAATGTATTTTTAAACTCTGTTATTATGGGCATAATGACTTAAAAATGTAGTATCCTCTGGATAAATTGATCCTTTTCTCGTTACGAAGTGGTGTTTTTCATTTCATTTCATTCATTACAAAGAATAGTAATATTCTTTGCTCTTACATGTAATTTGTCTGATGTAAATATGGGCAACCTGACTCATGAAAACTATGAGTTAATAAACTTAAAATTTTTTTTAATTGGAATATAGTTGTGTTAGTTACAAACTTGTTTTGTTATAAGCCTCCAAACTTGTGATAATTAGTTATGCAACAGGAGAAGAAAACCAATTCACAGGGTATAGAGTTCTAGGTTAAAGATTTTTTTCTATCTGTTCTGTAAAGATGTAATCCCACTCTCTGCTTGCTTGCATTGTTTCTGAGGATAAATCTGATTTCTCACATGCCATGCTGACCAGTCCTCTGCTATCTGCTCCGAAGGGACTCTATGCAGTTCTCTGGAGTTTTCTCTTGGAGAAGTTCTCTTCTCTCTGGTACTTTGTCAGAGAACCCTAGCTGTTCTGTCAGAGAACCCTAGCTGGACTTCCAGTTTTTCTCCTGGGGGCTTCCCAAATTCTCTCATAGTGCTGTATTCTGGAGCTCTCCCAAGGCAACCAGCCAGGCCCCTGTGAGCTAATTTGGTTTATTTTCTGACTCTCTAGGAGCACTCTTTCATTACCTAATGATCAACCTCTTGAAAACTTGTTTCAAGCATTTTTGTTCACTTTTTTTTTCGTTGTTTCAGGCCAGAGGGTAAATCTATTAACATTTTCCCACTTTGGCTGGAAGTCCAAGCCTTCTGTGTTTTGTGGTCAGATTTCACTTCCATTCTGTTTTCTAAAAAATGTTTATTTTTATTCATTTAGTTGGCTGTGCCTGGTCTTATTTGCAGCACTTCGGCTCTCTGTTGTGGCATGTGGGATCTTTAGTTACGACATGTGAACTCTTAGTTGTAGCATGTGGTATGTATTTCCCTGACCAGGGATGGAACCCAGGCTGCCTGCATTGGGGGCATGGAATCTCAGCCACTGGACCACCAGGGAAGTCCCTCCTTTCTGGTTTAAACTTACTCTTGGGATTGCAAGGATAAGACATTTTGCTACCTTCCTTTTCTTATCTTATCCCACAATGCTTTGATGACCCTTGTGATTTCCCTGCTGGCTCAGACGATAAAGCATCTGCCTGCAATGCAGGAGACCTGGGTTCAATCCTTGGGTCGGGAACATCTCCTGGAGAAGGAAATGGCAACCCACTCCAAGTACTCTTGCCTGAAAAATTCCATGGACGGAGGAGCCTGGTAGGCTACAGTCCGTGGGATCGCAAAGAGTTGACACGACTGAGCAACTTCACTCACTCACTCATGATTTACCCTGCATTCTGTGACTTAATACATTCTATTTTTACTCTCTAATTTTGATTGACTTTCATCCTCTAATGGAGTCACTGTTTCTTCTGACTGATACTATCTGACATACACACAATGCATTTCTTCTTCACCCTCCCATCCATTACCCAAGGAATGGCAGTATTGCCTTCCTGCAACAGACTGAACTGTGTTGCCCCAAATCATATGTTGAAGCCTAGTCCCCAGTAGGATGGTATCTGGAGGTGGGGCCTTTGAGAGGTAAATAAGTTTAGATGAGATCACGAGAGTGGGACGCCATGATGGGATCAGTGCCTCATAAGAAGAGCTGTCTCTCTCCATGTACACATACTGAGGAAAGGCTCCGTGAAGACACTCTGAGAAGGTGGCTGGCTGCCATCCAGCAAGAACCTTCACCAGAAACCAATTTTGCTGGATCTTAACCTTGGATTTTCCAGCCTCTAGAACAGGAAGAAAATAAATTTCTGTGTTAAGCCACCCAGTCTATGGTGTTTTGTTACTGCAACCCGAGTAGACTAATAGACCTGCCATTTTGATGTGAACATTTGTACTCTATCTTCTTACTTAGGCTGCTACTTTGGGTTTTTTCCTCCCCTTCAAGCTATTGTATGACCTGTACTCTAGTGTATTTTTTCCTCTCCTCTTTTTAACCCCTGCACTATTGGACGCCAAGCCCTCTTCATTCTGGTCTATAGGAACCTTTATTCTGCACATGATGCAATGGCGTTTCTATAAAGCACAGTTCCCATCATGGCCCACCTCTTCCAGTGTACTTTCAGTGGCTCCCATTGCTCTCAGAAATGGTGTTCAGAGTTTTTGAGTTCCTTCCTCCATGATGCCTTTTTCAATACATTGGATGTATTTTCTCCTCTCTGCCCCAATAAGAGGTTAGTTTTCTCCTCTGGTCATTGTACATATCACTTTCTTCCTTGTAATGAGCTGTGAACTGCTGTCTCCTTACTAGCCTGCAGACTCCGTGATGGTGCACCAGGACCAGAGCCCCTCACAGAGTCTCATACGGATGAGGTGCTCACTAAATGCCTACATCAGCATTTCCCAGTGTCTTACAATGGTTTGGATTTTAAAATGACATTAAAGGTTTTTTAAAGAAAAGAACAGAAAATCAATATAATAATACAACTAATACAACTCTTCTTGTTTGTGCACCTCACCCCTCTGTCTTTGCATCTGCATTTTCAGAGCTAGATTCATAATGAATATGTAAATCAAACTTCTTTTTTCTTAAATGTACCACCTTGCATGTTTCCTCCTGTATTTAGCGTTATCAATTTTAGGTATAACATCCCACCATGTAGAAGTACTGTAACTTACTAGGTTCTATTAGGATTTATTGGATTCATATCTGTGGAAATGTGACTCAATGTCAGGTTTCCCTTTGTTCAGGGAAGCTGACTCTGTTTTGGCCTCAGTTATATTCCTCCGATAAAATAACTAGCTTAGCCCTTTAATTGGTTTCCATGAGAAATAAAGCAGACCAAGCACTTTCACGGAGAAGGCAATGGCACCCCACTCCAGTACACTTGCCTGGGAAACCCCATGGATGGAGGAGCCTGGTAGACTGCAGCCCATGGGGTCTCGAAGAGTCGGACATGACTGAGCGACTTCACTTTCACTTTTCACTTTCATGCACTGGAGGAGGAAATGGCAACCCACTCCAGTATTCTTGCCTGGAGAATCCTAGGGATGGAGGAGGCTGGTGGGCTGCCGTCTATGGGGTCGCACAGAGTCGGACATGACTGACGTGACTTAGCAGCAGCAGCAAGCACTTTCGGGCCATTTTAACCAAAGATCTGGGCTTACAAATGGTGACAATGGCAAAGAACCCATCTGCCAATGCAGGAAACATAGAAACTTGAATTTGATCCCTGGGTTGGGAAGATCCCCTGGAGGAGGACATGGCAACCCATTCCGGTATTCTTGCCTGGAGAATCCTGGAGAATCCTGGAGAAGCCTGGTGGGCTACAGTTGCCAGGATCACAAAGAGTCGGACATGACTGAAGTGACTTAGCATGCATGCATGCAACTGAAGATCTTTGGGCCTAGTCAGGGATCACCTTGCATAGTGCAGAGCCCTTTTCTTGGAAAACCCTCAGTAACCACAATCTCTCTTCTACAGAGAACTCCTAATTCAACTCCGGCTCTGCCCTCTCCCATATCCTGTGTCCAGTCTTCCTTCTCAGTTTCCCTGGAATTCAGCTTTTTCATCCTTGTGTGATTCAGGGCAAGTCACTTTGCTCCAGCAAACTCTTTTGGTAAAACAGAGTCCTCCAGTTATGGGATGCTCCCTGCTAGGCAGATACAAAGCCTTCCCACTCTGCATGGGCTACAAAGAAGAAAGTGGTGAGCATAGTGTGGGGCTTGCTCCATGCCCCCACCTCTCTTGGGGTGAAGCTTAGTCCAGGTATCTCTGGGATGCTCTGTCTATAAGCACCAGAAGCTCCCAACCCAAGCTCTGTTAAGGTGGGGCACTGACTGATCTTTGAAGACGTTGACAGGGCTTCGCTTCTGGCCCATGGGAAAGGGAACCGTGGGCAAGCAGGTGGAGATGAGGCCTTTGGAAGTTAATTAAGTCATGAGAGTGGACCCTCATGAAGGGAATTAGTGCCCTGATAAGAGAAGAAAATGGCAAACCACTCCAGTGTTCTTGCCTGGGAAATCCCATGGACAGAGGAGCCTGGAGGGCTATACAATCCATGGGATTGCGAAGAGTTGGATTCCACTTAGCAACTAAGCAACAACAGCAACTACAGAAAGACACCAGAGTCCCTTGCTCCTTCCACCATGTAAGGTTACAGTGAGAAAATGGTTATTTATGAACCAGGAAATGGTCATTTATGAACCAATATCTCACCGGAGCCTTGATGCTGAACTTTGCAGTGACCAGAACTGTGAGAAATTCCTGTAGTTTATAAGCCACTCAATCTAGAGTGTAGCCAGAGTGGACTAACACAGTGTGTGAGTAAGAACAGGAAGCGCTGGCTGGACTGAGCGCGAGCCCACCTTAATTCTGAATAAACCGTCTTCCCTGTCTGGGCATCACTCTCTGTCTCTCAGGTTGTGGGTTTTGTCTTTAATTATTTATTTATTTTAGTTTTGGCTGCACTGGTTCTTTTGCTGCTCGGGCTTTTCTCTAGTTGTAGCGAGCGGGGTTACTCTGCAGTTACAGTGCAAGGGCACGTGGGCTCCGTTGCTCTGCAACATGTGGGATCCTCCAGGATCAGGGATTGAACCCATGTCTCCCGCCTTGGCAGGCAGTTTCTTTACCACTGAGCCACCAGAGAAGCCTGGTTATGGGGTTTGACTAAAGGGTCTTGAAGGCCACTTCCAGCTTGAATTGTCCATGATTCTCTATTTTTTTTTTTTAAGATAACTAAGACCAGGGAAAGAAATCAATGAAGTCAATGGTGGAAGCTTTTGTTTTTGATTTTTTCTTGCCTATCTCCCTAAAAGGATCTGAGGAGGCGACTAATCTTTAGATATATTTGCATTATATATGGGGCTTCCCAGGTGGCTCAGTGGTAAAGAATCCACTTGCAATGTAGGAGCCACAGGAGACGTGGGGTCGATCCCCGGGTTGGAAAGATCCTCTGGAGGAGGGCATGGCAACCCACTCCAGTATTCTTGCCTGGAGAATCCCATGGACAGAGGAGGCTGGCGGGCTACAGTCCAGGGGGTCGCAAAGAGTCGGATACAACTGAAGCGATTTAGCACGCAGGCACACATTATATACATGTCCATTTTTACCCAAGGGAAAGCGGGAGTTCTTTTAAAAGTGTCAGCTTGTTAGCACCGAAGAAAAGCCAGAGAAATTCCTTTCTGTCACTGCTGCTACCTACTGCAGAGCAATCCTGGTTTGGGGATCAAGATATCTTGTGCCTTTAAGCTGGATAAAATATGTAAAGAAAACAAGACTTCGGGGCATGGTGCAACACATGCCCTGCTTGATCTCTGAGAAATTTAATTTTGTTTCCAGTTATTTGGGACTATAGATAGGATTATATCTCTGAGGCAGAGAAAGTCATTAATCAAGAAAGGGCCTCTTAATCCTCTGGATTTTATGAGACACTGTAAAACGACTTTCACTGGCAAATAGTGAGTATCAGCTGGGTGTGATTAGCAGATTTTTGTAGCAGGTTTGCCATGGTACTGTGTACCCAGCTATCCATCCGTCTAATCCCGCCTGACTGTCACGGGAGCGGAAATGGGCAAAGATGGCTTAATGGCTTCCCTTTAATGGCAGGCTGACAAGTGAAGACCTGGCAAAGGCATATGGGGTATGTAGTCCTTAAACATCAGCCTACAATATTTGGTGCCTAAGCAGAATTTCCCATGTATACCTTATGTGTCAGAAACAGAGCTTCAGTCTCCACATTTGAGCGCATCTTTATTTGTGGAGGTCAGAACTTCAAACCTGGTAGAGAAGTGCAGGTGGCACTAGTGGTAAAGAACCTGCCTGCCAATGCAGGAGACACAAGTGATGTGGGTTTGGTCCCTGAGTTGGGAAGATTCTCTGGAGGAGGGCATGACAACCCACTCCGGTATTCTCGCCTAGAGAATCCCATACAAAGGAGCCTGGTAGGCTACAGTCATAACGTTGCAAAGAGTTGGACATGACTGAAGCGACCGAGCGCACACACAGAGAGGTGCATGCGAACCAGAGTCTCCCCTTGTCCCACCTTCTTCATTCCATGTGCCTGTAGCTGTGCTAGTCACTGGGGAGACAGCCATGTATAAGTTCCTGTCTGCAAGAAGCCCAAAGCACAGGAGTGACAGGTGCTTTATGGCAGCTTAACCACAACCTCAAGATCTCAGTGCAGGAATAAGTGCTTACTGAGCTCAGGCATTTGTGAGTTGGCTGGAGGTTGGCTGATCTAGGTTGGCCACAGCTGGAACCATTTCTTGTGTTCTCCTCCCAGGATGGGCAGCCCAGCCAGGGCTTGTCCTCCTCCTGGTATGTGGAGCAGTTCACCAGGGCAAGCAGAAACAATCCAGGCTTCTCAAGGCCTAGGCTTGGACTGTGCACATGGTCACTTTGCCTCTTCTATTGATCAGTGCAAGTCATGTGACTCAGCTTTGAAAAATCTGGGGGTGGAGAAATATGCTTTGCCTTGATGGGGTGGGGGGTGGAAAAAATCCCAAAGTCACATGACAAAGGATGTGGACAAAGGGGGGCAATAATGCAGTCGATTATGATCATGTGTTAACCAATTAGAGCGGTAAAGCCTTTGTATTAGCACACTTTCTGTCACTGAAATCAGAAACACTCCTCACACAAGCCCAGGCTTCTGTGGCTGGCAAGCCCAGGAGCTGTCTGACTGTGTATGGCTGGGTCTGGAGGCTCGGATGGTATGGTGAGCACTCGCTCTGTTTTGTTCTCTTGGCCTGGTTTCTGAGTGTGTTGGCTTCACCCTGCAGATGGCTTTAACACAATGAGATAAATGGGTCTGGCAGTTCCAGGCTTTCTCAGCCTTTACTGCTGCCATTGGAGGAAAAGAGATCCCCCTGACATCCAGAGAGCATACGCCAAAGTCTTAGAGAAGGCTTTGATTGGCTCAGGCTAGGCCATGTGCTCATTTCTGATTCAATCATGCTGCCAAGAGAGATGGAGCATTCTGATTGGCAAGTCTGCGTCACATGTCTGGTTCTGTGTTAAAGGAGCTGAAGGCCCTGTGATAGGCAAGCCAGGCACAAATAAAGTGGGGGGAAAGGCAGTCCTCCTAAAGGAACAGAAAGGTATTTTCACCAAATGGGAGAGGAGGGGGTGCTGGGCATTAGCAAGCATTAGAGGTCACTTCAGTACAGGGTCCAGTGGGGGCAGAAAGGAAGGAATGGGATGACCCTACTATTTGCCTGTGGCAGGAGATGTAAGAGACATGGGTTCGATTCCTGGGTCAGGAAGAGCCCCTGGAGGAGGGCATGGCAATCCACTCCAGTATTCTTGACTGGAGAATTCCATGGACAGAGGAGCCTGGCTGGCTACAGTCCATAGGGTTGCAAAGAGTAGGGCGTGACTGAAGCGATTTAGCATGCATGCATGGCAGACACATCCTATTGCCTTTGGTGGTGTTTGGTAAGAACACAAAGGTCAGTGATGTGTTTGGGGAATAGGTCGTCATCAGGAAAGGGTGCTGGTATGGCAGGCAAAAAGAGAGGGTTTATGACCCAACTCCCCCACCCAGTTAGGGTTAATGACGGACTGAACCAGCTAGGTCAAGGCAGATGCCAAACGGGGTCACTAGATCTGTAAGGCCCCCTCCTGGTCCTATGCTTTGTGACTCTGACTTTGACCTTGACCATAGGATGACCTGGAATATCTCAAGGGTGTTTTCCCACCTCAAGCATGTGGATAGAGGGTCAGGCAGGGGGCTGCCAAAGCTCCTGACGCTACTTGATTAGAGCCTATGCTGACACAGATTTTGGTTTTCAGAGCAGAGTTTAGGGGGTATCGCGGGATGCAGATGTTTTAACTCCAAGTTTTACTGACCATCATTGTCTGTATGCCTAGCACTAGGTAGAGAATTGCTGTTACAAGCTCACAAGCTGAACATTGTCCCTCCTTTCAGAAAGAAGTCTGGGGTTTCAGTCTTGGGCAAGTCACTTAGCCTCATTGCATCTCTGTTTCATCATTTATAAAATGGGGATGATATCTACCCTGCTTACATCAAAGGGTTTCAGGTTCAGTTTACAGAAAAGCAAGTGTATGGCAGTATTCTGTTTTCTATAAAAGCATCATACACATGTGATGGATTATATTAAGACAAAGAAGTGAAAGTGTTAGTTGCTCAGTTGT
Organism: Okapia johnstoni; assembly: GCA_024291935.2. NCBI lineage: Eukaryota > Metazoa > Chordata > Mammalia > Artiodactyla > Giraffidae > Okapia > Okapia johnstoni. Next base: position 76,193,584 of record CM044318.1, on the reverse strand, counting down.
GTCCAACTCTTTGTGACCCCATGGACTTTAGCCCACCAGGCTTCTCTGTCCATGGGATTCTCCAGGCAAGAATACTGGAGTGGGTAGCCATTCCCTTCTCCAGGGGATCTTCTTGACCCGGGGATTGAACCTGAGTCTCCCTCATTGCAGGCAGATTCCTTACCATCTGAGCCACAGGGGAAGCCCTATATTAAGATAGGATCCTTATCTAATTCAGACCCAATGATTCTACCTCTTCTTTAGTGACACTCTCAGGATCCCCAGAAAGTACCCACCAAACTGACACAGGAAAACCATGATACAGAGAAGCAGCATGACCTCGGCAGGCCACTTGATGTATCCGAGAGAGGACTCATGATCGCAAATCTCTGCTCCTTACTTGGAACCCATTTAGTGGAAACCTTTGGTCTGAAAGTAAGACTAGGCCCCTGGTGAGTGTTATTGTCAAGCATCCTTGGTGTCAGGGAGTGTGCTAGGAGGAAAGAGAGGCCATGTGATGATGGTTCTCTCCTAGGGGCCCCCTGCCCTCAACCTCACTCACCTCTTATCTCTTACCTGGCATTTCCTTTTCCTCTCATTCTGCCTTTTCTTAAGGGTCTGGCCCTTTTTTTTTTTTTTTTATTTTTGGGCTGAACCATGAGACATGTGGGATCTTAGTTTCCTGACCAAGTATCGAACCTGTGTCTGTTGCAGTGGGAGGACAGAGTCTTAACCACTGGGAATTCCCAGGTCTGGCCCTTTTAATAGGACCTCTGCCCCATGGGAGGGGCTGGAGGGATGAGACAGAGGCCTGGTGCCTGGGGGCACCTTGGCCAGACTAAGTCTATCAGAGTAGCTCAAGTCCTTGGACTCTATCCCTGCTAGGGGTGGGGAAAGAGAAGGCTTCATCCTGCAGCCTGAGGCCCTGTGCCAAAGGGCTGTGGGCAGGACAAGGGTGCTGGCCCTTCTGAGGTTGGGATGGAAGGAGCCACACAATGTAGAACCTGTATCCCACTTGCTTTGGTGAGGGACTTGGAGAGGTTACAGTAAAGATACATATGTGGGTATACAGAGATACATAAATTAAAGACAAAAGGAAAACTATATGGATAACAAGAGATCTGTGAGCGGGAACAAGAAATTAAGTAATGGCTTGTGATTGAGGTCTAAATTTGCCCCTGAACTTCCTGGGAGACAAGACGAAAAGACAAATATGATGGGTTTCTTAGTATCTTGAAATAAATGAAGTGTTGGGAGAAGGTAAGTGTTTTTCCCCTGGCAAAAAGTTTCTAGGAAAAATTTGTCACCTGGATCTGTATATTAAGGACACTGGGAAACAGAAATCCAATACACTGGGGCAAGTACCCAGGGTCTTGTGCTCACGAGGAACACCTAGACGCACTGCGGACTTTGTTGACTTAGCGTCTGTCTTTCCTACTAGACTATGGGCTTTGTGCAGACATGAATCTGGTTTGTGTGGCTGATGGCTGGGCCTCTGCAAGATAGATGTCTCTAAATGTGTTAGAAGAATTTAATAGGTAGTATTTTATGAGAAAAGCAAATATTTTGTGGGTAATCAGAGGGACAGCTAAGCCCGACCTGTTCTGTCAGTTGATGGGGAGATGGTGTCCTGGGTCAAGAGGCATCATATGGAGACTTGAAGGACTCCTGGGAATTAGGAGAAGGGCAAGAGCTGAAAGCTGCTCAGGAGGAGAGAATAGCAAATGAAAGCCAGAGAGAAAGAGAGAACCAGCTGGTGTAAGACATGGAACCCGGGCTCTGCGTGGAGGCAGCGGAGAGGGGGGTAGGTGGGGACCCAAATGGACAGGAGGTGGAGTTTGCCTGAAAGGTGGTGGGGTGGGGTGCCCCTGAAGCATCAGACACAATGGCTCGGCAGTGGGTCCCAGGGGTCGAGCTCTGGTGTCTCTAGGTGGTCATCAAAGGGTCACCTGCCACATCAGAATTAATGTGTCCTAGAATTAATCCCTGAACTGAATTCTGAGTTTCTCTTACCAGTCTCCCCCAGATAGGAAGTTGAGAAAAAAGAAGAGAGAGAAGCCATACATCAGTAAATGAGGACTAAACTCCCATGAGGTGGGGGAGGTTTCAAGCTCTTGTATCTCAGGGACCTCCATTTGTGGAGCCAGGGGCTTGGGAGGCCAGAGAGGGGACACTTCCTTCCTGAGTCCTTCCTGGCTTTTCCCTCTTGGGGAGGGAAGGAACAATTCCTTTTACATGGGTCCTAATGCCCGATTTCCTGTTGATTGGCCAGAGGGAGAGCAGAGGGGCTGAGCATGAGGGAAATTATCTCGAGTTCATTTTTCTCCCCACAGGAATCTATAATGTGAGTGCACTCACTTCCTGTTGCTGCTGTAATGAATTACCACAAACTTAGAGACTTAACACGATACAAAGTTATTCTCTCACAGTCCTGGAGGTCAGAAGTCTTGTAATCAAGATGTTGGCAGGGCAGTCTTCCTCCTGGAGGCTGTAGGGGAGAATTTATTTCTTTTCTGTTTCCAGCTCCTTGAGGCTGCCTGCATTACTTGGCTTGTGGCCCCATCCTCCACCTCTAAAGTCAGCAGTGTAGCATCTTCAAACCTCTTCCTCAGCTTCTATTCTCACATCACCTTCTCCTTTCTCACCTTCATGCCTCCTTCATCTAAGGATCCTTGTGATTACATTGGGCCCACCAGGACATATCTCTTCGGCTTGAGGTCCTTAACTTAATCACATCTGCTGAGTCCTTTTTTCTGGGTGAGGTGCCATATTCACAGGTTCTAGGGAACAGGACATGGACATCTTCTTTTGGAGGGTCATTATTTGGCTCAGTGTTTTCCAGATGAGTGAACCACAACGTCCTGGCCCTCTGTGGTTTACAGGGTGGGGAGGAGGGGCCAGCTCAGAAGCCTACCCACCTTCGATTGTGAGAAGCTGTATTTTTGTTTCTGGTATCTATTTGGGTTCTGTGAAAGGTTTATTTTGAAGAAGTCTGCAGACCAGATTTAGTCCAATCCCTTTAGAATGAGGTCCAGAGAGGGCAGGTGATTCACCCAACAATGAACAGCTAAAAATAGCAGTTGTTGTTTAGTCGCTAAGTTGTGTCTGACTCTTTTGTGACCCCCTGGACTGTAGCCCACAAGACTCCTCTGTCCATGGGATTTCCCAGGCAAGAATACTGGAGTGAGTTGCCATGTCCTTCTCCAAGGGATCTCCCTGACCCAGGGATACAACCCTCATCTGCTGCATTGGCAGGTGGATTCTTTACTACTGAGCCACCAGGGAAGCCCCAGAAATGGCAGATCCAGCACTAAACTCTGGTCTCTTGACTCCCAGGTGAGTGCTCTTTTTACTCGCCCCTCTCAGGGATAAAACACCAACCAAACTAAGAAGGGGTGCGTGTGTGTGTGGTGTGTGTCCTCATTTATCGGCACAGCTATCTTGAGTGGAAAGCAGGGGACATGGTTTTCTTGCCCCCGTTTATTGTGAGGAAGGCCCTGCCTGGTGAGACCAGATGGGGTTCCTGGAGTGTCCCCAGGAATGGAGCAGAACCAGACAGGCCCTCCTTCGCCCCACACGGCCTCTCCCTCCTCTTTCTCCTGTCCCCGGATCCAGCTCCGGCTAATTGAAATTGGTGGCGAGTCAGACACTCAGCCGCATCCCTATCCTGGGGCTTCTGGGCTGCAGATTGTCATTAAATTAACCGTGAAGATTTTCCGTGCGGGCTGAGAGGCAGTGACGCAGGGGACGGCAGCTATCATTTGCTCCTCTGGCCCGGCTCCTCTGAGCTGCTCTCAGCGCCTGAACTGAGATGCGATGCAAGCCCTCTTCCTGGCCTTGTCTTCATTAGAGGACGAGACAGCCTGGACATTCCACCAGACAAGGAAGCTCCATTCACCCGTCACCTCCGTTGGACCTGTTAAAAGGACACCGGATTGCTGCTCCTCTTGTCGAGGCCTGTAGCATTTATCTGGGTTAAAAGCCTGGGGGCAGAAAGAATAGGGGAAAGAGAGGACTTTGGAAGGGACTCTGGCAACATTCTGATGTAACTTCTTAGAACGATCAAATGTCAGTGCTCAAGGTGGGGAAACCGAGGCTCAGAGGGGGCTGCGGAGGGCTCACAGCATCCAGAGAAGGGAGATGGATCAGGCATAGACTTGATTGTTCCATGAGCCCCTGGACTCATAGCTCTCGGGCTCAAGCACAGTACCTAGCACACAGCGGGTGCTTTAATAACTGTTTGTTGGTTGACTAAATCAATAGGAGCAACTGTGATGTGTCTAAGAAATTGGTTTTCAGCTGTTGGCCCTTCAAAGTCAGGGCCATGTTTTCTTCATCTCACAATTCCCAGAGCCCAGATCAAGACTGGTGGTGTGCAGTAGGTGCTCAATAAAGATGTATTAAATAAGTCAGTGTAATTCGCTGATCTTGAAACAAAGAGTCCACCCCTCCCACATTTATTAGTCCATTGGGGAACTTAAAGGGTACCATCCTTGTCAGGACACTTGTAGTGTAGCTGGGGGAAGTTCAGAAAGTGAGGAACACACTTCAGCTCTGGGTGGGGTGTCAAAACTCAGTTTCAGTCCCTATGTGTGTTGTTGGTTGAGTCTGATCTATTCTCTGGGCCTTTGTTGTTCAGTCACTAATTCGAGTCTGACTCTTTGTGACCCCATGGACTGCAGCACGCCAGGCTTCCCTGTCCTTCACTGTCTTCTGGAGTTTGCTCAAACTTATGTTCATTGAGTCAGTGATGGCCATCCAACCATCTCATACTCTGTTGCCCTTTTCTCCTCTTGCCCTCAATCTTTCCCAGCATCAGGGTCTTTTCCAATGAGTTGGCCCTTTGCATCAGGTGGCCAAAGTATTGGAGCCTCAGCTTCAGTATTAGTCCTTCCAATGAGTAGTCAGGTTGATTTATTTAGGATTGACTGGTTTGATCTTGCAGTCCAAGGGACTCTCAAAAGTCTTCTCCAGCACCACAATTTGAAAACATCAATTCTTGGTCACTCAGCCTTCTTTATGGTCCAGCTCTGACATCCGTACATGCCTACTGGAAAAACCATGGCTTTGACTATACGAACCTTTGTTGGCAAAGTGATGTCTCTGGGACTTGGTTTCCCCTTTGATAAAAGGACCTGGTTGGGCCAGGTGTCCCTATGGCCCTATCCAGCTCCAATATCTTGAGAAAACTTAGTAGACTCTAGTAATCCCAGGGGCCTCATCTGTAAGGGGAAGTTAGAGAGCATCTATTTTCTCCCCAAAGACTTACAGACAAGAGGGTCTCAGGTGGCCTGGGCCTCATGGACAGGAATCTGAAAGGAAAGTAGAGGTCAGCCCTGGCCTTTGGGGTCACTCAGGACCAACTCCCCAGCTGTCCTCAGAGGGAGGGCCTCTGTGTGGGGGCAGGAGCAAGTCATCCATGGGACCTTGACGGCCCTGAGGCCATGACATTCCCGCTCTACCTGGGACAGGTTGCTGACCACATGGCAAAGTCATTTCAAAGTCCATTGTTGCTGGTCCTATGGCAAGGGGCACCCCTACAGGATGGGCTGGGCCCTAGGGGACTTTAATGGGCTGATTGGTGTCCACCTTGACCCTTAGAAGGAATTTCAGGGTTAAGATCAAACTGCTCTGTGATAGCTCAGTGGGGGCAGGTCGTCCCAGTGGTGATCTATACTTTGTCCCTGGAATTGCTGAGGGACTCGAATGATCTGCCATTTATATGTTGAACCAGGTCACATGAAATGATGCTTATATCTTCTCCAGCAACCTTAAGGCTCAGATTTTTTCCTTTAACTCGTGCTTGGGCTGTACTTCAACCTTTGTTAAGTTACATCTCATCTAGGCTCTCTCAACTCTGATAGCTGCAAATGCCAAAGTATAATATTGTAGTATATGTGTGTGTGTGTCAAGTCGCTTCAGTCATGTCTGACCTTTGCGACCCAGTGGACTGTAACCTGCCAGGCTCTTCTCTCCATGGGATTCTCCAGGCAAGAATGCCTGAGTGGGTTGCCATGCCCTCCTGCAGAGGATCTTCCCAATTCAGGGATTGAACCCTCATCTCTTATGTCTCCTGCATTCACATGGGGGTTCTTTACCACTAGCACCACCCATACAAATACATGTCTATATTCATGTATCTATGAAAGAATAATACACAGGCTCTCAGGGCATCTGGGAATATCTGGAGCCACACAGTTGTTTTTTTTTTTTAATATTTATTTATATTTTTATTTTTATGCGCCGGATCTTAGTGCTGCAGGATCTTCCATCCTAATTGTGGCATGTGGGATCTTTAGTTGCGGCATGGAAACTCTTAGTGGCGGCATGCGGGATCTAGTTCCCTGACCAGGGGTTGAACCTGGGCCCCTTGCAGTGGGAGCACAGAGCCTCAGTCACTGGACCACCAGGGCAGTCCCAGCCAGTTCTTTGAAGAAGCTCAGGCTATCTTCAGCAAGATTGCCCCTGCCTCCTATCACGTTTTTTGTCTCTGAACAGCAAGCACAACAATTCACCAAGAAACCCAGAGTCTGCTGTCACTTACTTGCACACGTGATTCACCACCAAGCCCTGTCGATTCTATTGCCCATGTGGCTCTGGGACCCCTCCCACCATCTCTTGCTCAGAGACATGACCACCTCCTCGTGGGCCATTGGCCTCTGCCCTCGGCTTTGGCTGCATCTCTGACTGCTCCCCTCTGGTCTCTGTGGCTCAGCCATTCCAAGACCTCTCGGTTCCCTGAACACGTCAGGTTCCTTCCTGTGTCCAAATTCCTTTGCTTGGAGCTGAATATTTCTCTAACCAAATTGGATTATTTTTACTGATCCCTCTGGATTCAGAGCAGACATCCCTTCTCGTTGCTATTGTCCACATTCCCCATGTTGTGACATGTACATGCATGCTAAGTCGCTTCAGTCATGTCCAACTCTTTGCGACCCTATGGACTGTAGCCTGCCAGGCTCCTCTGTCCATGGGATTTTCCCGGCAAGAATACTGGAGTGGGTTGCCATGCCCTCCTCCAAGGGATCTTCCCAACCCAGAGACCAAACCCGCATCTCAGTGTCTCCTGCACTGGCAGATGGGGTTGATTTTTTTTTTAACCACTAATGCCCCATAGTCTTCAGTATAATTGGGTCCATGCCTGTATAGGAGTCTATCAGCAGGTATCCCCTGCTCATCACCACATATTAGTGGGTTAAAACATGTTTCCTCTGTTCCCCCAATATACATAAGCTGCATAGAGTTTCCTTGATCTTTGGGAGGCAGGGTAGAGTCGTAATTAAGACTGTCTCTAGGTTTGGATCCTGGCTCCACTGCTATACAAAAGTTGTCAAACTCTGACTCAATTTTTATCTATAAAATGGGCATAAAAATAGTATCGCTCTCATAGGCTTATGAGAATTAAATGAGAAAACACATAAGTATTTAGAATAGTGTCTGGCGTAGAGAAAGTGCTCATGTATCATAAACTATTGTTTTCCTTCTTATTGTGTTTTTGAATTTGATCCTGACAGATATAGTCCCAGAAGTAAGATTACTGGATCAAAGGTGAGAAGGTTTTTATGGCTCTTGAAATGTTTTAACAAATTGCTTTTGAAAAGACTGTGCCACTTTCATTCCCATCAGCAATGTCCAAGGAACAGCTGGTTGCTTTCTCCTGTCTTTCCGCTTAGTATATGCCATTGTTCAAAGTGCAGATCTTTGGAGATGAAAATCATGATGGACTCCATCTCTGGGCTTGGGACTCTCCACCTACCCTCTCCCATTTAATTCAATCCTCCACTCCCAGCCTAGAAGGCTCTCTCTTGCCTTGAGTGTGCCCTGTGCTGCTTGGCACTGCGTTTTTCTGTAATTGTGTGATGTTACAATGATTTACTGAGATATTAACTTACATGTTGCTCTTATTGTGATAATTGTCATGCCCTCTCCATTTCAAGATGGCAGCCAAGTTTGTTCCTACCACTCCTGGGTTTCATATTGCAAGGTACTGCGGGACCTGAAGGCAGGGTGGGGGTGGGCGGGGCAGGGGCAAAGAGGTGATGGGAGGCTCTAACCTGACCACTGGGGCTGCTGGTCAGGATTTAGGCTCCAGTGCTGAATCACTGGGAGAAGGGGCCACAGCAGCAGGTGGCAATGTGGAGTCCCGGGGAGCTGCCTCAGGGACCTGGGAGGGCAGGGGCTTTATTTTCGTTCCTTGTGGGATTCTGCATAACTGGTACAGTGGTAAGTGTTTAAAAATACTTCTTGAATGAATGATTGAATGGATCTATGTTGAGGGCAAGATCTCTGTGGATGGCTGTGAGTTGGAAGCCAGGGTTCTGATCAAGGTCCCTGGGTTCAGGGTGGGCCTGCTCTGGAGGGAGTAGAGGAACTGAGCTCCAGAGTAGGGGTCAGAGAAGACACCCAAACCTGGGAGTTCCTGCATCACGGGAAGAGGAGAGGAGGGGATGGTGGGACTTGGTCCTGATTCAGTCCTTGACAGGCTTGCCCTCTGGCATTCTAGGCCGTGCTGGAGTCACCTGCACGTATTCCAGCCTTGAACCTTCTTACAGGTGGTAACAGCATGACTGGAAAGGCAAAGGTCCCAGGGGCATCAATCAGGACCAGAAACTGTGGTGGACACGACCGCTGCCCCCACAAGCTTGGTTGTGTAACAAGTGGCCCCAACACCTCTTTATACCCATGTTAATTTGACTCTAAGCCCCTCATCCTGCCAGGCTGGTGAGGACTTCTGACCTGATTGGGGCTCCTTCTCCTGGTCGGTGGCAGGTACAGGTCCCAGGGGTCTCAGGCTGAGTAAAGTCTCCTGCAGCCCTTACTGCTGCCCACACTTGGGGGTCCCAGTGCCTCAAGCAGCCCCAGCCAGTCCTTGGGTGATCTTCTTGGTCGCTTCCCTCAGAGGTCCTCTGGGCTGCTTTGGGGTTGCCTCCAGATCCTGCAAACCTCTGTCTTCCTGCCCACTTCCCCTCGCAGACTCTCTGCCCATCCTGTTCTCCCCTCTTCAGAGACCCAACTCTGTCTTCTCACCTCCCGGATCCTCTAGCAGCATCCACTCATGAGCTGGGCTCTGGCGAGGTTTTCTGCGGGCAACCTCTATTGCAGGCTCTGGGTACATGAAAAGGGCAGCGAGAACAAAACGGAGCAAGAAGTGCAGGAAAAACAAAATGCAGATGAAGATTTCAGTTTCAAATTATCTCTCATCTCAGCATCAGCCCTTCTGAACTTACGTAGGATTTTCCTACGTTTGCACCACTTGATGGAAAATTCAGCACCCCCTTTCCCCCTAATCTCCTGACTTCACAGAAAAAGGGAGCTTGTTTGTGTGTTTTTTGGTTTGTTTTGATGAGCCGAAGACCTGAGAGAGTCTGAAGCACTGTTTACTGAGATTGAATTCAGCTTGTGCTGCCCAGAACTGTCTTGGAGGCTGTGGGTTTGTTAAAAGGTTTGTAATTAAGTTAATATTGCATTGTCATTTCAGGTTCCCAAACTGGGAGATCTTTAACCCCTCTCCCCTCCAACTGCACCCCCCCCCCCTCAAATCCACCACTAAATTACAGTCAACACAGCACTGATTTAAAAGAACACCATGAAATCACTCATCAGGCATCAGGCCCAACAAATCTGAGTTGTTTATTTCTAAGTCATTTAATAGCTAATTACATGCTGCATAATGTAAAAAATTGTGGCAAGGCTCCATTAAGAATAAATCCAAGTGTCTGCAAGGCCCGTTACAGAAACCCAGGTTTGGCATTCCCCCACTTTCAGTGACTGTGGGCTGAAGCTTTTGGCAAGTGAGAGACCCGGAAATAGAACCACTGTTTGTGAAACAACCCTGTTACCTTTAATAACCATTTTCTCCTGTTAAGTGCAGCAAAGTATGGAAATATTGCTGTGCTCTTTGGTGCGATTTTCCTACTGTGATTTTTTTTTTTTCTTGTTAAAAGCCCCAAGAGATTGCAATTCTCTACCTACTTATTTGCTACTGTCAAAAGAGAGCAAAATTCAGGAAGAAAACTCAGCTGTCAATCCCCAACAAGTATGCAATTATTTCAGGCTGGTGTTTTAAGCAAAAATGATTTTCATGGCAGAAACTTGCTTCTGTTTTCTGAACAGGGGATTTGAGGATGGGGGGTATGATTTTTCTTTGAGCTGTTTCACTTTCTCTGGGCATTTCCCAGCAACTCCTAACACACAGAGGTGAATTTCCACCCACAGGGCCCCGACATTAGGCTGAATGAAATGTCAGTTTTGGTGCCCTTTTGGACATCCCTTGGCGAGAGGGGAAAAACCTCAGGTAATTTCTCTTCCTCCCCCACGAAGCCCATCATTCCGGGATGTGACACCAGGTGCTGGGCAGCAAATGACAGAAGGGTTTGGAAGGGAGGAGAAAATAGATGATCCTGTCCCCACGATAATACAGGGAAGATATATAAATGGGAGTAAGTGGTAATGTTCTTGAAAGATAAACAATTGACTGCCTGTCGCCAATAACTGATGACTGAGATCCCGAAGAATGTAGCCATGATAAAAAAATATACGTATAGAAGTGTACACACGCCATATTCTCCTGACATATGATTGCCTTCCTCTTTGCAGGAATCTTTGCAGGATCAAATTAGAAGTACTATTTGCTGAAAGGCAATATTCTCCTCTCCAGGCTTTTGAGAGCAGAGCGCCTTTTCTCCTGGGGAGCCTTCGTCTGACTTTCATCTTGATATTGAATTTAAGCCTCATATTTTATCAGCCCCTGGCCCACCTGGTGATAACCACTTTCCCATACAGTGGAAGTTTCATTCACCAGAAGGGCTAGGGGCAGACTCATCTGATTACTTGAACTTCAGTACTAATTAACTAAAATCTTTCTCTGATATGAACAGTGCTTGTTGGGGTTCTTCTGAAAGCACATTTGCTGGCTTTGCTGGCTGGCTCTGAGTTAAGGATACCATCGAGAAGAGAATTGAGTTCCTGGGGGAAGAGGGCTTCCTGCGGTTCTGCATGGCTGAGAGGGCATGCTAAGAGCAGCAGGTGGGAGCTGACATCAATTCCCTGGGGGGCAGGCAAACGTCCCACCCCAGAGAGCTCTCTGAGAATGACATGTTGGGCTGCCTTGGGAGGTAGATGATGAGTCCCGATTATTGGGGAAAACTGTTGGTGGAGCTGGCTGACCCCTTGGAAGGGCTATTAAGAACTTACCAATGGCATCACTGAATCGCACAACATTTGAATTTGCTGCTACCAAGACCCACCCACATGCCATCATCCTTTATTGCACCAGAGCAAAAAGAACCAACTTCCAACAGTCAGCTCCTGAGGGCATTTTTTTGTGGCACTGAAATCATTCTGCTTGCCCATTATGCTTTTGCTGGAAATGCTGGGGAATTCTTGCCCCCTGCCTCTGTGGCCCTCAACCAGTGGCTGGTGGCTTTAAATATCCTGGCCTCTCACCCTTCTTTATATTTGGTTACGCTGGGTCTTCACAGTCGGGAGGGCTTTCTCTAGTTGCAGGGAGCCGGGGCTGCTCTTCACTGCGGTGCGCAGGCTTCTTATTGCAGTGGCTTCTCTTGGCGGTGAGCACAGGCTGTAGCCAAGGCTTCAGTAGCTGTGGCCCATGGACTTCTTTGCCCTGTGGCATGTGGGATCTTCTCAGACCAGGGGCTGAACCTGTGTCCTCTGCCTTGGCAGGCGAGTTCTTAACCACTGGACCACCAGGGAAGTCCACCCTCACCCTTCTAAGTCTGGGGTTTGTGTCTAACACTGGCTCCCAGCGTTTCCCCAGGGGGGATGAAGTCTCAGTCACCTACAGTGGTAGCTGGCTTGAGAAAGCACCACTGATGGGTGAGGGTTAGGGATTAGCCTTCTTCTTGACCTCACGTCCCTCCTCTTCTACTCATCTGTCCTCTGCTCCCCAACACAATGCCCATCCTTATCACAGGGGCTGCTCCTGGGGGAGCCCCAAATGAAAGATAATGCTTATCTTTTCCAGACAACAAGAGGGCCCATGGCCTGACAATGGGGCATCTTCAAACTGGCTCAAGTGAACATGGTCCAGAACAAGCAGACACTGGATTTTGAGGGGTTTTCTCAGCCCTGATGAGAAGCAATTCTCTGATATCTTAGGTCTGCTGTCCGCATGCCTTCAGAGCCCCACCCGCTGCTCTGCTGCCCCCTGCCATCCCGGGAACCTGTGTTGCAGGAGACCATGCCTTGGCTTTGTTTTCTATGGACCTGTGTCCCCCATGTACCTCCTTTGCTTCAGGACTGAGGGCCCCGCCCTTGGCATCACAGTCCTTCCAGGTGCCATGGGCCCACTTCCTGCTCCTGAACATTCCTGAGAACAGCTCCCCAACCTCTCAGGCTTTCTCTTGTCTATTCCTGAGACAGCGGTCATTCTGGCCGTCTGTGGTACTGAGGACACTGCAAGGCCCAGGAAGCACTATTCTGAATGCAGACTTTTATTTTTTTTGCTGTATTTTAAGGATAGAAGCAACAGGAAAATGGGTTAAACACATCCTGGCCTCAACCGGGGTATGAATGCATTTAGATCCCTTCCTCCCTCCCTCTCTCCTTCCCTCTTGCCCTCTCACTCTCTCTCTTTTTTCTTCTTCATTTAGATTTCATGCCTCCTTACCTTACAAGCCTAGAATCATGGTTAACTGAAGCTCCCCAGTGTTGAGCACGTGTCAGTTCCCAATTTCTAGCTTTGAGAATGTTTCTGTGTTTCTGAATATCATAGGTGATGCTTGTCTCTGGGTATTTTTATAGCATGAACAGACCTGAGTCAGCTTCTTGTTCAAGCCTGGGGGAGAAATATTAACACTGACATGGTACATGAACTGTGAATACCATGCGAAGTTGCAGATAGCTCTCTGGGCCTGGTCCCTAAAGTGTCTGGGTGACACATTTCTGGCTGCTTTCCACCTCTCTCCATACCTTGCCTCCTGCCCGGAGCAGGCTCCTCTCCACTTCTGGCACATCAGAATGGGAGGACCTAGACTGTTGTCTTATCATGGTTTATGGCCCTTTAAGTGACATTAAATGTTCCACCTCATTCTAGTCTGAAGGGTTTTCCCTGCTTGCTAGTTAGACTCGCTGACAGCGTTTGCCTTGCTGGTGCCAGAGTCTTACCAGAGGCATGGACCTCAGCGTATCAGCGCAGCTGCAGTAAGGAAGGACCTCCCCATTCCTGTTAGTGGGGATGGGGTTTTTCTTTGCTCCCCTTCATCTGCTAGAAGGTGCCCAGTAGGCTTGTTATTTTAAACTTGTGGAAACAGTATAGCATTAAAATGAACACTAAAGAGCATTAAAAAATTCTCTTAATCTTCTTTTCCAAAGCAACGCTTTTCATCTTTGCGTGTTGTGGTGTCGGGCTGACCCCTGTCCAACACTGACTTTTTCTCTTCACACCGTGCAGAAATATTTTTCCACGTTTCTGCAGAGACTTCACAGTGATTCTTCTAATGACTACAAAATCTGTGTGCTGGTTGCCTGAACTGCTCCTCTGCTCTTGGTAACTGAGGGGGTTTCCAGTCTTGGGCTCCTGCAACTAATACCTTCACAATGAAAACCTTTTGTTTCCGTTTACTTAACTCCTTTAGCATGTAGTCCGCAAAAGAAATTATTGCGCCAAAAGGTGGAGATGTGCCTCTGGCTTTTGATAAATCTTTCGACATCACTTTCCAAAAAGGGAATCAATGTTCTCTGCCATCCCCTGGGGCTCCGTGCAGCCTGTTAGAGCTTCGTGTGCAGCAAACAGTCTATAAGGATTCCTAGCTCGCTCTCTCTGTCTTATGTTCAGAGCCTCAAAAATTACCCCTGTTCTCCTGAGGAAGAATTGGAAATGACATCTTTAACCAAAAAAAAAAAAAAAAAGACAAAAAAAAACATACCCTACACAAAAAAGACAAAAAAACTCGAATGCTGGCATCACAGGCTACCTAATGAAGACCCTAAGTGCCCCGCCCCCTGAGGGCTAACAGTGATGGTCAAGATGCACACTTGGGTATTAGGCAATGGCCTGCCCTCTCACTTACATGATTGTATTAGGTCTTCTAGCATCTCGCCAAGGTTGTTATTTATTATCCCCACTTAAAGATGAGCAAACCAAGGCTCCGAGAGATGAAGTAACTTGCTTCAGGTGAAAGGATTAGTGTCAGAGCCAGGACTGAGTTTTTGTCTACCTTGTTTTATAGGAACAAAAGTTGTGATGCCAGGGTACTTAAATGTGTATTTGAAGGAAGCATCATGAAGATCAATGTCAGCTTCAGTGCATCTTTGAGAAAAGGACTGGCTGTGGGGGTGAGATAGTCTGAGGGTTAACCTGAACTCGATTTGGTCTAGACCTGTAAGCCCAGGTGAAAAAGACTCCTGGGCATACCGCCACAGGGTATGGCTGATAAGAGAAACCCAAGATCAGCTAATAATCTGCAAGTGCTGTATTCTAAGTGAACCTCTAATTGGGGAAGTTGAAATAGTTTGGGGATCAAGGAAGGCTTCCTGGAGGAGGTATTGTTTGAGCTACAATTCAAAGGATAACAGAATTTAGAAGTGTATAGTGGGAGAGGTGGGGAGACAATTCTAACAGGGAAGTAGTGGGTGCAAAGGGCCTGTGGCTGGAGAAAACTAAGCATTTTTGAGAAACTGAAAGAAGGCTCATGTGGCAGGAGTGCAGAGCAGGCAGTCTCGTGTCTTCTTACCTCATTGTACCAGCTTCCATGGGTAGGACCAGAGGCCACAGGTGTGCTCCCCCTCTGAGAGGGGCTCTGGGTGGTGACGGGAGCACAGGCTAAGGGGAGGTCCTTAGGGAGCACGGTAGACATGGTTCACTGGTTTCCCCAAGCTTCTTTCTGCCTCATTCCAGTTCAGGAGGCTGAGAAGCTGAACAGCACATTCTCCAGACTCCTTGACAGCTCGAATTCTGGATGTGAAGCAGGTCCTGTCAATTTTAGATGCAGGTGTACAAGATTTGGACAGGGGAACAGTGGCAGAAGCCTTCTTCCTGCCCTTTTAGGCTGTTTTCTGATACTAAAGAAGGCCATGAAAGTGTGAGGATTTCTGCAGCCATACTGCAAAGCCCATTCCATAGCCTCTTGGCCATGGAGAGAGTTGTGATGGTAACAGCAGTAGCAGTGGTGGCCTCAGAGAGCAAAGGTCCACTGATTGGTCAGTTCTGCTCATCTGGGAGTCATTCCTGGAGGCCCATCTAGGAAGGCTGCTTTAGCCCTTCCCGTAAATGTATCTAATTCCTGGTCTTGAATCCTTTCCTGTTAAAATGCTCTAGGGATGCTATTGATGCTTCCCCCCACTATCACCTAGGTTCACCTGCAGTTGTGACAGTTCCCAGTTGTCCTCCTGAGTGCCCGCGCATCAAAGTGTTCTCTGATCGCCGGCTTTTTCCAGCACCTGGAATTCACTCTGCTAAAGGCAGAGGCAATCCATGGGGTGAAGGTGTGAATATCCACGGATTTCTTTCAGCCACTGGGGGATGGGATGTTGTGAGTGTCCAGTTTTCTGTCCTGTGGGAAAATTCCAGGACATGGTCCACATGATTTCTCAGAGTATCTTCAGTGAGACTGAGCCTCAGTTGCCCACAGCAGTAACCCACTCACGAATGATTGTCTATCCTTTCATACTTTGCCCACTTCCTTACTTGCATTTCCTGGGATCACCTTCTGAATAAACCACCTGTACCTAACTGTGGTGTTGGAGAAGACTCTTGAGAGACACTTGGACTGCAAGGAGATCCAACCAGTCCATCCTAAAGGAGATCAGTCCTGAGTATTCATTGGAGGGACTGATGCTGAAGCTGAAGCTCCAATACTTTGGCCACCTGATGTGAAGAACTGACTAATTGGGAAAGACCCTGATGCTGGGAAAGATTGAAGGCAGGAGGAGAAGGGGATGACAGAGGATGAGATGGCTGGATGGCATCACCGACTCAATGGACATGAGTTTGAGTAAACTCCAGGAGTTGGTGATAGACAGGGAGGGCTGGCATGCTGCAGTCCATGGGGTTGAAAAGAGTCAGACATAATTGAGCGACTGAACTGAACTGAACCTCAACCCTTGCCCCAGGGTCTCCTTTGGGGGAGCTCAAGGAAAGACAATAAATGCCTTAGAAGTTTCTATTTTTGTGTGTGTTCCAAATCTGGCTAGGACAGAGAGACACAAAAGACTTGTTTACAGACAAAAATATGGCTATTTTTTTTAACTAAGTCAAACATACTTCAGGCAATCACTTCACTGTGCTTTGAATTCATATCCCCAGGCTTTTAGCCTTTTAGTCACAAGAGTGATTTCCCAACACAGTAAAATAAACTACTAAAGTTGCATCTTTGTCAGTCCATCCATCCATCCAGCCAGCCAGCAATCATTTATCAGACCTCTGCTTGGGTCCAGTGTTGTGCTGGAGGCTGAGGATAGAGAAACTAATTAGGCTTCCTGCCTGCAAATTACTTACTGTGATCATCCTACAGGCAAATGTAGTTCTGCCATACTGAGTGCCACTCTGATTTCTGCGCATAATGCATTTAGCATGACTGTATAAACTCAATACTAATGCCAACTAGTGGTCTTATCATGTAAACGTACTAATCAGAACATTTTCATCTCTCCTGAAAAGTGTTTCCAACATTCAGACTGTGTCTGTATTTTATTAAAATGCCCTGTATTAAGACACTGCTTCCAAGGAACTAAATTTAGTTTGAGAAACTGCTCTCAATTTTGGAGTCATTAAATGTAGCCTTTGTGTGTATGTGCATATGACAGAGAAAAATTACAGCCAGCAGTGTCTATATTGAAAATCCTGCATTAGATTGTCATCACTTGCTAATAATACATCATAATTATTCTTATAGGGTTAAGCTTTTCTCTTTCCTCCTCCACCTGCCTTGCCGAGATAACCTCTAAGGATGTCCTGGAAGACGGTGGGGCTGAAATTCTAAAGCTTTCATGACAGCTGAGCATTCCATGCAATTCATTATGTTAGAAAGATGGGGAGGAGAGAGTTGTCTGCAAAGATAATGACTGTGCAATTTCCAGTCCATTCTCCTTGCAGCCGGATCTTGGAAGCATCCCATGGACTGGTTTCATCAAGCAGACCCTGCTCATCTCTCATCCTTCTATACTGGGAAAGAGATTGTGTCTGGCTCAAGCTAGAGTAGGCTGAAACCCTGGTGGATGGGGCAGTTTTGGGGGGAATGGAATAAGGAAATAGAGTGGGGTTCATTCCCAAAGAGCTTGATTCTGGGGATCTTGGGTGCAGTTCTGGCTGTCAAAAGGGCTCCCTCCAGAGGGTGGGCAGGTAACAGGAGATTGACTCCCAACCCAGGCTACAGTTCTGTGCTTTGTCTGTATCCCCAGCTTTGACCCCAGAGCCAGGCAAAGCAGGAGCTCAATAAATGTTTGTTGTCTCACTGAGAAAGCACTGGTATAGGATTACACGCAGCAAAGAAATCAGCCCAAGCGTGGTTCCCGTGGGAAATCAAGTTGCATTCTTCTTCAATACCTGCCTATGGAATGAGATTCTCTGTAGGAAAATCCTAGCAGCATCCATGTTGGACTGTCTCTGGAGAGGAAAGTCTCCTGTGTTTGTGGCAGACATCGGCAGCATTGCCCGGAAAGGTCAGAAAACTTCCAGGGACGGGGGATGCTACTGTTGCTGCGTCTTGCAGAATAGATTAAAACCAGCAAAATCCAGTGTGGCCCCCCAACAGAAGCCAAGCCAAGCTTTAAACACAAGGGTGGTGGTTTCCTCTAACTAGAAGGCAGCAGGAATCACACATGCGATGTCTGCTGGGCGGGTTTTCATTCACACTTTCAAGGCTGTTTCATTTTCCTTCCCAGCCCTCCTTCCTTTGTCCTCCTCCTATTTGTTGCTAGTGTGCCGTTGGCAGGTTCTCAAGGTTACGGTCACTGTAGAAAGACTGACTTTGCCTGATTACAGTAAGGAAAAGGGAACACTGAAAAATTACAGAGTAGCATAATAGCAAAAATTAGAAGACATAAAATTATTATAAGTATTTGACATCGTCCTTGTGCTCCTCTCCCTCAAAAAAAAAAAAAAATCTTTTATTTGCTCTGTTGGCCAATGGCAGAGATAGTTAGCTGGCCCGCTAAATCAAGTCTCTACTTTCTTCTACAGTAAGAAGAAAAGCAATTTTAATTGAGCACAAAGCTACTTGGAATAAAACTAGTCTTTTCTGGACTTCCTTACAGCTAAGTGTGGCCATGTGACTAAATTCTAATCATTTAGATCCAAGGAGAAGTAGTGTTCCTTTATTGAAAATGTATTTTGCATGCATTTTTACCAGTCAGTGGCTTTCTTAACAGTGTTTTTCAAAAGCGCAGAAGTATTTAATTTTGATAAAATGGAAGAGATGAATATCCTTTTTCACGGCTTACAATTTTTGTGTGCTCTTTAATAACTTTCTCCACCTCAAATTTGTGAAGCTGTTCTCAAATGATTTTTCCTAGAAATTTTATAATGTTAGCTTTTATGTTAGGGTCTGTAACCTATCTTAAACTGATTTTTGCTTATGGGATGTGGTAGGGGTGGAGGTTCATTTTTTTTTTTTCACCAAGTGGATGCCTAGTTGTACCAGCATAATAATTTGTTGAAAAGACACGCTTGTCCATACACACATAAGGAACTGTCTTAGTGTCTTGGCAAAAGTAAGTTGTTAGTATATATTTGGGTCTAGTTTTGAATTTTAATTTTGTTCCATTCATATTTTTGTCTTTATGCAAATCCCACACTATCTTGATTGTTGTGGCTTATCTAAAACAAGTACTGTGAGTTTCCCAAAAACTTTTTTCCAAAATTGCGTTGACTAGTTTAAGTCCTTCATATTTATTTCTGTATAAATGTTAGAGTCAGTTTTTCAATTTCTATACAAATGGAATTTTTTATTGGGATTCTTTTGAATCTGGGAAGAATTGATATCTTAATAATACCAAATGTTTATAATCCATGAACACGGTATGTCATTCCACTTTTTAGTTCTTTTTAAATATCTCTCAGCAATGTTTGTAATTTTCAGTGAAGGAGTTTTGCATGTCTTTTGTTAAATTTGCCTCTAAGTATTTTTTAAAATGCTATTGCAGATGTTATTCTTTTAAAATTTTCATTTTAAATGTTATATGTTGCTAGTATATAGAAATTCAACTAATTTTTTGTATATTTTCCTTGTATCCTATGATGTTGCTAAATCTACTAGCGTTCATATATTTTCTGTTTCATTGATTTCTACTCTTTATTATTTTCTTCCTTCTACTAACTTTGTATTCTTCATTCTAATATATAGCTTCTTATAGTGGAGATGTAGATTAGTGACTTAAATGTTTGTTTTCTAATATAAGCATTTGAGGATGTAAATTTCCCTCTAAGTACTCTGCCATATCCCATAAATTTGATTAAGTTGTGTTTTCTTTATCATTCAGTTGGCAGGTGAGAATTCTATGAATGAACTATCCATTCCATAATCATTCAGTTGGAAATGTTTTCTAATTTCTCCTGTGAGTTCTTCATAATCCATGTATTGCTTAGAAGAGTGCTGTTTAATTTCCAGATATTGAGAGGTTTTCTAGATTTTTAAATTATTGACTTCTAATTTAACTACCTTTTGTCAGAGAATCATATTCTGAATTATTTAAAAAATTTTGAGACTTTTATCACGGTTTAGTATATTTCGTAAATGTCAGTTAGGTCAAGCTGGTTGATAGTGTTATTCAGATTTTCTATATTTCTACTTATACTTTGTCTACTTCTATGAATTCCTGAGAAGGTAATGCTAAAATATACTTTTGTGGTTATGGATTTGTCTGTATCTCCCTTTTCTGATTTTTGCCATGTGCATTTTGAAATTATGTTGCATATTCATTGAAGATAGTTTTGTATTTTTAATGAATTGACCCTTTTATCATTATGAATTTTTTCTTTATCTCTGGTAATTTTTGTAATCATGAAGTCTACTTTGCCTAGTAATGCTATAGCCACCTAAGCTTCTTATGATTAGTTTTTTAATGGTCTGTTTTTCTCCATCCTTTTACATTTATTCTTTGTAGTTAAAGTGTGTCTCCTGAGTTGGCAGCAGATAGTTTGGTCTTGCTTTTGTATCTAGTCTAACAATCTCTAGTTTTTAATAGGAGTGTTTAACCCATTTACATGTGATATAAATTATTGATATGGTTGTGGTTATCTTTCTGTAGGGCTTCCTTTGTGGCTTAGCAGTAAAGAATCTGCCTGCCAATGCAGGAGATGCAGGTTTGATTCCTGAGTTGGGAAGATCCCCTGATGAAAGAAATGGCAATGGACTCCAGTATTCTTCCCTGAGAAATCCCATGGACAGAGGAGGCTGGAGGACTACAGTCCATGGGGTCACAAAGAGTAGGACACGACTTAGCGACTACTAACAACAACAACAAGTCTTCCTGTTATTTGTTTTCTATTTGGTTCATCTGTTCTTTATTCCTTTTCTCCCTGTTTTTTTTTGGATTAGCATGTACTTATTTCATTTTTTAAAAATATTTTCATTCATTCGTTTGTTTGGCTGCACTGGCTCTTAGTTGCAGCATTGAGGATCTTTAGAAGTAACATGTGAACTCTTAGCTGTGGCATGTGGGATCTAGTTCCCTGATCAGGGATTGAACCCAGGCCCCTTGTATTGGGAGCATGGAATCTTAGCCATTGGACCACCAGGGAAGTCCCTCATATTTTATATCTCCTATTGGATTTTCAGCTGTCTCTCTTTATACTTTTGCAATGGTTTCTCTAGGGATTAAATATACACTCTTAATTTATCATCAGTTTGATCACTCTGTCGTGTCCGACTCTTTGCGACCCCTGGACTGCAGCATGCTAGGCTTCCCTTTTTCCATCACCAACTCCCACAGCCTACTCAGACTCATGTCCATCCTGTTGGTGATGCCATCCAACCATCTCATCCTCTGTTGTCCCCTTCTCCTTCTGCCTTCAATCCTTCCCAGCATCGGGGTCTTTTCAAATGAGTTGTTTCTTTGCATCAGGTGGCCAAAGTATTGGAACTTCAGCTTCAGCATTAGTCCTTCCAATGAATATTCAGGACTGATCTCCTGTAGGATGGACTGGTTGGATCTCATTGCAGTCCAAGGGACTCTCAAGAGTCTTCTCCAACACCACAGTTCAAAAGCATCAATTCTTTGGCACTCAGCTTCCTTTATAGTCCAACTCTCACATCCATACATGATGACTGGAAAAACCATAGCCTTGACTAGATGGACCTTTGTTGGCAAAGTAATGTCTCTGTTTTTTAATATGTGGTCTAAGTTGGTCATAACTTTTCTTCCAAGGAGCAAGCATCTTTTAATTTAACGGCAGTCACCATCTGCAGTGATTTTGGAGCCCCCCAAAATAAAGTCTGTCATTGTTTCCACTGTTTCCCCATCTATTTGCCGTGAAGTGATGGGACTGGATGCCATGATCTTAGCTTTCTGAATGTTGCGTTTTAAGCCAACTTTTTCACTCTCCTCTTTCACTTTCATCAAGAGACTCTTTAGTTCTTCACTTTCTGCCATAAGGGTGATGTCATCTGCATATCTGAGGTTATTGATATTTCTCCTGGCAATCTGGATTCCATCTTGTGCTTCTTCCAGCCCAGCATTTCTCATGATGTACTCTGCATATAAGTTAAATAAGCAGGGTGACAGTATACAGCCTTGATGTACTCCTTTCCCGATTTGGAATCAGTCTGTTGTTCCATGTCCAGTTCTAACTGATGTTTCTTGACGTGCATATAGGTTTCTCAAGAGGTAGGTCAGGTGGTCTGGTATTCCCGTCTCTTGAAGAATTTTCCACAGTTTGTTGTGATCCACATAGTCAAAGGCTTTGGCGTAGTCGATAAAGCAGAAGTATATGTTTTTCTGGAACTCTCTTGCTTTTTCGATAATACAGAGGATGTTGGCAATTTGATCTCTGGTTCCTCTGCCTTTTCTAAATCCAGCTTGAACATCTGGAAGTTCATGGTTCACGTATTGTTGAAGCCTGGCTTGGAGAATTTTGAGCATTACTTTACTAGTGTGTGAGATGACTGCAATTATGTGGTAGTTTGAACATTCTTTGGCATTGCCTTTCTTTGGGATTGGAATGAAAATTGATCTTTTCCAGTCCTGTGGCCACTGCTGAGTTTTCCAGATTTGCTGGCATATTGAGTGCAGCACTTTCACAGCATCATCTTTTAGGATTTGAAATAGCTCAACTGGAATTCCAGCACCTCCACTAGCTTTGTTTGTAGTGATGCTTTCTAAGACCCACTTGACTTCGCATTGCAGGATGTCTGGTTCTAGGTGTGTGATCACACCATCGTGGTTATCTCGGTCATGAAGATCTTTTTTGTACAGTTCTTCTGTGTATTCTTGCCACCTCTTCTTAATATCTTCTGCTTCTGTTAGGTCCATATCATTTCTGTATTTATTGAGCCCATCTTTGCATGAAATGTTCCCTTGGCATCCCTAATTTTCTTGAAGAGATCTTTAGTCTTTCCCATTCTATTGTTTTCCTCTATTTCTTTGCATTGATCTCTGAGGAAGGCTTTCTTATCTCTCCTTGCTATTCTTTGGAACTCTGCTTTCAAATGGGTATATCTTTCCTTTTCTCCTTTGCCTTTCACTTCTCTTCTTTTCACAGCTATTTGTCAGGCCTTGTCAGACAACCATTTTACCTTTTTGCATTTGTTTTTCTTGGGAATGGTCTTGATCCCTGCTTCCTGTACAATGTTATGAACCTCTGTCCATAGTTCTTCAGGCACTCTGTCTATCAGATCTAACCCTTTGAATCTATTTCTGTGAATAGATTTCTCAGAATCTATACAATCTACTTCCACTGTATAATCATAAAGGATTTGATTTAGGTCATACCTGAATGGTCTAGTGGTTTTCCCTACTTTCTTCAATTGAAGTCTGAACTTGGCAATAAGGAGTTCATGATCTGAGCCACAGTCAGCTCCCGGTCTTGTTTTTGCTGACGGTATAATTTATCATAATCTACCTCCAACTCGTGAATAATATAAGAACCTTTACTCCTCTTCCGTCTTATGTGCTGCTGTCGTCATATTTCACTTTTACATACACTTTAAATCCTACAATGTATTGTTACAATTTTTTCAATTTTAACTTTTTTCCTTTTATCTTGAAATAACCCATATATTCAGTCACCATATTAATCTATTCCTATAACCTAACGTATTTGTAAGAGTTGATTTAAGTTTCTTATCTGTCAATCTATTAACTAGTATTTGTCTGTGGATCTGTTTCTATTGACTATGATTTTCCTGACTTTTGGTTACACATTCTAGCTTCTTTGCATGTTTCATAATCTTTTTGTTTGGAGAGTAAAGTATAATATTTTTGCTTTGTTTTCCAGAACATGCAAACCCACTCCTCTGACTTGCAGGTAGTGTGAGAGACTGAATCAGTCATTCCTCCTTGAGTCTGGTTGGGCTGCAGCCTTAATTAGATCGACAGTTTACCTGTTTTAAGGTAAACTCTGATTTGTTTTCCAGCTTTTCTGTCTGGTCAGTATGTGAATTGGGAGGAGGTTGGATTAGAGTTTCAGATATTTTTGGTTTTGTGCATTCAGTGAACTCCTCAGGGCCCCCACATCCAACCACCATGATCATCATGAAGCTGAGTGGGACTAAGAGATTTGTCTCTGCTCACCTCCTCTTTCTTCATGACTCCTTCCTTCTTTGGCAACGGCTTTGACAGGGCAACATTGTTGGCTGAGTAATTTATTTTTGCACTTGGGATTCTTTCAGATTCCTGCCAGAATTCTTGCAGATGTCCTCCTGCCAGCCTGCACACAGTCTGTGGCAGCTCTGTCCTTTGTCAGTTTGGCTGAACTGGAACTGTTTCTGAGAATTTCCTTCTCTGTACTTCTAGGTTAGTTGAGGCCCCAAGAGACATATTGCACAAGATTTGGCAGATAGAAGTGAAGCTGCAGGTCCATTGTTGGACATTCGGAAGGTTAGTGAGAACACTGTAAACACTTACCTTGATGGCCAGCTCTCTAGCTCCCTTGAGAGCCCCCACTTCTTCTCTGAATTGTAGGTCAGCTGTACCTCTGAGGCAAAGGCTATTGGCTTTTCCTATAAATTATCCAGAGCATTCAGATTGGAAACTTTGAGCGACAGCTGTGGATTCCAGTTTGTCCTCATAAGTTTCAGTTCATCCTTGTGATTCTAATCTGTCCTTTCCTTTGTCCACATTCAATTTTCCTTTCTGGCTGTCAGTCTGGCTGACCTCTGGTGATGTAAGGCTTAATACTAGTTACAGAGGCAACAGCCTGTGAGACTGCTTCACCAGGTCACCAGCTTGTGTCAGGTCAAACTCATGAAATTAATCCCTGTTTCTCTGATAGTAGTAGTTTTGTTTCTCTGATCAACCCTGACAGCTACACAGGCAGCCAAGACTGAGCTGGTCTCTCCTCATTCCTGGACCATTTCTCCCCTCTGTGTTGCCATCCTGTGGCCCTCTGTTCACCTATGAATGGCTTTTTGGAATTCAGTTCATCAAGGCTTCCTTCTACTCTTTGTTAGACCTGTTGAGAAAGATTTTAATTTTTGTCCAGATTTTTCTTGTTGTTACCATGGGATCAAAAGTCTTTTACATTCTTAGGTCCGTATAGTCAAAGCTATGGTTTTTGCAGTAGTCATGTATACCTGTGAAAGTTGGACCATAAAGAAGCCTGAGTGCTGAAGAATTGATGCTTTCACATTGTGGTGCTGAAGAAGACTCTTGAGAGTTCCTTGGACGGCAAGGAGATCAAATCTGTCAATCCTAAAGGAAATCAACCCTGAATATTCACTGGAAGGACTGATGCTGAAGCTCTAATATTTTGGCCACCTGATGCAAAGAGCCAGCTCACTGGAAAAGACCCTAATGCTGGGAAAGATTGAGGGCAGGAGGAGAAGGGGGCAGCAGAGGATGAGGTGATTAGATAGCATCACTGGCTCAGTCGACATGATTTGGAGCACACTTGGGGAGATAGTGAAGGACAGGGGAGCCTGTTGTGCTGTGGTCCATGGGGTCACAAAGAGTCAGACATGACTTAGTGACTGAACAATAACAACAACAACATCCTAAATGTCAGCAAAATCCTGCAAAATGTCCTTAAAGGGTGGATTTTGGCCCGCTCATCCCTTTTCTCCTTTCTGGGCTGGGAACACCCAGGATGCCCCTGCTACAGCAGCCGTCTTGGACCTGATAGCAGAGGGCACTCCCAGCTGTGATACAAGGCCTGGTGGGAGGAATAAGGGGACTGTAGTACAAACCTTGGACAGCTGACTTCCAGAACTTTGATATGGGGAACAGACCTGGAGTACTTATGATACTTTTTATTTTTTTCCTTTTTTAGAAAGTATTTATTTGGCTGCACCAGGTCTTAGTTACAGCATGTAGGATCTTTGATCTTGGTTGTGGCACATGGGATCTAGTTCCCTGACCAGGGATTGAACCTGGACCTTCTACACTGGGAGTCCAGAGTCTTAACCACTGGACTACCAGGGAAGTCCCTCGTTTTCTGTTTCATGCAGCCAAATTTGTTTCTGGAGAATAGAACCAGCTTCTGGGATTTTGTGAGGCTACTCAGGATGGGTAGTGAAGAGGACAATGATAGAAGGTGGAAGCAAGCCAGGAGATTGTGCAGAAGACAGGCCAGTTGGGAAGGGGATGGAAAGTAAAGATAACATGTCTAAGGCCAGGGTAGCTGATGCAGAAGACAGGCTATGAGGTGTGCTGGGAGAAAATGTACATTATTTTTTAAAGAAGCCCATAATGCACATGCCAGCACCCCCTTCCCATGACAAAGGATTATCCAGGATGAGTTGGTGATACCCTGATAACCTAACCAGGAAAGCAATGGAAGCTCTATTGGGTCTGTGGTACCAAAGAGGGACCATACACACAGGCTCAGTACAAGTCCTTCCAGTTACAGCTTCAGTCCATCTCTGATCTCATCCTTCAATCACATCCTAATCATTTCCCCACTGTCCCCCATTCTCAAGTGTGGAATTATAAAGACCCGAGCTTTTCAAACTGTGACATGCATGTGAAGCATCCAACGATCTTGTTAACTTGCAGATTCTGGTTTGGGGAGTCTGGGATGCGGTTGGAGATTCTGCATCTCTAACTAATCTTGAGTGATGCGGATGCTGCTGGTCCCCAGGCCAGATATGAGTAACAGTAAGACCGTGTGTTGTCTTCCTCTAATGAATGTTTACTTCCTACATGTGGTTTTCCTTATGTAATCACATTGCTGACATGCTGGGGGCGGCCTGTTTTGTCACTGGGATACCGTGGAGAGGGACTGCGAGTTCAGTCTCAGCTGGACCCTCTGCTCCGTTGGCTGCATTCCAACTTGGCTCGCCTCCTCCTGACATTGTAAGAATGTAAACAAAAAGCCCAGGAGATTTGATGCAGTAATGCTGGCCAGTTCCTGCGAGTTATTCTGTCCGTTTTCCCCAATAGCTCCTCTGAGTGGACTCACATAACATATTTCATCTCTACTAACTAAGCCTAAGAAATTTCCCTCCTAAAATAAAACTTTTTAATTTTGGTGAATAGTACTCAACTCTCCTGCCAAATAACAGGATTTCTAAAATTTCATATATCTCTATAAAAAAGAATTTGACTGCAGCACCCTTAGCTCATGATCAGTATTCCCTGTTAACCAACACCAGCAAGTTACTCAACCATCTGAGCTTCACGCTATGCACATGGAAAACACAGCTGGAATTCCTACTTTGCGGTGTGGTAGTTATTACCTGCAGTCATGCTCTGTTCCTCTTGCCCTCTGATCTGGCTTGATCAGATATGGTAAGATAACAAACATGGAAACAATTGCCTTAAAAGAAGAGTTTATTACTCACAGTCCCCAAAAGCAGGCGACACACCATGCTGTGCCGGTCACCGGGGGAAGCACCCGGATATGTCAGGAGTGAAGAAGGGCAGAGAGGGCATGGCCAGAGCCTTTGTTGAGGTTTCCATGGAAAGGAATGGGCACACATGGTAGGCCACTTTGAACAAGTTTAGGATTGTATTATGGCTGGCTTCCCTGGTAGCTCAGTCAGTGAAGAATCCGCCTGCAATGCAGGAGACCAGGGTTCATTCCCTGGGTCGGGAAGATCCCCTAAAGAAGGAAATGGCAATCCACTCCAGTATTCTTGCCTGGACAATCCTGTTGACAGAGGAGCCTGGTGAGCTATAGTCCTTGAGGTCACAAAGAGTCGAACACGACTTAGTGTCTAAACCACCATCAGGATTGTATAGTCTGAATAATGTGAGTGGGCTCTGGGCTATAAGGGTGGTCTCTATATGTCCTGCACCTGGCTTGGGGGTGATTTAGGACAGGGGAAGCATCAGCATGGTATAGGAAATTTAGATAAAGGAGGGGGTAGACGTATGGGCTTTGGGTTGGTTGGTTTGCATAGAATGGCATGCTGAAGACAAGTTTTTCGCTGTCTTTAGGAATTAGCCAGGCCTGGGAGGGTCAGTCTCTGTCCCTTATAATGCTTTATAAAGCATTATAAAATACAGAAAATAAAAAATCAAATAAAAACCTGATTAATACGTGGTGTCAAGCATGGCGTTGGTCACTAGCACCCCTTTCCTAACACACTGCTCCTCTCCACCTGAAGGGAAGCGACAACTTATGTAAATACGATGACTTCCAGCCAGATGGCTGCCCCTGTGTTCCTCTGCCGGAAGACTTCTCCCGCTGCCTCTTCTTTGTAGGAAGTCAATGACAGTGCTGCTTCCAATTCACAGAATTTCCAAATGGCTGTGTAATCATAGACCCATGTAGGCAGGAGCCCTGATGTTCATAGGAAGAGGAGAAAAATCCCAGATCCTTCCCTCTGTGAAGCCAAAAGGCTGCTTCTGCGTCTCCTTTTCACGCTGGTAGAGTAAGGCTAGTTTTGACTTCCCAGCGGCTCTGATTCCAAGCGAATAACTGGAAGCAGCAAGCAACAGGACTGGGACCTGCTGGTGCAGTGAGGAATAAACTGCATGTGCATGGATTCAAGGAAAGCTGCCCTTTGTGGGGGGGGGAGAAGGGGCAATGGGTACTAGGAACAGACGCATCTTCAGACCCTGCTTAGCACAAAGGCTGCTTCTCAGAAGGATGACTCACAGCACCATAGAACCGCCTTCCCTGCGAAGTTCAAACAGCTCAAGAGAGGCAGTGTCAACAAGCAGCCATTCGAGGACAGCGGGGGAGTATGGGGACTGACAGGCAGGTGTCATTATTACCTTGGGGCTTAATGGCACACTTGGACTGCTGGGCTCCGCATTTGCCAGGCTGCCTCAGGGAAGAAGGGGCCTGCAACCAGAAGGGTGCTTTTTTTTAATGAATAATTTTTATTTATTTTTTTATGGCTGTGCTGGGTCTTTGCTGCGCTTGAATTTTCTCTGGTTTGTGGCGAGCGGGAGCTCCTCTCCAGTTGCAGTGTGCAGGCTTCTCATTCAGTGTCTCCTTTTTTTTAACAGAGCACTGGCTCTAGCCCCAAGGGCTTCAGTAGCTGTGACTCCCAGGCTCTGGACTACAGGATCAATAGTTGTGGTGTACCGGCTTAGTTGCTCCTCTGCACGTGGGATCCTCCTGGATCAGGGATCTAACCTGTGTCTCTTGCATTGGCAGATGGAGTCTTTACAGCTGAGCAACCAAGGAAGCCCCAGTAGGGTGCTTTTGATTGCAATGACCAGATGACCCAACTTAATGTGGTTGCAAGATTGTCTGACATCGCACTTCTCAAGGTCATCAGAGATGCTCGGCCCTTTCTTCTCTCTTCCGCCATCCACAGTGTTAGTTTAGTTCTAGGGCTGGTTCCTTTCTTTGTAGAACTGCTGCCAGCAGCAAGCTGATTTACCTTCTTCTGTGTTTATTTTAGGAAGAGAGAGAAGCTTCCTAATCTTGTTCTTAAAAGTAAGGAAGCATAAGTATTGAAACTCCCAGCAGACTTCTTATCATGTCTCATTGGCTAGAACTGTTCCCCAGACCTAGGGGAATGACACGTGCTGATCAGCTTAGGCCTGAGCTCTTGCTTCAATTGCTGAAGAAGAGAGATAGGCTTTCATGATTGGCACTGACTAAGTGGAGCCCTTTTCATACTGTTCATGGGGTTCCCAAGGCAAGAATACTGAAGTGGTTTGCCATTCCCTTTTCCAGTGGACCATGTTTTGTCAGAACTCTCAACCATGACCCGTCCGTCTTCGGTGGCCTTACATGGCATTGCTCATAGTTTCATTGAGTTAGACAAGGCTGTAGTCCATGTGATTAGATTGGTTAGTTTTCTGTGATCATGGTTTTCATTCTGCCTACCCTCTGATGTCATGTGTGGATGTGAGAGTTGGACTATAAAGAAAGCTGAGCACAGAAGAATTGATACTTTTGAACTGTGGTGTTGGAGAAGACTCTTGAGAGTCCCTTGGACTGCAAGGAGATCCAACCAATCCATCCTAAAGGAAATGAGCTCTGAATATTCATTGGAAGGACTGATGCTGAAGCTGAAACTTTGATACTTTGGCCACCTGATGCGAAGAACTGACTTATTGGAAAAGACTCTGATGCTGGGGAAAGATTGAAGGAAGGAGGAGAAGGGGATGACAGAGGATGAGATGGTTGGATGGAATCACCGACTCTATGGACATGAGTTTGAGCAAGCTCCGGGAGTTGGTGATGGACAGGGAAGCCTGGCGTGCTGCAGTCCATGGGGTGGCAAGGAGTCAGACACGACTGAGTGACTAACTGACTGAACTGAAGTGAGGCCTACCTGGAGGCAGGGTCAGTCCCTGAAACTGAACTGTGGCCACACAGTGGGAGAGGGGGATGGGTGTTGGGGAGTCAGCTACCACTTGTACTGCAGTATCTTATCACTGGAACCAGGAGATATGGGCTCAACCACTTGCTGGCTGTGTGTCTTTGGGCTAGTGGCTTAACCTCTCTGAGCATATTTTTTTGGATTTTTTTTTTTAAATGGGAGAAAAATATGTTTTCCTTAATATTCAGACTATGACGGTCAATGAGAAATTAGGTAAAAACCCTTGTGAGGAATCAGAAACACCTGTCTCTTGACCAGCTCCCTCCAGATAAATGAAGCAGACCAATCCCTGCCTTGTAAGAGATGATGGTTTATGATAGTGTGGAAGCAGAGAACAGATGGGTTTACAGTGAAAATGAGTCAAGGGCAAAATATGAAGCCCGGTGAAGTGGAAAGTGTCCAAAAAGTGATGCTGCATTCTTCTTTGTGCTGCTGCTGCTGATGTGAACTTTGGTCACTTGGTCCAGGTGGTGTCAGTAAGACTTCTTCACTTTCATAATTAATATTTTCCTCTTTGTAAGTAATTAGCATTTTCTGGGCAAGTCTTTGAGACTATGTAAATATCTTGTTTACCCTCAAATTTTTATCCACAGGTTTTAGCATCTACTAATGATTCTTGCCTGAATTATTATTATTAATTATTACTATGATGCTTGCTAAATTGTGATTGTCTAGCTGCGTCATTCTCTATATTTTTAGCCTCTGTCTCAGCTTAAATCAAAGAGCCTGGGTCTTGTCACAGACTTGGAGAACAAACTTATGATTGTTGGGGGTGGGGTGGGGGGATGGGGGAAAGGGATAGTTGGGGAGTTTGAGATGGACATGTACACACTGCTGTGTTTAAAATGGATAGTTGACAAGGACCTACTCTACAGCACATGGAACTCTGCTCAATGTTCTGTGGTGACCTGGATGGGAGGGGAGTTTGGAGGAGAATGGATACATGTGTATGTATGGCTGGGTCCCTTTGCTGTTCACCTGAAACTATCACAACATTGTTTGTTAATTGGCTATAACCCAATACAAAATAAAAAGTTTTTCAAAAATCAACAGACCAAAGCGCAAGCAGAAAAAAATAAAAAAAAGAGCCTGGGTCTCATCCTTGGTCTTTAATGGGGCAGTTTTTGTTTCCTGTGGAATTAAATTCCTAACCACCTCTGCCTCCTTCTAGAATTGCGCGCAAATAGTTCCAAGCTTCAGTTCATTTAATGTTTTCTTTTCTTGGAGATATCGATTTTGTTTTCAATAAGGGTGTGTTTTATTAATTTTCTCTTTTTAATTTTATTTGTTACTGCTTTGAATTTGGGATTGGGGCACAATGCTCAGTTTAGGTACTTGAGTGACATCTTGTCTGCATTCCATAAAAAAGACTGGTGGTGATTGCCCAGAGGGAGTCTTGGCCAACAAGTAATTGTGTCCCACTTTAGCCGTATACGCAAGGGTAGCAAGAGAGGAACGACAGATAGACCACTGGGCAGAGATCTAAGAATCCTGGGTCTTATTTCCTGCAATATCCTCCATCTGCTAACTTGCTATGTGATGTTGGACAAGTGACTTCAGCTCTCTGAGCCTCAGTGCCCTCCTTTGAAAAATAGTGCTGCTAGACTGCTTAACCTCCAAGGTCCTTGTCAGCTCTAGAGTTCCAGGAGTCTACAGGGGATAGTTTAAAACAATGTTCTCTGTTACAGTTGGAG
This sequence comes from Okapia johnstoni, assembly GCA_024291935.2. Lineage (NCBI taxonomy): Eukaryota > Metazoa > Chordata > Mammalia > Artiodactyla > Giraffidae > Okapia > Okapia johnstoni. The sequence goes on along the minus strand of CM044318.1, from coordinate 76,162,065 downwards.
GGACCGTTGAGAGTATTTGTTCATTTCTGACAAATGGTAAATGTGTCGGCCACTCTAATGAAATGAGTACATTTTTGCTCTAAATGTCATGGATGTTTATTATCAGATTAAACTACAGCGGACCTAATTTTAGCTCTCCCAATTCAAGTGGAGCAATGAAGATTAAATGTTAGGCATAATTAAAGATGCAGATGTAGTTTTATTGAATTATAAACCTCATTAAGTGCAACGTCCCAGGAAGGCCCCTGAGACCAGCTACAAAGAACTCCTAGTTGCAACACTGCAGTTACTAAAATATTGTAAAGTAAATCTCACTCCCAAAATATTATGACTTGGATGGAAGGAGTTTTTAAAAGCATGGTTAGAGTTGGTTTCATGGGTAATTTCTTTGCGTATAGTTGGGGAGGGAACATTTTTCTTCATCATCTCCACAGAAGGCCTCCTTGGGGCTTGGGGCTCCTGCCTCAGCCTCCAAACGTGGGCTCTAGTCTCCTGTGCCAGTAAGAAGGGCAACTTCAAGGACCGTCAGATTTCACTCCAAAGTCAGTAGTAAGTGGAGTTGGTGGAGATGGCAGAGGTTTACTATGGACTAGAAAATCATGATTCTATAATAAATATAGAGAAAGGTTCTTTTGGTGACATTTTCTTTTCTGTCTGTAAAGATAATACATTATCATTTTACAAGTTCATATAATAGGGAATAGAATAAAGAAGTAAAAAAAATCCAACTACTTCAAGATAATCACTGTTAATATATTAAACCAGCCAGCCAGTTGGTCACCATTAGAGAGGGGGGTTGGCAAACTTTGAGGAGGCAGTGAATAATTTTAGGCTTATAGACACATGATCTCTGTTGCAACCACTTGGCTTTGCCAATGTGACATGAAAGCCACCGTAGATAATATGCACTAAATGGGTATGGCTGTGTTTCAATAAAACTTTATTTATAACAACAGATAGTAGACTGTTGGCTCCATGTGCTATAGTTTGCTGATTCCTGCTTTTGGGCTGAACATTTGTTCTGCATAATTTAATCCTATATCATATTTTTCCCTATGTTGTTTCAGGTGGATTTGTCTGTCTCCTTGTTTGGAATATGAGAGAAGTTTAATATCTTGACAGCATGTTCTGTCACTTAAGAGCTGTATGAACTTGGGTAAGTGAGGTAACCTCTCTGGCCTCAGTTTCCTGATCTGTCAAATGGGATAATACATAATGGTATTGACCCCATAGGTATTTCTAAAGATTGAACGAGTTGATCTTTGTACAGCACCTGGTACATCATGCTGCTGTGTTGCTTCAGTCGTGTCCGACTCTGTGTGACCCCATAGACGGCAGCCCACCAGGCTCCCCCATCCCTGGGATTCTCCAGGCAAGAACACTGGAGTGGGTTGCCATTTCTTTCTCCCATGTGTGAAAGTGAAAAGTGAAAGTGAAGCTGCTCAGTTTGTGTCTGACTCTTCGCGACCCCATGGACTGCAGCCTACCAGGCTCCTCCGTCCATGCGATTTTCCAGGCAAGAGTACTGGAGTGGGGTGCCATTGCCTTAGCAGCTACCATCACCACCACCATGATTATCCTACGTGCCTTCTTCAGGAGCTAGCACAGTTCTGATTACAGAAGAAGCTCAATAAATAGAATCATAAGGATTTGTTGTTATTGCTCAGCTGCTCAATCATGTCTGACTCTTTGCGACCCCATGGACTGCAGCATGCCAGGCTTCCCTGTCCTTTACCATCTCCTGGAGTTTGCTCATACTCATGTCCATCAAGTTGGTGATGCCATCCAACCATCTCATCCTCTGTTTCCCCCTTCTCCTCTGCCCTCAATCTTTCCAAGCATCAGGGTCTTCTCCAGTGAGTCAGCTCTTCACATCAAGTGGCCAAAGTATTCGCATCAAGCTGCCCACTCAGCTTCAGCATCAGTCCTTCCAGTGAATATTCAGAGTTGATTTCCTTTAGGATTGACTAGTTTGATCTGCTTGTAGTCCCAGGGACTCTCAAGAGTCTTCTCCAGCACCACAGCTCGTAATCATAAAGACAGATAATGTTAAAGAGGGAATATTCTTCAAGAATGTCTCATTTAACACCCTCACTTTAGAGATGAGCGTGGTAGACTAGCCTGGCAGGCTACAGTTCATGGGGTTGCAGAGTCAGGCATGACTGAGCAACTGAGCACATATACGCACTGGTGGAGCTACCCCTATGTTAAGGATGGTGGGATGCTACCCATCATGACTGACAGTGCCCTCCCCTAGATGTTACCCATCTTTATCCTGTGGTTACCCATCAGCATCTGCATGCCCAGAGGCCCAATTCCTTCTCCTATGTCATGGGCAGTCTGTCAATGAAGCAGGCCAGCATTTGTCTTATTTTCAGTTTCCTGGTCTTATCCTTGGGATAGTGTCCACTCACCTGGACTGGGCAGGTGAGGCTCAGAAGAGGACTGACCTGAGGTTGTAGCTGGGAGGTCCAGCACTGGTGGAGTCAGGTACTAGGACTGCATGGACAGTGTTCAGAACTAAGGCCACGATGCTCAGATGCACTGGGTTTGCCTCAAGTTGGGGTCTGGCACGTGGTATGTGGGTAGACTCTCTTGGTCAGGCAGGCCACACAGGGCCCTGGACTATCACACTGCTCTTCTCTTAGGGCAAGAAGGGAAGACCCCATGGGAGACGCTGTTCCAGTGACCCCTTGGTCAAGTCCCTACCACCTGGTTCTTCTTCGGGCACATCTCATCGGGCTGTTACCTCCATCCTGGTGCTGCTCAACTTTGATCTGGGAAAATGAAAGGCCAGGCTGCTGGGTCCCCAGCTGCCATCTTTTGCAACAAGAGTGAGACTTCATGATCCCGCTGGCTCGCATACACTTCATTTCCCAGTAATTAAACAAGTGGAGATCAAAGCCGACAAATCTCCCCCATCTCTCAGTGTGGTAGATGAAAGGTAAATATTTCCAGCAACAGTTTTTTTTTTCCCCTCATTAAAAGTGAGATGTGAAATGTCTTCTCCCTACTTTGAAGAATACTGATAAGTTCAAGGTCACTCCAGATAAGATATTTGGTTTGACTACCTTTATTATTCCACACCAGTCATCAGTCTTATAGAAACTGGGCTAGCTTGAGGGGATTGCAGAGGCTAAATCATGTCAAATAAGTCAAAAGACAAAGACAAGTAAAGAAGGACACCAAGATGGTAAGTGGTCAGTGCTGCAGAAACCTACACCATGTATATTATCTTCTCATTGCTGGCGGGTCGAAGGGCTTCTGAAGCCAGCATCTAAAGTGGATCCTGGAGTCCTACATAGAGAATCTCAGGTAGATGGCCGAATGCTGTCTCAGCTGGACTCTGGAAAAGACCATTTGAGAGCTACTATTTTCTTTGTAAACCAAAGAACTCATCCCAAAGGCCATGAATCCGGGGGAGCTGATCTTTCCAACATGGGTTTACAAATGCCTGCTGGGTGGCATCAGGCTCTTTTCAGTGCAAAGAGCAGACCTCATTCAAACTGGTGGCTGCCATAAAGACACCACAGGGAGGGACTTCCCTGGTGGTCCAGTGGTTAAGAATCCATCTCCCAGTGCAGGGATGTGGGTTCGATCCCTGTTTGGGGAACTAAGATCTCACATACTGAAGGGCAACTATGCCCACACACTCCTACTACTGAGCCTGTATGCCAGAACTTTAGAAGCCCACTTGCTTCCACTAAGACCCAGCACACCCAGAAAATAAAAAAGACATGACAGGGACTCAGAATCAGAACAGGAGTTCGAGCGCCACGCAGTCCTGGGAAGGAAGAAGACAGCTTCTCTGTGTGCTTGCTCCCCTCTGACTGCCCTCCCTGGCTTTCACGTCCTTGCCACATCCTTTGTCTTCCGCCTGCCCACCAGCTCCCAGGGCTGCTCCGAATGCAGGTCTCTCTCTTCTCTTCTGTCCTTCCTTCTTCAGTTCCAGATTCCAGAGAGAGAAGGAGGGAGAGATCCAGCTGACCTAGGCTGTCATCTAGAGTGAGGCAGCTGAAGTCACTGGTCTCTGGCCAGGCAGTGGATGTTCCGGGCCACTCCCCCAGCTGGTTAACTGCAAGAGTGGGGCCTTCTGCCAAATGTCACATGGTAAGAAATGCCAGCTGCCCCCTCCGCAGCAGACATGGGTGGGAGGGTCCCCACGTGAGGGACTGTGGTTGTGTGAGGCTGTCCTGGACATTGTGTGGGGTGCCAGATCAGGGCTGAGAGGCCGATGGCTTGGGTGGACTCATGGCTGGTTTGTCATCAGCTGTTTTGTTTGTTTTGAGATGTAACTCACATCCCATAATAGTCACTGTTTTAAAGTGCACAATTCAGTGGTTTTTATTATATACACAGGGTTTTGTGACCATCACCTCTATCTAATTGCAGAACATTTTCATCACTCTCTGTATTCAGGGACTTACTGCCCTGGTGATCCAATGGTTAAGATTCTGAGTTTCCGCTGCAGGGGGCACAAGTTTGATCTCTGAGAAACTAAGATTCCTCCCACGCCACACAGTGCTACCAAAAGTTGGGGGCAAAAAAGAAATTCAGTACTACTCAAAGCTGTCACTTTCCATTTCCCCTCCCCTAGCCCCAGGCAGTCACTGATCTACTTTCTGTACCTATAGATTTGCCTTTTCTGGATATTTCATATAAATAGGGTCACTCAGTATGTAGATTTTTGTGTTTATCTTGTTTTATCTGGCATAATAATTTCAAGATTCATGCAAAGCACAAATCAGTTCTCCATTTCCTTTTATGCCTGAATAACATTTCGTTTTAAGGCTATACCACGTTTTATGGGCTTCCCTGATAACTCAGTTGGTAAAGAATCTGCCTGCAATGCAGCAGACCTGGGTTTGATCGTTGGGTCAGGAAGATCCTCTGGAGAAGGGAAAGGCTGCACACTTCAGTATTCTAGCCTAGAGAATTCCATGGACTGCATAGTCCATGGGATTGCAAAGAGTCGGGCATGACTGAGTGAATTTCATTTCATTTCACCACATTTTATTTTTCCATTCATCAGTTGATGAATATTTGTGGTTTTTGTTTTTTTTGTTTTTACTTTTTGTCTATTATGAATAATGCTGCTGTGAATATTTGTGTACAGTTTTTAGGTGAATATATATTTTCATTTCTCTTGTGTAGATATCTAGAAGTGAAATTGCTGAGTTATATGACACTTCTATAGGACTTCTCAGGTGGTGCCAGTGGTAAAGAATTCTCTTGCCAATGCAGGAGATGCAAGAAATGGGGGTTCGAGCCCTGGGTTGGGAAGATCCCCTAGAGGAAGAAATGGCACCCCAGTCCAGTATTCTTGCCTGGGAAATTCCATGGGCATGTGCTGAATCGTTGTAACCCCATGGACTGTAGCCTACCAGGCTCCTCTGTCCATGGGATTCTTCAGGCAAGAATACTGGAGTGGATTGCCATGCCCTCCTCCAGGGGATCTTCCTGCCCAGGGATCAAACCCAAGTCTCTTACATCTCCTGCATCGGCAGGCAGGGTCTTTACCACTAACGCCACCTGGGAAGCCCTGTTAATTAGATTTAGGCGTGAGAATTATATTATAGATTTTTTTTCCCACAAAGAGAGACCTCATCAGATGCATCCTTCTCTCAGATCTATACTGAAATATTTACCAGGACTCTAATTAACCCTGAATAGGGCTGGTCACCAGAAGATCTTAGGGCTTGGGTTTCAGTGGTGGTGATGGTGGAGTAGAGATTACTGGGATGGCCTAAGGGAGATGGGAAGCCCTGGTCCAGGATAGGGCCAGGTGAGAATGGAGTGGAGGGTGGGTAAAGGAGAGGATATAAAATAAAGATGATTAGACTCTGAGTCCCTTGGGGCAGAGGCCAGGTCTTCTCTTTCCTGCACAAGGTCTCGGGCATAAAGTAGGCACTTCCTCCCATCCTCAGAGATCAACCATGCCCATCCCCAAGTCATCAGTCTACCAAGTGGTCCCTCCCTGTTCCTGGATCCACAGGAAGATAGAGCAGCTGGGTAGTTTGGAAATCCTGTAATCAGCTGGTCAGGACAGCAGGGAAGGGTCGTAACCATCAGCTGGCCTTGGCCATGGGACTGTCGTCTGGGCCCACTCTTGGGGCTCCAGCACTGTCAAGACACAGAGTGGTCACCTGCCTTACAGGACAAAGGCACAGTGGCTCTGAATGTCTTGAGCTGGAATCAATGGGAAGGGGAGAGGAAGGTCTGCTTTTTCTTCTTCTTTTGAGCCTTTCCTGGAGGTCTAAGAGTTTGTTAAGAGTCCTGGTTCTCCTAGACTCACTCATAAAAGTCTGGGGTAGTGGATGACCCAGAACCTGTATTTTTAACAAGTGAGTCTTTTGAAGTCTGAGCACTACTGGTTTAAGAAAAATTTTCTAAGGGAAAGGAATAGTCTGCATTTAACCCCAAATATACTAGGGTTTAAATGACCTTGAATAGAAGCTTTTGGATTCTGCCAAGAAATTTGAGTATTCAGAAAAAGTCCTTCCAGGTTTGTACAAGAAATTGTTACCTCTTTGTAAATGATATGTCACCTGAATTTCTGGAGACCTTACCAGCCTGTGCATATAGAAGAGTCCTGTTACAAGTAATAATGCCAGTTAACCTGATTCTATTCCAGTTGTACACACACCCTGGAGAAGGAAATGGCAACCCACTCCAGTATTCTTGCCTGGGAAATCTCATGGACAGAGGAACCTGGCAGGCTACAATCCATGGGGTTGCCAAGAGTCGGACACGACTGAGCGACCCACTTTCACTTTCACTTTTGTACACACAGGATGTCTAGCCCTTCTCATGCTCCGGATCAAGTTCTCATCCACCAGGGGGCGCCATGGGCTATCCAAGGTTCTGCTAGGCATCCGCCATCTTCCACCAGGCACCACCTCTTGGGTACCCTAGAACTGGCTTCATCACCCTTACTAAAGCTTGGGCTCTGAGGTTCCCAGTAGCCCACACTATTCAAAGTTCATCTGCAGAGTCGTCTATTAATAAATATTTCAGTACGTGTCTGAGATAAGGATCCATCAGACTTGGACTCTACTGTTAAAAAAAGTATCCAAATAGAATTATCATCCCTAAAAGAAATTTGTAATGGTTTCTTTAGAGCATCCAATACCAAGTCAGTGTTCAAATTTCCAGTTGTCTTCTAGATGTCAAACTTTTTAAACAGTATATTTGAATCAGGATCCACAAAATTCCACACATTGTGATTGGTTCATTTATTTCTAGATTTGTCATTCTTTTAACCTACAGTTTCGCCCTCCATGTCTTTTTTCTCTCTGCAATTTAAATCATACAAGAAACCAGGCTGTTTGTGGGGCTTCCACAGTCTGGGTTTTGCTGATTGCAGCCCCTTGGTGTCCTTTAACAGGCTCCTCTGCTGTATTTCCTATAAATTGGTATTTGAATCCAGAAGCTTGATCAGATTCAAGTTATTATTTATTTATTTTTTGGTTATCACTACTTCATAGGTGGTGTTGTGTTCTTCTACCAGGAGGCACTTAATGTCTGATTCTCTGTCTCTCTCCCTCTGTGATATTAGAAGCCATTGAGTAACAATGCTTAGGCCCATTAGTTTATTCAGTTCAGTCGCTCAGTTGTGTCTGACTCTTTGCGACCCCATGAATTGCAGCACGCCAGGCCTCTCTGTCCATCACCAACTCCCAGAGTCCACCCAAACCCAGGTCCATTGAGTCAGTGATGCCATCCAACCATCTCATCCTCTGTCGTCCCCTTCTCCTCCCCCGCCCAATCCTACCCAGCATTAGGGTCTTTTCCAATGAGTCAACTCTTTGCATGAGGTGGCCGAAGTATTGGAGTTTCAGCTTCAACATCAGTCCTTCCAATGAACACCCAGGACTGATCTCTTTTAGGATGGATTGATTGGATCTCCTTGCAGTCCAAGGGACTCTCAAGAGGCTTCTCCAACACCACAGTTCAAAAGCATCAATTCTACGGCGCTCAGCTTTCTTCACCGTCCAACTCTCACATCCATACATGACCACTGGAAAAACCATAGCCTTTACTAGACGGATTTTTGTTGGCAAAGTAATGTTTCTGCTTTTAAATATGCTATCTAGGTTGGTCATAACTTTCCTTCCAAGGAGCAAGCGTCTTTTAATTTCATGGCTGCAATCACCATCTGCAGTGATTCTGGAGCCCCCAAAAATAAAGTCTGACACTGTTTCCACTGTTTCCCCATCTATTTCCCATGAAGTGACTGCAAAATGTTGACCTTCTAATTCTATCATTGTTCTTTATTTATTAGCTCAGTTATTTCTATAATGAGAAATGCCCCTCTATCAGTTCTTTGCTTCCTAAGTGGCATAGTCCTTTTTGGAAAGACAGGTCAAATGCTTAATTCTTTTGCTTTATCAGTTTTAAAAATAATGAATGGGTTCTCTAGCATTCACCAATGATAACCAGTTAGTTAGCTTTAGGACCATTCATGACTCATGGATTTAAGTATGTTTGGTGGATTTTGATCCCTGGCAGCTATCACCCTTATGGATGCTCAGATTTTCTCAACGTGGGCCAGTGGCCCTTGGGTCTTTTGTCATGACCCTTTGATGGCTTAGTCTCTTACATATCTTGTATATTTCCTGAGCCAGTCCTTGAACCAACCATTTCTCCAAGTAGCCTTGGTTCCTTTCAGTAGGAACTGGTATTTAAAAGCACTATCTGGGTGTGCTTTGTGCTTAGTCGCTCAGTCGTGTCCAACTCTTTGCGACCCTATGGACTGCAGCCCATCAGCCTCCTCTGTCCATGGGGATTCTCCAGGCCAGAATACTGGAGTGGATTGCCACACTTTTCTGGATCAAACCCAGGTCTCTCGCATTGCAGGTGGATTCTTTACCAGCTGAGCCACAAGGGAAGCCCAAGAATACTAGAGTGGGTAGCCTATCCCTTCGCCAGTGGATCTTTCCGACTCAGGAATTGAACCAGGGTCTCTTGCTTTGCAGGCGGATTCTTTACCAGCTGAGCTACAGGGAAGCCCAGCTGGGTGTGAGGGATGCTTATTTATCTTCGATTGGTGATTGTTTCAGTGACTAAATCTCAGAACTAGTTCTTTTGTTAAAGAAAAATCATCATGAAAACTTTCTGATATTTCCTGTTCAAATTCAACTACAGGATTTTTTAGCAGATTTCTTTTATCTTACACATGTGTCTGTCTCCTTTCTTCCCCACCAAGGATATAAGAATGATGGAACTTGAAAATCACAAGATCGTTTTCCTCATCCCACATACACACAGGGAAGTCACATGACTCACACAGGCCACGTGGGTAATAAGAGGACACCACAGGACCAGGTGCAGGCTGCCTGGCCTCGGAGCCTGAGTCTTAATGCTGCTGCTGCTGCTAAGTCACTTCAGTCGTGTCCGACTCTGTGCAACCCCATAGACGGCAGCCCACCAGGCTCCACCATCCCTGGGATTCTCCAGGTAAGAACACTGGAGTGGGTTGCCATTTCCTTCTCCAGTTCATGAAAGGGAAAAGTGAAAGTGAAGTCTCTCAGTCGTGTCCGACTCTGCGAGACCCCATGGACTGCAGTCTACCGGGCTCCTCCATCCATGGGATTTTCCAGGCAAGAGTACTGGAGTGGATTGCCATTGCCTTCTCCGGAGTCTTAATGAGCACACACTAAACTCTGTTCTCTGTAAAGTTTCATTATGAATCCATGGGGCCGGCTAAGGGACCAACCCATGCAAACAGCAAATCCCACAGGGAAATCAGAGTCTCTCTCTCCAACAAATCTGTTGACTGGGCCAAGAGCTCCCCTCTAGGCTCCCTTTCCCATGCGATGGGTTCTCTCAAGATACAGTTCGACCATGATGCCCATAGAGGTCTTATGGAAGCCAGCATAGGTTTCCCAGATATGCCCATGGGGTCTGTTCTCTCTCAGATCTGAGAGGGACTCCATTTGCTTCTACATGACCCCCTTCTCACTTCTTCTCTTTCCTTATTCAAGGCCAGGGCCATCCACTTCCCCATCCTCAGTGAGGTTTTTTTTTAATTTTTTTCATTTCTTTCTCAATATTTTTTTTTAAAAGTCTTGAATTTCTACTTATGGTGTTTTTTTTCCCAGCCAAACAGCTTGTGAGTATGTTTACAAACATTTATTTAGCTGTGTCAGGTCTTAGTTGCAGCACGTGGGAACCTCGTTACATCCTGTGGGATCCTTTGTTGCTGCAGGTGAGATCTTAGTTGTGGCACACTCGGGCTCAGTAGCTGTGGTGCTCGGGCTCAGTAGTTGTGGTGCTCGGGCTCAGTATCTGTGGTGCTTGGGCTCAGTAGCTGTGGTGCTCGGGCTCAGTAGTTGTGGTGCACCGGCTTAGTTGCCCTGCGGCATGTGGAATCTTCATTCCCCGACCGGGAATCAAACCCACGTCCCCTGCATTGGTGGGCAGATTGTTAATCACTGGGCGACCAGGGAAGTCCCCCTCAGTGAGTCCTGACCTGAGAGGTTGCTTGGGTTTGATGTGAGGCCTGAGGCATGGTGTATTTCAGGACACTGGGGGTCCTGCTATGACATCAGGGAAAGAGCTCAGGACTCAGAGTTAGCTGACTTGTCTTCCAGACCTTGCTCTGCCTCAATAACCTCTCTGAGCTTCAATTTTCTCCGTCGTAAAACAGGATTGTCACATATACAAGGTGGGAAATGCTAAAGCCTCCTCGGAGGGTGATTGTGAGGATTAAAATGGGGTCACCAAGGGAGCCCCTAACTTCCATATGTAGGGATAGGACTGTGACATGGATCTGTTTACTAACTGGTTTCCTACAAGGGCCCCTGTACCCAGGGGATACAGAAGGGATGGCTGGGGAGGGATTCAGGTCCCAAACATCCTTTGTTATTGGTGGCAAATCAGGACCAGAGCATCCACTTGCCAAGCTGAGAGGGAATTTATTTTTACTCTAACTGCCTGGTTAACTCAGCAGTCTGCATGGTCCCTGTGCACGGTGGGTGTGCTGAGATAATAGCTCAAGTACTTTATTAAAACAGAAAAGCTTTCTACGTTTCCATTAACTCCCCATGTGGGGCAGTTTCAGCCCATTGCTCCAGGTACCATTTGCAGTCCAGTTCCTCAGTTATGATGGACAGAAATATCTGACTTGCTTCCTCACCTCTCCACAAACACACGCATCCACAAACGGCAGAGATTCATCAGTCACTCCTCACTGGTCCTTTCTTGTACATCATCACTGCCTCCTGATCCTTGTCCTCCTCATCCTTTTCAAATGATAGAGCCATGAATGCATTTCACTTTGAATTTCAAATGTCCCAAGCAGTGCTTTCATCCACAGTGGGGACTGATAAGTAAATTTCTTAGGAAATAAGCTGATCACCCAGGAGCTGTGATAATTCCCTACCCCCAGTGCCAACATCACAAAGAATAGCACAGTAGCACATAAATCTACTACTTGCATATGTTTACTTAATCACATTGGAATTCTCTTTGAACTTGACCCCAGGGGAGAGAGATCACAGAGCTGGCTGGTGGGGGGCCAAGTATTACTGTGTGTGCGCTCAGCTGTGTCCCACTCTTTGCAACCTCATGGATGGTGGCCTGCCGGGCTTCTCTGTCCATGGAATTTTCCAGGCAACAAGAGCCAACCTGAGGATTATAACGAAGGAGATGTTCTTTCAGAAAGCCCTGAGGAGTCTCCTGCCCTGCCCTTGGGAGGTCGAAGCACAGTTATATAGTGTTTGAGACGAATGATATGTTGACAGTTGACACAACCCAGATCCACACTGTACAAGAAGTAGTGGGTCATCGAGACCCCTTACAAGATTAAGAAGGAAGGTTACCTTCCAAGGAATTATGGATCACTGTGACTCTACAAGATTAAGGAGTGTTATCTCCTGGCAGCTGCACAGCATACACTAAAGGGGAGGGTTGTTTGTTCAGTTGCTAAGTCATGTCTGACTCAGTGGCAAAGGGGAGGGAGGAGGCCCAAATGGGCAGAGAAAAGTTTTATGTTCATATTCTTCTTGTCTTTCGATAAAATATGAATTCTAGTTCATCACTGAAAAAAATCAAAGGGCGAAAAACATTTTGTGATGTAAAATGTGTGAAATTCAAATTTCAGCATCTATCAATAAAATTTTATCAGAACACAGTCATGCTTGCTCATTCACCTAATGTCTAAGGCTGCTTTCCTGCGGCCGTGGCAGAGTCAAGCTGCTACAACAGAGGCTGTGTGGACCACAGAGCCGAAAATATACTGTCTAGGAAAAATTTGCCCACCTGTGAATTAGTTTGAAATGAGCAGGTGCGAAGCATAGGTTTGAGACAATTTGGGCTCTGGGTGGAATTAAGGCCAAGTGAAATGAGCCATGAACTCGCTGGTCTCAGTGTGGGCCAGTTTCCTAATCTGTGAAATGGGTGTATTAACATTACTGGTCTCATAGGGGGCTGCCCCCTAAGCACATGCTGATGAGATCCTCAAATGTATTTCAAGATATTTGCATAGCTGGGAGGGGTCACAGAAATTGGCTGGAGATCGTTTGCGGACTTGGGTCATCATCTGAACTGCTTGCTGAGCCCAAAAAACAGGGAGTCCTGGGCCACCATTCCTTGGAGAGACTGATGCAGTGGGTCTGGGGTGGGACTGAGAGGCTGTGATGTCACCAAGCTGCCCAGGGATGGGGAGGTTGTGATCTGGCCATTCACCTCCAGCCACAGGTAGAGAGACACAGGGCCCATCTTCAGTGACACCTCTGCCTGCATTCTTTCTTCCTGAGATCTCACAGCCCTATATTTCTTCTTTTGTCTTCACACTGAGCTCAGGCTGTCCCATGGCATGAGAGTGTGGACACTATTCTCTACCCAATAAAATTTATAAATAACCAAAAACAAACAAAAAAACTTTATAAAAGCAGGTAGATTTGGCCCAGAGGATATAGTTTACTGATTTCTGCCTTAGAGCAGTAGCTCAAAGTGTAACCTTTGGACCAAAAGCATTAAACCTGGAAACTTGTAAGTAATGCAAGTTCTTGGGCCCTGCCCTAGACCTACTGAATCAGAACAAATATTTTCTGTTTGCATCCCCATGTCTTTCTGAAATTCCAATTACGCATATGTTAGGTTGCTGGAAGTTGTTCCAGAGATCACACTGATGCTCTTTTAATTTTTAAAAAATCTTTTTTCTCCTCTCAGTTTCATTTTAGATAATTTCTATCACTGTCTTGAAGTTTACTAATCTTTTCTTTTGTAATGTCTAATCTTTTGCTAATTCCATCCAGTATTGCTTTTTATCTGGACATTATAGTATTGAGATGAAATTTGATTTTGGTGTTTGAAAATAATTCTTCCATGGTTTTATGTAGCTTTTCAACACAGAATACAATTATAATAATTAATGTCTGTGTGTGCTGACTTTAACATCTGTGTCAATTCTGGATTGATTTCAATTGATTGCTTCTTAATTTCCCACTGTAGTCATGTTTTTCTGCTTTAGTAGTCTAGTAATCTTTGATTGGATGTCAGATATTGTGATTTTTTCCTTGTTAGGTGCTGGATATTTTTAAATTCTTGAACTCTTTTTTCTGAAAAGTGAAAGTGAAAGTCACTCAGTCGTGTCCGACTCTTCGAGACCCCATACAATCCATGGAATTCTCCAGGCCAGAATACTGGAGTGGGTAGCCTTTCCCTTCTCCATGTATCTTCCCAACCGAGGGATTGAACCCAGGTCTCCTGCATTGCAAGCGGATTCTTTACCAGCTGAGCCACAAGGTAAGCCCAAGAATACTGGAATGCGTAGCCTATCCCGTCTCCAGGGAATCTTCCCGACCCAAGAATCTAACCGGGTCTCCTGCATTGCAGGTGGATTCTTTACCAACTGAGTTATGCTTTGGATTTGGTAGGCAGGACCAGAGCAGTGCTGTCTGGTGTTAATTATTCTTCACTAATGCAGCAAGACTTTTCTGAATACTCAACGTCCATGAATTTTTCCGGTCTGACTGGTGGGACTAGGTACTGTACCTGGCTCTCCTTTTGGAAGGTTCTTTCCATAATGGTGGGTAGTTTCCTCACATGCATGAGCTGATCAGTCTAGGCAAATACTGAAAGGCAACCCTCTGCAGCTCTCTGGAGTTCTCTCTGTGAAGCTCTCTTCTCTCCAGGACCCTGTCCTTCCACCTCTAACTGCATTCAGTTCAGTTCAGTCACTCAGTTGTGTCCGACTCTTTGCGACCTCACTGCAGCTTTGTCATCCCTTCTTCTCTCTCCTGCCTTCAATCTTTCCCCAGCATCAGGGTCTTTTCAAGTGAGTCAGTTCTTTGCATCACGTGGCCAAAGTATTGGAGCTTCAGCTTCAGCATCAGTCCTTCCAATGAATATTCAGGACTGATTTCCTTTAGGATGGACTGGTTGAATCTCCTTTCAGTCCAAGGGACTCTTAAGAGTCTTCTCCAACACTTCTCCCCAAACTCTCAGTTCCATCTCCTCAACTCAGAGAGTCCACTGAGCTCCTCTTGAGTTTCCAATTTCTGCACCACCTCTGGAAACTTTCTGAAGGCAACAAGCAAAGGCAATCATAGGTCTTATTTTATTTCCTGTGTCTCAGGATCATTGTCCATCATTACTTGATATCCAGTGGTATTGAAAATCTTTACACCATCTTGGTTGAATGCACTTACTTTTTAAAAATAATTTTATTTATTTATCTTTGGCTGCATTGGGTCTTGGTTGCTTTGCCTGTGCTTTTTCTAGTTGTGACAAGTGGGGGTTACTCTTCCTTGCAGTGCTCAGGCTTCTCATTGCAGTGGCTTCTCTTGTTGTGGAGCATGGGCTCTAGGGAATGTGGGTTTCAGTAGGTGCAGCTCCCAGGCTCAGTAGTTGAGCATGAGCTTAGTTGTCCCAAGGCATGTGGAATCTTCCCAGACCAGGGATCAAACTTGTGTCTTTTGCATTGGCAGGTGAATTCTTATCAACTGCGGTACCAGGGAAATCCCTGAATGCACCTCTGTAAGCAGATGTGGTGATCACTGATATTCTGAATGGTTAAAAAACAGTAACTCAGACTTTATGAATGTTAGGACATTTGATTCATCAGAAACTCCAAAGAAATTAGTGTTTTCTTTTTACAGTAGAGGAAACTGAGTCTCAGATAGGTGACGTAACTGTCTGCCTAACCCCCAAGCATTCATATTTTCGTTGCTTGATGCTGTTCCCCTTCCACATCTGCCAGCCCTTGCTGGGATGTGTCCCCTTTGAACCACAGCACGCTCTGGGAGACAGGGTTAGATCCTCCTGATACTCAGTGTGCAGTGTGCATCCCCAGAAACTTGTTGGAGAGGCAGAGGCTCGGCACCTCCCAGGCTTGCTGAATGCGAACCAACATATTAGCAAGATCTCAGGTGACGTTTGGCGTGTATAACCATAAAGAAGACTGAGGCCCAAAGAAATGATCCTTTCAAACTGTGGTGCTGGAGAAGACTCTTGAGAGTCCCTTGGACAGCAATGAGATCCAACCAGTCAATCCTAAAGGAAATCAACCCTGAAAATTCATTGGAAGGACTGTTGCTGAAGTTAAAGCTCCAATACTTCGGCCACCTGATGGGAAGAACTGAGTCACTGGAAAAGACCCTGATGCTGGGAAAGATTGAGGGCAGGAGGAGAAGAGGATGACAGAGGATGAGCTGGTTGGATGGCATCATCTACTCAATGGACGTGAGTTTGAGCAAACTTTGGGAGACAGTGAAGGACAGGGAAGCCTGGCATGTTACAGTCTGTGGAGTTCCAAAGACTTGGATGTGGCTTAGCGACTAGACAACACCAGTTTGAGACACATTAAATCAGAAAATAGTTTCTGAGTCTGTCTTCTGAGCCCAGTATCCTGGCTCCCTGGGAGCACAGAACTGAGCTGAACTGGGGGGGAGGCACAGCTAGAAACTGGGTCCCACACCCAGGGCGAGCCTGTAGGTCCCCCTTTTCTTCCAATTGCAGTTCGAGTACCTGGAACAGAACAAGCTGGACAAGGCTCCCGGAGAGGCTGGTAGGGCATGGTCTCTGCCCTTTGGGAGTTCATCTAGACCACGGTTTTCTAGGAAGCCGTGACTCACTCTTCCTTCATCCACCTGCCAGGTGCCAGCTTGGCTGGAGGCCAGTGTGCTGAGCTCTGGGAGAATAAGCCAGGAAGGCCTTGGGGGAGGGGAGTGAAGAGGAAGTGGATGGTGGTGGGGAGCAGCTGTGGGCCGTGGTGCCTTCCGGCAGGTGAGGGCCACTGCAGCATTGCCTGCCCCCGTCCCCTGCCCTCTCCCCCCGCCACAGCCAGAGCCAAATCAGAAACAGCTGGACAGTCCCTCTGCACTCACCGTCTGAGACTTTGGTCTCTGCATTTTAAGAACCTTTCTGAAACCCAGGACAGGACAGGGCTGATGGTCCTCCTGGACCAAAACCACTGGGGAGGAGAAGGCAGGGCTGTTAAAGGGCTGTTTATTTCCTCTGAGACCCTTCCTTGCAATTCATATACATTGTCCCCAGGAGAAGGGTGGTACTCAAAGGTCCAAAAAGCTGGGAGAGGGTTAACAGAGTTCTAGACCAGCCTCCTCTTCCCAGGGAAGCCTGCTCGTTCTAATAAAGAGGGGCTCCAGGCACTGGTAGAATTTATCTCCTAACCAGAACCTCTCTAGGCATGGGGTGCCCAGACTCCTCTAGCCAGTATTCACACCTGCACAGTATTTATGAACCATACAGCCTCCAGGTGCCAGGGGAAAATGAACCAGCACAGCTGCAAAGTCAGAGAGCCCTGGCTTAGGATCCAGCACACGCTGTGAGTAGCGCTGTGGCTTTTGGCAAGCTTAGAAGATTTGAGTCTCAGATTCTTCATCTAGACCATTGGGTGACGATCAGAGCCACCTGAAAGAGTTTCAGTAAAGTGTGTTAATGTATGGACCGGGTGTGATGGTTCATTTTATATGTCGACTTCCCAAGTGGCTCAGTGGTAAAGAATCCGCCTGCTAACGCAGGAGATGTGGGCTTGATCCCTGGGTCAGGAAGATTCCCTGGAGTAGGAAATGGCAACTCACTTCAGTATCCTTGCCTGGAAAATTCTATGGACAGAGGAACCTGGTGGGCTACTGTCTATGGGGTCACAAAGAGTCGGACATGACTGAGTGGCTGAGCACTGAGTACTTGACTGGATCATGGAGGGCCCAGATATATGGCTAAACATTTCTAGGTGTGACTATGAGGGTGTTCCCAGATGAGATTAGCATTTAAATTGGTAGACTCAAATAGCTAAATAATCCAGGCTATAATAGCACCTGACTGAACTGTGAATATATGCTTCATTTCTCTGAGGTTCTATTCAAATCCCTGCTTTTGTTTTCCAAATGCATCTCACTGTTGAGCCAGCCGTGCATCTTATGACAGTAACTGAAGCCACTTAGAAATAACTCCACTGTGATATTTAGCAAATTATTTTTATCTGATGGGTAAACTCACATTAGCGCAGCTGTTCATGTCAAAGAGAAGGGAACAGAGTGAAGGCTGTTTAGGGTGCCTGCTGGGCTTGCTTCATAAAAGGTGTCTTGCAATCTTGCGTTCTGTCTCCAGTCGCGATATTTCTGCTGGGGTAAGCTGTCACTGACATGTCGCTGGTGGCAATCATGAAACTTGAGGAATGGGAGGAGTATCCTAATTCAGTTAGGAGGCCTGGACTGAACAAATGAAGCAGTTTTCCACAGGAAGGAGGATCCTGGCCCCAATCTCATCTTCCCAAGCCTCATGCTAGGCAGGCTTCCTACCTACCCGTCCCTGCATCGAGTTTTCTTTTCCTTCTGGAGAACTCAGTCCCAAGCAGAGAGTACCAGCTGCCTCCTCCACTGGCCACCTGGGTTTGCCTGCTGCTGGGACTGAAATCTTCTGGCAGAGGTGCTTCTGGAATCATAGGCTTCATAACTGCTGTTCCTCCAGTTGGAGACAGGCTTCCACTGGGCATGTGTATGGCTGTCTCCTCACCATTCAGGCCTCAGCAAAAATGTCACCTCCTCAGAAAAGCCCTCCATGATCACCTCTCTAAAGCAACCCCTGCTCCCGTCAGCAGTCTCATCCTCTGTCAGCCGTGTGAATGAGCCGTTTTGGACACCTGCTTCAAGTGACCGCAACTCTAGTTGATATCTGACTGTAAGAACAAGAGACGCCAAGTGAGAACTGCCCAAATGAGCCTTGTCAACTCACTGACCCATGAGAGAGGCTGTCGCTTGTTGTGAGCCACTGAGTATTGGCTCACTTCATCCTCACCACAACCCTGTGAGGAAGGACATTCTCTTTATTTTTTAAGCTTTTTATTTTGTATGGGGGTACAGATGATTAAAAATGTTGTGATCGTTTCAGGTGGACAGTGAGGGACTCAGCCATATATATGTGTGTATCCATTCTCCCCCAAACTCCCCTCCGAACCAGGCTGCCACACAACGTTGAGCAGAGTTCCCTGTGCTATACAGTAGGTCTTTGTTGGTTATCCATTTTAAATATAGCAGCGTGTACCTGTCCACCCCAAGCTCCCTAACTATCCCTTCCCCCGTCCTTCTCTCCGGCAACCATAAGTTCATTCTCTATGTATGTCTGTGAGTCTGTTTCTGTTTTGTAAGTTCATTTGTATCATTTCATTTTAGATTTCATGTATAAGGGATGTTACGTGATGTTTCTCCTTCTCTGAGTTATTTCACTCAGGATGGCAGTCTCTAGGCCCATCCATGTTGCTGCACATGGCATTATTTCATTCTTTTTTAATGGCTGAGTACTATTCCATTGTATATATGTACCACATCTTCTCTATTCATTCCTCCGCCAATGGCTATTTAGGTTGCTTCCGTGTCTTGGCTATTGTGAACAGTGCTTCAGTGAACATTGGGGTGTATGTATCCTTTCAGATTATGTTTTTCTCTGGATATATGCCTAGGAGTGTGACTACATCATCTGTAGTCACATGTGCATTTATTTCTAGTGGCATGGTTTTGGAATATGGCTGAGTTAACACTTTTTGTGAACCACATAGAAGTGGGGTTCAGCGCAACCTGGGTTTAATTCTCCTCAGCCCTTAGTGAACTGGGTCGCATGACTGAAGGTTCAGGATTAGGAGGGGCTGGAGGAGCTGGTGTTGGTCTCTCTCAGGCTAAATGCTGAGCATTTTCCTGACCCTCCTGGCTTCAGTTTTCCTCTTGTATGTAACACGGAGAAGTGAGGTCACCTTCAAGGCCTCTACTGCCCTCAGAGAGGCGGCCTGGCTGCTTCCCCACCTCCCACTGTCATGGCGGACATTGGGTGCTCCTGCCGGCAGCCTTCCTGGTCTGACTCGTGATGAGTCAGGTGGACAGACTTCTGGGCCTTAGAAGGAGGCCACCTCACCGGCTAGTGGCTTCAGACAGAGAGCTGCCAAGGGAACTGCACAAGAGTGAGGTTCAGGAAGTGAGGGCTGTAGCAGCCTAACTCCCACCCAAGCCCCAAGGCCATGCCCCAAGCCCCATTTACCTGAGCACATGGGGACAACTGACTGGAACCTCAGGGGGGAGCTGGAATGTTCTGACCAGTGAGAAGAGGGTGAGTAAAGCCAGTGTGTCTAGAGTGTGTTGTGGGGGGGGGTCACTGTGGCTAGATTTCTGCTCCCCCCTTTCACAGGAGCCTCCCCCTCATAAATAGTTGTTTCTCCTTCCAGCCTGACAAACTTTGAGTAAATCAAACCTTTGGGGCTACCCACTGCCAGTTCTGAGATGGCCATATTCCTCATTGCATGAGTTAGAAATAGCTTTCCACTCTGAGAGGAGACAGCCTCACCTGAACCCCAATAAAAACCATAGCTCAAACACATCACCTCAGGTGTTTTGTTTTCCCTCTCCTATACAAGTTCAGAGGAAGGTGTTTCAGCACTGAAGTGGGGCTCCCCAGTAATCAGAGACCAGGACTTCTTCTGTCTTTACTCTCCACCATTGTTAGTGAGTGATTTTCATTCTCAAGTTTGCCTCTGCCCCAAAATGATTGCTGGAGCACCAATCATCATGTCTATATTCCAAGCAGGGAAAAAAGAATAGGGAAGAGCAAAAATGTGCACTCAACTTTTCTTCTCCTTCAGTGCAGTAGCTCAGTCGTATCTGACTCTTTGCAACCCCATGGACTGCAGCATGCCAGGCCTCCCTGTTCATCACCAACTCCTGGAGTTTATTCAAACTCATGTCCATTGAGTCGGTGATACCATCCAACCATCTCATCCTGTGTTGTCCCCTTCTCCTCCCACCTTCAATCTTTCCCAGCATCAGGGTCTTTTCCAATGAGTCCGTTCTTTGCATCAGGTGGGGCAAGTATTAGAGCTGCAGCTTCAGCATCAGTCCTTCCAATGAATAGTCAGGACTGATTTCCTTTAGGATGGACTGGTTGTATCTCCTTGCAGTCCAAGAGAGTCTCAAGAGTCTTCTCCAACACCACAGTTCAAAAGCATCAATTCTTCTCCTTAGCTATCATATATAGTAATATCCACTTATATTTCATAGAACAGGATTTAGTCACTCAGGTGCAGGTGAGGCTGGGAAATGTAGTTTTCACATCCCTAAGTCCTAAGTCACTTCAGATGTGTCTGACTCTTGAGATACCATGGCCTGCAGCCTGCCAGGCTTCTCTGTCCATGGGATTCTCCAGGCAAGAATACTGGAGTGGGTTGCCATTTCCTTCTCCAGGGGATCTTCCCAACTCCAGGGATCAAACTCGTGTCTCTTATGTCTCCTGCACTGACAAGCAGGCTCTTTACCACTAGCACCACCTGGGAAGACCAGTTTCCACATGGACACTTTAAATGAAACAAGGGTTCCATTCTAAGGAAGAACAGGAGAATGAATACTGGTAGGCAACTAGCAATTTCTGCCTCACTTAGCATGGCAGTCAAGGCCTTGGATGAACTTTCAGAACTAGTGAGCTTATTCTGCTGCTTCTGCACTGCAGGCCTGGCTCACGGATGGGAGGACAGGAAAGTCGGCCATTCAGTGATAGGCTTGTCCCCCTGACTTGGATAACTAACACTGGACCAAGCCTGAGCATTCTGCCTTCCTGCTCAGCTTTTCTGCTGCTGCCAAGGCAGCACCTGGACCCCCACGTGAGGGACAAAACTGCTAAGGCTCCTATTCTGTTCACCAGAGAGTAGGACAGTGTCCATTCAGCTGCCCTGGACTCTCCTGCTGAGAAGACACTGCTGCAGTTAGGCCACGGACTGGAACCCATGGTGTGTTTGCACATGTGTATGCCCCAGCTCTCTGTCCTCACAATCACCTACATTTCTCCCACCTGTGTTTTTCTCTTGCTCCTACATAGTGTTAATATCTAGGGGTTACAGGGCTCCCACCCGGGGGCAGACCTTTGAAAGACTCTCGAGTGCAGAGGAGGTGATGATGACAGCAGCTTGTGGTCCAAAGGCCCTCAGGGCCCCCACCTGTAGCTGCAGGAAACTTTGTGATTCATCCCTTCAGCCGGGCAACCTCACAAATCAAATATCAGATCTAATTTTTAAAGCCACTTTCATGACAGTGGTTTTCCATCAAATGCCCGAGAGCTAACAATATGTAATCAGTTTTCCTTAACAAATGACCTCCTTTAACTTCACTAGTTCATACTTAATTTACTAGCATGTAGCAAGATAATTAACACTTCTGATTAGAAATGGGCCAAAGAAGGAACCTCTGTTTGCATGGCCAAGGCCAATATTGATTAAAATTTGAGGTGTTTTCTAATTTTCCTTACCATTTAATTCATTGAAGTTGGTGATTGGTGATTTGTAGTTTTTGATTAAAAAATTAAAATGGAGGTGAGACAAATGGGTCTTGCTACAGAGCACTTTATTACTAACTCTACCAACTCATGTTTTGAGTACTTTCGCTTTTTTTTTTTTTCTCTCTCAGATATAAAGACATGAAACCAGAGAATCAAAGGACAATTGAATGTGTTTAATAGAGGCTTTAAATAGCTGGCGAGACTTTCAGCTCATTAGGAGTGGAGCTGAGAGGCGGGCTAGGGTGGGGAGAGTGGAGAAAACCTCCCAGAATGTAATACTAACCATCCTGTTTGTAAGCATCATCTTTTGAGCAGTCTGGTCCACCTATTCTAGTTTACAAAGCCCTTTCAGTCCCTTATCACTTGGTCCCCACACAGCTCTGGGATGGGGATGGTGGGGAGGGACCCACCATGGGAGCCTCAGCATCTCTGATGAGTAAACAGGCCCAGAGAAGTGAGAAGAGTTGAGCAACTGGAGCCAGCCCAGGAACTGCGCCCCCTGCAGGCTGGGCCCTGCATCTTCCTTTGTGTGACCCCATTGACTGTAGCCATGGACTACATGTAGTAGCCATGACCCCATGGACATGTAGCCTTTGTGCAACCGCATGGGCTCTAGCCAAGATTGCCGGGAGAAATATCAATAACTTCAGATATGTAGATGACACCACCCTTATGGAAAAAAGTGAAGAGGAACTAAAGAGCCTCTTGATGAAAGTGAAAGAGGAGAATGAAAAAGCTGGCTTGAAACTCAACATTCAAAAAACTAAGATCATGGCATCCAGTCCCATCACTTCATGGCAAATAGATGGGGAAACAATGGAAACAGTGACAGACTATTTTCTTGGGCTCCAAAATCACTGCAGATGGTGACTGCAGCCATGAAATTAAAAGATGTTTGCTCTTTGAAAGAAAAGCTATGACCAACATAGACAGCATATTAAAAAACAGAGACATTACTTTGCCAACAAAGGTCCCACTAGTCAAAGCTATGGTTTTTCCAGTAGTCATGTATGGATGTGAGAGTTGGACTATAAAGAAAGCTGAGCGCTGAAGAATTGATGCTTTTGAACCGTGGTGTTGGAGAAGACTCTTGAGAGTCCCTTGGACTGCAAGGAGATCAAACCAGTCCATCCTAATGGAAATCAGTCCTGACTATTCATTGGAAGGACTGTTGCCGAAGCTGAAGCTCCAATCCTTTGGCCACCTGATTTGAAGAACTGACTCACTGGAAAAGACCCTGATGCCTGGAAAGAAGGCAGGAGGAGAAGGGGACGACAGAGGATGAGATGGTTGGATGGCATCACCGACTCAATGGACATGAGTTTGAGCAAGCTCTGGGAGTTGGTGATGGACAGGGAAGCGTGGCATGCTGCAGTCCCTGGGATCGCAAAGAGTCAGACACGACTGAACGACTGAACTGAACTGATAGACTATAGCCTGCCAGGCTCCTCTGTCCATGGGGATTTTCCAGGCAAGAGTACTGGAGTGGGTTGCCATGCCCTTCTTCACGGGACCTTCCCAACCCAGTGATCGAACACAGGTCTCCCACATTGCACGTGATTCTTTACCATCTGAGCCACCAGCAAAGCCCATCCTTTGTGAAGATTGATGCAAATATTTGCTGATTCCAGACTTCTGGGTCTCTCAGCTTCACTTGTGAGGTAAGCCAAGTGCCAGGACACGAGCTTTAAGGCGCCCTCATTCTTAGGCTCCTGCATTCTGAGCCTTCACTGCCTCGTTCACTCCACTCCAACCCCGGGCCCTGGATCAGAGCTCACTCATCTCTGTTTCGATTTTACTTCCCGCCAGGCTGATACTCCTGTTTTATACACTATTTAATCCTCATGACCTAATAAAATGTGTGTTTTGGGTATCTCCATTTTTACTGATTAGGATAACAGGGCTTAGAGAGGGAGTAGACCTGGATTTGATCCCTGGGTTGGGAAGATCCCCTGGAGGAGGGCATGGCAACCTACTCCAGTATTCTTGCCTGGAGAATCCCCATGGACAGAGGAGACTGGCGGGCTGCAGTCCATGGGGTCTCAAAGAGTCAAACATGACTGGGCGACTAAGCACAGCACAGAACACAGCTTGCCTAAAGGGCTTCCCTGGTGGCTCAGTGATAAAGAATCCGCCTGCCAATGCAGGAGATGCGGGTTCAATCCATGGGTCAGGAAGATCTCCTGCAGAAGGAAATTGGCAACCTACTCCAGTATTCTTGCCTGGGAAAATCCCATGGAGTGAGGAGCCTGGCGGACTACAGTCCTTGGGGTCATAAAAGTCAGACACGGCTTAGCGACTAAACAACAAAAATAACCCAGAGTCACGTGTCTGGAAGGGTGAAACTTGGTTGGAGTCCTGGCTGGCTAGCTCCAGGGTCTTTGCTCTTGAGGCAGAATCCTAGATTTCCCGGGAGGAGAACTACTTGGACCTGGACTCTGTCTACCCAGGAGCTGCTGGCTTGGCTTGCCCTGGCTGGCGGTTCCTTGGAGAGGGGCTGGCGAAGGGAGAGAAAGCCGTGGGCTGGTGTGGCTTGGGAACATGGCACGGAGGTGTCTGGAGGCCCCAGGAAAGAAGCGAGGAATCTTGCCTGGTCCCCTCAGGTGGGCAGACTCTGCTGATGGAAACAGGGCTGCCCTTGCCTCTTGCATCCTCCCAGTCTTTTTTCCTTTTTAAATATTTTTATTTATGTATGTATTTGGCTGTGCTAGGTCTTAGTTGCAACATGTGAGATCTAGTTCCCTGACCAGGGATTGAATCCTGGCTCCCTGTATTGGGAGCAGGGAGTCTTAGTCACTGGGAGGGAAATCCTAGCCTTCCAGGCTTAAACACAAAATTCCCTCAGGGCATTGGGCTTCTCTTCCAGGTCTCCAGAGACAGAACCTTTCCCAGGGGTTGGAGGATGGAGTGGGCATGCTCAGAGGGGCTGGGGTTTGGGGTTCAGGCTGTGGTCATCAAATGGGCAAGCAGCTTTTGAGGAGTCCTTACATGGCATCCCCTCACCCTCTAGCCTAAGGAATAGAGCAAGTGCTTGGGGGAAGGAAAGCTCAGGGCAGGAGGTACTATGCAGTGCAGGGGAAGCAAATCCCCCCCTGGGGGCTGTGAACAGCACTCCGAGGGGACTTGCCCAGATCTCTGCCAACAGTGGGGTGAGAACTAGAACAGCGGCTGACCTGTAAGACTGTGATCTGTTCATTTATCCCCAGCTGCTTCCAGGAAAGACTGATGGCTGCCTGCCAGGGGGTTTGTAACCATGGCTCTCACTTTGATGAAGCTCAAGGGATTTCAGGTGGTCCCTCGGGTTAAGTTACTAAATTGAGACCATCTATGAAGTGGAGTCCTGTGCACTGACTTCTCTATGCTCATAGCACTGCTGTGGAGTCAGGATAGTAATGTGACAGATAGGGAGACAGGCTCAGAGGGTGAAGTAACTTGTCCAAGGTCCCAGGCTGGGGAAGACAGGATTCTAATCCAGGTTTGACTTGGGCAGCGACCGAGACTCTTCCCTGGAATTGGATGGTGACACCCCTTCAAATCTGACTGAAATCTCTTTGGTACCTACAGCCATCTGAGGCATGATGCAGGTCAACACCTTACCCTGATGGTTCCAGCCATCCACTGAACACTGGCCTGCATTTCCCTGGGATCATTTTCACCCAAACGTGGGTCTTGGCTCGTCCTGAACATATTGTCTTTTGTTGGGTAGAATGGAGAGGGTGAGCTTTGGCAATTGTATACTTTGCACCTACAGGCCCAGTCATACGGAGACCCACTACTCACCTCTCCAATCAGAGTCGAGTTGTAGATAGTGAGGTTCTTCTTTTTTTTTAAACTTTTTCTACTGGAGTAGAGCTGATTACGGGCTTCCCCGGTGGCTTAGCAGTAAAGAATCTGCCTGCAATGCAGGAGCTATAGGAGGTGTGGGTTCGATCCCTGGGTCGAGAAGATCCCCTGGAGGAGGACATGGCCACCCACTCCAGTTTTTTTGCCTGGAGAATCCCATGGACAAAGAAGCCTGGCAGACTATAGTCCATAGGGTTGCAAAGAGTTGGACACGACTGAAATGACTTAGCACACCCACATGCATGTAGCTGTTAACAATGTTGTGATAGTTTCGGGTGGACAGAAAAGGGACTCTGCCATACATATACATGTATCCATTCTCCCCCAAACTCCCCTCCCATCCAGGCTGCCACTTAACACTGAGCACAGTTCTCTGTGCTATACAGTAGGTCCTTGTTGGTTACCCATTTAAAATATAGCAGTGTGTGCATGTCCATCCCAAACTCCCTGTCCCTTCCCCCACCCTCCCCCTGGCAGCCTTAAGTTCGTTCTCTAAATCTGTGAGGCTCTTTCTGTTCTGTTAGTTACATTGTTCGTTAAATAGAGAGGTTCTTGATGACACGGCTCTGAAGTCAAACTGCCTGATCTCACTGATGGCTCTGTCACTGGCTGATGTATCAGCTTGGGCTGCCATTACAAAATACCACAGTTGGAATGACTTAAACAAGAGAAATGTACTCTCTCACAATTCTGGAAGCTGTATGTCCAAGATCAAGTGTCATCAGGATGGATTCCTTCTGAGGCCCTTCTCCTTGGCTTGCAGGTGGTCGTCTTCTCTGTGTCCTCATGTGGTCTTTTCTCTGTGTGGGTCTCTCCTGTCCCTCTTCTTGTAAGGGCACCAATCCTACTGGACTGAGGCTCTACCTAGATGACCTTATTTACCCTTGTTAACCCCCATAAAGGCCCAATCTCCAAATTCAGTCACAACGGGGATAGGGCTCCAACATATGAATTTTAGAGAGATACAACTCCATAGGTGAATATAGGCATGTACCTCGCTAAGCTACAGTTTCCTCATCTGTTATATCAGGTTAATAAAAGTAACTATTCCATAGAGTTTTTTGAGGGAATTCAATGAGGTGCTACATGAAGGCAATGATGACATACAGCAAGGGCTCAGCCTGCTGAATACCACCATCTCTAACCCCTTCATCATCCCCATCACCATTGCATCATCTCCATAAATCTAGAGATCTGCTGGTTTCAGACCTCTGGGTCCTGCTTGTCATTTGTGCTTCAAGGTTGCAGTCAGTGAGGACCAGGGCAGCAAGAACCTTGACCTTTGGCACCAAATGCTGATTTTACAATTGAGGAAACTGAGGATGGGCTAGCGGCTCATCTAGAATCAGAATGCTGACAACCTGTCCCCTGGTTTGGTGATTTTGAATCATTTCTGTGACAAGAGGGGCTAGGAGAAGGGTCCCCTCCCTGATGGGGCCACCCATGGAGTATTTGGACAATTCAATTAGTTTCAGCCCCTTAATATTTTATGGACTCTTTCTCTCACGTCTTAATGAAGTGCCTGTCACACAGTGAATGAGTACAAGCCATTACTTGCCAAATCCCTACACATGGGTCCTCAGCCCAGCCCCTCTCCATCAATCCAGCATCCCAGCTCCTGGTGTGATGACATCAAACCCTTCCAAGGGCAGCTGAACATTTCCTTGCTTCGTCCCATCCAGGCATCTGTGTCTCCCTGGGAATTTGGATGGAAGTATTAATAAGCCACCAGGCTTCAGTCAGAAGGGCATGGTGACTCACTTGTTTTGACAGTATAATGTCTCTAGTTAAAAATAACCCAGAAGCTAAAAAAACAAAAATCCCAACAAGCCCTGGCAGTTGGGTTGGTTTCCAGTTGAATGTCTACTCCCACCATCTTCCTTCCAACAGAATCTCAGCTGTGCTCAGGATGCGGTGCTGTGTACACTGTGGGGGTCAGCCTGGAGCCCAGCTCTCTCCCCTTTGCCAATGATGGCTTTCGGGCGGGACATGTGACCCAGTCCTGGCCAATGGGACTTGACGGAAGTCTGCTAAAGACTTGGTTTGAATGAGAAGCCCCATTCCCCACAACTTTGGGTTTTGGGATGCAGATGTCTGGGGAGGTGGTGCCTGCAGCATCTGTTTTGCAGCCAGGCAGACGAGGCCAACAGCATAGCCTCTCAGAGGATGTGACCTGGAGATGTTCCAGAGCTGAGAACTTAGCTTGGAACCTTCGACCTCCAGGCTTCTCATTCCATATTGTTTAAGCCTGGTTGACTCAGGGGCCACTGGCAGCCAAAGCCATCCCACCTGAAGCTGGGTTGGCGGTGACCCCCGTGGCCAGGTGCAGGTGAGGGAAAGCGTCTGTTTGCACTTAGGGATGGAGGTGCTTGGGAGGACACTGGGTAACCGCTTAAAAATGTAAAAGCGATTTTTGGTTTGCAAGCCGTACAAAACCAGGCAGAGGGCCAGATTTGCCAGCCCCTGGTCTACAGTTTCCTAGGCAAGGAATCCTGCAGGAGAGGCCGCCCACAGCTTTCCTGCAAGGCAGAGCCATGGAGGTTTGGGGCCAGCCGAGCCCCCACAGCCCCTGTGCATGGCCACCTTAGCTGGAGACAGACCGTGTGAGTGTCCCAAGCCCTGGCCTGCTGCCCATGCCATGCAGAGGTCTCTCTCCCCATTCTTGGTCC
The DNA here is from genome assembly GCA_024291935.2 of Okapia johnstoni. Taxonomy (NCBI): domain Eukaryota; kingdom Metazoa; phylum Chordata; class Mammalia; order Artiodactyla; family Giraffidae; genus Okapia; species Okapia johnstoni. Next base: position 76,133,779 of record CM044318.1, on the reverse strand, counting down.
CTCGGGCCCCTGAGCTGCTGCGTGGCCATCCTGACATCTTCTGGTCCTTACCTCAGGTCCTCTTGCCTTGGCTCAGGTACCGCCAAGGCCCCCAGCTGTGCCTGGGCTCGCTGTGGTCCCGATGACCCCTTCCCTGTGTCATGCTCAGTGCCAGGCTGAGTTCGTCTGCCTGATTCCATCTTCTTCAGGTGACTTCTCTCCCAGCAAATTCCTTAGTTCATTAGACAACCACATTTATGGTGGCCTCAGTGCCCAAACCTCAGTTCAGTTCCGTCACTCAGTCATGTCTGACTCTTTGTGACCCCATGGACTGCAGCACCCCAGGCTTAGCCTAAGTCACACCTGAATCCACTTAGCCTTGTGCTGGGACGTTAGTCTTCTAGATCATACTGCCAATCCCACACCATCTTACAGGGAAAAACTAGCAGAAAGAAGCTTGAACTAGACACCTGGCCACAGGACCTGGAAGCCAGCCATTCAACTCACTCAGCAACACCTTTCCATCTATAAAAAGCAGTGATCGCCACACCCAGCTCAGTTCAGTTCAGTTGATCAGTTGTGTCTGACTCTGCAACCCCATGGACTGCAGAATGCAAGGCTTCCCTGTCCATCACCAACTCCTGGAGCTTGCTCAAACTCATGTCCATTGAGTCGGTGATACCATCAAACCATCTCATCCTCTGTTGTCCCCTTCTCCTCCCGCCTTCAATCTTTCCCAGCATCAGGGTCTTTTCCAATGAGTCAGCTCTTTGCATCAGATGGCCAAAGTATTGGAGCTTCAGCTTCAGCAACAGTCCTTCCAATGAATATTCAGAGTTGATTTCCTTAAGGATGGACTGGTTGGATCTCCTTGCTGTCTAAGGGACTCTCAAAAGTCTTCTCCAACACCACAGTTCAAAAGCATCAATTCTTCGGTGCTCAGCTTTCTTTATAGCCCAACTTTCACATTCATACATGACTACTGGAAAAACCATAGATTTGACTAGAGGGACCTTTGTCGGCAATGTAATGTCTCTGCTTTTTGATATGCTGTCTAAATTGGCCATAGCTTTTCTTCCAAGGAGCAAGCATCTTTTAATTTCATGGCTGCAGTCGCCACCTGCGGTGATTTTGGAGTGCCCAGCTCAGGTGCCCATTAATCAGACTTGGTACATGGAGTGGTCCAGCACAGGGCATCTGTGACCTGGCACATGTGTGGTCTTCAGTAGCTGCTTCTCAGATCTGCACAGAAAATTGTGGTTCAGAAACAGGATGAGCTGTGGACATGCTGGTGGAGAAACAGCCATGGGAAGGCAGAGTGCAGGTGGTCTGAAGCCGACGAGGAGGGAACACAGGCAAGGCTGAGATGAGAACAGCCCCACTTCATTTCTCAGAGCAGCGCCTGCTGGTGCATGGCACAAAGTGATGGGGGAGGAGCTGGGAGTCAGGAAGAAGGAGGGGTGGGAGGTGACCTGACCACAGTCACCAGGTGAGTCATGACTGAGAACAAAACCCCCCACCCCAAGCATGGAGGGGTAGGTCTGGGAGAAGGAACCAAGTTCTAAGACTTGGCTCCAGCAAGCCTATGGCTCCAGCCTTCCCACCAAAGGCTTCCCAGGGCCATTGACGCTTCTGGCAGCCTCCCTCACTGGGGGAAGGTATGTTCCTGCCAAAGGAGCAGCATCTTGCTGATAAAACCTAATGAGCTGCATTTAACAACAACACAACCGTGCCATGTGGCTTCCTCCCGGGGCTGCCCATCTGCCAACCCTGGGGGCCACGCTCGGTGCAGCTGAAACCCCTCCCCCATCTTGGAATCAGGAAAGAGCCCAGGTCCCTGGGGCCAGGCCCAGCACACAGGCCAGCAAATCTCTGTGCTTAGCTCGTGCCAGCTGCTGGCCATCCTCCAGGCTCTCAACAACACCGCCAGATGGTGGCTAACGGAGGGTGAAGAACTCCTGGGAAGGTCTGGGCACAGAGCAGTGGTGGGGGGAGGCTAGCCAAAGGCACTCTGACCATGGCCTTGGAGAGGGCTCCAGGTGTGGCCTGCCTTGGCTTGGACCAACCTGCCTTTATTCCCAACCCTTGCCAGTCATCTTTCCTCTCCTCGTCACTGGACCCAAAGACCTACCATTTGGGCGTTTATTCCTTGCAAAAGGACAAGCAAGGCAAGGTGTGGATAGACATGTGTGGTCCACAGGCCCGGGCCAGGATTTCTGGGAGGGAATTGCTTCGTGGCCTCTTACCTGCAGATGTCTTAGCCGCCCAGCCTTCCTTTCTCCTGGAGTGAAGGAGTGGGGTGTCATGCATCCGGGAACTCTGCAGCTCATCCTGCACCCTTGAGTCACAGGCTGGGCTGTTTAGGGGAAGCAGTTTGACTTAAACCATCAGGGCTATGATGGACATTCATTTCATCCTCTGGTGGCTTCAAGCATCGTGATATAGAACCCAGTTCACAAAAATGCCCGCTACCCCCCGGGCCAGTGTCTTCTCCCTCCAAATCCACCCCCAGTCCCTTTGGGCTGGAGGACCAGATAGGTAAATCCAGATGAGAGATCAGGGCTGGATGAGAGCAGATCCAGCCCACAGGAAGGAAAAAGTATCATCATAAACAAATCCAAGCCAACACTAGGGTGCCTGTCTTCCCTTCTGCTTGAGAAAGTGGATGTTCATATCTTTAATATCACGCGGGACGGGGTATTGCCTGGACCGTGCACTGTTCTGAGGATGTGCTCTGGTGGACAGGCAAAGGGGTTCTGAGCTAGTAGGAGCTGGAGAAAGCTGGCTCCTCTGCGCAATAACATGGACAGGGGCAGTGTTTGCAGTTGCAGGGGAGCCAGCCACAAGGGAAACTGAGCAGCCTGGAAGGTGCTGGCACCAGGGTGGGTGAAATAGCTGAAGTTCTATTTGAGAGCAAGCACGTCTGAGGTTTAATTTTAAACTCGTTTTGTGGATCCATCTGCCTTCATGTTTCCAAATCACCAGTGTGAACTGCTGCCCTCTCAAGGCCGGGGTGGCTCTGCATCCTATGGCTGGGTGGCCACGTGGGCACAAAAGACCAGCCGCAGAATGTGGAGCAGAAAACAGGAACTCAGGGAAGGCAAGGATTAGAGCCAGTGTGACTGTGAGGATGTAACTCTTTGGGGGGAGACAGGGCTGGGGTAGGGGTGGGGGTTTGAGGCAATGTTGTCTGGATTTTTTTTTTTTCTCTTTTGGCGGCACCACACAGTAGGGCATGTGGAATCAGTTTCCTTACCAGGGATTGAACCTGTGCCCTGTGCATTGGGAGCACAGAGTTGTAACCACTGGACCACCGTGGGAAGGACTGTTGTCTGGGTTTTAAGGGGTAGAGAGAGCTGGGCGATACCTGGGTTGTATCCACTCTAGACAAGTGACTTGAGCCCCTTGAGCCCACAGTGGGTGGACAACAGATTAGCTCTGCTGGATGCTGGCCTGTTTTCCTGGTTGGTTTCCAGCCAATCCCACTGTCAGCACAGTGCCGGCTTTTAATCTGCAGCCCAGGTCTCTGCCTGGTGAAGCAACACTTTGGATGGGCACCAGCCATCTCTTCTTGGCAGGAAAGAGAAGCTGGGGCATTTGAGTGTTTCTTTTATTCTGCTTATTTTATCTCAGTGGATGGGGACTGAATGGCAGGAATTAAAAACCCAAAGACTCTTGTAGCTTCAGATGCAAAAGCAATATGCTGCTGTATTAAACCATGAAATTTGGGGATGTTTGTTATGCAGCCATAGCTGACTGATACAGGGGTAGGAGGAGGTTATTACCATCTATTAAGCACCATCTTGTCAGATAGTTCATAGGCAAGAACTTGTTAAATTCTTGCAACAGAAAAGCAGAAGCATGACAGCCTCCTCACAGGGGTTGGGGAAGACCTCTGGGAGAAGGTTTTTTTTTGAGGAGAGATGATAGAAAGGGCAGCAGTACTGGAGCAAACTGGGAGAGGGGCTGGCACTGGCAGGAGTTTAAATGGTAGCAGCGAGCAGGTCACCCAGGGCCTTAAAGCCACAGGTATGGCTTTTCCCTCCCAGTGAGAGGGGAAGCCCTTGGTGAGTTTTGAGTAGAAGAGGACACAACTTGACTTCAGATGGAGGGCTGGCCCTTGCTGGTCCATGGAGAACAGGCAATGAGAGAGGGGCAAACAGGGAGACCAGCCAAGAGGCATGGTTGCAGTAGGGAGTGTAGAATGGGCCAGACCTGAGGTGTGAGAGAGAGAACTGGAACCAAGATTTGGTCTGACTCACTGGGATACTGGACTTGGCCATTATGAGATGGGGGGAACCATAGAGAAGGGAGTTTGAGGTGGGGCCCCTTGCCTTCCCAGGACCCCATCCCTCCCTGTGGGTGCTGTTTGGGGCTGTACTCAGATAATCTCCCGCAGCAGATGCTCTGGAAACCTCCCTGAGGCTCTGGAAGCTCCTGGAAGGTGGAACTGTGTCTATGTTTGTCTTTGTAGTAACTGCTCATGGAATGGGTGCACGGATGAAGGCATTCTGGAAAGTCCCTGGTAGAAGTGATGCTTGGCTCAGTTGGGGATGAGGTGATAGCATTTTCTGGGCTTCCTGACTTCTGCTGGTGGGAGTAGGATGTGGAACAGGTATTCTCAGAGAGGCTGGTCTGACCAGATTTTGTGCTGCCTTTTCTTTCCTCTTCACTCTATTGTCCCTTGATCCAAATCTCCCAAAGAGAGAAAACAGGGAGACATGAGCTGGCCCTGGGAAGGGGAGATGGGAATCTCTGGGCTTCTTTCAGCCCCCAGATTCGCTCTGTGAGTAGCCTGCCCTGCACAATGAGGAAAGAGAGGTCTGACTCATCCCTGGGGAGCAGATTCCCATCTGAGCAGGCTCTGAGTCTCCACAGTGCCCGTTGCCATGGCAAACAGCCATTTACAGACAAACAGATCATTCCAGAACCCCTGCCCCATTGGTTACCCTGTGACCCAGCACAGTAAATAGGTTATGCTTTGAAGATGCCACGTCTCTAACCTAGATCTGAGCTCAGTGTGTGACCTCCCCTTTGACAGGCTCTGCCTGTGCTCCTGCTTTGTATCTGGAGAAAGTTTTCTCTTCACCTGCTGTCCTAGGGGATGGTAGTGTGACGTTCAGATGCTCACAGCCCCCGGGCCTTAGGAAAGAGCCTTACCCTATGCCAATGAGCCTGAAGCCCGGAATTTGAGCTGTTACCGAAGGCCAGTCCTGAGCTAGTTTTCCTTTTGGGCCTCGCATGTCCCCTCATCATTCAGGAGCAACTTACTGTTCACTGACTAAGGCTGGTTATTGTTTTGTTGGGTCAACCAGAATGTCTCCCTCTTTTGGGCTCCTGGGTGAATGTGCCTGAGTCGCTTCAATCATGTCCAACTCTTTGTGACCCTATGGACTGCAGCCTGCCAGGCTCCTCTGTCCATGGGATTCTCCAGGCAAGAATACTGGAGTGGGTTGCCATGCCCTCCTCCAGGGGATCTTCCGGACCTAGGGATCAAACCGGTGTCTCCTGTGTCTCCTGCATTGGAGGTGGATTCTTTGCCACTGAGTCACCAGGGAAGCCGTTCCTGGGTGGATAGTATGAGGTTTGATATGTCAAGGGTTTAGCACAGGACCCTGCCCCAGGGAGGGGCAAAATACATGCTTGTCCCCTTTTATTATCCTTATTCCCTCCCCCACAACTCCCCACCCCACTATCCCCTACTCTCTCTTCTGCTCTTACCCCCAAAAGTACTCCAGAAACTTGAAAGAGAGCCTAGAGGGCTTCCTGGAGGTGGTGTTCCTATAACCAAAGCAAATTATATGTATTTTCCAATAAAATGATGGCCCCTATTTCTAGAGTATCTACTATATGCCATGCACAGGCTATGTGTTTCTCACTTGGTTCTCATTGCAACCCTTTAAGGTTTTATTATCTCTATTTTTTAGATGAGGAAATTCAGATGTGATTCAGAGAAATTAAGTGCTTACTCAAGATCACACAGGTTATTTGAACCTGGGAAGTCTCATTCCGGAGCGTGGGCATTTAACCTACATGCAATACTTCTTTGGTGTCCTATTTGTGTTTGTATTTGCTTTGGGCCTCTTCCCAGTTGCCCTTCACACCCCCTCTTCCTGGTTCCTCTGAGCGGCAGTGCCTGCTTTTCTGAGGATCCAGGTCACTTCTTGCCTCTGCTCTCTTTCAGCTCCGCTCTGCCCTCAGTAAGGCAATGGTCACTTGTCCAGCCACTGGACCACACCTTCCAGTCCACTCAATGAATATGGAAAGAGAAGGGAAAGAAAGGAGACAAACTCAAGTGTGAGACCCACTGGGGCCACAGCCATGTGGCTGACAGGCTCAGGGGAAGAGAGAAGGCCCCAGGACCAAGAAGGATGGGGTGGGTGTGGTCCTGGCAAGGCCAGCTGTCCAGGGTCCAATAGCAAACTCTGAGAATCAAGCTCCAGCCTCTAAGGGATGGCTGGAACAACTCAAGCAGAGTGTTAGGTCCCCAACTCAGCAGATTAAGGGAAGTGAGAGCGGGACACATGGTCTATAGGGCAACAGAGTGCTGGGTAGGGAAACTGAATCAGGAATCTTGTCCTCCATGCTGGGTCAACTCTTGGGGCCCCATTCAGGCTTCTGATTCCCAGGGTGACCTGGCTATACAAGCCTTAGACCCATGGGCAATAGAACTTTCCCCCATTCCTGGGGGCTGACATTACTGCCAAGACACTTGCTATCCATCAGAACGGTTCAGACCTGGGTAGTGCTTAGTCTGCAGGTGAGCATGGGCGTTCTCTTTTTGGAGAGCAGGGAGGAAAAATCAGGTGAGAAGAGATGAAGATGGCACCTCTCAGCAACCTTCTCTCCAATCACAGGACCCTGGCTGCACAGAGCTGCCCCTCCCCAGACCCCTATCCAGAGCCTCCAGGCCCCCACAACCTGCTATTCAAGAACACTTAGGGATGGTGTCACCTAGGGCTTTGGAAGGAAGAACTTGATAACTTGATTCTAGGGCTTCAAAATGTCAATGATGACTTGTTTTTATTTTTTTTAAAGAGTCTAAGAACCTCAGAGATGTCCTCTTTAGTGTGATGTGTGTGGTGGGGGTGGTGTTGACTAAGCTGGGGGTTGCTGTACACACTCTGATCCCTTCCTGGGGGTGCTTGTCTCCTAGTTTTGGCCTATGGTGAATTCACACACTGTATGTGTCCCTCCCAGACTGAGGCTGGCCACAGGACAATGCTGAGGGAAGAGACAAGAGAGGCCATGTCTCAGGGCTCTTTGCTGTCTGGCTCCCATGGATGATGTTCATTATCCTTAAACCCACAGTGCTGGGAGTCAGCCACACTGGCCTCTGCCTGCAGCTGTGAACACCTATCTCCATTCCACCAGCTTTATTCTGCCTGATAACCACTGCTGCTTGCACAGGAAGATGGATGGCTGCTGTCATCCAGGCTGGTGTGTCACAGAGAGGCGCAGACCAGGGGTGACAAGGGCAAAGGGGGCCGATGCAGACAGGCTGGGGCTAGTATAGGGCTCTAGGGAGGACAGATGCCCCAGGCCCGCCCAGGCCTCTGGTGGAATGCAGTTGCCTCCTTGTCTTTTCCTCTTCACCTCATTTCTAGAAGCCTCTTCCCTTGGAACCCCCAGGCTGGTGGGCTGTCCTGCAGCTCCCCTGCTCCTCCACTCTTTGCCCCCCACGGGTGTGAGGGGAAGCTCCCCAGTCTCCAATGACCCGTGTGCTGGCTATGTTGTCTGTCTTTAGCCTGATGCCATCATGACAATTTCTACCCTGGTTGTTGCCAAGGGAGGAAGACGGGGAGGGGGAGGAGGAGGAGGGGTCATTGACTCCCAGGGGACACTCCCTCCCACTGAACCATGGAACTAGAGTGACCATCCACTCCAACTAGCCTGGGGCCAAGGCGATTCCTGGGAGCAGAGACTTTGAGCTTTTTAACTGAGAAAGTCCCTGGCAAGCTGGGATGAGTTGGTCACCTGACATGGAAAACCAGGACTGGATGGGGCTGGAGGCAGTGCCTTGCTGTCCTGGAAGAACAGAGTCTGCCTCCTTTGCACCCCCTGAGCTCCCCCAGGAACGCAGCTTGGCGGCCATCTGGCCGTGTGAACCCAGGTGTGGCCCCTCGGGGATGAGGTCTTCATTTGCCTCTGTACTTGGAGTCCCTCTGGTGAATGTTCCAAGAACTGATGTGCCTGGAACCTTGGCAATGCCCTGAGAATGAGATGTTCCATGTCACTGGCACCATCCCATCCCACGGATGGGGGCCCAGAGCCTGTCCCTGAGAGCTGAAGGTCCAAACCAGAGAAGTAGAGGCATTGTCAAGTCCGGGGGGGGGGGCCCTCCCTAGTAGTCCCTGGTTGGGACTTTGCCTTCCTATGCAGGGGGCACTGGTTCGATCCCGGGTCGGGGAGCTAAGATCCCTGTGTCTCATGGCCAAAGAGTCAAAACATAAACCTGAAGCAATATTGTAACAGATTCAATAAAGACTTTAAAAAGGGTTCACGTTAAAGAAAAAAAAAAGTCCAAGGATAGGGTAGGAAGTGAAGAGATCAAGGACTTCTAAGAGCATGAGACAAAGCTAAGCCAGGAATTGAGATGATCCAGAAGGAAAACTGCTGAGTTGACTGTGTGGACCACGAGAGGGTGGGACAAGAATAGGCAGGCAGACAGCCCTGACCAGCCATCACAAGTCAGCCCTTCACTTGATGGGACTTAATGAAGGCACATGGTCCAATAGACAGTGGAGGATGTCGGCTATGTGCCAACCCCCGTGCCTGACAATGCATGGGATGCAGAAGTGAATTCCATGGATGCAAGCTTCATGAAGCAGAGACTGCTCATCTTTTACATTCCTAATTTTCCGAGCACCAAACAATATTAACTAACTCTGATTTAGTGCTTAATTTGCGCTAGGCATTGTTCTAGGGCATTTTAAAAATGGCTTTAGTGAGAATTATATTTCACATACCATACAATTCACCAATTTCAAGTATACCATCCAATGGCTTTTAGTGTATTCACAGAGCTGTGCAACCATTACCACCATCAATTTTAGAACATTTTTGTTACCCTAAAAGGAAACCCTGTACTCACCCATCATTCTCCCTTCCCCCTGCCCAGGTGACTACTAATCTACTTTCTATCTCTTCAGATTTCCCTGTTCTGGACATTTCATAAAAGTGGAATCATGTAACATGTGATCCTCTGTGACTGGCTTCTTTCACTTAGCATAATGTTCTCAAGGCTCATCCTTATTATATTTGTCTGTACTTCATTTCTTTTTATCACTGGATAATCATCTATAGCATGGATGTGCCATCTTTTATTTATCCATTCATCAGATGGACATTTGGGTTGTTTCTGCTTTGGGGCTGTTACAAACATCTGTGTACAAGTTTCCTGTGGATACATGTTCCCATTCTTTGTTCTCAGAAATTAATACATATGTCATTTAAACCTTAAAACCCTGTGAGGTAACATTATTATCCCAAGGCTCAGAGAAGTCAGTTAACTTGCCCAAGATCACACAGCTTGTAGGTAGTAGTAGAGCTGAAACAGGAACCATGCAGCGTTGCTCAGAGCGTGTGCCCAAAACCACTCTGCTCTATTATCTGGAAGGATGCCTGGCACATTCAATAAGTATTTATGGGACGAGTGGCTGAATTAGACAGGGGCCCTACTCTCCAGAGACTCATAATATGGCTACCTTCTTACAGACAGCTTCTCTCTAATTAATCTCTGCAATACTCTCAGGGTTGGAGACGGGGAGAGGAGAAGGTTGGCTGGAATCAGTTATTAAAAAGCTGACTGTGGTTAATGCCAATTGCGTTCAGCCAGGGCTGAGGCTGCAGGTTCCTAAGGGAGAGAAGAGCAGGCATCAGGGCCTGATTTCTGAGGTTACAGAAAGCTTCCTTTTTAGAGCAGCAAACAGGAAATCTGCTTTTTTTGATTGTTTTTTTTTCAAGTGAGGGATGTTAAAGTTCATTTGTGTGCCTGGTAACCTCTCTGCCTAAACCATGGACTGCCTGTTCCATATCACCTGTTACTGGATGACCAGGAGAGCTGATGCTGGAGTGGGCAGCTGAGCCGAATACTCTAGAGCAGCAACGGCAGAGGTCCAAAGTCAGAGAGTCAGAAATCCTCATCTCAGCTCCAGGTGAGCAGGGAGACAGACTCCAGCCGACCACGTTCCCCAGAGCTCCATCCTGCTGCCCTGCTGCATCCTCTACAAAACCAGCCTGGATGACCTTGCTCAGCAAGCTCCTGCCTGCACTTTGTACCAGCACCCACTCCACAGGCACTCTGGTGTTTCTGGGAGGTGACTCTACTTTTACAAACCAGGCAGTTATCAACATGAATCTTAAAATTTTTTTAACTGAAATATAAGTGATTTACAATGTTGTATTAGTTTCAGATTTACAGCAGATTGAGTTTTTTATATAGCTGGTTTTAGAAAAGCAGAGGAACCAGAGATCAAATTGCCAACATCTGCTGGATCATCGAAAAAGGAAGAGAGTTTCAAAAGAACATCTATATCTGCTTTATTGACTATGCCAAAGCCTTTGACTGTGTGGATCACAATAAACTGTGGAAAATTCTGAAAGAGATGGGAATACCAGACCACCTGACCTGCCTTTTGAGAAACCTGTATATAGGCCAGGAAGCAGTAGTTAGGACTGGACATGGAACAACAGACTGGTTCCAAATAGGAAAAGGAGTACGTCAAGGCTGTATATTGCACCGTGCTTATTTAACTTATATGCAGAGTACATCATGAGAAACGCTGGGCTGGAATAAGCACATTTCCCGGGAGAAATATCAATAACCTCAGATATGAGATGACACCACCCTTATGGCAGAAAGTGAAGAAGAACTAAAGAGCCTCTTGATGAAAGTGAAAGAGGAGAGTGAAAAAGTTGGCTTAAAGCTCAACATTCAGAAAACTGAGATCGTGGCACCTGGTCCCATCACTTCATGGGAAATAGATGGGGAAACAGTGGAAACAGTGGCTGACTTTATTTTGGGGGGCTTCAAAATCACTGCAGATGGTGATTGCAGCCATGAAATTAAAAGACGCTTACTCCCTGGAAGGAAAGTTATGACCAACCTAGACAGCATATTAAAAAGAGACATTACTTTGTCAACAAAGGTCCATCTAGTCAAGGCTATGGTTTTTCCAGTAGTCATGTATGGATGTAAGAGTTGGACTATAAAGAAAGCTGAGCGCTGAAGAATTGATGCTTTTGAACTGTGGTGTTGGAGAAGACTCTTGAGAGTCCCTTGGACTGCAAGGAGATCCAACCAGTCCATCCTAAAGGAGATCAGTCCTGGGTGTTCATTGGAAGGACTGATGTTGAAGCTGAAACTCCAATACTTTGGCCACCTAATGCAGAGAGCTGACTCATTTGAAAAGACCCTGATGCTGGGAAAGATTGAGGGCAGGAGGAGAAGGGGATGACAGAGGATGTGATGGTTGGATGGCATCACTGACACAATGGACATGGGTTTGGGTGGACTCTGGGAGTTGGTGATGGACAGGGAGGCCTGGCATGCTGTGGTTCATGGGGTCGCAAAGAGTCGGACACGACTGAGCGACTGAACTGAACTGAACACATACATAATACATTCTTTTTCAGATTCTTTTCCATTATAGTTTATTATAAGATATTGAATATAGTTTCCTGTGCTACACGATAGAACCTAGTTGCTTATTTTATATATAGCAGTGTTGTTGTTGTTCAGTCACTAAGTCTCAAAAGAAAATGCTATAAATATTTGACAGGAATTTTAAGATATTTTTAAGTTCTCAGAATCAGGGCCACTACTAGCCAATGCGGTGCCCTGTGCAAATCAGAAAAAGGGACACCTTTTTTTTCTTTCTGGATAAATACTACCCTGCACTAAGGCACATCACTGGATTTTAGTCCTTGTTTACCACCTTGGTCAGGTGCCCTTGTACAGTGTACAACCTGCCCAACCTTACAGTGCCATTTGGGATGAAACAACTACTTAAAATGTGTAAGTTCTTTGCTCCTCTTCTCTACAATTACTTTCATACATATTTTTATATTTATAAAAGCAGAAGACTATATACACTATTTCCTATTTATTTACTCTTTAAGTTAGATAAGTCCCATATTCTAAATATCCTTAGGGAAGTTGAGAAAACTGGGCCATGAAACTCTGAAAATTGCCTGAAGGGTGGTGCTCTACTTCTAAGATCAGGGTTCATGTTCCCTTCCTCCAACAATTCTCCTACTCCTTTAGTGCAGGGACCACTCTCCATCTTGTTTCCTAGTTATTTCTTCTTCTTTCTACTAGATTGTCAACTCTCTGAAGACAAGGGCCATTTTCAAACAGCAGAGAGACCTGAGGGAGTTTACTGGTAGTCTTTTGATAGAAAATGAACAGAATTGCTGGAATCATTATTGATACCATGCAAAAGACTTGATGCCTTTTCTTCAGGGACTTGCATCTCTGAACTCTTGTAGCCTTTTGGGTATGCGCAACCCTCTACAGAACAATTTGCTTCCATTTCTTCTTCCATCCAGCAGCTGATGGGAAAAACTTTGCTGACACCAACAGGGCTTGTGGACGGCGGAAGATTGTTAAATATCAGATCTCACTTAGGATCGAGTCATGCCTTCTCTAAAGGATTGCATTCAGGGGCTGGTAGATTCCAGCAGTTTCTCTGATGGGGGCTCTGAGTGTTTTCTTTAGTAGGTTCCTTCTCAGCTGTGCTGAGAAGCCAGGGTTAAGCTTTGGTTTGAACTAAATGAGAGAAAAGGTCAGGTGTGGGGAAAAGAAATAGAACCCACCGTGGCAGTCAATGTGACAGGCATCCGGGTGTCGGCATAAACAGTGGGATGTGATGGGCACGTCTTCTTAGTTAAGGAACGATTTTGGGATCTACTTAGGAAAGCTGTGAGACCCAGCTCAGTGTGCCACACAACCGAGCCTCATCGGCCCTGATGCCTCCCCACAGATGACAGAGCTGAGTGTTTCCCTAATGTTGGAAACCTGGTAATTGCCTTTTGCTGGAAAAGCAATGACTGTTTCTGCACACTCTCCCAATTTCCTGAAAACTTTGATTGTTCTTAGGACATTCTGGGATGAGTAAAAACCCAAGGCGGCTCCTTCTAAGCTATGTTTTATACCACGGGCCCTGAGGTCAGGTGTTTCCTCTTCTCCCGCGATAGAACACCGCTCACTTTGGCTTAATGCCTTTGCTTTCGACATTGTCCATCTCATCCCCTCTTCCTCCCATCTGAGAGTCAGGAAAAAAGGATACCTCTTCAGGAAATGGAGCGCTGGCTCTTGGGGTGAGGAAACGAATTCACGATGCACAGATCAATTTCACATGGTTTTCAGATGAGGGTTGCTTTGAAAAGTGAATCTCTCATTAAACTCCACCAGGAGGATTGTGTTCCGTATTGCCTTTCTCAGCAGCCTTCTAGATCTTGCTGGGCCAGGAATATCCCCTCTCAGGCCTCATCTTCCTCTTTTCTAAAACAAGCAGGAACTCAGCGTCCTATACAGCTGGGCTAGTCAAGTGCGGTTCTGGGACCAGCAGTATCCACAACACTTGTGAGAAATGCACAGAAATCGCAGGCACCGCCCCAGAGCTGCTGCATCAGAGTCTGTGTTTTGACGGGATCCCCAAGTGATTCGCAGTATATTGAAGGTTGAGAAGAGCTCTCTGAAGTCCCTTTTAGCTATAAAACTTTATGATTCTGTAGAAAGGTATCAAGTAACAACAGCCAAAACATATTGAGCCTTTACTCTGTGCCAGGCCTCTCCCATGAGCTCGGCTCATTCCTGGCACAGGCTGGAGGCAGGGGCAATCAGCATTCGTATTTTACAGGAGAGGAAGCTGAGACATGGCTCAGAAAAGCTGGGCTCCTCTACTGAGGTGTCCTGGCTAACTGGGGACAGTGAAGTGAAAGTGTTGGTTGCTAAGTTGTGTCCAACTCTTTTGTGACCCCATGGACTGTAACACACCAGGTTCCTTGGTCCATGGGATTCTCCAGGCAAGAATACCCGAGTGGGTTGCCATTTCCTTCTTCAGGGGATGTTCCTGACTGAGGGATCGAATCCGAGTCTCCTGCATCTGCAGACGGATTCTTTACCATCTGAGCCCCAACTGGGTGGAGAGGTGAATCTAAAATCAGGTAGTCTGACTTCACCCCTTGTGCAGCATTGTCTTAAGGGACCAGGCAAACCTTCAGAGAGGAATTGATGTTTGAATTTTGCATTGCCAGATGCCAAGGAGTTTACCAGGCAGTGAGTGGGAAACATGTTCCAGGGAACAACAAGGGCTAGGGCAGTGGCCCCAGGGCAGAAGAAAGTTTGCAAGTCCAGAGAGTGGCCTAAAGTTTTGTTTTAACAAAATGAATGATAATTTGGCATGAGCTGGTTTATGCAGAGCACAGCATGGGAAGAGGGAAAGATAGTCAAGTTACCCAAATTAACAGCAAGTTTAGATAAAATCTAATGACATTTTAATATGTTTTCAAAGTGTCATCTACTGCATTGAGATGTATCATACTGAGCAGATGTATCATGTGCTTATTGTGCTGGAGCAACAACATTCTTGTGGACTGAATCAGCTTTATAATGTATCTGCTACTACTTAAAGAAGGTCAAAGTCACCCTGGTCAAGGAAGGGTAATAGGCCCTGGGAGTCTCTCTTTGGAAGGAGGGACTATCATCAAGGAACCTTGTGCTTGTTAAAATTCTTCCTGCACTTACCTGTCAGCCCAAAGCAGCACAGACTCATGTAGTGAGGTCAGAAATCCTTTCATAGCATATTGTAGCCATGGTGACACCACTTAAAGTCAAATTTTGGAGGCATCAATTGAAGCAAATGACATCTATATGATCAAGTTCTGACTAGTCAAAGCTATGGTTTTTCCAGCAGTCATGTACAAATGTGAGAGTTATTCCATAATGAAGGCTGAGCGCCCAAGAATTGATGCTTTTGAATTGTGGTGTTGGAGAAGACTCTTGAGAGTCCCTTGGACTGCAAGGAAATCAAACCAGTCATTCCTAAAGGAAATCAACCCTGAATATACACAGGAAGGACTGTTGCTGAAGCTGAAGCACCAATACTTCGGCCACCTGATGTGAAGAGCTGACTCATTGGAAAAGATCGTGATGCTGGGAAAGATTGAGGGCAAGAGGAGAAGGAGATAACAGAAGATGAGATGATTGGATGGCATCATTGACTCATTGGACATGAGTTTGAGCAAACTCAGGGAGATAGTGAAGGACACGGAAGCTTGCTGTGCTGCAGTCCATAGAGTGGCAAAGAGTTGGACACAGCTGAATGACTCAACAACAACAAATTGGAGCAAACATTTTAAGCCCGTCTTTAAAGATTTTGAGAGGCCTTGCCCCACTTTTTATCAAGTGATTCTCACTTGATGAAAACATAAGAAAGAAAATAAAATCAGCACATCCCCTCTTTAGATGGGATTTTCCTTTTCTGAGGGAACATTCAAATCAGGAAGGATTGAGCTGTAAGGAATAGAAACTGTAAGAGAACAAGGCCTAAACAGCAAAGGCACATAACAAATACCCCCGAGTTAGGGCAGCGCCAAAGGCTTGCTGTGGGACGGCTACTCAGTGAGTCTGGAAAGCAGGCTCTTCCCAATCTGTTCTCTTCAAAATGTTGGTTTGTCCTGTTGTCAGCTCCCCTCATGGTTCCAAGATGGCAGCAGCAGTTCTAAGAGTCAAGTGGCATTAAAAAAGGAAGCATCACCTCATGAATTTCTTATAAAAAGGAGAGAAGCCATGTCAGAAAACCCCTAGCAGCCTTCTCACACTTCACTGGCCATAACGGGTATAGATTTGCTGCTGCTGCTGCTGCTGCTGCTGCTGCTAAGTCACTTCAGTCGTGTCCGACTCTGTGCGACCCCATAGATGGCAGCCCACCAGGCTCCCCCGTCCCTGGGGTTCTCCAGCAAGAACACTGAAGTGGGTTGCCATTTCCTTCTCCAATGCATGAAAGTGAAAAGGGAAAGTGAAGTCACTCAGTAGTGTCTGATTCTTCGCGACCCCATGGACTGCAGCCTACCAGGCTCCTCCGTCCATGGGATTTTCCAGGCAAGAGTACTGCAGTGGGGTGCCATTGCCTTCTCCAGTATAGATTTGCAGTCACCAGCAAACTACAATTGACTTGGATGAATGGAAATTTGCTCCTTGAGGTTGAAGAGGACACCTTCACTTGTCCGGGCTGAGCGTAGGGTGACCTGAAAATAAAATCAAGGATCTAACAAAAGGAAAGAAGGGCAGGGGACATGAATTTGGGTAGACAACCATTAGAATTTGCTATTAATAATCATATTCATGGTAATGAAAAATCTCTTGAAATTCTGAAATCAAGGGGTGGAAAGTCAACTTGGTATGAAACTGTTGAATAACAATCACAAAATTTTAGAGGAACTGAAAAAAAAACTATTTAACTCGTTGGTCAGCTGGTGGTTGTCTAATCTAGACTCTTTGGCTGGAGTGGCTTAGCTCCACCTGAC
The DNA here is from genome assembly GCA_024291935.2 of Okapia johnstoni. NCBI lineage: Eukaryota > Metazoa > Chordata > Mammalia > Artiodactyla > Giraffidae > Okapia > Okapia johnstoni. The sequence continues at coordinate 76,117,267 of CM044318.1, read as the reverse complement.
ACTCTTCCTCTTCTGTGACCAGCGGGGTCCTTCTTATGCAGGTGGCAGAGGTAAAAGAGCCCCAGGCTCAGAGGCCAAGCCTGGTTCAAGCCTCTGCTTGCATCATAACTGCTAACATATCATTTTCCAAAGCAGGGCACATGACCAAATTCAACATCACAGGGCTCCACCCATTTAGTTGGGGGGGTGGTGGTGGTGAGAGGAGGCTGTAGAGTAAAATGGCTCAGGGGCCTGAAATAGGGAAGAGGAACAAATCGATGCAATCTCCCACAAGGGGAAATAAAAATGTTGTCAGAAAGAAAATGAAGGGCAGCCCTGACACTTGTTTTTAAACTGCATTTAAAGAGACAAAGCCTTTCTTTAGAATGTAAAAGAATTTGGGGGTGTTCAGGTGAACATAAACATTTAGAATTTGTGTGTGTGTATAGATTGCAAAGGGTCTTAAAAAACACATTTTTCTAGCTCTGAATAACACCACTCTCTGTGGTTGTATTAACACCACATATCAGGGTATGAGATCTGTTTCCATTGCCCCCTCTCCCTCTCTACAAAGCAATACCTGTGGTCTCTACTGTGGAAATAAATGAAGATGTGACTTAAATAAGAATAAACAAGCTATTTATTTAGAGCAGAAACTCAAAGCCAAGTAGGGGGCAGGAACGCTTTTCAGAGACTTCAGCTGTGCCCTGACTGGAGCTTGTTGCCTGAGGAAGATGGAGGCTGGTAACTGGAAATGGGGCATTTTATGTGATTGGTCCTGAGTTGGAAGCAGGGAGAAAAAGGTGGGAAGCTGGGAGGTGTGGACTGAGGCTGTGATTTGGATTTCTGGGCAGGTTGCTGTGGCGGTTGTGGTCACAGCTCTACGGTCACCTATGATCTGAACTTTGTCCATTTGTAGGTTTGGTCTCTCAGGACCCATCCAATAAAGCCTCCAATTCCTCAGCATGGCGTATAGAGCCCTTCACTCTCCAGAAAACATTTATGGCCCCCACTTCTGATGCCAGCAGTCCCCTACCCTTCTCCAGACACACACAGCTCGCACACCAGCAACTTGGCCTCAGCAAGACCTCCACTCCATGCTCCCAGAGCCCAGCATGTCTTCCTGAAGCTATGCCTTCCAGGGCTTTACACTTGTCCATGGAGTGAGCTCAAGAGCCTTCTACCTCTGTGCCTTTTCTTGAACTTTTTTCCACCTCATTCAGCTCTTCCTCATATAGAATCGCTGCTTCTTCTATGTACTCTGAATAATTTGAATGAAGATTTGTTAGGATGGAGATGAATCTCGTTGTGCAAAGGCCACCTGTTACCGGTCTCCTCCCCTATGTTGTGAATGCCTCGAAGGAAAGCATTGTGTGTGTTGCTCAGTCATGTCCGGCTCTTTGCTACCCCATGGACTGCAGCCCGTCAGGCTCCTCTGTCCATGGAATTTTCTAGGCAAGAATACTGGAATGGGTTGCCATTTCCTACTCCAGGAGATCTTCCTGACCCAGGGATTAAACCTGAGTCCCTTGCATCTCCTGCATTGGCAGGCAGATTCTTTACCACTGCACCACCTGGGAAGCCCCAAGGAAAACATTAGGCTTTATTTATGCCTACTATAGGGTTTTGCATAGACTAGGTTTTTTGGAAGAAAGGAAGAAAGAAGAGAGAGGGAAGGTCATAGGTAGGGTTGACAGATAAAAGGCAGGATACTCAATTGAATTTAAATGTCAGATAGACCATTTTTAAAAAAAAAATAAGTGTTTCCAAATATTTCATCTTCAGTAGATTTTTAAATATGCATGAGAAATACACATACTAAAATACTAAAAAAAAAACAAAACGAAACTGCTCATTGTCTATCCAAAATAGAAATTCAGCTGGGCACGTTGGATTTTTATTTGCTAAATACAGCAACCCTGATCATAGGGCAAACTCCTAGTAAAACTTGAAAGTGGTTAGATTCTGAGGCTAAGAGGCGATGTCCCCAGTTCACTCTTCCTTTCCTGGTTGGCCAGAGCTCTGCCCTGGGGCTGGCCAAGCTTTGGTGCTATTGTGCCTACTGTAAAGCCCCAGTGGCTGGCTCCTTCCTTGGAAATCAGAAACCAGGCTGGTAATTCCTGAGAGAATGCTTGGAGGAGTCCCAGAGGAGAAGAGATGCATGGGAATGGTAGTGGAAAGACAGGAGGAAGGAGTCTTAACAGTTCTTAAAGGACAAGCAATTGCTTTTCTAAGTCTCAGGCATTTCCTTCACATCAGAAGACATGAGTTAATCATGAACCACAGTGAGGAAGGACTTCTTTGCTGGGGAAAGTGTTCTGGAGAGAAACCTTGTGTTCAGAGAAGCTCTGCAGGGAGAGACAGAAGGAGGGATAGACAGAAGCCAGTCCACAGTGTGCCCTGACTCCCCTCTAGTTCCCGCTGCATCCATTACAATAGTGGGGAGGGTGCGTGCATCAGGTTGAATGCTGACCCTCAGAACCTGAATGTGACCTTATTTGGAAATGGGGTCTTTGCAGATGTGATTAAGGGCTTTGAGAGAGGAGATCACCCTGAACGATCTGTCTGGGTAGGCCCCACGTGCGTGCTTGCTCAGTTGCTCAGTCATGTCCGACTCTTTGCCACCCCATGGACTGTAACAGTCCAGACTCCTCTGTCCACGGGACTTTCTCAGCAAGAAAACTGGAGTGGGTTGCCATTTCCTCCTCCAAGGGATCTTCCTAACCCAGGGATCGAACTCACATCTCCTGCGGTGGGCAGATTCTTTACCACTGAGCCACCTGGGAAGCCCCGGGTAGGGTCTACATCCAATAACAAGTGTCCTGGTAAAGGACATTTACCAGGGAAGATAGACACACGGAGGAAACGGTGATGTGAGGACACTGCAGAGCGATGCAAGCCAAGGAACACTGACAACACTAGAAGCTGGAGGAGTCATGGAAGGATTCTCCTGGAGCCTCCAGAGCCCTGCCCACACCTTGGTTTCAGATTCCAAGCCTCAGAATTGTGAGAGAATACGCTTCTCTTGCTTTAAGCCCCCCAGTTCAGTTCAGTTCAGTTCAGTCGCTCAGTCGTGTCCGACTCTTTGTGACCCCATGAACCACAGCACGCCAGGCCTCCCTGTCCATCACCAACTCCTGGAGTTTACCCAAACTCATGTCCATTGAGTCAGTGATGCCATCGAACCATCTCATCCTCTGTCATCCCCTTCTCCTCCGGCCCTCAATCTTTCCAGCATCAGGGTCTTTTCAAATGAGTCAGCTCTTCGCATCAGGTGGCCAAAGTATTGGAGTTTCAGCTTCAACATCAGTCCTTCCAATGAATACCCAGGACTGATCTCCTTTAGGATGGACTGGTTGGATCTCCTTGCAGTCCAAGGGACTCTCAAGAGTCTTCTCCAACACCACAGTTCAAAAGCATCAATTCTTCAGTGCTCAGCTTTCTTTATAGTCCAACTCTCACATCCAAACATGACTACTGGAAAAGCCATAGCCTTGACTAGATGGACCTTTGTTGACAAAGTAATGTCTCTTTTTAATGTGTTGTCTAGGTTGGTCATAACTTTCCTTCCAAGGAGTAAGCGTCTTTTAATTTCATGGCTGCAATCACCATCTGCAGTGATTTTGGAGCCCCCCAAAATAAAGTCAGCCACTGTTTCCACTGTTTCCCATGAAGTGATGGGACCAGATGCCATGATCTTAGTTTTCTGAATGTTGAGCTTTAAGCCAACTTTTTCACTCTCCTCTTTCACTTTGATCAAGAGGCTCTTTAGTTCTTCTTCGCTTTCTGCCATAAGGGTGGTGTCATCTGCATATCTGAGGTTATTGATATTTCTCCCGGCAATCTGGATTCCAGCTTGTGCTTCTTCTAGCCCAGCGTTTCTCATGATGTACTCTGCATATAAGTTAAATAAGCAGGGTGACAATATACAGCCTTGATGTACTCCTTTTCCTATTTGGAACCAGTCTGTTGTTCCATGTCCAGTTCTAACTGTTGCCTCCTGACCTGCATACAGGTTTCTCAAGAGGCAGGTCAGATGGTCTGGTATTCCCATCTCTTTCAGAATTTTCCACAGTTTATTGTGATCCACCCAGTCAAAGGCTTTGGCATAGTCAATAAAGCAGAGGTAGATGTTTTTCTGGAACTCTGTTCCTGTTTTGATGATCCAGTGGATGTTGGCAATTTGATCTCTGGTTCCTCTGCCTTTTCTAAAACCAGCTTGAACATCTGGAAGTTCACAGTTCACGTATTGCTGAAGCCTGGCTTGGAGAATTTTGAGCATTACTTTACTAGCGTGTGAGATGAGTGCAATTGTGCTGAGTTTTCCAAGTTTGCTGACATACTGGGTGCAGCACTTTCACAGGTTGGGGTAAATACATTTCTCTTGCTGTAAGCCCCCAGGTTTGGGTATAAGGCATTGTTTCAAATCTTAGTATCATGTGTGAAACTTCATATTTGTCTTTATATGAAGTGGTCTCCAAGTGGGGTACTCAACATAAGTGGGTTGTGGGGAAAAAGTAACACTTTGGGATCTCCCCAAAGCCCCACAGTTACACTTTCCTAATCTGTTGAGGTTCAGATCAGCACTAGTAGCTTCCTTCAGTGGGTATGTCAGGGCATCTGACGTCACGCATAACATAGTTCGGCCCTTCAAGAGCTCCACAGTGAGGAGGTGATGGGGGTAACCTCACCTATGCATTACTTCCCAGGAGGATTTGGGATATTATGGTTGACATGTGGTTGGGTAAGTGATTTATAAATGATACAATCTAGTTTTAGCTAAACTAATCCCTACAAAATGGAGAAATGATTTGAGTGGATTATTGTAGAGAGTCTGAGAATTAAAGACAGTGCTAATATAATAGTACAAGACTCAGTAAAAAACAAAAACATGAGCTGATGTGGCTGGTATGAGCTCTGTATTGGCACACTGCAAGGTGAAAATGAGATCAGACAAGAAGTCAGTCCTCTTGCCCCCCCAATTAAGAATTATGAAGGAGATTACTTGAAAGATGGATTTGCATACACTGGTGTTGATGAAATTCACCCTTGGTGTATATATATATTGTTCCTTGGAATATTAGTTATTAATAGTATAGAGTCATCAAAATTAACACTTCAGATATTACTTTTCACCTTTAACTCATCTGCTTAAATTTTCTGTTTAATAGAATAGGTATACAATGTGTACATAAGCATGCATATATTGGAGATGCAAAATTTAAAAAATTAGGTATTGCTATGGACTGAATTGGTGCCCCCAAATCATATGTTGACGCCCTAACCCCATGGTGACTGAGTTTGAAATTAGGGCTTTTAGAAGGTGATCAAAGGTTAAATGGGGCTTCCAAGGTATCTCAGTGGTAAAGAATCTGCCTGTCAATACAAGAGATGCAGGAGATGCAGGTTCAATCCCTGGATTGGGAAGATCCTCTGGAGAAGGGAATGGCAACCCACTCCAGTATTCTTGCTTGGAAAATTCCATGGACAGAGGAGCCTGGTGGACTACAGTCCATGGGGTTGCAAAGCGTCAAACACGACTGAGCAACTGAGCACACAAAGTTAAATGAGGTCATGAGGATGGAGTCCTAAACTAATAGGATTGGTGACCTTGTAATGGCCGGAAGAGAGCAATCTCTCTCTTTCTCTCCATGCACACACACGGAAAAAGGCCACGTGAGCCCAGATCCAGAAGGTGGTCATCGGCAAGCCAGGACAGGAGTTCTCAGCAGAAACTATTGTGATGGTACCCTAATCTCAGACTTCCAGCCTCCAGAAGGGTGAGCAGTACATTTCTGTCCTTTAAGCAGCCCAATCCGTGGTATTCTGTTATGGCAGCCCCTGAAGGATATGTGATCAAAACACAGGGATATGTGATCAAATACAGGGATATGTGGTCAAAAACATTTGTGAATCACTGAAGTATGTAGTGTGTGGTTCTCTTATATTTCTTCTCTGATTCCTATCATCAGGTTCTTTCTCCTTTGGAAGGTGGAAATGGCACATTGTGTTTGACTGTAGCAGTGACAGCCCTCATTTTCCCCACTTCCCTCATTCCATGCCTTTGGGTGGTCCCCTCCCATACAGACTCTGGCCTTGACCACGTGATTTGTTTTGGCCAAGAGAGCGAAGCTAATGTGTCACAGGCAGAGGTGAGTTGGAGCTTGCCTCCTCTCTTACCATGGGGCCCTCTGGCAGCTAGTGAACTAGCCCACCAGCAGCCTCCTGGAGGCTCCGAGACCAAGAGAAGTGTAGCTGCAGACCTCCCAGCTGAGGCCTGGGACCTGTGCATGGTGCCGACCCTGCCCACCCAGGTCTGACCAGGCTGGCCCAGACCAGAAGAACTGTCCAGATTATCCACAGAGTCAAGAGAAAGTAGAAACGTTTATTGCTGGAAGTCACTGAGTTTTGGAGCAGTTTGTTACCTGGCAGAAGTTAAGTGATCCAGTGGGGTGGGGGGATCCTAGGGCCTTTTACTCAGTTTAGATGCTCTGCAGTCTTAAAAATGGATGGTCCCAGATGAGATGCCTTTCAATTGTCCTTCCAGCTTTGTTATTTGTCTTTGCATTTCCTGAGCCTAGAACAGAGCCTCACACATCTTAGAGGCTCGGAAACGTTTGTGGAATAAAGAAGATGGCTCAAAACAAACACAAGTGGAAGATTTCCTAAAAGTGTTTACGTGGATTGTTTTAGTTACTCCTTCCCCTCCAGGGATTACCATGCCCATTTTAAGATGTGGGAACCTAGGCTTAGGGAGGTTAAGTACCTTGCCCAAGATCAGACACCTGGAAACAGCTGAGGAGGACTTGATCTCTCCGTTAGGTCTGCCTTCGTAGTACCTGCTTAGGTTCCATGCAATCCCTCCAGTTTTGCACTGCCTATCTTTCTGTAATGCCTGAAATTCGAAAGCCAGAAAGGGAATTTTCAGAATTCTTCTGTTGCTTAAATGGTCCTCACTGCGCACATCTGGCCCTTCCAGAGAACCAGGTTTCTCATGATGATGACAGCCATGGGCCTGGTGGGTCCCGAGTAACGGAACAGAGGTCACCAACAGAGGCCATTAGCAGTAAATGACACACAGCTCAGGAGCTGGCGGTTTCTGACGCCGCTTCCTGGGAGGGGATCCAGGGTGCCGCTCCAGCTTGGGCTTGATGAGAACTAATTGATGCCAGTTGCCGTCCCTGGGACCCAGGTGGTGCCCATTAGGCACAGGGACAAAGCCAGTTCATTGGTGGGTCTGTGCCAGGCAGGGTCTACAGCCAACAGCTTTCCCTGCTGGCAGTCTGTGTGAGGCCCTCTGTCTGTCCAGCCTCCCTCTTCCAGCCTTGGATGGACAGAAAAAGCACAGATCAGATGGCCCTGATAGAGCTATGCACAGGCAGCATGGGATGGGGGACTGTCCTTGGGCTTTGTTCATGCCCCGAGTGAGGAGACTGAAATGTCTAGGCGAGGACTAGAACAGTAGCCAGTGCATATGTTCAGCACTTTACATGGAGTGTGTCTTTTCGCCCTCATCGGGGAGGGTTTCCCAGCTCCCAGGGCTCCTACACTCTGTTATTCTCTGTTACAGTAAACTGTTTACTGTGATTATTTTCTTTGCTTGTTTGTTTGCTTTCTTTATCATCTCTCCCTCACTGGGCTTCGAGCCCCTTGTTTATTTCTCCCCTTGTTTATTGTTTATGGCATCTCCAGTTTAATGTCATGCAGATAGTGGACGTCCAATAAAAATTTGTCAGATGAACTCTTCAAGACAGACTTTATTATTCTTATTTAATAAAACAGAAGGGACTTCCCTGGTGGTCCAGTGGCTAAGAATTGCCTTTCAATGCAGGGGACTCCGGTTCGATTCCTGGTCAGGGAATTAAGATCCCACATTCCGCTGGGAAACTAAGCTTGCATACCACAAATGGAGAGCCCACACCCTGCAATGAAAGAGCCTGTGTGCTGCAACTAAGACCCAATGCAGCCAAAAATAAGTAAGTAAAATATATTTTTTAAAAAACCCTCTAATAAAACAGAAAACTAAAACTCAGAAATGTTGGGTAAATTGCTCAAAGTTACTACACAGCTGAAGAAATCATAGAAACCAAATTCTAACTTGGATTTTACCGACTTTGTAACCTGTGAGATTTTTCTAAAGCATGAGGCAGGCACCACTTGTGGCAGGAGAGAGCGCTAAAGTAGCACACAAATATGTTTAAAGAATATCAAGTCATGAGGCAGATTTCCTTTGCATTTGTCTTTCAATCCTGCAAGCAAATAATTTTTCCAATAAAGTGAGGCCTCAAGCTTAGAGCCAGACTATTAGCACAAGTTTTGGCTGTAAGAGGAAGTTTGAAAAAGATTGGTTGAACATAGTACGATATGTTTCTCTCTCATGTAAATAGACCCAAACAGCCTAGGGATGGAAAGGCAGTTCCATGATCGTGGGGTACCCAGACTCCTTCTACTCTGCTGCTCTGGCACCTTTATCATGTAGTGTCTCCTTTATAGCCCACGATAGTTGCTGTAGCTCCAGCCATCATGTCCATCAGGTCCACTTTCTAGCCATCAGGAAATAGGGAAGATCCTGCCCTTTCCTTTAAGAGCCACTTTCTAGAAGTCAGTTTATATTCCTTCAGCCACTGGAGAATTGAAGAAGGGAGGGGAGGGAAGAACCAAAATCTGTATTCCCCTGGCTCTGTTAGGATTCCAACTTTTACAAGTTTCATGAGTTCATTGCACTTGGCACAGCCTCCAAATCTGGAAGCTTTGATCAGATCAAGAAGTGCTTGATTGTTGGACAGGCTGTGAGTTGGGTCTTGTCCTGTGGCTCTTGGCCCAAGACTGATGAGGACAAGGAGTTACCTGATTGGGCTGCGTGAGGGGGGTTCACCAGGGGCAGTTTCCTTTCCTCCCCAAGGTGTGTGTGGAGGAGTGGGGGCTGCTCCTTTGTGGTTTTACCCTCATTGTGAAATTAAGGGTTGCAAAGTATCCCTTCTGGGCCCTCGGGGCCCCTCCATCCCAATCAGAGAGTGCTCAGCCCTGAACATGCTGTTCTCCAGATGAGCCTCACCACGCAGGGGAGAAGAGGGCTGAAGAGAAGCCGCAGGGTAGGGCTGGCGCCTGTCTACCCGCGTGTGCCCTGAATACCCACGTGTGTGAGTTTCTCAGGCGTCCAGGGGACACAGTGGGAGGTGGCTGCCTCCAGGCAAAAGGACCCCAGCAGCAAGAGGCCATGCATGTAACTGCCGGTTTAGGCAGCTTAGGTGTGTGGTGGAGTGGAACAGGATCTCTCACTCAGAGAACATCCGAAGGAACCCCCGCCTGCACCCTACAAGGCACTAGCAATGAGAAGCTCCCCCAGAAAGAGTCAGGCAGGCCAGCAGCTCTGCCAACCTGGAGAGGGTTGCAAAACACTGGCTACACCGGGAGACTCCCCACTCCTCTCCCACGAGTTGCTGACTCCCGGCCCCCCACCTCTGACAGCCTGAGGTAGGAGAGGGTTATCTCAAAGTCACACCAAGCTCCCTTCAGTCCCAGTGGGGGGTGAGGGGAGGTGGGGGGAAGAGGTGGAAAGTAGACTGTCTGTCCCCTTTGAAGCCCCCAGGGCCCCAGATCCACTCATGATGGGGCAGGGGTGACCTTGGAATCAGATAAGAGTTTAGAGTTCTAAACCAAACTGGGCTGAGTTTTAATAAGGAAGGGAACCTGAAAACTTTGAAATCTGCCCCACATCTTGCTAAGGGATGGGAAAGGGAGATTCAGTAGAGGCTGATTCATTCTGTTCTTCACGGTATGTGCTAGGCACTGCCGCATGCCTCAGGGTGGGAGAGATGGATGAACAATAAACACACACTCCAGATCGGGTAGTGAAAAATTCTAGGAAGGATGAGGAAAATGATGGAGGGAGACAGCTGCCTTCTGAGGAGGGGATTTTGATCAGGGTTTGAATGAGGGAGGAACTCTTGTGACTGCAGGGGGATGACTGCTTTAGGCCATGATTGGCACTGTCTCCCTATTTCCTACTGAAAGTGGCCTCACCAGCCTGATGGGGGTCTCCCTAGGGTACTGAACCTGGCTGATTATTAGAATCTCAGAATCCTAAGCCCAACCCTGGGATTCTGATCCAGTTGCATGAGGGAGGGACAAGGAGCCTTTCCCAAAGCTCCCTATCTGATTCTGCTCATCTGAAGGTCTGAGGACCAGACTGATACAATGATCACATCTGTTGCTCCCCAAGCACCTGCAAGACTGAGGAGGGAGATGGAACTGTAAAAATTGAGAGCAGTCACTAAGCTACTGCTACTAAGGAACCTACTATGCTACTGCTACTAAGGGACCCTACTAAGCATTTTGCTTGCATTACTTTATATATATATATATATTATACAATATACAATATTTGCAAGAACTCTAAGGTGGGTAGTATTGTTCTACCCATTTTACAGATGAAAAATTAAGGCTCTGAGATATTCAGTCACTTGCCTGCAATCATAAAATAATGTGGGGGGGTGCCAGGTTCTGGCCCAGGCATGAAACTCTGGTACCCTATCCTCCCTGCAGAGATGAGATAAACAATCACTTGAGAAGAACCAGCCACACAAAGCAGTAATTCTAGGTGACAGATGGGATTGGGCCCTGGGCCACTTAAGACTTCAGAGGCAAAAATGAAACCAGTGAGGTCTGGATATTCAGGATAAAGGGCTGGACTGTCTCCAGTGGGAAGTCAGGCCTGCCTGGGAGAGAAGCAGCAAGCAGGAGACTGCTGTCTGTGAAGCAGAAGCCAGGCACAGTTGCCTAGAGGGAAGCAGAGACCAGACACCACCTGGGCCCTGGGTGGTGGTGGGGGGGGAAGTTGAGATGGTACTTGCCTCGGCTCCTAATGGACATCTGGACCCTCATCCTAGCACAGAGGAAGATCACTGGAGCCCGGGGGCTAGGGTTTGCCTGGAAATGAGTATCAAATATATAGCAGGACTAGAGGTTTCATGGTCAGCATATTTTAAAACAGTAACTCAGTGTAAAAGACCCTGATGCTGGGAAAGATTGAAGGCAGAAGGAAAAGAGGGCAGTCGAGGGTACGATGGTTGGATGACATCACCAATTCAATGGAAATGAACCTGGGCGAACTCTAGGAGATAGTGAGGGACAGGGAAGTCTGGTGTACTGCAGTCCACGGGATTGCAAAAGTCGGACACAACTTGATGACTCAACTCAACTCAGTGCAAAACTGAAATTGAAAATTTTCTCTACCTACATTTTTGTGACAACCCCATGACTGGCATTCAGGGGCCCATTTTCCTTTCGCTCTCTTTGCTTGCTGTGCTTCTGACTGCTTGCATGAGACTTGGGTGTACTTTTTTTTTTCTGTCTCCAAAGTCCCTTGATGTCTCAGTAGGCTTATAGTAAACTCTTATTTGGCTTCAGCTGGTTTAAGGGGGTTCTAATCCCTGTAATTGACATATCCCTGCCTAGAGCAGATATGATGAATCTGGTTTCTGATACAGGCCAGTTGAGATTTGAGGGTGGATTATATAGGTTGGACTCTACTAGGAAGCTGGAAATTAAAGAGATGGAGCTTGAGTGAGGTATAAGTTCATGCCAGCTGCTGGGACACCCAAACCCCAAAATCTTAGTGGTTTAAAACAATAGATGTTTATTTCTTGTTTATACCATGATGTGCATGTGTTCTGGTCAGGCAGCTTTCAGCAAGGGCTGAGGTTCCTCCATCTCATGGTTCCTTCCTCCCGTACAACTTGGAGTCCACTGAGGGGGCTGAGACAGAAGGGAGGTACTCTTGCCCAGATGTGATGAAGGTCCCTTCCACCTACTTGTCATTGTAGAGAATTTGTCACATGATCCATAATAGCCGAAAGGTGGAAATGGCCCAAATGCCCATCAACGACGATGGCAACGTGTTAGTCACTCAGTTGTGTCTGACTGTTTGTGACCCCATGGACTGGGGCCCGCCAGGCTCCTCTGTCCATGGCAAGAATAGTGGAGCAGGTTGCCATTTTCTTCTCCAGACATGCCCATCAACAGATGCATGGATAAGCAATTTGTATTAGAAATAGGAACAGATATAGAAAACAAACTTATGGTTACCAGGGGATAAGCATGGGGAGGGATAAATTGGGAGATCGGGACTGACATGTACACGCTACCATATATATAAAATATATATGTATATATAATACATAACTAATAAGAACCTGCTATATATAGCACAGGGGACTCTACTCAGTACTCTGTATTGGCCTATGTGGGAAAAGAATCTAAAGAAAAAGAGTGGATATATGTATATGTATAACTGATTCACTTTGATGTATACCTGAAATGAACACAATATTGTAAATGGACTATACTGCCATAAAAATTATAAAAACAACTAAAGCAAACAAATGAATAACCCAACTTGTGGTAAATCCACACAATAAAATATTACTCAGTCACAAAAAGGAATGAAGTGCTGACACAGGCTACAACATGGATGAACTTGAAAAACTTTATGCAAAGTGAAGCACAAAAGGCCACATATTGAATGTTTCCTCTTATAAGAAATATCCATAATGGGTAAATCTGTAGAGACAGAAGGGCTTCCCCAATGGCTCGGCAGTAAAGAATCTACCTGCAGTGTAGGAGCCATAGGAGAAGCGGGTTCGACCCCTGGGTTGGGAAGATCCCCTGCAGGAGGGCACGGGAACCCACTCCAGTATTCTTGCCTGGAGAATCTCATGGACAGAGGAGCCTGGTGAGCTATAGTCCATGACATCTCAAAGAGTCAGACCTAACAGAAGCAACCTAGCCCGCACGCACATGGAGACAGAAAGCAGAGTGGTGGTTGCCAGGAGCCAGAAAGAGGGAGGAATGGGGTGTAATTGCTCCTTTTGAGGTGATGAAAATGTTTTGGAACTTGATATAGGGGTTGGCGGCACAACATTATGAATGGACTAGCTCCTGTTGAACGGTCCATTTCAAAATAGTTAATTGCATGCTATGCGAATTTTGCCCCGATTGAAAAGAATATGCATGCAAGGGGCTGGCAAACATTATCTCTGGCAGGGAAGCTGCTGCTCCCCAGTGACCACTCCCCAGTCCAGATGGAGGTCACATAGCCTTGGTGACCAGCTAAACATCTGTGCACACTTTTCTTCTTCCTTCCCTAAGAACATACTGGACCGCCCTTGAGTGTGAATGTGGCTTCTCTCGCATTAATGACATATAAACTAAAAGGGCAAGTTATCTCAGTTCCCTCAGCTCACACCCTATACGTGGACGTAGAGCAGACATAGCATGACTGCAGTACCAGCCTGTACTCAGAAGGCGGAAGGCTGGCAGACAGAGCAGCCCCTGGCCCCCAGCAATGATGAACTCTGCCAGGCAGACACTGAGGAGCTGGGCTCGTGAATGGACTAGTCCATCCTTAATTACAGCCTATTCTGATTTCTGAGAGAAGCTCCCTGGTCCATGGTTCTCTATGGCTGACTCCACCCTCTGGGAGATTTCTCCTTGATCACTATCTCCTGGGCCACATCTGAAGTGAATGTCGGGGAGTTTGCTCTACTTAGAGGCTGTCCAGCTTGCATAAGCCAACTTCCTGCCTGGGCAATCTCAGGGCCCTGAGGGTGGCTCAATGCTTCAACAGTCAAAATCTTTGCTAGTTTGGGCTTGTCATTTCTTTGGCAATAAAACACCCTAAAAATTGTTGTAGATGTCTTACTAGACACAGAAAATTACGTGGCATCTGATTTCAGTTATACCATGTTTAAGAACAGGCAAAATGAATCAGTGATGCCATTGTGTTTGACTGGAACGCAACAGACAAGGAGACACAGAGGGGCTCAGGGGCTGACCTAAAGTCACACAGCCAGTTTGAGCAGAGGTAGGATTAGAACCCAGGTCTCCAAATTTATAGCCCAGGGAGCTCCCTTTCCACACTTGGCTCTCACAGGGAATGAAGAGACACAGCAGTTTCCAAATGCAGCGTTTTCTTTCTGTGCTTTTAATTAGTATCTACGAAATATACTGCCAATCTAATTTAATTATAATTAGGTAACCAGAAGGTTGATTATGTTGTAAATTTAGATTAAAGAGCTGTTGTTTTCAATTAGATTTGATTGTAAAGTGCTTTGACACTTTTCCGGCCTATGGAAAGTTCATTATATAATTTCCCACTTGTTCACTTGCATTTTTACCCAGAGGTCTGGGGTGCTGGTGATGGGACTAAAGTTCCCAGGGCACCCCGAGTTTGGCACAGATTTGGACCTAGTACCCCATCAATGGCAAGGGCCACCAGAAGCTATTGGGCTGTTGTATCAGGGTGATTTCACCCGCATATGACAGCGGATCCAACCAAAAAACAGCTCGAACTTCAAAGGAACTTAAAATCTCTCGTGATAGGAACTATGGAGGTGAGGCAGTTCTAGGCGTAGTTAATTTCCTTTCGGAACACTCAGGCTCAGTCCATCTTCCTGGTCTTCTAACTTCGGTGTGTTGGCTTCTGACCTCAGACCTGTGGTCATATAACTGGTGCTGAATCTCCAAGCTTTCCCACGTCCCTAGGAAAGGACATGCCTTCCTGGCATCTTGAGCTTCCAGTAGATTAATCATGACTCCTTGGCTAGGATTGCCAAGGAGTCATGGGCTGGAAGAAGCACAAACTGGAATCAAGATTGCTGGGAGAAATATCAATAACCTCAGCTATGCAGATGACACCACCCTTATGGCAGAAAGTGAAGAGGAACTAAAGAGCCTCTTGATGAAAGTGAAAGAGGAGAGTGAGAAAGTTGGCTTAAAGCTCAACATTCAGAAAACTAAGATCATGGCATCTGGTCCCATCACTTCATGGCAAATAAATGGGGAACAATGGAAACGGTGACAGACTTTATTTTTTTGGGCTCCAAAATCACTGCAGATGGTGACTGCAGCCATGAAATTAAAAGACGCTTACTCCTTGGAAGGAAAGTTATGACCAACCTAGATAGCATATTTAAAAGCAGAGACATTACTTTGCCAGCAAAGGTCCGTCTAGTCAAGGCTATGGTTTTTCCAGTAGTCATGTATGGATGTGAGAGTTGGACTGTGAAGAAAGCTGAGCACTGAAGAATTGATGCTTTTGAACTATGGTGTGGAGAAGACTCTTGAGAGTCCCTTGGACTGCAAGGAGATCCAACCAGTCCATCCTAAAGGAGATCAGTCCTGGGTGTTCATTGGAAGGACTGATGTTGAAGCTGAAACTCCAATACTTTGGCCACCTCATGCGAAGAGTTGACTCATTTGAAAAGACCCTGATGCTGGGAAGGATTGGGGACAGGAGGAGAAGGGGACGACAGAGGATGAGATGGCTGGCTGGCATCACTGACTCGATGGACATGAGTTTGGTGGAGTTGGTGATGGACAGGGAGGCCTGGTGTGCTGTGATTCACGGGGTTGCAAAGAGTTGGACATGACTGAGCAACTGAACTGAACTGAACTGGCCAGGATTGCAGCCCAGGGCCATTCATAAGTCAACCACTGTTCTTAAGGAACCACTATAATGGGCTTGAGCAAATCAAAACTCATTCTGTAGCACCCAAGTTTACCTGTTGCCTGCCAGCCACCTAGTAGACCTGTGGGGACAGGGAGTAACTGTTGGTTAGGCTACCAACTGTCCTTGCCTGGAACCAGTGTGGCCACACCCTAGGCAGATTTGGCTGAGCCCAGCCCAGGTCTGCAAAACTATGGTCAAAGGACTCTAGCTGC
Source organism: Okapia johnstoni (assembly GCA_024291935.2). Lineage (NCBI taxonomy): Eukaryota > Metazoa > Chordata > Mammalia > Artiodactyla > Giraffidae > Okapia > Okapia johnstoni. Next base: position 76,101,565 of record CM044318.1, on the reverse strand, counting down.
AAATCATTGCTTCTTGACTTCCCACCAGATGTCTGCCATCTCTCTATTCCTGAGGACTAAGCTTTAGCTTTGCTTGTAGGTGGGGTTGGCAAGATAAGGTGCAGTGAGGCAGGGAAAAGGGATGGAAAAGAGCAGTTAGAGAGAGGACTGTTTAGAGGAGGAGGCAAGCTGACTGGAGGGTGAGAGAGAGATGCATACGGCTATGAGCGGGGGGCCAAGCTGCCCTGGTTGCTTCTGGGGGAATATTAAAGCTCTGCCTTGGGAAGAGGGTATCAGAGAGAATGGGACTGGTCCTCAGAACCTCAGGAAATGCTCCCTCTAAGGCGGGACTGGGAGAAGGAAATGGCAACCCACTCCAGTATTCTTGTCTGGAGAATCCCAGGGACAGAGGAGCCTGGTGGGCTGCCGTCTAGGGGGTTGCACAGAGTTGGACTGCAGCAGCAGCAGCAGTAAGGCGGGATTATCTCTCTGACCCAAATTCTCCTGTTCTGTTGGACCAGGCTGCCTGTCTCTCCTGTTAAGCCTCCTGTGTGATGCCTAAGGATTGGAGAGAGGTTTCCATTTTGAATCTCCGCTGATGGCACAGGCAGCCTCCGCTTCCCTACAAAAAATTCCTCAAGATGTTGGGACAACTGTATACGTGAAGTTGAACAATGGATCCACGTGGTTATAAATGGCTGTTCTATTCTCAGAAAGCTGAAAAATACTTAAAATCCTCAATCACAGTTGTCCTTTTTAACCCTCCTTGCTGATGTTTTGTTGCTTTTTGAATTTCATTTTGTTCTTTTATTTTGCAAGTAGACTTGTGAGTCACTGGCTGAAGTCCAGTGACCGGCCAGTAGAGATTAGACTTCCTGCAGTGCTCCTAATGGTTTCCATCTGTGTCTACAACGGGGTTAACTTGACAGCTTTCTAAAAATCACTGGTATCAGTCCATCTGACTTCCCAGGTGGGGCAGTGGTAAAGAATTTGTCTGCTAATGCAGGAGGTGCCAGAGATGCGGGTTCCATCCCTGTGTCGGGAAGATTCCCTGGAGGTGGGCATGGCAACCCACTCCAGTATTCTTGCCTGAAAACCCCATGGACAGAGGGGCCTGGAGGGCTACAGATCATGGGGTCGAAAAAGTTGCACACGACTGAGCGCACGCGCGCACACACACACACACACACACACACTCCAGTCCATCCAGTATTCCATTTTCTACTCATTTTTATAAAACAGTAAGGCAAAACCCCTGCAATTTTCATAAACATATACTGTTGACCAGATATGAAAGGGAGCTGCCCAAACTGACCACTTGGCTGACAGGAGACACCACTGTGCCAAAACTGGCAATGTTTGGGCTGAGAGTGTGAAAGGCGGTTTGGGGTCTGATGTGTGAAAGTGCTGACTGTGTGCGAAACAGATGGAGCTGAGGCCCGTGGATGTCTGTCCCTCCTTAAACACGACAAGATGGAGGTCAGCTTCTACCAGATGATCAGTGTGGCCTATAAAGGGCTCTGAGCCCCTGCCCAATGCTAATCCACTGAGAGTGCCGGCCCCAAGATTGTGAAGCATCTTGGTCCAACCACCTTGAATGCTGATGACAATTGCTTGGACTGATTGGCCATGAAGAACCAGGTGTTTTGTGCTCACTGCTGCCAACCACGTTTATGCCTGTGGCACCTGCCAATGCTGGCTGATGGTGGCAGGAGGGGGAGGAGAGGGGGTGGGGGGAGTCCTGAATTTCAATCCCAGGAAGACCCTTACTTCCAGGCCAGAGCTGAATGATGTTGGACCCAGGTGTCCCCTTCCTCTAAGAACTCCATTGGGATTGGATGCACTAGACCTTTCAATGCCACTTTCCCCCCGTAAGTGTAGGTGATAACGTTTAATAAACTTCTAATTCTCATCTCCAAAATTCCCTGTAATCTTCTCCCCTGACACAATCTTTCACCCTGTTCCTCCTTCTTAATTCCTTTCATTGTGCCTTTTAGAACATTTGCTCCACAATCAGCAGATTTTCTTATGTATTTTTTCTTCAAATATTCCCTCCTCGTCTCAGCCTTAGCCCAGATTTAGCCCTCCTCTGAGAGCAGGCTCCCTGTGACCTCCCAAAGGAACACATGTCTCGTCACTTGGGTTCCTTGATGGGCAAGTGGTGTTGGTGTCCTCCTCGTCCCATTCCATTCTTTCCCCTGCCCCTTGTGAGCTCCACTGAGGCTCACATCACTGGAGTTTTCTACCCGCCCTTCTCATACTGACCGCCTCCTGGACATTACTGCCCCCATCACTTTCCTTTCCAGATTCCCCTTATCTCCACCTCATCCCTGCCATCACTCCCATGTGGGAAACACCAACATCTGGGCGGAGGGCCCTTCAAGCCCTCTAGCCTCAAACGTTGCTGGCCTCCTCATTAGGCCCAATTCTTTTTTATTTTTAAAAAATGTTTATTTGGTCACACTGAGTCTTAGTTGCGGCACTCAGGGTCTTAGATTTTGGTTGCAGCGTGTGGGATCTTTAGTTGCAGCATCTAGGATCTAGTTTCCTGACCAGGGATCGAAACCAGGTGCCCTGCATTGGGAGCATGGAGTCTTAGTCACTGGACCTCCAGGGACATCCCACCAGGCCCAATTATAATATTTGCTGCAAGAATACAAATGGAGGCTCATCTAGATAGGACACTGAAAGATGAACTCCCCAGGTCAGTAGGTGCCCAATATGCTACTGGAGATCAGTGGAGAAATAACAACAGAAAGAAGGAAGGGATGGACCCAAAACAAAAACAACACCCAGTTGTGGATGGGACTGGTGATAGAAGCAAGGTTTGATGCTGTAAAGAGCAATATTGCATAGGAACCTGGAATGTTAGGTCCATGAATCATGGCAAATTGGAAGTGGTCAAACAGGAGATGACGAGTGAACATCGACATTCTAGGAATCAGCGAACTAAGATGGACTGGAATGGGTGAATTTAACTCAGATGACCATTATATCTACTACTGTGGGCAGGAATCCCTTAGAAGAAATGGAGTAGCCATAACGGTCAACAAAAGAGTCTGAAATGCAGTACCTGGATGCAGTCTCAAAAACGACAGAATGATCTCTGTTCATTTCCAAGGCAAACCATTCAATATCATGGTAATCCAAGTCTATGCCCCAACCAGTAACTCTGAAGAAGGTGAGGTTGAATGGTTTCATGAAGACCTACAAGACCTTCTAGAACTAACAGCCAAAAAAGATGTCCTTTTCATTATAGGGGACTGGAATGCAAAAGTAGGAAGTCAAGAAACACCTGGAGTAACAGGCAAATTTGGCCCTGGAGTACAAAATGAAGCAGGCAAAGGCTAATAGAGTTCTGCCAAGAGAACGCACTGGTCATAGCAAACACCCTCTTCCAACAACACAAGAGAAGACTCCACATATGGGCATCACCAGATGGTCAGCACTGTAATCAGACTGATTATATTCTTTGCAGCCAAAGATGGAGAAGCTTTATACAGTCAGCAAAAACAAGACTGGGAGCTGACTGTGGCTCAGATCATGAATTCCTTATTGCCAAATTTAGACTTAAATTGAAGAAAGTAGGGAAAACCACTAGACCATTCAGGTATGACCTAAATCAAATCCATTATGATTATACAGTGGAAGTGAGAAATAGATTTAAGGGACTAGATCTGATAGAGCATCTGATGAACTATGGACGGAGGTTCGTGACATTGTACAGGAGACAGGGAGCAAGACAATCCCCATGGAAAAGAAATGCAAAAAAGCAAAATGGCTGTCTGAGGAGGCCTTACAAACAGCTATGAAAAGAAGAGAAGCTAAAAGCAAAGGAGAAAAGGAAAGATATTCCCATCTGAATGCAGAGTTCCAAAGAATAGCAAGGAGAGATAAGAAAGCCTTCCTCAGCGATCAATGCAAAGAAATAGAGGAAAACAACAGATTGGGAAAGACTAGAGATCTCTTCAAGAAAATTAGAGATACCAAGGGAAAATTTCATGCAAAGATAGGCTCTATAAAGGACAGAGGTGGTATGGACCTAACAGAAACAGAAGATATTAAGAAGAAATGGCAAGAATACACAGAAGATCTGTACAAAAAAGATCTTCACGACCCAGATAATCACAATGATGTGATCACTCACCTAGAGCCAGACATCCTGGACTGTGAAGTCAAGATGGCCTTAGGAAGCATCACCACGAACAAAGCTAGTGGAGGTGTTGGAATTCCAGTTCAGCTATTTCAAATCCTGAAAGATGATGCCGTGAAAGTGCTGCACTCAATATGCCAGCAAATTTGGAAAACTCAGCAGTGGCCACAGGACTGGAAAAGGTCAGTTTTCATTCCAATCCCAAAGAAAGGCAATGCCCAAGAATGCTCAAACTACTGCACAACTGCACTCATCTCACACGCTAGTAAAGTAATGCTCAAAATTCTCCAAGCCAGGCTCCAGCAATATGTGAACTGTGAACTTCCAGATGTTCGAGCTGGTTTAGAAAAGGCAGAGGAACCAGAGATCAAATTGCCAACATCTGCTGGATCATTGAGAAAGCAAGAGAGTTCCAGAAAAACATCTATTTCTGCTTTATTGACTATGCCAAAGCCTTTGACTGTGTGGGTCACAATAAGCTGTGGAAAATTCTGAAAGAGATGGGAATACCAGACCATCTGACCTGCCTCTTGAGAAACCTGTATGCAGGTCAGGAAGCAACAGTTAGAACTGGACATGCAACAACAGACTGGTTCCAAATAGGAAAAGGAGTACGTCAAGGCTGTGTATTGTCACCCTGCTTATTTAACTTATATGCAGAGTACATCATGAGAAACACTGGGCTGGAATAAACACAAGCTGGAATCAAGATTGCTGGGAGAAATATCAATAACCTCAGATATGCAGATGACACCACCCTTATGGCAGAAAGTGAAGAGGAACTAAAAAGCCCCTTGAAAGTGAAAGAGGAGAGTGAAAAAGTTAACTTAAAGCTCAACATTCAGAAAACTAAGATCATGGCATCTGGTCCCATCACTTCATGGGAAATAGATGGGGAAACAGTGGAAACAGTGGCTGACTTTATTTTGGGGGGCTCCAAAGTCACTGCAGATGGTGATTGCAGCCATGAAATTAAAAGATGCTTCCTCCTTGGAAGGAAAGTTATGACCAACCTAGATAGCATATTTAAAAGCAGAGACATTACTTTGCCAACAAAGGTCTGTCTAGTCAAGGCTATGGCTTTTCCAGTAGTCATGTATGGATGTGACAGTTGGACTGTGGAGAAAGCTGAGCACCGAAGAATTGATGCTTTTGAACTGTGGTGTTGGAGAAGACTCTTGAGAGTCCCTTGGACTGCAAGGAGATCCAACCAGTCCATCCTAAAGGAGATCAATCCTGGGTGTTCATTGGAAGGACTGATGTTGAAGCTGAAACTCCAATACTTTGGCCACCTGATGCAAAGAGGTGACTCATTGGAAAAGATCCTGATGCTGGGAAGGATTGGGGGCAGGAGGAGAAGGGGATGACAGGGAATGAGATGGCTGGATGGCATCACTGACGTAATGGACATGAGTTTGGGTAAACTCCGGGAGCTGGTGATGGACAGGGAGGCCTGGCGTGCTGTGATTCATGGGGTTGCAAAGTGTTGGACACGACTGAGTGACTCAACTTAACTGCACTGAACTATATGTCTCTATGTCCAATTATTGACATGTTATTCACCCGGCCAACAGAACGCTAAATAACACATATACTATCCCCTTTTCTTGAAAAATATATCTTTATATGACAACAACATTACAAAGTGTGTAAAGTTGTGGTAAAATTTCAAGATGATGGATTTATTCATAACTATTTTTGTTTTTTGCTGGGTGTTCTTTCCATGAGCTTATTATTTGGATAAGTAATAAAATGAACTCATAAAAAATTCATAAATTATATTTACTCCATAAAAGTTAACTTTCTTGCCTCATTTAAGTAAATTACTAATTATGTTGTTATAATCAAGACTTTCACATAATTTGTGTTCTATCAGGAGTAATGATGAATTAGATAATCTTCTGGGGACATTTCAAAATGAAGAAACTATGTTTGGTTGAGGTTGAAGCAACTGGAATTGTCAATTAAATTCTTAAAACAATACTTAGATTGGAAATGAATCATAAATCTAACACATCATGTTCATATGATGATGATATATTATGAGTTTCATATGTAATATTTTAATGGGGTTAGGCTATATATAAGTAGTTACTGTTACAGAAAATAGTACAAAATATTTTAATTTCATTATGAAAGTTTTTTTTACCAATATCATGAGTTTCACTCTCTCTTATAAGAAAGATCAAGATTTACACATTATTTTAAAGTATTTTCCTTTCAAATTCCTCAATGCTGAGATAGAATAAGAAAACTGACAACCACAGCATATTATTTCATTTGTTAAAATCTTTCTTCAGTGTCCATTTTGATCTCTAATGGACAAAAAATCTCCACAGAAACTATTTTTGGGTAATTTTGTACAAGGCTTTTTGTAGTCATGCAAACTTTTTTGTTTCCTTTAACATTTTCTTTAAAAATTAAAATATTAATGCTCTAAAAAGTGAAAAACAATCTGTGTATGGTTTTGTTTTGTAAGCAACAGTTCACACCAAGTATCTGTGGACAGTGCAAATACAAATACAAAAAAAAAGTAACTTTATTTTCTACTGAAGACTACAATTCACTTCTATTGTTTCACTTAACTTTTCAAGTGTACTCCATCTATCTTGTCTAAATAAAATCAAATTGCTTTAACAGAGCAAGTAGCTCCAAGCCTATCAATTAGAACATGAAAATGGACACCTGGCACAACTGGGCAATGTTACTGCTATGCAAGAATCTATCACATTAACGCCAAATAGAAAGGATTTCAGAAGTTAATTAATTTGTCTTCCCTTTCAGTTAAGTGCTGCTGTTGCTCAGATTCTCCTTGCACTCTGATATGTCACTATTGGTGGTGTCACCACCAACACACAGAAACCTTCATGGCATCCAGAACTGTTGCTTGTTGTTTTGAGGATGTCAGGTTTGGAGAAGCAATTGTTGTTAGATCACCAAGTTGTGTCCAACTCTTCGTGACCCCATGGACTGCAGCATGCCAGGCTTCCCTGTCTCACACCATCTCCCGGAGTTTGCCCAAGTTCATGTCCACTGAACTGGTGATGTCCATTGAATCAGAGAGAAGCAATACTGAATTGCTATTCAAACATTCTACCTTTTGGTTATCATCTATCCTGCAGGTTTCCTGATTAAGGACAGACATCCTTGCAGCAGCTCTTCAACCTCATGGAGACCTCTCATCCATAAACAACTCTCCTGGCTCTTGAGCCACCTGCCCCATCTGTCTTTACTTTCTTATGCAGCTTGAAGTTTATGACTGATTTATCTTTTTCATCACTGATCCAGCTCTCCTTCCATTGCATGTATCTGACAAAACCTCAGCTTTAGAAGAACATGATCATTTACATCAAGCAGTTGCATCATTCTTGAAACATTTCTTTCCCTCACCTTCAAGCTTTAACCCAAATCCTGTCCATTCAAGTGCCAAACGAGTCCTGCAGTCTACTACATCTTTCTTCAGCGATTACTGTCCCCAAAGTCTAAGTCATCGTTACCTCTTTTAAAAAAAATATTTATTTATTTATTTGGCTGCAATTGGGTCTTAGTTTTGGCACTCAGGATCTTACAGACTCTCTAGCTGTGGCCCCAGGGCTCTGGGGTCTGGAGTGTGAGGGCTCAGTACTTGCAGCTCAGAGGCTTAGTTTCTCTGTGGCATGTGGCATCTTAGTTCCCAGATCAGGGATGAAACCCATGTTCCCTGGATTGCAAGGTGGATTCTTAACCACTGGACCACCAGGGAAGTCCCCCACCATCCTGTCTTGCCTGAAGTATTGCCATAACTCCCTAATTGGTCTCTTTTTCCACTCTTTCCTTCCTATAGGCCATTCCCCCCAGGGTAGTGAGATGCCCCTATACAATGTAAGTTACATCTTACAGCACCTCCTTATGTCTTTTCCATTTAAACAGAAATACAGACTCCTCAACAGGAGGTATAGGGCACACAGGTGTCCATTTCCTTTTGTTGTTGTTTAGTTGCTAAGTCATGTCTGACTCTTTTGTGACCCTAGGGACTGTGGCCCGCCAGGCTCCTCTGTCCATGGGATTTTCCAGGCAAGAATAGTGGCATATTTTCTTGCCTGGAAATTTCCAGGCAAGAGAATATACTAATAGCATATTGGTATTCCAATTCGTATATTGGAATACCAATATACTAATACTGGAATATTGGTATTCCTTTTCTAATATTCAAGGAAATGTGTTGCCATTTCCTTCTTTAAGGGAATCTTCCTGACCCAGGTATTGAGCTCGCATCTCCTGCATTGGCAGGTTTTGGCAGGCAGAGTCTTTACCACTGAGCCACCAGGGAAGCCCTTTTACCTCTCCTTCATATGCCACAACCCTTCCATTCCCCTTCCCTCCACTAGTCTCAGTTCCTTTCTTTTAGTTCCTAGATGATGTCAAACACCTTCTGCCTGGAAAGCTGTCTCCTTAACTTGTTGACTGGCTCACTTCTACCCATCCTTTTGTCTTGGCAGAAATACTCTTTATCAGGTTAAGTCTCTTTGGTCACCCCAAGTAAAATAACTTTCTCTGTGATGCCTTCTTACAGTGCCTGGTGTTTTCCTTTATCCTGCTTGTCAGGCTTTGGTTCCTGTGGTTCATTGTTTAAATCTTGACACTTCAGAGGAACAGAAACTCCATAAGGGACAGAAACCCTTCTTGTCTGTTTACTCCCAGCACAGCGCCTGAGCACAGAGATATTTGTGAATGATGCAGTAAAAGAAATAGGCCGACAACAGGGAGCTGGTAGGGTAAGCCTTTTCCCTATAGTCTCCTTCAGCCTGGAATCCTTTCCTTCAGCCCCTTAATTCATCAGGTTTACAGAAAGAATCTGCATCATTATTTTTGTTTCCCTGCTAGGATGGAACCTGGCTGGATGCAGATGCTAAGATGTAAAAGGAAGGAACAAAATCCAACATGGAAAGAAATATCGAATAGAGAATACTCCCCCGAGTGGCTACACATCTCCACTGTAGGCAGTAATCTCATTGCGCAGCTATTGAGGCTTGAGTTATTTACATGCCTTTAATCCTCTTACTTTATAATCAAGATCATTCCAATAGCGTTGCCTTTAGACTTCCAATTGCATTATACATTCACAAGTCACTTCTTTGTCAAATGCTGTATTGGTACCATTATAATCTCCTAGGGAGATTACAAGAAAAGTATTCATTCTTCTTTATCCTAATATAGTTTATCTCTATCAAAGTTGTGTTTTCAATTTTTCCATGCTAATGCCTTCATGAAATAGTGAATTTAAATGAAATAGAAATTAAAAACAATCATCTATAGGTCCGTGTGTTATCTATCACAAGCTTGTCTAATTCAATTGGTTCTGACTTGACTACTTAGAAGCATGTACAGTTTGAGAGTGTTTTCATATAAATTTTCATCTCTTCTTTTCTCTTCTTGCTCACCTCTGAGAAATTTTATCTCTTTTTAACAATGCAAGAGGCTTCCCTGATGGCTCAGTCAGTAAAGAATCTGCCTGCAATGCAGGAGACCCAGGTTTGATCTCTGGGTAGGGAAGATTCCCTGGAGATGGCAATCCACTCTAGTATTCTTGCTGGGAAATCCTATGAACAGAGGAGCCAGGTGGGCTACAGTCCATGGGGTTGCAAGAGTCAGACAAGACTTAGCAACTAAACCACTCTACCACCAACAATGCAAGAATTAGGGGGGTTAAATAGATGAAAAAATACAAAAAAATGGTAATAATCAGCTTTGTTTTCTCTTAGGGAAGAATGTATCTCATCATACAGATGGTATTTTAAGAGTTAATTAAAATGAAAAAGGGCTACCAATATAAAAATAAGATTTCAAGTAGATTTAAGGTAGTGATGTGTTTATTCATTCAAAAATATTGAAAAATTGTAATGAAATACTCTATAGGAAAGGTGACATGATGGTATTCAAAGCTATATAAGACTAATTCTTAGTGACAAAACCTCTGCACTCCCCCATTTTAACTATTTTAAATAATTAGCTACATATTTATTTTATAATTGTCTGTCTTGATTCTAATCAATACATACTCAATTTTGCGTGTGTGTGCATGCTAAGTCATGTCTAACTCTTTGTGACCCTGTGTAGTATAGCCCTCCAGGCTCCTCTGTCCATGGGATTCTCCAGGCAAGAATACTGGAGTGGGTTTCCATGTCCTCTTCCAGGGGATCTTCCCAACCCAGGGGATCAAACCTGCATCTCTCATGTCTTCTGCATTGGCAGGCGGGTTCTTTACCATTAGCGCCACCTGGGAAGCCCACTCAATTTTGCATACATATATTTTTTAGGGATATGTTTACGAGGGGGAGGGAATGGAGAGGTCGGCGTGAAGTTACGTAGTGGATAGGCCCTGGGGATTAGATATTTAGGCCTGTAATGGGTATTGAATCCATTTAAACTTCCCTACTTGACCTCAGATTTTATTCTTGTGTCCCACTCTTGAGTACCAGGGATGGGCCTCATTTTCCAAGAATAAATCCATGCCCTTGCCAGTAAATGACTCTGGGATTTGGGTCTGAATGCTGTGTAGACTGGTTCAAGAATGAGCCAATGGGACATGGAGAGGTATGCTCAGGGCTTCTGGGAAAGAACTTGCTTGCTTACAATCAACGCCTACCAGGAGCCATAGACCCTCTTCTGGACATTGTTGGTCAAGTATGTGAGGTCTAGGGTTGTGGCAGCCATTTTGTTGGCAGGATGAAGTTTGCAAAAGAGAAAATCAGGTCAAAACTCAAGGCAGACAACAGAGCTGGAGACCTGACCAAACCACACCTCACCTTTGCCCCGCTAGACTTTTATCAGTATGTTAGTCAATGAACAGCCTTGATTTCTAAGCAATTTTTACTTGAGATTTCTGTTTCTGGAAGCTAAAATAAATGTTTTAACATACAGAATCCCAACTTATACTTTCTTACTGTTGTTTTTATTTTTTAAACTTTGAGGTTAGGAATGTTTTTCTGATTATAAAAATAGCGTTGATACATGTTCACTGTAGAGAATATAGAAAAGATTGGAAGATAACGAAGAAGATAAAAACCATCTGTAATCCCATTAGCCCTAGGTAATTGCTATTAATGTTTTGAATTAGTCTTTTATTTACATAAATAAACTTACATATACATATTTCCTACTTTGGTGGAACTAATATCCTAGTGGGAAATAAAAGACAAATGAAAAATCCAAGAAAACAGGTTAATTTCTGAGACTATGGAATGTTGTAGCAATTATTAATTAACCTGTGTTATATCTGTCCAGTGTTGGGTCAATGGTTGCTAGTAATGTTATTCCCCATCTCCACATTCCAGAACAAATCACCAAAGATTTGTTAATACCTATTAAAATATATTAAGCTTTTAGTGAAAGTAAGTGTAGTCACTAAGTTCTGTCCGACACTTTGCCACCCCATGGACTATAACCCACAAGTCTCCCCTGTCCATGGAATTCTTCAGACAGGAATACTGGAGTAGGTAGCCATTCCCTTCTCCAGTGGATCTTCCCGACCTAAGGATTGAATCCGGGGTCTCCTGCATTGCAGGCAGATTCTTTATTGTCTCAGTCACCAGGGAAGCCCCAAGTATAATATAATAATGTCTCATGTCCATAAAATCAATCAGTTATCAATATGTTCATTTGTTTCCCTTCAGTAGGTGATGCTTCTTATTTATGGCAAATTGCACCCTGTCAGTAACTGCTTTGGTTCAATCGTTAGATTTTTCCCTAATGGTGTGTTTAACCACTTACAGCTAAGATGAATGCCTCATATTGATTATTATGGCAGTATACATGTAAAGGGTTCTATGTTCACAAGTATGCTGGGTAAGCCTCCCTGTAGTAGAGCCTTACTATTAATAGATGAAGTGACAGTACCAATCCCTTCAGTTCTAAATGTCTTCATCATGATTTTCTGACCCATAAGTTGGTTGGAAGACTAGAAATATGGGGGTTTACTAGCTGTCTGTTGGTTATTGATTTCTAACTGAACTATACAGTGGTCAGAGAATGTGATTGCTATGATACCAATACTTAGACATGTAGAGAGACTTGCTTTATGACCCAGCATGTTCAATTTTTGTAAAGTTTCACATATTCTTGAAAGGAGTGTATATTCTGCAGTTGTTGAGTTCTCTGTGTATACATTAAACCGTGCTTGGTAACTGTGTTATTCAAATCCTCTAGTCCCTTAAAGATGTTTTGGTCCCTTTGATCTATGTGTTAGTTCTTGTGGCTGCTATAACACATTAGCAGAAATAGGGGACTTTAAACAACAGAAAGATATTCTTTCACGGTGCTGGAAGCTAGAAGTCTGAAATCATGGTTTTGGCAGGGCTATCTTCTCTCTGGAGACTAGGGGAGAATTCATTCTTTGCCTCTTCCAGCTTTGGGTGGCTGTTGGCATTTGGTGTGAGTGTGATTCCATCACTCCAGCCTCTGCCTCTGAGGTCACACTGCCTCCTCCTCTACTGTTTCTGTCTCAGATCTCCCTCCTCTTTGCTCTAACTACAACACTTGGCACTGGTTTTATATTCCACCTGGATAATCCTAGGGCTTCCCTGGTAGCTCAGACTGGAAGGAATCTGCCTGCAATGCAGGAGATCTGGGTTCAATCCCTGGGTTGGGAAAATCCCCTGGAGAAAGGAATGGCAACCCACTTCCTGGATAATCCAGGAAGCTCTCCTCATCTCAAGATCTTTAATTACCTATGCAAAGACCTAGTTTCCAAATAAAGTAACATTTACAGGTTCCAGGAATTAAGACACAGAGATATCTTTTGGGGGGAGCTACTATTCAACCCATTGCAAACTGTTAAATCACCTATTCCGATGGTAGATTTCTCTTTCTTCCGGTACTTCTGTCAACTTTTGCTTTATGAATTTTGCGACCATATTATTAGACACACATTTATGATTCTCTTATCTTGTGTACTGAGCGTTTTTTTATATAGTCACACCCACCACCTCAAAAGTCTAGTAATGACAAACTATCATTTGTTGCCTGAAAAAACTATAGTTTCTCTTTCCTCTTAACATTCTTTTCTTGCCGGGCTTATAATTCTAAGGTTACAATTTCCCTCTCCCCTGAGCATTTCACTCCGAAAATTGTCCTTTTTTCTTTTTCATATTCCCCAAATGTCCCAGGGCCAGAGAATCAAAACCCTGTGCTGATTCAAAAAATATATGCTCTTAATGAATATGAGAGAGCATTTTCTGAAATTAAACCATTCTAAGTGCTCACAGGGCTTCCCTTGTGGTACAGTGGTAAAGAATCTGCTTGCCAATGCAGGAGACATGAGTTTAATCCCTGGACCAAGAAGATCCCCTGGAGAAGGAAATGGCAACCCACTTCAGTAGTCTTGCCTGGGAAATCCTGTGGACAGAGGAACCTGATCGGCTAGTCTATGGGGTTGCCAAAGGGTCAGACATGACTTAACGACTAAAAAAACAAGTGGTCAGAACGCTTCATTAAGTATAGTGCAGAATACGCTGGGAAAATACGTGTAGAGAAGCTGAAATAAATGTGGACACTGAAGTATATCAGAGACAACTTCTCAGTGGCTGAAGTGATTTACGTAACTTCAAACTAATTACATATCTGTGGAAATGAAGATTCATTATTTGCTAGCTTAAAGTAATTAAGGGTTTTTCTAGACAACTTTTCACCAGCAGCGAGAATGAGCGCAATAAACTGTAACCACACATTCTCACACAATATACTGCTATTGCTATAACCTGAGAATGCAGAAGAATCGAAGAAATTATAATAGAGTTACATAGTATTTCTTCTCTGTCCCTCAAAACTCTCATAATCTCAAATTTGTAGTTAAGATTTGTTAAACAGTGTACGGAGAGTGGCATTTTTAAGTTTAAAGTTTCTGGCCTCAGTGTATGGCGGAATTAGGAACTTAAAAAATCCTTGATTAGCTCAAAAACACTTGGCATTTTTAGTCACTCTGCTGCTTCGCCTGTTATTCACCAGGTTGAGGGTTTGGGACGGTCTGCTGAGGGCCATGAGCGATCCAGCCAATGGCCGCCCTGGGTGGCCCCAACCCGTTTATAATGTTCGATCTGGAACCTCTACTGGCCACCAAGGTTACGTGGTCAAGCAAAAGCCGGAATGCAAGGTCCTCTGTGGTCCGAAGGCCCGGTAAATCGGGCGAGCGGAAGAAAAACACGGCCGAAAGGGGAAGCCTGGGTCACATCGACCGTCAAGCCAGGCTCTGGACACATCTTCAGTCACAAACGCGGCTGCCCGTCGTCCTGTTAACCAACCTGCGAAAGCGCGTGCGCAGCTCCACTCCCTTATCACGTGAGGTCGGGCACGGGGCGGGGCCGCAGCCGGCTCCCCGGGAACTCGGTCGCCCAGCGCCTGCCTCTCTGCGCGCGACCAGTCGAGGCGGGGCGAACCTCTGTTATCCCGCCTGGTGGTGGCTCACAGCTCCCGCCCCTTTTCTCTCCGCTTTCCGGAGGCTTGTTTCCTCGCACCACGTGCCCTCCTGGCCGCTCCTCCCCCGCTGCCCGCCCATTCCCCAACTGCTGTTGGAAGCTGCTGTAAAATGTCGTGAGGGGCGCTCCCGCTTTACGGCTGCCTCTCCCCAGACTGGAACCCGGGAGCGCCCACCGCCGTCAGCCCTGTCTGCCAAGGGGCGTCCCGCCGGAGGCTGAGAGACCCGAGGCGCGCCGCTGCCCCTCCCCGCCGCGCCCGCTCCGGCCCTCGGCGATGTGAGCTTGAGGAGGCTGCAGTGCCCGCCCCCCGCCCCCCCCGGCCCGGCCCGGCCCGGCCCGGGGTTGAGACGGGCAGCAGGTGCCTGTGAAGGCGGGCGGGTGCTGGGGGCCTGCAGGATGGAGGAAAGCATGGAAGAGGAGGAGGGGGGCAGCTACGAGGCGATGATGGACGACCAGAACCACAACAACTGGGAGGCCGCCGTGGACGGCTTCCGGCAGCCCCCGCCGCCCCCGCCACCCCCCGCCTTCGATCCCAGCCCCTGCCCGAGAGACGCCGGGGGGTCAGCTGCTGGTGATGCCTGCGGTCTCCGTGGACAGGAAAGGCCCCAAGGAGGGGCTTCCGATGGGGCCGCCGCCGCCGCCGGAGGCCAATGGGGTGATCATGATGTTGAAGAGCGGCGACGCGGCCGCCGTGGCCAAGGCGGCCCCCGCCCCCACCCCCGGCTCCACCATCAACATCAACACCTCCACCTCCAAGTTCTGTGAGTCCAGCCTTTCGCCAGCAGCCTTAGCTTTTCCTCCTCCCCACGCGGACGCCGAATCCGTCCCTCTCGGCCAGCCCTTCTTCCTTTGTTTCAGGCCCGGGTCTCCTCTTCCCCCGCTTCCCGCTCCCTCCCTCCCCGGTTTGGTGTCGGTGGGCCGGCGCCGGAGCGGCCCTGGCTTCTTGTAGTACCTGGCCTATAAGAGAGCAGCCTGGGTTAAACGCACGCAGCCCCCGAGTTCTCCTGCAAACGCGATCCGTATCACGACTGGCTCGCTCTCAACGTTAGGAAGCTCTTTTCTTCTCCGTTCCCCCTTAAGTTTCACCCTCAAACGTGAAGGGAAAAGAATAAGGCTGCCCGGGTTTCGTTAGGGTTTCGTTAGGGAGAGGCCTTCAGTCTTTTTGGGTTTTTTTTTGCAGCCAGAGGAAAAAGAAATCTGGCCACTTGTGTTTCAGTGCTTTTAGCCAGCCTGCGTTAAGCAAGTCAGGAATTAGAAAGTTGACCTGTATCTGCGCTTCGTTCTTTCCCGTCTCCAGTGCACGCCTTCTGCATCCTCATAGGGAAAATGTATGAGTTGCTTCTTGAGTTAACACCAGTGCAGTGGGAGCTACGACATCCATTTTGAAGCTAATACTGTATAAAATTATTTTTCAAAGCCTACACTCATAAGAATAAGCCATTCGGTATGCGTCCAAGTCCAAGGTTGTGTTGAATGTTGAACTTTATGTTAGTGATCCGCCTTAACGCTCAATTGCAGGCAGAAAGATTTAAGACCAAAAATCTCTTCTGTAACTGAAACTGTCCCCAGCCAAGGATGTATGCTTCCACAGCTAGGAAAAAAAAGTGCTTCTGCTTTAAGCGAGATTTTTGGGGGGCTGGTAGTGGTGGTGGTGGAAATCGAAAGCCACAGCCAGATTTTTTCTCTCCTATTAATAACTACAAGTTTTGAATGGCATCTGGTAAGGCAACTGGAGATTTCATTTCTAGTTGCTAATTTTATCAAGCTGTACCAGTAATTGTCCAAGTAGCTGTGCAGAGAAAGTGCCTTGGTTCAGGTATATAGTGGTAGCCTTACATATTTTGGGGGAACAAGCACATAACCTTATTTATTTGCCTTCAACATGGAGACATTCATATGTAGTTACGGTTGATAAGATTTGTCTAGTTTTTGTGTGTGTGTGTTGTGAATACGAGAGAATAATGTTTATATTGTATAGTTTCTGTGTTGAAGTGTATGTAGTGAAACCAGATCTGAGACAGAGTGGCAGGGTGACTTATCTAAATGTTGAAGGAAGCTTGCCTTAGTGCTTTTACGGAGTTCAAAAAAACCAGCCTACAGTTAAGAGCAGAAATCAGTGACATTAGGAACAAAAGAAAGATTCGCCAAACTGAAGGAAGATGTTTTGAAGGTAAATAAGCTAAACAGACCTCTGATTTTAAAAAGATGCAGGTAAAATAAGTGATAAATGGGAAACTGCTACAAACATGAGATGTTTAAAAAATAATTTTATGAATTGCTATCGGTTTATAAATTTGAAAGCCTGGAGGAAATGTATAAATTCTTAGAAAACTGCAAGCTGTGAAGGTTGGTATCAGAAGAAATAGATAGCTTGAGCTGACTAATAAATATTTAATAAACAATGGCAATACCTCCCCTTTCAAAAAAACCCTGTATGAAGATAATCTTACTGAGTTGCAATGAATTTTTAAATGAAAATTTCTTTTTAAAGGTTTTTCTGGGAATAGGGAAAAAAAAAAGAGATGCCAAGCTCATTTTATAAAGTTAGTATTGATTTCAAAACTAGTTGAGGTCAATATGAGAAAGTTATACACCTAGCGTAAACAGGAAAATCCTACATAGAATAATACTAGCTCATCAAATCCACCAATGTGTTGAAAGAATCTTGATCAATAGAGTTTGTTTTAAGAACGTAAATATGGTTCAACATCTGTTTATCTGTTAATGTAATTTGTTTCATTAATAGACTGAAGGAGAAGAGTCATCAATTATTTCTATACCATAAAATCATTTGATAAGATCGAGCACCGATATATGGTAAAAAAAAAAAAATCTTAGCAAGCTTCGAACACAAGATAACTAGATAATGGTCGTTACCAAAAACCTACAGCAAATAATAATAGAGAAATTTTAGGTACACTTACTTTAAGATCAGTAACAAGATAAGGATGCCCTTGTATCACCGTTGGTATTTAACATAAGGAGGTCCTGACTGACACTACAGAGGGAAAAATTATAAGGACAAGAAGGAAAGCAAGAAAACTCATTATTTGCAGATAATATTACTTATCTAGAATAACCATTAGAATCAGGAGAGAAACTGTTGGAACTAGTAAGAGTTTAGCAGGGTTACTGCTTTTAAAATTGACCTACAGCAATTAGTAGTATTTAGCACACTGGCAATAAGCAATCAGTAAGGTAATCAAAGATAAATATTGTATACAGTAATGGGAACAAACTAGTCTCTAGGAATTAACCTAAGAACACATAAGATCTTAAAGGAGAGATCTTGACTAAGGAGCCAGAAATGTGTTGTCAGTTGCACAGTCGTGTCTGACTATTTGCAACCCCATGGACTGTAATATAGCCCGCTAGGCTCCTCTGTCCATGGAATTTCCCAGGCAAGAATACTGGAGTGGGTTGCCATTTCCTACTCCAGGGGATATTCCCCACTCAGGGATCAAATCCACATCTCTTACATCTCTTTCATTGTCAGGCAGATTCTTTACCACTGTGCCACCTGGGAGGCCCCTCAAGGAGCCAGAAGAGGATCTAAATACATTCCATGCTCTTGGGACTATTTATTGTTGTAAGGATGTCAGTTTTCTCCATTTTAATCTGTAAGTTTGATTAAAATGCCATCAAAATTCCAGTCAGTTTGTCTGACAAACTCCATAACCTAGATCTAAAATTTATGACAGGTGGGATAAAGTCTGAATAGCTAAATCAGTCTTAAAGATTTGCTTTGGTGGGGGCTTGCCTTATCAGAAGTTAAGATACTGTTTCAAAACTATAGTAATAAAAAACTAGTAGGAATGTGAGAACATTAAAAAATAGACTAAGGGGACAAATTAGAGAGCAGAAAGTTACCTATAAACGTTTAGGAGCTTAAGGGTGTCATCATAAATCATCAGAGAAAGTCATGTTGCTCAGAAGAGTAACTCAACTGTATGGAAAAAAAAAAACACCAAAAAAACAATTTAACACCACAGATGAGATAACTATAGATAATTAGAGATTTAAGTGTGAAAGGAAAAGTTAGAAAATCAATGGAAGACAATGTTGAAGATGCTCTTTCCCTAGGGACAGGGAAGGGCATCTTAAAGCTGCTAAGACTTAAATAGAAGTGAAAAAATGATAACTTTGTAGGAAAAAATGAAGGATTTTTCTTTCAGTGACAGATGAAAGAATTAGAGAAGATATTTGCAGTGCCTAAAATTGCAAAGGGATCTAGCTTGGAATTTATTCAACTTCTTTGCTTGTTCACTGAAGTACTTTTTTACCTTCATTTTCTAAGGATCTTTTTGCTGGAGATACAATTCTAGATTGACCATCTTGTATTGTCTTTGTTTTTCCTTTCAGTACTTTAAAGATGGCTTTCCTTTGTCTTTCAACCCCCATTATTTCTCATAATAAATCTGTGAATATTCTACTTTCTTCTCTATGTACTGTGTCCTTTTTTTTTTTTTTTCTGGCTCTTTTTAAGATTTTCATTTTATCTTTCACTATATCAAATTTAGTTTGTGTTGTTCCTTGGGGGTGGTTTTCTTTAGGTTTATTCTTTTTAGTGTTCATTGAGCTTAGGGTTCTGGAATTTGTCCAATTTGGAACATTATCATTCAGAATGACTACGCGGTGCCCCTCAGCCACACGTTAGGCCACTTGTTATTGTACGCTAAATCACTGAGGCTCTGTTCATTATCTTTTTCAGCTTTTTCACCCCGCTTTGTGCTTCACTTCAGATAGTTTCTATTGCTGTGTTGTCTTTGGTGTTTAATTTGTTGTTAGTTCAAGTCTTTTCTTGATCAGCAGAAGTTCCAACTGTTTTTAACATAGTCTGTCATTGGGTCCAGGTTTCAGTCAGTTAACTGAGCAAATCGTTATAATCATGTCTAGTTTCTTGAGATATTACAATGAATAATCTTCAGTAAGTGTATTCCTTTTGATAACTAGTGTCTCATCTCAAGTTATATTTCAGTCTTTAAAATTCTTGAAAAGTCTTCCGAAAGTGTATATAGGCATATGTAGAAGTATTACGGGTTATGTACCAGACCATTGCAATAAAGTGAACCACATGAATTTTTTGGTTTCCCCAGTGCCTATAAAAGTTACATTTATAGTATTGTATAGTCTGTTAAGTGTGCAATAGCATTATGTCTAAGAAACAACAAACATAACAATTAAAAATACTTTATTGCTAAAAATATGTTAAATATCATCTGAGCCTTTAGCAAGTCATAGTCTTTTTGCTGGTAGAGAGTTTGCAATATTTTGAGAATTACCAGAATGTGACAGAGATGCAAAGTGAGCAAATGCTGTTGGAAAAGTGGCACCAATAGACTTGGTTGACTTAGAGTTGCCACAAAACTTCAGCTTGTAAGAAGCACAGTATCTGCAAAGTGCAATAGAACAAAGCACAATAAGATGAATTATTTTTTAACTACAGTGCCTCTAGTTTTTTGGAATGAAGGCTGGCTCCTGTTTGTTTAGATTTGGTACTTGTTCCCTGGGGAAATTTAATTTAGTTGGAGGTTTATTTACAGGTAGTATTGTGGCAGGGGCTTCTGTCAAGTAAAGATCAGCCTCATATTGGGGAGAAGGGGTCCTTCTCTCTGTGAGTGCTTTGAAGTCAGGATTCTCGGGTTGATCAAACACCAAACTGACCCCATTTCAGGTCTCAGGGTCTTACCATTTCACAATCAGTGCCCTAACTTTTACTTAAGAGATCTGTCTAGAATTTGAATTATTTTTACTTGGTAATTCTGTAACTTGCAGAATCATTCTGTTTTTGATTTTTAGCTCTATCAATCCTGTGCCTTTAAGCATTAAAGGGCACTTTTTTTGCAATTACGGATGTTCTTTGGTCCTCAGTTTACTGAGCTAAATATTTTTTTTTTAAAGCTTTCACCTGTCATCAGAATCAGCCCATTCCACAGTTCTTATTTTTATTTCCATCATAACAGCCGTAGCAGTCTGCCATGTTGTTTTCTTCAAGAAGACCTTTATTCCAGGTAGCTATAGGTGATAGGTAATTCTTCGCCCTTCCATGTCATATAGTGTTAGTATTATGTTATCTAACGGTGGCAATGCCCATCATTGCCTTTAAATCCAACTAGGTTGGCAAACCAAAGCCAGCTTCCTAACTTCAGAGTCTGTGTCCTGTAACTCCTCTGGTTCCAAATATTTCATCAATCACAGTTCAGTCCAAGAAAACACTCTAGGTATCTAAAGCAACAGGAGATTTAATAGCAAAAACTAGGTCTTTCGCAAATTGTTGGAGAGGTTGGAGGCATGAAGTCAGTGAGGCTGCTCCACTAGCCGCATTCCCCAGGGCAGGCTGCTGTTGCTGCCACCACCGCCATTCTTGAATCATCAGAGTTGCCTCCCTCATCCTTGAAGTTGGTGACCAGACACTGAAACTCAGAGTTTGGCTGCTACAAACTCTGACGTCTCTAACCTTGCTTGCCAGAACCACTAGGACAATAATCTGTCCTTTGGCCCACTTTGCCCTTCGAAATCTCATTCAGATGTGTCTCACTGATGGAATGTAATTTGGGGAGCGAAATTATTTAGTTCAGTTCTTCATTGCACATTAGTCAGCTTTCTATAATAATAACCCCAGAATTTTAGGAGCTTATGGAACAATAAAGATTTATTTCTTGCCCGTGTTATGTTACTGGCTGACAGTTGGCTGTCACTGTTCACATGTCGTCTCATTCTGAGGTGCACCACTCTTCTGGGTCTTCTCACTTTTGGCCGAGTCTAAGAGAAGAGAGTGGACGGCAGTACCCAATGGCTTTGGAAGCCTCTGCTCAGATGTAGCACATGTCACATCTGTTTATATTCCAAATGTATTAAATAGGCTAGAATGGTTCCCTGTCTGAATGTGTTGGAGCTGGGGGTAGGTGGGACTGAGTGTGAGGATAAAAGACTGTGAACGGGGAGATGGAAGGAGGGTGGGAGGGATTTTGCATTGACTAACGATCTTGTATCATGATCTCAGGAGAACTATGAGTGCAGTGCACCAGAAGCTTCTCCAGATAGCTGAAAGCTTCACAGTATTTTTAATTGAACTCAATGAAATCACTTTTTTAAATTAGTGATTCAGAAGTCTGTTAAAATTGGCTTCTGAATTTAGTGAAAGTGTTAACCGATTTTAGTAAATCCTAAGTAAAGTTGCTCTTTATCTGATCAGGTCCTATCTGCCAGTTTCCAGGTTGATTGATTCTTTTCCAAGTGGATCAGCTACTGTATTCAGGCCCTAAAATATGCATCGGTGGTGGTGGTTTGGTGTCTTCTCACCTTCTATCTTAGTGGAGTTGGTGGTGGTTTAGTCGTTAAGTCGTGTCTGACTCTTGTGACCCCATGGACTGTAGCCCTCCAGGCTCCTCCGTCCATGGGATTCTGCAGGCAAGAATACTGGAGTGGGCTGCCATTTCCTTCTCCAAAGCAGCAAACGTCGCTGTGGTATCAATTGATTGTCCGAATTTCAGGATCTCGTTGGGATCTTGTGTTGCCTTTATTTATTTATAGATGCGCAGGGTTCTCGTTGCGTGTGGGCTTTCTCTATGCAGGGAGCCGGGGCTACTCTTCACCTTGGTGTGTGGGTTTCTCACTGTGGTGACTTCTCGTGCTGTGGAGCACGGGCTCTAGGCACAAAGGTTTCAATAGTTGCGGCACATGGGCTCAGTAGTTGTGGCCTATGGGCTTAGTTTCTCCCGGGCATGTGGGATCCTCCCGTACCAGGGATTGAAGCCATGTCTCCTGCATTGGCAGATAGATTCTTAACCAGTGGACCACCAGGGAAGTCCCTTGTCTTGCTATTTTTTGATATAAATTGCACAAGTGACATTGATGAAACTATAAGAAAAAGCCATTGTAATGTTTATGTAAGGCCCAGTCCCAAATCCTTCAAGAAAATAAGTACTGTTTAGTTCGTCTTTAAAAACTGTAACTCTGTAAGCTGTAGACTATATATTGACATGATCACATTGTAAACTGTTAAAAGCTATATAAAAAGTTATTTTGGGCATTCTTTGGTAATATGTCTTAGCAGAGCAAACTGGCCTTTCATATTTCTTCCATCGTTTGTAGTTATTTGGCTGTTAACCTCTACAGAGGGAGGAGTAGTAATTTGTAGTTGTCGGTGTGCTGACTAGGATGGCATTTTATCCAACAGGTATTGTCTTCTGTATACCAAGGTGATATTTTAGCCTCTTGTGATGAATGAGACAATTTAGCATAGAGGTTGAAGGACAGATGATTGTGATTCGTTATAGTTAAATGCTGTAGTTAAGTTATGTATATCTATGGTAGCACAGGGGGAGAAAGAATCTTTGGAAATGAACAGCAGTTTGTTGGGAGGACTGAGGTGGCAGGGTTGGGCTTCAAGAGACTTCGTTTGCAGAGAGAGAAGCCTGTGTAGAAGACTCAGAGTTGAAATTATTGTAGAACGGAGGGTGTGAGGAGGGAGTGGCACAACTTAAACCTAGATAGATAGCAAGGTCTAGATGCAAAGGGCATACCAAGTTAGAGATGGGATTCTCTTCTTTGGGAACAGGAGCCACAGGGAGTCACCTTGGTAAAATTTGTCTTAGTGTGTTCGATTAGAAAGAGTAAATGGAAACATAAGAGATTGGTTAGGGGCTTGGAATGACAAGAGATGACAGCCTGAGCAACTTAAGGATTGGAACAGAGGTGGTTTCAGATTTGGAAATATCGGGACTTGTTCAGTCACAAAGTCGTGTTTGACTCTTTGTGACTCTATGAACTGCAGCACACCAGGCTTCCCTGGGCTTCACTATCTCCCTGAGTTTGCTCAAATTCATGTCCATTGGGTCGGTGATGCTATCTAACCATCTCATCCTCTGTCATCCCCTTCTCCTTTTGCCTTCAGTCTTCCCCAGCATCAGGGTCTTTTCCAAAGAGACCTCTTCGCGTCAGGTGGCCAAAGTGTTGGAGCTTCAGCAACAGTCCTTTCAGTGAATATTCAGGGTTGATTTTCTTTAGGATTCACTGGTTTGATCTCCTTGCTGTCCAAGGGATTCTCAAGAGTCTTCTCCAGCACTACAATTTGAAAGCATTTGGGGACTATAGTCTATAAAACTTGGGGGTGAAGAAGGGAGGATATGGATATGGAAGGAGTATAGGAAGGGGTGTATGTGTATGTGTGTCTGTTTTAAGTTATCTGTGGGACATTTGGGTGGAGAGGTTCATTGGCAGTGGGTTAGCTGAGCTTTCTCGTTTCCTGTGCTTTAGAATATTGGAAGTACTGAAACAAAAGTTTAATTTCTGTTCAGCGTGGGTGATTTCTACTGTTGTCTTCCCAGATCAGCAGTTGGTTACTCTGTATTATCTAATCTACTGTCGATTGCCCCTAGTGTATTTTTAATTTCAGTTACTGTGTTCTTAGGCTCTGTTTGGTTCTCAGTATTTTCTATTTTAAAATCTTCAGTTCAGTTGCTCACTTGTGTCTGACTCTTCGCTACTCTATGGACTGCAGCACTCCAGGCTTCCCTGTCTAACACCAACTCCCGGAGCTTGCTCAAACTCATGTTCATCGAGTCGGTGATGCCATCCAACCATTTCATCCTCTGTCATCCCCTTCTCCTCCTGCCTTTAATCTTTCCCAGTCAGTTCTTTGCATCAGGTGGCCAAAGTTGTGGAGCTTCAGCTTCAGCATCAGTACTTCCAGTGAATATTCAGAACTGATTTCCTTTAGGATGGACTGGTTGGATCTCCTTGCAGTCCAAGGGACTCTCAAGAGTCTTCTCCAACACCACAGTTCAAAAGCATCAATGCTTCGGCGCTCAGCTTTCTTTATAGTCCAGCTCTCACATCCATACATGACCACTGGAAAAACCATAGCTTTGACTAGATGGACCTTTGTTGGCAAAGTAATGTCTCTTCTTTTTAATATGCTGTCTAGGTTTGTCATAGCTTTTCTTCCAAGGAGCAAGCATCTTTTAATTTCTTGGCTGCAGTCACCATCTGCAGTGATTTTGGAGCCTAAGAAAATAGTCTGTCACTGTTTCCATTGTTTTCCCATCTATTTGCTATGAAGTGATGGGACCGGATGCCATGATCTTAGTTTTTTGAATGTTGAATTTTAAGCCAACTTTTTCACTCTCCTCTTTCACTTTCATCAAGAGGCTCTTTAGTTCCTCTTCGCTGTCTGCCATAAGGGTGGTGTCATCTGCATATCTGAGGTTACTGATATTTCTTCCAGCAGTCTTGATTCCAGCTTGTGCTTCATCCAGCCCAGCGTTTCTCATGATGTACTCTGCATAGAAGTTAAATAAGGAGGGTGACAATATATAGCCTTGACGTACTCCTTTCCCAGTTTGGCATGTAAAATCTTAACATGTTTATCTATTCTTCTGAGTTAGGAAGCATCTTTATGGTCATTACCTTGAACTCTGTTGAGTAGATTGTGTATCTCCACTTCATCTAGTTCTTTTTCTGAGGTTTTTCTTGTTTCTTTAGAGCGTGTTCCTCTGCTTATTTTGCCCAGTTCACTGTGTAAGGTAGGGTGGTTACATTTCCCTGTCTTGGAGCGATGGCCTCATGTAGGAGACATCCTGTGGGTCCCAGCAGCACACTCTTTCTGGTCACCAGAGTCAGATGTTCTAGGGGTGCCCCCATAGGGTTACCTGAGCCCTTCTCTTATGGCGGGCCTTCTGTGGTTGGTGCAGTGGTGAGCGGGGCTGGCCCCCAGCCTGGCTGTGAAGGCTGCCTCATGTGGCGGGTACAAGGCTGCTGGAGGGTGAGGTAGGCTTCCCACTGCTGTCTGCCTGGTCTTGGGCCTGGGGCTGGCCTGCTGGTGGGCGGGTAAGTCCGGAGCACTAATAAGCTAGGGGAGGATTCCAAAGTGTCACTTGCCAGGGCTGTGTTACCTTGGTAGAAGGAGCGCCCCTAGATGGCTGCTGCCAGCATCTCCACCTCCAGGAGGAGTTCTGGTTTGTCTCCTGCCTCTCCAGGGGGGCTCTCCAGGATCAGCAAGTGGGTAGGCTCTCCTGAACACAAGCCCTGCTGCTTTTCAAAGCCAGAGGTTCTGGGGCTCGTCTTCCTGGTGCAGGAGCCCTGGGTGGGAGATCCTGAGGTGGGCTCAGGAGCCTCACTCCTTGGAGAGAACCTTTGTGATTGTGATATTCCTCCCACTTGTGGATCCCTGACCTGGAATTGTGAGTCCTGAGTGTACTGCGCTTCCTCTTACTTGGCTCGTTGTGATTTTTTCTTTAGGTATGTAGCTGTGGAATAGCTTTTCTGCTAGTTTTTGGGCCGTTCTCATAGATAGCTTCTCTGTAAGCAGCTGTAATTTTGGTGTATCCATGGCAGAAGGAGTGAGTTCAGGACTTTTCTACTCTGCCATCTTGGCCACATCACTTCATGTCTTCCTTTTTACTGGTATATTGTGTGTGTGTGTGTGTGTGTGTGTGTGTGTGTGTGTGTAAAACATATCTTCTAGCAAACTCTTGTGAAAAATGTGTTTGGATAATAGTTTCAGGTGATGAATATATAAAAATACTCCTTCACACTTGATTGACACGGGGTTGAGAATTCTTACATAAATAATTTTTAAAGTGTTGCTTCATTTACTTTTAAGTTTGCAGTGTTACAGTGGAGAATTCAGGTACAATCTTTATTCTTGTTATTTTGTATGTGGCTTTTTTCCCTTGAGAAAGTTATCGGGATGCTTTTTTAGGTTAACGAGTCAGTGTTTTTTCTCCCTTTACATTCTCTCTGTTCTCTGAAATTATTCGCAGTCAAATGTTGAATTTCCTGCCTTGATCTTCTAAGTCTGTTAACTATTTTCCAGTATATTCTATTTCTCTTAAACTATTAGTCTGTTTCTCTAAACTCAGGGAGAATTTCTTGATGTTCTCTTTTGGATTTTTAACAGTGGCTGTATTTTTAGTCTTGAGAGTGTTTGGATTGCTTCTTTTTCATCACCGTTTTTAATTTTTGTCTTCCCTGAGCATAGTAATTATAAGGTTTTTTTTTAAGTTTTCTTTTATTCTCTTGATTATCTTTGCTTTTATGTTTTTGCAATTTTTGTTTTGGTCTCTCGTGTCTGAAACCTTGCAAATTTTGGTGATCCTTTGCCAGCTATTCATATTTAAAAGTGAAAAGGCTAATTGATAGCTCTTTGTTTACAAGGGACTTTGCCCTCCTAAGTGTTGGGCTTCGCTGTAGGCTAATTGGATGCAGAACTGCTGTTTTCTTGCCTGAACTGCCAAATGGGAAGTAAAGAGATTACTCCTTGCCAGTGGTTTTCTAGAATTAAAGAAAAGGGGCAGGGCTGGATGTTTGAGCATTTCTTATTTTGAATTTTGACTTCAGTTCAACCCACCAGCCCTGAGCTTCCCACCTACGCACCCACCTACCGTGTATCTTGTCCTGCAGTCCCAAACTCTTAACCTTTCAGTTTCTGTGCAGAATAACCCTTCTCTTTCTCATTGTTTCGTCTACAGATTTGTAACCAGTCGTCACCCTTCCCACTCCACCCACCAACTCTCTGCCTCTAACCTTGCTCACTGTCCTCCTGTGAACTTCTCAGGGTTCTGCAGGGCAAGATTAGCTCACCTGCTGGTTTTCCGCCTCAGCATGCCCTGCCTTCTGCTCTTACTGCAGTTACTTTCCTGGTGTCAGTGCCATGGAGAGTTGACTTTAAATCTTGCAAGAAGTAACAGAATTTTAAAACTGTGGCAGACCTGCAGTTAGCATGGTTCACACCTGTGGAATCTCAGTTGAGCAGATGCTTTCTATTTGAACATGGGGAGATTTAGGATTAGTTGGAGTTGGAGCCATAAAGGATATTATTGATAGCACTTGACTGTTTTCATATATGTACTTTCATAAATAACATGTTCATTATGGAAACTCTGTCACAGGCTCAAGTGTGGTATTATAATTGTGGAATAATGTGCAGGAATTATTCTAAAGTAACGTCGATTTCAGTCTTGCTGGTAGGCCACAGCAGCTATTTTCTGTTTGTAAGATAGTAATGATGAAGGAATTTTCTGCTGTTCTGTTTTGCTGTGTGCTTAGTCGCTCAGTCGTGTCCGACTCTGCGACGCCATGGACTGTGGCCCTCCAGATTCCTCTGTCCATGGGGATTCTCCAGGCATGAATACTGGAGTGGGTTGCCATGCCTTCCTCCAGGGGATCTTCCCAACCCAGGGATCAAACCCATGTCTCCTGCATTGCAGGCAGATTCTTTACCGTCTGAGCCACCAGGGAAGCCCAAGAATACTGGAGTGGGTAGCCTATCCCTTCTCCAGGGGAACGTCACAACCCAGGTATTGAACCAGGGTCTCCTGCATTGCAGGTGGATTCTTTACCATCTGAGCTACCAGGGAAGCCCCAACTCTTCTATTACATTTTCTCAAATTGAGTAAAATAATAGTGGAATGTATTTCTGTGTACGTTTTACAGTGTTTGGGAAAAGAAACATGTCATTTGAAGCAAGACAAAGTAGGTTATATAGTTTCATATAGTTGTTGTTCAGTCACTCAGTCATGTCTGACTCTTTGTGACTCCGTGGACTGCAGCACACCTGGCTTCCCTGTTCTTCACTAACTCCAGGAGTTTGCTCAAACTCGTGTCCATTGAGTGGGTAATGCCATCCAACCGTGTCATCCTCTGTTATCACTTTCTCCTGCCCTCAATCTTCCCAGCATCAGGGTCTTTTCCAAAGAATTGGCTGTTCTCATCACGTGACCAGAGTATTCCACTTCAGCATCAGTCCTTCCAGTGAATATTCACGGTTGATTTCCTTTAGGATGGACTGGTTGGATTTCCTTGCTGTCCACAGGACTGTCAACAGTCTTCTCCAGCACCACAGTTTGAAAGCATCAGTTGCTCAACCTTCTTTATGGTACAACTCTCACATCCATACATGACTACTGGAAAAACCATAGCTTTGACTAGATGGACCTTTGTGGGCAAAGTGATAGCTCTACTTTTTAATATTCATGTCTCTACTTTTTAATATGCATGGTCTCTGCTTTTTAATACTCTGAGTTTGTCATGGCTTTTCTTCCAAAGCTCAAGTGTCTTTATCTTATCTGGACCAAACTGTTAATCTAATTGTTTACATGAATGTAACTCACTGTTTACATGGATATAACAACTTACAAAGAATGACTTCTTAATGATCACAGTAGATATTTTATATTGTTCATAGTGTTTAAATTAAATTATACAAACCATATACCCTAAAACTTAGAAACTTCCCAGACACATGTGACTTAGAACTTAAAACTTATAAACTCCCCGTAGAGCATGGAGCTCTTGAAAAGTTTTAGCTTACTTTAGAAACAATTCCTTTATTAGGATTTAACATTAGCTATCATCTTTTAATGGTGAATCAAAATATACCTGAGTAGCTGGTACAGGTTTTGTTTTATTCCTTCTAATATGGAAAAATATATTTAAAGGATTTAGTAACTTCTTTTACTGTTTTTTCCCCAACTGGGCAGTTCTCTTGGGCGGAGCTAAACTACTGTTTTCTTTGCTTGGATCAAGCTATTTTCCTTTTGAGAGAAATAAGTAACTGGGATTTTTTTTTTTTTTTTAAAGAAAGAGTAAAACTCCATTTATTTACTAAACTACACAATTCTGATTCTAATTCTCTTCCACTCTGACTGTTCTTTTTTTTTTTTTTCCCAAAGGCTTCTCCCCATTCTGCAGGATTTGTTCTCTCTCCATTGCTTGAAAGATTTCAGACTTCCCCTTATGTTGGAGGGAGAAGAATATTCTACCAGGGGGTAATGTTTTAGACCACACAGATTTATAAGATTGTTATTGATAGATGGGCACACTGTGACCACAAGAAATCATAATTTTTCTCTTAAATCATTTACCCTAGCCAGATCTTTTTTTCTCCTAGTTGACTTGTCAGGTTATCTCATTGTAATTAGTTGTAATTAATCTAAAAAATCATTATGCTTGAGACATAATTTAGCCTGTTTAATTTGACTTAATCATTTATTTCATAATTGCCAATACTATATTCTCCTTAAGGAGCCAATTCTTAATGAAGGTGGCTTTTTTGGTGGGGAGAAGGGAATGGAAGACTAGAACTTGAAGGCTTTTTGGAGTAGCTGCCCTTTAAATTGTTTTCTTTGTTACATGTGCATCTTTATTTGTTCTGTAATTAAAGTTGTTCAGACCCAACAACCACAAGCTAGCAGTTGAGAACAGAGGAGCACCTGTGACCCCCGGCTGTTCCGAGCGGAGTAGGAGCAGTGGGCAGTGGTTCTCTAAGAAGCAGGGAGAAGAATCACCTGAAGGGCTCAAAGGGATTTCTGCATCATGTGTTACACCCTCCCTCCTTTTCTGACCCCACAGGTCTGGGTTGGGGCCTGGCCGTGTTTTGCATTTACATCAAGTGAACAAGTTTCCAGGTGGTGCTGATGCTGCTCCTGGTATCACATTTTCGGAGCCACTGATCAAAGGGAGTGACCAGTCTTTTCAATAGATCTAGAATGAATTAATAATGCCTGCTATAATTTCTGAATATATCCTCCCCTTACAAACAAATAACAAGAAAAAAAAAAAACCTCAAAAGGAATATCTGGTAGGGCTTACCTGGTTTGCTTTGTGAAACCAAATGCACTTAAATTCCGTACGACTAATAAGTAGTATGCCTTGAACTGTTTTTATATTAAACATTTATTTTGTGTTCCATTAAATTAATTTACTTCACATGCATTATTGAATACCTGTCGTGTGCTAGTATGGAGTTGGGAATCTAGCATTGAATGAATTCCTTCTCCAAAGGGCTTATGTCTGGTTTGAGGAAGATTGATAATTAACACATAATATGTCAAGTGTTGATAAGTTACTTGGATAACAAAGTATGAAAGTTGAACATAATTATTCTTGCCTGGTATGAATTACATATCCCCAGTAGTTTCTCGTTTGTTAACAACCTGACAATACTTTCCGAACCTCAGATTCCAGCTGTTCCATGTGTTTTCGGATTTTATTTCACTTTATTTTAGTAAAGATCACTTGTAGTACTTTCTCAGTAGGCTACGGGAGCTTGTCATCTTATGAGGTTCAAAGGTTAAGCCTTGTGGCATGATGTTTTGAGGCTGTAGGGTTTTTAAATTTTTTGAACTTGAATGTCTCTTAGAGGGCATATACATTTTCCACTTCATTGAAATGCTCACAGCTCTTTTTTATTCTTGTGCCAGGTCTGTTTTACTCATCTTTGTTACTGGCCTGGGCCTTGTAGGTATTTGAGTTTAGAATGTCTTCTTTAGGCAGTTTGAAAATTAGTGCATTTTTTTCAAGCTGGGAAATCTAACCTAGATAAAATTCAGTTAGGTTTTGTTTAGGTTCCGTATTTTATATTTCTTTTGATTAGTCTGAACTTTTTTGTGGGCAAAGTTGAAAGGGATTGCTTACGTTTCTCTAGCAAGGGGATCTATTTTTAGAATTCAAGGCTGTGTGGGTACACACACACACACACACACACACACACACTCTCTGTTTGAGGCTGTGTGTATCAATGTTAGATAAACCAAACAAATGGCTAATATTATTTGGTTTGTTTTAAATCAGAGATTGGGTTGAGATTAGCAAGGAATTAAATATTTTAAAAGTTGTTGGGATTGTTATTTTAAGTGTTGACCGCAGAGTGATATGAAAAACCTTCTTGACCTTTGGCTAAAGGTATGAAAACCAACCAGGGCTCATTCTTCAAACTCCCTGTAGCTCTGGCAGATGCTTATCTGTGTTCTGCTTTCCTTTCTACTATGGTGAAGATTGAGTGGCTCCTGAGGAGAAAGTCATGTTAGCTAGTGTTCATGCTGCTGGGCCAGATTGTCGTAGACAGGGTGGCTTATTTATCTCTCACATTTCTGGAGATGAGAAGTCCAGGATCAAGGCCCTGGCAGACTGGGAGTCTGGTGAGGAAGCCTGCTTCCTGGTTCATAGAAGGCCACCTTCTCCCTGGGTCCTCGTATCGTGGAGAGGTTGAGGGAGCTATCTCGAGTCACTCGGTCCATTCATGAGGATCCACCCCCATGATCTGAAAACCTCCCAAAGGCTCCACCTCCTAATACCATCACTCTGGGGGTTAGGATTTCAACACATGAGTCTTGAGGGGATGTGAACGTTAACTCCATAATAGGTAGCATGTAAGTGAATTTGTTTTTTGTTGTTTTTCAAGCAAAATATATGTGGGAATAGATATAACTTCTTTTTAGATGTGGAAATAGGAGTTAAGATTTTCTGCTGTGACTTGCGCCTTTTTCATTTTGGTTTGAAAGTCTCTTCTCAAAGATATTTAAAAGCAGAGCTTTTTTTTTTTTTGTAGTGCCACATGAAAGATATCTGAGAGGCATCAGAAGTCTTTGCTTCTGTACTGGGTTTACACCTGTGAGACTTCCCATCTTAGGTTCTTTTTCCTGCATCACATCTTTACCTTGGAGATTTGTAGAAGTGTGAGACCTGTATGGGGAAAGCAGGCGACTCCCCAGCTACAGTGCTGGGTGGAGTTCATTGAACTGAGCTGTCCAGGAGCCCATGGCTTGGCCTGTTCATTCTTGGCTTTTGGGACATGAAGTTTTCTTTCAGATCTGAACATGTTACCTTCTTCAGTTCCCAGCTTTGGGCATAGAGCAGGTGTATGGTGTGGTTTAGATGATGAACACTGATGTTGAATTGTTGTTCAGTCGCTCAGTTGTGTTCAACTCTTTGTGACCCCATGGACTGCAGCACGCCAGGCTCCTCTGGCCTACACTGTCTCCCACACACTGATAGGTTCAGTAACCTAGAATCACATAGTAAGTTCTTTGGTTTTCAGTTATTCTCAGTTTTTTTCTTCAGACTTTAAACTTTTCGTTTTGTATTGGGGTATAGCCGATTAACAGTGTTGTTAAACAGTGAAGGGACTTGGCATACGGGAAGGTGGTATTTTGGAGCTAGTGTGTAACACTTCGCAACATCTGCTGATCCCCTTTTATCACTGGGAAAGCAAGCTTCACTCAATCTTTCAAGGCAGTAGGACCTCACTAGTATTTATGTCTATGGGGTATATTGCCAATGGCACTACTTTTCTGTTTTTGATGAGTTTGTTTGTTTGAAGAACAGGTAGTTTTATGCCCAAGGAGGTGATTCTAGGAAGCACCTGTCAGAGTGTGGAGATGAGAGACAGGGGTGGTAAGGAAGCCAGTAAAGAAGTCAGCACGGTGGCGACTGGAGTGTGATCTCAGTGGGGACTTGGAAGTTGGCGCAGCAACAGAGTAAAGGGAGATGCTGGGTGTTTGCGCCCGAGATCACATTAGTCATTCCTTGATGGTGGCTCCTGGAGGTGTTAATTCTCTTGAACTTCCAACCTGCCCCTCCTTCAGGCAGAGCAATGGCAGCCAGAGAGCACTGTGGCAAATAGTGGTAGGTGTCGACCACGGCCTTTGTGGCAGAGTAAGTGGGTGGGGGTAGTAGCAGTTTCAACTCCCAAATGTGCTGGACTTCTCCTGCGTCCTCTTCATCTTAGTCAATGGCATCCCCATCCTTTGATGCTCAGGCTAAAAGCTTTAGGGTCATCCTTGACCCTTCTCTCACATCCCACATCCACACCATCAGCAAATCTTGTTGGCTTTCCCTTAAAATATGTATGGAATCGAACCTTTCCTCTCATCCTCACTGCTCTCACATAGTCCAACCCCCCACCATCTCACAGCTTCCTTGCATAAGGCAGCTGGAATGATACATAGAAAATCAAAGATTACATAACTTGGCTGCTCAAAACCCTCCTTCTCTTACTCAGAGTGAAAGGCAGAGCCTTTCCACTGCTCATAAGGCCCTCCAGGATCTGGCCACTTTCTGCCTTTTGTGTGTGTGCCTATGTGTGCACACGCGTGTACAGTTCTTTTTGTCTTTAGCCTTATATGTAGTCAAAACAATACTTTCGCCTCCATTTCCCCCCTTCCCCCAGCCCTTTTTTTTAGTGGCAGCTATGTGATTTATTTGTAAATCAGATTTATATATCACAGTTTGCATTCCGTCTTTACCACTACATCCTGGTTGAATTTTTTTTTTCCCATACAATGAATGTACTTTTTATAGTGATTAGTTCCCTTGGTTTTGAGAAATGCATGGAGTGGTGTATCTGCCACCATGTTTCCATAAAAAGAGTCCATTGTCTTAAACGTTTCCTCCTGCTTCCCCTGTGTAGACAGTCCCTCTTTCAACCTTCCAGTCTCTGGCAGCTACTGATCCATTTTCCTCCCTACAGTTTTGCCTTTATAAATAAGCGAGTCTTACCATATATATTATATAGCCTTTCTGGTCTGATTTTTTTCACTTAGCAGAACACATTTAAGATTATTCCATGTTGTGTAAATCACTAGTTAACTCAAGTGTCCTTTAAGTATATTATAGCCAAAAAAAAGGTGAATTGATTTAAAGAAAATATTGAACAAACACAATAGATGTGGCACATAGATATGAGAAACATCTTGAGCCTTTAGTGAACCTAAAATTGGGAAATGGGCTGGTGGCTCAGGTGATAAAGAATCTGCCTGCAATGCAGGAAACCCGGGTTTGACCCCTGGATCGGTAAGATCCCCTGGAGGAGGGGATGGCAGCTCACTCCGATATTCTTGCCTGGAGAATTCCATGGACAGAGTATGCTGGTGGGCTACAGTCCATGGGGTCACAGAGTCTGACACGACTGAGTGACTAACACTAATGTGATAGAAAGATGCCAGATCAAGACTTTGCTTTACCTGGTACCACTGCCGGTGATTAGCTATGTCCTCTTGGGGAAATCACCCTTCTGCTACCAAGTTTCCGGTAAACTCAATAGTAAAATGGCTAGTAGTTTTTAGCTCCTATCAAGACTCCTCTAAGACGCAAGTTATTTTAGGTGCTTTGGGTAGCTCTTTTCACACTATCATTTCATTGCTGTCAAGTACCCATCACCCCTGGATTTCACAGTTAGGACAGGCTGTTATATAAGTGCTTTATTAAACCCATCCTGGAGTAATAAGAGCCAGCCATTAGGAATGAGGTAAGCCTTCAATATACAGCTGTGGTTCCTCGACATTTTTGTGTTGGACTTATCTAAAGGGTGGGATTGCGTGAGCCTGCATCACAACCATTGTTATGTCCAGGAGCTCCTGGTGGTGCCATAAAATCTTGGCAAGTTTTAGCACTGTAGCATTTGGAATTTAATCTCCATAGTCATTTCCTTAGGTAGATTTTCCCAAGGGTTTCTGTAAAGATTGATTAGAAGTTAAGAATTTCCTAGAACTTTATTGGGGTTCATGAGTAGGCCATCTTGTTGCATCATGGACAATGTGTATTTGAAGGTCAATGCATGTTAAGAATGTTCCAGTGATCACAGAAAACTGCAAAGGGAACCAGAGAGAATTGCTTGTTTTGTTATTTTTAATGATAGGTAGATTTATAGTAATTTTTTGTTTTTTTCTTTTGTATAGCAATTTTTAAAATCATAATTAATGGCTGCTTAAATTCCCTGATCAGACTGGGCTTTTTGAAATTGGAAATGAAATAATTGAGTTGTATTTAGGTGATAGATTGTCAATGTAAAATTAGAGTCAGTGAGAGGAATTTGAAAAACTGCTGTGATTTGTGTTTATTTTTATATGTGGCACATAGTAATATTCATCTTGCTTTTTACTTTTAGTAATGAATGTTATAACTATTGAAGATTATAAGAGCACATACTGGCCAAAATTGGATGGTGCCATAGATCAGCTTTTAACTCAGAGTCCTGGTGACTATATCCCCATATCCTATGAACAGATATACAGGTAAGTCAAGATTTTATTTGCTTGGATTTTAGAGGGTATATTGAGGTTCACAGCAAGTTGAATTATGACAGCATGTATGAATATAATATATGATACATACAGTGAGGCTCTATAAATTATTTATACGTTACACACTTGTGGATTGGGGATTTTATTTGTACTTCTTGCTTCAGAATTGGTTTTCAAATCAAGGTATTGTTAACCCTACCTCAGCCTGCCACCCACCAAACACAATGCAGAAATTATAGAGGTCAGTGAAAAAGGCAAGGCAAAAAAATTGTCCTTTTAGTCTCATGGGGAGGTGCTAGCTTGTTCTGTTGATGTTTATGATACACAAGTTTACCTGTCTTTGGTGATTTTGTTTCCCAGCTCCTGGTAAGTGCAAGTAGCACATTAGTGAGGACTGGGGTGGGATGTCAGATCAGCCCAGTCACAAGAGGAGGAAGTGACAGCTGTGTTGTTCTACACAAGTGAATTACAAAGACATTACATTGCAAACACTTTTGTGAGTTAGAAACTTCATGCTGTGTATCACTCTCTCTTCCTTATTCCTTCCTTATTTTGACATTCATTAATGTCAAAGAGAGAAGCTGACTTTTAAGTAGTTACCATAGTCAAATTCAGATTATTACCCAGTATTAGGTTATCTAGTACTGATAAAATAGTTAATAGGATCCTCAGAAAGATTCTTTGTAGCTGGCCGTGCTGGCTCTTCCTTTTGAACACTGATTGGGGCAGGGTACGTTTTTGTTTAAGAGTTGCAACTGGTCACTTTGTTAGGCTCGAATTAATTCACCAGTGGTTATATATTGAGGGTATGCCTTTACCTTGGGCTGAATTAAGTGCGTCATCATTGATTTTTTGTCTGCCCTCCTCCCCACAGTTGTGTGTATAAATGTGTGTGCCAGCAGCACTCGGAGCAGATGTACAGTGATCTGATTAAAAAGATAACTAACCACTTAGAACGAGTCTCAAAGGAGCTGCAGGTAAAGAACTGATTGTATTGATTTTTGCTTCTTCAAATTGTCTCATCTTGGGAATAGATTAATTTGAAAATTTGACATAAACTGTGGACATTTTTAGATTACGTGTATTTCCGACCATAATTCCATTTATTCACCATGTCAGCATTTCTTTTCTTTAAAACCTTATTTGTTCTGTTAACCTCAGTCTTTGGTGACTTCTACATTATGAACATGTGTATATTTTAATTTTTTCTGAACTTTTTTTTTATTGTTATCTTTGAAGTGTTATTTGCCTGCCAGTTTCTAATATTTGCTAATATTAACAACTGAAGTTAGCATTTTATTGGTCAACTCTGTACAGATGAACATCATCCCAGCTGTAAAATCTGGGGCAAGTTGCAGAAATATTTTGTTTAATGAAGCACTTGGCTTCTTGATGGCACTCTGGCCCTCCCTGCCTCAGTAAAGTTTCCAGTGCTTGAAGGTCACGTACTATCTTTATTCCAGGGCCAGTTCACATTTTAGTTGTAGTGTAGAAATTGCAGGACGTGTAGAGAAGTCACTCAGCAGTAGATCATCAGGGTCCACCCCACAGTTAGGACGTGCTTCAGCAATTCTGAAATATCCAGTTTCCAGCAAGTGCTGGGTTACTATTTGGATATTGTTCCTCGCTTGCCTTGTGGTCTGAGGTGTCTTAGTTTTTGTTTACCCCAAACAGTTGTTGTACTGAGTAAAAGTCGCTTTTTTTAAAGAATTCTAGCCAGAGTTGTATTTATCATAGCCAAATATATCTTTTTCCTGTTGTTCGTATAAATTGTTTTTGTCATCTTTTTTGCCATTAAATAGAAAATCTGTCTTGTTTGTCTTTTTAAACTTTTTATTTTGTATTGGGGTATAGCTGATGAGCAAACAGTGTTGTGATAGTTTCAGTTGAACCACGAAGGGACTCAACCATACATATACATGTAAATACAGAATCTTTATTCATTTAACAAATATATTTAGTACTGGGCATTGTATATGAATTACAGGTAAAACCTAAGATCTGTGCATTGCAACTTTGAATGGTTTGCTTAATAATTCTTGACTCTACCCTCTCTGAATCCCCACGTCCAATTTATTGCCAAATCCCATTTATGTTCTGCTTCTGTCTTGGCTCCTGTCCACTTTCCACCATCCAGTCCAGGCTACGTCTTTTTAGGTGTGTTCTAAAATGCTCATCTCAGTTGGTGCTTTGCCTCTACTTTTAACGGTTCTAACTAGAATCTTGCATTTTAGTGTGACTGTTTCTAAAATACAGCTCTGATAATCATATTCCTGTTAGAATAACATCTAAGCTTCTTAATGGGATTTAGAAAGCCTTTCATTGTCTTGACTCCTGCTTATTTCTGTAGCCTAATGACTTTTAGAATAAGATGGTTGGATAGCATCACTGACTCAATGGACATGAGTTTGAGCAAACTCCGGGAGATTGTGAAGGACAGGGAAGCCTGACATGCTGCTGTCCACCGGGTCGCAAAGAGTCAGACACGACTTAGTGACTGAACAGCAATAATGGCTGAAATTTCTGTTCCTGTACTTATTTCAGTTCCTTGAACACTTTAGGTATTCTCTCACATCTTGGCTTTGGCCATGTTAAGTTGACTGCCTGAAACATTCTTCCTTTTCCTCTGGCCTCTTATTTTTTCAGTCATTGTGAACTTAACATTCATGCTGCAGCTCAGACATCGTTTGTTTTGGAAAACATTTTCTGATACCTTGTTCCCCAAGTCCGGGTTTGGGAACCCCTTATCTGTGCTTCTCTAACATCGAGTACGTCATGGTAGTTCATTATGTATTGTAATTTCTAGTTTGGCTGTTCCCTTTCCCCACACCCCCCGCCCCAGTACCGTGTCCTGAGAGGGCAGAGGTGCATGTCTGTCTTCTTCATTATTGTGCTGTTAGTACCCTGCCCAGTGTCTGATACACATGAGGCATCACTTACTGAATAAAATGTGCAGTGAGTGAATGTTTATGAATAGTTATTATCTCTTGGATAATGAAAATTTTTCTAGTATAAATCTGAGTTTGATCTTATTTTTAACCTGAAATCTAGGTGGTCTTCTGGGTGTAGGATATACCAGAGATTTCATTAGATCAGCAAAAAACTCATCTCAGAAAGGATTGTTTTATTAATACTCTTTTGGTTTTATTGAAATAATATTAAATAGTCTTCTAAAACAGAAAGCAAAACTTTTGGTTCAAATTATAAGGGTAAACTATATTACTTGTCTTACTCATAAAAGTCATCTTTGAAATGTGAATTGGAAATTTTATAATACATTTTATGCTTATGCTCTGACTTCACGTGTGTCATTAGTTTGACTGATAAGAGTTCTGATTTGCCAAAGCTGTTTGTCGTATTGCAGTTTCTGCTTGAGTAGATTTTTCTGGTACTTAATTTTGTAAGCACTGTAAGACTTTTCATCTTAGAATTACAATATTAATGTAAAATATTTTTAAAGGCAGGGGGCCTTGTAGTGTAGTATTATCAAGCTCTGTCTAACCAGTAGTTTTGGAACACCACTTGGCTACAGTCTCTGGCATAAATATGCTCGATCAGTTATCGTTAACCCAAAGGTAACCTATTACTTGCCCAGGATGGACTGTAGAGGGAACTAATACCTGGGAGTCACTGAGGTTCAGAGAATGAGTTTCTGTGGTTTTGGAGAGTGATCTCTGACTGTGTGTAGAGCTCCTTTATTGTCTATCACAAATGCACCATAGTTCATTGTACCTTACTTTATGGATGTACCTCAGTTTATTTATCCACTTTTTAACCAGTAAATATGTAGCTTCCAGTCTTTGGCTATTACTAGCAGTGCTACAGTGAATAATCACTTTTGTAAGTTTTATTGTGCTTTAATTTATTGCAGATCACAGGTGCTGCATTTTTTACAAGTTGAAGGTGTGTGGCAGCCATGTGCTGAGCAAGTCTATTGACGTCATTTTTCCAATGACATCTGTTTGTTTGGTGTCTCTGTGTCACATTTTGGCAATTGTTACAATATTTCAAGCTTTCTCATTACTATTATATTTGTTATGGTGATTTGTGATCGGTGATATTATTACTTCAGGTTGCTGAAGGTTCAGGTGATGTTTAGAACTTTTTAGCAGTAAAGTATTTTTAAGCTGAAGTATGTACATTGTTTTTTTTTAGACATAATGCTGTTATACACTTAATAGACTATAGCACTGGAAAACTAAAAATACGTGTGACTCGATTTATTGATACCTGCTTTATTGCGCTGGTCTTCAGTTGAACCTATAGTATCTCTGAGGTCTGCTTGCCATCTCATGTACTTTGTGCATATTTTGTGGTTCACAAAAGTTGTGCCACGTTATGTGCTCCTACTGGTTCGGTGTGTATCAGTATGCCTGTTTGCTCTACCATTACTAATATGGCATGTTAGGTAACTAAAGAACTTTTGGTTTATATTAATATAGGGATAATTCTTATAAAAATTAAAATGTAAACAGGGCTGATAGCTCTTGTGAGCTAATATTAGGTGATAGCTAATATTTTAAAAGCCATATTGATAAATATGTAGATAATATACTATGTAAAATCAGGGAACTTAGTTTATTTTTAGAATCAGTACATATCCTACTTTGAATTCAGCAACATGGGACTATGAAAAATCTTACTTCTAAATGATCTCTGTTGTAAAATTGTTAAATCAAACCATTATTATATAGCAGGGTGAAGTGGATAAAAATATGGGGACTGGGCTCTGATCTCAACTCTTGCCCCTCAGCAGCTATATGCCTCTTGATTAAGCATGCTGATATCATCTTGCAAATTTTCTCAATGTTAAAATGAAGTGGCTTTACCGAAATATCTGGTTCCTTTACTCTCGGGTCTAAGATACTTTTTCTTTGCTTACTTCTTGGCCAGTGCTGCTTCATTCTTTTCTCAGGCTTAAAGTCATTAGTGTCCACCTGTGTAAAATCTTCCTAGCACCCCTCACATTT
The DNA here is from genome assembly GCA_024291935.2 of Okapia johnstoni. Taxonomy (NCBI): domain Eukaryota; kingdom Metazoa; phylum Chordata; class Mammalia; order Artiodactyla; family Giraffidae; genus Okapia; species Okapia johnstoni. The sequence continues at coordinate 76,061,211 of CM044318.1, read as the reverse complement.
CCCTCAGGCAAACAAAACGCCATTGGAACTTTTTCTTCTGTGTGCTCATAGCATCTTGGCAATAACAACTCTGTATTGTTTCTGCGTCCACGTCTGGACGCCTCACAGCTCCTTCCTCCTTAGAGGGCAGGGACTCTGTCTTATTTGTCTTTTTATCCATAGTGCCTGGCACAGTTACAGCTCACCAAATGTTTGTCAAGTGAATGTTCAGCATCCGATTTGACCAATGGGAAGAGTAGCATAATTCGTGACCACTAATCTTTGTGTCTCTGGATGCCTGTTGTTGTTCAGTCTCTTAAGTCGTGTCCAACTGTTTGTGACCTCATGGATGATAGCCTACCAGGCTCCTCTGTCCATGAGATTTTCCAGGCAAGAATACTGGAGTGGGCTGCCCTTTACCTCTCCAGGGGATCATCCCAGACCAGAGATCAAACCCACGTCTCCTGCATTGGCAGGCAGATTCTTTACCCCTGAGCCACCTGGGAAGTCCTAACTAGTTTTGTAGGCATTTTATTAATTTATGCATTTTTCACTTAATCCAGTATATTAATTTATTCAGTGTTGCAGGTGTGGCATAATCGTGGTGTAATCTCTACTTTATAGAGATCTTAAGGACAGCTTTCCTTCGAGACAGAACACGAGTATATGCTCAGGCCCCTTGAGCCAGAAAAGTTTCATTTGGGTGGAATGTTTTGTTTGCAGTTCTGAGTTTAATAATGAAATACTGTTATTATGAGCTAAAACAGGAGTGTGGGGTGAGTTGCATTTGGCAGATAATCAGAAATTTAGTGTTGGGGTTAATATAATCAGTGAGTTGGACCTTTAGGGCATCAACCTCTTATCTTTCAAGAGCATCTTAAAATAACTTCTGGTGTGTATATAATTTACATTGTCAGAATGATTTATTTATTTCTATCAAAAGCCATATTGTATTGAAGAGTCTGAGGAGTATATGAAATAATGTTTCATGCTCCCCAGTTATTGACTTAAAAACTAGAGAATATTGGTTTTAGACATTTTAAAAGATTCTTTTAATTTGTTGAACCTAAATGTTTTAATATAACAGCATAATCTAACTTGCTTGTTCTTGAAAAAAATGTATTTTTGGTTTTCATTTTGGAAACAATGACTTTTGACCACTTTGGTAACTTAAAAAGGCTTTTTTTTGTTGTTAAATTTATTAAATCACTTTCATAGCTACACCTACTTAGTATTCTACTTACTATTGTATTTTTCTTATGTATCTACACTTTTTTTTACTTAAACTACTAGATTGTTTCAACTGTGACATATTTTGTTTTTTTGTTTTTTTTTAAGTCATTCTTTCGGACTTGTGCTTCACGCCTCTGTTCTTTAAATATGGTAATAAACATCTCTTTTATTTTTTTCCCCCATGTCTCCAAAGCCTCAAAATGTGAATTTACAGTTCTGATTTTTTTATATACCAAAATTGGTTTATTTAGTAAATGATATTCATTCTGGTTAGTTTTAGAAAATTCTGTTGAAACTTGTAGCAATCATTATATTTTAGGTGAGGGCTCAAACCAGCTTTTCCAAATGCCTATTAGACATTTCAACTTGGATTTCTCCTTTTGTATATTTCATATTCATGTATAAATTGAAATTCCTTTTCTCTCAAATCAGCTTTACTCTCAGGCTTGTTATTTCATATTCACCTTTGACTCCTTTTTTCTCCCTTATCTCTTATTTCCAGGTGATAGTCAAGGTTGATAGGATATGATAATTTGATTTGTTTCTGTTGCCTTTTATTCTCACTGCTGTCATCTTTTTCCTAGTCATTGTTGGCTAGTGCCTACTCTAGTGCAGGACTCTCCTAACTGGTCTTCCTTTCTCCAGTCTGTTTTTTTTTGACTGACTAATCTTGATACTGAAGCTGAAGCTCCAGTACTTTGGCCATCTGATGCAAAGAACCTGACTCATTGGAAAAGACGCTGATGCTGGGAAAGATTGAAGGCAGGAGAAGGGGACAACAGAGGATGAGATGGTTGGATAGCATCACCGACTTGATGGACATGAGTTTGAGCAAACTCCAGGAGTTGGTGATGGATAGGGAAGCCTAGCTTGCTGCAGTCCATGGGGTCACGAAGAGTTGGACACGACTGAGCGTGTGAACTGAACTGAATCTTCTAAAAATGCTAATTTTTGATGGGCATACTTTCTTATTCAAAAACATCAAAGACTTCCATTTGCTTTTCTTAATCACTGTTGATTTCTTAGCCAGTATGAAATAACTGAGCTGGTTGGTTGGTTGTAGGGGTCCCTAGTGGGGAACCTACTATAGCTTGCTCTTTCCTATGCAAGTGTGCAAGGTACTCTAGTAGGTGCAGCTATAGACATATGATTGATAAGACTGGATAATTTTAGACCAACCCTACAGCTGAGAGCAGTTCTAAAAATGGACCAGGGATGGGGACTTCCCTGGTGCCCAGTGGTTAAGACTCCACCCTTCACTGCAGGGGGCACAGGTTCAATCCCTGGTCAGGGAACTAAGAGTCCCACATGCTTCGTGGCATGGCCAAAAAACAAAAATGTAAAAAAAATAGTCCAAGGAACTAATTAAGAAGTGAAGAATTATAGGACCAAGATCTGGGAAAAGAGGAAAATCTAGAGAGGGGAGACTAGCATTTGAGCCATTTCTCTACTAGGGGTGCCTGTTTATTTGGGAAGAGTAGTGTCATAGGCTGAGAAATTTTATAAAGCTTTGATGGGTTTATGGGGGTAGGATGATAAAAATTGGGGTTCAGGTCCCACCAAACCTAAAGGATCACATCCCAGGTATAGTAATAATGGTCAGTTAGAGCTGTCGTGGTAGGTGGCATTTGATTCTTGATGGAATGAAGATGGTCTGGATTTGCTAGCTCCTCTAGTGGCTTACCAGAAGCAAAAGTAATTCTCCCTAGAGCACGATCATCATCCTGGGCATCAAATTGTTTGCATAATTTTTCATAAATAGTGTCTGATGTTCAGTCAGAGATACCTAGTTACATTAGGAGATAAGGTGATCATGAAACGAAGAGAAATGATGAAATACATTTTTAGACAAGAATTGGGAGAATTCATCACCAGTAGTTTCTCCTTTTGAGGAAATACTGGGGTGTTCTTCAGATAGAAGGAAAATGTCCCTAGGTGAAAACTTGGAGAGTCAATAGGAGTGAAGGAAAACAGAGAGATGAATTATATATCTCTGAACATATATAGGTCCACAGTCCCTTGTCTGTAATTCCAAAATACAAAAAAAAGCTTTGAAAATTGATTTTTTCCCCCTCTAAATTTGGTGCCAAAACTCATTTGCAGTAAAACTTGGTTAAAACTCATGTGAGGAAGGAACTTAGTGGGAACCTACATATGTTTTCTCCAAGAAATATCAATGGGTTGATATTCCCATTCTCTACTGGATATTTTACAGAGTATATGGTATATGTACCATAGTACCTTCTAAATCTGAAAAGCTCGGAATTGTAGCACACTTCTAGTCCCAGGAATCTTGGGTGAAAAATTGTGAACCTGTTCATCAAAAGGGAGAAAGAGATGTCTGGGGCACATTGCACAGGTGAAAGAGGCAGGACAAATAAGACAGTAAGTTAGAAGGGAGGTAGGATGAGAGGATTTGAAGATCATTTTGGCTTCAGGGGAATTGTTAGAAGTGGGAGTGGGAGGGAAGATGAGAGTGGTTTTTGAATATTTAGCTCAGCTAACATTTAGTGTCCATATGCCAGGCATTGTGCTGGATGCAAAGGATACAGTGATGAGTAAGATGGGTTTATTCTTTGTACTGTTGAGGAAAAAAGTGTGATGGTCATTTTAATATACTGGAGTGTGATGAGTAGCATGATAGAGATTGAAATGAGTCACAAGTCTTGCTGATTTTCCTCCCTTGTAAAATGTCTCAAATTTATTCCCTGCCATGTCCCTAGTTTATTTAGGTCCTCATTCATACTTGCTCAAACAATAGAAAAAGATTTCTGGTTCATATCTTGACCTTGCACCTTCCCTCTATCCATTTTGTTTATTTTTTAGACTTACCATGTCATTCATTTTCTTAACCTTTTGCTTCTTCATTTGCCCAAAGAACAAAGCCCATCCCACTTAAGAATTTCAAGACTCTTTACACCTGAACTCAGCAAGATAGTGTAAGAGTATTTTGCTTTTAAAATTTAAATGGTGGTGGGGGAGGGTTGTCTTTTGATCTTTGTGTATTTTCTCAGTTTTGCCACTGTTTCTTTCCTCCTTTCCCTTTCTGCAGAGGGGGCATTCTGCTTGTCCCCTTGTTAGGGTTTGCCCAGCTTTTAACTTCTCTATTCCTGGTAGGCTTAGCCGATCACTCTCTGTACTTTGCTGCCCTAGCACTTTGTGTTGCTGCTAGAGTCCTTAGTTTAGCACTTGTTATATATTTAGTTACCAGCAGGAAGTCACCTTTGCAATACTGGGAGCTTCTTAAGGGCAAGAATCTTAACTTACTTTGTTTTCCTTGGCCTGTTATGATCTTGAACTAAGTACTCGTTAGGTAGGGTTTTCTTGGTGGCTCATTGGTAAAGAATCTGCCTGTCAATGCAGGAGATGCGGGTTCAATCCCGGGTCTGGAAGATCCCCTGGAGAAGGAAATGGCAACCCACTCCAGTGTTCTTGCCTGGAAAATTCCACGGAGAGAAGAGCCTGGCAGGCTACAGTCCTTGGGGTCACACAAGAGTCAGATACACCTTACTGGCTAAACAGCAACAACAATTCATTAGGTAAATATGCTGGTCTTGATGCTGTTAACCAGATGTTCCCAATCAAGAGTATACTTCTCAATTCTGTTGAAGTTAGACTTGGCCAAGTGCATTGGCTTATGAATTGTAAGAGAAAGTGTGTTTAGTGAGGGGTGCACCCCCCACAGATCTGAAGCCTTGAAGATCAGCAGTGCAATTTTCCATGTTTCCCTTTCTCTGCCCAGTGCTCTGGATGGTAAAGCCTCCTGTAACCTGGGTCCCTAAGTGAGTATAGCATGGAGCTATACTCAAGATGGGCATGAAACAAGGGAGAAAGAAAGGTGTGCTTGTATGTATTTTTTTCCTTAACACAGTAAAAAAAAATCTATTATTTTTATTGAGATACAATTCACATACCCTGACATTCACCTTTTTGAAATTTACAACTCAGTGGGTTTTAGTGTAGATGCAAAGTTGTGCAGCATCACCACTAATGTCAGAACATTTTATTCACCCCAGAAAGAAGCCAGCGCTTATAAGTAGCCAGTCTGTCATCTCCCCTCCTCTCAGCCACTGGCAGTAACTAATCTACCTTCTGTCTCTGTGGATTTGCCTTTCCTTCGTAGAAATGGAGTTAGTCAATATGTGGCCTTCTGTATTTGTCTTAAATAACGTAGCATGTTTTCAAGGTTTATTCATGATTATAGCACGATGCTTCATTCTTCTTTTTGGCTGGAGAGCATTCCGTTGTATGGTTATACCAGTTTGTTTATCTAAGCTCTGTTCTGTTGAGTTACTGAGGTTTGGGGAGTTGTGTTTTGACTGACAAAATCAGCACTTGAATTGACAATATTTAGAAGATTCTGTTTTGCCCCACTACCATTTGGATAACTGAACTGCATGGGTTTGACATCCTTTACTCTTAAAACTGCTAACAAATGGAACCTGATTATCTTTGTGTTTAGAAATCATAGCCAAGAATTGCTTTGCCATTTGTGTTTTGTCCAGTGGATGGCAGCATAATTCAACTAGTTGTCATGAATGTTGTCCTATGAAATTTTGTATATTTTTTGGAGGCTATAATTTCTATAGCTGTTGAACTACAAAGTGTATACATGTATTCTACAGCTATGTAGAAAGGTTAACATATTTTTAGATAATAAGAACAATGTCTGTTACCCTTTCTGCATAGATTTCAAGTAAGGTAGCTGTCACTGCCAACTGATAAGTAACTCTTCACAGGAAATCTTTCCAAATAAGTTGTTTGGAGATCTGTTTTTAAGTACAAATTAGAACTTAAAGTAGTAGTTATAGCAAAGTTGTTCTTATCTCAGGGAATTTGGCAATGAGATGCCTTAACCCTTGTTCAGTCTATAGGCTTGCATTCAGACCAAGTTCTAATATGTTTACCACCATCCTTTGAAGGCAGGTCTGTGTTTTCTTTTCATTTGTCCTAATAGGACCAGGCCCCAAAGAGATCCAGTAAAAGCACTCACTAGTTGATAAAGATAAAAAAAAAAACATATGCTTGCCTTACAGCTGAGATTACTAGAACCATCTATTCCAGTTAAAAGAGTTAACTTGGAATTTGTGATAAGCAGGAGAGTCAAGTCACTTAAATAATAATTATTTGCAGTTGTTTATTATCAGAGTGTACAGAGTACCTTGATGATTTGTACTCTTTTTAAAGTAAACTTTTTGTTTTAAGACAGAGTTATGTACTTAAGTTGGAAAAGACAAAGTAAAAAGTTTCCTTCAAAAAATAAGCTAATATGGAGAAGTGATCAGATCATTTTTGCTCAGTGTTCAAAGAGATGAGGGGTATAGGACATTGAGAAGTCATCCGAGTCCATCTGGCTTCTTTGGATATTTTCTCTATTTAGTAATCCTTGAACCTTTTGTAACTGTTCTTTGTTGTTCCCTGGTAGCTCAGTCAGTAAAGAATCCAGCTGCATCACAGGAGACCAGGGTTCGATCCCTGGGTTCGGAAGATCCCCTGGAGAAGGAAAGAGCAACCCACTCCAGTATTCTGGCCTGGGAAATCCCATGGACAGAGTAGCCTGGTGGGCTACAGTCCATGGGGTCACAAGAGTCAGACATGACTTATTGACTAAACCACCACCAGTCAGTTAAAAAACTGATATTAGAACCTAGGTTTATCTCACTGTTGTGTGGGTAAGTGAAAGGAATCCAGGAATACAGAGGCTTGATTTTAATTCTGTTTAGTGTTCAGATCCAAATAGTATTTGAAAAATAAAGACAGTCTTTTTTTTTTTTTAGAAATAAGTGAGAAAGAAATTTCCATATAATAGTAACAGTAGTAATAGTAGCAGTTGACTTTGAAAGTTAAGAGGCCTAAACAAGAAATGTCTTCCACTGTCTGTTAGACTCAGTTTAATTTTTTATTGTTTTTAATTAAAAAATCATCCTTACAGTTTATATTAGAGCATCTAATATATACATTATAATTTTGAATAGCTCCTGAGACTCATTTACCTTGTACATATCTTATCATTTTTTGGATATTTTACTATGAAAACAATATCTGCACATTAGAAATGGGAATGGATAAGAATATAATACCAGATGTATGTATTTGTTTGTTTGGAAAGAAATTCCATTTTTATGTAGCATCTGTCAGTCTCAGGTGTAGCCTTGCTTCTGGAGCCTTGAGAAATCTGGCTGTTGGCAGTATGGAACGGCTCTGGAAAGTCATGGATTAAGCTAGTTAGACAAAGTATATTACACTCTCTTCTTTTTTGCTAAAGTTAGTCATATAGAGGCAGATTTAAAAGAGAAAAACGAATTTTTGATTCAGAAAATATTAAGACAGCATTCAGGTCCGTTTGTATGGCATCCAAAATGCTGAAGTCGTGCTTGGTAATATAAGGAGTAAATGTTAAAAGATTATGAAGGAACTATTTGAAAATTTTTAGCCTTTGTTTGACTTTAAAAACCTCATCTTTTTATGCATGTTGCCAACCTTTTCTACTAGATCATTATGTATATTAATCATAGTTACAGTCTGTAAGATAGTTTCAGCTTGTGTGCATCTCTGTGTCTGGGCCTGTTGGCCATTTAACTCTTGACAGTGGGTGTGTTTTCTTGCTTTTTTTTGGGTGTTTCTAATTGAATGCTGGACAGCGTGTATGGAAACAATAGTAGAGACTGACATAAATACTATTTATGCTTACTAATGGGCCTGCCACTCTTCTGTTGGGCTCTCAGGATGAGGAGTTGGGTCAGTCATATTAGTAGTTGAGTTGGATTTCAGTTTTATTGTTTCAATAGATAAGAAGGCCTCAGATTCTCAAGCAGTGCATTGTGACTTCTTAGCGTGAATCAGGAGGGGCTGGACATGGCAGTTGTAAAATATGGTGACCTCAGGTCTCTGATGAGCTCAGAAAATTGATTTTGTAGGTTGACCAGCTTCTTCTTATCTTCAGGGCAGGACTGATGTTCTCTGGTAGCTTTTGCATTCTAAGTGGAGTTAGAGCTTCACTGTTAGGCTTTAATAACTTCATAATCACTGAATTCGATGATAATCAAGAAGCTGTTAAATTTAAAAAAAACAATTCACCTGTAGTCTTAATGCTGATGTTAAAATGTTAGTGTACCATATTTTCACTGATTTCGGTATAGTTTGCAGCTGCAGTGTCCCTGTGTCATGCAGTAAATGCCTTGGGTCACTGAGTGATTACTGTTCCACCCTCCTTTGGATCCTTTAGACTTCTTTCCCGTAGAGCACCTCTCTTCCCTTTGAAGTGGTTGAAGGTAGAGGTTTCTAAGTGCTTAACAGCTGCTGGGCCAGCTGTCTAAAGAATCCCCTGAAGTTCTCATTAAAAATTCACACTTCTGGAGAGTTTCTGAGTCTGGACTTTGGATTGGAGTGTGGCAAAGGAATCTGCATCATTAATAAACCCTTCAGGTGCTTAGGAGAGTGGTGGCCTGGGGTAATGTATCATGATTCCTGAACCAGGACTCTCTAAAGCTAGGAGTGGTGGCTCTTTTGGTTTAAATGTAAGATTGTATTGTTGCTAAAGACACACAACACATTTGCACCACTGCAGTGCCAGTCTGGAGTAGGAGTACCATGCCTACCTGGATGGTACAAATAGCAGAGCTTGGTTTAAGTGTCTAGTGAAGAGGGACTGATGAAGTAGACACTGGTGGGGCCAGATAGTCATTATAATTACATTGTAGAAATATATTTGATCTGGGAGGTGTTGATGAGTGTATATAGCTGAGTGATAACACCAGATTACAAAATCATTCCATAAAAACACACACACACAGAAGAACAGAAGAAAATGTCGATGGTAGTTATCTACCATTCTTGGTAGTGGTTATTTTTCTGTAATTGCATTTTTGATTTTTAAAAATGTCGATCACTATGTATTACTTCCAACAAACATGTGTCAGTGGCCTTGTTATGTTTATTAGATTCTTCCTTTCCTTCCTTTCTACCTCCCTATTTCATTATAACATACGAAAGCTGTTATTTGAAGAATGAGAAGTCAAGTGGGCCTTAGGAAGCATCACTACAAACAAAGCTAGTGGAGGTGATGGAATTCCAGTTGAGCTATTTCAAATCCTGAAAGATGATGGCGTGAAAGTGCTGCACTCAATATGCCAGCAAATTTGGAAAACTCAGCAGTGGCCACAGGACTGGAAAAGGTCAGTTTTCATTCCAGTCCCAAAGAAAGGCAATGCCAAAGAATGCTCAAACTACTGCACAGTTGCACTCATCTCACACGCTAGTAAAGTAATGCTCAAAATTCTCCAAGCCAGGCTTCAGCAATACGTGAGCCATGAACTTCCAGATGTTCAAGCTGGTTTTAGAAAAGGCAGAGGAACCAGAGATCAAATTGCCAACATCCGCTGGATCATCGAAAAAGCAAGAGAGTTCCAGAAAAACATCTATTTCTGCTTTATTGACTATGTCAAAGCCTTTGACTGTGTGGATCACAATAAACTGTGGGAAATTCTGAAAGAGATGGGAATACCAGACCACCTGACCTGCCTCTTGAAAAACCTGTATGCAGGTCAGGAAGCAACAGTTAGAACTGGACATGGAACAACAGACTGGTTCCAAATAGGAAAAGGAGTATGTCAAGGCTGTATATTGTCACCCTGCTTATTTAACTTATATGCAGAGTACATCATGAGAAACTCTGGCCTGGAAGAAGCACAAGCTGGAATCAGGATAGCTGGGAGAAATATCAATAACCTCAGATATGCAGATGACACCACCCTTATGGCAGAAAGTGAAGAACTATAGAGTCTCTTGATGAAAGTGAAAGAGGAGAGTGAAGAAGTTGGTTTAAAGCTCAACATTCAGAAAACTAAGATCATGGCACCTGGTCCCATCACTTCATGGGAAATAGATGGGGAAACAGTGGAAACAGTGGCTGACTTTATTTTTGGGGGCTCCAAAATCACTGCAGATGTTGATTGCAGCCATGAAATTAAAAGACACTTACTCCTTGGAAGGAAAGTTATGACCAACCTAGCTGCTGCTGCTGCTGCTGCTGCTAAGTTGCTTCAGTCGTGTCCGACTCTGTGCGACCCCATAGATGGCAGCCCACCAGTCTCCCCCATCCCTGGGATTCTGCAGGCAGTAACACTGGAGGAGGTTGCCATTTCCTTCTCCAATGCATGAAAGGAAAAGTGAGAGTCAAGTTGCTCAGTTGTGTCCGACTCTTAGCGACCCCATGGACTGTAGCCTACCAGGCTCCTCCGTCCATGGGATTTTCCAGGCAAGAGTACTGGAGTGGGGTGCCATTGCCTTCTCCACACCAACCTAGACAGCATATTAAAAAGCAGAGACATTACTTTGCCAACAAAGGTCCGTCTAGTCAAGGCTATGGTTTTTCCAGTGGTCATGTATGGATGTGAGAGTTGGACGGTGAAGAAGGCTGAGCGCCGAAGAATTGATGCTTTTGAACTGTGGTGTTGGAGAAGACTCTTGAGAGTCCCTTGGACTGCAAGGAGATCCAATCAATCCATCCTAAAAGAGATCAATCCTGGGTGTTCATTGGAAGGTCTGATGTTGAAGCTGAAACTCCAATACTTTAGCCACCTCATGCAAAGGGTTGACTCATTGGAAAAGACCCTAATGCTGGGTAGGATTGGGGGCGGGAGGAGAAGGGAACGACAGAGGATGAGATGGTTGGATGGTATCACTGACTCGATGGACATGGGTTTGGGTGAACTCCGGGAGTTGGTGATGGACAGAGAGGCCTGGTGTGCTGCAATTCATGGGGTCGCAAAGAGTCGGACACGACTGAGCAACTGAACTGAACTGAAGGAATATACTTAGTAAATATATGTGTTTATATAAAATATTTATCAGCTTTGTTCTGTAAAAGTGTCAAAATTATTTTGTTTTTATATGATAATATTTGATTACCTAGTTCTACCTTTTTTTTAAACTTAATTTTTCTTAAGACTACTCTACAGAATAGCATCTGTATGAAGTAATTAATTTCAACATTGTGTGGTAGTAAAAGATAAGCAATAAGCTATCAATGGGGACTGATTAAATGAATAGTATATTCAAACACCATACTTACAAGAATAGATTTCTTTAAAAAGTTGTTTGAGGGCCTCTGAGGGTCCCTGAAATCATTTCAGGGGATCTGTAAAATCAAGTTTTTCTAATTCTTCTAAGAACTAATTTTCCCTTTTCACTATGTTGATATTTGGTCTGGTGGTGCAGAAGCAATGGTGGGTGAAACTGCTGGTGTATTAGCTTGAATCTTCATTTCTTGACAGTCATAGCAGAAAACAGAAGCATTTCACTTAATGTCCAAGACGAAACAGTGAAAAATCTTAATTTTATTAAACTGCGACTTTGAATATACTTAAAAGATGTTTGTGAAGAAATGGGAAGCCGTGTATACTAAAGCAGCAATTGTTTTGAGCAATAGCACTTGTGGTAGTTATATGAGTTTTGAGCTAAACCAGCTGTTGAGGCAGTGTTTTCCCCTTTAAAACATTATTTGAAATAATGACAAAGTATGGTTATTTAGTGAAAGTGAAGTAAAGTGTTTGACACTCAGTTATGTTCAACTCTTTGCGACCCCGTGGACTGTAGCCCACCAGGCTCCTCTCTCCATGGGATTCTCCAGGCAAGAATGCTGCAGTGGATAGCCATTCTCTTCTCCAGGGGATCTTTTCTGCCCCAGGAACTGAACCCCAATCTCCTGCTTTGCAGGGAGATTCTTTACTGTCTGAGCCACCAGGGAAGCCTCATGGTTATTTAAACTGCTGTTTAATAGACATTTTCTGAAAAGGGAAAGATGTGTGTCACTTAAAGAAAAACAACTGATGCTATTTATTTGCCAGTGGTAAAATTCGAGCATTGAAGTGAAAATCAGAATTTTGGAAAACCTGTATCTGTCACGATGACTTTGATAATATCCCAATCCTTAAAAAGACGTTTCTGATGAGATAGGTGGTGGTATTAATTTTTTTGATGTTGTGTAGTGATACCACTCTTCTTACTAATTTTTTTGGGGAAAATATAGTTATTTACATATTCAGTTCAGTCGCTCAGTCGTGTCCGACTCTTTGCAACCCCATGAATTGCAGCACGCCAGGCCTCCCTGTCCATCACCAACTCCCAGAGTGTACCCAAACCCATGCCCATCAAGTCGGTGATGCCATCCAGCCATCTCATCCTCTGTTGTCCCCTTCTCCTCCTGCCCCCAACCCTTCCCAGCATTAGGGTCTTTTCCAATGAGTCCACTCTTCGCATGAGGTGGCCAAAGTATTGGAGTTTCAGTTTCAACATCAGTCCTTCCAATGAACACCCAGGACTGATCTCCTTTAGGATGGACTGGTTGGATCTTCTTGCAGTGCAGGGGACTCTCAAGAGTCTTCTCCAACACCACAGTTCAAAAGCATCAATTCTTCGGCGCTTAACTCAGTTATTAATAAAGTATTTAGCTGTATTTTAACATTAAAATTGTTAAAATGCAATTTTTATTATTGTTATATTTTAGAATATATTAATACATAGTTTTAAAACCCAGTTTTAATTTCTAACATGGTAATTATTAATAGCTATAACCTACATTGTAAATACTTTTAGAATATTCGATTACTTTTTAAGAGTATAAAGGATTCCTGACATCCAAATGTTTGAGAACCACTAGAAAGAAACAGTCTCCAAGATACATTGTTAGGAAAAGTGCAGATCCAGTATGATTTTAAGTTAGCATTTATGTGAAAAAGAATATAAGTGGGATGTTTTAAAATTCATTTTTAATTGGACGATAATTTCTTTACAATGTTGTGTTGGTTTCTGCCCTTCATCAGCGTGAATCAGTCATAGGTACACATGTGTCCCCTCCCTCTTGAACTTCCCTCCCACCCCTTCTCACCCCTCTAGGTTGTCACAGAGCACCTGGTTGAGCTCCCTGCATTATACACCAAGTTCCCACTGGCTATAAATACGACTCTTATTTACTTGTATGTAAGTAAAATTCTTCTGGAAGGTTATAAAGGAATTAAGTGTTGGTTTGTTCAGTAATGAAGGAATGAAAGGTGAATTCTTTAAACCCTCTTGAACTTCCTTGAGTTTAAAACCAGTTGAATGCATTGCTCATTTAAAAAAGAAGAAATTAAAATATTCCTGCCAGTTGTATTACAAATTTCAGAGAATATATAAGTCTGTTATGATAGTTGGAGCAAGTTTGGAGTAATGGTTATTTTTCTGGCGACTTGTTTTTTCTTATTTTATTAGTGAAGAAAATGAAGCTTGCTTATTTTAGAGGTAAAAAATTTCACATACTGTCCAATCCAAATACACTTATGGTGAAATTATATAAATCAAATAGGTAGCAGTTTCCCCAGTGGGGCCCAAAGTATACTGAACTTAAGTCTTAAGGAGAAAAAAATCTGATTAGTTTTTTTACCAGCAGGTATTTTGTAGGTTTCTGGTAGAGACTGGATTTATTTTAGAAGACTATTACAATTTGTAGTCTGTTATTTAAGAGGTTTTGAAAAAGTGCTACATGAAATATGGAAGTATAAAAGCTAAGTGAATGTTTTGACATTTGGTTCAATACAAATCTAACACTCATAACCTTTGAGGCTTTGGGAATTCTTTAAAAGAATAGCTAAGGAATTCAATTTTATTTATTCCGTCTGCTGTTAAGCATGACTTTTGATCAGTGTTCATACTTTTAACTTTTGGATAGATTAAATACCCTTTTATGAAAAGAGGAAATTATTTTAATGCAAAAACTCTTCAGATTTTCTTTTTTCATATAATACTTATAAAATTTATTTCTTTGAATGCTGAAATATTTCCCGAGTTCTTTGATGCAGTTTGGAGAAAGATATTACCTGTGATTCTGTTTATTAGTTATAGTGAAAAGTTTGTCCATCGTATGAAACTGTTTTCCCCAATTTCTTTAGTTGACAAAGAATGCCTTTAATAACGTTAATAAGTTTTTCTGAGGTATTAGATAGTTAATTCAGAAAGGAGTTTACTATTTGCATGTACATGTATAATAATTGACATTTTTCAAAGCACTTACACATTATTTTCTTTGATTCTCAACACATCTTGGAAGTAGCACATAGGTGGTTTTCTTGGGGGTTTTTTTTTGTATGTATGGAAATCAAAATTCAAAAGACTAAATAAATAAATTGTCATATAACCTTGTTAAATGATAAAATAGCAATTTAGATTTAAGCAAGGCTAGATTAGATTTTTCTGAAGGAAGAAATGGCAGCCCGCTCCCGTATTCATGCCTGGAAGATTCCATTGGCAGAGGAGCCTGGTGGGCTACAGTCCATTGGGTCACAAAGTAGAACATGACCAAGTGAGCACACAGCACAGATTAGTTTTAAATAAGTTTAGATATAAGCAAGACTGTTCTAAATGCAAAAAGAAACCCCCAAAACGTTTATCTATACCTATGGTGTTCAGCTTCTGTGGTCTGGAACTGGAGTTATAAAGACAAGACACAGATCTTGCCCTCTAGGGGCTGAAAGTTTAGTGACAGAGACCAACCAGTGGAGAAGGAAATAAGTGTGGTGGTGCCCAGTTGAAGGGCCATATATCTCAGTTAGTTTTGAGGAAGTGACACAGATCCTGAAGAATGAGTAGGAGAAGTTAGCCAGGGTGAGTCTGGTTAGGGCGTGGTGAGAAGAGGTAGAACGTGTAGGCAGTTAGGCCTAAGCAGCACATGGATGTTGTTTGGGAGCTGTTAGTAGCTCCATGTGCTGGGCTGCATGGGAGAAGGAGCAGGATGTGAAAGGAGTGAGGTAAGATAGTGCCTTAAATTGGAATTTTGAATTTTTTTCTAAAAGTTTTGAGGTGCTAAAAATTGACTGCGTTAGGTTGGTGCAAGTGTAATTGCAGTTTTGGACTGTGAATCTTAAATCATAATCAGTTTAGTTCAGTCACTCAGTCGTGTCCAGCTCTTTGTGGCCCCATGGACTGCAGCTTGCCAGGCTTACTGTCCACCACCAACTCCTGGAGCTTGTTCAAACTCATGTCCATCGAGTTGGTGATGCCATGCAACCATCTCATCCTCTGTCATCCGCTTCTCCTCTTGCCCTCAGTCTTTCCCAGCACCAGGGTCTTTTCCAATGAGTTGGCTCTTCACATCAGGTGGCCAAAGTGTTGGAACTTCAGCTTCAGCATCAGTCCTTCCAATGAATATTCAGGTTGATTTCCTTTAGGATTGGATCTCCTTGCTGTCCAAGGGACTCTCAAGAGTCTTCTCCAACACCACAGTTCAAAAGCATCAATTCTTCAGCACTCAGCTTTCTTCATGGCCCAACTCTCATTTCCATACATGACTACTGGATAAACCATAGCTTTGACTACATGGACCTTTGTCACAAAGTAATGTCTCTGCTTTTTATATGCTGTTAAGGTTGGTCATAGCTTTTCTTCCAAGGAGGAAGCATCTTTTAATATCATGGCTGCAGTCACCATCTGCAGTGATTTTGGAGCCCAAGAAATATAGCTAGGCTCAAACACATCTTTATTGATTAAAATAGGAACCATTACAATCAACACATTTTTGCTAATGAGAAGTAAATTTGTTTATTCCTGTAGCATAGAAACCCATGCGTTGGGATTCAGTGAACTCTAGAACATTTTCTGCCTCTTGCTGGTTGTGGAAGCGTTTTCCCTGTAAAGAGTTGTCAACATGTTTGAGGAAGAGGTAGTTGTTTGGGGAGAGGTCAGGTGAATATGGGGGATGAGACAAAATTTCCTAGCCCAATTTGTTCAGCGTTTGAAGCATGGGTTGTGCGAAGGGCGTTTTGGTGAAGAGTTGGGCTCTTTTGACCACTGCTGGCTATAGGTGTTGCAGTTTTCAATGCATCTCATCGATTTGCTGAGCATGCTTCTCAGATGTAATGGTTTTGCTGGGATTCAGAAAGCTGTAGTGGATCAGACCAACAGCAGAGCACCAAACAGTGACTGTGACCTTTTTTTGTTGCAAGTTTGGCTTCGGGAAGTGCCTTGGAGCTTCTTCTCAGTCCAGCCACTGAGCTGGTTGATGCCTGTTGAATAGAACCTACTTTTCATCACATATCATAGTCAGATTGAGAAATGGTTCATTGTTGCGTAGAACAAGAGAAGACGACACTTCAAAACGACAGTTTTTTTGGTTTGCAGTCAGCTTATGAGGCACCCTCTTATTGAGCTTTTTTTTTTTTTTCTTCTTATTGAGCTTTTTCACCTTTCCAATTTGCTTCAGATGCTGAACGAC
This sequence comes from Okapia johnstoni, assembly GCA_024291935.2. NCBI lineage: Eukaryota > Metazoa > Chordata > Mammalia > Artiodactyla > Giraffidae > Okapia > Okapia johnstoni. Next base: position 76,044,755 of record CM044318.1, on the reverse strand, counting down.
CAGAAAATAGTCAATGATGAGTTCTTTGGCAACTTCCTGTGTAGAGTTGTAAGAGGATCAGCTTTGATGGTGTTCTCAGTTGGTCATTGCCAACTTCCATGGCTGGCCACTATACACTTCATCTTCAAGGCTCTCATCTCCTTTGCAAAACTTCTTGAACCACCCCTGCACTATACGTTCTTCAGCAGTTCCTAGACCAAATGTGTGTGTTGTTGATGTTGAGAGTTGTCTCTGCTGCTTTACAACCCAGTTTGAACTTGAATAAGAAAATCTCTTGAATTTGCTTTTCGTCTAACATCATTTCCTAGTCTGAAATAAATATGAAATACACACCAAGTAATAAGTCATTGGCCAAAAAAATATAACACGAGAAATGCCCATTAAAATGATATATGACGTAACCACAGTTATTTAAGAATGTATCCAGTATGAAATGGCGAAGTTCAACAATGCTAAACCACAGTTACTTTTGCACCTCCCTAATAAATAGATGCAAGGACTGAGTTTGAACGGTGTTTGAGTCTTAATTCTTGGGCTTATTAGCAATAGAACTACAGTCTGAGCCTCAGTTACCTCAGAAGTTAGATGGAAAAATGTTGGATGTATTGCAGTAGACTTAAGAAAAATAAATGTTAAAATAGTGTGCACCAAACCTCTTTGTAAGAACTCAGTAATGGGAGAAGACTTAGAAGTAAGTGTGGCTCAGATGGTAAAGCGTCTGCCTGCATTGCAGGAGACCCGGGTTCGATCCCTGGGTCAGGAAGATCCCCTGGAAAAGGAAATGGCAACCCACTCCAGTACCCTTGCCTGAAAAATTCCACAGGTGGAGGAGCCTGGTGGGCTGCAGTCCATGGGGGCGCCAAGAGTTGGACACGACTGAGCGACTTCACTTTCTTTCTTTCTTTCTAGGCAGAACTGAAAAACAGAGTTAACTTTTATTTTAAAATATTATTGGACTGTTAGGACATTTTCTAAAGCAGCTTAGCTGAAATGGTTTTATAATCTGAGTATTTAATACGAGTCTTTCAATGTGGTGTTTCTTTGTAGCCTTGTTTGAAAGCCAGACTTTCTGTGTATGATATGGTTATCAGCTTATCAGACTGTTACGAGTCAGCCGTCTTGTGGAATCAGCTTTGTGTGATGTTGTGTGCCATGCCTGTTCCCCCAGCTCCTTGGCCCAAGACTCAATTCAGAACTGGAAGACCTGAATCTGTCGTCTCCTAACACGCTCATTTTTGGCAAATCCTTGCCCATTTGTGTGTTTCTTCAATGTTAAAATGGTACCTAATTAATTTAGCTTCAGAGAACAAAGTGAAATAGAACCTGGGTACATTTTTGTAAAACACAGTGTCTTAGTCTGTTTGGTCTGCCGTAACAAAATACTGCAGACTGAGTAGTTTAAACAGTGGAAATTTATTTCTCACCATTTTGGAGACTGGCAAGTCCAAGGTTAAGGTGCCAGCTGATTTGATTTCTGGTAAGAGCTCTTTTCCTGGCTTGTAGACAGCCGTCCTCTTGCAGTGTGCTCATGTGGACTTGACTCTCAGTATGCTTTGGGGGAGGGAAGGGAGGCGAAGGGTAAGAGAATGAACCCCTTGGTGCCTTTTCTTATAAGGACACTAATTCTTTAGGATCAGGGCTCTTGTGACCTCATTTAGCCTCTGCATACAGCTTCACTGGCTAGGACTTGCATGTGAGACACACACAACTTGCATGCATGCAGGCAGGCACAGTTGACAACATGCATTGAAATTGGAAGTGTTCTCTTTTGATGGGCTTGCAACATAATATTTGATAACAGTTAAATGCCAGTCATGTATTACATTTATTTTAACTGCTCTCCAGAGCTGCAGATGTGTATGGACCCTCTGAGTCCTGCTTTCTAGTTGATGAGGCTTATAGTTGGTTAGCTACAGGAGTGGTTTACAACCAAGTTAGTATAGAACTCAGAATATTACTGTGTCAAAGGTAATTACAAAATACCAACAGCCTTTCTTACAGTGTATTAAGCATATACCATTTCATTGAATCCCCCCCGCCCTTTTCCAAGCCCAGATATAGTTTGGTTCCCTTAGTAAATGTCTGTAGTTCAGTGGTAATTTAAAAAACTGTATCATTTATCCTAATTATGAATTCACATTTTTACTTACTAACAGAGCAAGCCTTTTAATGTGGTACAGTTACACAAATTTTAAAGACAACTAAATCAAGCCTTAGTTTTGCATAACAGATATTGGAATAGAGATAGAAGTTTTAACTAAACTTCAGGATATAAGCCTCCTCTTTTCCTAATTGTGAATTTCAGTATGAATTTTGATTGAGTTCTGTTTGCCTTTTAGATTGTGCTGGAAGATCTTTATACCTGGTTTCCCCAAACGATCACATTTCTGTTGTTTTTCACAGGCCAGCCCTCCAGACCTCTATATTGAAAGATTTAATGTAGCTCTTGGACAATATATGGGAGCATTGCAGAGCATTGTGCCTCTTTTCATATATATGGTAAGTTAGAGCTATTTTCCCTTTCCACATACCTTGGTTTATTGGTCTAAGTGCAAACAGATGCAGAAAGTTAAGTATATTCTATTTTTCTTTTACTAAGTATTATGTTAAAAATGGAAATTAATCTTTCAGCAATATTTGATAGTGTTGACATAGAAAGCTTATTTAGCCTTGTGTACACTGTTTTAAAATTTCATAAATACCATTGCTACCATTGAAATAGACAATTAGGCATTACTTAATCGCAGTCACCCAATTAGCATTTATTTTATTTCTACCATATGAAAGATACTGTGCTTAGAAAATAAAGATAAAGAAATAAAGGTAAAAAAATAAAATTTTCCTATATACAAAGATTTCTTATTTCCAGAAAGTACAGTTAAGACATGTATCTAAAAACATGATGTATAATAAATGCCAAGGAGGTAACTCCATAAAAAGTAGAACAATAAAATTTTCTTTGATTCTAATGATCTCTTTCATTTGGAGGATTATGCCATGGGTATAATTTGTAGTCTCTTTACTTTGCTGACATGTTCTCCATTCCCACCCCACCCCACCCTGTTTTAAATATATAAAGTTATAGGATCTTAATGTTTGTGTTCCTACTGAATGGAAGAGCCTTTAGAAACCATTGTCCCCCACTTTCTTGTTGTTAGGTTGAGTTGTTTAGGTTGATCCTACATTCTGTTGCTTAGAGGTCACTATGTAATACCAAACTTCAAAATGATTTATTGTCCATAAGATATGCTTTACTGGGGGAAAAAAAAAACCAGATCATTGGGAGAAGTCTGTGTTGTCAGTGGGAGACTGCTATTTAAATAATGGATGAAGGATATTTACAGTGAAAACCATATACAGTCAAAAATAATGTCACGTGCGTATGTTATTTTCGAGAGAAATCTTTTCAAGCTACAACATCAGGTGAAAAAGCAAGATGAAAAGCAGTGTGAGTTACATTTCGTGTTTTCTTCTTTATTTTAGGGCAAATAAAACAGAGAGGAAAAAAATATGTTAAAAATTGAGAGAATCAGTGAGCAACTTGTCGATATTCCTCTTTGTATTTTCCACTCCTATACATGGAGTTAGCATTTTTAAACATGAATGAGTTTAGTCTTTTTGACTTGCCAGTCATTCTAGTTAGGATGCTTTTGGCTGTAAGAAACAGAAAACTTGATTCAAAGTGATTTTTTAGATAAATAAATAAAAGTATTATCTCTTGCTATAAAATTCTAGAAATAAAGTAGTTTCCAGGGTTGGTTAAATCTGTAGTTCAGCAGTGCTACCAAAGACTTAGCTTGTTTTTTGTCTCTTTGCTTTACATATCTGTTTCATCTTGTTTTCCGCATGGTTGTAGGATGACTGTAGGATTCTCTTTACTCAAGCCTCAGTTTGCCTTAGTCTGATTGGGTTACCTTGGGTCACTTGTCTGCCTTTGAACCAAAGACTACCTATCTGGAAGGAATGCTATAAACTGAATGATTTGGACTAATCATTAAAGTGAAATGTAGGGGAGTCCACCGGTGCATGCCCACTGCCTGCTTTAAGCCTGGATTGTATTTTATTTTATTTTTTTAAATAAATTTATTTATTTTAGTTGGGGGCTAATTACTTTACAATATTGTAGTAGTTTTTGCCATACATTGACATGAATCAGCTATGGGTCCACATGTGTTCCCAATCCTGAACCCTCCTCCCACCTCCCTCCCCATCCCATCCCTCTGGGTCATCCCATTGCCCCAGCCCTGAGCATTTGTCTCAAGCATCGAACCTGGAATGGTGTTCTGTTTCACATATGATAATATACATGTTTCAATGCTATTGTCCCAGAACGTCCCACCCTCACCTTCTCCCTCAGAGTCCATAAGACTGTTCTATGCATCTGTGTCTCTTATTCTGTCTCGCATATAGGGTTATCGTTACCATCTTTCAAATTCCATATATATGCATTAGTATACTGTACTGGTGTTTTTCTTTCTGGCTTACTTCACTCTGTATAATGGGCTCCAGTTTCATGCATCTCAATAGAACCAATTCAAATGTATTTTTTTTAAATGGCTGAGTAATATTCCATTGTGTATATGTACCACAGCTTCCTTATCCATTCGTCTGCTGATGGACATCTAGGTTTAAGCCTGGATTTTAAAATAGTGTACCTATCACTTGTGTTTCCTGATATTGCCTTTAGATGATGATGTAGTCATTCATATAAAAGGGCATATTAAGTGCTTGTCATACAATATGGTCCATTACATCCCTGTCTAGTTAATGTTGAGTATCTTTCCATGTTCTTTTATATGATTTATAGCATTTTATCTTTACGTGCTTTAAACTTCATGCAGGAAGACTATAATAGGGGGAGAGCTTTTGTTTTCTGATGTTGGTTTTTTATGTTTTAATTGATGCTTTTATGAATTGTTTCCTACAATTATTTTTTAGTGCTTCAGTTCATTAGACTAATTATTTCCCTCTAATTGATGCCCTGGAAAATAACTTGTTTTCCATTTCAGAATAAGTTTTACATCGAAACCAAGCTTAACAGAGACTTAAAAGATGACCTTATAAAGCTGTTTACCGAACATGTTGCAGAAAAGCACATTTACAGCCTAATGCGTAAGTGTTTCACCTTGGAGGGATGATATGATACTAGCAGGTTTTCTTTTTTGAATCAGAGAGCATTGGCATCTGAACCCCAGTGCTGACATCTTTCAAATCATATCACAAGAAGTGTTAAAGCCTCATTCTATAGCGAGACACTGAGGAATTGAGATGTGACTTGAAGGTTACCTGGGTGAGCTGGGAGAAGCCAGGCTCTGAACAGTGCCTTCATAGCTGGAGTGATACTTGGTGCCTCTGTTGTTTTCCTCTGACATTGGGGGAAATATTATTAATATTAAGGAGTTCATTTTCCCATAATTTTATTACTGGTAATTTAGAAGGATAATGTTAATATTTTTGAAATGGCACAGTATCCTCTCAGTTTCCTTATTTTTATTAAAAAAGTTAAAGCTTATGAGAATTAAACGTATGTTTGTCCCTTCTCTCAAGCTACGGCTCCCTCAAATTCCCATTTTGTTTTCCTTAAAAGGGGAGTTCAACTAGAAAATTTTACTTTTTAATTAAAGACTTTCTACAAAGAATTTTAAGTGGAGAGGATTTTATTGAAATGTTATACCTTTTTGTAACTGAATGTAATTATTTTCAATTAATTCATCCCAAATTTGTATTCATTTTATGTTTAATCTGTGAATTTATCATTTCCTTATCTAGCTATCAAGTTTGACATAGGTGGTTATAGTTATGTAGATGTTATTTGCAAACGTATGTATTTGATGACATAATGACTATGTGATTGAACCTGAAAAGTTAATTGGGAGTAAGACGAAAGTTCAGTTGGTAAAGAATGTGCCTGCAATGCAGGAGACCCTGCTTTGATTCCTGGGTCAGGAAGATACCTTGGAGAAGGGCTAGGCTACCCACTCCAGTATTCTTGGGCTTCCCTTATGACTCAGCTGGTAAAGAATCTGCCTGCCATGCAGGAGACCTTGGTTCGATCCTTGGATTGGAAGATCCCTTGGAGAAGCGAAAAGCTACCCACTCCAGTGTTCTGACCTGAATTAACAGAGACAGAGTCTGGGTTTGGGGTCGTGTTGAAATTAGTAGAGTAGAAGAGACTCCAAGAAACTAAAATTTAGAATTTCAGTTTTTTTATTTTTTTTAATTTTTTTACTTTACAATATTGTATTGGTTTTGCCATACATTGACATGAATGCACCATAGGTGTACATGTGTTCCCCTTCCAGAACCACCCCCCCCCCAACCTCCCTCTCCATCCCATCCCTCTGGGTCATCCCGGTGCACCAGCCCCAAGCACCCTGTATCATGCATCGAACCTGGACTGACGATTCGTTTCATATATGATACTTTACATGCTTCAGTGCCATTCTCCCATATCATCCCGCCCTCGCCCTCTCCCATAGAGTCCAAAAGACTGTTCTATACATCTGTGTCTCTTTTGCTGTTTCGCATACAGGGTTATCTTTACCAACTTTCTAAATTCCATATATATGCTTTAGTATACTGTATTGGTGTTTTTCTTTCTGGCTTACTTCACTCTGTAAGACATGATTTTTCTGCAATGCCTAGCATTTGTTATCCTTTAAATTTATCTATGCCATTCAAAATTATAACTATCTACTGATGATAAAATCAAAAGGAAAAACTTGAACCAGTGACCCTCTGGCCTTCAGTACATGAATTCAAATGTAACACACATTGCATGTTTGAAACTACAGAAATGTTGACTAAGTGAGATGGCATTTCCATTTTTAAAAAGGTGTGAATAGAAAAAACAGTTTAATAATTTGACAAGCCTGGCTCAGATTAAAATGACGCCAAGTTTCATGAGTATTTGTTAGTTAGTATATGGTGATTTTGGGGAAAGGGAAATGATTGAGGGAGTCAGAGAACTATCATTCCCCAAATGTAAGTGTTTTAAATCATGAACTTAATGGGAAGTATTTATAGCTCACTTACTTAAGTACCATGAGTACTGTTGCTTTAATAAAGCTTTGCTTATTTTCAGAGCCTCCATCAATTGAATCATTTCTGTCAGTGTTTCAACAGACATGCACATATTTACTTGGTAGATGGAGCTTGACTGCAATGGATTAATTTTAAAAAAGAACTTGAGTGTATAAATACTTGGTTTGCCCTCTTGAGCTATTCTTTTCTTATCCTTGTTTATCCTTCAGTCTTTGGGAGAAACGGTGATAGAAAGTGAAACCTTGACAATCAGTAAGAGTTGCATCATTTTTATAACCCATTTTCTCTTTATTTCAGCTTTACTTTTAGAAGCCCAGTCAACACCATTTCAGGTCACACCTTCAACTATGGCAAATATTGTGAAAGGCCTGTATACTCTCAGACCAGGTAAACATTCATCATTTGTTTAGGGGTTAGATTTGTTTATGGCAATTCCAGCCTGATTCATGAGAAGATAGTGTTTTTCTGTGTTTTCTGAGGCTTAATGGTATTTGGGTTTGTTACAGAAGAAAGTTGAGTAGATACTTGTTATTGTGAAATGTAAACCCAGGATCTCACTTGGAAATCTTTCTATACTAGTGAAAAGCAGATAGTTTAGGGAATACAAGAAGTAGTTTGTAGGAGACACTTTAGATATAGTTGAATCTTGTGTCTGGCATGAATCTCTTTTTTTGTTAGGTTCTCCTTTACTTCTGCCTCATACTGCAAATATGCCCAGGCATACACATTCACAGCTCCATCTTGTAAGGCCTGTTATGTATCTTGCAAGGAATCTAGAAGTTCTGATAAAATTATAGTCATTTCAAGGTTATTTTGAGGAGGGAAATAGAATAGCAGAACCAAAAATCAAAGATCACTGTGTTCAAGGCATAGTTTGTAAGTTATCTTAATATATGTCTTACAATAAAAACATTGAATTTAAAGGATTCTCCAGATGCTTTTATACGTATCTTTCTGATTATAGCCCAGAACCTCAAACTTATCCCAGTGGTCTAGCCAATTAAAAAATGTCCATAGGACAGAAATTGCCGAAGTTCAGGGTAGAAAATTGTTTTCTGACTGCTCCTGGTTTTCAGACAGTCTCCTCTCATACTTCCTTGAGAGTGTACTTTCTCTCTGCTTAATAAACTCTTGCTACTTAAGAAAGAAAGAAAGAGGAAAAAAAATACTTGCTAGTCTAGAAACTTAAAGATGCCTTTTTGACAGTAATTATCTTTTTGTGAAATTCTGTCACTTGAGGATTGAATGAAATAAAACAGGGTCTAAAGAACTTAACATATAGTACCTGATAATGAAGTGTGCTAATATTAACTGTTGTTACTGCTTTTCATTTGGGTCCAGTGGTTATTTTAATGGACTGATATCTGAATAATTTACTTACTTAATTTAAAAGATATAGCAGAATTTAGCTTACCAAATTGGAAACCAAGTAAAAACTGTGATATTAAGGGTAGACTGTGATCTACCAGAAGTACCTTCTTTCTCAGGCTACTGTAAAGAATTAGTGATTTCTAGAGTATTCAAGGGAGAAGGCGATGGCACCCCACTCCAGTACTCTTGCCTGGAAACTCCCATGGATGGAGAAGCCTGGTAGGCTGCAGTCCATGGGGTCGCTAGGAGTCGGACATGACTGAGAGACTTCACCTTCACTTTTCCCTTTCATGCACTGGAGAAGGAAATGGCAACCCACTCCAGTATTCTTGCCTGGAGAATCCCAGGGACGGCGGAGCCTGGTGGGCTGCCGTCTGTGGGGTCGCACAGAGTCGGACACGACTGAAGCGACTTAGCAGCAGCAGAGTATTCAAATGCAATGTTACTTAAATTGGAATCAGTTCTGGCTCTAATCTTCATAATTTTTAGACATAATATTCCTACTAAATAATTATTTATATAAAATTGAAAGTATTACCTGTGTCCAATAAACAGATGAATTTCTTTTTCTAGTTCTTAGAATTTTAAATTTCATTTTGCTAAGTGTGGTGAAAGTAACACATGAATTTTTCTTTTAGTGCTAGATTATGAATGATTTTTTTCTTTTATTTTGGAAGACATCCAAGTACAGTATGATAGATTTCTAAATTCTGCCTCCAAAGTGAGCAGCTTTATCAGCTCTGGCTTTTATCATTAGTAACAAAATTACAGAATAAAACTAGTCACTAAGGGTAGAAAAACTTGTAGATACATGTTTATCCAAATGCTATTTTTATTCAGGTTTGAGCTCTTGTAATAGAATTCGTACTACTTGTGAGGAGAATTCTATATTTGAGAATTGTCCTTTTGAAAAGGTGAATTTTATCACAGACGAACCTTTCGCTGTCCTAGCTATTTTCTGAGATGCTCTTAAACTTACTTCGACATTTATTCGTCTTGCCAGTACCAATTGTCTTCCTAGTTTGTTAAAGCAGTTTTATTCACCTGACAGATTAAGGTTAAAATATTTTAAAAGTTGAATTTTAAATGTAAAGGTTCCTTTCATTACAGTAGTGCTGATTTTTATATAATGGATGCATCTGAATCACTCAAAAAGGTTTGTTAAACTGTAGATTCCTGGGCCCTAGTCCTTGGAGATTCTGATGACATCTGTTATTTAAATGTGTTTCCATCTAGTCTTTAGAAGCTCACTAGAAATAGTTCCCATGATCCCATCTTGCTCTTCTTCATTTAATACAAACACTTGTCATTGTTTTTATCTTCATTTTAATGATTGCCTGGAGTTCCATTAAATGTCAGACTCCTTGCCTTCTCTGACTGATGGGTTAGTGGTTCCCCAGGGCACTGAACTGAAACTTTTTTTAAAGCCATTTGAACTGAGCTAGAAAAAGGGACACTATTGAGAACATTTTGATACGAGTTTGCACAAAGGGTGATTGGATCACCTTGATAGTGTTTGTGGTGCTTGGTTTTTTTGTTGTTTGTTTTTCACCATCTCTAGTTTAGCTCTTATTAGGCATTTTTTTTAACTTGCCAGTGATCCAGCATTGCATAGCATTGAATATGTTTTGCTTTGTTTTTCTGATTTAGAGTTATTTCCTTAGATTACAGTTTTTAAAGTGAGCATGCTGGATTAAATACAGCATTGACATTTTACGGGTTTTGATATATACAGCCAGAATACACACACCACGCGCGCGTGCGCACACACACACACACACACACACACACACACACACACACACACACCCCTACACATGCACACACCCGCACGCGCGCATGTCTGTGAAGTCATTTCAGTCGTGTTCTACTCTGCGACCCTATGAACTGTAGCTCACCAGGCTCCTCTGTCCATGGGATTCTCCAGGCAAGGATACTGGAATGGGTTGCCATGCCCTCCTCCAGGGGATCTTCCTGACCCAGGGATTGAATGCATGTCTCTTAGGTCCCCTTCGTTGATAGTTGGGTTCTTTACCACTAGTGCCACGTGGGAAGCCTATATGTATATCCAAAAGGGAAAATTTGAAAGGACTAGATTAAAAGAATCCAAGAGGGTACAGAAGTGGCAGTATTTATATTTAGTGTTCACTGAGTAAGGGGAAGAGTATCCGATTTGTTAAAATGCTTTATAATAAAGATACTAATTTATCTTTGTCATGTCTAATGCAGATACTTTCCTTACACTTCTTTTTGTTTATTTATTTTGATGAATGAATTTTTTTCTATAGATTATTCTCCTGATCTTTTATCTTTTCCTTAATAGTTTGATTACCAGTTAATTCTCTTTCTTTCACTGTTATATATGTTTAATTTGCTATAATTTAATATGAGTCAAAATTGGTTTATATTTTAAAAGTACTTACCAGTCATCTCTCCCACCTCCCTCCCCATTTTTATGGTACTTTTAAAATATGTGTGCTTATTACTTCATGTACTATTCTATTCTTAGGCCAGTGTATTGTTTTAATTAATGTTCCACAGGGCTAAGTATTTGCACCAAATCTTTTCCTTCCAAGTCCCTCCTGCTCAGAATTCTTTGTTTATTTCCCTCGTGTTTTCTTCCACATTTAGAGTTTTTGAGACTTCATTCAAAAATTCTGGGATTTTTTTGTTAAATTTGGTTAAATCAGTAAAACGTAAAATATCCTCTTTCTGTAAATTCCACTGAGAAAAGAAACTTAATCTCTCTATCAGAAGGGGTTGCACTAATTTTTTCCCCACTTTAAGTTTGGTTTAATTTATAATCTTGTTCTTTGGGAAGAAAACTTCTCCTTTTCTATTTAAATTGTATGATTTCCTGAATGAATCTTTTCCTTCCCCACAGAGTGGGTTCAGATGGCTCCGACTCTGTTTTCTAAATTTATTCCAAACATTCTCCCTCGTGCGGTGGAGTCTGAACTGTCTGAATATGCTGCTCAAGATCAGAAGCTTCAAAGAGAACTTATACAGAATGGTTTCACAAGGCAAGTTTTCCTTTCCTTTCATGATAAAATGTGTCTATTTCCTTAGGCCAGTTTGACTTGGTAGTGGGGAGGGACGCCAGGTTCTTAGAATGGGAGACATCTACCCGCCAGTAGGGCCAGTGCTGAGGGGAGGGGTGGTGAGCTCCTTGTCTGGGAAAGTGTTGAAGCTGGGTTTTGACTTTATGGGAGCTGCTCTTAAGTAGGTTTTGAAGAAGGGATTTCTCATCCGGTGGGTAGTTAGTCTGGGCAGCCTCTGAAGAGCTCTTCCAGCTTTGATCCTCTTGTACTAGTTTTGAATATTTGGAAAAACCTTGTCAAAATTTTATGATCAGTTATAAGGTACATTTATGACTAAACTAGCAAAGGATTCGTTTTATGACTAAACTGGTAAGGAAGCTTTAGATTGTGTTTTTCATTCCATTTTTTCCCCTAAATTCTAGTTGTTTCTTCTTAAAAAGTAGGGTATCATTTATATGTGTCCACAAAATTCACCTCCCTTGATTTTGATATAAACACTTTGCTAATTTTTCTCAAAGTTGAAATTCAGTATCCTGGCTTTATTCCAGCAAATCTTTCAAAGTGCTTATTTTCAACTAAAATTACACAAAATTTTTGTGATTCCTCATAGGAAAGCACCCTGTTCTGTAACCAGATCGTTGGAGGGTATAGCAGAACTTTATAATTTTCATAATCCTTGCTCTCTCCTTAGCACGGTTGCATGTCTTCTTTTATTTGAATCCCTCGTATTAAAGGGAGAAAGTTGTGGAGAGAAAGACACCTGGGTTCCTCCCTGAGGCATAGTTGTGACCACAAAGAGTGGTTGGATATTGACTCACTTGTCTGGCTTGGGCAGGGGGTGGTCATGCTCTTTCGCAGGTTCTGAGGCCATGTTCAGTCTCAGAACACCAGCCTTGATCAAGATCACTGTTTCTAAGTTTCTCATTTCAGCACCGGTTAGAAAAGAAAGCATATCCTTTGTTCTTTGTTGGCATTTATGCCCTTTGTGTCCCGGTGGCATCTGTATTCATGGGGTAGAGAGGCCACTGAGTAACCCACTGGTCATTATCCACCTTGTGGGCAGCTGACACTGGAAGGGGTTGGTCAACTGTCAGAAGGAAGCTGTGTAGACAGGCCCACGAGCCCGCCTTCTCTGTGGCAAGTGAGAGGAGCAAAAGGCCGTGGCAGAGCCTGCATGCCAACAACTGGCTTTTCTCCCCGATGTCCAGTGGTCGGGTGTTTTCTGACATCAACTGTAGTATTTCTAACAGTGGTACCATTTTCATATACAGAATGAGGCTGTTTAATGCTGTTTTACTTACTCAGTTTTGAAGAGCTGATACAGATTCTTTTTTTAAAGATATTGAAAAGCATACACTGAGAAGTTTTACTCCTGCCTGTCCCCCTGTCTGCTCTCAGCCATTAGGTAACCACTTTTTATTAGTTTCTTATGAGCCCTCCAGCGTTTATATCCTATACAGATAGAAGCAAGCACAATATATATTCTTAGTTTTATTCCTTTCTTACACATTCTGTTGTCTAGATGTACTATAACTTATTTAACCAGTCCCCTATAGATGACAAGTTGAATCATTTCCAGTCTTTTTGCTGTTACAGAGAGTGCTGCATGCATAATTTTTATACTGGTTGTCAGTATGTTTGGAGAGTAAATTCCCTTAAGTTAGATTGCTGAGTCAAGAGTAAATGCAGTGGGAATTTTGATTAATATTGCGTATATCCCTCCATAGGGTACTGTGCCAGTTTGAGCATTCATGAAGCAACGTGCCTGTTCTTCACGTCCTTGCCTGTGGAGTATGTTGTTTACACTGCCAGTCTGGCAGGTGAAAAATAATTAATCAGAGTTAGTTTCATTTGTGTTTCTCTTATAATGAGTGAGGCTGAGCGTATTTTCCTGTGTTTGTATTTCTTTTCCTGTAAATGGTTTCTGCTTTTTTGCTCATTTTTCTATTCGATTGTTAGTCTTTTTTTCTTGGTTTCTAGGCGCTCTTGCTATAGTGAAGAGATTGTTTGCCCAAAATGATAGTTTTTTTTTTTCAGTTTCTTTTGACTTTGCTTATGGTGGGTTTTTTTGTTTGTTTTATTTGAAGTCATGAGGAAGTTTTTATTATTTTATGTAACTAACTTTATCAAGTTTTTTCTTTATGGCTTATGCATTCTGAATTATAGTTAAAAGTTTTTTCTTGAAATGTTTTAAAAATAAATGCAGAATAAACTAAGTATACCTCTTATGTTTTTTCCTAGGCTCACCATAATTTTGAATTATTTTATGCTTTTTTTCCATGTTATATTTCAATGTTTGCTTTTAATTTTAGAGATGAGCTTATTGATGCTTTTAACAAACAGCCCTCTGAAAGCTTTTATTTCTGTGAAGCAGTGTAGGAAGATAGCTCTTGTAGATTTCTCTGAACACCTGAATTCACCTTACAGAACAGTGTGGAACACATCCAGAGACATTTTCCTAATCCTAATTTTGGAGCTGGAGTAGGAGAACAGGGTGCAGGACTGTTTGGTGTGTAGCTACTCTTATGTAACATTTGGGGCCTGGTGTAAGAGAACAGGGTGCAGGACTGTTTCGTGTCCTGTCGCTCTTATGTAAAATCTCCTTGGGATGAGTTGAGGCACTGACTCGATAAATAATCTCAGGTAACATTGCCTTTGAACGTGAAGGACTAGCCTGGCACTAATAAGGTCAGGATGGTCAGGTGCGTTCATTCATATGAAATTTAAATGCTAGGATTCCAAAAGATGATAAAATTAAAAATGTTTTATTTTACAAACTGAGTTGAGCTATTTCTGTTAACAAATTATTCTACATTTATTCTGAATATTAAAGGCTGCCTCATGACTTACTCTGTTGGGTGATTTGCACAGAGTAGGCCCTGCCTTCAGTGGACATTCTGAACTGCTGGGCTGGCTCAGACCAGTCAGAAAGGGTGTGCACACACCATACACTTAGCAGCTGACGGCAGTCACCTGTGCTTCCATCTCTTGTGTCTGGACCTTCCATACTCTGCTCCTGCCAAACTTGATGCTGCCTTTGATCATTATTTGGCTAGAATTTTTTTTTAAAGAAATGGTGTCCATTGATGCAAAAAATATCATATAAGCAGTCTAACAAAAATTCTGTTACTGGGTGCCTTCATATGAGCAATCGTTTTATGGTTTGTGTCTAGCCAGTCATATGATTGCTGTTCATCTTTGCAAGGTATTTTTTCGCTTAAGGCTGTATTCCATTTACATGATGTAGGGTATGACAGTGCATTGCTTTAATATGAATGACACAGTCTTCGAAATGTTTTAAAATAATAAGTGAATATTGTCAAATATATCGTCTTTGTAGTTAATGGACAGATTCTTATTTGAGTTGAAGTTTATGTGAAGCATCTTTAGGTGCATAGAAATACGATGTGGACTTATCTCAAAGCTAGAAGTAACATACCATCTAAAAGCAGTATTTTTTTTTTTAACATGTTACCTGCATAGTTGAATTGCTTATTGAGGGGAAGGGCAGGTTGTGTCTGCTGTTGTCAAAGATTACATGATGGCAGATAAGCTCACTGCTGCTGCTGCTGCTAAGTCGCTTCAGTCGTGTCCGACTCTGTGCGACCCCATAGACGGCAGCCCACCAGGCTCCGTTGTCCCCGGGATTCTCCAGGCAAGAATATTGGAGTGGGTTGCCATTTCCTTCTCCAGTGCATGAAAGGGAAAAGTGAAAGTGAGGTCGCTCAATTGTGTCCGACTCTTAGCGACTCCATGGACTGTAGCCTACCAGGCTCCTCCATCCATGGGATTTTCCAGGCAAGAGTACTGGAGTGGGGTGCCATTGCCTTCTCCGATAAGCTCACTAGGGAACTTCTAACATGTGGGCCCTCAGGTGGAGCATCCTCATTCAAACCCATCTATGGTCTTCTTCAAAGCGTGTGGCAAATAGCTTTTAAAGGCAAGTAAACCATTCTTGCTGAGTGATTGTTACCTGGATTTCTAGAACAAAGTAGAACCTCGATAGGGGTATTGTTCTTTTAGCTGAGACAGCCACTCCAGGATCGGGGCTTTTTCCATAGTAGCCTGGGTCTGGTGTTGAGGGCAGCTGACCTAATAGTGTTATCAGATAGTGGTTTAACAGCCTCACGTACGTCACACTGACATTCTTTGTGCCTCCTGTTGTTTTCATATCCGTATTTTTCTCCTGTTATTTTAACATGTTTCATTTAAAAAAAAAAAAAATTGGGGGGGTGGGAATGAAGTTTGTTTATAGAAGTCTAAGTTCCAGATTCAAGATCCATCCTGTGTCTTCCTTTTTGATCAGCATTAATTTACTTGTTTCAGAGTATTTGGTGAATGCTGCTGTGATGATGTTACATACCTCTGTTCATAGTTCTTCAGGCAATCTGTCTATCAGCTCTAGTCCCTTGAATCTATTTTATCACCTGCACTGTATTATCATAAGGGATTAGATTTAGGTCATACCTGAATGGCCTAATGATTTTCCCTATTTTCTTCAATTTAAGCCTGAATTTTGTAATCAGGAGGTCATAATCGGATTTCATTCCAGTCCCAAAGAAGGGCAATGCCAAAGAATGTTCACACTACTGTACAATTGCATTCATTTCACATGCTAGCAAAGTGATGCTCAAAATCCTTCAAGCTAGGCTTCAGCCGTACATGAACTGAGAACTTCCAGATATACAACCTGAGTTTAGAAGAGGCAGAGGAACCAGAGATCAAATTGCCAACATTTGTTGGTCATAGAGAAAGCAAGGGCTTGCTTGGTAGCTCAGCTGGGAAAGAATTGCCTGCAATGCAGGAGACTTGGGTCCCATCCCTGGCTTGAGAAGATCCCCTGGAGGAGGGCATGGCAACCCACTTCAGTATTCTTGCCTGGAGAATCCCCATGGACAGAGGAGCCTGGCAGGCTATAGTCCATGGGGTCTCAAAGAGTCGGACATGACTGAGCGGCCAAGCACAGCACAGAAAAAGCAAGGGAATTCCAGGAAAACATCTAATTCTGCTTCACTGATTACACTAAAGCCTTTGATTGTGTGGATCACAGCAAACTGTGGAAAGTTCTTAAAAAGATGGAAATACCAGACCACTGTACTTGTCTCCTGAGAAACCTGTATGCAGGTCAAGAAGCAACAGTTAGAACCAGACACGGAACAATGGACTGGTTCAAAATTGGCAAAGGAGTACATCTAGGTTATATATTATCACTCTGCTTATGCAGAGTACATCATGTGAAATGCCAGGCTGGATGAATCACAAGCGGTAATCTCAATTGCTGGAAGAAATGTCAGTAACCTCAAATATGCCAGTGATACCACTCTAATGGCAGAAAGTGAAGAACTAAAAAACTTCTTGATGAAGGTGAAAGGGGAGAGTGAAAAAGCTGGCTTAAAACTCAGCCTTCAAAAAACTAAGATCATAGCATTCAGTCCCATCACTTCATGGCAAATAGAAGGGGAAAAAGTGAAAACAGTGACAGATTTTATTTTCTTGGCCTCCTAAATCATGGTGACTGCAGCTGTGAAATTAAAAGATGCTTACTTCTTGGAAGGAAAGCTGTGACAAACCTGAACAGCATAATAAAAAGCAGAGACATCACTTTGCCAACAAATATCTGTATAGTTAAACCTATGGTTTTTGCAGTAGTCATATGTGGATGTGAGAGTTGAACCATAAAGAAGATTGAGCACCAAAGAATTGATGTTTTGAAATTGTGGTGCTGGAGAAGACTCTTGAGAGTCCCTTGGACAGCAAGGAAACCCATCCAGTCCATCTTAAAGGAAATCAGTCCTGAATATTCATTGGAAGGACTGATGCTGAAGCTGAAACTCCAATACTTTGGCCATCTCATGCAAAGAGTTGACTCACTGGAAAAGACCCTAATGCTGGGAAGGATTGGGGGCAGGAGGAGAAGGGGACGACAGAGGATGAGATGGTTGGATGGCATCACCGACTTGATGGACATGGGTTTGGGTAGACTCCGGGAGTTGGTGATGGACAGGGAGGCCTGGCGTGCTGCGATTCATGGGGTCACAAAGAGTCAGACACTACTGAGTGACTGAACTGAACTGAACTGAACTGTTAAGAATTTGTTAGGCTGTTTAAACCTAGTTGATGCTAAGTTTTTCTCTAAATGCTCAGCTGAGAGAAAAATCCTTCAGAGACCATTTGGTGTGTTCTCTTTCTTCTGGTCCTTAAGACTCCTCATCCAGCTTAGCAAGAAGTTTCTGTCCTGGTCTTGATCATAACCAGAGAAAGTGGGAAACTTTGGTAATCTGGAAGATTACACAAAAGCATGAAATAATTACTTGTGCTAGCATTTTAATCCATCTGTGGAGGCTATTTATTAGTTACGCACTAATTTGTTAATTCAGCAAATATTTCATTTTTCTACTCTGCACTTAGATACTGCTTCTAGATACTGGGTGAACAAGACAGGCAGAGTTCCTATTTTTATGGAGCTTATACTCTGCTGTTGGGAGATAAATAGCAAACATGTAAACAAATTATTTTGAATAATAATGAGTGCTACACAGAAAATGAGACAGAGTATAGGATAGAGTACCTGACTAGGGCATGCACGAGGGGCTGTTCCCCCTACTTAGTGATGTAATGCCCCTGAGGAGGAGAATTCCAGCCAAACAGTGAGGAGATAGCCATGTGGCTAACTTGGGAGAAGAGTGTTGCAGGTATAGAAAAAAGTGCAGAAGTGCTAACATGTCCAAGGGACAGAAAGAAAGCTAGAGTGGCTGAAGTATGGTGAACAGAGAAAATGGGTGTGGAGAGGTAGATAAGAGCCATAACTCACAGGGCTGGGAAAATAAATTTGAATTAGAGTTGTTTTTTTTTTTTTTTTAACTGTCATAGAAAGCCACCGAAGGGCTTTTAATCAGAGACGTGAAGTCATCTTACACATGCTTGTAAGATAAGATAGCTCTGGCTCTTGCCTGGACTAAGATCTTGCAGTGGTGTAGGGGAGAGGTGATAGTGGATTGGGATTGGCATTGTAGCCGTGGGGTCGAGCAGTGGTTGATTTGGGTTATGTGTTGAGACAGAATGCTCCAGAGTGAGGCAAAGAGAGGAATCAAGGATGAGCTAGGATTTTGGGGCCTGAGTAGTTGGGCGATGGTGGTGCAGTTTATTGAGGAAGGCGTGGGGGTGGAATGCGTCCTGGCCGTGGTGAATTTGCAGAACATGGAAGTCATCCAGATGACAGTGGCAGTGAGACAACTGGGCCTTACAAGACCGAAGTGTCAGGAGGGAATCAGAGCTGGAGATAGAAATCTGGGAGCCAGTGGCGTAAGGATCATATTTCAAGTCACAGGACTGGTATGACTACTCTCCTAGACTAAGGAGAACATACGTGGAGAAGAAGAGAAAGTGGCCAAGGACAGAGTGTTGGGCAGAACATGGAGTGTTTCAGGAAGGAAGAAGTCAACTGAGTAAATGCTGCTGAGACTGAGGAAGAAAAAGCTAGTGGACTGGTTATTATTACTCATTATTTATGCATTTTAGTCGTTTGTCTGGGCTATTGTCTAAGAAACTGGAGAGACAAAAGTAGGATTTACAAATAGCGTGGAACTCTTAGTTTCCTATCTCTTAAGTGGAACTCGAACTTCTGTAGGTATTTAGGTATTTCTGTAGGTATTTAATATGAACTTGTTACTGTACGTAAAGGTTCATGTTCTATCTGCAAGAAGGGTATTCATTAAGATTTCTGAGATTTTTCAAAAGCTTTAAGCAGTTTTCAATCCCATAATAGGACTCTTAGGGGAAAATTTTGACTTATTCTATTTCATAGTTGAAATTTGCCCCATTATATGCAGTTCACCAGGGATGTTGTTAATAGAGCCTAGATTTGTCTTCAAAGACAGTTTAGTCTGAACCAGTTTCTAGGACCCATCTTTGTAGATAATCCTTCCTTCATTTAATAGCTTTCTATATTTAAAAGGTAGCACCTTTTAGCTAAGAATATTCAGGTTATAAATGACTCAGCTGCTGTTTACAGGTTTAATGTCAATTTTAAAATAGGTTGTTAAAATTGAAAAACCTACTCCACTTCCATCATCAGTGATGCCAGTTCATTTCTCCTCTGCTTTGTTGTGTGAAGATGTCAGTCAGTTCTGTTGACTCCTTCTTTTCTTATCCCCAGAGGTGACCAGTCCCGGAAGAGAGCTGGAGATGAGTTGACTTATAGTAAGTAATGATGCTCCTTACCATCTTTGATGGTTTTGTGATGTAAAGCAGCCACTGGCTATAATGATATCCACAGAGTTCCTGATGGTGGTCTCCAAGGGCACTGTGTATGGTCAAGGTCAGACTCTTCTGTAAGCCATTGCAGCTCTGAAGCCCAGTTGCTGGTGGTAGTTCTCAGGCAGTTGTCAAGAGGCTGCCAATTCTTTCATCTCCACTAGAATGAGATAAGTGTCCAGACTCGGTTCTGGCTGATATGGTCCCCTTTCTCGTCATCCACAGCCACATGGTTTTGAAGTTTTTTTCCTGATCTACTTTTGGGAGGGGGTGAGAAATGTGTGTCACATAAGTAGATTTCTACCATTATCATATGCTGGCTGCTGTTGATACTTCTCCCTTTTCCAATGTTTTTTTTTTCAGACAGCTCATCAGCCTGTGCAAGTTCCAGAGGGTACAGATAGTGAATGTATTGAATGTACTTTCCTTCCTGAAAAGAGGACACTGGAGCTGCAGAGACTGTGTTCAGAGCACAGCGGGCGTCCCGCAGACACTCAGGAGCCATGTCACCAAGCTGTTCTTGGAAGAGGATGCTGGACTTCTTATTTTGGTTTGTAATTTAAAAAAAACTAACAAAAACAAAACAGTTGCTGCTAGACTTGGGGATGATTTTGAAATGGGACAATCTTCTAACGAGTTTATCTATAGATTCCGCGAGGAACACACATTATGAAGAGTGACCATTGCTAAGTGAGATCCGGCAGCCAAAATCAGCAGCTTCCTCCAAAAAAATAGAAGAATCTTTTTTTTTTTTAAGCATTTGTTTTGTTCATTTGTGGACTTGGCACTTTGGCTTATTGGTTTCACACATCAAGATGTCTTTTGCTTTAAAATCAAGCAGATCATTACAGAATACAGTATTTTTCACCCATAACCAAAACAACCCCCTTTAAAAAAAAGAGTTGGTCTTTGTTTAGCATTAGAAAGTCTTGTTACAGGAAAATGCTAACTCTGCTTTCAATATAACTTCTCCCCACCCCCCACCCCCATCAGTTCACAACTCTTTTCTACTCTGTGCCTTGAGCTTTGTGCACTTTGCAGCTCTGTGACCATGTTGTCAAACTTACAAATGCTTCCTGAAAAAGCTGATGGTATTACAGTCTGACCCGCCAAGATGTCGGGTATGACTTCATAGCAGGATGCTGAAATCATTGGGGAAAGAGATACATGTTGCACACGGGTCAGATTTCCCCCTGCCTTGCAGTGGTGTTTTCTTGTTAAATGTTGGGGACCAACTCTTGTAGACCATTTCCATTCCTCTGTCACTTAGCAGGCTCTCCCCGGCTGCTGTAGTGTTGGCATTATGCTAGTTTAGGGCTGGTCGGTACTTTAGCACTAAAGCTCCCTTTTTAATACTGTTGAGAATTACCCAGTGGTCAAAGGTGGTTCCTTTGATGCTCTAGGAAGCAGATATGGTTATTAAATGTAAACATAATCAATCGTGTGGGATTCCTGATCAGTCTCATTTTAAATGGGTGAGATAAGTACTTAAAAAAAGAGTCTGC
Source organism: Okapia johnstoni (assembly GCA_024291935.2). NCBI lineage: Eukaryota > Metazoa > Chordata > Mammalia > Artiodactyla > Giraffidae > Okapia > Okapia johnstoni. Next base: position 76,023,541 of record CM044318.1, on the reverse strand, counting down.
AGTCTATATCTTTATATTCGAGTGTCATAGAGAAGAAGTAGCGCTGCTGTTTCAAGGCTCCCATATACTCACAGTGCTATTTAGTTCCTTATAAAAGACTCTGAAGTTTATCCTATTGTTTTTGAAAGGCAAAGGAAAATAGATGTGACAAGGGGAAAATATTTTTCTTCTCAGTTTTGCTTAAATCTAAATCAAGCATATGCTTGACTCTCTTTGGCTTTGTTGGCTATGTCAGACTAATTTACCTCTTCAGAGGACTAGGGGCAAAAAAAGGAGACATATCCGAGATACTGACTATCACACTTGTGATTTGCAGGTCGTTCATAGAATTGCCTCTGCCAGTTCACTTGGTCCTTTTGGAGGGAGCAGGCTCAGGGTGAGTTCGAAGTGTACTGTTAGGAGCAAATCAAGTTAGCAAATAGAAATCCTCTGTTTGTAAAATCAGTGTTCAGAGAAGCAAAGGTTAAAGGTTGTCAGGTTTATTTTTTTAAGTACTTATCAGCCAGTGTTGGTAGATTGTGAAGAGGCCTTTGAAGTGTGCTCCTTTAATGCCGTGAGCATCTTGGATTGTGTTGGTAAACACGGAATTACTGTCAAGACTGTTGACAGGCTGTCATTGTGCCCTGTACGGTTTGATTTGCCACAGCATAACATTCTGATGTCAAGGAAGAATTTTCTTTTATCATGAAGTTCAAATTTTACTTTACTCAGTGGAATGCTTGCTGCAGGCTTATAAATATAACACCTGCAACCAAATCCTCTCAAGTAGTTTTAATAATAATATTTTTGAAAAGGATTGAAATTGGAATGTTTCGTTAAATGTGAGCGAATTCTTCATTATCCTAGTAATGTACCCAAATGCTTTTGCTGGGAAGGAAGTATTTTTTGACCAACAATAGAACCTTCCCTATGAAAGCATCACATTAGGATGTGAATTGGCATTAAAATCTTTGGATGCTTTTTGCATTGTTTAGTTAATGGAGGAATATTTTGTATTGTTTTCTTTTTATTATTATGTGTGTGTTAACAAAGTGGGCAGAGTGAAGTTTGCAGGATTTAGTCTCTCTGTAGATTTTTGCAGTGGCCACAGCGTGCCATGGGTGAGGGCTTGGTGGTGCAAAGGTGTGATTGGAGGGCACTGGAGAAACAGTGTCTCCCAGTGCGTTCAACCTGGTTCTTACTCATCTTGGCCTCTTGAGGTACACTGCAGTATGAAGAACTTACTTCTTTAAGACAATATTGACCTTGCTTATTTAATTGGGATTCTTAACAAAATTCTTAGTCTGCAGCAAAGAAGTAAGAAATGCCTCCATTTTGTATTGACTAAGCACTGTCTGCCTAAAAGTATTTCCTTTGCGTGTTCACTTGTATTCTTCTTGCCAGTACAGTATGTAGTTTACACACCATAGTTTAACACTGGCTTTTTATGGGGCCCAAATCATCAAAGGCAGAAAATTGTAAAGCAGGTTGATCATCTCATAAGTCAACACATGCAGTTGGTTTGCCAAACGGACTAGTGGATACATGCAGCCTGAAACTGGACCCTCCAGAGAAAGCCAGCTCACTCACTTTGGAATGGTGACACTTAACATCAATAGATGATCGTTGTTTGGAGAGATGGTACTTATTTTAAAGTTGGCATTAAGCTTCAGTATGTGTCGTCTCATACCCTTCTCTCGTCACAGCTGCACCCTAACCTGACTGCTGTGTTTCTGTGGGGCAGAGAGCAAAGCCCGGTGTTGTGACTCTTCATCTACTAGTTCTTAGATAGGAGTTAGTGAAAAGAGACAAATACCTGGGCACATGAGTTGTGCGTTATTAAATTTTGTGGAAAAGTGACTTTTTTCCCTGTCCCTTTTACTTGTTGGAGGTGGTTCCCCTCCCTTCCTTCGGGGTGCGGGATGAAAGTCAACATGTGAGTAAGTGAGCTTGCAGAAGAGTGGGGGCCTGTGGTGGTAATGCTGCACACACATACATCTCCAGTGCTACAGCCCTGTGACGCCATCACCCCTCTTGCTGCATGCCATGCTTTCTGTCAGGTTGCTAATTTGCACACACAGAGAATTCCTCAGGAAGAGTTTGCACACGCATCACCTCGCTATAATATTTTGTACCGACCAAACAAGGGATTTGAAAGTTTTTCAGCACAAAAGGAGAACTTCAGAGTGATGGTCTGTGCACACGTACAAGCAAAGCTAACGGTGATCTCGCAAACACAATTGGTTTCCGGAGCTAAGTGAGCAGGAGTGCTTGTGTCGTAGTATTTAAAGAAGCTGTTTAATCTCCCAGGGTCACCCTTCAGATCTCGTCTTCTCATTGAGACTGGCTCTGTTTTCTTCTGTGTGTTTTCTTTTTTATTGCAGTTTAATATTTCTGTGATTATTACACGCGGCGTTACCCTTGAGCTAAAATTCAATTGTCCAATAAGCAGCTAGTATTAGATAACATTGTTCTATGAATATACACTAATCTGGGTTTATTAAAAAACTTCACAATTAAAAGACAAAACAGAACCCCTGCATTAGTTATGCAATCATTTTTTGGATGTTTGGGGGGTTTTTTTTTGTTTTTTTTTAATGGTATCTCATTGAGCTTCAGAGTATTACGTTGACTTTAATCCACTTTTGACCTTTTAACAAATTTAAGATCAGAATATGAATCCCTTGACGTACACCTAGAAGAGATTTATAAGGACCTTTTTAGTTGTGATTACTCTTTTCAGTAAGATTGCGTAAGATGAAATTTATGTTTATCAGAAGTTAAAACAGAGGTCATAGGTATTCTTGGAGAAATGGCTTTCCTGATATTTTCCTTACCTAGTTTAAATTTGCCCCAGTTTCTGGCCACCAGGATCTGTGAAAGGACCTTTGTTTTTTTCAAGGGAAGTGATTCCTCTTCTGTTCCCGCAGTTCATTAACTAAGTCATTGACACTCCCCGTGTCTCCTGGCCAAGACCGCATTCCGAACCTCTTTCCAGAGCCAGGTGGCACACGGACCTATGTTATTTCTGCTTATGTTGGTGGAGTGGCTGTGGGAGAATTAAAGAAGTAATCAGAGGTACATTCTTATAGGACTGTAGTGTATATTGTACCCCTGCTGATTGGAAATTATCTTCATTTCTGGTTAGATTGCATTGTTTAGAAATGCGATATGTTATTGGCTTATAATTCTGGGAAATTGATAGTGTGGCTCTGAGGTGAATTCTGTGGTTTGAAAAAAATAAATATTTTGTATTGATTCTCAAATGTCATTTCAGTGTTGTGACTATGTACTAAATGCAATAAGACTGGCTGTTCTCTTCAAAGGGTGTGTCTTGTTCAACAGTTGGCAATTTACTTGCTCTCATTAGCCCTGTTTGTCAATATTACAGCCGTGCAGTTCAGGAGAAGTTGTTGAGATGTGATGTTGTGGGGAGCTATGACTGGAGACAGGAACGCTTGAGAGCAAACGGGAGGCCGAAAGCAGACAAAAGGCTTCTGCCACCCACCAGCGTAGTAGAGCAAGAGTGAAGTGATGAAGTCTAGCTCCTGGTCGTCCTTGTTTGTCAGAAAGCATGGTGGAGCTTAGAACAGGGTGTTCTGTACATCAGCTTTTTATGAATCCAAGAAGAACAAAATGGTAATGTTAGGAAATCAATTAATGTGACCCATCTATCAACAGATTAACATGTGATCAGATTGTCTGTGAAAATCCAAAATATCTACAAGGCAGATAATAGCCTTGTGAGTTTATCAGGGTTGCTGGAACACAATCAGTATGCAAATGTCAATTACATTTTCATGCAGCAACCACAAGCAGTAATGTCTGTAAATTTTTTAAATATTGTTAAGAAATAGAATATGTACTAGGAACAGAAAAGTCACAAAGTACCTAAAAATCTTAATAAAAGATATTAAAAGCCTTTTAATGAGAAATTGATAATTTTTAAAAAGCACCTTTGTTGACATAAATAGAGTGGTTGGTAAGATCATTTTGGTCTCAATTCTTTCTCTGAATCTGTTAGTAGATTAAAGTAATTCCAACAAAAAAAATCCCAGCTTATCCTAATATCTAAACGGAAGAACAAAGGACCACAGATATCCAAGATAACTCGTAAAGAAGGTGAGGTGTGAGGAGAGCTAGGATTACTGGAGTATGACCCTTACTGTGAAATACAGTGAGTGCTTAAAACACTGTGGAGTTGGCACAGAGATGATAAGTAGATGAATGGACAGGAATAAAGAGCTCAGAAACTGACCCACTCATGTTCCAGAACCAAATTTTGTTAAGGGTAGTCATTGCAGATCAGTGAGGAGGAGGAGGAAGGATTATTTCTTAAATGGGGCTTTAGTAATTTTTCACAAAGGAAAAAAAGTGAATTGGACTTCAACCTTGCACCAGACACAAAAGTCAGTCCCAAGTGGGTTAAAGATTTACCGGATTAAAGTTAAAACTGTAAAACTTAGAAGATGATATAGAAGAATATTTTTATGACTTTAGGGGGAAGGGAAAAAGGTGCAAACCATTAGTTAAGAGATAAATAATTTGGCTGCACTAATAGTAACTACTTTTTTTTTACCAAACATGCCACAGAATGAAAAAGTAAGGCCAAACTGGAACAAGATATAGATAATCATGATAGATATATAATTGTTAAAAAGCACCTGAATGTATATCAATAAGAAAGCAACAACTCAGGAGAGAATTGGGCAAAAAGCACAAGTAGGCATTTCACAGAAGAAACACAAATGGCCCATAAGCATGAAAAAATGTCCAGCCTTATCAGTAGTCAGGAAACACACACTGAAACCATAAATGCCAGTTTCTAGTCCCTATATTGGCAACAGTTAAAAAGTCAGGAAGTAGGGGAGGGATAAATTAGAAGCTTGGGATTAGCAAATGCAAACTACTGTATATAAAATAGATAAACAGCAAGGCACTACTGTTTAGCACATGAAACTTGATTCAATGTCCTGCGGTAAACCATAGTGGAAAAGAATGTATGTATGTATAACTGAGTCACTACTGCACAGCAGAAATTAATGCAACATTGTAAGTCAACTACAATTTAAAAAAGGGGGAAGGGATCAGAAAATACTAAAAATTGCAGAGGTTGTGACAACAGGAACTTCATCTGCTACTCTGCATGTAAGTCAGTACTACCACTTTTGAAAATAGTATTAGCTAGTGAAGTTGAACGTCAGGTATATCTTAGTTTTAGAGAAAATCACGTCAGATGTGAATACCCAGGAAACATGTACAGGAATGGTCACAAGAGCATTGTTTGTGGTAACCAAAAAGGAAAAGAGAGCCAGCTGCCCATCTACAGGGAAATGAAAAGATGAAGTGTGTGTGTGTGTGTGTGCAGTGGGATCTGTGGAGTCCTGAGTGCAGTGCACAGCCTTGTGCATCAACCTGGGTAAGTCTCAGAAACCACATTGAGTTAAAAAGAAGCATATCGGAAGAGTATAGTCAGCCTGATTATCTTTTATATAAAGTTCATAACCAGGAAAAAACAGTATATTGTGTAGGGATTCATAAGTAGTAAAACTGTAAAGAGAATTAGTAACATTTAAGACCATGGGGCTTCCCTGATAGCTCGGTTGGTAAAGAATATGCCTCAAATGCAGGAGAGCCTGGTTCAATTCCTGGGTTGGGAAAATGTGCTAGAGAAGGGATAGGCTACCCATTCCAGTACTCTTGGGTTTCTCTTGTGGCTCAGCTGGTAAAGAATCTGCCTGCAATGCCGAAGACTTGGGTTTGATCCCTAGGTTGGAAAGATCCCCTGGAGAAGGGAAAGGCTACCCACTCCAGTATTCTAGCCTGGAGAATTCCATGGATTGTATAGTCCATGGGGTCTCAAAGAGTCTGACACGACTGAGTGACTTTCACTTTTCAAGACCATGGTCTCCTTGAAGGTGGGGTAAAGGGGGAGTGAGAACAGAGAGGAACACTGGTTTATAAGCAGTTGAGAATAGGAACGTTTTGATCTTAGTAAACATGTCAGTTCTTGAATTAATATCTAAATTCAGCACAAGGCCAATCCAAACACCAAAAAGTATTTTAAGTATAAATAAAAAATTCATGTGAAAGTATGAACAGATGAAAATAAAATCTTCACTGAAAGGGGGAAAAGAGGAACTTGCTATACCAAAAACCACTTTTTTACAATGGCAATTAAATTTTTACACTGGTGTCAAAAGACAAGTTAATGGAAGATGGTTTAAAATAGACTCAAATGCTTTTAAGCATGTTAAAGGTGGGTATTTAAAATGGTTCTGATCATGACAGATTATTCAGTGGAAAGTGCTGATACAGCTGGGGAAAATTGAGTCATACAGTTCACCAAAAAGAAATTCCAGATGGACTAAAAATGAAAAAAGTTAAAGTTATAAAAACTAGAAGACAATACCATTTATATTTTCTTGAGGTGGGAGACATTTGTTCTATGAATGTAAGCAATGGTCTGAAAACAGAACCCTGTGTAAATCAATCACCCGACTGCATTCTGTAGAGCACTGACCCAGCATTTGTACATACGTATATATTTTTAACTTGTCTGTGTACTGTACTAATACACGTAAGACAAAAAATAGATGAGAAAAAAGATGAGGTGAAAATGTTTTAAAATACTTTTTGTGTGTATTGTGGTTAAAAAAGAAAAAACCCTTTACTCTTTCTGAAAAGTTTAGTAAGAGCCATGTTATTAAAAATGCTTCATTATTTTTGAAACTCCTAGTTTTAACACTTCACAATAAAAACAATGTGTGATTCTAAGGTAAGTTTATTTTAATGCTAAGTTCTTATGGCTATTGTAGCTGGGGGAAAAAAAAACACTTCATTAAAACGTGGATCCAGATGACTTGGCTTTCTGAAAAACAATACTGTTTTCAGTTCCATCTACTAGTCTTAAAGTGTTTGTTGAAATCTTTGTAATAAATTTCCATCTGTCTCACTGTCCCTAACTTGTTCTTGCTCAATAATTGTGAGTGTGGTATTTTTAACAAATGGGTTCAAGACCTACTGAAACTCACTTTTGAATTTCAGCTCCCAAGTTTGAGTGTGCTCTTTTAAGAGGTTTTATAGGTGACCGATTTTGGACAACACATTTTCGTGAAGCTGGAATCATGTCTAGCCATTTTTGAGATAGTCTTAACATGAATTTCTTCAGAAAAAGTAGCAACTTTCTTACTCATCATTAGTATAGCATCTTTACTTTGAAGGGTTGGATAAAGCCTGTCTTTTTTGTTTTTAAAATACCTTCATGATTGCATTATTGACAGGCACTTGTCACCACAAGAAAGGTTGGCAAATTGCAAACATCTGTGTTTTTATCACTAAAAAAATAAACAACATATTTAATACTGACAATACTTTTTCAAATGTTACTGTGAGATAACCAACAAACCTCTTCTGGGATTTAAATTTCTCCATCTCAGAAAATGGGGCTACTCAGGTGGCTCAATGGTAAAGCATCCGCCTGCCAATGCAGGAGCTGCAGGAGACTTGGCTTAGATTCCTGGGTCCAGAAGATCCTCTGGAGAAGGAAATGGCAACCCACTCCAGTATTCTTGCTGCAATAGCGATAATCCCATGGACAGAGGAGCCTGGCAGGCTACAGTCCTTGGGGTCGCGAAGAGTCAGACGCAACTGGGCATGCACGCGCGCACACACATCTCGTAAAATATTGTAAAGATGCTCTCATGTAAGATCAAGTCTGAGTCCGGTTGCCTTGTGGGGGCACTTAGACCACAATTTTCAAGAAGAGAATGGTGTCGTCATCCCAGCATTGTGGAATCCCACTGCTCCTTTCAGAATACATCGCGTTTTTAACCAGTATTGGGGGAGTGGGGCCTCCCAGATGGTGCAGTGGTTAAGAAATCACCTGCCAACGCAAGAAATGCAGGATTTGCGTATTCAATCCCTGGATCAGGAAGATCCCCTGGAGAAGGAAATGCCAGCCCACTCCAGTGTTTTTGCCTGGAAAGTTCCATGGACAGAGGAGCCTGGCAGGCTACAGTCACAAAGAGTCGGACACTACTGAGCCGAGCATGCATGCACGTGTGCATGGGGAAATAGAAAATCCATTAGAAAACCACAGTAATAATTGCTATAGACAAGATCTACTGATGAAAGCTAAATTAGTACATGGAAGTTGCTGAAGGAGAAATAGTATAGTTGCATAAACTCGAAAGTTGTCTCACTCTCCAAATATTTATTAGTGTGGTTTAACACATGTATAGAAATTCTTTGATATTTCTGCCTTCAGGTGATGGAGCTTAATTACGCTCCTCCTGGATATGGGCTGGACTCAGTGACTGGCTTCTGAGTACAGAAAAGGTTTCTCATCACAGAGAAACCTGGTGGCAGCCCCTTAACCAAGTGGTCACGGTTCACATCTCAACCATGAGTCTCATGGTATCCAACCCCCGATACGATGCCCTGAGAAGGACACTTCACCTCTGTGGTGTCAGACAAGAGGGGGACTTTCTCCAGGACCCCTGACTGCCCCTCTTCACAGGTGTCAAGGTCATGAAAAACCAGGGAAAACCAAAAACCTGTGATAGGTGAAGCTAAGTACAGAGTCACAGTGACAAAATGCCATTTGGCATCCTGGGATTGAGAAAAAGATGTAAGTGGAGTAACTGGAGAAATCTGGATAAAACCTGAGACGTAACATTGCTTTGATGACTTCTTTGTTTCGAGAAGTGTACCACGGTTGTCAAATCAAATTGTGTGCTTAGTTGTGTCCAACCCTTTGTGACCCTGTGGACTGTAGTCCACCAGGCTCCTCTTTCCTTGGGATTTTCAGACAAGAATACTGGAATGGGTTGCCATTTCCTCTTCCAGGGATCAAACCCATGTCTCCTATGTTTCCTGCATTGCAGGCAGTTTCCTTACTTGCTGAGCCATTGGGGAAGCTCATACCATGGTTACCTGAAGTTTAAGCCCTAGGGGAAACTGGGGGAAGGATTTACAGAAACACTGTCCTGTCTTTGCGACTCTTGATATGTAAATCTGAAACTGTTTCCCCAAGAAAGTTTTTGCTTTTTAATCAAAATTTCTCAGAATTATAAGGGGACATGATTCCTCTGTAGAGAACCACAGTGATTCCAGTGAACACATAGCTCTTGGGGCTGGTGGCTCATCAGAAGTCTGTTTTGAGATGAATAAAAATGTCCATCCTCAAATTGGAGGGTCTGAGCTTAACGGGATCTCACATGAATCACGTTTCATTCATAGCTCCTCTTGCTATAATTGATTGTACATTTGGCTTCCAGTCAGGATTAGAGAATTGGATTGACATTTGGAGAAAATGTCATTGCAACCCATCAGAGGAAGCTTTGATGGAGGAGCAGTTGAAGTCCTTGGCGTGCAGTCAACGAGTGGGGTAGTCCCTGGACACTAAAGGAGCCCCCTCTTCCGGGTTCCTGCACTCGCTGCTCTCAGACTTTCCAAGGATAACCTGGTTAGTCAGACCCTCCCAAGTTCCACAGACCTGGAGTTCCCCAGTCTACTGAAAGTCATGCTAAATCAAGGTTACCCAAGGCGGCAGTGTGAAGGCGGGAACCGTGTCAGCTACAAGGACAGCAAGAAAATTAAAGGTACCAGACCCATCTGCTAATACAGAAAAGGCGATCAAAGAGAAGCAGGCATGCATGAGCTTTCTGACTGTGGGGTGCCATCTTATCAGGGGTGCAAGGGGCCATGGAAGGAGAAGTGGGAAAATTCAGGTGCAAGGCAGTGCTCGGGGGTGGGTTGATGTAATAGCATTTGTAATAGTCAAGACTTGCCAGTCTCATCAGGCCATCTCAGGCCAGGGCCCAGGGTGAGCCCTTGCAGGCAGGAGACATGGGGACCTGGAGACCCAGAGGCTAGAGGGCAAGTACAGATGTGGACCAGGACTTCTGAGAGGCCATGTGGGGCCATACAGATAACATAAGCTCTTCACTCCGAGATGCATTTGGGGTCAGTAACTCCTGGTCCTATGTGTCATGTGTCCCTATGTGGGTCATTTCAGCTATCGAGTCTCAGTTTGCTCTGCTATAAAACCCATCTCCTTCACATAATTTACAGAATTTGCTCCTCCCTATTCAACACAGTTTGGACAGGGCTGGTGAAACTGTCCTGCCTTCCTCAGCCTTTGGATGGGCGAATTACCTGAGCCAATCAGCTTTCTCCCCTGGAGATGGAGTTTTGAGCAGAGCCGTTTGAAGCCTAAAAGAGGCCCCAGGGACTGGGCTGGGACCTGTCTGCTGAAATCCTGGAGCCGCCAGACTCCTGTTCCCACAAAGGTTAGCTCTGCCGTCCAGTTGGTGACCATACTTCCTTCACCGCAAGGAGTGAAGGTCAGTGTTTGCTGCTTGCAGCGCAAGTGTCCTAAGACCCGCAGAAGATCTCTTGGATGATCTGTGTGATCCCTTTTCAATAAATAGGGTCTTTGTTACCCACTTTGGAGCTTTTCTGAAACAGAGTGGTGAACAAATAATATGAGATGGATCAGGACCCTATGGTCCTTATCCTGCCCCCCACCATGTCTTCAGTCTGCCTTTTGTGGAAAACTTTAGTCAAAGAAGAAGTTTAATCAGAGAAGTGAGAAATGCAGGAACAAAGGAAAACAGTCAAAGGAGACCAGATAATAACGACGCAGTCATTGAGCACCGTCAAGGGCCTTTAGTTCCTTCTCAAGTTAGTTCAGCTGCGCAGCCGTGTCTGACTCTTTGCAACCCTGTGGACTGCAGCACACCAGGCCTCCCTGCCCATCACCAACTCCCAGAGTTTACTCAAACTCATGTCCATTGAGTCAGTGATGCCATCCAACCATCTCATCCTCTGTCGTCCCCTTCTCCTGCCTTCCATCTTTCCCAGCATCAGGGTCTTTTCCAACGAGTCAGTTCTTCGCATTAGGTGGCCAAAGTATTGGAGTTTCAGCTTCAGCATCAGTCCTTCCAATGAACACCCAGGACTGATCTCCTTTAGGATGGACTGGTTGGATCTGGACTATAGGTAATATTCTGTGAGCTATCTTATAGATACTGAAACCCCAAGTGGGAGAAGTTAGCTACATGGTTACCAGACTGTACCCACTGCCTAAGCTGCTACAATTCCAAGAACAAGCCTCAAAAGAAATGGGAATGAATGGACACTGGAACTGAAGGTTAACTGTACCTAAAACAACCAGGATAATGCTGGTCAGACCACCGATGACCAATCTGAACGATTGGTTCAGAGTTGACTGTGCCGTTTCTGCGTGTAGCCCCTTCTGTCTATAAACTTGTCCTACAGGTTGCTGGTGCGGTGGTGGAGTGGGGTGGGGGGAGTCAGCTTTTGAACAGATGTCTGCCATCCCACCACCACCCCCTCTGTTGCAGGCATCTGAAATAAAGCAAACTTCCCTTTCCACCAACCTGGCCTGTTTATTGGCTTTTGAGCGGTGCTCGCCGAACCCCACACATACTTTCGGTACCAAATACATTTAAAAGATGGAGTCTACTATTTCTTCCTCCTCTCTGATTTTCTCTCTGGGTAGAAATGGGAGATGCTCAGTTGATCCCAAAGCCAAGGTCCCAGTATGGAGTAACCAGGCACGCTGTTCCTAAATGCCTGCATTCTTGGTCACCCCCCTGCAGAGAAACCCAGTTGCGCGCTCACCCCAGCCCTGTCCCTGCACTGCATGTCTCATAGCCCTGGTCAGCACTGTTTGATAAGCCACCAAACACTTCTAGCCGCAGCTCTCCTGCAGCTGAACATTTGTAAATTGCTTTTGCCCTACTGTCTGACAGCGTGAAAAACACATTTTCAATCTCCAGGTAGCAGTAGGTGTATTTCTATCACAGCATTTCTGAGCTCCCAGGGACAACCTGCTGGGTTGGGGTGGCCCCTGGGCCTGGAGAGGACAGGTGATGTTCTAGGGCGGTGGGAGCCAGGTGGCAGGGGCGGGAGGGGGCAGGCGATAGGCACCGTTATCCCCACGCACAGAGGCTCTAAGGCCCTCTCATTCTGTGCCTGGCGGGATCTGGAGGGGGCCCCCAGAGGCCCCCAGGCCTCACCGTGTCCTGAGCAGGACGCTGAATTGAAGGCCTCAGTGTCTGTTCTCGAAATGAGGCCATTTAAGAATAAGCCTCCCTTAGCGAGACTTGCTTTGAGCCAAGCGCTGTGTCAGGCACTTTGCACACTTTGTGTCACGTGTCCTCACCCTGCTACTGTACCCCTGCCGTCTGCATGAGGCCCAGACCTTGTCCAGACCAGGGCTGTCTGGCTCCAGAGCCGCTTCTGTTAGGCGGTGGCCCAGGGGAGCCAAGTCGTGAAAAACCCAGGTCCCCTCGTCTTTAGCCCAGGGCCATCCTCTCCTGACACTGCACACCCCGGCACCTGGGCACAGCTGGCGCCTGGCATGGCAGTACTGTGGCATCCACTCCCTTGGCAGGTGACATTGGAGGGCTGCTTGGGGCCACATCAGCTGTCCCTTTTCCCAGGGGAGACAGAGCTGCAAGAACCGGTGCGGTGTCAGCTGCCATTGAGTTTTCCGGCTGATGCTCAGAACGGGGTGCTTGTTAGGAAGGAGCCTGGTTCCAGGAAGGCAGACAGTTCAGCTCAGCCCCTTAGAGATGTCGTTTCCCCATCTACAGATACACTGGGTTTGTATCAGAAGTCGGGCTAGTAATCATATTGGGAAAACGGATAGCAGCTACAATTGTAGTCAATTTAAATGAGTTTTTTTCCTTTAAGGGAAAGCAGTTACCATGTAGTAAATGCTGGAAACATCATCAGTTACTATCAAGCTGTCTAGCCAGAGCCCATTACTCTAGTTGTCATGTAGCTTTCTCTTCTTTGGGCTAAAATTATATTCCTATTTTCTTTTAACTCAATACAGCCACAGAGCAGCCTCTACAGATTAGATTAGACAATCTCCATGGTAGTCTGAGACGTCTCCATCTTACTAGCTTTGTGCCTCAGCGTCCAAGGCTGCGGGTGAGGGAAGGAAGGCCTTGGGCAGAATCAGTGGCTTTCAATTATTGAACTTGAGCATTGTCAGGCTGTGGGTGAAGCATACACTGTGGCATTTAATCCCCAAGACTTTAGGAGGGAGCTATGAGCATTTTCAGCCCCATTTTACAGATGAGGTAAGTTGTGTTCAGAGATAATCAGTAACTTATTAAAGTCCCTCGGCTACTAGGGCTTCCCTGGTGGCTCAGACAGTAAAGAATCCACCTGCAGTGCAGGAGACTAGGGTTTGATCCCAGGATTGGGAAGATCCCCTGGAGGAGGGCATGGCAACCCACTCCAGTATTCTTGCCTGGAGAATCCCCAGAGGAGCCTGGCGGGCTACAGTCCATGGGGTCACAAAGAGTTGGACATGACTGAAGGACTAAGCACAACAGATACTAGGGGATAGAGCTGTGGTCCAATCTGGGTCTGTCCCCAAGGGCTGTGATCTCAGTCCCGGGTCACAACTGCAGACCCCAGCTCGACAATGAGGCTCTGAGCCACCTCAGCATTTTAGGACCCTCACTAGAAACCGATCATTTACCTCTGAAATGCTGTTCAGATTGGACTATTTGGCAGCTGGAACGCTGCTAACTCTCCACGACCACCTTGGCAGTCTCATTCTGGCCTAACTGGTCCTGACGGGAGGTTAAAGATGTGATGAATAACGCGGGGGGAGAGTTAACTATATGGTGGGCAGGCAGCCTCTTTCCAAGCAAGGAGTCTGGTGGGGCCAGGAGTGGGGGAGGAAGTGAACCGCCCTCTGCCCCTAGGAGGGAGAGTTGGGAGGCTTAGGGCTGGGAGCAGAGTCGGGCCTCTGGTTTCCCCCTCCTTCGTCTGCTCAGAAACATGGAGAGATGAGGGTGGGCGTCGAGGAAGCAGCAAGAACTGAGAGGCAAGTGCAACTGAGCATCTGCACCATGTCTCAACCACCCTGCCCCGCCACCCCACCCCAACTTACTCAGGGAGCAGGAACCCTGGTTAGTCCCAATTTTAAAATGAGCTGAGACCCAGACAAGTGCCCAGGGTCACACAGCCATTGGGTGGCAGGGCCAAGGTGGCCAGACGCAGAGCGGAGCCCCCCGAACCATTCCCTGTGCTGTCCACCCTGCTGGTTGGTGGCTGCCACACAGGGGTGGACTGGACCCTGGCCCAGTGGATTTGCTCCCTCCTGAAGACCCCACCCTGGGCTGAGACTCCACCTGCCAGGCTGAAATAGCTGCCAGAGTCCGAGTCCCCTTAAGTCTAGAAGCTTCCATCTGCCTGCCTCCCAACCAATCGAGGCCTGGCCACCACCCCTCTCCACATCAGCAAAGACGGCATTTCTCTGAGCTGTTCCAGGCCTCCTCCTGACCTTACCTTGCTGGAGACCCCTGGCCAACTGGTTGCCCCTCTTCTTACTGGTGAAAAGGGGGTTCCTCAACTTCAGCCTGCAGAGCCAGTGGGGATTATTACCTGTGACCCCTCTCCCACCTGCCGAGATTCTGATTCTCTAGGTCCCGAGCAGGGCCCAGAAACCTCAGCCTCACGCCCCAGGTGGCTTCCATACACCTGGGGCCCACCCCAAGTGGAGACACAGGCTCGACCAAGTCTAAGATTCTCACTTCTACAGAGTCTGTGCGTGCTAAGTTGCTTCAGTCATGTCTAACTCTGCGACCCTATGGACTGTAGCTCTCCAGGCTGCTCTGTCCATGGGATTCTCCAGGTGAGAATACTGCAGTGGGTTGCCATGCCCTCCTCCAGGGGATCTTCCTGACCCTGGGGATTGAACCCATGTCTCTTATGTCTCCTGCATTGGCAGGCGGGGTCTTTACCACTAGCACCACCCGGGAAGCCCTCTATGGAGGGTCTGAACTGAAGACTAATTCTTAAATCATCTTTCAGATTTTCTCACCTGGGGCTGAAATTAGAATCCCAAATTCAGTGGATCTTTTATGAAGTTCTGTCACTGTGCCCTGGGGCCAATGGGGCACCTCCTGCTGTAGGTTCACACCTAGAGCCCTTGGTGGCAGCTGGGAGGAGCCCAGCGACTGCTTCAATGGGGGCCCAGCATGTGGGGCACATTTTCTGGAATTCATGACGACTTTCTCCCTGAGCAAAGCTCTCAGCCTCCCTGGATGGGGGTCCTGAGAGAGAGCTGGCCGAAGCTTCCCTCTCTTGAGCAAGCCCCCTGAGCCCTGCTGCAGCCCAGCCCTGGGGAGCCCATGGTCCGCTGGCCCAGTTAGGATGGCGTGATTACCCTGCCAGCTGGGGCAGATTGGGAGGGAGCGGGAGGAAGCTTTGTTTAGGAACCCCTCCTCCAGAGCCCTCTGCAGTCAAAGGTTTTATTAACATAGATTAATGGGCATAAACAGGATTCTTGATTTCCTTAAATAAGTGGATTTTGAATGGTTACTCTGGCAACCAGGCCTGGCTCCATTCACTATCCAGGGGCAGGAGAGGGCCTGGCAGGATCTCTGTTCTTGCTCTCAGACTTTGCAGTCAGTGAGTTTGGGGGGGCAGAACCTTCAGACCAGCCTGGATGAGGTAATACAGAATCATGTAACCACTAAATGTGTTAAGATCAAGAAACACAGTGCGTTCTCTCTGCTACACCTGAGACAGCCAGGAGACTGCTCCCTCCCCTGACTGGAGACAAAGGACGTGCCTCTGGCATGTGGCAGACCCAAAGCCATTAACCAGGGGATGTTTAAATTCTCATCCCCGGATGACACCCACATGGCCTTGGTGAATAAATTCTGGGGTGGCGAGAGGAGGGTTGTTGTTTAAGGGGCTCCATTGGCCTCTCGGGGTGAGGCCAGGCCCTGAGGGGAAAATAGGCAGGTCTGGTGTGGCTCTCTGGCCTCCAAGTTCTTGTCCAGTGGGCTCATCACCATCAAGAGGCCTTGAGTGCCAGCAGTGGTGGTTCTGATATGTGAAGATAACGTGGGGACTGACTCTGTAGCACTGACCCAGGACGTGTCCTGCCGAGAGGAGTTGAGGTCACCTGGGGCAGGAGGTCACCTGGAGCAGGGGGTGTGCCTGGACAGAGCCTCCTCCTGCTGCCTTCCACCCCTGGGGCCCCGTGTTGTGAAACCCTCGAGAGGTGCATAGAGATAGCATCTGAGGACAAGCCAGGCAGGACCCCGGGAGCACTGGGAAGGGGACCTCTGGCAAGCGGAGCCTGGTTGGGCGCCAAGCCACGGTACCAGCTGCTAGAATCCTCTCTGCAGACACTGCTGACCCAGCATGGACAGGAGACCAAACCGAAGTCAAGGGCCCATCAGGTGGAAACTGGTCTGCCAGGGGCTGGTGGACTTTCATTGCAGCTGCCAACATTCTTGAGCACCTTGTTACACAAGCTCTCTCTCTGCCTACGTGATCTCCGCTTATCCTCCTAGTAGCTCTGTGAGGCTCAGAGAGGTTATGCGCTGGTCCAAGGTGGCACAGCCAGCAAGCCTGGTGCAAACCCAGGTGGTCTAACTCCGAAACCTGTACCCATCAATTTAGTTGCTCATTTAGCAATTCTTTGGTGAGTGTCTATTTTGTGCCAGGTGCTGTCCTTGAAACCTGTGGGAGTCCCAGAGCTTCTGAGCTAGGTCTGGGACTCCAGCATCAGTCCCATCCTGCCCTCTGACCCCAGTCCCCAGGAAAGTTAGCAGTGTCCCTTCAGCCTGCATCACTCACGCTCTGCACGGAGAGGCAAATAACCCCACTGTGGTTTATGGAACACCACTGAGGAATGGTCTTCAAAGGCCTCCGGTCAGGCTCAGATGGGGAAATTGCTGGGGAAGAGCTAATTGCCTGCCCCAGCTGCCCTCTGAGCCAGGCTGCCAGACAGGAACAAAAGCCAGCAGAGAGGGGTCTAGCCCCTGCAGTGGATCTCTGTTCTGGTGGAGATTCCAAGTCTCCTCCAGGCAGTATTTTGACTCTTGCTAGTGTGGCTGTTAAGACTCTTATTGTCTTTGACTTTTATTTAACCCTCCCCAGAACGGACTCCCGCTCACCTATCTCAAGAGGAGACCCAGAAATGCCTGGTCTGCAGGTTTCATGGGGAGACAGGTGACCCCCAGAGTGATTACTTGAGTTAATTCATGCCCCTCCCCTTCTCTACACCTCCCACCCTACCCCTTCCATCCTTCTCTTCCGTCCTTCCTCCCTCTTTATCTCTTTTTATTTAGAAAACAATATAGGAAAGTACAGAGAATAAATGCGTCAAATTTCTAGAGCAGCACTATCCAGTAGAACTTTATGTGAAGATGGGAAGGTTCTAGATCTACGCTGTGCAATAGAGTAGCCACTAATCATGGGTGGCTACTGAGCCTTTGAAATGTGGTGAGTGCAAATGAAGAACTGAAGTTTTTCATTTTATTTAATTTTAATGAATTTAACGTCAAATGTCAGTAGCCCAGTGTGACTAGCGGGTACTGTATTGTACAGCACAGATCTAGAAGCCAAGAAACTACGGATAACTGGAGGGCCCCATGTTCCAGGAGATTCTGAACCACCCTCTTGTGTGTACCCAGCAAGGCTGCACAGGCTGAAGTCACATCAGTCCAGTGCCTTTGAACAAAAGATAGGAGGACAAGGGATTCAGTAGCCAGGGTTCAAATACAGACCCCATTACTGATTAGCTGTGTAAACTCGGATTCATTACTTGGACTCTCTGAGCAGATTTTCTCATCTGTAAATTGAGGGATCAGGGAGGGTATTACAAGCATCTGTTCCCAAGTGTTGTTTTGAAGATGGAAAGAGATAATTTGGTAAAGTACACTTGAACCCTGGAAGGAGCCTGGCCCACAGGAGGTATGCACACACTTCTCCAGACACATCCTGGCCACAGTTCAGGTAAGGAGTGCTAAGAGGAGACCCAGTACTCTAGACATCTCGCAGGTATTCCTTCTCTTACTCCTCCCCACAGCCCTAAGGCATAGTTACTGTCCTTGGCTCCTCTTGGCAAATGGGCATAAAGGAAAACTAGGCACAGAGAGGTTAAGTAACTTGCCCTAGGTCACACAGCTGGGAAGTGGTAGAGCTGGGCTTCCAACCCAGGTGTGGTTGCCCCCAGAGACTGCTCCACTAACTGCTGAGCAGTCTGTGACCGAGGGGTTGCTTCAAAGTATAGTCTCAAAGGCATTTGGTTCTCAAAGCGTGGTTCCTGGACCAGCAGCATGCGCATCATCTCAGAAAGTGTTTGAGATGCAAACTCTTGGCCTTTCCCTAGAACAACAGGATCAGAGACTGGGGGTGGGGCCAGCCCTCCGGGTGAAGCTGGGGTGCTAGAGCTTGAAAAAGGTAGTAGCTCAAGGAGCCTTCACATCTTGGCTTTGAACTCCGCCACAACTCACAGCTCTGGCTCCCTCCCCTGGCCCCACACAACTCCCTCTCCCAGCCCAGCAGTCTCCCTCTGGCCCTGGTGGCTCCCTGATCTATGTCCTTTCCAAACCTACTCATGGGCTTGAGAGCAGGCCAGGAAGTAAGCGGTCAGTGAGCGCTGGCACCCTGCCTCTGTCCACACCACTGCTGGCCCTGCTCCTGGTTGGGTCTCATTGATCTGCAGTCTGCAGGGCTTGCATCTTGCACTGTCATCCTGCCAGTAATTAGTCCCATGGAAGGTGTGGATGGGGAGGCTGCTCACAGCTTGTTCTGAAAGGGACGCATCTCCCTGGTTGATGGCTTGTTGTGACTGACTGTCAGCTTCAGATGATAGAAATCAGGTCCCCCGCTGAGAGCATCTGAAATGGCTTGGAGCTCCCAGGTCCCCAGGAGGATGAGAGGGGAGGGAGGAGATAGAGAAATGTAGGCACCAGGCAGCTGTGGAGCTTGAATATAGGGAGCCCAGACCTCACCCTCGGCTAGGAAAATCAGACCCTCTGGGTCGGGGACCTGAGCACTGACAGGTTTGAAAAGCTCCTGACATGATTCTTTTTTCCCCCTTAGCTTTATTTAGACATAATTGACATAGGACATTGCGTACATTTAAGGTGTATAATGTGATGGCTTGATGCATATGTATATCACAAAGTGATTACCAAGCTAAGGGTAGTTAACACATCCATCACTTCACACACTTACTATTTTTTGTTGTGGTGGTGAGAACGTTTGAGATCTCCTTTCTTAGCACCTCAAGGGTTCACTCCAGCTCTGTCAACTGTAGCCACCATCTGCACCCTAGATCTGTACCCAGAACATATTCATCTTATAACTCGAAGCTTGTACCTTTGATCGACATCTTTTCCCCACCTCCTGACCCTTGGTATCCACCAATATATACTCTCAGTTTCTAGAGTTCACCTTTTTAAGATTCCACATATAAATGTCGTACAGTATTTGTCACTGTCTGGCTTCAGTTCAGTTCAGTTCAGTTCAGTCGTTCAGTTGTGTCCGACTATTTGCGACCCCATGAGCTGCAGCAGCATGCCAGGCCTCCCTGTCCAACACCAACTCCCAGAGCCCACCCAAACCCATGTCCATTGAGTCAGTGATGCCATCCAACCATCTCATCCTCTGTCGTCCCCTTCTCCTGCCCTCAATCTTACCCAGCATCAAGGTCTTTTCAAATGAGTCAGCTCTCCACATCAGGTGGCCAAAGTATTGGAGTTTCAGTTTCAACATCAGACCTTCCAATGAACACCCAGGACTGATCTCCTTTAGGATGGACTGGTTGGATCTCCTTGCAGTCCAAGGGCCTCTCAAGAGTCTTCTCCAACACCACACTTTAAAAGCATCAATTCTTCGGCACTCAGCTTTCTTTATAGTCCACTCTCACATACATACATGACTATTGGAAAAACCATAGCCTTGACTAGACGGACCTTTGTTGGCAAAGTAATGTCTCTGCTTTTAAATATGCTGTCTAGGTTGGTCATCGGAGAAGGCAATGGCACCCCACTCCAATACTCTTTTGCCTGGAAAATCCAATGGACGGAGAAGCCTGGCAGGCTTCAGTCCATGGGGTCACTAAGAGTCGGACATGACTGAGCAACTTCACTTTCAATTTTCATTTTCATGCATTGGAGAAGGAAATGGCAACCCACTCCAGTGTTCTTGCCTGGAGAATTCCAGGGATGGGGGAGCCTGGTGGGCTGCCGTCTATGGGGTCGCACAGAGTCAGACACGACTGAAGTGACTTAGCAGCAGTAGCAGCAAGTTGGTCATAACTTTCCTTCCAAGGAGTAAGTGTCTTTTAATTTCATGGCTGCAATCACCATCTGCAGTGATTTTGGAGCCCCCAAAAATAAAGACAGCCATTGTTTCCACTGTTTCCCCATCTATCTGCCATGAAGTGATGAGACCAGATGCCATGATCTTAGTTTTCTGAATGTTGAGCTTTAAGCCAACTTTTTCACTCTCCTCTTTCAATTTCATCAAGAGGCTCTTTAGTTCTTCTTCATTTTCTGCCATAAGGGTGGTGTCATCTGCATATCTGAGGTTATTGATATTTCTTCTGGCAATCTTGATTCCAGCTTGTGCTTCTTCCAGTCCAGCATTTCTTATGATGTACTCTGCATATAAGTTAAATAAGCAGGGTGACAATATATAGCCTTGATGTACTCCTTTTCCTATTTGGAACCAGTCTGTTGTTCCATATCCAGTTCTAACTGTTGCTTCCTGACCTGCATACAGGTTTTTCAAGAGGCAGGTCTGGTGGTCTGGTATTCTCATCTCTTTCAGAATTTTCCACAGTTTATTGTGATCCACACAGTCAAAGGCTTTGGCATAGTCAATAAAGCAGAAATAGATGTTTTTCTGGAACTCTCTTGCTTTTTTGATGATCCATCGGATGTTGGCAATTTGATCTCTGGTTCCTCTGCCTTTTCTAAAACCAGCTTGAACATCTGGAAGTTCACAGTTCATGTATTGCTGAAGCCTGGCTTGGAGAATTTTGAGCATTACTTTACTAGCGTGTGAGATGAGTGCAATTGTGCAGTAGCTTGAGCATTCTTTGGCATTGCCTTTCTTTGGGATTGGAATGAAAACTGACCTTTTCCAGTCCAGTGGCCACTGCTGAGTTTTCCAAATTTGCTGACATATTGAGTGCAGCACTGGCTTATCGACTTATTTCACTTAGCAAAATGCCCAACAATGTTGTTACAAATGGTTGAAATTCCCGTCTTTTAATGGTTGAGTATATTACATATAGTATGTAGGTATACACATATATCTCACATTTTCTTTATCTGTTCATCTGTGAATGATGGATACTTAAGTTGTTTCCATGTCTTGGCTATTATGAATAATGCTGCAGTGAACATGCGGATGCAGGTATTTCTTCAAGAGTGTGATTTCCTGATTCTAATGTGGAACCAAGGCTGAAATATCGTTACTCTAAATTAGCATTTCTAAAACTTGAACAGCAGTCGAACTATCTGAAGATCTTGTTTAAAATGCAGACTCTGATTCAATGAGTCTGCAGCAGGGCCCAAGAATCTGCCTTCTAGGGAAACTCACCAATCAATTTGTCAAATAACCAGTTGTCTGCTTCATCAGATTTCCTGTTTGATTTGGCAAAGGCAATATTTAGTGGCTTATTAAAGGAGAGTTTGCTTTTGCTTAAGATATTTCATCAGGCTTCCCTGGTAGCTCATACGGTAGAGTTCACCTGCAATGCAGAAGACTGGGGTTCGATCCTTGGGTCGGGAAGATCCTCCTGACTCTTTTCCCGCACTCCTACCCACCCCCTCAGAACAGTTCTCTCAGGGTTACTTGAGATGCTGTCCCCTGGGCTTGAAGTCCTAAAAATTTCTGCAGAATAAAACACAACTTTCCATTTTTAGGTTGTGACTATATTTAAGTTGACATATGCTAATTTTTCATGTAAGATATTTTCTTTGGATGATTTGGTATTTAGTGAAATGGTTCTTGGTGAACCAGGTGCTTTTAGGGTCCATAGAGAAGTCTCTCAGCCAGCTTTGGGGAGAGGAACCACACAGATATGGTCTTAGGAGTGAGCTCCCTGATTGTTCCAAAACCCCCACATCTATCAAGCTCTGCCTTTGCTTCTTGTGTGTCTGAGGGCTCTGCTGCTGAAGGTTTTTGAAACAAAATCTTTTTAATCTGAATGCTGCATTTGAGAGTTGAGAAGTATGAGGCTCAGAGAAGTTAGGCAACTTTGCCTGAGGTTGCACAGCCAAGGCCATCAGACCAGAGAGAGGCTGCGGGCCCTATATTGTCAACTCAGGGGCAGAGCCTGGTCCATGGCTAAGTAGACAGACTGCCCAGAGAGAGGGTGGGGGCTGGGAGGAGTTTGGATACATCACCCTCACTTTACCCTCTCTCCTAGTGGCATTGACTGCCTCTGAGGATTCCCTTGCTCCATCTCCCTCTGTGGCAGTGGCAAGAAAGGGGAATCAAAGGCTTTTTCCTTAAATTTGGTCCCATCAAGACCTTTGGAGGCATCTCCTTTCCATCATCCGTGGAGGAGGAGAGCCTTAGGACATGTCACACTATGAGCTAAACGGGGCATTAAGTGAGACGATCTGTGTAAAAGGCTCAGGAGGATGCCTGGCGCACAGCAGCTGTTCAGGGAGTGGTTCTTTGTCTTCGTCTTTGGGAACAAGGAGGAAGGGGTGACCTTAGAGGCAGCCCCAGGGTGGAGGAGGCTGTCATCCCAGCCATGTCACAAGGACTGAGGGATTCAGCTAGAGGGGGGCCTGCATTCCATTTTTCCAGGCCTGCCCTTCTTCCCCCCCACACCTCCTGGCCTCAGGCACCCCCTCTGGAGGCTGCAGGGTCCCTGTTCCCAGCCGGGCCACGTGTAGGCATCAGGGCTTTGCGAGCAGGTGGCCTGGGAACTCAGCATCCAGCAGATTGTTGTCAACAGAACTAGTGGACGTGGCTGGGCCTCTCATGCCCTCTAACTGGTGGGAGGAGGCGAGGAGGGGTGGGTACTCCACGCTGCCAGCCTGGGTGGTGTTGAGAGCGCTCTCACAGCCCTAATTTGAAAAACTGAGCTGAAAAACAGTCAGTCGGCTCGTGTGACTCAGCACCATTATCCCTAATCACGCAGAGAATGTACCAGCCTCTGCCTGGCGAGTTCCTGTGGCAGCAACTTGAGAGTTGTGCCGGCGTGTTGAGGGAGAGGGGATGGGGGCCACAGGGCAACCAGACAGGAAGCCCCTTTTGGGCCGCCGGAAGGAGGCCGCGCCGGGATGTTGGTCTTGTCCAGGCGGCATGACCGACGCCATCACTTCTCTGCCCAAGGCTGGTCTTGGCCCTTCCTGGGTCTCCCCCCAGCCAGGCTTGGGATCCTGCCCTCAGGGAGTCCCTGCCCCAAGTCGTCAACAGCCTGGATTTCAGAAACGTTTAGGAGAAGCTGCATGTGGGAGTTAAAAATGACGAGGTAGCCCTTACAAGGAATGACCCCACCAGATGTCTACAATGCACCATTAAGTGAAAAAAGCAGTTTATAAAATAGTGTGCGGTCTGACTTAGTTTGCTCAGACTGCCATAACAGAACCACAGGCTGGGCAGCCTCTATATCCGATATTTATTTTCTCACTTCTGGAGGCTGCGAGTCCACAATCAAGGAGCTGGCTGATCTGGTCGCTTTGAGGACTCTTTTCCTGGCTTAAGGACTCTTTTCTGGACTTACCGATGGCAGTCTTGTCACGTGATCTTCACATGGTCATGCTTGTGGGGTGTGGGGAGGAGAAGGGAGGGACAGACAGTCCTCCCTGGTGTCTCTTCCTAGAAGGACACTGATCCTATCAGAGCAGACCCCCTCCCAAGACCTCATTCAACCTTAATTATTTCTCTGGAGGCCCCATCTTCAAATACAGCCGCACTGGGGGCTAAGGTTGCAACATATGAAGTTGCAGGAGGCTCGGACGTCCAGTTCACAACAAGGAGCAAAACCTGGGCTTCATCCAGCTCCTGTTTGCATGTGGGGGTCACTTGGGTGTAGTGACGTGACTTCTTTGAGGGCCTCAGTTTCCCCTCTTGTACTCTGACGGAGGCTGTACTTCTGCCTCTCTCCTTATCTGGGACTGTTACAAAGATGAAGAAGATGACCAGGAGATCGTCCAAGGCTCTGAGAGAGCTGGAAATAATGAGGTGGCCTGGAGTGAGAGGTGAGGAGAGCTGAGAATGGTGTTAGGGAACCTGTAACCCTTGGGACCACTTCGGGTTGGGACAGGTGGTTTACAGAGAAACCCAGAACTCCAGGTATCAGCTACAGCGCCTACACCAATCAGAACATATCTGCAAACGCTTGCAGACGGGGCTAGTCCCATCACTCAGGGAAGTGGTAGTGAGCGTGGGCAGGATGGAGCGTTTCCATGGTGACCAGGCACCTGGAGCCCCCACTCACCACCTTGCTAAGCCAGGAAAGTAGATGTTTTCTTTTGCTTTTTGAATTCTCAGGAAGAGATAGAAATTTGACTTCTTCTGCCCGTAGGTAGCAGATTGAAGCATTAAACTCTCGCGAACCAGACAAAATCGAGCCGATTTGGCCCACAACTCAGCAATCTCTGACCAAGGTTACAAGAATCGCTGATGGGACCAAGCTTGGGAAGGATTAAGGAACTGGAGAGAGGCAGGGGTGGGGAGCTAATGGTATCTACTGGGTAGAGACCTGAGATGTGGCTACACATCCTCCAACACACAGGACAGTCCCCTACCATCCACAACAAAGAATTAACCAGTCCCTTGGTCCAGTGGCTAAGACTCTGCACTCCCAATGCAGGGGACCCGGGTTCAATCCCTGGTCGGGGAACTAGATTCTCACATGCTTCACCTAGAGTTCATGGGCTGAAATGAAGGTGGAAGATCCTATGTGCCAGTGCTGTCGAATAAATCAGTAAATAAATAAATATTTTTAAAAAAGAAAATAATTAACCAGTCACAAATGGCATAGGGCCAAGGTGGAGAACTTTTGTTGTGTATTGGGCCGGGTGATTCTTGTTCAGAGATGTCCTGTGTTATAAAACACACACATACACAACGTACTCTTAACTTGGAGCCAGGCAGTAGTGGACTGTCTCTTAACATTCAGCTGATGCCAGCTCTTCATCAGAAAAACATTCAGGCCAGTGCCAAACTGCCTGCTCTGTGTTCAAAGGGCAATTCTCCAATGGAAGATGTTTCTGCAAGTGTGTAGCCCACCCTTGCTTGTTACTAGTTTCTCTGGGAGAAAAGCACAGCCTAAATCTTGGTTATTATCATGTTGACAGAATTGTATCTAAAATGTTTTATGCTGGGTATGATCAATTGGGCTCTTCAAGTGAGGAACAAATAAGCTCATTTCATTTATGCCTAAAGCTTTGCATTTGGAAGCCAATTTTCTTCTCCCTCGCTGCTCTGCACCAGGATGATGGCACCTCTTCATTGAGAGAGGGGTGGGCAGGCTGAAGGGCCAGAGCACAGGCCAGCTGGCTCAGCTGTCTTGGGCCCCGAGTCCCTAACAGCTTCCAGGGCTACTTCTCCATGAACCTGTGCTCTCAGAGTGTGTCTGCTATTTATTATCTGATTAGCCTCTCCAAGGCCATCTTAGTTTGTCCCTCCCGGTCACGTACTCCAGCCAGATGGTCTGAGAAATTGCGTCTCTGGGCCTGCTATAATAAGACAATTATTCCAGCAGCGTCCTGCATCACAGCAGTAAGTCCTGAGCTTGGTCACGGCCTTAATTCCCATCCGGGGTGAGAATGCACGGACATTTTGAGAAGCTGTAGCTTGCAAGTGGCCGGTGGATGGCAGTGAAACTCAGGCATGGCCTTGACTTTGGGGGCGATGCTTGTTCGCTTCGAACCCCCTGTGGTCTCTGGAATCATGGAAACAGTATGGGGAGCCGTGGACTTTGGAGCCCAAAGAGTGGAGCTGGAATCTTCATTCTGCACTAAGTGTGTGACTCTGGGAAAAGGATTTAATGCCTCTGGGCCTCAGTCTCCTCATCTGTAAAATAGGTGTGTTTACAATAAAAATCAGCTGTTTATTGGCTGCTCAGGGTTTATTTTCTTTCCTTTGCTAACAGTTCCTTGATTTCCTTTGGGGAATTACCTCCCTACCATGTTCGATCTCAGATGGATATGTCAAGGTGTCCTGCCCTCCCTGGCCAGAGTGATCACGTGACCAAACCCAGCCAAAGTGACTCTAGGTGGGCTCACCCTCAGGATTACCTGGCAGCTGAGCTCTGACAAGACTCCCACAAGAGCTGCTTCCTAGACCCCTGGATCTGTTCGGCTTCCAGGTCCTCCTCTGATCCCTTTTTTCCAGCCTTCCTGTCACTTCCATGAGCTCACCAGTCTCCTTCCATTAGATGCCTTTTTGCTGCATTCTTCAGGGTTAATTTTTCTTGTCACCCTCAGGCTTGCTGGGAGATGAGAGAGCTGATCTTTTGCATAATTAAGTGCCCGCCTCTGAGCCTGGTGACAGTGGGTGCTCAGCCAGGATGTTCTCTGTCTCTGCCCAGGAGAGCAGAGTTTCTTGAAGTGGAGCAGACAGCCTGAGACGTGAGGTGGGCAGAGCCCCAGAGGGTGAGGCTCTGTCTGCTTCAAGGGCTGTTCTGCTGCCTTGGTGCCCCTGCTCTCCTTGGGTCCTTTTCTGACTCCCTTGGACTGCTCAGGATGAGGGGCTAGCTCAGGGGAGGGGCTGGGGAGGGCCCAAGGATCCTGAGGAGTCCCTCCCTCTGGCTCTGGAGGGGGTGGGGGGCTCCAGGGGCTGGAGTTCCTGCCTGCCTTCCCCCAGGCTGCTGAGCCTGCTCACTGACCACCCCTCATCCCCATCCCTGCACCAGGTGGGGAGATATACGCCAACAGGAGCAGAAGCTGTGATGATTTTAAATTGCGTCTTCGTATGCGGAGATGAGTTGCCTGAAGCCCCATCAATTTCTCCTAAACCTCGGGAGAAGCAGGATTTGCTGGGCCTGTCTGAACAGCCACCGCCAGATCCGAACGTGTCGGTGAGAAACAAATGTTCAATGAGTTTCAGTAAATGTACAGAACCACTTCAGAATCACCCACCTCCCTTTCTTAAAAAAAAAAAAAAAAAAACGAAATCTAATTTTTGATTTTTAAATTGCCCTGGAAAGTAAGTACAGAAAGAACATACCGACGACCGTATTGTCACCACTTAAATGAATAGCTCTTAACATCTTGTCTATTTTCTTCCACGCTTTTATAAAAAATACTAAACTTTAGCAACGGTGCTATCTTGCAGGGTCCCCGTCTCTCCCATTCCACTCCTCCAAACCCTTTGTCATCTCAAGCGAGGTTGCTGTGGGCCCTTGTGCACTGCAGTGAGCATGCACCTGTGTGTCTATAAGCCAGGTCAGTGCTTTGTGTGTGTTCGTCTTAAAAAGGAAATAAGTGGTGTTGTTCTGCACATGTTACTTGTCTTCTTGCTCCTCTCATCCAACATTTTGTTTTTGAAACCTGTGTGGGTGTGACAGGTAACAGACAGGCTTTCTGTTCACCTCTGTTTTCACCGAATAGAGAGCTCTGTGCTGCTCCACAGATGGGACCCTCAGGTGTCATTTTCCCCAGTCCCCTGTCCCTGTGCCTGTACTCGTCTCTCTGAGCACGTGTGTGTTTCCTCGGAAGGGTTCAGGGCTTACTTTTCCAGCTTCATGTGAAAGTGAAGTCACTCAGTCGTGTCTGACTCTTTGTGACCCCATGAACTGTAGAGTCCATGGAATTCTCCAGGCCAGAATTCCGGAGTGGGTAGCCTTTCCCTTCTCCAGGGGATCTTCCCAACCCAGGGATCGAACCGAGGTCTACCACATTGCAGGTGGATTCTTTATCATCTGAGCCACCAGGAAAGCTCAAGAATACTGGAGTGGGTAGCCTATCCAGCGGATCTTCCCAACCCAAGGAATTGAACCAGGGTCTCCTGCATTGCAGGTGGATTCTTTACCAGCTGAGCTATAGCCAGCTTCACGAGGTCCTTTCAAATGGTCCCCGTTGCTTTATTCCCTTCCTCCCAGCTCCCCGCTGCTACTCCCTCCTCCAATCTCACAGCCACCCCTTCTCTGATCACCAACCACACTAACCTTCCCCGTTTCTCTCCCCCACATGCCCGCTCTTGCTTTTCCTGTTTCTTTTCTTAAAATTAATTTTTACTGGAGTAGAGTTGCTTTAAAACACATTGTGTTAGTTTCTACTGTACAGCAAAATGAATCAGCCATATATACATACATACATACATACATACATACATATATATATATATATATATATATATATATATATATCACCTCCCTTTTGGATTTCTTTCCCATCCAGGCCACCACAGAGCATTAAGTAGAGTTCCTGTGCTACACAATATGTTCTCATTTGTTATTGATTTTCTGCCTGCAGTACAGGAGATCCGGGTTCAATCTCTGGGTTGGGAAGATCCCCTGGAGGAGGGCATGGCAACTCACTCCAGTATTCTTGCCTGGAGAATCTCATGGACAGAGGAGCCTGGCAGGCTACAGTCCATGTGGTCGCAAAGAGTCAGACACTACTGAGGAACCTTACACATAGTAGTGTATATGTGTTGATCCCAATCTCCCAATTCCTCCCACCCCTCATTTCCTCCTTGATATCCATACACTTGTTTCCTACCTCTGTGAGTCTATTTCTGCTTTGCAAGTAGGATCATCTGTATCATTTTTCTAGATTTCACAAAATTGGGTCATTTGTAGAGACATGGATAGACCTAGAGACTGCCATACAGAGTGAGATAAGTCAGAAAGAGAAAAACAAATCTCATATATTAACACATATACGTGGAATCCTGCTTCCTGTATGGACTCCTCTTTTCCCTTCTCCCTGGCCCAGGCTCTGCCCAGCCTCTGCAATATTTTTTTCTACCAGGATTCTCATGCTTGCAGAGAGGCAGGTGTGGCTGAGATGTGTCTTGTCTGGTTAGCACGCTGTTCTTGAAAAGTTTAGAATCTGAACCTCCAGCCTTCTGTTGCAACCTCCTTCAAGGATAACTTCCTTCATGGCAGAAACTGGATAGTTTGGGAAGATCTGCACTTCCCAAACTCCCTGTGGGTGTGGCTCCAGAAGTGATTCAGATTGATTCTCAGATGCCCTTGCTGGGACTTGCATTCAGAACTGAGCTAAGTGTCTGTTTGCTGCAGTGGATTCCAGCAGGCACAGTGGAGCTGTGGAGCCAGCAGTACTAGGGGCCACATCTGGTCCCTGACCACTGGTCATGTAGACTTCCAGCCAGCAATTGCCTCCTGCATCTGTAGCTTCTTGATTGTAGCAGAAGTTACAGTTCCTGTCCCTTGGTGGACCAGTTCCCTGCATTTGAGGGAATCTCTTCTCAGCCTGGAGATCATTCATTCTTTTGTCCCATCCAATGACTCTGTGAACACTCGATTCCTAAAATTAAATTCATTGCTGCTTAAACTAGCTACAGTGGTTACTGTTATCTGCAACTGAACCCTGATTAATAAAGTCCTAAAGGAGCTGGGGTTTTGACCCTTGATTTATTCCTTTACTCTCCTTGAGAGCACATTCTGACTCCAGTTTCACTCTTTCATTAATTGAATCACCCCCAAAATATGTATTATGCATCTGTGTGCTAGGTCGCTTCAGTCGTGCCCGACTCTTTGTGACCCCGTGGACCATAGCCCTCCAGGCTCCTCTGTCCATGGGATTCTCCAGGCAAGAATGTGGAGTGGGTTGTCACGCCCTTCTCCAGGGTATCTTTCCGGTCCAGGAATCAAACCAGCATCTGTTACATCTCCTGCTTTGGCAGGCGGGTTCTTTACCACTAGTTCCACCTAGGAAGCCCATATTGTGCATCTACTAGGTATTTTCACTGTGATGAACTTGGAAGACACAAAATGAAAATAGTACTGTACTAACCAGCATCTGTTCCAGTCTTTGGGATCACCATTCCCTCATTTTTTAAACTGGAAACTCCCTGTGACTTCTCTTTTACTACTCTCACATCCCCATGGCCCCTCTGTAAATTGGGGGTTTGTGGTTCACGTCCTTAAGCCATTGATTTTATTCCACATGATCTGAGGCTCTACCCCATCCAGGAATATCTCCATGCAGATGAAATGAGAGACAAGCCACCGGGAAAGACGTTGTTAGCTGAGAAGGTCACCTATGTTCTTGAGGTTTTCAAAGAGCAGAATTAGCATCTGCCATCCCCCCCCCCCCGCCCCGCCCCCCGCCATACCCCGCCAAAGCCCAGTGATTTAGGTCCAAGAGAGCTGATAAATTGCTGCTTTTTTTCTCAAGACAAAAGGCCTTATCAGCCCATCTGACATAAACAGTTGCTTCCCCTGCAGCTGAATTGGAATCACATCTGGGCAGGTTTAAACCAAACAGACCATTTCTTTTCATATAAATATGGATACTCTGAATGTTGCGATCTGTCCTCAAGATTCCAAAAGGGAGTGGAAAAAACACAGACTATCTTTGAATTTAAATGAGTCAGGGCTGTGGTAGAGTCACACACACACTTCCTTGTCTTTTTCCTTTTCTGAGTTGGAAGGGAGCTTATGAATTATTTAACCTAGACTTCAAGCTCAAGAATCTTGCTAGAGGTAAAGAGGGGCCTTTCATAATGATGCAAAGGTCAGTTCTCAGTAGATATAGCTATCCTAAATGTGTATATACCTAATAATAGAGCTTCAAAATACAAGTGGAATCCTGACAGAACTAAAAGGAGAAACAAATGAATCTTCTAGTCTAGTTGGAAATTTTGTTACCTCCTTCTCAGTAATTGAGCTTCCCTGGCGGCTCAGACAGTAAAGAATCTGCCTGCAATGAAGCATACCTGAGTTTGATCCCTGGGTCAGGAAGATTCCCTAGAGAAGGGAATGGCAACCCACTCCAGTATTCTTGCCTGGAGAATCCCACAAACAGAGGAGCCTGGTGGGCTACAGTCCGTGGGGTTGCAAAGAGTTGGACATGACTGAACAGCTAACACACACAAACGGTATGGAAGAGCTGAACAAAACTATCAACCAACTTGACCTAGTCGGTATTCCTAGAACTCCCTACCCAACAAGCAGAACACATATTCTTTTCTCCTGCAAATGGAACATTCACCAAGTTAGACCACGCGCTGGGCTATAAAGCAAGTGTCAGTAAATTGAAAAAGGCTAAAATCATATAGAGATTGCTCCCTAACCAGATGAAATTATACTTGAAATGATAAAAACAAGATATCTAGAAAATTTTCAAATATCGGGAAATGAAGCAACACATCTTTAAATAACACATTGGTCAAAGAAGAAATCATAAGGAGAACCAGAAAGTATCACAAGCTGAATGAAGAGTCATGTTCATTTTCATTTTCAAAAGTAGAATGACCAGCTGTCCTATGTCCTGAGAAACTTCTGAAAGTGAAAGTGAAAGTTACTCAGTTGAATCTGACTCTTTGCGACTCCATGGACTATATAGTTCACGTAATTTTCCAGACAAGAATATTGGAGTGGGTAGCCTTTCCCTTCTCCAGGGGATCTTCCCACCCCAGGGATCGAACCCAGGTCTCCCACACTGTGGGCAGATTCTTTACCAGCTGAGCCACAAGGGAGGCCCAAGAATACTGGGGTGGGTAGCCTATCCCTTCTCCAGTGGATCTTCCTGATCCAGGAATCGAACCAGGGACTCCTTCATTGCAGGCGGATTCTTTACCAACTGAGCTATCAGGGAAGTCCTAGTTCCAGGCACACCAGGACATTTGGTCATCCACCGAAATATTTGGGTTCAGACTGTAAGTTATGTGTCACCTTAGATGTGTGGCTTTTCTCTCTTTTTTTTTTCTCAGCATTATTGAGATATAATTAACAAGTAAAAATTTTTATATTTAAGGTAGATGGACTGATGCATTCATATATGAATACATTGGTAACTAATTACCACAATCAATCTACTTAACATACCCATCACCTCAAATAGTTACCTTTATGGGGAGTGGGTGAGAACTCAAGATTTATCTAACAAATTTTAGGTATATGATACAGTATTGTTAATTACAGTCACATTGCTGTACATTAGATCCCCAGAACTTATTCATCCTATAACTGAAAGTTGGTATTCTTTGACCTACATCTCTCCATTTCTTCTATCCCCCTACCCAAACTCTTAGGAACCATCTCTCTGCTCTCAGCTTCTATGAGTTTAACTATTCTAAATTCCACATATAAATGAAATCATTCAGCATTTGTATTTCTGCATTTCCCTTATTTCAATTAGCATAATGTCTTTCAGGTTTATTCATGTTGTCACAAATGGCAGGATTTCTTTCTTTATTTGGCTTAATAATATTCCATATGTTATATAATATTCCATACTCTTTGTATCTCACATTTTCTTCATCCATTCATCTGTTGGTGAACATTCAAGTTGCTTCCATATCTTGGCTATCATGAATCACGCTACAATGAACAAGGGGGTACAGATAGCTCCTTGAGATCCTGATTTCATTTCCTTTGGATGTATACCCAGAGGTGGGATTGCTCGATCATATGGTACTTCTATTTTTAATTCTTTGAAGAACCTGCATACTGTCTTTCATAACTACTGTTGTAATTTAGTTTCCACCAACAGATAAGGATCCCCTTTTCTCCACATCCTCCCTGACACTTATCTTTTTTGCTTTTTTGAAAATAGCCATTCTAATAGGTATTGAGTGATAATCTCATTGTGATTTTGATTTGCACTTCCTTGATGATTAGTTATGCTGAACACGTTTTCATATACCTGTTGGCCATTTGTATGATTTCTTTAGAGAAATGTCTATTCAATTATCTTTTACTTTTACTTTTTGCTGTGGAAGTGTTAGATCACTTAATATATTTTGTATATTAATCCCTTATTAGATATGGTTTGCAAGTATCTTCTCCCATTCCATAGGTTGCCTTTTCATTCTATTGATACTTCGTTCACTGTGCTTTTTGCCTTGACACATCCCATTTGTGTTAGTTTCATGCGTACAGCAAAGTGATTCAGTTATATATACATATACCTATTTTTTCAGATTATTTTCCCATATAGGTTATTACAAAATATTGAATATAACTCCAAATGCTATTTATTGTTCGTTATCTATTTTCTTTTTTGTTTTTTCTTTTTATTTTTGTACACAGCTTTATTGATATCTACTTCACATATCATACAATTCAACCATCTTAAGTGTGCAGTTCAATGGTTTTTGGTACAAACATGGTTCTTAAATGCAAAGCGAGAAGAAAATACACACTTCTATTTTAAGAAACAGAAGAACTGCCAACCTTAAAAAATGATAGAATTTGTACTTCTGCAATGTCAATGATCTTTCACTTTCCTCCTGTCTTAAAAAAATTCATGTTATCATCCTTAACAAAATCTTAGATAACAGTCCTCCTTAGGGAGTTCTAAACAGCAAAGAACTAACATTGCTTGTTTCCCCTCCACCCCGCCCCTCCTTATGTTTCCTGCATTGGTAAGTACTATAGAGTGAACCTAAGTTAGTCCTCTAGGCCAGGACCTTGCAGAAGCTCATAGTCTTTCATAATGAACATTAATTTTCAGTTGACTTGGGCTGTACCTCTATAAGGTTTAAGAGCTGAGTTGAATCCCATCCTGAAATATGTAGTTTAGATTAAAAAGTCCTATATCACTTTATTTTCTTGTTATTTTCCTCTTTTCATAAACTAGTCAAGAATGAGAAGTTGTATTATCTCCTGGGAGGTAGATTGAGGCTGCTTTTTACACAGAATGATCAGTTTTGAATGGAAGAAGAGAACCAACATGTGTTGATGACTTACTATGTGATCATCACATGCAATCTTCAGAACAAACCTGTAAGACTCTTCAAAGTGAGAGAGTTAGTTGCTCAGTTGTGTCTGACTCTTTGGGACCCCATGGACTGTATCCCGCCAGGCTCCTCTGTCCATGGAATTCTTCAGGCAAAAATGGAGCAGAAGTGGGTAGCCATTCCCTCCTCCAGGGGATCTTCCTGACCCAGGGATTGAACCCAGGTCTCCTGCATTGCAGGCAGATTGTTTACCATCTAAGCCACCAAAATATATTTAAATCATATATGAGGAAACAACATTTCCCCTCCCCTCTCACTCCAAGAGATAGCGGCAGAAATTAAATGTTAATTTAGGCATGTCAGATTCCAAAGTTCAGCCTCTTGTCTTTTTATTTTATTGCTTTTGAACCAAAGGCTGCAAACAGTTTCTAAAGAGATAATCCAGCACCTTCATTCACCTCTTTATTTTGTAAATCAAAGGTTCATTGGAATTCAACTTTAAAAATATTTTCACTATATCTACACTTTTAATGTAATATATGCAAGATTAAGGATGTCTACATCTTCAAGTACCAAAATAATATAGTAGTTAAACAAAGAGGAACATAATATATATGTTTTATTTTTTAAGTCAAATATCAAGAGGCCTATGCTGGAGAATATCAAGGCCAATTTCTCTGCAGTTCTCCTAGGTTTCCCTCATGTTTTTTGTCTTCAGGTTTACAGAATGGCTACGGTATTTTCATGCATCACTTCACATTCAAAGCAGATGAAAGCAATGGTGGAGAAAGGGTGGGATGAGAGATGTTAGTGCAAATGATACCCATTTGATACCCACCCCTTCTATCAGCAAAAGCAAAAATCTTTATAGAGTTCACAGTAGATACCTGTTTCCTTCTCTGTGTCTGGAATTGTGTTGTGTGACCACACCAGAGTCGGAAAGTGGGACTTTACCTTGGCAGGCAAATGGCACTATTATCCTGAGCACAATCAAGGTTTTGATAGAAGGAAGCGAGAATAGATATTGGGCAGGTTATTGATAGTCTGCTACAGTATGCCACATACTGCCTTATCAGTTTCAATCCACATTCTTGCTTCACTGTTATTAGCCTTATTGACTGGTTGTGATGAGTCAGCCTTCACCACTTCGAGGTTTATAGAGATGGGTTACTTCCAAATATAATAGGAAGGTGGGGTTTTTCTTTAATACAACCTTTAAAGATAATTCTAAATACAGATAACATTTAAATTGCATTATGTTTTATGTTCTAAGAATGTGAAATGTCCTGGATATATGCTCAGGAGCTGTCAACACTTTCTTACCAAAAAAAAAAAAAAACCCACAAAATGTGGGAAATAGTACTTTGTTCTGGGTGAGATCTGTGAGGTGATACTAGAGGCTGGGGACTTATCTTAAGAAGACGATCTGAAAATACTGTTAAAACTTAACATCCACATACTCTTTTCTTGTTTGTTTTTTCATTATTTTTTACATGCTATTCCCATATAGGTCATTCAGTTCAGTTCAGTCGCTCAGTCGTGTCCAACTCTTTGCAACCCCATGGACTGCAGCATGCCAGCCTTCCCTGTCCATCACCAACTCCCGGAGTTTACCCAAACTCGTGTCCATCGAGTTGGTGATGCCATCCAACCATCTCATCTTCTGTTGTCCCCTTCTCTTCCCACCTTCAATCTTTCCCAGCATCAGGGTGTTTTCCAGTGAGTCAGTTATTCACATCAGGTGGCCAAAGTATTGGAGTTTCAGCTTCAACATCAGTCCTTCCAATGAATATTCAGGACTGATTTCGTTTAGGATTGACTGGTTGAATCTCCTTGCAGTTCAAGGGACTCTCAAGAGTCTTCTCCAACACCACGGTTCAAAAGCATCAATTCTTCGGCACTCAGCTTTCTTTATAGTCCAACTCTCACATCCATACATGACTACTGGAAAAACCATAGCTTTGACTAGACGGACCTTTGTTAGCAAAGTAATGTCTCTGCTTTTTAATATGCTGTCTAGGTTGGTCATAGTTTTTCTTCCAAGGAGCAAGCGTCTTTTAATTTCATGGCTGCAGTCACCATCTGCGGTGATTTTGGAGCCCAAGAAATTAAAGTCTGTCACTGTTTTCATTGTTTCCCCATTTATTTGCCATCATTAGAGAGTATTGAGCAGAGTTCTCTGTGCTGTTCACTAGGTTCTTATTAGTTATCTATTCTGTATGTAGTATCAGTTGTTGTTGTTGTTCAGTTGCTAAGTCATGTCCAACTCTTTGCGACCCTAGTGTATATATGTAAATCCCAATCTCTGAATTTATCATCCCTCCTTCTCCTGGTAACCACAAGTTTTTCTACATCTGTGACTCAGGTTCTGTTTTGTTTTGTTTTGTTTTTAATAATTTATTTTTTATTGAAGGATAATTGTTTTACAGAATTTTGCTGTTTTCTGTCAAACCTCAACATGAATCAGCCGTTGGTATATGTATATCCCCTCCCTTTTGAACCTTCCTCCTATCTTCCTCCCCATCCCACCCCTCTAGGTTGACACGGAGCCCCTGTTTGAGTTTCCTGAGCCATACAGCAAATTCCCATTGGGTTTCTATTTTACATATGGTAATGTAAGTTTCCATGTTACTCTTTCCATACAGCTCGCCCTCTCCTCCCCTCTTTCCATGTCCATAAGTCTATTCTCTACGTCTGTTTCTCCATTGTTGCCCTGTAAATAAATTCCTCAGTACCATTTTTCTAGATTCCATATATATGTGTTAGAATATGGTATTTATCTTTCTCTTTCTGTCTCACTTCATTCTGTATAATAAGTGCTAGGTTCATCCACCTCATTAGAACTGACTCAAATGCATTCCTTTTCATGGCTGAGTAATATTCCATTGTGTATATGTACCACAACTTCTTTATCCATTCATCTGTCAATGGACATCTAGGTTGCTTCCATGGTCTAGCTATTGTAAGCAGTGCTGCAATGAACAATGGGATACATGTGTCTTTTTCAATTTTGGTTTCCTCAGGGTATATGCCTAGCAGTGGGATTGCTGGGTCATATGGTGGTTTTATTCCTAGATTTTAAAGGAATCTCCATACCGTCTTCCATCGTGGCTATTTCAATTTACATTCCCACCAACAGTGCAAGAACATTCACTTTTCTCCACACCCTCTCCAGCATTTATTGTTTGTAGACTTTCTGATGATGGCCATTCTGACTGGTGTGAGATGACATCTCATTGTAGTTTTGATTTGCATTTCTCTGATAATGAGCGATATTGAGCATCTTTTCATGTGTTTGTTATCAGGTTCTGTTTTGTACATAGGTTCATTTGTACCATTCTTTTTGGATTCCACATATAAGCGATATCATATGATATTTGTCTTTGTCTGGGTTACTTCACTCAGTATGACAATCTCTAGGTCCATCCATGTTGCTGTGAATGGCATTATTTTGTTCTTTTTTTTATTGCTGAGTAATATTCTATTGTGCATTTGTACCCCATATTCTTTATGTGTTCCTCTGTCGATGTACATTTAGGCTGCTTCCACGCCTTGGCCATTGTTAATAGTGCTGCAATGAACACTGGGGTGCATGTTTATGCTTTCTCAGGATGTAAGCCCAGGAGTGGGGTTGCTGGGTCCTATGCTTAGTTTTCCAAGGAATCTCCCTACTCTTCTCTGCAGCGGCTGTACCAATTTACATTTCACAAGTACCAGCAGTGTAGGTGGGTTCCCATTTCTCCACACCATCTCCAGCATTTATTACTTGTAAACTTTTTGGTGATGGCCATTCTGACCCATGTGAGGTGACACTTCGTTGTAGCTGTACTTCTCTGATAAATAGCAATGTTGAGCATCTTTTCATGTGCCTTTGGCCATCTGTATGTCTGCTTTGGAGAAATGTCTATTTGTGCAACCATTTCTGTCACACCCAGCCAAAGCCAGGGTGTGCTCAGGAATGAGAGGGAGTGCGCTGGTCACGGGAGTTGCTGTCACCCGCGGGAGACTCTTTTCTGCTCCCTGATTCAGTGCAGCTGATTTGTAAGCCAGCTCTGAGCCCCCTGCTCCCCTCTGAGCAATGGCCCTATTGCTGAGAGCCTCCTTCTCACTAGAGGGAGGGCAGAAGGCACAGGCCCTGTTGTGTGACCTCCCTGTGTTTTCTCGCATCTGAGGCTTTCCATAGCGTTTCCACGCAGGCTGTGTGAAGGCGATTATGCTTCCATCCTTATGGTGGAGGAGAAAAAGAAACCTGAGTAAGGCCAGTCTGACTCGGCGGTGGGGAGGTGGGGCCTCTGATTTTCTGCTTGTATTTCCTCCCTGAAAAGAGCA
Organism: Okapia johnstoni; assembly: GCA_024291935.2. Lineage (NCBI taxonomy): Eukaryota > Metazoa > Chordata > Mammalia > Artiodactyla > Giraffidae > Okapia > Okapia johnstoni. The sequence goes on along the minus strand of CM044318.1, from coordinate 75,985,573 downwards.
GCAGGGTGAGATGCAGAGCTTGTTTCCCTGGTGAAACATGAGGACCGCCTTCCTGCTTGGCTGAATGGCAGAAAGCTTGTTTGTTTCCTTTCTTTCCCCAGAATTGGCTGATCCCCAAGACTCAGAAGTTCCAATTGCTCCCAGGGTATAAGAAGCCCCATGGCTGGCAGATGGTCCATGCCCATGGCTTTATCTTCCATCTGCATAGGCGAAAGCTCAGCAAACCCGTTCATAAATCGATGGGACATCTTCATCTGGTTGGATGACACCATCTCAGACACAGCATGTCCCAAAGTGAAGCAGTCATCTTCCCCTAAGCACATTTCTCTTTCTATTATGCAAGCCAGAGCCCCTGGAATCCGCCTCCAGTCCTTCCCCTTCCCTTGGTCATCGTCTATTTTCACAATATGACTGAGTACATGTTATGTACCTGATATGTACCAAGTACATATCAAGCACATGATTGTGATATTGTGATATAACTGTTGATAAGGAAGATATAGGATGATAGACACTGACATTAGTAGAAATAGGAGCTCAGCTGATAACTTCAGGAAAAACTAAGTGATACAGCAGATCGTGAGGAGAGAAGGATTTGGGGAAGGAGAGGGAAAAGAGAAGGGATGTTTGGGAGTGGGAGTGGCAAGAAAAATGGCCAACTGGGCCTCAGCCCTGACATGCATTAGAATCTAACGTGCTTCTGTTTCTAGAAATGTTTGGGTGGGTGCCACTGAGACAGAGTCCAGCAATTAAGAACAAACTGTTGAGCTGCCAGGTGTCAATATGGTCAATCAGGACAATGAACCAAACTGAAAGTAACCATCAGCGTTCATTCACATACTGTGACAACACAAGCCAGAATGGTGCTGGGTGAGTGCGGACTTACCACTGAGGAGTCTCTATAAGGAGCATGGTAGAAGGCATATAAGATATGGAAGTTGTTTTGTAAACTTTCTGGGTGGAAGTTTTAAAATTATTTTAGTAGGCACATGAGGTAGACCAATACAAAAAAAAAAAAAAAAAAAACACCTTGGCCTCAATGGCTTAATACAGCAAAATTTCATTTCTTGCTCATATTATGATCCAGTGAGGTTTCGTTCCAGCTATTGGGAAGTGAACAGAGGGGCTTAGACTGTTCTATGTATTTAGAGACAAAGGTTTCTCCCATGCTGTGGATCTTTCATCTTCTAAGGTCTTGTCTTTTTTGCATTCAGCTGGCAGAAAGGAAATGAATGATTGTGAAGGATTTTTAGAGCTCAAACCTGAAAGTGGCATTCAACAATTCCTCCTGCATTCCATTGACCATCACTTAGTATATTTATTTTGGTCTTCCTCCATGGTTACTGGCACATAACCCTTAAAACCCTTGTGATTTCCCAAGTGATAAGAGCTACAGGGGCATCAAGGCCCTAGTGGCTCAGAGGGTAAAGCATCTGCCTGCAACGTGGGAGACCTGGGTTTGATCCCTGGGTCAGGAAGATCCTCTGGAGAAGGAAATGGCAACCCACTCCAGTACCCTTGCCAGGAAAATCCCATGGACGGAGGACCCTGGTAGGCTACAGTCCACGGGGTTGCAGAGTTGGACACGACTGAGCGACTTCACTTTTGTTATAATATTTCGTTTTTGTTCCCAGTTACTGAAATAGTTTCAGAGTGATAAAGATAAAAATGGGTGACTGTTGTTATTCATAACAATCCTCTTTCAATCACATGAGTTCATATTAATGAGATGACTTTTGGAAAGCTCTAAGAATGAAGGCTTGTTGCCAGGGGAATCAATCGTGTCATTAGAGTGCTGAAATTTTCAGTCTCACCTCCTGGGAGGGGAAAGGGGTTGGAGATCAACTTAATCACCTGTAGTCAATGATTTTATCAACTGAGCCTTCAAAATGAAGTCGCCATAAAAATCCTGGGTTGGTGATGTCGACTAAAAAAAGATGTACAACTTGAGAGTTGTGAGTTAAGTTTTATTTGGGGCAAAATGAGGACTGCAGCTCAGGAGGCAGCATCCCAGACAGTTCTGAGAGACTGTTCCAAAGCGGCACTGGGGGAAAGACAAGACGTAAGGTTTTGGTGAAGGGGGAGTTCAATACCATGAAGAACTCATTTTACAAAAGGCTTTTTGTTAGTCATGAGGATCTGATGTCACCATGAAGCAATTCAGTGCTTCTCTAGATATGAGGAGATGCAAGGATTGAGATCATAAAATCTGTTCCTAAAAACATCCAACTATGCAAAGACCTGTCCCACCATGTTCCCTGGAGCACAGAATGCCTCACTCCACCCTGAACTCCCTCAGGGGTTGTTGAAGGTCAACAGCTATAGCAGCATGGGGTTCAATCTCCATAGAGGCAGATGGCAAACACCTTTCTTATTCAGTCGTCGGCAATGCCAACAACTCCGTAGTTGACAGTGAGTATGTGAAGATGCTGCAGGGATGTGTGTCTGGAGAGGGCATGGAAGCTCCAAATCTCCCTACAACCCCATGCCTTGCCATACTCATCGCTTCTATCTGGATGCTCCTGAGTATAATTATTGTTGTTATTCAGTTGCTCAGTTGTGTCCAGCTCTTTGTGACCCCACAGACTGCAGCACGCCAGGCTCCTCTGTCCTCCACTGTCTCCTGGAGTTTGCTTGAATTCAAGTTCATTGAGTTGGTGATGCTATCTAACCATCTCATCCTTGGCTGCCTTAATCTAGTAAGTAAACCGTTACTCTGAGTCTTGTGAGCTGTTCTAGTAAATTATCAAACCCAAAGTGGGGGTCATGGAGACTTACAACCAGTCAGTCTGAAGCACAGGTGATAACCTGGACTTATGATTGGCATCTGAAGTGTGGGGGGCAGTCTTTTGGGACTGAGCTTTTAACCTGTGGGGTCTGAGTCTAACTTCAAGTAGATAGTATCAGAATGGAATTAAATTGTGGGACTAAGTAGCTGGTGTCACAGAATTGCTTGGAGAGGGAAAATGCCCACACATCTGATCACAGAAGCATCATATGAGAGTAAGAGAGACATAGAATTTTTCCTTATTCAAAAACAAATTCACGTATGAAACGCCAGTGGCAAAATTAGAGAAGGATTTAAAACAACCCTTAAGAGCTAATATTTCCTGTTGTTCTCTCCTTTCATTTTTATCAATTTTTTTAAACATGTATAAAAATATTTTTTAAAAATGACACTGGGTGCTCTGTACCCTAGGGCTGTTTGGTATTGCCCTGTGGAGAGGCTTGGGTTCCTCTATTCAGATTTGCTGTTGGATCTCAAGTGATGCTCTACGTGAGGTCACACCCACACCTAGACACGCTGAAGTCAATTCCGGGAAGCTGAGCCAACGGTCAAAATTAAACAAGAAATGAAAACTCATAAACCCTGTGGGAAATGCAGTTATTTCAGCACATATCCTGTTTGTTTAGCTAGGAGACTAACAGTACTTATGGGGAAAGCGAATTGTTTTTGACAGCATGGTAAAAACGTAGAAAGACGCATGAAAAGGAGGGTCCTTGGGGAACCTGTCTGGTGCTTGCTGTGAGCTTCTTGGTGGACAGTGTTGGTGGCTGGCTCTGAGGCTGGCGACGTCGCAGGAGGTCATCAGGTACATGGGTCCCCACCAGCTGTCTTCGGGGACTGTCCTGGGAGAGCTGGACCACAGTGGCTGTGAGGCTGAGTCCTGCCCGGCTCTGAGCGTGCTGTAAGGACAGTCATGTCCCACATCCCTTCTGGAGAGCTAGAAGCTCATCTCGCTTTTCCACTGGGAGCTGAGGCAGCGGCCTCTGAAGACAGGTCTCAAGTCCTTCATGGAGAGCACAGCAGGCACGTCTCCTTGATGCTGCATGGAAGCCCCTTATTCTGGAAGGTCGGTTGGCTTGGGTTCTTTGGCCACACCCCCTTGCACTCCCACCTGGGGGGTCCTGGAGGGGCCCCAGTGGAAGGACACCGAGCACAGGGAAGTTTTCTGTAGAGGAGCTGATACAGAGTCAGAGTGTCCCCACGATCGGCAGTCTCTGTTCCAACCCAAGGAACAGGTGTGCCTAAGAATAGTCCTCTTGACATCTCAGAAAGCACTAAAATGCAGTGGCAGAAAGGGAATCTACCTGTCTTGTCATAAAAGAAACTTGCTTTTACCATGGGCAACACAGCACTTAACCATTGCAAAAATTGGCAGGGCTTACCAGCTAGACAGAACAAAAGGACAAAGAAGCAAGTGAAAGCTGTCCATTGCAGTGGGGGAAAAAGGCTCCTGGATGCATCAATCAGGCTAGAAGAGGAGGATGGTGTCCCTCTGCAGATGAAGGGGCCTAGGAATTGGTTGAAGCATAAGCTGGAATTAAGATTGCTGGGAGAAATATCAATAACCTCAAATACACAGATGACACCTCCCTTATGGCAGAAAGCGAAGAAGAACTAAAGAGCCTCTTGATGAAAGTGAAAGGAGAGTGAAAAAGCTGGCTTAAAATTCAACATTCAAAAAACTAAGATCATGGCATCCAGTCCAATTACTTTCATGGCAAAGAGATGGGGAAACAATGGAAACAGTGAGAGACTTTATTTTTTGGGGCTCCAAAATCACCATAGATGGTGACTTGAGCCATGAAATTAGAAGATGCTTGCTCCTTGGAAGAAAAGCTGTGACCAACCTAGACAGCATATTAAAAAGCAGAGACATTACTTTGCCAACAAAGGTCCGTCTAGTCAAGGCTATGGTTTTTCCAGTAGTCATGTATGGATGTGAGAGTTGGACTGTAAAGAAAGCTGAGGGCTGAAGAATTGATGCTTTTGAACTGTGGTGTTGGGGAAGAGTCTTGAGAGTCCCTTGAACTGCAAGGAGATCCAACCAGTCCATCCTAAAGGAAATCAGTCCTGAATATTCATTGGAAGGACTGATGCTGAAGCTGAAGCTCCAATACTTTGGCCACCTGATGTGAAGAACAGACTCTCATCTTTCCCTGATGCTGGGAAAGATTGAGGCAGGAGGAGAAGAGGATGACAGAGGATGAGATGGTTGGATGGCCTTACTGACTCGATGGACATGAGTTTGAGCATACTCCGGGGGTTGGTGATGGACAAGGAAGCCTGGTGTGCTGCTTCGGGTCACAAAGCATGGGGTCACAAAGAGTCAGACACGACTGAGGAACTGAACTGAACTGAGGAACTGGTAATATAGCATAATAAGGGGAATTATGTAACATGGAAGTCATTAAGTTATCAGTGTTATGTTTTCATGCAGAGCAAAATGAAACAGAAAAGGCAGATGGGGGAAATAATTACCTCTGAGCCCCTCCTCCCTTTATGGCCACACCACCTGGCAATGTGGGATCTTGGTTCCACAACCTGGGATCGAACCCACTCTCCCTATAGTGAACGTGCAGAGTCTTAACCCCTGGACCACCAGGGAAGTCCCCCTGAGCACCCTTTTTTGATAGGTAAGTTTAGAATGCCTCATGTCAAAAGGGAGGCAGTGCTGAGTGGAACATGCAGCTCTGGATTATGAGGAGGAGTCAGGTTTGCCGGTTGATACAGGAGCTGAATTAGCAAATGCAGGAGAAATGCATCGGTCCATCAGATCTTGAGGAGAAGGACAGAGGGAATCTGGAGGAAGAGGGGTTGTAATGGGAGGAGACAGTCCTGTGGGACAGTGGCAGTGGTTTTTATCCTGCTGGAGGCCAAGGCCATGGTGGAAATCAGAGTGAGTCCCAGAGTTAATGGGTCCAGTCAAGATTGCCTTGGGCACACACCAAGCTCTGTTGTCCTGACAAAAGTTCTCTTGTTATCATCTGGCAGCAAAATGAGGATAAACAAAGTTCAGGAAAGTGAACTGTGTTCAGGGGCAGGACCGCATATAGGGTGGATCCCACTTTGGGAGGACTGCCTAGGCACAGGAATTTCGGATGGTTTGTGATGTAGACAAAGAGTCATCAAGGGGATTAATAGGTTAGGATCCCATGTGTCCAGAAGCTCTTGGGAGCCGCTGGGTTTCAGTGGATGCTGGTAGAGGCCGTAGAATGAACATCAGGTTATGCAGCCACACCACTACCCTGTGTGTATTTGGAAGGAAATCTAGCATCTGAGGAGCCCAGGATGGGCCAAGTGTGGGCATGTGTGCTCTGGGTCCCTGGAGTAACAGGTGGAACAATCCAGAAGGCTGCTACATGTTTGCTTTCATTTTTGATTCCCCCTCCCCTCACCTCCAGCCACATGAAGTGATGGGAGAGGCTGAAGGGCTGGTACTGGGAGTTAGTGGCACCCACAACCTGTTTGGACTCTCCTCCCCTCTCACCTGCATCTCTGCAGCAACCTCCCATGGGCACCCCAGCAACTACCTGTCGCCACTTCAATCTTCTCTCCATACTCCCATGAGGGTGAACTTCATTCCCCTACTTGAGACCAATCAGTGAGTCCCAAGGCCTAGAGAATAAAGCTCCAACTCCTTACCTGGCTTACAGAGTCTGGTTCTTTCGGATCTGGTCCTGCCTCCCCAGCCTGCCTTCTCATTCAAACTCTGCTCAGCCACCTGCCCCACTGGCACTTCTGGGCTGGGCAGCTCTGATCCTCCAGGTCTCTGTGTTTCTTTCTCAGTGTCTCTCATCTTCCAGGTCTCATCCTAAGCATCTCTGAATCCATCAGGTTGGAACTAGCCACCTCCCGCTGTGGGCAGAACCAGAGTGCAGCAGAGCTTCAGGAAGAGTAGGATCAAGGTGCTTGGACACTGTCAAGACCCTCTTGCTCCATGTTCCTTTCTACTCTTGGTCACTCAGCTCCACTCAGTGGGGGGCTTATTTCACTTAGTGGGAAATAAGCCTGTGCAGGATTGTCTGTGATGGAGTTCATCCAGGACATATCACCCCAAGATACACCTCCTGGGCATATTAAGTATCGAAGGAATTAAAAAATGGCATAAGCAGGAAGTTTACTCTGACTCCTTCCCATCTTGTTCTTCTTCCCTGAAACAAATAAGTCTTCCACGTGGAAGGTACTTTCCCTGCACAAGGAGGAAAGGAGATATTCTTATCACCAGAGAAGGGAATTTGGGGTCAAGAAATCCATACAAACCTTGTTAAAGAACCTTTATCTTCCTAGTTAAACCAACCCTTGTCTTCCTCGTTACTTCATTGCCATTTATTACCCCTGAGGTGTTTGTGTGTTAGTTGCTCAGTCGTATCCAACTCTTTGTGACCCCCATGGACTGTAGCCCGCCATGTTCCTCTGTCCATGGGACTTCCCAGGCCAGAATACTGGAGAGGGTTGTCTCTCCCTTCTCCGGTGGGTCTTCCCAACCCTGGATTGAACCTGGGTCTCCTGCATTGCAGGCAGACTCTTTGCCATCTGAGCCTTTATTACCCCTGCTTGTGGTCATGCCAAGTCGCTTCAGTCGTGTCCGACTCTTTGCGAACCTATGGACCATAGCTCACCAGGCTCCTCTGTCCCTGGGATTCTCTAGGCAAGAATACTGGAGTGGGTTGCCATGCCCTCTTCCAGGGGATCTTCCCAATCCAGGGATTGAACTCGAATCTCTTATGTTTCCTGCACTGGCAGGCAGGTTCTTTTACCACTAGAACCACTTGGAAGCCCTTATTACCCCTAGCTCAAGCCTTTTGTCTTGTCAATCCTTCACAAATTCATTGCTGGTCTCAGAGTATACAAGTTTCCTGCTTTGGACACTTGTTTGGGTCTTCATTCTCTTGTGAAGGTTCCCATGTATATGTAAAAATTCAATAAAATGTGTACACTTTTCTCCTGTTAATCTTTGTCAGTTTAATTTTTTTTGATCCCAATCAGGGATCCTGAAAGAGTTGAAGAAAATTTTTCTTCCTCTTGTCTTACTTCTTAGGGGTTCAGTCTTTTTTTTTTTTTTTAATATTTTATGTATTTGGCTGCCCTGGCTCTTAGTTGCACATGCAGCATCTCTAGTTGCCGCATGCAAACTCTTAGTTGTGGCATGTGGGATCTATTCCCCCGACCAGGAATTAAACCCAGGCCCCCTGCACTGGAAGTACAGTCTTAACCACTGGGCCATCAGGGAAGTCTCAAGGGCTCAGTCTTAAGAGGGCTCATTCTCTTTCTCAATTTCTTTTTGTTTTAGATTTATTTTTAATTGGAGGATAACTGCTTTACAGTACTGTGTTGGTCTCCACCATACAACAACATGAGTCATCCATAAGTATGCATATGTCCCCTCCCTCTTGAACCTCCCTCCCAACCCCTTCTCTCAATTTCAATTTGAAAAACCCTAGGAAAGAATTCTGACTGCCTTTGCTTGGGTCAGCTGTCCACCTGACTCAATCAACCTTGGTCAATGGAAAGGGTCATTATTATTATTCATAACCTTGTGTAAATATTTGTAGCTTTTTAATTAGTCAACTACTAGCTTATTTCTAATGACACTGATGCCAACTAACACAGTTCATGGTGAGCTTGGCTAAAACTCCACGCATCTCTGTATCTTTTCACATGACCTACCACCAGATTCATTCACAGACCATCAGTCTGCTGAATGGACACTGTCAATCCACCACACTGAGTGAAAAATTACAAAGCTAAAACTGAGTAGTTTTAATTGATTTTCTTTCTGTCTTCACAAATGTATTTTAAGGAGTATTCAGTTTGTTTTTGCCTTCACTCCCTGTTATTGAAGCCAGAGCCTGAAGAAGAGAGACTAATGATGAGGCCAGAAAGAGGGTAAAAATGACAGGGAAATAAGGAACCATGCATATATTTATAAGAACATATTCCTAAGGCTGTAGCCTGAAAATGATCTATTCATTGAATAAAATGAACTCATTCAAAAATATATTTAAGAAAAACACATGCATAAAGAATATTCTCAAATATAAAGAATTCTGCTTTTGTATTCTTATGAATAAACATATTAATGATAAGTGGGTATTTGTCAGAATCTTTATATCCAAGACAACCTTATTAATACATTTTCTTGGACCCCTTAGTCTCTCCCCCCTCTCTGTCCCTAAGCTTAGTTAATTGCTAATTTGTTTCTTTTCTTTTTCTTTTTGATGTGGACCATTTTTTAAAGGGCTTCCCCTGTGGCTTAGTGGTAAAGAACCTGCCTGCCAATATAGGTGCTTTGGGTTCCAGCCCTGCGTCAGGCAGATCTCCTGAGAAGGAAATGCCAAACCACTCCAGTTTTCTTGCCTGGGAAATCCCACTGACAGAGGAACCTGGAGGCTACAGTCCATAGTGTTGCAAAGAGTCACACATGACTAAACAACAATTAAAAAAAGTTTATGAAATTTGTTACAATGTTGCTTTATATTTTAATTTTTTTTTGGCTACAAGGCATGGGGGATCTTAGCTTCCTGACCAGGAATTGAACCTAAGCCTCCTGCTTTGGATGGCAAAATCATAACCACTGGACCACCAGGGAAATCCCACTACTTTGCTTCTTTAACCTAAATGATCTCAGAGCCATCGGCTTTTCTTCTTAGATATACCTTCTTCTTTCAAATACACTACTTTTTCTACTGTTTTCCTTCCAGACTGGCTCCAGCTTGCTGTGCCGTGCTTAGTCACTCAGTCGTGCCCGACTCATTGCAACCCCATGGACTGTAGCCTGCCAGGCTCCTCTGTCCATGAGGATTCTCCAGGCAAGAATGCTGAAGCGGGTAGCCTATCTCTTCTCTAGGGGATCTTCCTGACCCAGGGATCAAACGGGGTCTCTTGCATTGAAGGCAGATTCTTTACCAGCTGGGCTACCATGGAAGCCCGCTCCAGCTTAGTCTGTTAAGTAAATAAGTGAGAGCATGGGACAACTATCTCCTTAAATTCATACCCTATTCTTCCACTAATCATCATCATAATTATTATTAATATTGTCTAGTAGATGTTCATTTTCTTGACAACGACCCCCTTACAGTGAGTTCAGGCTGGGCTTGCAGCCAGATAAACCCCTCCCACCTTTTTCTCTGAAATTGCCGCTAGCCTGGGGAAAAGATGTTTTCCCTAGAACTGGGGCCCTTGAAAACTAAAAATACCACTCCATGTTTGTGTTCCCTTATCTTTGAGTGGGAAGAAAAACACCTGAGATCTGACCTCATTTGAAAATGAGTGTTTGTACTACTGGTATTTTTAAATTGTTTATGAAACTTTGGGTCCTTCTGCATGGTTAGGCAATAGTCCTCAAATTTGCAGAACGTGCTGCGTACCAGTTCTATATTAATCCTAGCAACACGGTGTCTTGATGGCTTGCATCTGCCTGTGCTTACTGTACTCACACATTTTCTTCTTTATTGAATCACATCACAGCGTCACTGGAGCTCCCCAGGGCAGATTCCGTGACTTAATTAGATTTTTATTTAACCACAGAAAAGCAAAACATATCATGTTTCCAGACAGTGTTTTCACCTAAACTCAAGAGCATTTCCCATCGTGTTCTAGAATCAGAGTGTGTTTTCACCCACGCTCTCAACCTGCCTATATTATTCTGATTTTTGTTGCTCAAGGCACACGTCAAAATTAGCCTTTAAATACTGATTTAATCTTTGTCATAATTACATTGCTCCTCATCCCCAAGGCTTTAATTCTTTTTTTCCTCCCTGTCTCCACTTTAAACTTTTTTTATTTTGTACTGGGGTAAAGCCAATTAACAATGTTGTGGTAGTTTCAGGTGAACAGTGAAGGGACTCACCACACACACACACGCGTATCCATTCTCCTCCAAATGGGCTTCCCTGATAGTTCAGTTGGTAAAGAATCCACCTGCAATGCAGGAGACCCTGGTTTGATTCCTGGGTCAGGAAGATACGCTGGAGAAGGGAAGGGATAGGCTACCCATTCCAGTATTCTTAGGCTTCCCTGTGGCTCAGCTGGCAAAGAATTCACCTGCAATGAGGGAGACATGGGTTCGATCCCTGGGTTGGGAAGATCCCCTGGAGAAGGGAAAGGCTACCCACTCCAGTATTCTGGCCTGGAGAATTCCATGGACTATGTAGTCCCTGGGGTCACAAAGAGTCTGAGGCGACTAAGCGACTTTCACATTCTCCTCCAAACCCCGCTTTAACTATTGATTGTGTGCTAAAAAGCAACAAAGCTTCAGGAAATAAAAAAAGTACAATTGAGTAAATATATTTAAAAGAATCCCAAGATAGTAGGAGGAATTATGGGTGGACTGAGTTAGACAGAGGTGGCTGACTGTTTGGGCAGGTGGCTGACGCTGGCACTGAGACTTTCCAGCTGAGTGGATCTGGCCTTGAGCAGATGGGCCAGGCTCTTAAGTGATGATGGGGAGAGTTCTAGAAACTGAGCTTCGAGTTTCTGCACCCCTCACACTCTTCATCTGTAAAATGTGGAAGATTGCAGCTAATATTTACTGAACGCTTACTCTATGCCAGGTGTTCTTCGATGCACTTTGGTCATTCAGTCTTCTGAGGTGTGTACACAAATTACTATAGCTGTTTTAGAGACAGGAAAACTGAGGCCGCCTAGAGATTAAATAACAGCCCACAGTCATGTGTCTGGTCTGTTGAATCCAACAGTCTGGTGCCATAATTTACACTCTTAGCCCCAAATCACACAGAGTGAGGACAGATACCCTCTCATTCTATGAATATGAATGAGAAAGGAGTACGTCAAGGCTGTATATTGTCACTCTGCTTATTTAACTTATATGCAGAGTACATCATGAGAAATGCAGGACTGGATGAAACAGAAACTGGACTCAAGATTGCTGGGAGAAATATCAATAACCTCAGATATACAGATGACACCACACTTGTGGCAGAAAGTGGAGAAGAACTAAAGAGCCTCTTAATTAAAGTGAAAGAGGAGAGTGAAAAAGCTGGCTTAAAACTCAGCGTTCAAAAAACTAACATCATGACATCCAGTCCCATCACTTCATGGTGGAAAGATGGGGAAACAATGGAAACAGTGAGAAACTTTATTTTCTTGGGCTCCAAAATCACCACAGATGGTGACTTGAGCCATGAAATTAAAAGACACTTGCTCCTTGGAAGAAAAGCTATGACCAACCTAGACAGCATATTAAAAAGCAGAGACATTACTTTGCCAACAAAGGTCCATCTAGTCAAAGCTAGGACTTTTCCAGTAGTCATGTATGGATGTGAGAGTTGGACTCTAAAGAAAGCTGAGTGCCGAAGAATTGATGCTTTTGAACTGTGGTGCTGGAGAAGACTCTTGAGAGTCCCTTGGACTGCAAGGAGATCCAACCAGTCCATCCTAAAGGAGATCAGTCCTGGGTGTTCATTGGAAGGACTGATGCTGAAGCTGAAATTCCAATCCTTTGGCCACCTGATGCTAAGAACTGACTCATTGGAAAAAACCCTGACGCTGGGAAAGATTGAAGGCAGGAGGAGAAGGGGACGACAGAGGATGAGATGGTTGGATGGCATCACCGACTCGATGGACATGAGTTTGAGTAAGCTCTGAAAGCTGGTGATGGACAGGGAAGCCTGGCATGCTGCAGTCCATGGGGTTGCAAAGAGTTGGACATGACTGAGCGACTGAACTGAACTGAACTGTACAGCATGAGGGCAGTTACCCTCTCACTCTATGAAGGTATTAGACGAAGCTTCTGTTTGTGCTGGGTGACCTGCTTTGCAAGCTTGGACGCTCCCTGATGCCCTCAGAAGCACCCACACTGCTGTCTGGTGCCCTCCAATGGAGGGGTGGGGTGAGGAGGCTGAAGGACCCAAGTGTACAGCCAGGTTCTGCGCCACCAGCTATAGCATCTTCAGGAAACCATTCAATCTCTCTGAGCGTCTGCTTCCAAGTCTGTAAAATGGGTGTAATGATTTCACCCTACTTCCCAAGGCTAGTGTGAGGTGGAAACAAGGCCACAAGTGTTGGGAACACAGAGAAAAACCGTGGAGGGCAGATAAAGTTGCTGACATTCACTAGGCACTAACCACATGCAGGTGTTATAGGGAAGAACTGACTCCAGGATGGATCTGTTGCTTTTACTTTAGCCTTTGCTCCCTGCACCCCGCTGCCCCCTGCCCTGCTTTTGTTCACTAAAAGGATACTGTGTGTCCTCGGGGAACTCTGCCCTTCTGTTAGATTACTGAAGCAACCTTCAGGACCCTGCGCACCTGTGGGTGGCTACAGGAAGAAAGAAATGAACACATCTTCTTCCCGAGGTTTGACTTTCTAGGAGATGTGTGCAAGATTAATGGGCTTTTTACTTTATTTCCTTACCTCCCTCAGCTCTGTTCTATAAAAGAACCTGGCATCCAGACCCCAGAAAATGGTTATTTTGAGAAATTAGTCTGCCATCTTCTTGGGCAAGCAGAGAGAGCTTGGATTCGGGTAAGGGAGACTAACCCAGGGAACTACCCGGAGCTTATCACCTGGGTTATCTCATTCAGACTCAGGGAGCACAGAAAGTGAGGACTCTCATGAACCCGATCTATAGACTAGAAGCAGGCTCAGAGAGGCAGATGACTCAGCCAGCATCACACAGCCAGGCGGGGTTAAAACGTTTGAGCCCATGTCCTTAACCCCTGCCATGGAGCTTCCACCATAGACGTGCCCAGGAAGTGATTTCAAAAAGTCTCTGCTGGCCCTTCCACAAAACCTTCTGGATGACCATCCCTAGGCATCCATCCAGTCCCCTCAGTGGCCCCTTCAACTTGTGTTTCTACCTCAGCAAGCTTGTTCTCAAGTGGAAAATACCTCCTCAGCCATCCTCCTCCCAGGCCTGCCCCGTGTCTCCCACGAGACTTGAACTTTCAGAACGGCTGTTTTGGAGGTGTTGGCAGTTTCCGCTATTCCTGCCTCGGGACTCTGGCCCAGAACTCTGCTCACGCTTCAGTGTTTGGGGTCAGTCATCCTGAGTGTCTGAGTTTAGGGAGAAAATGCAGGTCATACTCTTGGGGTTAATTCAGAGGATGTGATGGATCAAAGCTCTGGACCAAGTCTCAGGACTCCCAGGACGGCAGGGAGGCAGCAGGGTTGAACACAGCAGAGACGGATCTGCCAGCCGCAGACCCTTGGCTGCTGTCAGGGACTGTCCTACCACCCTTTGCTCCAGGTGAGACTTCTCCCCCAAGGCCATTTTGAGTGGGAAAAAAAGAGTGAACAGACATTGTACAAATCAATTCTTTCTTCGGTAAAATCAATGCTACCTTCAAGGAAAAAAAGCAAAAGTTGAATTTATTTTTAAAAATTTCTTTTTTTTTTTTTTTTAAACTAGAGTATAATTGCTTTGAGGCTTCCTAGGTGGCGCTAGTGGTAAAGAACCTACATGCCAATGCAGGGGACGTAAGAGATATCAGTTCCATTCCTGGGTGGAATGGGCATGAAACCCATTCCAATATTCTTGCCTGGAGAATCTCATAGACAGAGGAGCCTGGTGGGCTACGGTCCACAGGACTTCAAAGAGTCAGACACGACTGAATCGACTTAGCCTGTGATTACTTTACAATGATGTGTTTGTTTCTGATGTACAACAATATGAATCAGCTGTATGTATACATATATCCCCTCCCTCTTAAACCTCCCTCCCCTCTAGGTCATCACAGAGCACCGAGCTGAGCTCCCTGGGCTATACAGCTTCCCACTAGCTTCTATTTTGCACGTGATAGAGTATATATGTCAATGCTACTCTATCAATTCGTTATAAAAAGAAAGATAGCTTTAAATCATGTCCTACACTTGCAATCTCATGAACTGTAGCCTGCCAGGCTCCTCTATCCATGAGATTCTCCAGACAAGAATACTGGAGTGCACTGCCATTTCCTTCTCCAGGGGAACTTCCTGACCCAGGAACTACACCCAGGTCTCCTGCATTACAGGCAGATACTTTACCAACTGAGCTACGTGGGAAGCCTCAATTCATTATAAAGCAGATGTGATACTGTCTTACTCCATCTCCAGGGAAAACTTTTCTTCTTGTCTCATCCCTGTTGGCTGGAAGCAACATCGTGTCTCACGGGTCCACTCCTGCTCACGCTGCTTCCCCTGAATTTGGAAGCTGTCAAGTCTCCTTCATCTGGATGTAACTTAACCAGAACCTACCAAATGCCTTGGGGAGCAAGAGGATAAATCATCATCCCTGACTGGTCTCATGGAGGCAATCAGCCCAACAGATGAAACCCAAGGGAGGAGGCAGTCCTGCAGGCAAGTAAGAGCAGGACCCAGGACTGGAGGGGGAGCTGGGATGGAGGACTTGGGACAAGGAACAGGTCAGTGTGGGCTCCAAGTGGGAAGAAGTGGTCCATTTTTTCTTGGTTTTATAAACTACACAGAACTTTTAACAAATAAACATCTTTGAGGATGCCCTTACCTACGGGATGAGGGTAGGGAAGCAAAGCACAGTCTAGGCAAAGGCAATGAGTTGGGAGTGAACACACTTGGCCTCTGAACACAGCACTTCTCTCTGTTTTTATTATGTCTGAACAGCCAACAGGGGTTTTCAATTTTGAATGAATAGAAGAATTAGAAAGTTCTGGGAAACTAGATGGAATTGGTTCCCCATTCAGGTGGTCATTAGCATCACAAGAATACCCTCCACTCGAGGAAAAAGCACCCAGTGTGAGTTCCAGGGAGCTGGGGCTACCGAGTGGCCGGGTGACCTTGGCCTGTCGTTCAGCCTGGCCTCAGTCTCCTCACCTCCTTTTGCCCCCCAGAGCGCCACATTTGTTTTTTTGTTTTTTGTTTCCTGGACTCCTTGGGAAGTTCCTGAGTGCCCTGGATGGGTTTTGCATTACCCGAGCTTGGTTAAGTGGAGCCGGTGACCCAGGGACACGGTGCTCTTGGCAGAGACACAGAACGCTGTGTGCGACCTGCAGCCGGGGCAAGATATTTCCATTAGAAAGACCAGAACAAGGCTGGGGGAAATGCTAAACAATTCTTTCTTGGGTGTGATTTTTGGCCTGAGCTACATAGAGGGGTTTTCCTGAATGGTTTGGGTGTGTCTACTCAGATACAGAATGGGGTTTGTGATTCTGAGTACCCAAATGAAGGCAAGTTGGAGCAGCTTCTAGCACAGTGCTTTTCTTTTTTAATGATGCTAAGTGGACAATCGTGTTTTTTTTTTTTAAATAATTTATTTATTTTATGCTGCATGGATTTTCTCTAATTGTGACGAGCTGGGGGCTACTCTTCCTTATGGTGCACAGGCTTCTCATTGCGGTGACTTCTCTTGTTGTGGAGCACAGGCTCCAGGCTCAGAGGCTTCAGTGGTTGTGTATGTGGATTCAGTAGTTGCAGCTCCTGGGCTCTAGAGCACAGGCTCAGTAGTTGAGGTGCACACACTTCACGGCATGTGGACCAGGCAGGGATTGAACTTCAGACCAGGGATCGAACCCCCGTCCCCTGCATTGGCAAGCAGATTCTTATCTGTTGTGGCACCAGGGAAGTGCTAGCACAGGGCGACTCGAAGTGGAACATGCACCCCAGTCACCTGGGGTCTTGTTCCAATGCGGTGCTGGTTCAGGAGGCCGAGGGATGAAGCCTGAGGTTCCTTTTTTAAAATATTTGTTCTTGTCTATTTGACTGTGCTGGGTCTTAGTTGTGGCACAGGGGATCACCAATCTTTGTTGTGGTATCTTTAGTTGCAGTATCCTGGATCTTTCGCTGTGGCATGTGGGATTTAGTTCTCAGACCAAGGATCGAACCCTTCATTGGGAGCATGGAGTCTTAGCCACTGGACCACCAGGGAAGTCCCTTGAGATGCTAATTCTAACAAATCTCAAGTGCTGCTGCTGCTGCTGGTCCATGGACTGTACTTTGAGTAACAAGTCTCTAAAATATTTAAACCCATGCTTGACAGATCATTAAATAGAACTGACAAAAATAGAACAAAGAAGTGAAAGCAAGAAGGTCTCAGGTTCTAATATTCTCCCAGGATTGTCAGCTGCTTGAGCATTTGATTGATAACAGTACAGTTTCTAGGAAAACGTCTTATTGCCTTGAGTCCTGTGTGTTTTCTGTGTTTTTTTCCCCTAATGAGGAAACTCACATAAGAAACATCTCAGGGAGCTCTCTAGCTATGTTTAGTTTTGAGGGTTTGATTTAAGGGAAAAGAGTCCAACATATCCCTTAGATGCATTTTTGAAATTTGTGATATGAAAGGGAAGTGGCTGGGGGAGCAGTAGACAGACGTTGATGGTTTTCACTTGCATGCACAAGCATCATCCTAACCGGCAGAGCCTTCATACAGCCGGAAAACTCCTGGAGAGTGAGAATGAATATGCTATTCTTTTGATTGGATCTAGTGAAAAATGAGAATTGACTAAAACACAGCTTACTAAACTCTGAAACCTGCAGCAATTACGCAGGCGGAGTTTCCTCGTGGTGCTGAAGTCTTGAGAGCTGAAACGTTGTGAGGAGCACACTGGGATTAAATTATTTCCTGCAGGGAGTCTTGTCTCAAGGAAGTTCAAATCTGAGGGCCTAAGCTTGTTTCCTAGATTTGTAAGAAGGCCAGATCTGTGGAGAGAAAAACTAAAGTGAAACTGTCAAAGGATGTCCATGGACATTGAGTAGAAGGGGGACCATCTCTCATTGAGGAAGTGGGGACGAGTGGTATCATCTAGGTGTGTGGAGAGATAATGTTATATTATATATACTATATTATGTATTATATAATGTGATACAACATTATCTAGGTGTGTGCAGACAAGTGATGGTGACCAGGTGTGCAAATGGTTGACATGACTGTCTCAGGACCACAGTCTCGGGCTCCTGGACTGGCAGAGCTTGTAGAGATCTTTGGGATTGTCTAGTTCTCCTTTCACAACATGTTTTATAGGTAAGGACACAGAGATTCCCGAGTTGGTAGGGCTTGCTCTGGGACTCAAGTAGTTATTGTCAGTGTGGGAATTTGCACACAGTGTCCCAGGTGGCTCAGCGGTAGAGAGTATGCCTGCAAAGCAGGAGAGGTAGGTTCAATCCCTGGGTCTGCAAGATTCCCCAGAGTAGGAAAGAGCAACCCAGTATTCTTGCCTGGACATTTCCATGGACAGATGAGCCTGGTGGGCTACAGTCCATGGGGTCGCCAAGAGTTGGACACGACTGAGCACACATGATCATATCCCAAGTCTGCGGTCATAAGCCTTTCCCCTTAGACATCTTTAAGCTGTCCTCTCCCCTTCATCCCAATTCACTCCTACAAGAGCCTGGCTGGTGAGGGTCCCAGCCTGTCCTGTTGTATGTTCCAGGGGTCCAGTGTCTTTGATGTTGGCCTCAGATGTTTTATTTGCCATGGGGTTATGTGCTTCAGTGATGTCCCCCATGGGTGTCTTATTAAATAACATCTTAAAACACAGGTCCCTCTGTTGTGCCCAGAACCTGATGGAAAGCTCTGCCTTATTTAGGCTGGTGCATGCCCTTCACACAGGTCCTGCTGGCTGAGCCAATGTCCCCCACTCACCCGAGGAGAATCTGTCCTTTCCAGCAGCCATCATGAGGCCCTGGTTGTCAAGGGGCTGTAGGAAGGGGAACATGCAGGGAAACCAAGTTGGAGGATTTAGGAATTTTTTTAGGAATTTTCCCCAATATCCTTGAAAAATGCTACATTTCCTTTCCATGCTCATCTGGCCATTATAAGAACTCATGCTGTAGTTAAAGAGCTGTTACAATTCATGAAGCAAAAGAGAGTCCCCTGCAGTGCTGGTGAGTCTGAATTGGGTCATATCTTGAGACTTATAAATTTCCCTTTGCTGAATGGCCCCTCAAAGAAACCTCTCCAAGAAGGCATATGGGAACATGTTTATTTTACTTTAATTTCTCTGGATTTGAATCTTGAGTTTTATAAAATAACTAATAAATATAGAGCAGTATATGTTAATCAGCTAGAAAACATTATTACTGATAATGTGCTTTATTCTCAACCCAAATATAAGTGTTAATATGTAATCTTTTTTCCAGCTTCATTGAGATGTAACTGACATATAGTCTTGTATAAGTTCAAGGTGCACATCTAGTTGATTTGATACACTTGTATGTTGCAAAGCAATTACCAATATAGTGTTAGTTAACACCTCCATCATGTCACATAATTACCCTTTCTTTTTTGTGATGAGGACATTTAAGATGCCTCTTAACAACTAAGTATATAATACAGTATTATTGTCTATATGCTTCCCAGGTGGCGCTAGTGGTAAAAACCTGCCTGCCAATGCAGGAGACTTAGATACACAAGTTTGATCCCTGGGTTGGGGAGACCCCCTGGAGGAAGGCATGGCAACCCACTCCAGTACTCTTGCCTGGAAAATCCCATGGATGGAGGAGTCTGGTGGGCTGCAGTCCATGGGGTCGCTACAAGTCGGACATGACTGAGCGACTTCACTTTCATTTTTCACTTTCATGCATTGGAGAAGGAAATGGCAACCCACTCCAGTGTTCTTGCCTGGAGAATCCCAGGGACGGGGGAGCCTGGTGGGCTGCCGTCTACGGGGTCACACAGAGTCGGACACGACTGAAGCGACTTAGCAGCAGCAGCAGCAGCAGCACATTAGACCCTCAGAATTTATTCATCTTAGAGCTGGAAGCTTGTAGTCTTCGGCCAACATCTGGAACCTCTTTATTATAGTGAGGTTTGTGATGACAAAAAATGTGGCAAACAACCTAAATGTCCATCAATACTTTTCTCTGTGTTCAGATATATACATGTAAATGCACAGAGAAAGGACAAGTATAATTTCTGAGGGAGAGAGCAGGATTTTATGCTCCTCTGTTTTATGTCTATTAAATAGGAGAACATGTTCAGATACTACTTATGTCATTAAGAATAAATTGAAAAAGATGTAAGCTACAGAAAGCAGTGAGCTAGTACTATTGTCTTCCAGGATCTATTTGGTAAGGAGAGAGCTAGGGCTCTGTTAGGCTTCTGTGGCAGGAAGTCAGGCTGAATTTGGCAGCTGCTTCGTGCCCCCTGGCTGGCATCCTGATCAAGTTTGGGGAAATAGGGAACCAGGATTACTCACTGTGAAGACAGTGGTTCTCACACTTGAGTGTGCATCAGAGTAACCTGCAATACTTGTGATAGATTCATTTCCCCAGCTCTCACCATCAACAGTTCTGATTTAATGGGTCTATCTTCTGGTCCAGCAATCTGCATTTTTTTTGTTTGTTTTGATTCCGCGAGGCTTTTGGGATCTTAGTTCCCCGACCAGGCATCGAACCCAGGCCAACAGCAGTGAACGTTTCGAGTCCTAACCACTGGATCGGCAGGGAACTCCTGAAATCTGCATTTTAAATAAGCACCAGAGTTGATTCTGATGAAGATAGTCTTTGGGAGGAGTAATACATTTCTGTTATTCCTCCTTTGCCGAGACACTGCTCACGATGTCGTCACAGATGAAAGCCAGGGCTGTTTCCCTGGTGACAGGGACTCATTTGCTAAGATAAAACATAAGGGAAACACACCCATCCTAGACCTTCTAACTGCCAGACTGCTATCCCTGAAAGCCTTGTATATGTGTGTGTGCACGCACACACACACATGCAGAATGAACTTTGAAAAACACCGCAAGGGCCGTTCTAGGTCTGCACTTTGTCAAAAAGAAAACAAACAAAACAGGAAAGAGCCCCACCTTTGGACAGCAACACCAGAAGGAACTTGAATGTGTCTGGATAATAATTTGGAGGTAGACATAATGAGATGCGGTTTGGTTCATCACTGTGTTTTGTCAGGAGACATATATTAATGGAAACTCAAATGAAGGGCTTCTGTAAGGTCATGCTTTCCATGTAAACGTGACCACAAAGAGCCCTTCACCACTAAATGGCACCATGCAGATGCAGGGTGATTTGTACCATCCATAAAAGCCATTTTTGTCGATAATGAAGCAGGATAGAAATTGAAATGAGAAAGCAAATTGCCTTGCCCCTGCCTTCGGAAAAGAATGTCATAGAATTAAATGGCTTTCAAGTGTTTTGTTTTGGTCTCCTTGTTTATCTATCTAGCTATCTAGTCTATCATCTATTTATGCATTCATATATATTTACTTCTAATAGACTAAGCTGTTAGAATGGACATGAGCAAACTCTGGGAGATAGTGGAGGACAGAGGAGCCTGGTGTGCTACAGTCCACGGGGTCACAAGGCATCAGATATGACTTAGCGATTGAGCAACAGCAACAAAGACTAAGCTTAGGTATGCCATCCATGCTGCTAATGTGGTTATTGGTAAGAGTCCAATCAAAAGTTAAAAAATAAAGTGGCTGATATCCTGAATTGGGCAGGCTGGCCAAGCCTTGTGTCTTTTAGGGGAGTCTTTGAATAGAATGTCACTAAAGAAGATGACCTGGCTGGGTCCTGGATCTTCAGGAATTCAGTGAGGTCCAGGGATGGCTGCAGTGAGACTGCCTGTGACGAGAGATCCTAGATAAGTCAAGGGCAGGTATTAAAGCTGCCCTCAAATGCTGCAGAGAGGTCAAGTCTCCAACAACTCAGCCACCACGGACCTCTCCCCAGACCTGGATAACCACATCAAAAATAGACAGCCCTGTACCTCATTCATGGACCACTTGGGATATCGTTAAAGACATATGTTTCAAAGTTAAGCAATCAAAAGGAGGAGGAATAAGTTGTACCAGGCAGCAACATCACCCAGGTACTCCATACTAGTGCCTGCCAGGGAAGCAGGGAGGATGGAAAAGCCTGCTCTGGAAAGAAATAGTGCCAAGCACTGGCTGGGGAAAGAGGAGGAATGGATTCCTGACACAAAGCTTCAGCCCGAAGAACATTTCAGTTGTTAGAAAGACTCAGTGAGCACTCACTTCCGTTTGTGTTTGATGTAAACATAGGAGGGAGAACATATTTAAGCAACACATGCAACATTGACATGGTCAAGCAACAGATGTTGTGAATCCTTTTAATACTCTTGGGCATTAAAATAAATATGATCTATAAGGGTAAACACAGTTTTAATTTACTAAAGCAATTAGCAAAATTTCCCAGTAAACATTAACGTCCCCCTTTCATAGCGGTTGTCGGAGTGGCATTTATCATGATCTTATAGTAAAGTGATTTTTGTAGACTTCTTTGTTATTAGGCTGCCAAATTCTAGACAATAATGTTCTTTTTTCCTGCAATCCCTGGGCTTTGTATGCCTGGTAAACAAGGATGGAATGAAGAAAAGCATTTAGACTACAAACCAGCAAATTCTTCTCACCACAAAGATTATCTACTGGAGTAATGCTCAAGAGGAAGCCTTGAGAATTACACTGAAGAAATCCTCTTGACGAGAGGTGGTGACACAAGGCAGGACAGAGATTTCCCCCAAAGTTGATCCCATTGCTGTGAGCCAGCTGTGTGCCAGTTGATTCACATGTACTGGATCTTCCCAATGTCCTTCAGAGAAATGGGCGTTGTTATGAATTTCTCGTATTTTCCAAAACTGGGGTCCTTCTCGGATTAGGACAGCTCGTACTTAGAAGTGGAGCCTGGTTATACAAGCCCTAGAGCCATCTGCTCTTCTTCATATTTGGGTTTGGGGACCATTTCTCTCCTTCCTTTGGCAATCAACTTGTGCTTCTCTTAGGGTTTTCTTTTTTTCTTAAACATCTTCCTCCATTTGCCCTGCTGCTATTTTAGGGAGCAGGAAGAGGACAATCTGAGAGAGTTTATTGTTTTTGAAACCCAGCTCTGGAATCTTGGTGTCTTAAGAGAGCCAACTATGAAGGCTGGTAGCACTCCCAAGCAGAGTACTTAGTGAATTAAAAAATTTTTTTATTTTATATTTTAGATGTGGTATGCAGGATCTAGTTCCCTAACCAGGAACCAAACCCAAACCCCCTGTATTGGGAGTGTGGAGTCTTAGCCACTGGACCACTAGGGAAGTCCCTACTTTGTGAATTTTTAAAGTGCTGTGTTGGTGTAAGATACTGCTGCTCAACCAGGGGTGACTTTGTCTCCTACCCACAAGAGTATTTGGCAATGTTGGAAACATCTTTGGTTGTCACAACTAGGTGTGTGTCCTACGAGAAGTAAGAGGCCTAGGATGCTGTTAAACATCCCATAAAGTAAAGGACAACCTCCCATGACACAGATTTATCCTGCCGAATATGTCACTAGTACCGAAGGTGAAAAACCCTGCTTTAAGGCATTGCTATATCTTTTATATCTTTGAAAGCTATTTTTTTCTTTGGAAGTGGGTATGTCTCATAAAGTGGATCACCGTTAATTACATATATTAGGGTAAACAAAACTCGTATACTCTAAAATACACATAATACTTTTACATCCTTAATTCTCTCATGTTTTTCTCTGGTATTTTCATTCAAAATGATGTAGAAGCAAATTAAATTTAAATGATGGCAAGCAAATTAAGAGAGCATTCGAGTCTCCTTATAGCTGTTAGTCTTTTAAAACTGATATTCAAGACAGATAATAGAGTGAATGCTTGTTGTAACTCATGGCTGGTTGTCATCTGCGCATATTTGGGGAAATTCCTCATCATCATTCCCCAAGTTGAAGTCAGAACCCAAAGTCCCAGCATTTTTGCAATTAGAACTCAGGTATGGGATTCTGTGGCTTCCCTGGTGGCTCAGCAAGTATCTGCTTGCAATGCAGGAGACGCAGGTTCGATCCCTGGGTCAGAAAGGTCCCCTGGAGGAGGGCATGGCAACCCACTCCAATACTGTTGCCTGGAGAATCCCAAGGACAGAGGAGCCTGGTGGGCTACAGTCCATAGGGTCAAAAAGAGTCGGACACAATGAAGCGAATGAGCACACGAGACCTGGGCTCTGCCACTCAGATGCACCTAAGTGAAACTTTCCTTTAGAAATGAGGAACCTGAGGGTACCTGAGGAAGTGGGAACCCCATTTTGCTGGGCAAGGTGCAGAGGTGCTTGGCTTTGAACAGCGATGTATGCAAGATTGAGTTCATGATGCAGAATGGCGTTGATGGAGGCGACAGTGGTCATGGCAGCAGAGTTGTTACAGGCAGGGGATGTGGGTGGAGATTTCTTCATCAAGGCTGGTTTTAGAAGCTGAGTCTTGAGGCTGATCCTCCAGTCTTCTCAGCAGTTACAGGAGTGAGCTGCCACTCTTTTCTACTTAAACCAGTAGAGTGGGTCTGCTGTGTGCCAGGAAGAACTCTGACTGATGCACAAGATTTATCAGTGGTGAGCTTTTTTACAACCTAGAGTCTTTTTGACCTAGAGGGATGGGATGGGGAGGGAGGTGGGAGGGGGGTTCAGGATGGGGAACACATGTAAACCCATGGCTGATTCATGTCAATGTATGGCAAAAACCACTACAATATTGTAAAGTAATTAGCCCGCAACTAAAATAAATTTATTAAAAAAAAAAAAAAAACCTAGAGTCTTTTAAAAAATTTTTTTTTATTTTTTTGACATTTAGCTTTTTGAATTTTTTGATTTATTTGGCTGAGCTGGATCTTAGTTGCAGCATGCAGGACCTTTGATCTTCGTTGTGGGATCTAGTTGTCTGATCAGGGATGAAACCTCGGTCCCCTGCAGTGGGAGTGTGCCGGAGTCCTGCTCCAGCTGGTCAGGGTTCCCTTAGGATGGACGGCGTTGGCGATGCGAATGAGAAGACACAGCGAGTCGTGGTGTTTCCAAGTGTCTTCTGACTTTATTGTTTCTAAGACAGCTTTTATATTTTTTGTGGTACATAGAAACAAATGTAAAGTATAGAATCATACCAATTCAGCTTAGTGGGCATACCAGTTTAGCTTAATGGGCATATGAATTCAGCTTAATGGGCCTATCAATCCAGCTTAATAGGCCAGCAGTTTTTGACCTTCATCGAAACTGTTTGCCTGTTTTTAGTTACAAAAAGCCTCATTTTGTTTCCATCATCTTCCGGCCTGGGGGCCTGCTAACATCTTGTGACTCTCCATTGATAAGGGTTGATCAGTCAGAACACTTTTGTATCAGGCACAGCAGGAAAGAATTTATCAATAGAAAGTTTCAAGGTAAAACCTGTTTTCGGTAATTTACTTTACGCCTCAAGCTTAACAGAAAAGAATGTGGTCCCATAACGTCATAGAACAGCAAGCTGAAGGTCAGCTCTAAGTAAGAATCATCAGTTAATTCAACAATTGTCTTATTATTTGTATTAAAGCTAAACTTCTATTTATATAAATTTTTAACTATTATACTTTCATTATATAGGCTAAATACGTTGAGTAAAAACATAGTGAGTAAATATAGACTAAGTAACAGTTTCATAAAGCAATATTTCTTATATTTCCTAACAAGCCTTTTTTCCTGCGAAAGGTTTTGTGCCCATTGGGGCTTTCTGTGCAGAGGCTCTCAATGCGGTTTTATTACTAGGGAGCAGTTATGCACATGAGCTCCAAAGGCACAGGTACATTTATTAAACAAACCAATATGTTAGCAAAAGGAATTTAGATCAGCATACTCTATATCTCAGATAATTTTATTTAGGGTGCTACCACTCAGGGGCCTTGTTGATTTGAGATTTCAGATTGATCTATTTTAGAAGAGAATCAGGAAAAGCCTTTTTTTCTAAGTCACAGAAAATAAGAAGAGGTTTATTGTAGCAAACATCAGAAAGACAGATATCATCTTTAAGGTGAGTGCTGGGGCAGCCTTCCGAGAATTCCTGAGGGCTGAGAAGCCGTGCTCAATCAGCCCTTTACCTCATGACTCTGTCATGGGTGGGATCTCGTGAGCTGGCTCCCGGCAGGAGTGTTAAGTCTTAGCCCCTGGACCACCAGGGAAGTCCCCTTAAAGTCCTTTAAATAGCCTCCTTTGCTCTAGTAATGTTCTGAGTGTCCAGTTTAGAACCAAAGATCAAATGTCCTCCTTTCTTTCCAGGCTCTAGGTGTGGGGCTTCAAAACTCTGGGGCACAGGTAAAAGACCAGGCTGGTGTAGGAAATGGCAACGCACACCAGTATTCTTGCCTGGGAAATCCCATGGATACAGGAGCCTGGCGAGCTACAGTCCATGGGGCTGCAAAGCGCTGGACATGACTTAGTGACTAAATAGCAACAACGAAATACTGGGGCAGAGGGAGATCCCACCAGGAAGTTCTTCCCTGAGGGAACTGGAAGGGTTCAAATTCTGAGCCTGAAAGAGGTAAAAGAGAACAGGGATCGAGGGCGCCTCCCCAACCCCAGCCAAAAGCTAGCAGTTTAACACTTTAACATTTAGATCACCTTTTCAATGTGTGTTGAAGGTGGGGAGGTTTGTCTTTGAAAACATCTTTTGTATTTATTTCATGAATTGTTTTGATAATAAACTTGTCCAGAAATGGGTGGAAGGATAGACCAGCCAGGACTGATGGAGTGGATGGCCGGCGATCCGTATGGAGTGCTTGCTCTCTATTCTTTAATATCCTCTTTGGAGAAGGAAGTGGCAACCCCCTCCAGTAATCTTGCCTGGAGAATTCTGTGGACAGAGGAGCCTGGCAGGCTACAGTCCATGGGGTTGCAAAGAATCAGGCATGACTGAGCAACTATCACTCACTCACTTATTCTTGACACCCTGACTGCTAACTCAAGATCCTATTTCTTGTTTCTAGTTGAGTGGGTGATTCTGAGCAGGCTCCAGGTTAGAGTTTCCCTCCTGTCTGTATTTCATGGGGCATGAAGAAGTGGGCATCAGGCTGGATAGTTACAGCTATTAGCATTTCTTGAGATAAGAGATAGATGGGCTCCAGTTAAGGCATTTACAATCAGCTTTCTGTTTACCATCCGAAAAGGAAGTAAAAACAGAAACAGGGTAAATATCCGGT